>CM070626.1:11990000-14431511 GCA_036346255.1 Ampelocalamus luodianensis
GGGGGTCGGCTCCTAGGGATTGGCGACAAATCCTGGGAACGTGCATTCCCCTTGGATGAGATGATGTCCTGCTCGAGTTCATCATAGCAGGCATCCATGTCGATTCCCGTGTAATCCATGAGGTCAAACTAGTTCTTCTCATTCCATTCATTCACCATAAACGCATGAGGGTTGATGGATAATTGATTCTTGTTGCTGTCTTCCCCACGGACGGTGCCAACTGTCGATGAATTGTTGTTGATCTTACAAAGTAAATACGTAAGACGCGACCTAGGGGATTACATAGAGGAGACAATGTGTTTAGAAATGTTCAGGCTTTCTTCGAAGAGAATAACAATCTTACTTCATATGTGCTTCTATTGAATGAGATTGCAATGGGGGTGAACCATGCTTAGGATTAACAAAGTGCAACTAAGATTATCCTTCTCATCTCTCCCTTCCGTTGTCTGACTCTATCTCTTATATAGCGTCGAAGGGGTGGAAGTTACTGCCCACAGAAAGATGCATTGTCGGTTCCTTGATCTCCCACGTGTGCAACTGTTGCCAGATATTGTAGACGAGAATGTGTAGCTATGTCAGAGAGACAAGGGCATATTTCCTTTTAATGGTATATTATGGTGAACATATTTTCTGGTCAAACAGTAAGACCAACATATCTGGCAATGGTACTTGCCTGTTGATGCTCGAGTCGACTTAAACACATTCTCCCCGATCAAGGGTATACGTGGAGGTTATTGGCTGAGTCTTTGTTTCGACAACTACTGTAGTCAATAGGCTCATTTATTATGAATTATTTAATCCCCGTCACGATAAATGGATGAGATTACAAGGGTATAATCACAGATGGACCCACCCGGATAAGAAAAAAGAAGAAAAAAATAAAAATGAGGGCACAATAGTCATTTCACCCCTTTGGATGGAAACTTAGTTGTGATGGTATTGTTCTGATTTTGTGTGTGATGATATTTTGCAGTCTCCATCGATTGCGATGACGCTAAGCAAATTTACTACGTTTTTAAAAGTGATTGAAACAAGCTTGGAGAATGATACGCGAACAAGCCTGCCAAATGATACGCAGAAACTAGAACCAAAAGGATTAAAAAAGCAAAAGAAAAAAAACCGTCCAGTTGCCCAACCACACGATCCCGCACCACCTCCAAGCTCTCCTCCCATTGGTCGCTCCACCTCTCACCCGGATCGCCCAGCTCCATCCAACGGCTGAAATCCATCGTCCCCTTGCCGCTAGCGCTCCAGATCGCAGCACCGCCCCCTATCCTCCGTCCTCCCCCGCGTACCACACACACAGAGAAAACACAAACGCGCACGGCACACCCCACACCCAAAACAAGCAAAAAAACAAAAGAAATCGACCGGGGGAAAAGGAGCAAGAAAAAAGAGAGAAGGGAGAAAAGCGTCGGAGCTCGCGAAGATCGGCGATGGAGGTGGGATCGAAGGTGCCGAAGAAGGCCGGCGCGGCGGGGCGCCGCGGCGGCGGCGGCCCGAAGAAGAAGCCCGTCTCCCGCTCCGTCAAGGCCGGCCTCCAGTTCCCTGTCGGCCGCATCGGCCGCTACCTCAAGCAGGGCCGCTACTCCCAGCGCATCGGCACTGGCGCCCCCGTCTACCTCGCCGCCGTCCTAGAGTACCTCGCCGCCGAGGTGGGCCACGCGCATGCACCCCGGGCTATTCTTTCCCACCGCGAGACCGGCCTGATTTGCCATGTTCCTATTTTTAGGTCCTCGAGTTGGCGGGGAACGCGGCGCGGGACAACAAGAAGAACCGGATCATCCCGCGGCACGTGCTGCTGGCGATCCGCAACGACGAGGAGCTCGGGAAGCTGCTGGCCGGAGTCACCATCGCGCACGGTGGGGTCCTGCCCAACATCAACCCCGTGCTGCTCCCCAAGAAGACCGGCTCGGCCGCCGCCAAGGAGCCCAAGGAGGCCAAGTCGCCGAAGAAGACCACCACTAAGTCGCCCAAGAAGGCGGCCGCGTAGGCCCGGCACGTGCAATGCTGGTGCCCCGTCTCTCTCTCTCTCTCCGGTCTGAACCGCAACGCTCCTAGTTGTCGTCGTCGTCGTCGTTGTTGCCTACTATCGTTGTCGTGGATCGGTTGTTTGTACGTAATTTGCGTGGCTTTCGCATAGGTGGCAGTGGCAATCAGTTTGTACTGTGTAGGTTAACACCGGTGTAGGGTCGAGGAGTGCAGGACCGAGGAGGGGTGAGAGGAGGGAACTGTGAATCGTTAGATGTTGTTTGTAATAAGACCGAAGATTTGGAAAATTAAGGGTTTCCGTTCTGCGTTTGATTGTTTGGATGCGTTTTTGTTGAACGTCAGTTAGGGTGTATTGTGTTATATTTGGTTGCTTCCGACGTTCTTGGTTTGGTTGCATTAAATCTTTTGGGGTGAAAGGCTTGGGAAATGCTGCTGTTTTAATATGTCAATGCTAAAATTTCGAAGTATTGTTATGTCAGCTTAACGGATAGGCTGCAAACGTGCTGTGGTGTTCATGCAAATTGAATTGTGGTATTCCACTATTCCTTTTGTTTTTATTTCAATCAGTTTATCAATCAGACTATAGTGCCCTGTTATTTAGCGTCTCATCTGATATTTGGTACTGATAGAAATTCAGTGTAGTTGTTGCAAAGATATAATTGTGAATTTTTTTAACTGGATGGCATGTTGGCGTAGATTTTTGTTCCATTTTGAAATGTGATTGTTTTGTAGATTATGGCAACATATTCATGAATTGCAGTGTGAGAATGTTGTGTAATTTTTTGTTGCAAAGACATAATAAGTGGGAAATACAATTATGTTTTTGTTCACAACATGCATGTCTTGTTTGTGTCTCTTGACATGTAATTTGGTGAGAGGCTTGTTGAGGATGGGGTGCAGTAAATTGTAGCAATAGGAATATGTGCATTGATGGGCCTTGTGGTAAGAATTATTGTTGAATTCTAGGACTTTCTGCTTGTTATTTTTTTGTGTTGGTTGTCGAATGCAATTTTGTTGGGACTTGTTATTATCATCTTCCTAATTTGTACATTGCATAGTGTTTAGTTAACCGTTATAATGTTACTTGTAATGTGTTCTCATTCAAATTTGGCAAAATTGGCTACAACACACTGCAGTTTTTTGTTGTTTGCTCTGGGACACTAGGTTTTTTTTTGCGTCTTCGATGAAACACACTACTAAATTGTGATTATTTGTCCCTGGACACAGATGCTATTATAATAATATTATCTCAACTAGTAAGGAGAGAGAGTGTGTGCGTGAAATGTCCAATTTGCCCCTCTATACTTCTCCCCTTTTCCATTCTTTGTCCTCCTTCCATTCTTCCTACCTCCAGCCTAGGGATCTAGGGCCATGCCTTTGACCTCATCTCCCAAATTTTCTCTCCGCACCCTGGAGGAGGTGACCTCCCTCCCCCTCTCCCTTTGGCTTGGATTCATGGTGGTGGCATGGCTTCAAAACGACGCTGGTGGCAAAACAGTTTCAAAATGGCAACACACGGAGGATGCTATGGAGCTGGGCCGCGCCAAGGGTGGACGGAGGCGATCACAAGGCACTCAGCAACGAGGACAAAGATAAGCTTCGACGTTCAACCGGTGGATGCCAGCAGAAATTCATTCATCTATCTCACTTAGATCCCCAACACTAAAGCTCTCCATCATCACCGTCGCCAACATGCCCAATGCCACCTTCGCCTCTCTCAACCACTAAAACGGGTTCCTGCTAGTGGGAATGCGTGATGCACGTCGATTTCGTCATCTTGCCACAAAAACTTGTCATCCCTTTGTCTTCTTCTCTGCGCCCAGCAAGCCCATCGTCGTCACATTTCAGCCCTAGTTGTCATTGTGTTCGCCACCTTCGGGAACACACTCTACATACTCAGTCGTCGCTTGCTCGTTGCCATATCTGGCCCTTGCATCCCACCATCGCCTCCTTTGCTTCGGGCCGACAAGAGTGGAAGAAGCACAGTGTCAGACAGGCATTGTGCGTAGGTGGTTAAACCAGATCGACTGGCCAAGCCTGGCACTGTGTGTTGAGGGTATTGAGGTCATTTTACAAAATTTCTCTCTCCTAATTTGCAGGATATATTATTTTAATAAGAGGAGTGTCTAACTTCAAACAACCACATTTTAGTAGTGTTTTTCGGTAAAGACAAAAAAAATGTCCTGTGGCAAATGCCACAAAATATAAGTGTCATGTAGTCAATTTTGCCTTTAAATTTGGTGATGTTTCAATTGTCGTGATGTATTGGTTTGGCAATTTGGTGGTTATATTAATTGTTGGTCACAGTGGAGTTGATTTTGCCTAGTATGTTATTTTGTCACCATATAATTCGAGAGTTGTAAAATTTTTGTCACTATTGAGTCTGGAGATTTTATGTTTAGATATCATACCATTGAAGATATATTTTTTAAATTAGAACCTTTGATGATTTTATGAACATCTTTGGAGGCATGCACCTATATGGTGGGTTATACGAGAATTTAATCAATCTATCAATAAGGAGGAAGTCCAACTATCAGGTTCTTGTTTCATGGTTACACACACTTACACTGAACTTCTTGGTGTCATTTTATTACTGTTTGGGATGAGAACCCGTGAGGGATTTGGGGAAACAGTCGGAACTTCTTTAGTTTCCTCAATTTAGTTGGAATTATATAGCTGCTTGACAAGACTTATATCGTGGTGTTCCTGTGAATAGTCTTTTGAATAGTTCTATTAATTAAATTTGGGCTATAGAAGCAATGGACCATTCCCTTCAATTTTGAAAATCTTGAGGGGCTTCGATGTAATGGTGTTTAGGTTTTTTAGGCTCTTGGATTGTAGATATTGTTCCGTAGCTATAAGATCCTAGGTCATAATATACACACGGTGCTCTTTTTGGATATGAAATTAATGTTTATTTTGTCGCAGATCTTTCAAAAGATTTAGGAATTAAGCTATGTTATTTCTCTTTTCGTCTTTAGGTTGGTTTATTCTGGTGTGTTGTTTAAATTAAGAAAATGTTCACTTTCAATCTCCAACTACGACCGAGTCTATTTTTCAACTTGCAACTCCAAAACCATTTACTTTTCATCACCGAACTCTCAAAATCAGTGCAACACACCCTTGCCGTAAAATCATGGTGGTTTTGGCCAGGGTGACACTGATGTGGATGAATATAGCAAAGCTTAATGCACACGACAATAAATAAAGGAAAAATTGGCTACATGACACTACAAATTGACATCATTTGCTAACGGACACCCAAAATTTATGGTTTTGCTAGAATACACTAACAAAAGGTGTAATTTTGCCATAAGACACTAAGGTGATTATTATATTATTTTTCGGTGGAAGAGGAGAGAAAGCACACGAAATGTCCCTTTTGCCCTTCGGTTTCCTTCCTCTTCTCTTGCTCTTCTCTTCACTCATCCATTCCCTATTTCTTGCTTTCATGTTCTATGCTTCGGCCGAAAGCTTCTGGCGTCGCATCTCCTTGCTGCTCCATGGTGGTCCGACGTCGCCACATGCTCGTGCACGCCCTTGCACCCCTCGGCTCACCTCTGCGCCTCCCTGCTCGCGCATCCCTCGGCTCGCTACTACCGGCTTCCACCGGCTTGGGCCCAGCCTGCTCGCCCCTTGGCTTACCTCTGGCTCTCCAGCACCTCCCTACCGGTTGCCCCTCTTCGCGTGGGCTTCGTTGCCAACGCCCCTCGTCTCCTTTTCGTGCCGCCTCCCCCTCACATCCTCACCATCTCGGACATCACCATGCACTGCTGGTCTGGTCCCATCGCTACGCCGTCGCCTCCACCACGCTGACGATTGTCCTCCTCGTCGCGTCCTGGACCTCGCAGCGCAACCCCATGTCTTCCTCGCGCTGGCACGACCTCACCATCCTCGCGCGATGGAGCCCTCCTCCTCGTCGCGACCACAAGTGAAGCTGCCTCTCCCTCACCACGCCGCCACGACATCCTTCTCTCCTCTTCTCTTCCTCTCTAACCGAACCGGCCCAATCCGACCGTGGGCCGCCTCCACCCGTCTGTGCTTCTCCACTGCCGTCGTCTCCATCGGTCTGTCCTCCACTGCCACCAGGCGCCCATGGCTGCTAGCGTCGTCCCCGGTGTTGGCATGCGTCCACGCGAGGTGCACCAAGGGATGCGTCATGCGCCGTTTGGCCAGGCCCAACTGCAGCGAGAAGTCCTCTTTTCTTCTTTCACTGACCGCGGCCCCACTCGTCAAGAGGAAGGGTATAAATGTCATTTTTGTAGTGTTTCTCTATCTGAAACAACAAATAATAATATAATAATTGCCTTAGTGTCCTACGGCCAAAATCCATAAAATTTGAGTGTCTTTTGACGAAGCTATGAATTTTGGGTGTCTGTTAGCAAATGATGCCAATCTGTAGTGTCCTGTAGCCAATTTTTCCATAAATAAATTGTGTTGGCCCACATGTCACACATATCTCCTTCCTCCCTTCCCTCTCCTCTCTCTTATCAAGCTTGAGCTGACTAGGCTCGGCTCACCGGTGACAACTACCTTAGAGGTGCGTACATGCTCGTCCTCGACTGTGGTGATCTCCGCAAGTATTGGCTTGTTTGTGGCCGAGGCATTCTCCTCATGGCGAATGGCGTGGTGCTGTGCTTGGCAACAATGGCCGAGTCGTTGGGTAGTACGAGTAGCAGGACGACGACATCATACATAGGGAACGTGAGAGGCTGCTAGAGTAGACGATCAGCGGCCAAGGACGTTGGACAATCGACTACATCGATGCTCACAACTTTGGACTAAGCTGCTCTAAATCTTCTGCTGCTACACTATACGTCTAGTGGTAAAGATCTATAATCTCTTACTCGCATAATTTTTGATTTACGTGGTAGAATTTTTAATTGCGCGTTAGTGTAGCCTACCCATATCCCTACAATGGCTCGGGCAAGGAGAGCTCTTCAAGGCCTTCCACGTCGACTGTCGAACCCGGCCAGCGAGCTGGTTGGAGGTCGCCAACATCGGCGACCACGCTGTGTTCGTGGACCACCTCCATGGCTTTTGTGTGGAGGCCAACGGGCTGAACGGGGTAAAAAGGAACTGCATGTACGTCACGCTCGTGCGCGGAGGTGGACGACGACAAGGACTAGGGCTACGACTACAGGTTCAAGGTCTATGGCAAGTACACCGTCGTCGTGCTCGACTTCACCGACCTTACAACTGAGGATCTCGGGCATGGGAACCTAGTCAACTACTGGTGCAGCAGATTCTGGCAAATGGCCTTCTTGGCATAGTACAAGAAACAAGACCAGACCGACGGTCCGATCGAAAAAAACTGGGGTCGGAGCCTGGTTCGGTCTGGTTTGCTCTTTTGATCGTTTGCCAAAAAAATAGGTGAAAATTATTATTTTTAAAATTATTGCATCACTAGGATTCAAACTGACGACCTCTTGCTTCCTCAAGATGGAGTGAGCCACTTGGACTACATTCATTGTGGTCTAAGTGGCAAATGCATCTTTATTACGTTATATTGTCTGGTAGATGACTTTGTCTCATTGATTTTCCAATTGATTCTGCCGGCAAATATTAAAATAATATTACTATTGATCTGCGGTTCGACCAGAAAAAACCAACGATTGAACCGGTGAACCGTGAACCGATCATATGAGGTGTTCGCTTGCTGATCCGTTTTTGCACTATGCTTCTTGGTCCATGCCAAATCTGCACTGATCGCAAACTGCCTCACGGAAAGACTGCAGCAATTTGGAGCTGTGTTAATCTGGAATTTGAGTACGAGCAATCTGATGTTTGTTATCTGAAGAAGGGAAGATGGTGATGTTCTAGTTTGATTTGCCAACAATTTGTCAGACGTGTACAGTGTGTGCAGATTGTGCTCTCTTCTAGTTTAATTTGCCAAGAATCTCTACTAATTAAAAATTATAGTTGATAGTCGTCCGTTCTCTTCACTCTTTCATTTGTCTCTCTCTCTACTGACATGTGAGTCACGTTATCAGCAAACTATCTTCTCGTATCGTGCCCTCCCTACTCCTCTCCTAGCATCACATGCGCCACCGCCTGCGCTTCCTCCTCCTTTGCGCCCTCGCCTCCATCCTTGCTCTTCTGTTCTGCCCCGTGCGTGCCTCCGCCCCCTCCCCTATCGCCGCTTCCATCGGCCGTATCTGAACGAGCCTTACTTTCTCTTTTCCGCCACTATTCTTCTGCTCTGCTTTGCTTCACGTATCTTGATAAATTGAGATATATTATATCTACTTTAATCGATAAACTATTACATTCATAAAATATTTCGTAGCAACGGCGCAGACACTTCACCGGTGATTGTCTAAAGATGAACTAGCATTAGGAAACATAAGTTTTTCGGAGATTGTGTGGTGCTGGATGCAAATGACGAGAGCCCTGCAATTTAACGGGTGTTCTCTGCACGCGAGACCCGAGTACCCAGCAGGCCAGCAAGCACAAGGTCCACAACCTAATTGTCCCCACATGTCATCACCATGAACCTTAATCAAAATATCCCAACCACTGAAGGACCCAATTGCAAAACGCACGCGCCTCGTTCTAGGGCAACCAGCCAACCACTCCTCAAAGGAATCCTTCACCGTCCACTCAAGATCCAATGGAAGTGCACCCATCCGCCCTCTCCCTTTTAAGAGCCCAAAACCCTCGAGCGGTTCCTCTAGCGCCGTTGCCTTCCTCCTCCTCGCTTCTCCGCCGCCGCCAACCAGCAGAGAGCTGGGCTTCTCCCCCCGCGAGGTACGCCTCCCGCGGATCCTTAACCCCTCTGTTTTCTCTTCTCCCCTGTGTGTAGATCATTGGGGCTAGGTGTTGAAGGTATATGTTCCTAGTATGTTGTTCTGCGCGCTGTTCTTGATCAGATCCTAAGATTGTTCGCTTTTAAATTGCGAGTTCTTTCATGTTTTGCTTATGTAGTATGTAGTATGTGGTATGTAATGATATGAGATACTATAGGATCGGTTGTTATTGTGGATGAAGATGTTTTCGAATGACTTGTTAGTGCCATTGCGTAGAGTAGATCTCTTAGTTTCATCCCGTGAATGATGCCAGTCAGAAACATGTCGGGTGATTTCACGATCATAACTTGAAGCAGTAAATGTATTTTCTTGCGCATCAAAGACACAAACTACCGGCAACCTTATTTGCTCTGTCTGTGTTCTTAGCGCCGAATGCTTCCAACGAATCATTGAGGAATCGTGTCTTGATGTTCTTTTGGGTATTAGGGTCTATAGATTTGTGGACTTGCGAAAACCAAATGTACTGCTAGGTATTTGTTGGTCTTTGCAGTTTGGCAGTTGGGGTTGGGGCACCATGAATTTTGGGAGGCGCCTCTTGTAGCATGTTAGGTTTTGTAGGCTGCTTGTTGAGGTGCCACGGTTTGTTGGCAAACACGCTCTGCATCCCATGTTGTATAGAAACACAAGTTTTATGATAGCACGCCACATATATTGAAGAAAACATGATTATTTAGCCTCCTCTTTTAGTCGGTTGCCTCATCCTATGTCAGCATTTGCAAGTAGTTGTTCCTCTTCTCTTGTGGTTGTGTTAATAAAATCTCTTATTCCTTTTACCCTGCCAGTTTTCGTTTTGTCTTCATCTTAAACATTTATTTTGTGAACCATGATGATTGTAGTGGTTTACTGAGATTCTAGTGGCTTACTGAAATTCCACTTTTTCATTTTGATCTCTATGCTGGGTTGCTTTATTGTATGTCATAAATTCTCTTTATCTGTAAGCTGTATGAAATGCTATCTTTCAGTAATATTTAACTGCTATTCAAATACTAAGCTTGTCACTCTTTTCGTATGCATTTAATTATGTTGTTTTAAACTGATCAGCATAATCCTTTGTAATATACGGTGGTCTTACAAATCTGTCGGTGCATACTTCTACAGGTTAGGTAAGGATGGTGAGGGTTAGTGTCCTGAATGATGCTCTCAAGAGCATGTACAATGCTGAGAAGCGTGGGAAGAGGCAGGTTATGATCAGGCCCTCTTCAAAGGTGATCATCAAGTTCCTTCTGGTCATGCAGAAGCACGGTTAGTTCTCTTTCATTCATGTTGTATCTGCAACTCTACAAGAGTATGGATTCATGGCTTCTGCTCTTTGCTATAGGGTACATTGGTGAGTTCGAGTATGTTGATGATCACAGAGCTGGTAAGATCGTGGTTGAGTTGAATGGCAGGTTGAACAAGTGTGGAGTCATCAGTCCTCGCTTTGATGTTGGTGTCAAGGAGATTGAGGGATGGACTGCCAGGCTGCTTCCATCTCGTCAGGTCAGTTTTTTTTACTATGCCACTACACTGTTTATTTCACTGCAATGTGGCCAAGGATTGTTTTTTGGTCATGAACTGTGTTAGTATGATGCAAGTTGTTATCATTATATAATCAACTTTCACTGTTTGATGTGCAGTTTGGCTACATTGTCCTGACAACCTCTGCTGGTATTATGGATCATGAGGAAGCTAGGAGGAAGAATGTTGGTGGGAAAGTGCTAGGCTTTTTCTACTGAATAGAAGTTTTGTGAAAGGATTTCAAATTGGTGTAGTAGGATGTTTTCCCAGGACATCAGAGGTGTCTACTTTTTGTCCGCATAGCTGCTATGGCTTTGATATGTTATGTTGGATTCTGTTTCTGCTACGGCTTTGTTATGTTATGTTGGATTCTGTTAAGTCCTAATTAATTATGAGATGCATTTTCAAAATTTGAGCCTTTTGTAGCTGTGATGAATTATGCATTGGAGTTGTTCACTTCGGGATTCTATTTGTCTTTTTTTATGTGTTAGTAGCTTGTGCTGTATTGCTGAAGTTCCAAATCTTACAGGTTGCAAGGGTGTTAGTTTCTCGTGGATTTTGCTACTACTTTGAGTAAGGTTGGTTTGATTCTCATTCTTTTACCATTTGGTTGGAGAGGGTTCCAGTTGATGGGTCCCTGATGGAAGATGTTTAGCATATGTTTCATCTAGATGATTATTTGGAATGCCTCTGCAATCTCCAGTAAATGGAAGCGTAGTAGGTTGGAAACTGGAAGGGCTTTGCAATAATAAATTGGACGTTTTTTTTTTAACAAACGCATACTCCAAAAGAATGTTGTTTTGGACATGGATACGGTTTTTAAAATACAATTTTGACTACTAATTTTTATTGTAATAGATTTATAAATCTAATAAATTATACTTTCATAAAAGGTCTTTTGAGATAAATCATTTAAAATACAATTTTGACTACTAATTTTTATTGTAATAGATTTATAAATCTAATAAATTATACTTTCATAAAAGGTCTTTTGAGATAAATCTATACATGTTATTTTCATATGTTCAATCTAAATACTGAAAAAGATCGCTAAAGTTTAGAAAATTTACCCAAAACAATATTATTTTTCTGACCGCAGGAAATAGCTTTGGCCATCATTGTTTTAATCTGATAACTTTGTTTGACTAAGAATGCCCAATTTCTAGGCAATTTGCCCACGTTGATTGACTTTGAAGCATCAAATTTCTTGTTAAATGTTAATCGAGTAGCATTCGCCAACTCTCTTGTGTTTTATATCTAGACCTCAGAAAAGTATTGGATGTATTATAGTATTCTGGCGTAGCATTGTTGGTAAGTAATTATTTTAAGGATGTATATCAGTATTTAGAATTGGTCTTGTCTGGATATCAACAATGAGCTGTCGTTGGAGGCACTTTGGGCAAGTTGGACCGATTTTTTCTTCAAAACGTGTAGGCAGGAGAATTGCCTATGGATATGGATTTAATTAAGGAGACGGTTTGTAACAGTTTATATATACAACATTAAAAATTGAGAAGAGTCGAAGGTCCCGAACTTTTTCAATTTAACCCTTTTTTTCGTAAAAAACGCACATTTATACCCCTGCTAGTCTTATTTCCAGTTTTGGACTCAGGGGTGGCGCGTGACTCATGGCGCCGAAGTCCCAACCTAGCCCGGCTGCTTGGTGAGTCATGGCGCTGAGGGTCCCAACCCTAGCCCTGGCCACGACGCCGGCCGGTGGCTAGGGTTGGGACTTCGGCGCCATGACTCACGCGCGCGACCTCCTGGGTCCAAAACTGGAAATAAGACTAGTAAGGGTATAAATGTGCGTTTTTTTTACGAAAAAGGGCTAAATTGAAAAAAAATATTGTCGAAGGTCATAGGCTTATGCTTCTGATACGATGGATGCTAGCTGCGTCGCTTCGGCCACGCACCGTGCTCTTGCCACGTCTTTTAACTTGAGTACCTATTGTGCGTTAATCACTTTTTCCTACCATCTGTGAGTTGCGGGCGCCAGCGGCCATTGGGACGATTGCAGGCCTGCCAGGTGCCAAGTGGAGATCATATACCAAACATGCACTGGCATGTGGTGAGGAGATGTGCTGCCGTTTTCGGGTGGTGACAATATAGCACACATTGGCCTCTGTTTGGCCAACCACGATGTTGCAGTCGGTCCAAAGTTCAAAGTCTATTTTGTATGATAATCCATGTGAAGTGTTTGTATTTTGGAGGTGCCCAAATTTTTCATATTAAGGACGGAAAGTTTGTGCTAGTTGAGTCGACGAATTAGGTCGTGTAGGCCGAACCCGCCGTGTAATTGCCGTTGGCCGTGAATTTCCAAGCGATTTGATCCTCGATTTCAAGGTCTAGCGCCACAGCGTGTTCCCAAAGGGATATGAATGTCTTGTATCCATTATTTGGATATGAATGTCTTGTATCCCTTATTTGTGCGTGGATATCAATGTCTTGTATCTAGTTGTTATATTGGGCTTTGTGGACCGTATTATTTTTTCGTCTCTAAATGTCACATATGGTGGGAGCGATGTCTCGCGAACACTTTTTATTCAACTAAGGCGACGTCCAAAAGCTTGCTTTGTGATCATTCCCCAAAGTGATGCAGGTGCAAGCATTGAAAAGAGCACAAGCCATTTCATCACAAGGGTTTTCCATTCCTACCCAAGGCTTATTCGGTGTTGTCCACTGCGCCCAAAACTATCGAAGCCTAAGCGCCCTTTCGAACTTTTGCAAATGGAGGATCCCAAGGCCTCCTAGGCACTTTGGTCTACAAACACGCTCCCAGTTGACTTTGTAGTTCCCTCCCGAAGCCGATTCTGTTTCTGACCAAAGGAAGGTCATCCTCTTTTTGTCTAGCCCTTTCAGAACACTTTTGGGAGACTTGATGGATGTTAGAAAATATACCGCTTGGGAAGTGAGGACAGATTTCACTAAAGTTGCTCTTCCCGCTTAACCTACCTTTCTAGGCTACAAGCTTGGTTGCCGCTTTATCCTCGAGATGTTGGAGGTTGATGTGGCGTAGCTTCTTGAGAGATAGCGGAAGTCCAAGACACTTCATAGGAAATTTGTTTATGAAGTCGGGAAACTTTGCAGTGTAGGACCATGGATAGAGTGTCAAGGTCTTCTTTTACCGGCGCTACAAAGATCGTAGCATCGTCGACATAAAGAGATGTTCAAATTTTACAGCACGATATCTCAATTTTTAAAGGCTCCCCATTCTGTTGTGAGATCTAAAATTTGCTGCAGCGGGTCAATTGCCAGAATGAAGAGGAGCAGGGAGAGGGGGATCCCCTTACCGGAGTCCTCTCTCATTCTTGATAGGGACACCTAGGATTCCGTTTAGAAGGACTCACGAGGATGAAGTTGAGAGCATGACCGTGATCCAGCTCCTCAATGTATATGGGAAACCTCTTTTTTGCAGTAGATCAAGCAGGTAATCCAATTTTACCGAGTCAAATGCCTTTGCAATGTCCAATTTTAGCAAGAGCGTTGGTGTCCTTGAATGATGGAGATGCCTGGCCAAGTTCCGTACATACATTTAGTTATCATGGATGCTTCTTTTTTTAATGAAAGCACCTCGACTTTGGGAAACTAGGGAGTCAATATGTAGTGCAAGCTTAAGTGTAGGATGCACGAGCTCTGCTTTTTCCTTGCACATTCAAGGACCGCTAGCCCCATTACTCTCATTTTAAGGTTTGCCCATAGTGCTCGCTCCTCCAGGGATAAAGGTCTACTTTCAAGGGCTACATCGAGGCGGAGAATAATCTCATTTGATAGTTGCAACTGTAGCTGCGCCTCATAAAACATGCATTTGCTCCATGCTTTTAATCTTTGTGCCATTCGTTGCAGTCGACTAAACATGATGTGGCAAGGCTCGACATGGGTGCATTGCTCATTCCAAGCATTCTAAACGACCTCCAAGAATCCCGACATTTTGATCCAGAAGTTTTTAAATGTGAAGGATCGAGGTTTGACCAACCCACTATCATTTGAGAGAAGGGGGGCAGTGGTCAGAGAACGATGCGGAGAGTGCGTGAAGAACGTGTGATCCAAAACAGAGGTCCCATTCCTATTGAAGAAAACTCTATCTAGTTTTACTAAGGTGGGCGCTTCCCGCTCGTTGCTCCACGTGAATCTCCTGTTCTGAAGATGAATTTCAGCGAGCTCGCAATCGTTTAGAGTGTTTCTGAAATGACCCATCTGTCTTGGTTTATGTTTCCATTGTTTTTGCCGCTTGCTCGGTAAATTTGGTTGAAATCACCAAGGGCTATCCATTTCTCTTGAGCGGCCAATTTAAGGGCGCACAATCCTACGAGAAGTGCCGATTTGCGTCGGTCTCTAGATGGGCCATACACCGTGGTCCAGAGGAAAGAAGTGGAGCATTCCAGCACATTGACTGACGCCTGACGCCGAGAGGCAAAACTCTTCCACTTGGATGTTTGTTTGGTCTACAGAGTTCTCATTCCACAAAAAAAGTATGATTCGTAGGCGGTGCCTCTAGATAGATGGCTACGGACCAGATTGGAACCTTGAAGGCATACTTTGAGCATATGATCTTGCGTAGGCGTTGTGCCCCTCCTAGATAGATGTTAATGCTAGGTATCATGAAAATATGAGCCCAGATCCACAGATTGGAACTTAGTTTCTTGAAGGCATACTATGTGGCAGGTCGTGCTCGATATGATCTCACAGACTGTTATTTGTCGAGCCGTGTTGTTTAGGCCTCGCTATACTTAAAATTATGAATGTTCCAAAGACAAATATTTAAATGTTAATGTTACATCTCCCAAATCAAATGAAAATCATCCTGGCGGGGAATGAGCCCTCGGGGAAGAATGGCCGTGCTTGTTTGTTGCGTAGGGGGCGGTTGCATGGCAAGGAGACCGCTTGCCAGATGGAGGGGGTGGCAAGGATGGGGAATGGGGCCGGGGCCGCCTAGAGAAACTAGTAGGTTTGCGCGAAAGGGAGGTAGACTAGTGGCCGGACGGGTAGCCGGTTATTGTACGTTGGTCGGGTTGCACCGCCATAGGTGCTCCATCGAGGTTTGGTCTTCTTGTTGGGGAAATGTTTGAAAAACACTAAGATCCAGAGTAGTAGGGTCGCAAGCGTGGGTAGCATACAAATAGCGTCTTAGAGCGAAGTTACAAGCGGGGGCATCGATAGGACAACGAAGGTAGCCACAGCTAGATGGTCTTGCTTGTTGGACCACATCGTCACAAAAGTTGCATTAACATGGTCAGATTTTGATGCTCAGGCCGGCACAACCGCTTCTCCTGTAGAGGCCTGACACATCCCATCAGGCTTGACGATGTGGTTGAGGCATTGTTGACCCATATAGTCGAGCAGTGCTTCATTGATCATCAAAATTGGGTTGTGCAATTGGAGAAGAGCCATCAGCGCGTCAATCAACTCCAGCGGTAGTGGACCTTTGAAGAGGTCGAAGTATTGCTTGAGCTTGTCCTCTAGGAGCGGCTTCCCATCTTCAAGGATGCCGAGCTTTCGGCTTAGGATTTCTTGCGCCCGCTGAGTCATGGAGATCGGGCGTGCCTTTGACGCTAGCCGTGCGCTCTGACGTACCGTGGCTGAGGAGCATTCCTAGGGATGGCAATCCGGCGTGGCGGACACGGATAATGCTCGCACATATCCACACCTACCAGCCCAAAACTCCCCACGGGCATGCCCGCGAAGGGAGATCCACGTGCCCTCCCAGTGCTTCTGTTCCTCGTCGAGGCGTTGCGTGTTGCTGAAGATGCACGTGTCTTCAGCCGGCCTGGTGTTCGGGGCACCGAGGTTAGCCATGCGTTGGAGGAGGGGAGCTGGTTAGCGCGTCGGGAGCGGTTGGGAGGCGGGGAGGGGTGCTTGGTTGGTGAATGGCTTCGGCGGCGTTGTGGATGGCGAGATGGTGGGTGGGTGGTGGGAAATCAGGGTATGTCGCCGGAGACGGCAGGAGGTCACCTTGTGGTCGCTACAGAGACACCAAATACACTTGGTCAGTCAGGTCCCTACAGTGGCGAGTGCGTTGGTCGCGTGCCAGGCGGTTTAAACACCGACCAGAGGTTCTTCGGAGGAGGAGCGTGCACAGATAGATGGTCTGAGTCGTTCTTGGCTCTTGGGTACGGCAACGTGGGTTGTAAAACTCGACGTGCTTTCCTCCTTCCTTTCACTTGCTGCCATTCTGAATCTTGGGAGATATGGCGCTCGTCGAAGAATGCGCTGCGTTCACGCCTCTCTGACTCCGTGGCGGGACTGGAGCAGGGGAGGACAACCGGCTTTGGATCTTCGTCATGAGACCGCAGCAGAGTAGGGCGCCGAGCTATACGCGCAGGTCGTGGAGGAGAGGGAACAAATCGAACAGCTTTGCCTTGGATTTGAAGTGACGCTGGTGGTTGAGGTGCAATAATCATCGAGCGGAGACGCAATGAACGGGCATTGGGGTTGGGGCGGCTTGAATTGTCGACGATCTTGGGCAGGTTGATCGACTTGAATGCAGGAGGCGTCACACCGGTGGCATTTCCCGTTGGGAGCCGGTGGAGCCGAGGTGACCACGTCGCACCAGCGCTGCTTCTTGGCATCGGAGGTAGGCTAGAACCCGGCGGCGGGGGCTGTACTGTAGGGTGGCGCCGGAGGCTGGGGTGGCCGACTGGTGGGGTGGAAGGGGCTATCTCAGGTATCCCATATTGGTTACTTGGACCGGATTATTCCATGACCATCCGTTTAGTTCAGTTCAAGGTTCTAAAAACCGGTAACCGATACTCTCCTCATCCTGTAATGAGTGTACGAGAATCAATATTTTACTTCCCGATTAAGATCCTATTTGGAACACATGAATTTTACATAATTTTCATAGGAATTTCACCAAAAACACTTCAATTCTTACAGGAATTGGAGAAGATTTTACGTATTCCGAACAGGGCCTAATCAGGGTACCACGCGGGTTTTTGAACATTGCCTTAAGGCAAAACATGCTGGTAGTTGCAACAAGTTACCATTGATATTCCCATGTGGCCATCTGTTGAGCTACTTTTGCGTGCCGTAAGCATGTGACTGCGCTGAAAAGCGGCTGACGAGTGAAGGTTGTTAAAGCGAGTGTTGCACGGAGGCTGGGTGACCACACAAAAGACGATTGTGGAGTTGAAAGCAAGCCAAGGCCATTCCTTTTGTTTTTCTTGCCTTCACTCAAACAGAGTGACCATGCATGCTTGGATGATTGTTCCAAGCAACCAAATCTAATTTTAGCCCGCACGGGAAAGTATCGTTACAGGAAAACAATATCGTGCAATTATTATTTCCATCCATCGCATCAGAAAATGGCACATTGGATTCGGATAGGTGCCTCCGGAATACTTCAGCAAATCACTATAGCTACGACACAATACTATTCCCTTAAATGGTACGCAAAATAGCTTTCCCACAACATGTTTGTGATATTCTCTTTAATTTCCTTTCAGCAGTCACATTTTTCTAAACCGAATCAGGGCTTATTCGGAAAAGGCAGTTCAATTTCACCATTAATTTCCTTTCAGCAATCACATTTTTCTAAACCGAATCAGGGCTTATTCGGAAAAGGCAGTTCAATTTCACCATTCTTCCGATAGACAGAAAGGATTGAACGGATTGCGATACCATGCGTTGAAGTAGTTAATGCAGTGGATCTACAGTAATATCGTATTAGAAGCGATCTTCACCGTCCGATCAAGAACCGAAAGTCTAGATCAATTGCTACAATGCTTGCTACAGTACCACATCGGAGCGTTGTTCACTCTCTTTCTCTCTCAACGCTGCTCACATGGTGAACCTCTATCGTACATAGGATCCGGATCCGGGTTGGACCTAATCTATCCATCCAAATAAATTATTAGATGGATGAAAAGACGTACTCTTCGGTAAAAAAAATGTTTTTGGTAACATGCAGTCAAACATTATAATCTTTTGCTATAAATATCTTTTTGAATATTTAGAATAAACATATGAAAGTTATATGTATAGATTTGTCTCAAAAAATAATTTCATAATATTACGATTTTAGTAGTTTTTAGAAATATATTTATATAAAAATGAATTATCAAAGTTGTATTTAAGGATCGTGCCGTGCCGATGTCCAAAGCGATTTTATTTTGTGACGGGAGGGAGTAGTTAGTAGTTATCCGCTGGATTATACCTATGTTCCATCTGACAGACACGTGGGCCCTAAGTAGACTAAGTTGTGTGTGGCCCACAAACCAGATACTGTAAGGCCTTTCTTTAGTTAAAAAAAAAGAAAGAAAGAGGTACACTATGCTTAAGTAAGCTCACCGGTCGGTGGTCGAGCGTCTCAGGAAAATAATCAACCCAAACTTATCAATATCGTTTCGGTATCGAGCGGTATGACCAATATATACTATTCTGTCACCTAAAATGGTACAGAATAACCTTGCATTCCGTACCTGCCATACCGGCTCGACACCGATCAATACCGCCCATACCGGTTTGACATCGGTCAATACCGCTCATACTGGCTCGATACCGGGCAATACAGACGGAATTGATAATATCGTCTATTAAACTAATTAAAGTATATGTTATATTTAATCCTACTACAATGTATTTGGAGTAATATTGCAAGTGAAATTTAGTGTATGTATAATTAAACATATATATACTTATAAGTATATATTAAACTCTAAAACGCTACATCGGTATAGACTGATATGAAATATACCATTCCAAAAACCAAATAAGTATAACCTCTGAAATGATACGGACAAGTATGAACCCAATCCTGTTTTGCAATCGAAGCGACCGACCTGACCCCATCAAAAACACACAAAAACAACACGCTCATGGAGTCATGAGAACGACGAATCAAACCACCACCATTTACAACCCCCAAAAAAATTCCCGTCTCCTTGTCTCGTTCCTCCTCCAGATCCACCAAACACCCGCTCGTCGATTCCGCCCCCCCCACACCCCCACACCACACCACACCACATCACGCACACACACACCGCCTGCCGGTGCGCACCGATCCCGCCTCCCCATCCGCCGCCTCGCCGCTTCATGCCGCCATTCCCTCGCGTGATGTTTCGCTGTCTCCGTTTCTTCGCAGGTCGGGGACTGGTGGAGGTCGCCCGGGTAGGAAGAGGCGACCGACATGGCTGCGCCACCGGCGAGGGCTCGGGCCGACTACGACTACCTCATCAAGCTCCTCCTCATCGGGGACAGCGGTTGGTACCACTAGATCTCTCTGTCTCGAGTCTCCACTTCCACGCGCTGGCGTGCGTGCGTGTGTGAATGCTCGTGTGATCACAGTTGGATTGGGCGTGTAGGCGAAGCGGATCTTGCAAAGATTTGTCATTTGTGTTGGCTGTGGTCGTATTTGCACCATCCGTCTTCCATTTGGAGTGCGAGGGCGGAGGAAATGTTTGCCCTGTTCTGAATAGTTTCTGCTTCTGTTGAAAGCTTTTTGTACGTAGAAGCAGCCGTTGTTGTCTTTGGACGAGTTAATGGGGAGGTCACTAGGCCCTAGGCTGCATTAGTTTCAGATGCAAAATTGGGAGTGTGACGAGCATTGACTGATGTGATGGATGAGGAGAAGAGATGGATTGCGTGATGTGTATTGCAGTGAGTTTTTTTTTTCTTTCATGGATGAATATTCACTTGGATGTGCTTTGAAATTCCTTGCTTTGTAGATTAAGTAGGAAGAGTTGTTTAAACTTTAAAGGTTGAGAAGTAGAGCTGATCATCCCTGATTATTCGCATAGTTTGCTAGCCCGTGCCAAGAAACATCACACATAAGCATTAAGCAGTGCTTTCTTTTGCCACTCTTTCAATAAGGTAAAGAGTCTAAGAAAGTATAACTTGAAAAAACATGTAAATATTCAGTTTAGGCCTTAGGGTGCTTTGGAGAATGGTAAAAATGCTTCTTTTTGGTGTCATGTGCTGTTCTTCCTTCTATAGCCTTTACTAGTTACTAGATGCCATAGATTACATTGCGATGCACTGCTGAGAGTGGATAGAAGGAGTTCCTTGCTTGTGAGGGCTGATAATCAGTGAAAGGATCAGCTGTTGAAATTCAGTTGGAGCGACGGGTGAAACTGATGGATCAAACACTAAAGATAAATGAATTTTCCTGTAGTTGAAAAATGTGTCACGTAAATTCAACAAGGAAATGCGCTTTCACTCTTTTCCTGATCTAGCCTTACTGATGGGATCAAGTAGGTGGTTGTTATCATGACAAGTATTTCCCAATTTTGCATAACATTATGGCTGGGTTCTGTCAGGCATTGATCTTGGCACACAAAAGTGATGGCTTCATGTCTTTAGTGTTTTATAACTGGGGCCTTCCATCTCTCTCCTCCAAGGCAAAACCTTTGCAGTATATTGAGTCTTGCTCTAGCAGTTACACTGTTGTAAAGTGATATTGGATAGTTCATAGTTACCAAAAGTATCTGTATTCCATTGAATTCATTATTTCGCAGCTAGCAATAGCATTAGTCAACTTTTGTATTGTGCCTATTGTCTGATAAGAACTCTTCTTTTTCCTTTCCATGTCTAGGTGTTGGCAAGAGTTGCCTCCTCCTGCGGTTCTCTGATGGTTCCTTCACTACGAGCTTTATTACCACAATTGGGTAGGTCTTTTTGTGTTGGTTGTTTTACTAATCCTAGTGCCTTCCTACATCAGGAATTGGGACATATGTTATGTTCCCCCACACTGATTTCAATACTTGGTTTATGCAGTATCGACTTTAAGATCAGAACAATAGAACTGGATGGGAAGCGTATTAAGCTACAAATTTGGGACACAGCTGGTCAAGAACGTTTCCGGACTATCACCACTGGTATAATGCTTGTCCCATTCTGCTAGACTAAAACTCTACGAAGTGATATGGTAACCTTTTAACCAAGTAAGCTTTATTTTACCTCAGCATACTACCGGGGAGCCATGGGTATCCTGCTTGTTTATGATGTCACCGATGAGTCATCTTTCAACAGTATTGTCTTCATACCCACATATCCCCTAATGCTTCCATTCTAAACTTTTGCCCATTATTTGACTTTTGATTCACTCAACATTCAGACATAAGAAACTGGATTCGGAATATCGAGCAACATGCCTCTGACAATGTCAACAAAATTTTGGTTGGCAACAAGGCTGATATGGATGAGAGTAAAAGGGTACGCATCCACGAATTCCTCTCCCACTTTATTGTTTTGGTGTTCTGTAATATTTGGCTGGGGTTTATATTGTATTATCGGTTTGAAATTACTAGTTAAATGTTTTTTCCCCTTTTCAATTGTTGCTCCAGGCTGTGCCTACTGCGAAGGGGCAAGCACTGGCTGATGAATACGGCATCAAGTTTTTCGAAACTGTAAGTTGCTTGTCTGAATTGATTGAACTTTTCAGTGATGAAGTTGTTTTAATTTCACCGTGCACTGTGTCTTTCAGAGTGCCAAGACAAACCTTAATGTGGAGCAAGTTTTTTTCTCCATTGCACGCGACATTAAGCAGAGGCTTGCTGAGACCGATTCTAAGCCTGAGGTACAGATAACTGTACTCAATTATGTTTCAAACGCCATCTTATTCAGTGTTCTGACAGACTTAATGTTGCTTTGTAGGACAAGACAATCAAGATTAACAACAAGACGGACCAAGGTGCTGAGACACCAGCAGCTCAGCGATCTGCTTGCTGCGGCTCCTGAGCGATGGTCTGTCTTCATGATCATTGGATATTTGACATTATTTGTTTCCCGCTTGGCTGTTATAGGAAGAATGTCAAGAAGACAGTTATGATACAGATCTGGTTGTGCCTATGTTTGCTTCCATTCTTTGAAGCAACTACTTACTCTGGCTTTTGACATAGCTATTGCAATTGCTGGGAGCTACTGTACGCTGGATTTCTATCCTTCGAAGTTCGAACATCTCGCTGCAGTGTGTAATGAAATCCGTGCTGTTGTTTTTTTGTTCTTTTTTGATCAATCAATGCGTGGAATAACTTACTGCTCTGGTGTGAACTGCGCTGTTGTTCCTGCCCTTGGATTCTTTCTTCCTTTTTGAGAGTTTGTGATTATGTTGTCGTTATCAGATTGTATGTATCAGGTCAGGTCAGGGCAGGGCAGGGCAAACATACCGTAGCCAGTCGAACTCTGTAGAAGGAGACCAGCAGAACAGATGAGCAAAAGAGACTAATAGAACTAATTAGCAAGATGATTCGTCAAACAAAAAAAAAAGATTACCAAGACTAGGGTAATACACAAAAAAACGTATAGAAATCAACTAGCACGCATGCGAGTTGTCGAAGGAATAAAAAGGATGGATCAAAGAGAGCAATCCAATAGTAACGTTCTTTGTGTTAGGAAACCTGGCCAGGGGTCTGGGCCTATGTGGACTCTTTATCCACCTCTAGACTATATATAAGAGGGGATTTTCAACCATTGTACCTGTTTTTAGAAGAGAAATAAAGAGAAGAAAGAAGTTCTCTCATATCTCTGTGTTCAATCTACTGTTTATTGTTCTGTGCGATTATACGCTTGTCTACAAGGTGATCGATCGGACTGGACTCGCCAGCGACGGTTCCTCAACACGTTATCAGCACAATCGACTACGGCCTACTCTACTTGGATCGAAAGGTAACCGTTGTAGCACGACGCTCGTAGATTGAATCACATTTCCTATATTGTTTTCAATCTCGCAAATTTGACTTTCTAGATTATTTTCTACGGTGCAAATTCGCTCTAATCTACAGCGAGCCGACTTGAAGTCGTCAACAAAATGTCGATCGGTAGGTTTCATGAAGGAATAGATGTCGATTGCACTTTAGATTGTAGATTGCAAATTTCCTCTAATCACCGCGAGTCGACTTTGTAGTCGCCGACACAATGCCGATCGGATGATTGGTTGAAAAGAGGGACTATTGATTGCGTTCATTGATGCACAAAGAAAAAAAAAAACAACATGCCGTCGGCCGCCGCACGACCGCGCCACACCCATTGCTGGCCCTGCATGGCCTCCGCATCACACGGCCGCGCTGCGCGTGTCGCATCCGCAGACGATCGCCAAAGCCGCCTCGCTCGCCCAAAGCGCGTCGACGCGCGTGCACCTCCTGAAATCGCGTCGTCCGCCACGTGCCACGCCTGGTCGCCTGCTGGCATGCAGCCGTCAGCTCCTTCGCGCTCACACCCGACCGAGCCGCCGTCGACGCCGCGCGCCACCCCCGTCGCTGTAATACCCCGTTTTTGTGTCAAGCGTCTAGTCGGGAGAGATTATTTGTTCGGGAGAGGATTAAATGGGTTTCGGGAGGGACCAAATGGAAAATGCACAAATTTACCGATTAATGAGGGAGAATCGCTATTTGTCTCGCAACTTGGGCTTAGGCGGCCCATGTGGGCTCTTGGGGTGGCCGGCCAAAAGGGGCGCCACTCCCCAACCCTAGCCGCATCCCTCCTCCCCTCCACTCCCACCTCCCCCATTGTGACCGCCACCTTCCCTCACCTTCCCTCCACCCCTTGCGCACCTCCCTACCTCCCTCCACCCCCATTGCTACTGGCCAAAGGAAGAGGAAGCCCCATTGCGGTGGCCAAGGAGGAAGAAGAAGGGAAAAGAAGAGAAGGAGAAGAAAAGGAGAAGAGAAGGAAGAGAGGAGAAGGAGGATGTGGGGATGCCCGATCTTCACGAACACACTCCAAAATGGGATCCATTTTCGTGTGACTTATGGGTTCCCTAGGCTTGGAGAAGGAGTAATTTCGTGTGGCCTCATGTGAAGTTATTGCCATGGACACTAGTCTTGAAACTTGCATATCTTTTGACTCAAGCCTCCAAATGATGCACCGTTTGTTGTGCTAGAAAAAGGAATTAATTTCCTATCCATTCCTGCTTCCCATGCATGCTGGACACGCCCATATTTATGTGAGTTTAGGTGGGAAGTTGGTAGACAAATTCGAGGTGCACATGCAACGTTTGATGGCCCAAACACTTGCTAGTGTTCTTGATGTCGGCTCACCTTCTTCATGTCCAAGCGGTCATAGGTGGATGTTCTCAAGCAATGTACTCCGATAGCTACGTCTTGATCCTTGCAATGTGCTCCTACGCTTGAATTATCTCTGTAGGGTGCAAACACAGAGTAAAATAAGCATACGAGACTTAGCGAATATAATTCTTATCCACAACAATATTAGATTCAGCTAGGAGTGCATTCACCTCTTGTTGTATTTTTTTAGCACGGTTCCTAGTCATAGGACCCAAATAAGCCTCTTTTGTAGAAGCATCAACTTGCAGCTGTGTAGAATCTTGTGGAGCAGATGATGAATGGGGTGAGCCAGGGATGTCCTCATCAGCCTCCCCCTCTTCAAAAGGAGTCGTCCTCGACTCTAACTCTTCTTCACCAAAACATGGTGAAAGATCAGCTACATTGAGCGTTGGACTTACAAAGATAATCTTAGAAGCTCGATCTTGTAAGCATTGTCATTTATCTTGGCGATTACTTTGAATGGTCCATCTCCTCGAGGCATTAGCTTGGACTTGCGCTTGTCCGGAAGCGATCTTTTGTTGGATGTACCCAAACGAGATCACTGGTTCAAAAGTCACTTTCTTGCGATTCTTGTTGGCTTTCACGCATAGGACTTACCCTTCTTTTCAATTTCTTCTCTTGTCTTCTCATGAATTTTCTTCACATATGCAAACGTTCGGAAGCCTTCATATTACTTCTTTCTTGCATTGGAAGTGGTAGCATGTCGATTGGTGTAATTGGTTTGAATCCATAGACCACCTCAAATGGACACATCTTTGGTAGTAGAGTGAACCGCCCTATTGTAAGCAAACTCAGCGTCGCGGTAAACACTCTTCCCATTCCTTCAAATTCTTCTTGATCATTGTTCGCAGCAACGCTGAAAGTGTGCGTTTACTACCTCGTCGCTATCGGTTTGTGGGTGACATGTTGTTGAAAACAATAACTTGGTTCCGACTTTGCCTGACGTCTTCCAAAAATAGCTCATGAATTTCACATCACGATCGATACTATTGTCCTTGGCATTCCATGCAGACGCACAATCTCCCTGAAAAACAAACCAGCAACGTGTGAAGCATCATTGTTCTTATGGCATGGAATGAAATGTGCCATTTTTGAGAACCTATCAACAACTACAAACACTGAATCCCTTCCCTTTTTTGTCCTAGGTAGCCATAAACAAAATCCATACTAATGTCTTCCTGAGGAGCATTTGGAGCAGGTAGGGAGTATATAAACCATGGGGTTGATTTTGACTTAGCTTTGTGACATGTGACGCATCGCTGCACAAATCTCTCAACGTCCTTCCTCATTTTTGGCCAATAGAAATGGTCGGCCAACATCTCAAAAGTCTTCTCACGGCCAAAATAGCCCATCAAGCCTCCTGCATGTGATTCCTGCAATAACAAGGGCCTAACCGAAGAATCTGGAATACACAGTTTGTTAGCCCTAAAAAGAAAACCATCATGCACATGATACTTCTCCCATCCTTTCCCATCGCGGCATTTCTCATATGGTTCTGAAAAGTTATGATCAGTACCATACAAATCTTTTAAACTCTCAAGTCCTGGCACTTTTACTTCTAATTGATTCAATAAAGCATGTCTACGGGACAAAGCATCAGCAACCATATTTTCTTTTCCTTTCTTATATTTCACAACATATGGAAAAGTTTCAATGAATTCTACCTATTTAGCATGCCTTCTATTCAGTTTAGCTTGGCCTTTGGATGTTTCAAAGCTTCATGATCGAGCATTACAATAAATTCTTTAGGCCATAAGTAATGTTGCCATGTTTGAAGCACTCGAACTAAAGCATAAAATTCTTTATCATAAAGCAGAATAATTCAATTGTGCACCACTCAATTTTCTTTGAAATATACTCTGGTTTAGTTTCTTGCATTAAGACACCACCAATGCCTATTCCACTAGCATCACATTCTATCTCAAAAGTTTTGGTGAAATCAGGTAAGACCAACAAAGGGACTTGATTAATCGTTTCTTGAGTTCAAGAAAGCCTTTTCTTGTGGCACATCCCATTTAAAAACAACTCCTTTCTTTGTCAATTCATTTAATGGGCAGCAATGATGCTGAAATCCTTTACAAATCTTCAGAGAAACCAGCAAGTCCATGAAAGCTTCTCACGACTTACATTGATAGGAGTGGGTCATTTCTTGATTGCTTCCACCTTTGATTCATCAACTTCAATGCCTTGCCTGAAACAACATAACCAAGAAAAACAAACTTGTTTGTGCGAGAATGAGCACTTTTCAATGTTAGCATATAGTTTTTCCTTCCTAAGAACATTCAACACTTGTTTGATATGATCAATATGCTCCGCTATGGATTTGCTATAGATTAGGATGTCATCAAAATACACAACAACGAATTTGCCGATGTATGCTCTCAAAACATGGTTCATTAATCTCATGAAAGTACTAGGTGCGTTAGTTAACCCAAAAGGCATGACTAACCATTCATACAACCCAAATTTTGTTTTGAAAACATTTTTCCATTCATCACCTTCTTTCATTCTAATTTGATGATATCCACTTTTTAAATCAATTTTAGAGAAAACAACAAAGCCACTCAGTTCATCTAGCATATCATCTAACCTAGGAATATGATGACGATATCTAATAGTTATATTATTAATGGCTCTACAATCAACACACATTCGCCAAGTTCCATCTTTCTTAGGTACTAAAATCACGGGTACTGCACAAGGACTTAAGCTTTCACGAACATAACCTTTATCTAAAAGTTCTTGTACCTGCCTTTGTATCTCCTTTGTTTCTTCAGGGTTGGTACGGTAGGGTGGCGGTTTGGAAGTGAAGCTCTGGAATGAGGTCAATTTGATGTTCAATGCCATAGCGGAGGTAGACCAGTGGAACCTCCTCGAGAAAGACATCCTTGTATTCTGTAAGACATGAGAAATAGCAATAGGAAGACAAGTTAAGTCGTTAGTTAAAACAATATCATCCTTATACATGAGCACAAAGATCACTTGATCTGGGTTTTGCCTCACATCTCTCAATTCTGATTTTGTGGCTAACATAACTAAATTCTCTACCTCTCTTTTATTTTTATCTCGCATGTTTGGCATGTGGCGCTCATTCACCGATTTGTGGATGTCACTCAAATTCTTTTTCTCTCTCTCTTTCTCACTTCCTATTTTTACTTGAAACCTTTTGCATGTGCTCACCATGATTTGTTGTGGTGCCATGGGTCTAAGCACCAAATCCTTCCCTTTCCACTTGATAGTGTATTGGTTGGTTACACCACAATGTTGGTGAAAGATCATATTGCCATGGTCTTCCCAATAACAAGTGACACACCTTCATGGGCACAACATCACACTCAAGCGTGTCGGTGTAATCACCAATCTTGAACTGAACCTTCACCATGTGTGTAATTTTATTTCACCACAATCACTCAACCATTATGCGTGATATGGGTGGGGATGTTGCGACTTGATCCCAAGTTTTCACACATCTCTCTACTTGCAAGATTATGGCAACTTCCTCCATCAACTATGACTTTGCATACCTTTTCTTGGACTCTAGCTCTTGTTTGGAAAAGATTGTGCGTGACTATTCTCGGCTTCCTTGATCTGCACGCTTAGTACCTTGGTGACAACAAGTGCGGCACCTTGTTCAAAGTCACAATAGGTTTGCTCTTCTCGTTACGAAGCATTATCATCGCATTTTCTTCTAGATCACTAGCTTATTCGTACTCTCCTTCTTCCGTGATCGGCATGAGTGCGGTTGTTGGGGCACTCCTTCATCATGTGACCACGTCCCTTACACTTAAAGCACACAATATCACTACTCTTGCTGTAGATCCGATGGAAGAAGTTGCGGATCTTTGAGGTTTACTCTTCTCTCTAGAAGTGAAAACTCATTTCCACTTGTGGTGCACGAGCATTGGGCATTTGCCACCACTAGAATTGGCTGTGATGCCTCGGCCAACATTGAATTGGGGACAAACTTGCCTCCACTTGCTGTAGCTCGAGCAGAAAGTGGTAGACCTGTTTGCTTGGAGTCTTCTTGCACTTGGAGTTGACCTTGGAAGATAAATGCACCAACTCTACAACATTACTGGTAAGGTGCAAATCAACAATTCGCTTTACATTAGGATTTAATCTATACAAAAATCGTGCCATGGATTGCTCCTCATCTTCATGTATGTTGGCTCACGATCATTGCCTTCTCCATCTCCTTGTGATACTCCTCAACGGATTGTTTACCTTGCCTCAAATTGGAGCTTATCAAAGAGATCTCTTTTATAATGCTTTGGGATGAATCTTGCTCTCATTTCTCTTTTCATTTCAGCCCAAGTAGCAATAATAGGTTCTCCTTCTTGTTCTGTTGATTAGAACTTGTTCCCACAGATTAGAGCATAATCTTCAAACTCAAGAGAGGCCATTGCTAACTTCTTTTCTTCAGAGTAGTTGTGTATGCGAAATATCTTGTCAACCTTTAACTCCCACATGAGATAAGCTTCTGGATCAGATCCACCATCAAACTTTGGCATGGCAAATTTTAACCTACCAAACCTGCTTCCCATGCATGCTGGACATGCCCATATTTATGTGAGTTTAGGTGGGAAGTTGGTAGACAAAGTCAGAGTGCACATGCAACGTTTGATGGCCCAAACGACTTCTGTGTTCTTGATGTCAGCTCGGCCTTCTTCATGTCCAAGCGGTCATAGGTGGATGTTCTCAAGCAATGTACTCCGATAGCTACGTCTTGATCCTTGCAATGTGCTCATACCGCTTGAATTATCTCCGTATGTGCAAACTGAGTAAAATAAGCATCGAGACTTAAGCGATATATAATTCTTATCCACAACAATATTAGATTCAGCTAGGAGTGCATTCACCTCTTGTTGTATTTTCTTAGCACGGTTCCTAGTCATAGGACCGAAATAAGCCTCTTTGTAGAAGCTTCAACTTGCGGTGTGTAGAATCTTGTGGAGCAGATGATGAATGAGGTGAGCCAAGGATGTCCTCATCAAGGGTAACGAGGGTTTCTTGTGATGTGTGATAGTCATTAGAAGCGATTGCTATTAGATGGATTGGATCGGATTAATTCTATTCAATGTTCAATTCTGTCCAGAATGTTGCGCGACCAGTTTCTTGTGTTTAGAGGCCGAATTAGAAGTTTTGGTCTCCTATATATATGTAGATTATGTCCTTAGCTTTCAGTGGCCACCAAGATCACCCAAATCCGATTAACGGTCAGGAAGTTATGAATTTTTTAGTATCGCTGCCTGGCAAATCTGTCAGCTTCTGGCAGTCGGTAGGAATCTGGTTAAAAACTGCTATTTAAAGGGAGAATCAGGGGATCTCAGTATAACGACAAATGTGGGTAATTTCTATACCTTTTCATAGAGATAAAGAACGCAAGATTTGGACTTTCGTAGCAAACGTTATGGAGGTTTTAGTGTACTGTCCAGAGAACCCGACGTGAATTCTGAGGTCTGATAATTTGGCTTGCTAGGGGCAGTAAATGGCAGAATCAAAAGGGCTCCCCACCTAAGTTTATTTAGGTAATTTAATTACTTTTTCAGAAAATCTAAGATCATCTTATTTGGATTTCTGAGCAGAAAGTTATGTATTTTAGAAGTTGACTGTCCGCAGTGAACACCAAATCGATCGCTAGAAACTAGAAGATTGGAAACACTTGAGAGTTTAGCGAGTTCAATTGTGTTATTATTTATGCTTTTAGTCCAGTATGCTGGTCTTAGTTGGGTTTATCGTATGTTCAGGTGGGAGCGTGAACCCAGGGGCAGCACCCTCTTCGCGTCCACCGTTCTCGCACGGATGAGGCAAGTATTCGGGCTATTGCACCTTTATGTTTGCATGATAGAAATTGTGATGTGTCATGTTGGCATTAGCCATGCATACCTGTTAATGAGATGAGTTACCATGTATCTTGATGACTGTTTGTTATGGTTAAAGAATTCTTTTGTATGTTGTTAATGCTTACATGTTTATGTGAACACATTGAATTCTTACATGTGAAAGATGTTGTCATGGTGCATATACATGTTTTGAGCATGTTGAGTCTTGGTTATATGATAACCAAGTTTATATAGTTGAGGTCCCCATCATGCAATGACGGGCTTGAGGTCCCCACATTCGTGGAATGTGGGCTATGAGCAAAGAGGTCCCCATCATTAAGGTGATGGGCAAAGGTCCCTATACATGTGGTGTATAGGCTCTTGGTCCCTGTGCCAGAGGGCACAGGCAAGGATATTCATTGACGGATGAATACCTCGCATTACCGGTAATATGCGAAAAGAGATAAAGTTCAAAAGGAGCATTGCATAGGTTGCATTTCTTAAGTTTAAATGTTATGTTTAGCGTAATGTTATTGTGGATTATCGATGCTATGATTGAGTTCTTGTTTATGGCCTTGTTGATACTTGCTGAGTCTTTGGGCTCACTCTTGCTTTAATCTGTTTTAGGTACAAATGGCAGGAACGTCATACATGGGAGGGAGTAGATGTTGGATGCACTCACTACCTCACAATCTTAAGGCGTTTGCCACTTAGCTTCATCTTAGAAATAATTAAACTTTTGGAGTAGATGTTTATTTTGGTTTGAGTATCTGATTATTTGTAATAATGAGATTTGCCAGCCTTGGTTATATTCATTCGATTATCATGCAAGTTTGATTGAGCTTGATTATGAAGTTATTATTGATAAATGCCATGATTTATTGTTGAAACCTCGGTAGAGCTGTTTAAACAAAGGAGACTCTACCGAAATTTTGTAATTTGTGCTAGATTAGTTTAATTCCAGTAGCATTCCAAGCTCATTGAGAGTTGGGGTGTTACAGTCGCGGCCCTGTAGACTGCGTGAGCCCGCCGCACACTCGGATGCCCTTGCGCGTGCGCCTGCAGCGCCGTCGGCTCTCTGCGTATGTGCCACAGCGCCGCCAGTCCTCCCGTGCTAGCCATGCCATGCGCACCCGCCGCCTGCAGCCACCGGCTCCCGTCCGCCCACAGCGTTGTTGGCTCCCGCATGGCGCGTCTCCTCACTGCTCGCGCACATGTAGCGCACTGCCACCGCCATCTGAACAGGGGTAGGGTTTCCCTACCCCTCACCCCTTTGACCCGGCCGCCGCATGGGCTGTATGGGCCAAATGGGTCCGGCCCAAGTATTTTCGGAAAAAAACGAAAAGGAAAGGAAATTTTGCAAGAAGGCCCTCGAACTTTGTGAAAATTGCGCGAACAATTTCACCAAAATGAAATTTGGCGGTTTAGCCCTTGAAAATTGCAGAATTCACTGAAAATTTATTTTCCAGCAGAAAAGGGCCTCGAGAATTTGAAGCATGTTTAACTTTGTTATTATTATTTCTATGTAATTTATATATTTTATTTACTGTTTTGATTATATGTGATTGTCTATATTACTTTTAATCAATGAAAATAGCAGTAAATTATGAAAAATGCATAGAAAAATACGAGAACATTATGAGAATTGTGTACCATTATTTGCAACCATTTTATGCAAATTACTAGCAGTAATCTTATGAACTTTTTGCATAAATGTGTAGATGACTGGCATCACGAACCGGGAGTTTGAAGAGCTGGCCCAGTATGGTCAGAATTACTTGACTTGAGCCTTTGACATTGAAATTGTTCTTGGGGCTAAGAAGTTTCATGCTGCTATCAGGTTTGGCACCTCAAAGGATGTCAATCCCACTGCTGAGGAAAATGATCAGGCATTTCACTTCCTCAGACACCATCTCTGCCTAACTCTCAAGAATGAGTATACGGCAGAAAAGAGCACACTAGCTTTGTGGACTACACTAAAGAAGCGGTTCGAGAAGCTGAAGTACACCATTCTTTCTCGGGTGGAGCAGGAATGGACCCAATTGCATTTTCTTGACTTCAAGACCGTGGGAGAGTACAATTCTGCTTTACACAGAATTTGTACCAGTCTTCAACTCTGTGGTAAGGTAATCACGGATGAGCAGAAGATTGAGAAGACTCTCTCTACCTTTTCACCCGAATGTGGTGCAATCCGCACGCAACTATCGTCAAGACAGCTACAAGGAGTATGCCAAATTGATTGACATCATGCAAGTTGTGAAACTCAAGATGAGGTTCCAAGGAAGAACTACATCTCACAACCGCCTAGTAGCAATGTTGGCCATGAAGCCAATGCTAGCAGCTACAAGGTGAGGAAGTCTCACTCAAAGGAAAGGGACAAGAAGGTTAAGGTCGTGGGTCGCAAGGCCAAGCCAAATGCTCAAGCCAAGAAGGGCGGACAAAGGAAGCACGATGACAAACCCTATGGCTAGCAGGACCAAGGATGCTACAAATATGGCATATGGGGGCATTAGTCACGGATTTGCTGTGAGCCACAACATGTTATTGATGCTTTCAAGTCTAAGAAGATGGGTAAAAGACAACATGAGGCACACCTCACCATTGCAGGCACAGAGGATCTACAGCCATTAGTTGCACTCATGGATGTGGTCAACCCTTTAGCAGCCCCCATCCCTCCTTCTTTGGACATTGTAGAGGCCATAGCCGTAGTTGCCCAAGAGGAAAAGATCGCCATAGAGCAGATTCAGATAGAAGTTTCTTCATACTTCGCTGATTCGATTTAGTGTACGCATTGCTCTTAGATCTTTTTATCATCACTTGCAGCTAGTGGTTGTGATCGAACTTTGAATAATTGAATAATGGTTTTAAGCTCTAGGAGAGCAAAATATTAAATTCTTATGATGAGTTCTACAAGGCTTAAGTTTTTCTCGTATTTATAATAGCAAGTTATGTTTAGATTTTGAAGTATTTTATTTATGTGTTGAGTGCTTCCTGCTACATATTAATAAAGTACTTTATATCAGAACGCGTGTGGTACCCTATGGAGAAAGTGTGCTTAGCGGATAGCGGCACAATGAATATCATCTTGAGAGAGACGAAATTCTTTCAATCGATCAGCAAGAATACTGGTAGTCTTACGACAATCACAGACAGTGATACTTGTATAATAGGTTCAAGAAGAGCCACAATTATACTCCCAATGAGTATAACTTTGGTCATTGAAGAATCCTTGTTGTATCCAGAATCGACTAGAAGTCTTCTAAGTTTAAAGGGTATTCGCGCTAACGGTTTTCACGTAGAGACCGAAGAAAAGTATGATGAGGAATACCTGCACATTACAAAGCGTGAAGAAAATAGAAAAGGGTATTAGAACGACTTCCTTCATATGAAACTGTGCTATATTACACTAATATTAAGGCACCTGCAGTCTATATTATCCTGAAAATCATATTTAGAAGCTCTGAACTTTTCTGTCTCTAGCATGATAGATTAGGCCACCCAGGTCTTAGGATGATGAGAAATATAATTAACAATTCACAGGAACATAATATCAATGTAAAGAATTTTTCGAATTAGGAAGAATTTGTGTGCTCCGCATGTGCCACTCGAAAATTAATTACTAGATCTGTTGTTCTGAAAATGAAGGATGAAGTCTCTGCATTCTTGGAACGTATCCAGGGAGACATTTGCGGTCCTATACAGCCCCTGTCATGGCTATTTCGGTATTTTATGGTGCTTATTGATGCTTCCTCGAAATGGTCGCACATATGTTTATTGTCTACAAGAAACCACGCTTTTGCAAAGCTAATCTCGTAGATAATTAGAATTAAAAATAATTTCCCTAATCATCATGTGAAGTCCATTAGAATGAACTACACCGGAGAATTTACTTTGAAGGCATTTGATGATTATTGTATGGCAATGGGAATTGACGTTGAGCATTTCGTACCGCATGTCCACACCCAGAATGGACTAGCAGAGGTATTAATTAAAAGGATTAAATTTATTATCCGACGGCTTTTGCAGAATTGTAATTTACCAATCACATGTTGGGGACATGTAGTCCTGCACGCAGCAACTCTCATCAATTTTAGACCGTCAGCATATAACATCTATTCACCTATACAACTAGCGCAAGGGGCAGCACGAAAATTTCTCATCTTCGTAGATTTGGTTGCAAGGTTTATGTACCTATACCACCAGCACAACGAACTGCAATGGACCATCTCTGAAAGTCTGGGATATACGTTGGTTTTGAAACAGCATCCATAATCAGGTATTTGGACCCTATGATGAGATATTTGCATACTACCCAATTCGCTAATAGTATATTTGATGAGGATAGTTTCCCGTCATTAGGGGAAAGAAATCAACCCATTGATGAAAAATATCGAGAAATAACGTGGCAAGCCACGGGAATCCATGCACATGACCTGCGCACTAGTGAAACAAATAGATAAGTCTAGAAGATAATTGATTTGCAAGCATTAGCAAATCAACTGTCTGACCACTTTAGTGATTCGATGAGCGTGACCAAGTCCATGAGCCTGCATGCAATGCACTAGAGGGGTTGCAATACCAAAGAAAATTGAAAGTACCCTAATCCCGTCCAGAGGCCTCAGAATAAAAGGACGAGAACTTCGGCCCCTCGAATCCCATGTAACCAGGGACGTCTAGTGAGAAAGGACAAGAAGGACTTGACACAGCCAATCACTGAAGTTCCCTAGAACAAAAAGGGGAGCCAGTTGATACCTGACACCAGTATGAAACCTTTAGGAAAAGGCATATTATATTTGAACATTCCCACGGAGGGAGATATCAACATAGATGTGTGTGCACACATCGGAGCTGAAAAACTAAAAGAATTTGCCCCCCATAATTGGAAGCAGTAGTGAGCAAGTAGAAGCATTAGAAGAATCGTCTCTTGAATAAATAGCTATAAACTACATGACCACGAGAGAATTTATGAATAAGACAACAGCTAATGTCGATATTTACTATGTAAATTTTTTTTGCCACAATCATAAATCTTGATCTAGAGACTGCATCGCTCGTTGAATGTAAGAAAAGATCATATCGAAAAGATTGGAAGAAGGTAATAGCAACTTGACGAGGATCTAATAATCCTTATTTTATTATTTATCTGTAATTATTATTATGAGTAAATATGTCCACACGTGCGGGCGGGGACACCACGCGCAGAGTGCTAGCGCCGGCGTGGTTGAGGAGAGCGTGACTATTAGGTTTGGGATTTCTTCCAAAGGATTGATCCTCTCTTCCCCATGCCACCGCCCTCTATATATAGGCATCCATAATGGGTCCCACCAGGAGGCCCATTAGGAACTCGTGGCCTATAAAATTCGGATCACCATCCAAGTTAAATCCTAGCCCTTTAAGTGTGTGACCTATAGGTTCGTGAGTAATCGGTTGTGACTTGGAAACTCTTTCCGATCACGAGTCGTCACTGGTACCTAGCGACATAACGATTCCCGAACACACACGAATATATCGGACGAACCTTAATGCAATATGATCTACGACGTGTCCTTATCACTTACGACCAGCTCATACTTAGTCACGACAGTTCATAATCGATTACAACCGATGCGTAACTCCTTACGACCGATTAGTATCTAACTCACGACTGTTTGCAACTTCTACGACGATTGGTGATAATGTTCGAGTAGTCTTCGACTAGGTCGTATCTCCATACGACTTCGACCAGTCTACGACCTTTGGCAACTGAACGACCTGCTTGTGTATTCTCCTTTTGCCTCACGACATCTGGTTGAACTCCAGGTGAGATAATATGTCATCCATGGACTGTTCAATACTTTCTCGATCAAGTGTCGAATAACTTCATGTGGTCGACACTTCGACCACTAGTGGCATGGCCATGCACTTACTTTATTCGACCACAACGAGGGGCCCAGAGATATCTCTCCCGTTATGTTAGGAGGGGTAAATCCCATATCCGACCAGTCACATTCCTCCGCATGTTTCATAGCATACCCGAAAGCTACCTTTATAACTACCCAGTTACGGAGTAGCGTTTGGCAACCCCTAAGAGTGCTATTACACATGTAGGAAACCATGCCGATCTCGTGTCTAAGGATTATACATCATCATTGCTTGAGACCAACTAACGACACATAGAATCATAACAATCTCAATAGTGTATGTCGTCATATGGTTCCTGAGTATACCCTTTAATGTACATAAGAGAGAAACTAATCAGGTGGTCGTAAGTCTTTCTACGATCACCCCTATAGTCGTAAGTCCTTTTACGACTACCACCTAATCGTAAATTTTTCTACAATCATTTTCTGGTCGTAAGTTCTATGACTAGTACCTAGTCGTAAATTATTCTACGACTACCTCATGGTCGTAAGCTCTTCTACGACTAGATCAGCCACGACTACCCTATAATCAATAGAGTCTACAAGTGAGTGAGCTCAATTGATTAGAGAATCTAAGCAATCAATGAATGTTGTTATTCTCTAGAATAACTGCACGTAATGCGCCACTATCTCTGACAAGTAACTGCTAGACGACGTGGAGGAGTTACCACTCCTGTGATTACTACCATCAATACGTCCGTTATATGAAATGATGAGGCGCCTCTTGACATAGAGAAACGGCTACCTCTTCGTACACTATATCAAGGCAGCAGTCAGATGGCAAAGGGCATGGGCAATCGGGAGGACAACAAGCACGATCCATATCGCAAGTCTTAGTCTTTCCCTTAATTGTAACTACTATACTCAATACAATATACACAAAGGTAGGGTTGTTATTCTCTCCAGAGAAGACCTAAACCAGTATAAAAATCATTGGATCGTTCTCTCGGCGTGATCAATTGTGGAGACCCCTCGAATTAAACAATCATACGTAAGATCGGTTCTAAAACACCGACACAACTGAATTATTATCTCTGAATAAAATAGAGGTGTTTGAGCCTGTAAGCTGCACACCTCCCCATGTGCACCTCGTAGGGTATAAGTGGGTATTTGTTTAAAAATATATGAAAATAATGAAGTTGTAAGACATAAAGCAAGGCTCGTTGCACAAGGTTTCACTCAACGTCCAGGAGTTAATTATAAATAAACCTATTTTCCGGTCATGGGAGGAATTACCTTTAAATATTTAGTCTCAATGAAAGTAAACTTGAATTTAGAAATAAAATTGATGGATATGGTAACTGCATACCTTTATAGAAACTTAGATTCAGACATTTATATGAAGGTACCTGAAGGTATCCCTATCCCGAACCAAGACAGAGCAAATAGAAATCTGCAGAGTGAGAAACTCAGAAAGTTACTGTACAGACTTAAGCAATCAGACAAGATGTGGTATAATTTCTTGAGCGACTTTCTATGCAAGAGGCTACACGAACAATGAGGATTGTTCCTATGTATTTATACGACGATCACAAGATGGATTTTGTATAATCTCAGGGTATGTAGATGATCTGAATATCATCGGTACCCTGAGGATATTAAGGAAGCAAGCTCTTACCTGGAGCCAGAGTTCGAAATGAAATATTTGGGTAAAACCAAATATTGCCTAAACTTGCAGCTTGAGCATGTCCCTAAAAGGATATTAGTACATTAGTCAGCCTACACTCAAAATATATTAGAAATGTTCGGCTTTGAAAAGGCATACCCTTCGAAAGTGCCGATGGTCGGAAGATTCTTGCAGCAAGACAAGGATCCATACAGACCTAGAGAAGAGGGGGAGGAAGTTCTATGCCTGGAATTCTCATACTTAAGTGTAGTAGGAGCACTAATGTATCTAGCAAACGTACTAGACCGAACATTGCATTTGTCGTAAACCTATTAGTAATGTATAGTGCAGAACCTACCAAAAGACATTGGTAAAGAATAAAAGACATCTTCTGATATCTTCAAGGAAGCAAAAACCGTGGTCTATTCTACAGAAAGAACCAAAACCTAACTATGACCGGCTATGCAGATGTCGGGTACCTATCGGACCCGCATACAGCCAAGTCACAAATAGACTATGTATTCCTATGTGGTGGAACTGCAATTTTATGAAAATCGTCTAAGCAAAATGTTGTAGCAACTTCGATGAACCACTAGAAAATCATAGCACTGTACAAGGCCTCACGAGAATGTGTTTGGCTTCGGCGGATAATTCACCACATCCAGCAGTCGTGTGGATTGAATACCGCGCAAATCCCCACTATTATCTATCAAGATAATACAGCTTGTATTGCACAAGTGCAGATGAGTTATGTGAATAGTCAACTCACAAAGCATATCAACCTCCAATTCTTCTATGGTCATGAATTGCAAAAGATAAACAAAATTAAAGTATTGCATACTAAGTCATGTAAAAATCTTGCATATTTATTCACTAAGTCACTTGCAGCGTCTAGTTTTGAAAGATTTATACGTGGAATTGGAATGATGAGATTCAGAAAAATGCAGAATTCAGGGGGAGAATCTTCACGAACTCATTATTGAAACTTGATCACGAAGATCGAGTACCCAAAAAAATAAATTCTGGAGATTAAATGAAATATGGTGGATTGTACTCTTTTTCCTTTGATGAGTTTTCCTGAAATTTCTCGGCTAAAGTTTTTTAATGAGGCAATTCGTGCAACGCAGCAGGACGTGTTTCATGTATTCTTTCTTCAAATTTTTTCCACTGGGTTTTTATGGAGTTTTAATGAGACACAAACATATCAGATGAGTGCCAAATGGGGAGTGTTAGAAAACCTAGACCCAAGTCTCGCAGGCCTGATCTATGGTGGACTCCCATCCACCTCTAGACTATATATAGGAGAGGACTCCAACCATTGTACATGTTTTTGAGGAGAGAAATATAGAGAATAAAGAAGTCCCCTTATATCTCTGTGTTCAATCAACTGTTTGTTCTTGTATTATTCTGTGTGATTTTACGTTTGTCTGCGAAATGATCGATTGGATTGAACTCGCCAACGACAGTTCCTCGATACTTTGCACGCTCTGCACCGCAGCACCGATCCCAGCGTTCGGGCACTTGGCGCAGTTCTCCGATGGCGTGAGGTTCAAGTCCAAGCAAACCCCGCCGGTGCACTCGTCTCCAACGTCGTCAACCTTCACAGGCGTCGGCGTCGCAGCCCCGGTGCCGTGCACGTCAGCGTCGGCCGAGGCACGGTGCCGCCTCATGTGCCCACCGAGCGCCTGCCCGACTGTGAACTCGACCCCGCAGACGGGGCAGCCGTGCACCCTCGCCCTGGCCACGCTCGCGTGCGCCTCCAGCGGCTGGCGCCCGAGGCAGAGCCCGGCGCCGACATCGTGCGGCCTGGGGCGCTTGTGGCTGGCCCGGTGCCCGCCCAGCGCCTGGAACGTCGGGAACCGCCTGCTGCACGTCTTGCACTCGAACACGCGGACGGGCGCCGCGCGCGCGAGCCCCGCCGGCCTCGTGCCGTACTGCACGTCCCCGACTCCAGCGGCGCCGTGCCGCTGCCACCGCGAGAGGAGCGTGAGCACGCGGGCCGTGTCCGCGCTGCTCTCCATCTCCTCGAGCGCCCTATACCTCTTGCTCATTTCTAGCTAGCTGCTATACCATGAATCAATGGTGCAATCCAGTTCTGGTGTCCCGGCCAGAAGCAAGCGGCAAGCACGACTATATATGAATCAACGTACACGAAGGTTCGTACGTTCAATTTCTTATGTGCTAGTCTGTCAGTACCAGTAGTAGTACTATGCATAATTCGGCACTCACGACTATGTATAGCTACACCACTACGAGTAGTAGTACTATGCATATGTAAGGAAACGACTCGAGCGATTGAAAAGTTTCTAGATGTCGGTATACTTTTCCATGCTGCGGTTGGAACTTGGAAGGGAGTAATTAGCTCAGTAAGACTGCGACACGTGGCATCAGCCACTAAGCTGCGTGATGAAAGCCCGCTAAGAGCATCCTCAGCGTATTAAATCGATGTCAATTCAAACTTATGTTACGTAAGTATTTAAGAAACTGAACTTATTTTTTTTTCAAGTATTGAACCAATTTCTACTAATAATTAGAACTCACGTTACATTAAAAAACCACAAAAAAATATCCTGTCTCAACCGCGCTCTCTCGTAAATGAGTTGTTTAATACTTTAAATCGACTCTTAAGTAAATCTGGTTTCAATTTTTTTAATTGAAATCGATCCCTCTAACGTATTGAATGATTCAATACTTTCTCTCTCCTCCTTTGAACCGGTTAAAACATAATATTGGAGATGATCTAATGGTTCGGGGGTTGCTGCGACCTGACGTACGTGTGGGCGTCGGCTGCCGTTCGATCGTGCGTTGGTTTCTCCAAATTTGATTTACTTTCGCCGCTCCGCGACGTCTGGAGCGCGCGCGAGCCGTGGTCCATTTTAGCTCAGCGTTCGTTTCAGTTTTCCACGCTTGGGGTTGGTGGTTGAATTGGCTCATTAGCTAGCTGGACCTGGAATTCATGTCTCGATCGGATTTAGCAAGCGTCACCAAACAAACTTAACACGAACTGATTCAAGTTCAACAATGAGTACGTGTTAGTTTAATCGGATTCGGTTGGTATATCTGGTCTGGACGGCCACAAGCGATATACAGAGCGGATAATTTCCGTCTGAACGATCGACTGAAGGTCTGGGGAGCGAATACGGAAATGATAAATAGGTATCTGACACTATCCGTGTTCGACTCCGACTCCGAGGAAAAATACGGAATAGGATACGAGATGAGCGATATCCGTCCGTATGTAACCATATATCAGGTGGTATGTAGAAGTCTGTCGTGACTTCACTTAGGAATAGGATAGTAGATAGGCAGATTGCCACATCTGAGCAGGCGAGGAATACTGAGTGCTCTTTCTTTGATATTTCAGCGATTAGTCTCTCCATGTTCGCTCCGATTTCACATCTATTATCTAATTTCTCGTGTAGAGGTGCAAAAGAATCAGATAATTTTCACGCCCCCTCATCTAGTTTGACCAATTCCAAGGACGTTTATTTCATATGTGCTGAGTACTGCTAGGCCAGCGAGCAGTAGGTTCACACTTGGCTTCAAGATCCCTAGTAAAAATACTGACGCAGAGGAATAAGACTTATTCTCCCGCAATGTATTTAAAAAGAAATAATTCAAATCCGGTTTAACTGACCCACCACATGCAGTGCTAATCAACTAACACCACGAGACTCCTTGTCTAGATCCCTAATAAGGAAAACCAGGTCACGTTCAGCAGTTTGGAACGGCTTCGCTTCGGTTCCGGCCGGGCGCCGGGGACCAGTCACACCGACCAACCCTTCCTGCCTTTCTGCAGATGTTTCAACGCACCATACCAACGAGCAGCCGGCCGGTCCAACCGCGGCTTGAACGAGATGTTGCTGCGAAATTGGCCGTACGGCAGCGAGACCAACGTGAAAGCTCGGATCATTCTGGATTCAGTAGAAATAAATCAAACACGATGCACGCCTCAACCGTGGCTTGGCGTTCTGAGTCCGTGTGTAAAGTAGTACTGGTAGCAAGTGACTAATCGCTGGCTACCAATAGCTAGTGTTAGTGTTATCTTTCGATTACGGCTTCAAAAGAAGAATTCCGAGTTTAGTGAGACGCGCGTGTCGTGCGTGTGCCGTGTGCGTCGTGAGAACGAGATTTATTTTAGGCCGGCACCCACGAACCACGGAGGCTACGAAAGGGCGCGGCATGTCAAGTACTCAAGTGTCAACTAGCTGCTCGATGTTTTCTTACCACGTACGCGACTTCTGCGTAGGTTTGGTCGCTAAGGTTGTCCGGTGGTGTACGCGGTTTTCTTACTCGCTGTCGCTGGTGGCAAGTCATCAGTCGAAACTTCAATTGTGCATATACAATAGTTATTGTATATATATAGCTATTGTCTATATCAGTCTTTCATGTTATCTATAGACAGCATTAAAACAATTTATATAATGAGTTGTCTGTTAAGTTGTCTATAGAAGACTCCACAATCTTTTATTTTTTTTTTGAAAAATTATTTGTTTTAGACAACAACTCATACAATGATGTCTTGTTCTCTGTTGCATACCAGACGGTTTTTCTCGTTCTCTTTCATCCATAATATAAAAAAAAATAGGTGACAAAAATTATAGGCGGATAACGTCAGCCATTCGTACGTGCCTTAAGCGCGAATGACATCGTCAAATATTCTCGCAAAATTCCGCCCAACTGTAGTTGAGGCCCAGCCCGAAAGCAAACAGTTTGGGCCGGATCTGCGAGCACAGCTTGCAACGTAGTGGTCTGCTACTACTAGTGCTACGGACCTACGGCGTTTCGTTCACCCCACTCGTCGGCGCCCCGTCTCGATCCCTTCGTTGTCCTGCTGCGCAACCGCCGGCGATCCCGTCCACCGTCTTCCTCTCCCGCCGCAGTGAATCCATCCGCCGTTCCAAATGGTAGGCGAACCTATCTCCTCCTCCTCCTCCCCCACGTTCCCTCTCGGTTCTACCGCGTGAGCTTGCGATATTGTCGGTTTCTTGATTCGCCCCGATCCGTCGCGTTCGGCTCCGGTACGGGGCGGCGTCGTAGGATATTGGGATGGTTAAGGCGTGCTCTCTCCCTCCCTTTGTCTCCCTTCTCTCTTCTTGCCAGTTTGGGTTGGGAAGCTGTGTTTTTGACAAGTGCATATTGGGATCCGTTGATGGTGGCCTCAGTCAGTTTGGTTTCCTTCTTGTTATTGTTCGTTGGTCCTAGGGATTTAATTTATGTTGGTGTAGGAATCCTGCCCTTCGGTGAAGAACATTCTGTTGCTGGATTCCGAGGGCAAGCGCGTTGCCGTCAAGTACTACACGGATGATTGGCCCACGCTTTCGGCGAAGCTGGCCTTCGAGAAGTCGGTCTTCGCCAAGACCCAGAAAGCAAATGCTGGAACAGAGAGTAATTTATATCTGTATTTTCTTTTTTTGATAAGTGAGAAGCCAATTTGTCTGCGAATGTGATGATGAGTGTTAGCTTCTAGTAGTCTATGACTAATTGAGTACATAACGCTGTTTGTCTCAAAACCGTAAATTCATGCATTTGATATCTAGCATTGATGTGTTATGTAAACAAAATTATCTCTTTTCCATATGCATTTATACATGCTGATGCTGTTCAACAACGCTGCTTATCAGCTTACTGTGTTTTTTATATGTTTCTTACACTTGTTGGTTAACTGCATAAATGAAATATGTTGATGTGTTCACGGGGCTTTGTATTCTGTCCTGAGAACAGAGCCATTTCCGATCAATCTTTCTTAGATGTCAATCACACCTCTTTTTTTTTCGATTCTTTGGACCAGAAACATGTTAATTTATGGCCCGTGTGCTATGTTAATTTTGAAAAGAACACATGCTATTGTAATGTTTAATGCTATTATTAGTTGCTTCTTTTGCACAGCTTATTCACTTATATAAGAACAATGATCTACTTATCTATATACCTTTATGTTTTGTCCTCGTATCCTCTATTACGGCATGTGAAAAGTAATCCAGAACGCATTTTTCAGCCTGGCTGAAGTGCGGCTTGTACTTTCTTCCACCATACTCACTGATCTCTGAGCTGAAGATTGAGCTTGGACAGTTTTGCAATTTACTTGCCTTTTCTGCTCAAACACGACAAGTGGCTATCTGAAACTTTATGTAGATCTGTATGTGAAAATTTTACACACTGTTCATCTAGTTCAACTAATCCAGTTTTATTTATTTGTTCCCCCTTTACAGCTGAGATTGTAATGTTTGATGGTCACATCGTTGTGTACAAGTTCATCCAAGACCTGCATTTTTTTGTCACTGGAGGAGATGAGGAGAATGAGCTTATTTTAGCATCAGTTCTTCAGGGATTATATGATGCTGTTGACCTTCTTCTCAGGTTACGCTCAATATGCTTTAGTATACACCTTTTCTACTATTGTTTATTTTGTTACATATTATTTGGTTAATATCTGATTGCATGTGACTGTGTTTCCCATCTTGTTGGTTTCAGAAATATCGTTGACAAAAGAACGGCACTCGAAAATCTGGATCTGATACTATTATGTCTTGATGAAATTGTTGATGGAGGGTAAATCCTAATCTCTTAGATGTTAACCGTTCTTATTTCTTTTGTTGTACATCTATTTTTCTTCATTTGTTCTGAAATCACTTGACCCTGCTCATCTGCCCTATTCATGATAACATCGGTCTTCTGGAATGGAGCCATGACAAAGGAATTCTATCAGCACCTGTACTTAAAAAAATGGTCGCATTTATGGGGCTTGTCTTAAAGTTAAGAAACCGGGTTCTCTGTGTTATGAAGTGAGAGACTCAAATGTTAGTTGTATTGAACACAACCCAAAGGGCAATATATAGTACAATGACACACAAGAGTAAACCCTAGACTAGGAGTGGAATACCACAAATGCCCTTAACACCCTCCTCAAATGCAAGGTATATGCAATAGCATTACATTTGAAAGGGTTGACACTAAAATAGGGAAAATCCGAAGTTCGAGTCTTGATAATGTCGTTGTAGCATGCAGCTCTTGGAAAATATGTTGAGTATCAAAAGATCTCCCATCTGGGGTTGTGCAATAGCCCATAAAGCACAAGGTGCAGGGGCTAAGAAAGTGGAGGCAAGTGGGAGCAAAGTCGACCGCGGCAACACGAAGAAGAAGATGATGAAACCGATAGGAATGGAGAGCTGTCAAATCAAGTCGAAGAGGAATAGATAGAAGCATGGTGGCGTAGATCGAAGCCTGAGACGGCGGCGGCGCAGTGCACAAGAAGCGTGGTGGCCTTAGAAACTCGGGGCGACGGCGGCGGCTTAGAGAGAAGCGGCGGCATCATAACAAATTCTACGATCTACAGCGTCTCAGAGAGAAGAGTGGCAGCTGCTGCCATGGGAAAGGGAAAAAGTGGGCCACATTGGATTCAAAGGATGCACCATGGCGGAAAAGCAATCGAATGTCTGACAAGGAATTTGTGGACTCGCATGGCTTAGACGAACTCAAAGACTTGGATAGACACAACAGAAACAACAACACCAATAAAGAAAAGACTCAAAGGATAACTAGCAGCAACATAACCACCTCGGCCCATAGCAACAAGCCAACAACATAGCACCAGTAGGCCCATACATTGCCCAAGAGGAACAACAATTAGCACGCCCAAGTTCCCAGCGGCAATCTCACCCCCCTCCCAGCTCACTTCCCTGTTCAATGTCAGGATGCCAACAAGGAGGCCAGATGGGAGCAAAGGTGAGGGGGTTCCTGCCACCGCCGTCGCCGCATGGAGAGCTTGCGCCTCCACTCGCGCGGCAGCAACCACGATGACTATCACCAAGGCGACAGTGACACCGTGTGGCGAAGACGGCAAAACCCACCTGCAATGGCGTTGCCCTATCCAGTGCCGCATCACGCCTCCACCGCAGCGGCACTAGCCCTAGCGCCGCATGACCCTTCCACCCGCGGCGACGCTACCCGCATCTTTGGGTCCTCCATCGTCGCGACCACCTCTTTGTGCGGCTGTGGAGGCAGCAAGCACTCCATTCGGCTGGTGGCGGAGTCGAGGATGACGGCTGGTGGCGGCAATTGTGGAAGCTGGAAGTAGATCCAGGCCGGGGGCGATGGGAACCCAGAGGTTGAGCCTAGGCGGCGATTGATCTGGCCCACCGACGACGGATCCAACTGGTAGTCGGTCCACTGACTCCAGATCTGGCCGGGAGACGGCCAATCGGCGACGAATCGGGAGATGTCCCGGCGACGACAGAGAGAACCGGATCCGACCGGTACCAAGCTAGGAACACGGTGGCGGCGTAGGATCTCGCCGGATATGGGTCGGGACGAGGCTGATCTGGCATTGATGAGCGCCAAGGTTGCGGTGGTGCTGAAGCAGGAAACGTTGGCGACGACGAGTCACAAGCGGGGACGATGGTTGTGGGTTGCTGCTTCTACTGAGAAGAAGACTATGACTAAGAGTTGGCCGCCCTCGGGAGTGGAGATTGCTCCTCTCGAGGGCAATGTCTGCGGAAACGATTTCGGAGCTACGTTTTCGGAACCTGCTTGGATACCTTGTTATGAAGTTATGAAGTGTGAGAGACTCAAATGTTAGTTGTATTGAACAGAGCTCAAAGGGCAATATATAGTACAAAGGCACACAAGAGTAAATATTATATTAGGAGTGAAATGCCACAAATATTCTTAACATTCTGTACCTCAAACATACCTCCTGCGAGGTGGCAAAATATTGATAAATGAGACTGACCTGCTAAGGTCATGACTCTTGAACAAAACAAACCTCTCATTCCCTTAGTTTATTAATATTTTAAAATGCCAAAGTGGTTTAGCAGGTCTTTGCCAGGCTTAGAGATACGAGTAATAGCACAGATCGTAGCAACTTGTAATTATTTGCTTAACTATACTTTATTTTCTTGAATGGTTGCACAGGATTGTCCTTGAAACAGAAGGAAGTGTGATATATGAAAAGGTGTCAGCTCATGGAGTAGAGGGTGGTGCTACATCACTCGCTGAGCAGGTAGGTTGCAGCCATGATCTTTTTCAACTGAACAAAACTTGTTTCTTTAACTGAACTTACGAGTTTTTGCTTTCTGCATGCAGACTATAGTTCAAGCCCTAACAACAGCAAGAGAGCATTTGGCCAAATCTCTTCTCATGTGATGTTGTGTTCTGCTTTTGGAGGTGAAGATGGAGTGGCATTCCATTGCTACATCTTCAGGATTGATACGTTCTTTTCAGTAGCAATGAAAAAAGAGAGAAAATGACTGGACCTATGGATGTGTAGATGCATATTTTCTCCATTGACATTCCCTGGTTATTTAGTTTTGCATGTGTTCAAAGTTGTGTAAACAAGATCATGAATTGTGATTGTTCCGATTTTTATCGTTTCAGTTCTTGGTTATGTTGTTCACCCTCTCCTGTTATGCAATTGATAAATAGAATGCTTTATAGAGATAATAAGGCACCCTCCTGTCCTCATGAACTAGGCTACTCTGGCTTCGAAATGGTTATGTTTCATCGGAACCAACACACCAGTGTTTTGCCAAAATTCACATTACAATACTGCCATTTTTTGTATCCATTGTTTTATTGCAAAACTCACCCACAAGTTAGGGTGTTTGTCAAAAACTCACTTGCATCTTAAATTGCGTTAGTCACACCTAAAAGTGTTATGTGGTTGCAAATGTTGGTCTATTTCGATGTCTTTTGCTTATGAAAGAAAGGTAACAAAACAAACAATAAGTATGACTATTCCCACATGTTCTATTAGGAGCATTCCGTTGCTACTAAGAGGTGTGTTTACGGTATTTTTACTTAATGCTTCCCAAATTAATTAAAAAAAATCCTGTAAAGAATTTGTTACGAGTGGATTTGTTGAATTGGTTCATCGATAGCCTCAAGTCAGAATCCTCTTTGGACTCTGCACCATTGATTCCACTATGATTATTTAAAAACAAAATATTTGTGTTTTGTTATCTTTTGCTATCCTGTACTATTATGCCCATTGAATCTTTGGAAGCTTGTTGGGCTAATTTTAACGTTGTCCTTTTGACATGGTGTTTGTGTGGCATTCCAGCCTGGACCGGCTATAACAGCGGCCCTAATGGGTCATCTCCCTCTCACATCCAAAAAGCGCCCTCTCAGGTTCAATGCAGGGTCTTAGGAGCGACGCAGGTAGGGTTTGAGATGATGGTGGTCACCACACGGAAGATGGCGATGCAACGGGGAAGAAGTGGTTGGTTGGTGCTCGTAGTTTGGGAACTTGTATTTGCCCAACTTTTTGTAGTTTTCAATGTATTTCAATGTATTTAGTAGAGAACTTTGTGATCTTAGGCACTTGATTTGGTGACGATTAGGGGGATTAATTTTTGCGTTGTGGTGGCTCCCAAGGACATAGCACACTACACCGGTCCACGCAAGCGTAACGTTGAATGGTCAACTGCAAAACTAGCATTGTGGAGGCAATTTGTAACCACATAAAACTTGTGGGGTGTGAGAGTGACACAATTTGAGATGGGGTGGGTTTTCGATAAACTCTCCCTACCCATGGGTAGGTTTTCTTCTTCTTCTTTTTTGCAAAAATCCCCCCAAAAGTTTCGACGTCAGGATGAGTATTTCGTGAGCTCTGCAAGTGCGAAACCGTGAAGCAAAACAGCCAAAAAGGCATTATTCTAAGACCGGATCACCGCGTCGTGTTACTGTAACGTCCCCATTTTTTGGGGCCATTAAATCTTTCATAACTGTTTAGGATGTGCAGTTGTGAAGTAAGAAACATCACAAGCGAGCTTTCGATTACAATAAAAATCAACATTTTATTATACAGGGATAAGGCTTATCAACCAGTTTTTACACTGGCATAGGCATTCAAGCCCAAAGTTAATATATTACAAGACAAAAGATCTTCCAAACCATAGACACGCTTGAGCACGGTCGAGACCTAATAACAGTAATCATTGTCGTCTGGAGGTTCATAAAAATCTTCCTCATTAAGATCTTCAGCATTTTCTCAAGTTCCCTCTGTAGTTGATATTGCAAGAATGAGTACACAACTGTACTCAACAAGTCATATGGAAAAGCTAAATAATTACATGCTAGGAGTTCAATGGATTGTTTAGGGTTTGCTATAGCATGTATATGTGGATGCATCATTTGAGATAAAATAGTTTATCTTTAAAATAGTAAAATAATAATAAATATATCATCAGAGGTTTACTCAACAATTGCCATTACCAACTTAACATCTATAGAATCTCTACTTATGCATCATGTATTGAAATCACCCATGAACACAACTTTATTAACCAGAAGCACGACGTATTCGAATACCTTTGATTATACTCTGCAGAGTTGCCCAACTTTACCCACAAGATACCTCAAACTCAAACTGTCATGCAATATACACGCAACACGATAGTGTACGACTGAGTTGAGATAACAAGACTGTTTGGCCTACTCCTGTCCCACCCCTGTTCTGCGACTTATTTATCACACAAGAGCAAACGGTTGTCCTATAGATATTCAATCGAAAGAGCAATGTACTAAGCTAGGGTGGAATGATCACACCTGTGGTTGAGCAATTTTTATGGCTGTTACTTGCCACAAGGTTCTTATCCTTACCTGTCTTTAGTGGGGAGGTGAACTAACAACCAACTCGTGGCCTTTCACCTTCATGGCCCCCACCTCCGAGTCACTTTTAACCAGTCTATCGGGTTGATCATCCTCTTGGTCTCAACCCGCAACTCTCCACCAAACCATTGGCGATTAGCCAATAATATTTTTCAGAATTTATAAACAGATTTTGTGATAATGCTAAATAGTTAGCTATTATTTTATGTAATCTAAACTTATCAAGGTGAATATGGCCTACAAACAATAGGTGAGGTTGTATGTGGGATAATATGATTTATCTATTTATCATGGTATTCAAAAGTATTATTTCATTATTAAAGTAATTGGCATAATTACGGTAATGAAAGTAATAATATAATTACATGAAATATAGGCTCAAAATGATCGAAGGAATACGACTTGCCTCCTTGCACAAAGTCTTCTAAAAACTCGTCTTGTCCGGTGTTCTCCGGCGCTTGGTCATCAAAGTCATGACCTAACACAAACCAGAATAAAACAATCCAAATAGATCAGCTAGAAACAACATGCAAGTGAAATACAATTTCGAAAAAGAACTAAAAGAGAGCAGTGGGGGTGAATAGAATTTTTTGGGAGTTTGATTGGGTTGAATAGAGTTGATAAATGGATTTCTATGTTCGAGACGGTCGAAAACAGATATAAATATGTCTAATGAGTTTTTGGGCGAATAGTATCAGGTTGGTACTATTCGCTACAGCTTGAATTCTATGAACAATAATGGATGTAAACAGTGCTTTGGAATGATGGACTGGTTTTGTGTTGGGCTGTGAACAGTACAGGGCTGCACAGTGCAAAGGGATTTTGGCCTGGCCCACTTGGCTTAGCCAGGCCCGAAGCCCCTAGGGCCGGTTTTGGTGGCCAAGATAGCCACTTGGCCCAAATGGCCTTCGGCCGAAGGGAGCATGACTCCTTTTTCTTATTTTCTCCTTGTTGGCTTTCTTCTCTGCTCTTCTCCCCCTTTCTGCCTGTTGGCGGCAGTGGCAAAAGCGGCGGCAGTGATGGCCAGCGGCAGCACGGGAGGGTGCGGGAAGTATCTACAAGCTACAGGGGTCCCATTTTGGGGCTTGGTTACGGCGGAGAAGGTTTGGCGAAGGGCAAGCGGCGGTGGCGGCGCACGGTCAGAGCAGAGCCATGGCGCCGGTGGCGTTCCGGCCATGCTCCGGCCAGGGTGAGTGGTGCAAGAGCTTCATTGGGTGGAGGGAATCAAAAGGGTGGCGAAGTTGGTGCTCGGGGAGGTCGGAGATGAGCTAGCATCGGCGGCTGTGGGGAAAAGGTGCGGGGTAGAGTGGGGATGCTGTAGACGGAGTTGGGAGAGAAGGGGAGCAAAGGAGACAACGGATTTTACCTCGGCTCGTCGGAGAGAAGAGGATGGCGGTGGGGATTCCTTGAAATTTGCCGACCCTGGAGGGGAAGGGGCAATGGGGAGGTGCTGGGATGGGAGATGGAGATGAAGGCGTGCCCAGGGTGGCTTTTTTTAGCCACGGGAAGGCGGTGGCGCTAGTGTTCAGGCGAAGGTGGGTTCGGCCCGCGGTTGGCGATGCGTGCGGCTGCGCGCAAACGGCGCTGGGGAAGGGGAGAAGAGGGGCGAGGTGGCGATGGGTGTGTGTGCTGGCAACGTCGCGGTTCGTGCCCGCATTGAAGGCGGAGCGAGGTGGCGCGGGAGCTGACAGAAGCGGCGACGAAGAAGATGGCGTAGAGTCGGTGACGCACGGGGAAGAAGACCGGGAGAAAGCACACGGCCGGAAGAAAAACGCCTTCGGGCTGAGGAAAGCGCAAAGCCGGAAGGGAAAAGCGGAATTTGTGGGGAAGTTTTCGAATTGGGCAATATCTGAAAGCAATAGACAAAAATGCAATATCTGAAAGCACATCCAAAATACTACATTCAAGAACAGAATTCTCACATCCATACAACTTAATATTGAGGCCCTTACTTCCATTCACATCCATACAAAAAAATCTTAATTCATACATGTCTATGACTCCTAAAATCTGAAGCTCAACATTTCTGAAATTAAAAGTACTACATGTCCATGAGTCCAAAACAAAATCTGAAACAGCTTGAGGGTAATTCTGCTTGAGATGCTTGCTCAAAAGGAGGCAGCAAATGTTAGCCCACCAAATGCCCGTGACATCCATCTGCCTGCCTCCTTCAAAGATTTGGTTCTCGAGAGGAAGATATCGGATGCATTTAGTTCCGAGCTGATCAAACAAAGTAAGAACTCAGAGAAGGAAGAGAATCTCAATGCGTTCTTCGAATTGGCAACGGCTTGCTGTAACCCTTCACCATCCTTGCGACCAAATACCAAACTTATACTCAATGCAGGGGCTCGACTCTCCACGCAGGTGGACGGCGTAGGCTCTTGGCTCTCCACGTAGGTCGGCTCCCTCGGCAGTTGCTCGTGGTCCTAACGGCGCAGGGGCTCGGGCGGGCGGCGCAGGGTCTGGCCAGGCGGGCAGTGCGGGAACAGTTGCTCGTGGGTTGGGTTGGGGGGGTGGGGAGGGCCGAAGGAAGCAAGTAGGAGTCGCGCGGGGGAGTTTCGCAAATTGCATAGAGGTGGGAGGTTGAAGGAATCTCGGCCACCGATTTGCTTGGGAACAGCTGGGATCGTGCATGTGCATATGTCCATAATTAGCTCATGTGCAGGAGATATGCCGCTAGACTAAAAGAGTTATGCTTGTTTCATAGGATAACGTTGTCACGGGATCACGTCGATAACACGGACGGACTTGTAGCTGATATCATTTGTCTGGTCTCTCGAGAATTCATGCTTACATATGCAAACGTTTGTCAGTGTAGAGTAGAAGAATCACCACGTCACAAGCACAGTTCATGCTTCTCTCTTGAATTCAGACGGTTACAGACTCAGAAAAACTGGTCCTGCATTATGTTTGCATACGGTTGTTGATTCTATTGTTACATGCTCTATTATACATGCCGATGTTAATAATGGCTCGGCAAAGGTATATTCATGTTCGTCTTATCACGGCCTCTCTCCGGCCTGTTTTTCATTCCATCTCTTTTCGTTAACCATGGTGGATCGAGCTCCTCCTGGATACTCCTCCAGATTGTGAAGCCGAGCAGCACCAGGGCGGGCCGAGGACGGCAGGCAGCCTCCCAATTCCCAAAATCCGCCGCGCCCGTCGAAAATGCTGCGCCGGGGCGCGTCGTCTTGGCCAATGGGCGGGGCCTCCGTGTCCGCCTTGCCCCGCGCGCCGCTGCTCTCTTCGGGCCCATTCTTTCTCGATCCCAGTTCGTTCGCCCTGGGCGCCGTGTTCTCCTCCGCCGCCGTGCTACGCGCCCGCTGGTCGGTGTACGACCACCATGCCTGCATTGGCAAGCCCGGTACCCTACTAGCTTTTTCCCCTGCCATTTCAGTGGAAACTGCAGACGTTATCAAAGTGATGAAACTTACATCTTGCTTGAAACAGTAGCTAATCTTGTAACTGAGCTACCTTTTATGGACTTTGACCTGTAGTATCATTTGGGGAGAATTGGAGAAACCATCCAAAAGATGAGATTGTGGGAGTTCGTCTGCATGTCATTATCAAGTCCAACTTCTATTACATTTGACTCAAGTACACTTGCAAGTCACAATAAATGACATTCCAAGGGTGATATACTGATATCTTGTCATCACCTGAAGTGTGTGATGTCTCAAATGTAGCTGCTGCTATCTTGCAGCTCAGAAACATGTGGTCAGTTTGCCTCCACCTTGTTGGATTTTCCTTCTGTTATCCACATGAGCAGATAAGTCCAAGTGGTAGGCTGAGAGGTGTTGTGACACTGCACGCGATAAAGGTATATAAACATACCTCGGAGCTGAGGTCTGAGGATCAGTTAACTGGGATCACTAAATGGACTGTGTTCTTCTGAGTTCCCACTTGTCATCGCACGCTATTGTTAACACAAGGTGTGATTCTTCCCCCTTTATCTCTGCAAAAAGGTATTAAAAAATTTACTGAGACCATAAAACTTCATGTCTTTTCCGTAATCCGTCAATTATTCTGGTTTTTCAGGTTTCAGCAAGGCTCTGGTGGGCTCAACAGTATAGGATTTGCAGTTATCAGAAAGGGATGCTTAAAATTAAGATGCTATGCAATTGGTGATGGACTTGGTGGTCCAGGGCATTTGAATGATCCTTTGAAGGAGAACAATAATGGGCCTGTTTTGCAAGGACTCAATGGATCCGGTGCCCCCTTTCGAACTGTTGGTGCTAAAATCACTCAGGAAACAGGAGATTTCTTTGTCAGCGATGCTGAGGGTGACCCAGACAAACCGACAGAGGGTTTCTCCTCAATCAATGAGGCTAAAAACGCTTTGCATGATGGAAAGGTAGGTGAAATAGGTACCTTAGAATATCTCACGCCTTTAGTTTTCATCTCTGTCTTCGGTATCTTTGTATTCAACATTTTAATGTGAAACTAATTTGCTGAAGATAAAATAGTCCTGTTCATGTAGTTCCTGGACATGGATCCTGCATGATCAAGGCCAAATTGGATATCTTATCTTGAGATTCATCTTTTACATACACAGTGCACTAAATGATTCTTCAAAAATTATGCAAAATTATATCAGTAGCGTGGCGTTGCACTATTCACTGCATTTTGTAGCTTCACTAGGTGAATCCCACTTACATAGTCTACCAGGGGGGAATCCAAGCTGTACTGTTAGTACATTTATGTACTGGAAAATTTCCTTAAGATTTTCGAAACGGTCAGGAACTATTTACATTTTTCTTTGCACATTTTCATGGAGCAAATCTATTTATTTAATACAAATGATAGGCTAAACAAATGAAATCCTGTGATTCTCACATTTCCATGTAGCAAGCCTATTTGCTTTCTTCAAAATTCAGGACAGGACCTTGAATGCATAAATGTGTTATTATTGTTACCCTTGTACAGTTGACTTTAGCTACAAAGTTAACTATTCATTCTTCTCCAGTTTGTTATTGTTGTAGATGATGAAAACGGTGATAATGAAGGGGATCTTGTCATGGCTGCTACTCTAGCGAACCTAGAGTCGATTGTATTCATGATCAGGAATGGTTCTGGGATCATCTCAGTGGGCATGAAGGAAGAGGACCTAGTAAGATTGATGATTCCTATGATGTCTCCAATTACAGAAATCGAGGATATTTCAGCGGCTGCTTCCACAGTGACAGTGGTAACAATCTGCTGTAGCGTTTGCGAACACTAGATGATCCAGAATCTAAGACAAATTTCTGGTTCCTAGTTATGACAATAACTTGAAGCGTTGTTTTCTATCTATTCAGGATGCTAGTGTGGGCATATCTACAGGTGTCTCAGCTGCAGACAGGGCAAAAACCATCATTACTCTGGCCTCCCCCTGATTCTAAGCCCAGTGATTTGAGAAGACCAGGCCATATATTCCCCCTAAAGTACCGAAACGGAGGTGTACTGAAAAGAGCTGGGCACACTGAGGCATCCGTCGATCTTGTGGCATTGGCTGGTCTGCGCCCTGTATCTGTCCTGTCGACCGTCATCGACCCGAGGGACGGTTCGATGGCAGGGATACCAGTGTTGAAACAGATGGCTTTGGAACATGATATTCCAATTGTTTTAATTGCTGATCTCATCCGGTTAGTATACCTTAAGGTGAAGCCTTTGTGAACTTATAGCCTGTTTTATTCTGCTTTAAATTATGAGTAATTTCATAAAACTACATGTACTTTGTGCAAACTATTACAAAACTACACATTTAAGAGAAGGTTTCAAAAAGTGAAAAAACTACACATGTATTGGAAAATTGTATCAGAAAACTACACTTTATACCAAACTCTGTTCTAGGTAACGGTCTGACAGCACGGGCCCACCGGCAAGAGAGACAATGAATTTTTCAGAAAACTACATTTTTAACCAAACTCCGTTTCGTCTCATGTGTCTCGTGCCAGTGGGCCCGTGTTGTCATACCATTGCCTAGGATGGAGTTTGGTTAAAAGTGTAGTTTTATGATTTATTTTGACAAGAGAAAATTGCACGGTAAGTCTCTGAACTTATGAGGTTGTGCCACTTAGCTCTCTGAACTTGTATTTTACTTTTTCAGATCTCTAAACTTGTGAGGTTGTGTCAGTTAGTTCCCTGAATTTGCATTTTACTTTCTCAGCCATCTGAACTTGTGAGGTTGTGTCACTTAGCTCCTTGAATTTGCATTGAACCGAAGTCCGTCGGATGTGATGCTGGCGACTTCATCCCCTCCGAGTTTGCTGGACTCGTTGCCACCCCCGTTCTGGCCGTGTTCATCGTCTCTGTCACCTCACGCCAACAAAAATTGATTCTTCAGGCCCGGGAACACACCGTCCTCGTGTCTTCACTGGAGCTCCATCGTCGTAGCTTGTCACCACCCTCGCCCTTGCCTCCTCTGAGTAAGCCATGAGAGAGAGAGAGGTATGCCATAGCAAAAGCTACTCACCCTGCACGAAGTTCATTTGGCCTTTTGCTAACAGAAAATGCTAAGTTGGCGAATGACCGAGAGAGAGAGAAGTATTGTGCCCTGCTCTAGCACTGGGAATGTATTTCTCTCATGGCCGACTTAGAGGAGGCAAAGGCGTGGGCGGCGGCAAGCTTCGATAGTGAAGCTCCGGCGAAAACGCGAGCACGGTGTGTTTCTGAGCCCGAAGAATCCGTTTTTGTCGGCTTGAGGTGACGGGGATGATGAACATGACCTGAACAAGGCGACGACGAGTCCACCGGACTCAGAGGGGACGAAGTCACCGTATCGCATCCGACAGACTTTGCTTCAACGCAAGTTCAGGGAGTTAAATGGTACAACCTTGCAAGTTCAAGGGGTTGAGAAAGTAAAATAAAAGTTCAAGGAACTAAGTGGCACAACCTCGTAATTTCAGGGGCCTACAGTGCAATTTTCTCTTTGTGTAGTTCTTTGAGAACTTCTCTTAAAGGGGTAGTTTTGCGATAGTTTGTACAAAGTATTTGTAATTTTCTGAAATTTATTCTTAAATTGTACTACTGAAATCACTCTCCAAGATGGAATAGATACCTGAAATGAAATGCCTTTTATGTTGGGATAACTCCCATGTCGCGAACGTCATTTGTGAAAATCTCATTTTGCTCTTTTGCCGTGATTCAGGTATAGAAGGAAAAGGGAGAAGCTGGTGGAACTGATTGCTGTATCTCGTTTGCCCACGAAATGGGGCCTTTTCCGAGCTTACTGCTACCAATCCAAGCTTGATGGAACTGAGCACATTGCTGTTGCGAAGGTAGTGAAAATTCTGCTTTTACCATCTCCTGGGACTTGACATTGGGGTAGAAAATACTTAGTACATAATAGTTCGTCCCTGCAAATGTGGCACCAATGCCTTAATATTCAGTTTATCTCCCGCGATCTAATGGTATATGGCTATGTGCAGGGCGATATCGGCGACGGTGAAGACGTCCTCGTGAGGGTCCATTCCGAGTGCCTGACCGGAGATATCCTTGGCTCCGCCCGCTGCGACTGCGGCAACCAGCTGGACTTGGCGATGCAGTTGATCGAGAAGGCCGGCCGCGGCGTTCTCGTATACCTCCGCGGCCACGAAGGCCGGGGCATCGGGCTCGGCCAGAAGCTCCGCGCCTACAACCTGCAGGACGACGGCCACGACACCGTCGACGCCAACATCGAGCTCGGCCTCGCAGTGGACGCCCGCGAGTACGGCATCGGCGCCCAGGTAGAACACAACGCGCTATTCTTTTGCAATTATGCGGCATCTGAATTTTTCATGGTCCATTTCAGATTCTTAGGAACAATGATGTGTTCAGAATCAGACGCAATGTCTGATCTTGCTATCCATTTCAGATTCTTCAGGGACATTGATGTGTTCATACGCAGTGTTCTGACAATGATCTTGCTATCCATTTCAGATTCTGAGGGACGTCGGCGTGCGCACGATGCGGTTGATGACCAACAACCCGGCCAAGTTCGTCGGGCTCAAGGGCTACGGGCTCGCCGTCGTGGGGAGGGTTCCGGTGATATCGCCAATCACGAAGGAGAACCAGAAATATCTCGAGACGAAGCGGACGAAGATGGGACACGTCTACGGCTCCGACCTCCCCGGCAGCCTGCCGAAAGAATTCGTCAATCCGGAAGACGCCGCCGCGAACACAGACGAAGACGTCCACAACTAAGGCCATTACAATCACAAATTCCTTCTTTAATTTTGCCTCCTCATACAAAGATTTATACTGCAGAGAATTCGATCGAATTGCAACAATCTTGATATGTTCATAGCCAGCACCAATTACAAACTAAGAGCCTCGACCCCTGACGAGGGTAAGAGGCAACAACACACACACACACACACACATCTAAGAGGAGGTGAACTTGGTGACGGCCTTGGTGCCCTCAGAGACGGCGTGCTTGGCGAGCTCGCCGGGGAGGACGAGGCGCACCGAGGTCTGGATCTCGCGGGAGGTGATGGTGGGCTTCTTGTTGTAGCGGGCGAGGCGGGCGGCCTCCTGGGCGAGCTTCTCGAAGATGTCGTTGATGAAGGAGTTCATGATGGACATGGCCTTGGAGGAGATGCCGATGTCCGGGTGCACCTGCTTGAGCACCTTAAAGATGTAGATCTTGTACGTCTCCACGCTCTTCTTGGCCTTCTTCCTCCCTTTCTTGTCCGCGCCGCCCTCCTTGGACGCCGGCAGCCGTTTCTCCGCCTTGGGCTTCTTGTCCGACTTCGGGGCCTTCTCCGCCTTCTCCTCCGCCGGCTTCTTCTCGGCCGGCCTCTTCTCCGCCTTGGGCGCCATCACGGACGGATCGAGAGAAAAAAGTTGAAAAACTTGCTAGGGGCAGGAGACTAGAAGCGGCGGAAGGAAGCAAGAGTTGCTGCGATGCGGTGGGGAATTTGGGTTGGGGTGCGGGGGAATTTATAGGAGGGTGCGGTGGGACGTGATTGGTGGAGAGGGGGAGGGCGCGGATCGGTGAGGTGGAGGGATCTGGGGCGTCGGACGGATGGGCGGTGAGGATTGCGACGCGCGGGGGCGTTTTTGGCGGTCAGCGGAAATTTCGGACGCCCAAACGGAGGCGGGTTGGGGTCCACGTTTCAGTGATATGCATGGCAAGTTTGCAACGACGAGCGAAATGGCTTTAAGACCAAAACAACTCTACAAACACAAATGGGCTTGTGCAAATTAATAAATTACGTATGAACAAATAACTCTTCCGTTATTAATCCCTGCACTAGCCTCTACCAGTGGCGGTGTTTGCTAAAAACAGTGGCGGAGTTAGAAATTTAGCACTAGGGTGCACACTTAAGGTTAAAAAAAAATCTTATATGACACATGTAATTTCACAAGTCTAATACAATTACACAAAAGAGTTCAAAATTAGTTAATAATGCAATACAAATAGTTCAAATAAAATCTTACATGAATAAAAGAGTCCTAAATAGCTAATTAAAATCACAATACCACACGACGCGATGTCATTCCTTGAAAACACTTGATTATATCATCATCACTAATCTTCCAGAAGATATCTCGCTCTATAAAGATGACTAAACAATCATTCAATACTTGATCGTTCATACTATTTCTCAACTTGTTCTTCACAAAATTCATCGCCGAAAATACTCTTTCAACGCTCACCGTTGCCACCGGTAGGAGCAATACCAATTTGAGAAGCAAGCACATCAACTTGTAAATGTCATGCTTTCTTGTTTCAACAAATTTAGTAGAAAGCTCACCGAAATTCTTTAGGCTCTTAAATCTATCATCGCCAGTATATCATCAATGAAGTTATCAAGTTGGAAAAAACTCTTATTAAATTCGTGCTTGAAAAATCATTAGGATAAAAGTTGGTAAGACAATCATAAGAAACAAATGAATTCAGAGGATTTAAAGCGGACATGCAAACAAGCAACTCCATATTAACCTTGTCAAACCGATTGTCAAGCTCTTGGAGAACATTATCGATGATACTAAGATACACTTCTCTTCTAAAATGATCACCATTTGTTTGTTTTGGGTAAAAACATGATGATCTTCCATAAGGTATATATCTACCATCCGGCTTAGGAACTTTGATGTCATATTTAATGCAAAATGATGTTACCTTTTCTTGAAGGAATTCTTTCCACCCATCATACGTCATTTGTTGTATTCTATCCTTACCCAAATTAACAATTGCCATAGCATTAATAATATTTTGATCCCTCTTTTACAAAGACTGAGACAACTTATTTGTGCATCCAAGTATGACAAGCATCAAATGTGCATTGAAAACAAAGTCAAATGACTCAAAGACTCCCACCATAACATGTATTTTTGGCCAATCATTCTTCTGTGAGGGGTCTTTTCCAAGCTGTATGAGGGCATCATCGAAGAAATCATCCAGGCAGGCGTCTTCTTCCCCAACTGCTGCTCCTCCCCATTTCCTCTTCTCTGGATTTCTCCTCTCCCATTGCTCTGGAGATTCCCAGTCCCAACTTCTCATTCCCCGATCTTGACTTCTGTCTCCCCAGTCCTTGCTAGTTCCTACTTCATTTGTATCCCCAAATACCTGTAAACTGAGTATTATTTCCAATATAGCATTTGACATTGGAGAGAGTTCGTTTTCATTCTTGTTCTTCCAATCGGGTTCGTGACAATTGGTATCAGAGCCGTCGATCATGGTGATTCTGTGCTCCGAAGTGGCCATGAGTGATGCTGAGAGGAGAGGAGCCCGGTGCAAGGAGATGTTGAACCAGTTGATCTCTGCCGTGAAGAAACAAACCATGGAGATTGAAGATTTGGCAGAGCGCATGAACGAAGTCGCGGTCAGCTTGAAGACCGTCGTCCAGCCGCTAGAAGCAACCGCTCATGCCTTGCCACCGCCCGGGACCGCACCGACGACCACCCTTGTCACCGCGGTGGACCATGCAGTAGCGGTAGCGGTTCCTCGTGCAGAAGCCGCCCTCGCCCCCGAGTCGCCCACCAAGTGCTCGATGTTGGGCCCCGACACCAACGCCGGTGACCTTCAAGTCGTGGCCGAGTCCGACCCTGAGACGGGAGTGCCCACAGTCGCTCTAGCGCTCGCGGAGCACTCGTCGGCCCCCTCGCCGAAGCTGTTCTCCACCATCAAACAAGACACCGTGACGCCCACCAGGTGTTCGACGGCGTGTCGCAGCTACAACACCGACGTCGCCATCACCAGCCACGCTCCATCCATCGATGCTGATGTCGACCACGTCGAGGCAGAAGCCACTCCATGCACCGACTCCATCCTCGCCACCGTGACGCTCACCAAGTGCTCAACGCTGAGGCATCGCCTCTACGAACAGAGCGGTCTCAAGGTTGAAGGAATTTCAGAATTACCGCTGAGAATAGCCAAGAGCAGCTTGATCAATGCTTGGTTCAGAGAGCTTCCCCGAGGGATGCTGGACTTGCTGCCGACGGAAGAGGTGATGCAGTACCAGTCGGAAGAAGACTGCGCCCAGCTCTACACCAAGCTGGATGATGAAATGCCAAGGAGGTGGTTCGACTGCTATCAAGGCGAAGTGCCGGGGATTCCCCCATGGCCACCACCTCAAGGACCGGAAACGGTGCTCAAGTTGTTCCACAAACAGGCTCAGAACATAATGATGAAGATCTTCGGAGAAACAAGAAGGCGGCTTGCTGTTAGGGGATATATTCCTCGGGATGGATTTGTCACGGGCTACTTCCCTGTTCCACAAAATTGCATGTGCGCTTTCAATGCTTTAGATGACAGTGCATTCATGTGCTCCTCTGACACCTCAACAAACTTGTTTAGGAAAATCCTACGTGAGATACTAGAGATTAAGGGCTCAAGACTTGGCTCCCCAAACTTCCAAGCGCATATGATGGAGGCATACTATCTTCAGATAGCTATTGTTGACTACATCAAGCTGAGAGGAACAGCAAAGGGTCCTCGAGATATCTCCTTTACAAATCAGGCTGCACAAAAACAAAGGCAGCAAAAGATGAAGTCACTCTTCATCAGTAAGAGCTCAAGCTTCTCATACCGTGGTGTAATCACCGGTGATCTCTTCCTCGGAGCAACTCCCTGGTCCATTGTAGTAATTGATGAGGACACCACAACAGTAGTTGAGGAGGCAATTATCTTGGCTGCCACTCCAACACTCAGTGTCGGCCGCTCTAATGCCAGTACAGGACAACCGTTTATCTCTACTCTGGAGTTCCAACAATTTAACGGTTCACTCTACTATACCACTGATGAGGCACAGTTCTTTCTTGCACTGTCTTCAAGGATAAATTTTGGTGCAGAAAGCAATGAATCAGTCAGGTAACCTGATGATCCATTTGATAGAATCTGGGAATCTGATTTTGTGAGGAGAGCAAATTACCTTGTTGATGTTATGGAGATTTACAAATATGTCCAAATTACTATGGGATCTCAAGATGCAAACATTATGGCTAGCTCGGTATCAGGGTATCCGCAAACAGGTTGGGCACAAGAGGGTGGTGACCTGTGCTTACCAGCATCATGGTCCTGGGTGCAATACAGTTTAGAACCAACACCCAAGGTGTTTTCAATCACATTGACAGGGAAGAACATTACAGGAAGTATCCCTGTGGAATTGACAAAGTTATCAGCATTGGTTGAGTTAAAGCTCCATGGTAACTCAATTTCTGGTGAAATACCCGATTTCAGTGGATACCAAAATTTGCAGTATATCCACCTTGAGAACAATCAATTAACTGGTGCATTGCCATCCATGAGGTCACCTTTGTTAGATTGTAGATTGTGTGGAGCTACAGTCAGGATATTGGGTTTTGGCCCTGTTGCTCCATTTGATGCTGTTGTTTGCTTTCTAGCAATAGGCATGGCAATCATCTTATCGTCATGGAGTGAGAACTATAGAGATCCATCTGACAGCAAGGATTTGATGGCCCAGTTCAAGATTGCAGCTAAAGCCAGTGCTTCGGATGAAAAGATTGCATTGCTTGGAGCCATACAGTCATTGCTGGAGGGTTCAATGTACACTTTTGTTTTCCTGTGGACTCCTGCTTTGAGCCCAAATGATGAAGAAATCCCTCATGGCTGCATATTTGCTACATTCATGCCCTCCTCAATGTTGAGTAGCATCTCATTTGGAGCCTGTCTATAGCTCTTTGGGTTCTGTATATTTGAGTCATGTGTTGGCATATTCTGGCCATCAATCATGAAGATGAGATATCAGTATATTCTTGAGGAGGCGAGAAGCACGATCATGGATTTCTTCTGCATACCACTCAACCTGTTTGTTTTTGTGGTACTTTACAAGGCGAGCTTGGAGGATTTGTCAGATGGGGTTTCAAAGGTCTGCATCTTCTTGCAAGAGAATACCTGTAAACTGAGTGTTATTTCCAATATAGCATTTGACATTAGAGAGAGTTCGTGTTCATTCTTGTTCTTCCAATCGAGTTCGTGACACATTCTTGATGGAATCACATCACCTGCTATTGCGATTGCACTGGCACATTGCTACAACACCCCACATTGGGTCTAGTGATATACAGGTCTACCATCTTTCCTGGTATCTGTAGTCGAAGCAAATTCTCTGGGGAAGAGCCCCAGGCCCCTCCTTCCACCGTTCCATCCTCGATCCCCTCACGGTCCCTTCGATGGATAGCAGATGCAAAAGACCTCGCCGAGGCCCCCCAGAATTTATTCTCTGTAGTCTACTAGTCTCCAAGCAAAGCATGCTACCAACCACACCACACAACCACAGTGCCATCAGCACCGGCCCCCTCCATCATACCAGCCCGTCGGGGGCCCACGACCCATTCCTTCCACCCACCAGTTGGTACGACCCCTCAGAAAACACCACACGGCTTGCAAAAGTTGGCTACATCTTCGGGGGGAAACCCCAGAAATTTGGGCCCCGTGGCCTCCGGACGCGCACAAGTTCGCGGTTGCACCAACTGCAAGACCAGTGGGGGCCAGTTGGTGGCTGGGTGGGACTTGGGAGTGGGAAGGAAGCGGCGGTTGGTCGGTCACACGCACCTGCCGGGATCGAACCGGCGATCCATCCCGCGGTTCCCCCGTTGCCAACTGATCAATCTGCTCCTTCCTTTCCCTCTCTTTTTTGCCCTCATGCCTCGCCTCTTGTAGTCTTGTGATGTTAGGGCCTCCTCCCTTAATTTCCATGGTTTGATCGCTCCTATGTCCCATCCTATGGCGCGTCCTCCGAGGTAAGTCCAAACAACTTGGACCGGTTCCAACCAAACCAACACCTCTAAGTGAGTTCAACCGCTTGAACCGACTCCAACTTGAACTTATCATCCCAATCCACTAGGGTTGCTCTTACTCCGCTCCGGAGATGGCGAGCACCAAGCCACTCACAAATCGCCCGGGTCTTCTCACAAGCTTCACTTGAGAAGATCACCGACGCACCACGCCTCCACGCCGTCTAGGTGTTGGCAAACACCAAGAGTAACAAGACTCAACTTTCACTTGAACCAATCAAGTGCCAAAGCTCTATGGATAAGCAATCCACAACCTAATGCAACACATGCACTTAGGGTTTGCTCTCAATCACTCACTAAGTGCAACACATGCACACAAGAGTATGAGAGGCTTGCTCTTAGCTCAAAGAAACTCAATGGGGCACCAGCAACTCAGCAACCTCCCTTCCTCACACAGCCAAGGTGGGTATTTATAGCCCACACACAAAAGCTAGCCGTTGAGAAAAGATTCCAGAGAATCTGGACAAAATCGGTCTGACCGCCAACTAAATATCGGTCCGATCGCCCAATGCCAACGGCTATAAAACTAGCCGTTGGACTCATTAATCGGTCCGACCGCCAACCAATGGCCGGCCGATCGCTTCCAACCGGCCGATCGCCGAGGCGGCGGCCGACCGCTCAAGCGAGCAACAGAGCAATCGAAAAACACTCTTACGGAAAACACGCATCGCTAAACAAAGTTCGGTACTACCGCGCTCCGTAGTACCGCTTCAAACTCCCGCACTACGCGCTCCGTAGTACCGTTTCTTCTGGCGGTACAAACGAAGATCGGCCGACCGCCCAACCCATGGCGGTCGATCACTACACCGGCCGATCGCTACGAGGCGGTCAAACGCGCAAAGCCAAGCAAGATCGAAATGCACTTTGTACATTTGCTTCAACTCAATTTGCAAAGACATATTTGCCAAATTGATGCAACATGTACACAAGAGATGAAAGCTAGATTCTCAACAAGTCACAAAAACACATTTTGTTGACTTTTAGAATCATCGCCACAAGGAATAAGGTACATGAACTTAAACCGTTTGCAAAACGCATTTGCAAACTAAAGTCACATGCTACAAGGAATAACCATGAGCCACAACTATTTGCAAAACACATTTGCAAACATAGGCAACATGTTAAGTTGAGCTAGAGCAAACACAATGAGCTATCAACACATGACTAACTCAAGTTACTAATTAAGACCCCTCTTAATAGTACGGCAACCTATTCTAGCAATCCGATCTCTCAACCAAACACCGAGATCGGTAAAAGACTAGGAACAAATCCTTAGCCCTAGCTAGTCATACCTTAGCCTTGCACATCTCTTGAAGCTTGACAATCATCAACGCATGATGATTTCCTTTGCTTCATGATTTCGACTTGATGTCCATCAACACATGATGACACCTTCTCTTGTCTTGATGATCAACCAATGATCATCTCATCTTCTTGAACTTGACACGCATCAACTCATGATGCATCCTTTACTTCAAGCTCTTCACTTCAATATCATCAACGCATGATGATCATCCTTTTCTTGAACACCATCAACACATGATGATTTCTTCTTCTTCAAGAATCACGACTTGATAACAATCAACATATGATGTCATCCAAAGTCTTCAAACACCTAGAACATAACCTATTCATCCAACTCAAGGAGAAACGTTAGTTCCATAATGTAATTATCATTAATTACCACAACATACCATTAACTCATAATGGTTGGGACAAGATACCAAAATCTTTCCTCTTTGGTAATTGATGATAACCAACACAATTACGAGATAATTGAATGTAATTGGTATGAGTATATATAAACTACACAAGTTATATATACCAAAATGAGTGTATACAAACTACACAAATTGTATATACTCATATGAATATATTAACTACACAAGTTAAATATATTCAAGGATATATTTCAAGGTAAAGATCCTTAATATGTGTGGACAAAGGAATATGGATCAATACTAATGAAACCACAAGATATAGCTTGAACTCCCCCTACATGTGTGCATACACGAGTGTGTAAATAAAACATATGCACATTTACAAGTTTTCCTTTTTGGTGAAGTTCAACCTATATATTGGATCCGAGGAATGCAGCAAGATATAATTAGATGTTGTCGAATGCATACCTCTTTGATCTTTAAATCCAATTGAGACTAAACAATAGGTATATCAAAAAGAGTGTTAGTCTCACAAAGCATTTGTCATTAATAACCAAAACATCATTAACATATAATGACGGGTCTAGATTCTTCAGTGGCCGGGGCGAGCTGCGGTGTGGCGGCCGACTGGAGGTGAAGGGCCAGCAGCTTGGCTTGAGCTCCTTGCTGTGCAGCAAAAGGAGGAGAGGGGAATGGAAGGAATGGGCTGGGGCAGTGGGGTGATGGAATTCGGTTGGGGTAAAGAAATGGCAGGGAATTAGATGAATACCAGTGTATTTCTCTCATTTTTCCAACTTGCTCAAATGACCTTGCATGAGGGAACCGTTTGCGAAAATAAAATGCTTGCGCAACGACGAACGCAACAATATAACATGCATTGCATGATTTTTGGTTTTTTATTGTGATTGCGAGGAGAGAAGTTGGGGAAAGAATGAACACGCAGGTGTTTTATCTGCGACTTATCCTCTCCTCTTGCGAAATCGCTCAAACTACCATGCATGCGAAAACGGGTTGCAGAAATGGGTTGATCGTGCGATGACGATCACGGTGGTACGACATGCATAGCTTGGTTTTGAGTTTTTAGATGAGATTTGAAGGAGAGAAGCGAAGGGAGTTAGCAGGAGCGGAAAAGAAGGGACACGCAGGCGTTTCACCTGCAGTCGGTCGAACCAGGAAAAAAAAAGATGATGATAATAATGCATGCATAATGACATGATTTTTGTGATGCATGTGAAAACATGAAATCAAAATAATTAAAATTTTAATTGCAATTTTCCTAACAATTTGATTTAATATTGATTATTATTACTTGATGTGAGAAAATTGCAAAACGTGCTTTAATTAAGTCCTCTATTTATATTTATAATAATTATACTGAGTCTAGATTTTAAGTTATCACTTTCATTTCTATTTGTTTTATTTATCTATTAGGTTGGTGTTTTAAATTCAAACTCAAACTTGAACATGCAAATTAAACAGGGAACCAATTAAGCTCCAAAAATTCCAGAAAATCCAACAAGCATGTCAGAGAATATAGAATCCAACTAAAATATTCCCACACTTGAAACCTATTTGCTGCAACAAAAAGTTTTAAAAAGAAAAAAAAATCCAAAATTTCACAAATGCACATTAGATGCTTAACTAATCCAACTTAGGGAATTTGGACTGTTACACGCAGGTTTCAACTTCAGCCTTCTGGGCTTGGGCTGCACTGTTGTCCTGGTTCCATTTTGCTGGGGCAAAATTGGTCACAGGGCACTGATCTTTTGCGCTCTTAGCTATTGGACAACTAAAAATCATGCCTTCACCAAAAAAAGACACCGAAAAATTATGGATATTGGTTGTAAGACAATGAGACGAGCGTTGTTTCAGAGAGAGAAACACTACAAAACAACCTTTATTCCCTTCCTCTATCCTCTATGACAAGTGGGGCCTGAGCCTAACATCACACGGAAAACAGAGGAGGCGACATTCGGTTCTGGACGACGGCGTCGGTGGCGAGCGGCGACGCGGGAGTCGCAAGTGATGGCCAAAATGGGTTGGAGGGGTCCCAGGGAGGCGATGGGAGGCGACGTTGCGGGCAAGGGCGCACGACGGCGATGCTAGCGACAAGCTGGCCGGCGGTAGATGCACGGGTGACGGTGGTAAGGGCGCTCTGGCTTTGTTCCTTGGGAATCGGCGCACGCATGGGTACAGCGAAGGCGAGGGGAGGTCACCGGATCATACATCATGGCCGGAGGTGGTCGGAGGCGGCAGGGCTATGACGATCGGCGCTGGAGAAGACTAGGCTATGGTGGCAGAGCTCCACAGTGGTGCAATCGGAGGAATGGAGGTGGGGAGATGGTGGTGATGCTACGGTTGCAAGGAAATGCCATCGGCAGCAGGTTGAATTGCGACGAGAAAGATGAGAAATTTCAACGATGATCTGCGACAAATTTGAAATTGATTGAGGGGAAATACTCAAGATGTTCGAGAACACGGAATGACGTGAATGGATTTCACAAATAACCAAAGATACGACAAGACACTGAAGCGGGGTGACTACTGGCTCCAGGGAAGACGACCTCGCGCGGCAGCGAGGAGTGCACGGGAGGAGGTGGCGCGCAAGGGCGTGCCGGCGGCGAAGGACAGCCGTGGGTCCTTGAAGATAGCCACCGGAACGTTGCTGCTACCATCTGTTTGGGCCATGGCCGCCGCCCCGACGTCTCCAACGCAGCCACCGTGCTCCCATGGCCGCGACACTGCTCCTCATCGCCTTCCTAAGGCTTTTACAACTTGTTTTGGCCATCTTCCTTGCCCTCCGTGTCGCTGTTCGCTGGAGCCAACGTCACTAGAGCTGCCACGTCACTCCCCTGCTATCCATCTCTCTCTCTCTTCCTCTGACCCGTGGACCCCAGCACAGAGGAGGAAAAGGAAGAAGAAAGAAGGAAGCCAAGAAGGTGGCCGGAAGGGCAAAATGGTATTTTCACTGGCCTTCTCTCTCCTCTTTAGCCTAGATATATTATTATATTGGTCTCAGTGTCTTTTGGCAAAGAGCCACAAAATTTCATTGTCCTTTAGCGAAGACGCGATTTTTGGATGTCCAATAGCTAAGGGCGCGAAAGATCAGTGCCATGTAGCCAATTTTGCCTTTTGCTGGATGCAGGAGTTCCTGTAGTAGAAATGGCTAGAGTTCTGACCAGTTTGAGGGACTGGCATTGACTTTACTATTATAAAAGAAATAAAAGAAGGACTTGGTGGTGGTTGTGATCTACTCCATCTTGAATTAGTAGGATCTTTTATGGATAGATATGTACACATATGTATAAGATACTTAAATAATCTTCTGTAGATAATTAGATTATATGTGTTTGTAATTTGTGGTAAGATTCTATGTGGTTTGTTGATTGAATGCAAATTATATATGAAACTTTTATTTGTAGGAATAGTTACCTTATGTATATTATTTTTTAAAATTTATAGCGTATATTATGTTTTATTTAAAATATGTTGCAACACACGGGCACTCGGCTAGTTTCATACAAAATCACAGTAGAACTTGCTTGATTTATGGAAGTCTGTAAGGATGTAGCATGTAGAAAGGGCATCCAATCCAGAACAAGCCGATAGATTGGGTGATGCTGCCTCTCCATGGATTAGTTAGATGCATAAAACAATACTCATGCTAGCTAGACATACAAAATCTATCAGTTATGCTTTTCTTGGCACCTTCAGAAATTAAATCGTTTCCAATTCTCTAGAGACTGGTCACATCATGAATCGAATTACTGTCATGATTTTCGGGGGCGTACCATTTGATGCCTGCCTCTCAGTCCCATAGTGCAGTCATCGGCTGTGATTCTTCAATTTTGCCTCTCAGAGCACAAGAGATTTCAATTTTTCTCCATAACTAATTCCTCGATTTTACTTGTACATTGCATATCTTCCATACTTCTGAAACATCGAGAGCTCAGCTGATAGTATAAATGCGTGTTGTCCTTTAAAAAAAACAATTGAGATCAATTATCATGTACACCCTTGAGTAACATTGTAACAATATCTTTTTATGGACTACTGTAATAGTAATTAGAGTGGATATTTTACATTTTGTTTCATTTTTTCAAAGGAAACAAAATCCATAAACACCCACAAGTCACTTTTGCAAATTGCCCCAATATCTCATTTTCGTTACCCCCCCCCCCCCAAGTTCAAAGTTCAATGATTTTTTAATACTTATTTGAGTGATTTCAATACTTGCTTCAATGATCTAAATAATTTCGTTATTTGTAATATACGATTTTAGCATTGAAACATTAGTAATGAAATGGTGTATTACGACTACCGAAATCACCCCAATAATTGAAAATATGAATATGTATTAGCATCATTGAAACAAGTGCTAAAGATAATAAAAAACCACAATAAATAGTATACGGTAATTAGATATGGGGCAAATTGGAAAAATAGGTGACTTATCGGGGTGTTTATGGATTTCTCCTTTTTCCAAATAATGTTGACTGTATTTAGCAAATGGCACACTTGCAATTATGCAAACTATTGACCTATCTTTTGTCTCTTGAAACAAAAATTCATGTTGTTTCATATCAAACGGATATGGGTCGTGTGTTATTGGAGACTTATTTTCCAAGTATGTTTGATAAGTCAAAGGTCGAATCATTTTTCAAATTATAACTCATGTGAACAATAAAGGATCACATAGCGTGGATATCGCATTAGATTCCGAATCTCAAAGTCATGGGTTTGAATCCCACTGTGATCAATATTTGTTCTATATTCTTGTTGTTCCCTTTCTTTTTCTGGTATATTCATTCTGCGTTCATGGTTTACCAGTGGTTTTATATGGTGTTTGGTCCCCAGCTTCCTTTTGGTCTCCGTGATGAGATTTTTTTTTGAAATAAATATTTTTTTAAAAAAAATTATAAAAATAAATAGTCATGACAAAACTATGCTACTATCGCCATTTGGAATGGCGACAATAGCCTAGCCAGTGGCGACAGGAGCTTCAACAGTACAGAGAGGTCCCTATCGCCAGTTAAAATTTCGATAGGGACCAGCCACCACTCTAACTGGCGACAGGACCCTGTTGCCATTTTAATTGGCGACATGAGACCTCTGCACTGTTTTTTTACTGACAATTTTTTAGCACATTTTTTGTGGACAATCACAATGATATTACAAAACATTCAAAAAAACATTCAAAACAATGTCACAGTATCTTTTGTCGACAAATCACAATGATATTACAAAACATTCAGCACAACGTCATAACATCTTTTGTCGACAAATCACACTGATATTACATAATATTCAGCACAACGTCATAACATCTTTTGTCGACAATTCACAATGATATTACATAACATTTAGTGCAACGCCATCACATATCTTTTGGACAAATCACACTGACATTACAAACTATTTACCACAACATCATCACCTAGTTTTTCGATAAATCAAAGTAATATTACAAAACATTGGGCACCACATATTTCAACAGGACGAATATTTCCTGTGGCTGTGACCACAACGTCCGTCATGTAGACCGCCTCGAGTGGGGCGATCGAATGAGGTCCCCGCGGCGACATCTGGACTGCCGATGTCTCCATTGTCATGTGGATTTTCCGTAAGGTATTTCTTAAAAGTGTGCTCAGACTCCCTGCAAATGGAGCACTTCTTTGTACGACGCTCGATTTCTGCTTCGTTTATGTCGTTCCTGATGCGTTATACCTATCGTCGATCACCTATCAATGTCCACGGCCCAGATAAGTTACTCCCAAGTTGGATGGCTAGTGAAATGGATAACCACGACGTTAACCATACATCTCTGCACTTCAGGTTTGCGTCACCTCCTCCTTGTTGAAATAGTTAGAGAGGTACTGGCCGGGATGCTGCGCTACCGTCGAACATGCGGCCATGATATGGGAGTAGGGCCTATGCAGAAGAAGAGGCTTGTTGCAAGTGCATACGCAACTAGCACAATGTAGCGTACACTCGTGGGTGATCCTCTCACAGTTAGGGATCCTCTCACTAGTTAGGGATGACACTCGTGGGTGATCCTCTCACAGTTAGGGATGGCAATTCACGGGTAGTGCTCGCCCATACCCATGCCCGCGACCCTGATTTCCCCCCGCGGGCATGCCCGCGAAGGACAACGGGCGAAGAATCTCGCCCATGCCCGTCGCCCGCGGGCATGCCCGTTTACCCGCGAACGCCGCCCATGGGTACCCATCGTCCGCAGGCATACTCGTCACACTTAAACATTGCACACATCAAATTCATCACAATTAACACATCAATAGTGCATCACACATTCAACAACTAATAAAGTTCATCACAATTCACACCTCAAGTTCAATAAGACAAGTAATCAAGTACCATAATGTTGCTTCAAGTACCATTCTTCACACAAACATGACAGATGCTTTTAAACAATGAACAAATGGACCTAATATACTTGTGCATGGACAGTTGGACTCCAACTTTACCTAGGGAGGAGGAGGCCGGGCCAGGAGCGGCGCCTAGGCGGGAGGAGGAGGATGGGCCGACGGGCGACAGGGGTGGATCTAGACTACGGCTGGGAGGAGGAGGCCGGGCCGGGAGGAGGAGGACGAGCCGACGGGTTGGCGCTTGGGGCGATGAAGACCGAGGGAGCGGCGCCTGGCCGGGAGGAGGAGGACGAGCCGACGGGCGATGGGGGCGGATCTACCGACGGAAGTGGCACTCGGGGGCAACGAAGACCGAGGGAGCGGCGCCTGGGCGGGAGGAGGAGGACGAGCCGACGGGCGACGGTGGCGGATCTGCCGACGAGTTGGCGCTTGGGGGCGACGAAGACCGAGGGAGCGCGCACGGGCGGGAGGAGGAGGAGGATGGGCCGACGGGCGACGGGGGCGGATCTGGACTACGGCCGACCGGGAGGAGGACGGGGCTGACGGTTGGCCGGGAGGAGGACAGGGTAGCGGCTGGCCGGGAGGAGGATCGGTGTCGGGGCCGGCTGGGAAGTGGGAGCGCCCGGGACTCGGGGAGGAAGATTGGGGATTTGGGGGAGCGTGACTGCGTGAGGGCGGCTGGGAAGTGGGAAGACCGGAAGAGTGACTACTGGGCACTGGCTAGGGTTTTAGAGTTTAGATAGTGGGGTGTTAATGGTCCCACATGTCAGTGTAAGGTTGCAGGTAAATGGGCGAAGCGGGCACAGGTAGAGCTTACCCATGCCTACGCCTGTTTACCCGATGGGCAAGGAATTATGCCCGTTTTCATGCCCGTGGGCAAAGAAAAACGCCCATGCCCGCCTCCATTAGGGTATTCGCCCGCGGGTACGCGGTAATCGGGCACAATTGTCATCTCTACTCACAGTTCATCCCGTGTCGTCCTTTATCCCTGCACAGTATCTCAAAGCAAAACTCCCTTGTGCTCATCTTGAATGCCCGGTGCACTCACCCTTCTTGTTCTTCTCTTCCATGTACTTAGTAATAATTGTGGAGTAGAGTACTCTGTCATTTGCCATGACGAGTGACGCGTTGTTACTCCTGTCAACAAAGTAATTTATGGTACCACAGAGAATTGCCTTCACAATACCAACCAAATGGAAGTACCTTGCGCCGCGCATGACCTAATTATACACCTCGGCTAGATTGATTGCTATGATAGCATATCGAGCACCACCCTTGTCATGTAGCAGCAATCACTTCTCCTTAGGCTCGTGCTCAATCCAATCCGAGAAGCGTTTCACTTGCACCCTTGTCTTCCTCGCCACACTAGGATCATCTATGGGTAGGTGTGGAAATGCTTCGGGGGCCAAGTCAGCGCTTGTAGCAATCTTTTTCGATGTCTCCCTTCTATGCGTCTGGGTCAGCTCACTAGAACCTTTCATAGTGCTTCAAACTTTTGTTGCTGATTCTGGTTGCACAACCACTTGAATAGGTTATCAAGTCCTTGTTGTGGAACTATTTGTAGAAGTTTGCACTCAAGTGTCTCATACACCACCTGCTCTGCAGATCCGTCTATAGAAGTGGTTCGTTCTCACCTTGTTGTAGCTGAGTTATTGCACTCAACAAGCCCGCATGCCTATCATGTATGACGCATACGTTAGAACGACCATGTACAACAGAAATCCTTAAATTCCTCAGGAACCACAACCAGCTGTCTGTGTTCTTGCTTTCAATGAAAGCGAATACCACGAGAAAAACTTGATTTCTCCCGTCTATAGCTATTGTAGTGAGTATCTGGCCCTTGTACTTTTCAGTCATGAATGTGCCATCCACACAAGATTAGACGATAGTGCCGAATGCATTGATGCATGGACCAAAGACAAAGAATGCTCGCTTCAGTGCCCTCTTATTGCCCCACTTCAGATGCGTGGAATCTTGAATGTCGACATGAATGCCGAGATTCCTATCTTGTATGACTCATAGTAGCCCGGGGAAGTTGTGGTAGGAGTCCTCAAACGTACCGAACCTTGATTCCAATGCTTTCTGTTTTACCCTCCACGCCTTGGCATGGCTGATTATGTACTGGAATATTACCTTAATCGTCTGAATGATTGATCGTGGCTCAAAATCTAGACTATCCACGATCCTACCGTACATGAGGTTTGTGATGAAGCCTGATAACATGTTCCTGTGGAACTGCACTGACTCAGTGATGACACATGTGTGAGGGACTAGTATAGAGCATTTCAGTAGGTGTCCCACTTAAGCTAAAATGCGTGCACTCGCCAAGGGAATCCCTCTATGTCGCACTTCACGTCGTAGCATCTTGGGTAAGACTTGACGACTGTGAATGTACGCCGCACCAATAAGGCTCAGAATTTGATCGCCTCCTGCACGGCCTCCTTGCGTTTGTACATAGCTCCTTGCGTGACCTCACTCTAGTCATACTCCCACAACACATAGGAACCTTCGTTAATAATGAGGTTGTCAAACTGATATGCATTTCACTCGGATGGAATCGCCTATTGGTCCATGCATCTTCGTCGTCGGATCCTTCATCTTCTGACAATGTCATGTAGTCCTGGTATTCAAGATCCATCCTTTGCACTGGGGCTTCCAGCTCTTCACTCTCATCAGCAAACCCACTTGTTTGCCTGACTGAAGAAGCTCCTTCCATAGGATCTTCATCGACAACATCAGCAACTCCTGGACTTTTGGCCAATGTGCGCGCACGCTGTGGTTGGAGTCCCCAACTTCTTCTTCGACATCGCTTCCGATATAGGAGTGGGCTTAGCATATTCTTGGGCCAGAAGAACCAAATCACACCGTTCCTCCCTCGCCCTGTGTACATATGGCTATCATGACCTTGTTTTCTTGAGTTGCACTAACTCTCAATATGTGCCCTACGGTGCTCGGTTGGCAAGGCAACTCAATATCAGATCATACACAGCATGGTCCAAATCGAATGAATAGAACAACCACCGCATCACAACGCCCCATGTATGTTGCTCTAGTCTTGTTAGGATCATGGTCGCCGATTTAAAATAACGCAAATCAATCCCATCGGGACCCTCAAGAATAGTCCCCTGACCGTAGTAAATTTTGAAGTTGTGGTGTTCGACATATTTGATGTACTGCATTGTAAATAAGATTTCTACGATTATTTACATATATAAAACTAAACTACCCACTGGAAAGGATTATATACAACATACTATACTATGTAATAGTACATCTAAAACTATGTAATCCATTTGGTTGAAAAAATTACCTGAAAGGTGGGCGACCGGACGGGCAGTGCTTCGCTAGCTTCTCTCCTCCCATCTCCTCCTCTCTGCCCCTCTCCCTTCCCTCCTCTCTTTCTTTTTTCTGAATAAAAGTGAGTTATGCTAAAATTTTGGGGTCTTTTATAGAGTAGATTGTGTCGTCATTTTTATGTCGACAGGGACTTGTGGGATCTCTGTCGTCATTTGAAATGATGGTTTTTTGAAATTTTAATATTAAAAAATTTAGAATCACTGTCGCCGGTTGAAATGGCGACAGGGGCTACCTTGGCTACTGTCGTCATTTGGAATGATGACAGGCCACTGTCGCCATTCCATAGCACGTCAATATTCGTCACCAGCCTAATTTTGTAAAAAAAAAAAAAAATCGACTATTTATTTTTGTAATTTTTTTTAAAATAAATTTTTTAAAAAAATTTATTTAAAAAAAATTCGACTGATGAATGCATAATTGTTCATAGTGATCCTGTCGTTTTCGATCTGGCTGTCAATGGTTGTCTATTCCAATCCTATGTGTATATAAATGATAAATGATAAGTTGTCATACTGGCTTTTACCTTTTGCTGCAAGTGAATACAAAGTTTTCATTCGTTAGCTTGCTGCTCTTAGCCTCTTACATTTACCCAAACAGTGGAGGATGGGACAGGTAAGGAAGGACGTACTTGGTGGATTGGCCGACAATCGACCGTAATTGTACACCACCAGCATTTAGGAGGTCGATCTACTTGTGCCCAGCTTGCGTCTGATTTCTTCGCTGGCGTGAACGTGGAATTGCTTCGAGTTGATGATCTTTTTGGGACTTGCACCGTAGCTTATGGATCTAGCTGGTTCATGGACATAATTTTATGTCACCCTGGGCAAGGGGCTCCAATGACTCACTAGCTGATTTCGTTAGCCCAATAAATGCTGGAGGTAATTCGACTCAGTCATTTACATGAAGGGTATGAAACAAAGGAAGAGTACTGCATACTAAACGATATTAGGTCATGTACAATGAACTTACATCAATCGACTATATAGCTTCTGTTATACATGATTTAAGTTGATACAGATAAAAAAATAATAAAGAGAGATAAATATATTATCTATAATCTTATAACCGATTGTATCACCAAAACCAAAGAGGAAATATCTTAGATCTATGAAAACATTGAAAAATTATGTTATCTATAAATACAAAAGAAAACACTTTGTATGAGTTGTCAATAATACAGTCTACATGTGACATAAAGAGTTACTATAGAAAACAATTATTTGTACCATTGTACATACCTTTAGAAGTCGACAAAAGATTAAACACACCCAGAACTTATACCAAACAAATCAGAGTTATATAATGAATGAGCTAACATTCGGAACCGCTCCAGATCACAAACATATTCGCCACATCCAAGATGTCAAAACTAGACATTCGGAACTGCTCCGGATCACAAACATATTCGCCACATCCAAGAAGATGTCAAAACTAGGATTCATTAGACGACGACCAATTTCTCCGTTATGATGTTCGTTACGAAAAAAAATATGATTAACTGGCAGCATTCCAAAATATTTCTTAGCATTGACACTCCATGCCACGCAATACAATCGAACTTTTAGAATAGGCAACACTCCCGAATATCTCAGAGAACAAGACCAACATCACCATTCGAATGAGACACTGAATGGAAAATATACAGGGGAGAAGTAAAAATGCTGGCATCAGGTGGCCATTTGGTGACAGACGGTGAAATGTATTACACCAGTTGCAGCACTTGTTAACTCCCCCTATGCTCCTCTTTCAGAACATTTCCTGAGATTTGCGAACAATGCGCCTAACCTTTTTCTTGAAGTCGTCCCTCCTTTCTCTCCAGTCCTTCTGCACAACAAATTTCAATGCATACTTCAGAAACCAAAGGGCGTTCATAAAATACATACAAACTATACATTTTCATAAAATACATACAAACTATACATTTACAATGATTCACAAAAAATACTAGAAATTTTCAGACATGGCACAAATCAGACCGAAATTAAGACCTTCATAAGCGCACAAATGTTTCAAGGCTACCACCACGAGAAATAGTATGCTAACTACAACGACAACAGCAGAAGTACTCTGCCACAACTTAGGTCAAGGAGGAAAGGAATACCCATCAATGCTCAATAGGCTAAGTTGCAAATGATGATATTTTGAATGACAAACTACAATAAGAGCAGTGGCGGAGTTTGAAGAGGAACAATGAGGGGGCCAAGCTAAGAGAAACATACTTAAATTAGTATTTTTGTTAGTATGGAAGTAGTGCAAATTAGTGTTTGTACAAGAAATGTTTTGCAAAAGGAGGGGCCATGGCCACCTTTGGCCTACATTAAGCTCCACCACTGAATAAGAGATCTTGTCCATCAATTAGCAAAACTGAAACCAGCTGCAAATAAGTGGGCATTTTCAATGTTGCATTGGAGGCACAGGAGAATAAAGTTACTTTTAAATATTTTTTAGGCTTAGCACACATAGAAGAAAAAATATAGCTAATAAATGAAGTGCACTTACAGCCGCTTCAATATTTGCTGGAGACTCGTCGTTTGGACTAGAGAGCATTGAAATGATGCTCAAAACTATACTCTCGACCTGCATGATATGAACACACGATAAATTAGCTAAGGCAAGATGCAAGTTGATGTTCAAATTACTTGCAGGATAGTTCACCCATATTCAATCTGTTTAACCACAAAATCTTCCAAACTGACGCTTGATAATGTAAGGACAAGCTACACCTGAGTTTGAGGTTCTTTTGGACGAGTTTTGAGTGGAATCTCAATCACGTGCTTACACAATAAAACAATCATATTTCACAATTAGTGAAACTAAAATAAAACAACTCCAATCTGGATGAACTCATCTGTTAACCATCTGATATTGATTGGTTTCTAGTCAGCAACCAGCTGATTTCGGAAAGAGCTGATTTCTTATTAGATCTAAACAGCTCAGATGATTAGAACCGAAAAAACCTGGAAACAGGTTCCCACCACCAAACGGAAACCAGCCTGGAGCCGTTTTTCGAATCAATGCCTCTAGGGTTATTATCTAAAAAAAAACAATAACACTTTGAACTGTTGCTAGTGACAATCTTGATGTAAATAAAAGGTAATAGACGTCCATTGCCAAAAAAAATCAGAATCAGCATAAAAATAGAGTATTTTCCTCTAGATTCTGATCAGTACAGGTTTACCAGGATAGTGTTAACAGATTTCAGACTTCATAAAAAATGTCGGAAAAAAACCCAGCCCTGTAGAAGCACAGAAAGAGAACAAAACACTTGTATGCACTGTATATGAAGCCCTACTGTGTGCACTGGTGTCCATCGTTCACTTGCGAGCTCATAACCATTGGGATCTTCACCAGGTGGATGAAGAATAGAAATGCACACACGTCCATCGGGATAAACTGAGAAATGGACATTATAGACATTGTTGGAACACTGACATGATAAAACAAACTAATAGACATATGAATAACAGCTAGCTTAGCTAGCAGAGAGCTCACCATTAGGATGCCACATCTCAGAAGTAAATCTTACAGATGGGGGACTGTTGGGATAATTCTGGGGGAAGGTCATTATTGCATTGAAGTACCCTCCATCACTGCAAAAATAAAAGTTCACTTTTTAATTCCAAGAAACTCCAGGAATATAGAGAAAGATTACATGTTTAACACATCCATTTCGTCAGCAGATGTCTTTCATATGAATTTTCCCAAGTTCACTATAACAAAGAAATGCAACTAAGCACAACACACTTAACCAGAGATGCTACTGCAGAGTGATCAACAGATAAAAAAACTGGTTAAACCATTTCATCGACCCAGCTTTAGGTACAGAAAGCAAATCACAAGATACAACTTCAAATTAACAGTGCTTCAAGCCTTCATGGTTAGTCCGTTTGGAGTACACATTATAAATTTCGACTCAGTAATACTTCATTAGCAAACTAAGCAGATTTAAGCATTGGATACTCGAAGTGTCACACAGTGAATGAAACCTTTCATTATAGGTAATAAATCCAAGAGATATTATCCTTTGATGATATGACGTGATGTACATCAACAGCCAAAATTTATTATGATATAGCATCTGAACTCACAGACAAGACTGTTAGGTTCCTACTTGGGCTCATTCAAGGCACAATCAGCACCATTGATGCAATCTGAATAGATTACATAACAAAATATACTTGCCGAATAGTTATAATATATATGACTATCACATAGTTGTATACCCTGCTCAGTGTTTTTTTTTGTTGGGGGTGGGGTGACTAGGGAACCTGCTTCTGAAGTGACCACCATGACTGTCCCCACGGTTGTCATGACCCACAGCTGGGAGTGAGGGCCTGTTGCGAAGGCAATGGGCACTTTGAAATATAGGTTTGGGTGGTCTGGTGAATCCTACATGGGCTGGATCCACATATTTCAAAGCAGATCTGAGGGTGAAATTTGCATCCTTTTTTTTACAAAATACCAGGTACAAGATTTTTTAGGAATTTCCATATTATTTGCCAAAGAAGTAAATGCTTCCTAGTCCTTTTTAAAACTCATTTACAAAACCAGAAGATCACAAAAGGCATGTGACTCCAAGATTTGATGCATTTTGATGGGAGGTTCCGAATTTTATAATTTATATCAATTGTCGTTGTCCTTGTTCAATATTTCATGGCCAAATGATCTAGCAGATTCATAAGAATACACCAAATTATTAATCTATTACTGTTAACTCAAATATGCATTAGAAATAAGCATTATCAATCCAAAACTGCATCTGATCCATGTTAGTTGCATCTGAAGTCTGAAGTCTGAACAAACCAATATTCCACTGCCCATTGGTACTACCTCCGAACCTATTTTGTTGGAGCAAATTACATCTATGCATTTGGCAGGGGTAGAACACGAAATCTCCACCAAGAGAAGGGACCATTGAGACTTACGCGTAGGTCAAAAATAGCTGCTCTCAGGAGAGGGATGCAGGTAAATACGCACAAGCTTGCCCTCCCAGAAACTTTGTTGCATCTCCCGAAAAAAATTTACAGGTGTCCCAGCAATGCCCTCCAATGTGTAAGGAGCTCTGCCAACCAACATGGCCTCTTTCTCCGTATCAACGACAGACAACAATGAAACAAAATATTTGGCTGCACTTTACTCCCAACTCATTCACTAATGTTGGTATAGCTTATGGGCACACTCTATTTATCAATTGTAGCACCACAAAGACAAGGCCTTGTGCCTTCTCCAGTCCCAAGGCCCACAACTGACCAAGTAATTCCACAGATTGACACCGAGATACACGGGTAATGCAAATTCAGTGTGCTGCACAACCCGAACATGTTCACCACAACTAAATTCATCAGTAAACGTTGACGATCGACAGCGAAACATGGAATCACCACAGTTTACACCACGCAAACCAATAGGAACCGAACGCGACTACGCACATGCACGAACCAAGCGATCCACAACTACACAGCAATCATGCAGTCATTATAGGGTAAAAAATCGAACTCACTATAAGGTTTCGGGCGGGCCGATGATGGTGACCTGCCACTCGAAGACATTACTGTCGTCGACCAGCCCCGCCGAGAACCCATCGACGGGGTTCTTCGCTAGATCTGCAACAATCCCCCAGACACGGAAGCCGAGATCACGAGCCGATCGCATCGAATCGGGGCAAAAGGAGAGGAGAGTGCGAGCCGTTCGGATCCATACCTTTGAGCTGCTTCTGGAGCAGGAGGCTCGCCTGGCTTGTGGTGGCCGCCATGGGAAGCAAAGCTCGATCGGATCGGGGCTAGGGTTTTGGCGATGGGGCTGGCTCGCCGCCCTCTGGGCGAGCTTTATTTGTGGGGGCGAGAGAGTTTGGAGGTCGGAAGGGAAGGGGATGGAATCGGGGAGGAAGAGGAGAGAAGGCTACAGGCTGGATGATTTATAAAGGGATTGGATCATATACCCTCTCTGAAATTCAGGATTTCAGGATTTACCCTCCCAACTCAATGACATGTGGGGTCACCATAGGTCAATGACATGTGGGCCAGGAGGGTAAATCCTGAATTTTCATCTAAGGGGAGGGTATATGATCAAATTTTTCATTTATAAACCATCAGCGATGTGTTGTTTTAATCGGTTAAAAAAGGAGAGAGAAATATTAGAATCGGATTCTGAGTCGATTCAAAGTATTAATATAGGTCTACCTTTCAACTAGTATGGTTGAGAGATGATATTATTTTTTTTAATAATTTTTTTAATATAATGTTGGTCCCGGTTATTAAGTATGAATCATATCTGTACATGGAAAAAAATTACCCAGTTCATTAAATACTTGCATGTCAAAGCATCTACAATAGTTTGTTTCTTAGCTTATTAGTAAGAGAAGAGACAGTACTCAATCTAATAAAAAGAAATAAGACTTCCAATGGATTGTTTTTTGAGCTTGTATCTAAGATTTTAATTGCTATCCACAAAATAAATTCTTAGGTAATAAGTAAGTATCCAATAGCTATTTTGTTGTTCCTTATGTCTTGGTATCAATAACTTGCTTATTTTTTCATCTAGAAACAAGTTTACATTATCTCCTCCTCATCTCTCATCCACATCACCTAAATGATGATGTGTCTATCTCTTAATAACAAGGGATATGGCCTATGGTAGATGCTCTCGTATCTTTGAACCAACATCGATTCAATACATTAAAAATGCTCTAAAAAGCTTGAGATTGTTGGTTTAATGATAACAACCATGCTAATTTTAGATACTCATTATTATTTGGAAACATTATTTTTAGGGTACTACTTGGAACTAGGAATCCCACAGTAACTTGCAGAACCTACAAAGTTCCTGGTAATTCTATGTTCATACAATCTAAATTAGTCCTGAATTTGTGGATCTTGTATGGAGCAATTCGATACACGTGTTTTTCAGGTCCACCTAAGAGGTTGTTTCGCGTATCAGTTGTTAGATAGAGCTGGTAGCAATTAGTTTTTGTCGTGCCATGTAAAGTAGCATTGGATACTCTATTTTTTAAGAACAAAAAACGCATGATATGGAATTTTATTTTTGCGAGGAATGATATGGCAAAATTGAATTCACACCTATTATTGAAAACAAAGGTGTCGTGCTAAGATACACGTGTTTAATTTTGATATCTTCCAAAAGGTCATATGGATCACGTTATTGTTCTCGCGTCGTGTGACGTTATTGAGAGGTTAGAACTAGTGCCCAGACTTATGATGAAAAAAAAATTATTGTAAGCTCCAATGCAACATCGATGAATAATTTGTGCAACAATTGTAATAAACACATACAACAAAATGCAGAATAACAGTGAAAAATACCGAGAAAAAATAAAAATATATCATCTTCTCACCTAAAAGAAGAATGAAAACCATGAGTATATGACTTAGCTAAGTGCTAAAGTAAGATAAAAATATCAAACAAAAGTTTACAACTTTACGACACTGCAATATTTGAAAACAATATTAGCAATATTTTAAAATTGCTCGTGCAACAATAGAATTAAATGTTTGCAACAAAAATTGAAAATCGCTACTACAACAAAAAAGATGACCATGTGCAACATAATTTGGAAAGGTTGATGTAACATTTCAAGAAAACACATTGCAACAAAATGAAACACTTTGTGCAATAATTGAGAAAAGATATTGCAACAAATAGACTTGCAACAAGCATACCAAACGAGGAGGTAGGGATTGGGCGTTGCCGACGAGAAAAACCAACCAGAATTAGCATCGCACACTACCCAAAACCCACACACGTCGCGGCGACGTAACGCTCGCCGGCTGGCACCGCATGTACCCTGGGATCACCGTCACAGCGGATGACGACGAGCTTGTTGCAGTTGTGGGAGCTGGCGACCAACCCGGTGCTTGCCTCCATCTTTCCTCCTCCTCCTCCTTCGCCGCCGCCGACTAATGCTCTCGCGCTCTACCAGGTAGGGAGGAGAGAGGAGCATGGAGGGTCACGTGAGCTCCAACTAACCATGGCCGTATGCGGCACAAGAGAGAGAGTAGCAAGGAGTAGGAGGAGAGAGAGAGTGCTCTATTTTTTGCTTGGTTGAAGAAGATAGGAGAAGCAGGAGATGTAAGAAAGCAAAAGCAAAGTGGCCAGTAAGTAGGTGGAAGAGGCATCCAATGCTTTTGATGGTGGACAAGGGGACGTGGATGTGAGCGTATGAACGGAACACGCCACTATCAGACGTCCTCACCATAGCATTACCCTATTTAGGATCATCACATTTTTGTTGTTAAGCTATATATATATATATATATCTGAAATATACGGTTGCCCAATGGTAGGGATGGCAATCGGGCACGGTGAGTACGGGTAATGCTCGCCTATACCCATGTCCGCGACCCTGATTTTCCCCGTGGGCATGCCCGCGAAGGATGACGGGATCTCGCCCATGCCCATCACCCACGGGCATGCCCATTTACCCACGAAGACATGATACAATTCTTCTTTTGCATGCTCCAGTATCAACAGCAGTAACCAAGTAACACCACATTCTGAAGCTATTTATCATTCACAAGTAGGCTGATACTATTCACAAGTACTTGGAGGGATCAATTGCATTGAAACTAATGAAAGTTTTAGTTTCTAGCTAACACACGCTACACAATTACTACTAATGGACTATCATAGCATCCTGACAGATAGATGAATCACAGTTGGAGCCTTGCAACTACCTCAGCACGCCTTCAATTAGAAATGGATCAACACTAGAACACAACTGACAAATTCATCACTTACTAGATGAGTAGCAGTTGGTACATCACTCTATAAATCATACGATTAGTAGATCTGAGAGATGACTAAAGCATGATCAATTAAACACATAATGAGTAGGTTGTTCATATCTCAAAATCAAGGCACAACCACATCATAGATATGGATAGATCCTCATAAGGTTCCAAAACTCGCATCGATACATTTTGATTGGATAAAGCATCAATTTTCAAGTAGCATAAACTCCTAACAGAAGCGGTGATAAAAAAACTAGGGAGAGAGAGTACGACCAGCAGTAGATCCCCAAGCCTAATCGATCTCCTGGAGGAGGTGGCCCTGGTGGCGGCGGCGCCGTCGTCACCGTGAACTTCCCCTTGGCCTTGCGGTCGAAGAGGGCCTTCCGGTCCTTGTCCAGCTTGAGCTTGGTGATGATGACCTTTGAGTGGTGGATGCCGACGTTGACGATGGAGCCGTTCACCTTCTCCCTGGTGAGTCGCTCGACGTCGATGACCCAACGGCGGTGGTAGACCTGCACGAGTTGCCGACCGACGGAGGTGGCGCTTGGGGGCGACGAAGACCGAGGAAGCGGCGCCTAGGCTGGAGGATGAGGCCGGGCCGGTAGGAGGAGGAGGATGGGCCAACGGGCGATGGGCGATGGGGCGAATCTGGATTGCGGCCCGACGGGAGGAGGATGGGGCCGGCGGTTGGCCAGGAGGAGGATAGGGGCAGTGGCTGGCCGGGAGGAGGACCGGTGTCAGGGGTAACGGATGACGGGAGAAAGGGAGGAGGACGGGGGACTGGGGAAGGAAGATCGAGGGAGGCGGCGGCGGCGGCGGGGCGTGAGGAGTCTGGGCTTTTGGGCTCTGGTGAATGGAAGTGGGAGGCTGGGAGCTGGGAAGGTTGGCTAGGGTTTTGGGTGTTCCACAGTCCCACCTGTCAGTGTAGGTTACGGGTAATCAGGTGAAGCGGGCACAGGTGGAGTTTACCTATGCCTGCGCCCGTTTACCTGTTGGGCAAGGAATTGTGCCCGTTTTCATGCTCGTGGGCAAAAAAAGACGCACATACCCGCCTCCATTAGGGTATTCGCCCGCGGACACGCGGGTAATCGGGTACAATTGCCATCCCTACCCAATGGATAGCTAGCTACCCACCCGTATTTTTAAAGTTGATTTTTGATATTTTTCCATTGAAAGTTGATTTTTTAGATGAAAGTGGGAATTTTGAGTTGGAAGTCACCAATTTCAAGTTGATAATTTTCAACTACGGTATTAATAGTTTTCAATTTTTTTAGTTAAAAGTTGATTATTTAGGTGGAAGTGAGAAAATTTAAGTTGAAAGTCTTCAAATTTTGAGTTAAAAGTCTTCGAAGTTGATAGGAAGAAGAAAAAACACGAATCTTGACACTAAATCAAATGGTGGATGATGGGTGGGTAGCTATCCCTGGGCAGAAAATCATGTCTCTCTCTCTCACACACACATACTATTCTGTAGCTAAGAGTAGAATAACTATTCTACATGCCAGTCAGCCCACAACGTCAGTATGGGCGCGCGGTCCGTGCGTGCGCAAACCCAATCCGAACAATTATGGGCCAAGAACCCCGCCGTCCCACACGCATCGCATATCAACAATAATAGGTAGTATATGTGACAGTAATTCCCATACTATTTTTATTGCCGGACTATCTCATAGTGTACTTTTTTTTGGGCCACAATCCCACGATTTGCATACGCGTGACAGTAACTTGCAACGGTGAGGAAAGTAATTATGATACCCTTTTTTTACTGCCCCATCACACCTAAGCGAGTTTTTTTTCCTCGGGCCACGATCCCACGCCCTCTGCGCTCAGCGTGACAATAAATCTCTTTGTAGTGCTACAGTAAAAAACACAACGAGGTCGCAGTAAAATCTCTTTTGTAAATCTGTAGTAAAAGGCTCAATAAGGTCGCAATAAATCGTTTTGCAGTGCTGCAATAAAAACAAAGAGGGTGCAGTAAAAGATACAATGAGATCATATTAATTTTTTGTAGTGCTGCAGTAAAAGCCATAACGAGGTTGTAGTAATTTTTTTGTAGTGCTGTAGTAAAAACACAAGGATATTGTAGTAAAAGGCACAATGAAATCATAGTAACTCTCTTGTAGTGCTGCAATAAAAAGGGGTGGCAGAAGAGGGGATAGAGTGATGGATTGAGGGGTGCGTGGTTTTACGGTCGGTTGCACCGTGATCAGACGATGCAAATAGTATATGGAAGTTGTATAGAATTCTTGACAACTACTAGGAGCAAATAGTATATGGAAGTTGTATAGAATTCTTGACAACTAGTAGGAGCGTGTTATTTCTTCGTCTTTTTTTTTTGTTGCAAATTCTCCACATGGAATCGTGTGTCAAGGAGTCAAGGTGTGACAAACCCGTCTGTATTTAAGATATAGAACTTTAATTTTCATATATTCCAAAACGTTATATGGATCACATGATATTGTTCTCACTTCTTGTAACTAGAAACCCTCGCACGTCTTGGCGCACAGAATCAGAGATGGGAGACTGTGATTAGAACTATGGAACCGTTAGTGATAGAAGGCATAGAGATACCGTGAGAGGACGAGAGGGAAAAGGGGAAGGAGGCGCCGACGATGTCCTAGGGTTCGGGCGTGCGGCAACTCAGGAGCGGCGACAACAGTGTGTAAGGCGGGGAGGAGGGAGTGGTGGCAGAGGCGATGGCGAGAGAGAAGACGGGGAGGAGAGAGTGGTGGCGGCGTCGACGGTGGGAGAGGAGGCGGGGAGGAAGCAGGCGTGAGGGGGGGGGTGAACGCCGGACGCGGAGGGACAAAGAGGGAAGACGGAGGAGGGGGAGGAGCAGGGACAAGCGGGGAGGAGGCGAGCGTCGTGGGAGGCAAGGGAGGGGCATGGGAAAAGGGGAATGGAGATGGCATGAGGCGCGAGGAGAGGAGGATGACGGAAGAGGCGTGCTGGCCTGCTAGGAAGATGGACGACCGACACGTCTCCCATGCGTGGCGAGTTGAGCCAGCGTGCGCCGATGAAGCCGGATTCCATCGGACGGACCCAGCGCGGAGACCGATCGGACGGGCATGAACGAGAACTGCGGCATCCAACGGTAAAAAAAAAAAACAACGTGACCACCCTCCCTGTGCTTGAAGCTAGCCTCCTTTTGTATAGAAGGTTGTTACTGAGCACCATCAGGTCTTATCGTGAAGTAGCGCATGAAACTTCTATGGATTTCTTGACAACTAGTAAGAGCCGTTTTTTTTTTTGGCAAATTTCTCCACGTAGAATTGTGCGTCAAGAAGCTAAGGTATTAAACAAAAGCATCTGTATAGTAAAAGCATTAAAGAGACTATGCCGCATTTGAATCATGATACAGAAGACTTGTGAACTTAATTATGGACTATTAAGGGCATGCACAATGGTATAGACAGCTGCTGTCTATAGTAACTTTTCATATCATCTGTAGACAACATTAAAGACAGCTCATACAATGGTTATGATGATACAGTCGGCTACAAAATTGTAGACAACACACAATCTTTTAATGTTTTTATTGTTTCTGGTGCTACAGTCGACTACATAATTGTAGACAATATCTTTCTCTCTCTCTTCATTATCTTTTATTCACGTCAGCAAAAACCTACGTGATAGAGGTTATAGACAGCTGATATAAGATAATTATACATGCTCTAAGGACATGAAACACGAAGCTTGAGCATTGTTCACAACTTTTTTTTGTTTTAGCTTCAAAAGTTTAGTTTATGCAACATGATTACATGCAAAAGCCATCCTAGATTATAAAGGCAAAAAAAGTGGGAAAGCATGGATTTTGCGAATAAAAACTACTACTATCACATAAAAGTCCTACTGTTTTTTCTGTACATTTCTCAAATATTGAACCAGCTACCATTTTGGGTTCCCAATAGTTAAAAATGCCGAAGTGCGTAGCTTCTAGTCTGGGTTCGATCCTTGGTCAGAGAGGTGAAAACACTGATATAATCACTTAGCATAATTTTCCTCGACAAAACCATGCTAACAAACTCAAAAACCAAAGGGGTTCCGCACGCTCTTGGCCCATGATCAGTGGCTTGGTTGGGCTGTGCCAAGCGCAACATGGTACAACCGCGACTCGAATACTACTTGCGTTGCTGTTGCCGACTCGGACGCAGTACACGAGCTAGCGCCACTAATCGCTCAAACGAAAGCATCCAAATTTCCAAAGCCGTTGATCGATCGATCTCCGAACGTCAAGGAGCCCTACGATACAATGCGCCAAATCCGCCACCAGCAAGTGTGCCACGCCGCTGGCAACATCGGCGGCGGCGTGGCGCGGCAGCCGGTCGCGGCCGGCGGCTCCGCGCTCGCCGTCCCCGACGACCCGCTCGACAGCGTCCTGGAGCGCCTCAGCACCGAGTTTTGTTTTGGAGGCAAAGACGGGCGCAGTGCTATTGGGTTCAACTCAAATTTGTCACAGCTCAACAAGGTTCAACTCAAATTTGGCCCAACCACCAATTTGTATAGGCCTGGATTAAGTAGCCCAGCCCAGCTGCCTGTGCTGGGGAGCCTAGAAATGGGGCGGTTCTCTTCTCTAGCTCAATCTATCATTTATTCATTTGCCTTTTTTCATCCAATCATGAAACCTGGCAAATTCAAGTTTCACCACTTTCAAGGCTCACAAGGGTATAGATAGTTGCTATTTAGAGTAACTCTACACCTGTAGACAGCACTAAAAACAGTTTATACAATGAGTTGTTTTTTATTTGTATTTATAGATCACACAATTTTTAATGCTTTCTTTGGTTCTGATGGTACAGCTGGTTATAAAATTATAGATAATATTTTTTTTCTTTTATTTATATCAGTTTAAATCTTACGTTAAAGAGACTAAAGATTTACATAACGTTAGCCGAAGCAATAAAAAGTAAAAAAACTCCAGCGGGAGCACGCGACGACGTCACCGCCCAATTCGCGTGACGCTCACAAATTTCGTTCACAATGACAAAGAAAATCTCCTTCACAATCACCGCCTATGGAACTTTTTTTTTATTTTTTTAATTTAATTTTAAAGTTAATTTTTTGTAAATTTTATTTTCAATTCTGATATCTTTAGTCACATCACTACTCTGGCGTGATAAAATAATACTGTCACGTCACAAAATAAATCTCTAAAATCGTACTTTTTATCACGTCACTGACCAAACAACACTGTCACGCCATCACCAATGGTGTGATAAGACTTTGATCAGAAATAAGCTGACGTGACAGTGTTGTTTTGTCACGATACGGATGATGATGTGAACAAAAGAGGTCAGAATTGAAAATAAAATTTACGATAAGTTAACTTTAAAATAAAATTAAATATAAAAAAATCCCGCCTATGCTAACCTATCTACCCGCACAGTGTAGAACCTACCAGAGAGGCAAGGCAGCCCGAGCGCGTTGCTGGGCCCCACGCCCTCCCACCCGCCGTGTCGCCTCCGGGTGGGCCCCACGTCCCTGCCCCACCACGACTCGCGCCCTCCCGACCCTTCCAGAACCCCCGATCCGACGGCCCAGATCGCCCGGGCCGGAACGTTCTAGACCCGCCCCCTCCGCCATAAAACCTCTCCCGTCTCCTCCCCTCCTCTTCGTTCGAAGAAAAAGGGAAATTCCGCAGAGCAACGCGAATCGCAGCAACCAAGAGCGTCCTTTCGATTTTCGAGTTCTTCTCTTCTTCTGGTGCGTGAGGTTTTCGAGCGTCCGAGGAGATGGCGAAGGGGGAGGGGCCGGCGATCGGGATCGACCTGGGGACGACCTACTCGTGCGTCGGCGTGTGGCAGCACGACCGCGTCGAGATCATCGCCAACGACCAGGGGAACCGGACCACGCCGTCGTACGTCGCCTTCACCGACACCGAGCGCCTCATCGGCGACGCAGCCAAGAACCAGGTCGCCATGAACCCCACCAACACCGTCTTCGGTACGTCCCGAATCCCGACCCCTCCAGATTTGCTCGATTTACACTTGTTGTGTTATGGAAGACGTCACCCATCATATTAATCGTTTTATCTAGTTGCCCGCATCGGAATTCCGTAGGTGTTGATGCTAAGCATGTTTGGTGTGCGCAGTAGTTGTTGCAGTTTCTAGTTTCTGCACTCTGGTATGACTAGGAGCAACCATTAGAAAGTCGAATCTGGTGTGAAATTTTGTCGTCATGTGGTCCCTTGTTTCTAAGATTGATTACTAGTTGAGATTTCTTTGTTATTTGTTTATACATTTAAGAGAGGAAAATATGTTCAGAAATATGGTAGCGCCTATATTCTGCTCGGTATTTATGTTTAATTAGATGGATCCAGACGTGCTATTAGATTCTTCTAAGGATTGCTAGAATTCTAGCGGGGGCTACCTTAGAATGAATCTTTTTTTTTTCATATGCTTGTTAATTTTGATTTGAGTATTTGATTAGTCCTGTAAATCCTTTTCGAGAGTAATGTAAGGCAGCTTAATGAAATCTACCTTTTTAATGCTGCTTCGTAGTTAAATAAATAGAGACTTGGTTGTATGTTTAGATTTGCCTTACAATCTTGAAATTCTCTGCTTGATTGTAATGGAATGTGCTAATGGAACCATCCAACTTACTGCTGTTGCTCTGTTTCTCAATGCAGATGCTAAGCGGTTGATCGGTAGGAGGTTCTCTGATCCGTCCGTGCAGAGCGACATGAAGCTGTGGCCCTTCAAGGTCGTGCCTGGCCCTGGCGACAAGCCCATGATCGTCGTCCAGTACAAGGGCGAGGAGAAGCAGTTCGCCGCCGAGGAGATCTCCTCCATGATTCTGATCAAGATGAAGGAGATCGCCGAGGCCTACCTCGGCTCCACCATCAAGAATGCCGTGGTCACGGTGCCTGCCTACTTCAACGACTCGCAGAGGCAGGCCACCAAGGACGCCGGCGTCATTTCCGGCCTCAACGTGATGCGCATCATCAACGAGCCTACCGCCGCTGCCATCGCCTACGGTCTTGACAAGAAGGCGGGCAGCACCGGCGAGAAGAACGTGCTCATCTTCGACCTTGGCGGCGGCACCTTCGATGTCTCGCTGCTCACCATCGAGGAGGGTATCTTCGAGGTGAAGGCCACTGCTGGTGACACTCACCTCGGCGGCGAGGACTTCGACAACCGCATGGTGAACCACTTCGTCCAGGAGTTCAAGCGCAAGAATAAGAAAGACATCAGCAGCAACCCCCGCGCCCTGCGCAGGCTCCGGACAGCCTGCGAGCGCGCCAAGCGCACGCTGTCGTCGACGGCCCAGACCACCATCGAGATCGACTCGCTGTACGAGGGCATCGACTTCTACACGACCATCACCAGGGCTCGTTTCGAGGAGCTCAACATGGATCTTTTCCGCAAGTGCATGGAGCCGGTGGAGAAGTGCCTCCGCGACGCCAAGATGGACAAGAGCAGCGTGCACGACGTCGTGCTCGTCGGTGGCTCCACCCGTATCCCCAAGGTGCAGCAGCTGCTCCAGGACTTCTTCAACGGCAAGGAGCTCTGCAAGAGCATCAACCCCGACGAGGCCGTGGCGTACGGCGCCGCCGTACAGGCCGCTATCCTGAGCGGCGAGGGCAACGAGAAGGTGCAGGACCTGCTCCTGCTCGACGTCACGCCGCTGTCCCAGGGTCTCGAGACGGCTGGAGGTGTCATGACCGTGCTCATCCCGAGGAACACCACCATCCCCACCAAGAAGGAGCAGGTCTTCTCCACCTACTCCGACAACCAGCCCGGCGTCCTGATCCAGGTGTACGAGGGTGAGCGTGCCAGAACCAAGGATAACAACCTCCTCGGCAAGTTCGAGCTCTCGGCATCCCCCCCCCCGCGGCGTGCCCCAGATCAGCGTCTGCTTCGACATCGATGCCAACGGCATCCTGAACGTCTCAGCGGAAGACAAGACGACGGGGCAGAAGAACAAGATCACCATCACCAACGACAAGGGGAGGCTGAGCAAGGAGGAGATCGAGAAGATGGTGCAAGAGGCGGAGAAGTACAAGGCGGAGGACGAGGAGCACAAGAAGAAGGTGGACGCCAAAAATGCGCTGGAGAACTACTCCTACAACATGAGGAACACCATCAAGGACGAGAAGATCGCCTCCAAGCTCGCGGCGGACGACAAGAAGAAGATCGAGGAAGCCATCGACGGCGCCATCAGCTGGCTGGACAGTAACCAACTCGCAGAGGCCGACGAGTTCGAGGACAAGATGAAGGAACTGGAGGGCATCTGCAACCCGATCATCGCCAAGATGTACCAGGGCGCCGGCGCCGACATGGCCGGAGGCATGGACGAGGACGCGCCGGCGGGTGGCAGCGGTGCAGGCCCCAAGATCGAGGAGGTCGACTAAGCTGTTTCAAAGGTCATCCATGGATCTGCGCTAGCTGATGTTTCAGCTGGTGTTTGGCAGTGCGTCTTGTGCGTGCTGTGTCGTGTCGTCGTGTCATCTGGTACTAGAAGTTTGATGAAGTTGTGGTAGGGAAAGACAGGCTTGTTCGATTATGGTTTGGAACTTTAAGCTAAGCAGCTTTTGAATATATGATGATGCTTTCCTAATTCTTCTGTTCTGTTCTGTTTGTTTTTTGCAATGTTTTTAATCGCTATTGCCCTGCTTGAGGTCATAACTTTGTGCAATAACTTGATATAGCTCAGAGGTGCATCACAGTACACGTTGCATCTTGCACGTACACGCCAGTTCAAATAATCTGGTTCAAAATAGTTCAAATGGTATCGTACACAAACACCCGGGCACTTCAAATGCAAACTAGACACGTTTGCTTACGGGTGCAGGTCCCGTCAACTCCACCCAGTGGATTTCTGTCAAACTCAACCGTTACTTGGTTTTAATGGTCTAGATCAAGCCACGCCACCCTCCCTTCTTCCCTGTCGAAATTTTTACTGTTTTGGCCGCGTAGCATAATTTATTTTCGAAAGTAGCTCCATTCGGAAGTAATTAGCGGAATTAGCCAGTAAGCGATAGATGTGTCGCGTGACTAGCAGGCGCGGGATCGCGACTAACGTAGCGCGCGAGGGCATACCGACCGCCGGGAGGACCGCCCCGATACCAGCGCGGTTCATCAGCTCCCGCCTCGCCAACCCAGCAGCGCCACCTCCGCCCGCCCCGCCCGCCACCTCGCCTCTCCTCTCACCTCTCCCGGCGCGCATGCGCCCACCCTCCCATGCCGCACGCCCGTGCGGCGGCCCTCCCCATGCCGCACGCCCACGCGCGGCCCTCCCATGCCGCCACGCCCATGCGGCGGGCCCCATGCCGCACGCCACCGCATGAAAAAAAGTTAAATTGTTAGTTAGGTTTAAAAAAATGTTAGTTAGGGTTACTGCATGAAAAAAAATTAAATTGTTAGTTAGGGTTAAAAAAATGTTAGTTAGGGTTTTAGCGGACAGCGATGAAAAAAAGTTAGTAAAAGTTAGGATTAATTAGGTTAGTTTGAGGTTAGTTAATTAGGTTAGGATTAGGGTTGCAAGAAATTTTAAAATGTAACAAACGATTTTAAAAATTACGATTTGCTTAGCCTCTTGACATCGTGTAGTTGGTCGTCTAAATTTTCATAATTTTATACATTGAATCGCATCTGGATGGATTCGTTAGCGTATGCGATAAGAACACATTCAGGATCCTCATTCACTAACTTTTGATTGCAAAACGCGGCAGAGGTCGCCGCCAGCGCGCGCAATTGCACCGAAAGTTTTTGGTTTTGATTGTTTTGTTTTTTTCTTCGCTTTTCGTTATTTGTGTTTTGTTTTAACCCGCTTACGCCACGTCGTGTCGCGATCGATCTTGTCGATGTCATTATTTGTCGTATTTTTCTCCGTTTATAAACCGCAGCCGCTTCGAATCGATCATAAGCGCAGCGCATTCGATCTTGTCGATCCGATCTCATTATTGCCGTATTTTTCTCCGTTTATAAAACCGCAGCCGCTCGAATCGATCATAAGCGCAGGCGCATTCTAATTAGCTGTCGATTAGCAACCGCGCAGCATTCGCTTTTGGTAATTACGTAATTAATATTTGCTTATTGAAATTTATAGCGTTTAGATTTTGCTAACTACTTACTCAGATTTGCGGCAATGGCACGTGCTCTACCACCCCTACTTGAGGAGGCATGGGGCGCCCAAATCATTTGTCATGCTTGGATCGGTGGCGATGGACCACCAACTCTCGTGACACGGGACCGAGGAGACGTGGCCGTTGGATGAACGGTTTGTTCAGAGGCCGTCAATCTGGGATCGATTGCGTTCGCCGCATGCCGAACACGGGCGAACCTCCGATTGATGCTTGCGTTCTTCCGCCTTGGTTGATCGTTGGCGTAGGAGACCCACACGTTCCACTTCCGTGGGGAGATGGCCGTGACTCTGCAAGGCGTCGACTTCATAACGACTGCCGGTGCGAGCCGTCGATTGTTCCCCGCCGAGGTCCGTGGAGTTGGAAGGCGCGTCTCATCATCGCCGGGCATCCTATCCCGACAAGTATAAGGGCATCCCGCACGCTTAGGTCGCGAAATTTCATGCATTGCCCGGATAACGCGACCGAGGAGGTGGTTGGATGCCACCTAATTGCATATTTGTTATTTTTATTGGGTGGGTCATGTTCCCTAGCACGCAGGGGACTTGGTGTGCCGAGTTATATTCACCTTGCGGAGTCCATCGTGGACGCCGGCGATGAGGATGTCGCAAAGATGCGATTGGGGTTCATCTTGATGTGTGCTACATCTGCATGGCTTTGTCGCGGCGACGCGCTTCGCGCGTCGACGCGAGAGCAGAGCCCGTGCTCGGGTTGCCACGCTATTACACGGTGTGGTCGGGAGCACTTTGTTTGTAGGACTGGCGTGCCGGTCTCCAGTCCACCCTTACCCGCACACAACATTTCTATGGTTGGCGGACGAGGAGGATCCCGTGGAAGGCAGACCATGGGATCCCGATGGGCTATGGCGATCTTAGGGTGGGCTAGTAGCGACGCGTCGCGTATACCAATTCCACAAAGAATTCGAGGCCTGCACGAGGACGGCGTAATATGGGCTCCTTGGGCGGATGTCTTCGTGCGACCACGGCGCCCGACGCGATCGAGCTTGCTATGCCACCGGGATGAGGCGTCTTGGAGGACAACTTCTCATCCGGTGTTCTCCCATATGGTTGAGCCTACAACCCTCAACGGGTGATGAGGCGTTCCGATCGCACAGAGACTCCCCGCTCTAGGGCGACCGCCTGAGGCGTAGTCACTTGTAAGTGTAATGTATTGCTTAATAATATTGTAGGTCGTTTACTCATGTGTTATTACCCTACCATAATTTGTTGATTTTGTTTGACTTTCGTGCAAGCGAAGAAGGGCCGCAAGAGCGACGATCGGCCAGACGCGGCCGTGGGTAGATGCGTGGCAAACGCCACCGATTCCGTTTTGCGTGAGGCACGCCATATGATGAAGGGACGCACGACACCGGCTTGGAGTGGTACGTCACGCGACACGCGACGAGTTGACAGCGCCCCACCGCCCGTCACGAAGATCCTAGCCACGCGAAGGCAGCTTGGGCTTGGGGTGGACCCGCACCGCAAAGACGCGGTGGCGACTCGATGACGTTGAGCACGTAGTCGAGTAACCACCCTCGGACTTAGGATTAACTAACACAATTTTGTTTGTTGGTAGCGGTGGACCGCTTGCGAGTGTTGTGGAGCGTGGCGGCGGAACTCGAGCGGGTAGTAACAACACGATGAGAACACCTTGTTACGGTGATTAAGACGATTGTTGATGATGTTGCGGGTCGTTCGCAACATGAGCCGTGGAAGGCCCAGCGATGTCGACTGAGGCATCGGACGGAGCGTCGCCACGCACCTCACCCTCCATCTTCCCGTCCGAGCGAAGTCGACCCGGCGCGCGCAGAAGCGAGGCGGCGGATCGTCCGCGCGATTCCGACGCAGGACTCTACGCTCGATGCCGTCGTCGCCACGAGGAGGACCGTCTGACGAGGCCGTCGTCGTCGTCGCGGAGGACCCTCTGGCGCGCGCCGTCTTCGCGGAGGACCTTACGCAGATGCCGTCGTCGTCGCGGAGGCGAAGAGGACATCGATAAAGACGAACGTGCAACCGCGGCCGCGGATGTCATCCCAATTCTCCTCGCGATCCGACATTCTCGGACAATTTCCGATGGGCGTCTGGCGCCATGGTGCGGTCGGGCTACACACCGTACCTATGCGGCTCACCCCGCAAGGTGAAGCGTACCGCGGCGGTTTACCAAATCGTCTCTCAAGGTGAGCCGAGTTGGTGGCCTCCACGGATCATACTACGGATCCTAATGCTTGGCTCACCGACTTGTTGTCAACGCCGGCCCCGCATGTAGCGCCCCGTGTACGATGACACGGTGCCGAGGAGGCCGATCGACTGCGGCAGAACCCACGGTCACCCGATAGGCTCACGTTCCCACGAGAGCGATTCGTCGAGACCTATGGCGGAACACGACGGAAGGACGTTACAGGTCCTATGCGTAGCGATGGCGAGGCGTGAGAGTAGTACCAAAAGAAGTGTATTATATGTTGTAACTTGTACTTGATTATGTATTTGAAATCCAAGCCGATTGTGGTACATGAGATTGTTTTCTTAAGAATTTTTATTCGTTCGAATTTTTATCGGTATTTGGTGTAAGTGTATTGTTTGTACCAATCAATGAGCGTAGAAATTCCCCACGTAAAAATAAGAACACGTTTGAGTATTGTTTGTACTAATCAATGCAGCGCTACATATGCGATACATGAAACAATACATGGCATGTGTGGAACTCTAGCTAGTCCCACCACTAATCCTAACATGCCTTAGAGAATTTAACTTCTTTGGGTGTATTACATTTGTTCTCTCTGGAGTGCAGCGTGGTTGTTTTCCCTTCTGTCGCTACGAAGATGGTTGTTGCATCCTTCTTTTCTTGTGAGTGCCTCCCGGACTTTGAGCTCCTGCTCTTGGCGCTTGATGGTCGCTTCACGCAGCTTAATCGCTCCCTCCTCTAGCAAGCTCATCCTCCTTACCGTTTAGACGGATGTGGTCCATGCTGACGCGCCGCTCTTGCTCCTCCCTGAATTTTCGGACCATCTCGCGCTCCTGAGTCATCTTCACAAAGTATTGGCCTTTGTTTTCCAACGCCTGTGGGATCTTTCTTGGCCATGCTGGGAACTCCTGATCCACCCATTCGATCCACTTGCAAGGCTACGTGTATAGTGGCATATGTCATGGATCAGGTTGAGAAAAGATAACGAGAAACCAAGGATTTAGTTGTCGTTCTTACCACGAAGTCGTTGTCCAGATCTGGGCACGTGAAGTACCTACAACCGTAGTGTTGGTCCGGATCGAACCACACGGACAGGATTGTCCTAAACCCGCAATGGCACTTCGGCCGCTCATGCCACTCGGGAGTTGAGTTGGGTCGGTCCTCGGGGCGACATTGTTTGGAAGTTGAATTAGGATGGGAGGTGAACGAGATGTGCTGTGGTGAACCCATAGGAGGCCTTTATATAGCCGGTTTCTGTCGTGCAGTGGACGTAGTCTACGTTGGGGACGACATGAGAATCTTTTCAGGAATCAAGAGGACCAATAAATGTTCGTACAATATCATTTATTGCTTCGTAGCATAGTACGACCTACACGCGCATCAGTACGAGAACAAGGTGCGGACTCATTTTCTTCTTATTTTCTTACATTTCAAACACGACCCATATTTAGGTGGCGCCGGACGAAGAAGGTCTACTCGGGCAGTTTCGGAATGAGTGCCCATGAGTCTTGCATAGCCTGCACCTTATTGCTCTTGGCCGATCTCCACGTTGGCTCGCGTCCATGTCGTTGCGGATGCGCCTTGATCGCGTCTCCCACGGCCTGGATGCCGCAGTGCTTCATTCGGTGACCACTTCACTGCGCCCCGCCATATGTCCCTGTAGTGGCCTTCCACGCCGTACGAGTTGAACTCCCCGTTCCAAGTATCATACAGGTGTCGTATGTCGTAGTACTCCGACGTATACATGCTACAAGATTGATGAAATACAGCACATGCGGCATATACGTGGGAGCAAGGCTTGTGGAGAGTTGAGGCTTGTTGCGAGCAAGCGCCACATCGCCTATGGTGCAAACATGCTTAGGTCACCTCTCGTGGCCACGAACGCGTTTGTCCCGCAGCGGACCTCGAACTTCCTCCTCACGCCATCCATTGTGATAGCCACATGGGATCGAGCCTTGTAATCTTCCTGTCCATGTAGGCAAGGGTAACCTCGAGAAATCGCTTCCCTTCGTCCAAATCTTTGCTGGCCATCATTGCCCGATTGACGGCAACCGATCGTGCGATTCCATGTCTCCTCGATAACAGCGGTGATGGGCGGTGGCGCGAACCCTTTCAACACACCGTTGTAGACCTCGGACATGTTGGTTGTCATGATGCCGCACGAGCACCATGGGTGTCATGAAGAAGGACCATTTCTCATAGTCGGTGCATGCACGCTTATCCACTCGGCGAACTCGCTGCGGTGCGGGTGGGCCGAACCTTCAGTTGCACGCTTGGTTTCGACCTCAAGCTCCCGCCAGACGGCATCGAACTTGCGCTCGTTCGCGGCAGAGCTTCTTGAACTTCTTCATGAGGTCTTTGCTTGCGCGTGTGGAAGTTTGCGGCCACATGCCGCATGCACCAACGATGCGCATGTCGTTCCATTGGCACGCGGGCTTGTACCGTTCGCATTGTGCGTAGTAGCGGACAACAACCCGCATGATTCGGTGGTTATGAGGCACACATTGGTCGGTCCCTTACAACATGTTGCTTTATGTTTAGTAGGAACCACAACCAAGCGTCGTTGTTCTCATTCTCCACAATTGCAAAGGCAATCGAGCAACTGGTCGTCGCGATCACCGCAATAGCGGTGAGAATGGTGCCCTTGTACTTCCCGCAGAAGGAAAGTACCGCCCATAGTTAGGACGGACGGCGGTGGGAGAAGCCATGGTGCGCCGCCAAATGCCCGTAAGACTCGATCAAGGATTAGCGAATGTGGGTTGTTCGATGGGTGGGCCTGTCTACCCTATTGACGCATGTCCCGGATTAGCATCCGCAATCTGCTTGAGCATTCTTGGGACTAGGTCGCACGCCTCCTTGTAGGTACCATACAACCCTTCGAGGACCTTACGCCGCCGCCATACCTTCATGTAGCTAACGCCATAGCCTATTGTATTTGCTACGTTAGCCATGAGGACCTTCGCGAAACGGTCAAATCGGCGACAACTACATGGCTTATGATGCTTGCGATGTACGCGAGGTTACGTTCTTATGCATTTGCAATGGCTCTTGAAGCTCACATGTGTGATCTGCCAGATCGGATGCGGAAGGTCGTTTCGCCCAGTGGGAATCTCTGCGCCACGGACTTTGCGTGGCAAGAGCTAACCGCGCACTTAACTACGTAAGTGTCGAGATTAGACTGCAGAAAGATAATGGAAAGCGATAATAGTTAGTGCGATCGTTGTACATAGTTAAAGGTACAACAAATAACGCACAAACACACTGTAAACTCGGTAAGTCCGACGGTCTTCACCGCGAAAGTCACGATAGCTTGCTGGCGGCGGCCTTGTGTGGAAATGTTGCCCCCTGGCGGGGTGTCCGCATCGAAGGCCCACGAAGACTCGTGCTCTTGGGCAAGAACAAGGGAAGAGGCCGCTGACAATCCAATGGACTTGGAACGTAGTCGTGTCGGCCAAACAATGCCACCGACGATACCTCCTCATCGCCGCTTCCTCCTCATTTGGATTGCGAGTTAAAGTTCGCCTCATCTTGGTGGCGCGTGCCCTCTGATGAGCCCTCGGATATGGCATCGACAATCTCGTGAAAATCAACACGCACGTCCCATTTGTCCACACCCTCATTTGGTTGAATTACTCGAATCTCCACGATGTGGAGCATACTCCCTAACGACATCGGGGCTCTGGAGAGCTCACTCGTCGTCAACAAACCAAAGAGGGGAGAAGAGCGCCGCCTCCCGAACCGCGCCCCTCTGCGGATTGAGTAGGATAAACAAAATGTACATACACCATGGGTCGCCCATACATTGGAGCGTGAGGATTGGTAACGACTGCATGTACCGTGCCCACATGGCATCGCTAGTCACTTCGTAAGGCCCCACGATATATGGCGTGTGGTGGGACCGTGGTGGCGTGGACCGCCTCTATTACTATCTTGTTCCTAGCGACGTGCGTATTGAGCTGCCGAATGCACCGTCAGATCGAGCAAATCGACGTGTGCGGGTTGGGAACGCGACGGCGAAGGCGCGCCGCGGTGGACAAATCAACTCCGTGCGACCGCGACGAACGCGTTTCCGTGGAACACGTAAAGTGTCTCCATTTCTGCGAAAACAAAACAATATTTAAGCCTAAACACACCATTAAAGTAATACGATTGTTGATCAAATTAACTTACCGCTACGCCGACTTGGCGGATGGTAAGTTCAGAGGCGGAGGCACCTCGTAAAGAGGAGACTTTCCCGAGAGAACGATCGACCGAGTGTGCGGTCGAGCCTTTAAATAGCCGCACCATAGGGGGCAGGTCCCTACCACGCTCGCCAGAGGGGGCAGGTCCCTACCGCGTTCGCCAGAGGGGGCAGGTCCCTCCCTACCGCGTTCGCGAGGGGGTGTCCCCTACGCGTTCGCCGAGTGGGCGAGTCCCTACGCTGTTGCCGCGAGGGGCGAGTCCTCCCTACGCGCCCGCCCGAGGGGCAGCAGTCCCCGAGTCCCTCGCGCGCGCGCTGTGAGTCCTCTCACCGCGCCGCTTAGCGAGGGCAGTCCTGAGTCCCCTCGCGCGCGCCCGCCGGGGGCAGTCCCTACGCGCTCGCTAGAGGGGGCAGTCCATCCCTACCGCGTCGCGGAGGGGCAGTCCCTACGCGTCGCCCAGGGGCAGTCCTCACCGCGCCCGCCGGAGGTGGCGTCCTCCCTACGCTCGCCCGAGGGAGCAGTCCTGTGTCCCTCCCTACCGCGCCGTCGGAGGGCAGTCCCTCACAGCGTCGCGAGGGTGTGTCCGCATCGCAGAGGTCCGCACTGCGTTCGCTGAGAGGCGGTGTCCTCCCTACCTGCGTCCGCGAGAGGCAGTCCCCGAGTCCCTACCGCCGCCGTGCGAGTCCTCTCACCGCACGCACAATGGGCTGTATAAAGATATGCACGATACTAACAATGGAAGCTACTCCAACCGGATTCATACAAAAATGATCTATAGGAAAAAGATATGCATTTTATAAGTTTGCTACATTTCCGAGAAACGATGTTAAGTTCACTTCTTTACTAATTTTGAAATTGGTTTTGTAGGGTTCATCATGGCCAACAATTATTTATCTATTTAACTTCAAGTTATAAGGAAGCAAACAAAATTGGAATCATGTAATTTGGAGCTAACATGACAAACATATGAAAATGAGAAGACCCTAACATATTTACATTTTGGGACAACACCTTACGAGATTTTCTAACTCTCATCCAATTGTAGTAGCTTTTAGTTGCTTAACATCTAAGAAAAGTTTAAAATTGTACACATTTTATTACATTTCAAACGTGAACCTAATGTTATGATACATTTGAAGCAGACATCTTAATTAAAATTATTTGGGTCATTATAGCTTAGGGTAAGCACGACTCTCCAAATGTGGACATGACTACTCTGCAAAGCACGATGTGACAACACTCGCCCGCCCGATTTTGGATCGACATGATAACACTCTACCTCCTCGACTTTCCGCATCGAAAGACATGACTCGCAAACGTTGACATGACTACTTTACGCAAAGCGGACGTGACAACACTCTACCTTGTCGACTTTCCATATCGACATGACATGACAAGACAAGACTGTGCATAAAAAAATCATTCCATTCCAACTAGGTTGCTTATAAAAGGGTGGAGGATACGGGAGAGAACAATACACAACAAAACCCAACACTACAAAGACAACTTCTTGACCACGCCGAGATGGACAAGAGGCGTAAGAAGCAATGGGACAAGATGACGAAGCAATGGGACGAGATGCGTGCACTAGCAAGGGTCTGCTGGGAGATGGAAGATGAAGCAAAGACTCACTGCGTCCGGTCCGCAAGAAGAGATCGACGCCAGATCGCAGCCTCCACAATGAGGCTAAGGCCAAAGAGGCCCCGTAGCAAGAACCCCACCAACCTCCAACCGAAGCGTTCGCAAAGACACCACCCCGGAGGAGACGCCGCCTCCGTGGTGCAGACCCGCAAGTTCTTCAAGTCCAAGCATCCGCTAAGCCTAGGCATGCGTTCATCGGGTTGTACAAACTACTCCTCGACTATCCCGATCGCCGTTTCGACACGAAGTTATCGGCACGGTAAGATCTGTTACAGTATGTTTCGTAACTTTCCTCTTTGAAAGTGCGCACTAACAACCTCTCCCATCTACTCGTAGTCCCCGGATGCACTATGTGACTACCGCAAGTGGATCGACAGTGAGATCCACCCGCATGACCGATGGACTCTCGACTTCTACGAGTGGAATGACAAAAGATCACACGAGATCCGGAGGAGGAGCGCGCAACGACGAGCTAAACGAGCGATACGTCGAGACGCAGCTCATCTCGAGGCATGCAATCGCAGGAACGCGAGGCTCGCGAGACGAGCGCGACAAAAGAGGGAACTTGCGGCCAAGGCCAAAGAGGCTCGCGAGAGTCCAACAACGGCGGGCAAAGAAGGGAAAATGGCCCCGCTCCACGCAGAGGTCCGCCATTCCGCACTAGTCGCCCATCGAATGTCGAATTTATTTCAATTCCAAAAAGGCGCATATGTATCGTAGGAGTTTGGCCGGTTTGTTGCATCGTGCATGATGTTGTTTGTTATGCACGTAACCAAACCCTTTGCGCTGCAAGCCCAAGCTTTATTATAAAGTCTACTTTAATTCGCAACTCGCATTAACAACATGATCCCAACTTCAAAACGAGTTATGCAATGTCACGCCGCACTCAAATGGCGTGACAAATGTCTAATATGCTTGAAAATCGATATGCTTATCAATCATCATTTCAAATTACTACAAAAATAAAGAAGCAAACAAAACTATCACGGAGGTTGCACAAAAAGTTTTGAAATTTTCCTATATTTTACGATGGCAAGTACACACGTAGGAACCAAAATATGTGTACAAATATAGTAAAACAAAATCGCATAACACGCGATACTATATGGCTCACTCGTTCGAGCCACTACTCTCTCCTCTGCGGTTGCGTCGCGCGCGCCTTGTTTTGCGCCGAGCATGACCGTCGAATACGCCCACCGGTCGGAGAACGCGCGTGTCGTTCGGAGGGTATGGAGATCGTTGAGGTGGAGGTGGACGAGGTCGACTCGAGAAGAGCCCGTAGGCGTACATGTCGCCGTGATCACCGGGGAGAAGTCCGAGAATTCATCCACGGTGGAGGCATCCAACCCGGCGCGGAGGAGCTCCGCCAGGACGACGATGGGGCACCGAACCCGAGGAGCTCGCTCGCGACGACGGTGGGGCACCAACCGAGGAGCTCGCCCGACGACGACTGGTGGAGCACCAACCCGAGGAACTCGCCCGAGTACGCTAGAAACCCCGCCGCCACCGATCGCCCCTAGTGTTGTGTATCGCTCCCTCGCACGAGCCGAGGCCCGTATCTCATCATCGGCCGACGTGAATCGCCGTCACTTACACGGGAATCAAGGCCGCAAGACGAACAATGTTAGGCAGTAAACACTGACGTAAACTAAGAACCCCGCACCTCCCGGATGTGCAGTGCGGATGACCGACGGAGCGCGGTTGATGCATGCTTCCATACCCGGAAACGCTATGACGTCTCGCCGACTCCTAGGTCGTGGTGACCAATGCGGTGAGCACGGCCTCAGCTTGATGGCGTCGCCCTCGAACGCACCGCGCTCAAGTTCTTTATAATTTTCTTCATCTCCGCCGAGATGTGCTTCAAAACTTTTATACCCGGTGGGTTCTATCTCGCCGCTGAGCGCCGTCCGATGCGCTCGACGCGCACGCGCGCCTCTAATCGCAGTGACATACGAACATGTTCATTAATGAAAGGTACGACTCAATGAAACTCGAACCAGAGGTGGTAGGTGTCGCACCGCTTCCAAGTCGGAAGAAGCTGCGGACGATCGTGCGCGGCGCGAGGCTCGTGGTGCCGCGGCCGTCGTGTCACCTCCTCGCGCGCCCGGAGGAGAAATGGTCGATCTTGCGCGCGTTCGCGGCACGCACCACTCCATGCACGCACGACGTACGACTCACGGCCGACGGACGCCACCCCGCACATCCACATGGGCGCGCTCATCCATGCCGAAATCACGCCGCCTTTGCCGCAATGGCCAGCCCCTAATCGCCCACCCCACCTTGTTTGCTCGCATTCAAGAGATTAATGTTAGAAAATAAGACGTAAGGACTGCAAACAATAGTCGAATTAAGTTTGACTCACGTGGTGTACGGCCGATCCAGGGCTGCAGTCCGGGGCACGATCCGTACACACAAATCGTCGTGATTACGCGCGCGCGCGTAAGGCTCCACCATATGCGAATACCGGTGACAAAAGTCGTCTTCCACGGTGGTATGTCCCGGATGCATTGCGTGGATATCCCGTCGCGCGCTATATCGAAAGCAGAAAGTAGGATGCCATGGACACCGATGATGTCGCCTCGTATAACTCGAACTCGTTGTGGTACAACGAGTAGCACTCGCGGTCTTGCGCCGCCCGCCGCAAACGCGCAAGCATCCACAATAAGCCCATGGTCGCGCGTTATGGGGTCATGTGGGCCGGGTCCGTCTATAGTGTACGGGTGCGCCGCTCTCTCGATGGTCGGTCGCCCAATAGGGAAGTGCTCCCAACTCCACAGCTGCAGGAGCACGTAGCAGATGGCCAGGTTGGAAGCAGTGCTACCGCGCCGCTGCCGCCACACAACCCTCAGATGTGGCGCAAGGCGGTGATCCTCACCAGATCGAGGCATCGCCCACCCCGCGTCAACCAAAGATTCGCGATTTGGATGAAGTCGGGTTCATAATATCGCCTTTGTGGTTGGAAACATGACCCAACCAAAGAGTCGAGAAGGTAAGCAATGAGGTACGCCCTAACGACTCGCTGGTGCACTGCGGCAATTCCTAAACCGCCTCACCATGCCCGGGACACCACGTGCACCCTCGGAGAGATTGGCCAAAGCGCCGCTCAAGCTCGCCTTCAGTCCCACTCCGAGGGTCCGAACAAGCGGCACACCCCGGACGGAGACTGGCCAACACCGACACATCCTGTAGGTGATCACATCTCACCCCACCGAAAGTGGAAGGTGTGTGTCTCTGCCTCCACTGTCAACAAGTGCGACAAGCAGCCGCCGCCTAGGTGAACCCGCGGTCAACGGAGACCATCTCGCAAAGGGCAACAAGCCGCCTCCTGAGGATTGGGGTGTAACGCTCGTCCAGCGCCACCAGTCCCTCCCGCCCGAAGTGTCGGGGCGGAGGGCCATCGCGTCACGGTGAGCCACGCCTTGCACCGGTGGTCCTCATCGAGAATTGGTCTAGTAGCTCAGTAGACACATGCCTACCAACACATGGATAAAGAACATTAGTGAGAACTTCATGTTATTTGCAATAACAAACTAAAATTCATCTAATTACACCTAATCACATTGCTAAAATTAGCTAAAAATATAGTCGAAATGAAATGAACTTCAACTTCTCTCGCTCGCTCCTTCTCTCGCTCGCCGGATCATCTGCGATATGAAATTTGTGTGCTCGCCTCTTCTCGCACTCTCCCGCGAGCTCATGAAATGAACAAGTGATCGATCGACATATGAAATGAAGCTCTCCAATTTATAGCGATCTTTATCCCGCGCTCGCAAATTAAGCCATAAATGTAGGGAAGTGACATCGCCGCGGTGCAAATGCAGGAGGGCCTGCCGCTTGCCTTCTGAGAATCAACACATGGCGAAAGGTGGAGGGAGGTCCGCTCAAACAATCAACACATGGTCGGGTGGAGGAGGGCCTGGCTCAAACAATCAACACATGGTCGCGGTGGGAGGCCTGCTCAAACAATCAATAATGGTGTGAATCGGTGTGAACGAGGAAGGGCCTTGTTCAAAGCTTTGTACAATCAACACCGTGCTTCGAGGGCTCTGTTTAAATCTTTGATCAATCAATAAATGTTACTAAGGATACAATCATACTAATTAATAAAACATAATTGAACGAATAAAATTATAAAAATTTATAGAAATAAGTAAATGGTAGTAGAATGCTACACAAAAAATTTCATAATTTTTAAAATCATTTAATATATTTTAAAATTTTCAAATCTATCCGTGCTAATTAACTAAACTAACTACTAATTATAATTAACTAACCTAACAACTTACTATTTATGGTGCGCATGGTGGCCATGCGCGCATGCAAATAGGGACAATTTAATTTTTTCGCGTGGGGCCATGCACGGGGCGTAAGACGGGAGGGGCCGCATGAGGCGTGCGGCATGGGGCCGCGCGTGGGGCGCGCGGCATGGGTGATTTTGAATTTTTTCACGCGGCGCACGCGGGGCGTGCGGCATGGGGGCCTGCGCGCAAGATCGCGGGCGCATGGGGCGCGCGCGTGAGAGAGGTGAGGAGAGAGGCGAGGTGGCGGGCGGGCCGGGCGAGGTGGCGCCGCGGTTGGCCGGCGCGTGGAGCTGATGAACGCGCACGGTATCGGGCGTGTACCCGCCGCTCCCGTCGGGTATATGCCTCCCGCGCTGCTAGCCGCGGCACGATACTATTCACAAAGCTATTTCCGCTAATTACTCCGAATGGAGCTACTTTTGAAAATAAATTATGTTACAGGGTCAAAACAGTAAAAATTTCTCTTCCCTGTCCCTAGTCCTGATTCCGAACACCTCGAAGGCTCCAACTTCACGTCAGATCTAAAACAAAATACTAACACCTTGCATCGTACAAGCATTAGACAACGCCATTAAAAGTCAGCAAGCGACGACGGTGAATTGCAAGGTGAAAGCGGTAGCCGTGGCACGACGACGTCGGGAAGAGATTACAGGCAGTAGGAAAATTAGTGGCGAGGCAAGCTGCTGCTGTAGATTGAAGATGGGTGTTTGGAGGCTGGAGTCGTGGAGCCCATGTTTTGATGGGTGTGATGTATCAATCGAACCCATGTTTTGATGTCCAAATTTTCTCCTTGATCTATCTATATGCTTCATTGCCGATCAAACATCCAATCAAATGCCGTAAAGAAAAACAAAATTCTTGAACTACCCAGTTGCCTTGATCGATTTTCCGAGGATCTCTCAGATGTAACCAAATGCTTGTGTGAAAAATCTAGAGTACTTTTAACTGAACACTAGCAGGCATTTCTAGAATGCAAATTGGTGGAATGGCCATGGTGGTTCGTGGATTTTTTTTTTTTTTTTTCGGCCCTTGTTATAGTGTGGTGGATACTAGAGAGGGAAGAAAAAATGATTCTTTTAGATAAAAGAAGAAAGGGATCGAGGATTTGAGGATAGAGATGGAGGAGCGACCTTGCTGCTGCATCAGGGATAGAGAAGCACAGAGATTTGGGGATGGGGAAGACCGAAGAAGAAAGGGTGGCGTGGCTTGATCTAGACCATTAAAACTAAGTAACGGTTGAGATTGGCTCAGATGCACTCGGTGGAGTTGAAGGGAACTCCAGAGGATCTGCACCGTTTGCTTGCCTGTGTGAACATATGTTTGTTTGCTCTCTCTTTCTTTTTCCTTTGCGAGAAATATACTGTATTTTCCGGGAATGACTGCCAAGAGATGTTATATCTTTAGTGAATTATAGAGCTGCGGAAATTTCTTACAATCTTTATGCTTCGTGTGAGAGCAACCGACTAACTGAGTAGCAGTAAGCGGGATCCGAATCATCTGCTCTAATGCAAAAGATTACTGTGTGAACACTGTGCTGTAATGCAGAGGATATGTGAGTGAGTAAATAGCACGCGGCAGTAATGCAGAAGCAATGAAATACCCATTGCATTTTTTACTGTAGCAAAAATACTGTAGTGATAGGACTAGACTTTTTTCGATCGGACAGTGGACGTCGGCTTCTAATGTGTGACATTATAGATTCTCTACATTGAATCTTTCAATACAGATGATCCATTTCCATAGTAAACTTGTTTGATGGAGTTTTTAGCTAATATGGCAGCACAATTGCTCGACGTAATTCCAAATTTAGTCATCTTCCGGCCGTAATGCTAAAAATAACATCACGGAGTTGTCGGCGACCGACATGTAGTCAAATCCGGTCCCTAGGAGGCCAGACTTCCCCTCACAAAAATGGCCCCCTAGGGTCGGACCTGACGCTTTCGTGCCCTAGCGGTCGGAGCTACCTTGGCCGTGTCCTAGGGCTCGGTGATGCTCCTTCTCGCGCCATGTCGCTGTCCAGTGCCCTGGGGCATGGTCTAGTCCGACTTAGTATCCCTAGGGCACGGTTGTCAGCCTGCGCACGATCAGGGTTAACAGCCTGCGCACGGTATCCTTCACTGTGCATGCAATTAATTGCTCCTCAGTTTCTGTCTAAAAAATTATTAATTAACAGCCCTAGCCTCAGCTCAATGATATAGAAGACCGGTGCCCCATCCACATGTGATGCTTTCTTATTCTCCACATATAATATAGTACTAAGGGTGTAAATGAATGTGGGCTATCCGCAAGCTCACTTAACCAGCCCCACAAAAAGTAGTAAGTAGACACTCGAGGGCAAATATCTAAACTTAAGTGGACTACTTATGTAGCTACCCGAATAACCCGCATTGCCCGCAGCAGCCCATCTAAGCCCTCCCCCTCCCCCGCCCAATCCCCATCTGATTCTGCTTTGACTCACGGGAAGGCAGATCCGGTGACAGCATTGCTGCTGGAGGTCAGGCCATTGGACACGGTGGAGCCCATTGGACACGGTCTGCAACGCATTCGGCGATGAGCTTCATGGCGTCCACTTGCGACGTGTTCGTGCGCGCTGGACCTCACCGCGTTGCTAGCGTTTCGAGCCGCGGTCGGCCTGTGGCTCTCCTAGGACGAGTCAGTGGGGCGATGTCCTGTGCGGGTGGTGCGGCGGTCACATTGTCATGTTGTAGCTCCCTGTTGCGGGCCTCAGCGTCCGGACATCGGCAACTACTATTGTGCTCCTCGCAGACGACGGCCAGCGACACTAACAAGCTAGTGTTCTTGATTCATTTGAATCATGTAGAAGGTTCAACTCTCGATTTCTCTTCATTGTAACAAGAACATAATTGTTTTTTTTTTTGTTCTGCTCACTTCATTCTTGGATTGCTATTGAACATTTAAACTCGTGTGTTATTCGATATGCTGTTGCAAGGACTGCCCAGCTAAGGTGAAGGCGAGGCACAAGTACCGGGCACAGGTGGTGGCGTGCACCTTCAGGCTCTGCAGCTAATTAGGTACGTGAAGCTCAATATGAATGTTTCACTTTCGCATACATGAAGCTGAGAAATACTAGTACAACAACAGACAATTGATTTATGATCTCAGCGAGCAAAGCAGCTGACCGTGAAGTTGTGGGATTCGTGGGCGCCGTGTTGCCCGCATAAGAGCTTTGTGGGCTGCCGCATTGACTCGCATAAAAACTTGCGGCCAAATGGACAAAATGCGGTTAGCCTACAATACGTCCCATTTTCAGCGTTATACAGTACCCTCATACACTTTAAGTTTACTTCTACCTCCTCATGTTCACTGTTCGCTTTATCCGCAGATATTGGTCGGTGGAAATGTTAATTACACTTGGGCTTCTGAATTTCCGTAATGTTCTCCATCAAGCTAGCACATCTGCACATGTGCAGCCGGCTATGCAACCAGCAGAATATTGAGCTAGCCCTACATATGTTTGTGTTGTATATATGTGTGTCGGGCCTTTCTTCTTTCATTATTGGTCAGATAAAACCCTAATGGCTAATTAATCAATTAACCCGTACTTCATACTAGCTTGCTACGCGTATACCCTTTGCAAATTAAAAATAAGCAGCAGCAGCAAATAGAGTTTCACTGTCTATACGTTATTCTCTCTGTTTAAGAATACATGACGTTTTAGACATCGATACGGTCTCCTAGTATAACTTTGATCATTATTTTTTATATGAATATATTCATAAGATAATATAAAGTTATTATATTATGACAATGTTTTCATACATAATCTAATTATACTATTTTCACATGACCAATACATTTTATATATATAAAAATTAGTGACTAAAGTTAAAAAAAAGGTTTGATTTCACGCTTTCCAAAATGTCATATATTTCTGAACTGAAGGAGTACTAGTGTTTATTAATTGGTTGATTTTTTCGGGATTTGATCATGTGTTAAGGCTGACTATATATAATAATTAAGCAATTGCACCCTTTGCAAAACAGAAGAAGAAGCAGTATTTCTTTTGTACGGTTCCTAGCGTAATTTGTTTGCTCCTTTCTCTCGTCGCGTTGTAATTTTTCTGACAAGTGAATATGCAATGCTGGCATGTATCCCTATATTATAGATTCGCAAAAAACAAAATGTATCCCTATATTATAGGAGTAAGTATATGCATGTGTGTGCTACCATTACTAAGCTGCATGCATGCAGTAAGCACTTTAAAAACGGAGTTCCGGACAGCCTTACGATCGATCCATCGATAGATTTGCACAATTATATGCAGGCTAGCTTGTATACATATGCATACATTAGATAAGCTTTGTCAAGGGGTTGACGTACAAAATGAAATGTGTCACAGTTGTTTCTTTCTTCTATACCATTTCGTGAGTTGAGGCCAGGGCTGTCAATTAATAATTTTTTTTAGAGAGAAATTGAGGAACTATTAATTGCGACACCGTGCGCAGGCTGTTAACCCTTACCGTGTGCAGGCTGACACCGAGCCCTGGAGCACCGGTTTTGGCGCAACTGGGACCGTGCCCCAGGGCACCGAACAGCGACATGGCACCGAACAGGGGTGGCGCAAAGGGGAAGTCAGGCACTCCGGGCACGATGGAACTGGGACCGTGCCCCAGGGCACCGAACAGCGACATGGCACCGAACAGGGGTGGCGCAAAGGGGAAGTCAGGCACTCCGGGCACGATGGAGGGGAGATCCGATCCCTTCACGACTGGATTTGGCTCCGTGTCTGTCGGCCAACGGCAACTTGGTGATGACAACTCTATATGTCGGCCAACAGCAACTCCGTGATATCATTTTTAACATTACAGTTAGGAGAAGGCTAAATTTGAAATTACGTTGTAAGACAACGGTGCCATATTAGCCTAAAATTCTGTTTGATGCACGACTTCGTGACCCAACTGGGCCATGGCTATGTCGCGAATGAAGCAGGGATGGCCAGATCGCCCAGAAATCCTCACCTGGTTTGATAAAAGCTGTGCAGATCCAAACTTGCGAGGCCACTGCGGGGATACCAATTGCCATGCCACTTCATTCCGCGTGTAACCCGTACGGCGAGTGTTCTGTAGCATGCCACCCGTTCCACACGCACATTCCAAATGTAATCTGCTCGGCGAGCGTGCAAAGATCTTGCTAGCACAAAGGCATAGGGCGAGCGTTTGGTCGAAACCTATATCTAACGAAACAATGGCACCGCTAATCGTTAGTTCGCAGTTTCAATCACGTCAAATGTTAGCCTCGACTTACTGAGGCTACAGGTACTTCAAAGTTCAAATGGTTCCCCGGTCTCAAAACCTGCGGTAATAATAACTGGGCAAACAAATCATCAAGAAACTAAGATCTATCAAGGTGACAAACCATGCATCGAAAATTGGACCGAAAACTCATAAGAGAGGTGGTTCAACACAACTAGCACCGTAATGTTCAGCTGGCAGATACAGTGCCAAGTCTAGTACGTTCTACAGGTAGGAAAAACTCAACGGACCAGAACAGAAGATTGCCATCGACTTCATGAACTTGAGATACTCTATTTCTTCTTATCGGTGTGAACTCCAGCAGATCTGCACACCACAACAGACAGTTCAGTTAAAACTTATCATGTATTGATAAAGACATCTCGAAAGTATTGTGAAAAAGAAAAAAAGTTTGACATGATCGTTGGAAATTGAAATGTGCAATAAGTTTCTTTTTCCTAGTTGCGCGCAAAAAAAGAAAGCAAACATGCAAGAAAATAAAGGAAGTTCTAAACATTTAAGTATAAGATAAACATGCCAAGTTAAATGCTCTTTCCGGTAACAGTTTACTAAATATATGCTACCAGCTACCATGACCGAAGAAACCACTGAAAACAAAACAGTACATGTGCCTACTTGGTGGTTGTAGAATTTTAAAGGTTCAAAGTATGGTCAGCAAGTATGATACTCTGATATCTCATTCCCTGCTAATACATGATTAAGAAGATCAAACATTTTATCCTACACTATTCTTTCGCTGCCTTAAAAGGAAAAGACAAATTAATCATTCAGCACAGCTAATCACAAAAAAATGCAGGTCAACATTTATCACCAAGCTACTGACTTGAACAAAACTTCAAATAAGAGTACAGAAACTGCGTACAAGGTACCAATCAGTATAATATTGTAGTATAGGTCAGCATAGTTAACCACAAAAATGCATCCCAACATAATTTTACCCATATTTCAAATCACAAGCTCCACTGCAACTGAATACAAGATAGATACCAGGCAATATCAAATGTAACTTCGCAAAGTTTGAAATTTACACACCTCATCTTCCTGAGGACATTGGCCATCTCCTCTCTCTTCTTCTTTGCTCTCTTGTGGGTACCAAGCTTTCTCTTCGCCACCTTCAGTGCGCGCTTGTCCTTGCCAACTTTGAGAAGCTCAGTGATACGCTTCTCATAAGGAGCAAACCCAGCAACCTCCCTGATCAAGTTACGGACAAAACTAACCCTCTTGGTGCTTTTCTGCAAATCAACATGATAGTTAGTACAGAAAAAAAAGACACTGACAACCATGGCATGTAAACTGCGGAACAGAAACGAAAAACATACATAATTAAAACAATGAACCAAACATAATCTACTTCAAGACCAGGAAAAAGACTTAGCTTTATATAAGACTATGACACAACAAAGGAGTTTTTACATCTCAAAAGTATCATTTAGGACAGAAACCTCAGAAAGCCAACACAATATATCACAAACTACAACTTGGCAACGAATACGACTAAGAATCATGAGAAAATTGATTTCGTCTTCCAGACAGTATTAAACAAGAAGCCCCCAAAACAAAGCGTACAAGTATATTTAACTTCACTTTCCAATAACAGAATGTTCTAAACAATACATACAATATGTAGCATGACGATGATAATCTATTTGCTCACTCACAGATAACCATATTTCTATATTAACTACACAAAGACAAGTAAATAAAAACCAGAACCTAGTGCCTGTATGCATGCGATTCATCTTCCATCTACTACCTTTGCAATTAACACCGCTATTTGTATAAAATATAATATAACGCTACTTATCTTATTTCGAAAAATTACATTTGGCATGGCAGGAAAAATAAATGGAAAGATCAAAGGTACACTTCCACTGATATGGTGGGACGTTGTTAGATCCATCAATACTAGCAACTACTCATAATCTAATGAACAACAACTCCATGCTCGACACATAACTAGTAAAAAACCAAGCTTCCGCCGCATAATCTACCAACAAGCAACCAAACCTAATGGGATCCACACAGATCAACCGCAAAGCACACTACCAACCGCATCACAAACAACAGTACGTTGCAGAAATAGCTCGGGTCACGGGATCAAACGCTTACCCCCTTGCGGTCGGACGGGCGCGGCGGCAGCTCGCGCTTGGTGACTACGTGGCCCTTGTTGATGCCCACGAAGAGACCCGACTTCGGCTGCGACGGCGCCATGGACGAAACCCTTTCCTGCGCAAAGGAAGCGGCAGAAATCTACGTGAGCCAACGGCGGGAGGCGAGGCGACTGGGGGTGAGGGTTTCGTTTCAGATCGGGGGCGGCGGCGGCTCCGCCTGGGGCTTAGCTTACCCGGGAGAAGTGAAGCGGCTGCGACCAAGGAGAAACCCTAGCGCGAGTGATTATATAGGCGGCGCGGAGGCATCTTCGCGGCGGTAGCGAATGGGCCGGGCTAAGATAGGCTTTATTGCCGCTATGCCTTTTCATTTTCTTTTCTATGTGGGCCTTTCTATCGCTCCGTCCGTCCAGCCAATTCGGGGATTTTATATCAGGCTTTTCTCTCATTTCTGGGCCAGGCCATGTGAAATCTGTGCTACTGTCGTGAAAAATGCTCCCTTCTTCCGCGGGCTATTTTCATAGGGAAAATTAGGTGGATGACATCCCAATCGTCCTGATTAAGAGAAATGGCATTGCATTCATAGTTATTTGCCCTGATAACACCGCGAGCAGCAAAAAATTTAGAAAAATAGCATCTGTGGGTAAAATGATGTTTTGCCCCTCTTGCATCCCCATCTTCTCCGGCTTCACTCTCTCTCCCTCTTCTTCGTCCAAGGAGCACCGCCTCCCCAGAGCCGTGTCACTGTCGCCTCTACCGCCGGTCTCCAAGCCGCGCCACTTCCCCCGAGTTATGTCGCTGTCACAGTCGGTCTCCAAGCACGTCGCCACTGTTGGTCCGCCGCCGTTGGTATCCAAAATGTGTCGCGCCACGCCCGTGTGCTCATGGCAGCGTGGCGTGGCTTCGCCTCGGGGCTGGTCTCCAAGCAGCAACGTAGCTTTCACATGCGGCAGCGCGCCGAGGAGGCGCGACACAATCGGAGAGAGAAACCTCAAGAGGAGACATCGGAGGGGGGGGGGACAATTGTGTCTTTTAGGAAACAAAAATGTGATGGAATATTCCCTTAGAGTGTTGTTTTCTAAACTTTTTAGCGTTTTGGATGTTATTTAGCAGTCAAGTTCCATTGCGATGTTATTTCTTTAATTTTAACTTTTTGCTAATTGCTCCATTTTCTTAATGCTATTTCCTGCCATTACACGATTTTATGCTTAACTTCAAGTGCGCTGCATCTCACCAGTAATATGCTTTAGTACTCGGTACATGCTTACGGGTGGAGAGTTGGAGGCATCGCTAAACTTGCCTAAGGCACTATGGCAGGGTTAAGCATGACGGTGTAACACTAACACTGATGGAGAGGCGTGGACCTTTGGAGCCACTCAACGAATTATGGCACCAACTCTAGTAGTAGTAGAACTTTCCACATATGAACATTGAGAATATACACAGTTCCTATCCCAACGTTTCAAAAAAAAAAACATGTCCCTACTTGGTAAATGGGTGACGATTCAGGGCATCTCTAATAGTATATTTATTGTTGTCTCTTAGCTATGCCACATCAACAAAATCCTACGTGGAGGAGAGAGGAGGAGAAGAGAGAGAACAGATCGTCTCTTCCTGAAGAGAAGATCGTGCACGCGAAACAAGACATGATACATTAATTTACTCTAGTTGACATGTAGGTCTGTTTTAAAGAAAAATTATAAAATATAAGTGTTGGAGAGTGTACTAGAGATTGTCTATTGGAGATGTTGTCTTTAAAAATGATGTAACATATGTTAGAGACAAGATTGTCTCTAATTATTGGAGATGCCCTCAAAAGCAAAAGTACCGACGAGGCCCAACAAACCTCAAACACTTCAACTGATATCAACTCTTTTTTGTTGTTGTTGGAGATATATATACTTGTAAGCAGAGGCGGAGCTGGGCCGTCGGGGCAATAGCCCGAAGCTCAGATCAAAATCGCTTGTTGTTTGGTGCTTGTGATGGGGTCGGGTGTGCCTCCTGCTGCATCATTATTTCGGCTGAACTGGCCCAGGGCCTAGCCGCTAGCCGGCTACGCCACTGCTTGTAAGTGCCGAGAGGGAGGTGAGGAAGTGAATATCACAGCGAGAACATGGCTGTCGTGCCTAACGGAGCATCAAACAGTACTGCAACAACGCATGCACGGTGCATGCAGCTTGTGCTTGTGTGAAATCAGACACTACACGAAGTGATGTTTTGGTACGTGCACTGCCAAGCCAAAGTCACCTGCATGTTGAGCGAAAGCCTGAAAAAGGAGCAAGCCGTTGCTATCAAGCCATAATAGGGTCCAAGGTTGAGAAAACAAGCCAGGAACGTGGTGTTTATGTTGGTTCTATTTTTATTCGAATTGCTATATGAGTTGGTCTTTGTTTTCCTTAGTCCGAGTTGCAAACTGTAACACCCCTTTTCCCCCTCTGTTTTCTTCCTCTTCCCTCGGGTCAACCTCGCCGGACCCCCCCTCACGCGTGCTCTGCACCACAGCGCCGCGCCCGTGCTTCCCTTTCCCCCGCTCGCACGCCATCGTCGAGCCGTCCTCTCCCTCGCGTGCTCTGCGGTGCCGCTGCGTGCACGCCACCGCCTGCCCTCTGCACCGTCGCCTCCCCGCCGCCATCATTGCCCCGGCGCCGCACGCTGGTCCTCCTCCTCGCCCGGACCCCCCTTCTCCCCGAGCTCCTCGCTTCGGTTTTAAAAGCCCACCGCCCTCCCTTCCTCCCCTCCTCCCTCTCCGGTAAATCCCCCCACCTTTCCCCTCCACCCCCAAGCAAAGAAGAGAACCGAGGAAGAAGAACAAGAAGAGAAGAAGAAGAAGAGGGAGCCGAAGCCCTTACCTTCGCTGTCGCCGTCGGTCGCCGCTCCTCCACATCGCCATCGCACCGCCGCTCGGTGAGCCCTACCGCCGCGCGCCTTGGACCTCCATCCTCTTCCCCGCGTCGCCGCCGCCCCTCTTTCCTCTCTCCCCTCGCACTGCCGCCGCGCTCGAGCCCCTCTCTCCGCCGCCTCCCCGCGCACGCCTCCTCCCCCCTCCTCCGTGCGCCGCCGCCGCCTCTGCCCCGCCTCTCGGTCACCGCCGCCGCTCCTCGAGCTCCTCGCCTCCTCACCCGCGCCTCGGCCTCGCTTCCCTCTCCTTGGCCCGAGCCGCCCCCTTCCCTCTTTTAGCCGCCTCCGTGGGCCGCCCTGCGCCTGGGCCGCGTCCCCCCCAGCGCGGTTTTGGCCGTGGGCCGGGCCGCTTTCGTGGTTTTGGGCCGCCTGCGTTTTTCTTTTATTTGTTTAATTTATTTTCTTTTTTCTATTTTATTTCAAAAGTGAGGTTTTAAAAATTAGTATCTCCCTCATTTTAGCTCCAAAAATTATAAAGTAAATTTCTAAAATTTTGTAAATTCAAGATCTTGCTAATGGCATAGGTCTTGTTCAATTTGGAGTTTATTTGCTGTTTCTTTGTATTTAATTGCTCTTTTTGCTTGTCCGTGTCTTTTTCCGGTACGCTCGTCCGACTAGGATTTGAAGACGCCGGAGATCCCCAAGTTGATCAAGCCCAAGGTTATCAAGATCCTCTAGCCTATATCCCAGGCGAGTCAATACTTTGATCATATTGAGCCTACATTTTATGCAAATTATATTCTTTTAAAATAGCAAATTGCATGCTTTAATTCTTTAAACAAATGTATGTTAAAGCTTAAGGTAGTTAAATACCCATTTGATGAATAATTAATTATTACGCTATCCTTGACAACTTGAATCCATTAACCATTGTCACCCTAGTAACTATATGGTAATACTAGTTATAGGTCGTACTTAAGCGACATGCTAGTCTTGCTTAAGTACCGGGACATTAAAATGTTCCAATCATCATCTCTTCAAACATGAAAATGGTTTGGGCAGTCATTGGTGGTCCATGACGATGATAAATATGGTAAATTGGTTTTACTCCTCAAACCCTAAACTTGCTATTACCTTTGGGTGGACGGTAAGAAGGATGGTGTGACAAAGGTGCTAATGTAGCCCAAGGACTGCGTTTTGTGGATTGGAATGTGGAATGAACCGCCTGCACAACCCTAAGGACTTAATCTTGTCATGACCTCCCGTAAAACAAGTGCAACCACAAGTCCAGAAATACAACTCGGCTAAATAATTTGTATCCTCAAGACGAGTTGCACCGTGTAGATGTCTGCGACGCCGTAAGCCTCTGTGGTGAAGGGTGTCGGGGCGCACGACGTAAGTCGTTAAGAGGGCGCAAGAGGGGGTCTAGGTAAGGGTTAACGGATCTAAACGGACGTAACCCTTCGAAGACGAAACCTTAGCGGGTGTAACTAATACTGCTGGATGCATTGTAAAGGCCTTGTGATGATCTCCCCTTGATTCACATGTCTATGGAAACGTGTGTACATATCAAGACGATTGTCTCTTGTGGGTAAAGTGTACAACCTCTGCAGAGTGTAATAAACTATTCGAATAGCCGTGCCTACGGTCAAAGGCGGACATGGGAACTTAACTTGAGTTAGTTCTATTTCAAAAACTATTGTGGGTGGTATAAAAATGTGGTGGGCTCACCTAGCCCTGAGATTGGATTTTTCCCTGAGTTTCAGACTCAGCGCGGTTAATAATTGGAAGTAGCTCCAATCAAATTAAGCATAAGGTAGAGTTTCCGATGGAGGGAACCTCTGCTGATATCAACTATTGCACAACTACTCTCTTGAATAAAATACAATTTGTTAAAAACGCTAAGTGCTAGGAATTTGTAATTATGATATTTGAAAACCTTGCTTTAGCAAATAAAAGAACCCGAGTCATCCTTGTTAAGCCTTACATGTATATTATTGCATTGTGTATTGGCTCGCGAGCACGGAAGTTGTGCTCATTCTCGCTTTTTCCCTCAAAACCTCGTAAGGTGAAATCTCGGAGATTACGACTACTACGAGGATCCAGAAGTTGGAGGTCCAGGAGACGATGAAGCATAGTGTAGTCTTTAGTTGTTCTAGTCTCGCCTCAGTCCAGTTGACTCCGTCGGAACTTACGTGCATCCAATATTATCCAAGCCTTGGTTAATATCGGGCGCACACGGGTTCCCCAGTCGCTTGCCTGTGGAGAGATGAGCTCTCACCCCTTTTGCTTCCGTTGTCGCTTCCGCTTTTGTAATGTAATCAATTTGGCCTGTTCGGCCGTATTGTAAAACTCGACCCGACGTGGTCTATGTAAACTCTGTTGTGTTAATTAATGAATGGTATGGTTTTATGCCATGTATGAATTGATTCAGTGATGTATCTGTGAGTGCTAGCTACTGATCCAGGGAATAGCACAGTATTTCACAGAGGATTCTAGATTAGGAAATCCGGGTCCGACACAAACACATGCACCCACTGTTTCTGCCGAGTCCTAGTTAGATTCCGAGTAGGATCAGTTCGGTTCGTGTCTGCCCTCGTGGGGGTATAAGTCTCGGCCTACGTGATTTCTTTTTCCTGTTGAGCAAAAGCTCCAGAAAACGCCGAGTTCACGGCGACCCAATATTTATCCTTCGTTCTTCTGTTAAGCCGACTAGGGCTTGATCCTGCTGCGCTAGTTTCTTTCTTGCGATTGAGATTGGCAGGTTGGATCCTGTGATTCTACCTCTTCAGTTCGTGAACGTCACCAAGGAGCACGGGTTGGAGAGTCCCATGTGTTGGTTTGCATCTGTTTGGCAGGTTTCTTGCTGATTCGTTCAAGCTGCAGCAAGTTATCAATTATGCTGCTGTTTCTATCGGTTTGCTACTGTTCTCTTTGGTCAAGCCGAATTAATTATTGAGTTCGGCTACTGTTCTTGCCACGAGAAAGGAGTTCGATCTGTTATTTGTTGTTACTAGTTGTTGGCTGATGTTCCTTTGTTTAAACGAGTTGATCCATCAGTTTGCTAGCTGCTGTTCACGTGAGGTGCTCTGCTGCCTTAATTGTGCCATCACAGCTACTTACTGAGTACTAGTGCATGCACCTTATATACACTGATTCTTGTTGACTACTGTGCAATTCAAAGAGATACTACTTGCTGCTGGGTTGAGTACGTGAAAGATAGGGTCACCACACGCGTAGACTAGTTAACCTAGTTGAGTTTTTTTTGTCGAAATGGTACAAATTCGTGTGAAATTTGCAAAAATGATGCTTTGCTGTACGGTGAACCGTATTTGCAAGAATGACCGTCTTCGTATGAAATTCACAAAAATGACGCCCGCCGCACGGCCGTGCGGCAGGGTATCCGAAGGTGACACCTGCTCCCTACCGCACGGCCATCGTGCGGTGAGTGCACTGTAGCATTTTTTCTTTTTTTTAAAAAAAATCATTTAGGTATATTTTTAGGAATTTTTAAATATAGCAAATGAGCTCCAAAAATTATAATTTTTTGTGGAACCTCCTGACATAGTTTACTTGCTTGTGAAATTTGTCCAAAATTTATTCCGTTTGTTGTTCTAAAAAATTCCTAAAAACAGTATACTTAAATGAATTTTCAAGAACAATTCAGAGAAGTATAATTTTTTGAAAATTACACAAGTAATTACACTATATCAGAAGGCTCCACAAATAATTTTATAATTTTTAGAGCTCATTTGATATATTTAAAAATTCCTACAAAAATATAATTAAATGATTTTTATTAAAAAGGGGGAAAATGCTACAGTATCTACTGTACGGTGGCCATGCGGCGGGGTGTCATTTTTGCAAATTTCACCTAAAGATGGTTATTCTTGTAAATACGGGGTGAATTTGCGCCATTTCAGCCAAAAATTCAACCTAGTTGGTCCGTATTAGGTATCGTCCTTAGGATTTTTTAAATAATATTATTTTAAAAAATAATTATAAAAATAAATAATCGACCCAAAAAATAACAAAATTGTGTCTCTATCGCCGTTTGAACTGGCGATAGGCTCTTATCGTCAGTTCAACTGGCGATAGGAACCTTGTTGACCTCTATCGTCGGTCCAACTCCCTGTCTGGCGACAGGAAGTTGAATAGTGCTCTTATCGCCGGTTGAACTGGTGATAAATCCCTATTACCAATTCAACCGGCGACAGGGGTCCACCTATAAAAACCTAAAAAATCACTCCAAAGCTCATTTTAATCCAGAAAAAAGGGGTCTACATAGAAATATTAATTTATGTACAACTATTACTATGCTAGTCTTGTGTTTCGATATATCTTTTTTTGCGTACACACCGGGACCACGTGAGGGAGTCTGCATCTAAACAACCCACAACACCCTCTTTCTATGCCTTGACTCCCCATGCCACCTTTACAGACCGATATAACAACACACTGTGATGCTTACCTTTCAGAGTGACAAGACCACACTCCACCACGCGACCTTTTCGAAGTGACAAGACGAGGTAGCTTTGTGCAGCGATGTGCCCAAATGAGTCTGCTTTGTGCAATGACGTGACCCAACGAGTCGGTTTGTGCAGCGACATGCCCAAATGAGTCTGCTTTGTGCAATGACGTGACCCAACGAGTCAGCTTTGCCCAACGACGTGACCCCTCGCGGACGCGAATTTCCTTCAACCAAATTACAATTCAGCTGCGTACGCAGGGCCAGCTCGGCATATAAGTAGTACCCCTTCCACAGCGGGTTCTCCTGAATCAAGGCTTCAACACATTCTTGTTCAGATGGAGAAGCAATGGGATGAGATCCGTGAACTTGCAAGGCGTGCTGCGGCTCGGACGAACAAAGGGAGCGTGACAGGAGGGCACCTCCCTGCAATGACGCCCCTCGTAGCAGCAATCCCTACCAGAACATTCCAAGCGAGCATTCACCTCAACACCCACCTGAAGGGGAGACGTTGCCCCTCTATTGGTGCACGGACACATACAAGTTCTTCAAGTCGAATCATCAGCTCAGCCTGGCATGCGTTACTGGGATTGCGCGAACTACTCCTCGGACTATCCCGATCGTAGTTGTGACTTGGGTCGCTATCGACAGCCAGTAAGTAGTATGTTCCTCTACTATTTCTCTTTCAAAGTATGCACTAACAACCTCTCCCGTCTATCCGTAGTCCTCGGATCCGCTATGTGGCTATCACAAATGGATCGACCAAGATATCCACCCAGGGACCTAGTGGCGTCTCTTCTACGAGGAGTGGGATGCCAAGAGGGACCGCGAGAAGAGGGACGAGGAGTACCGCAATGAAGAGCACAATGAGTGTATCTGGCGGGAGATGCAAGCTCATCTCGAGATGTGGAGGCGCAGGGAGCGCGAGGCTCATGAGAGGGACCACGAGAAAAAGCGAAAAATAGCGGCCAAGGCCAAGGCGACCGAGGAGGAGTACAACGCTGGGTTCACAAGGAAGGGCAAATAGCACCGGTCCATGCAGTAGGTCGGCTATTCTATAGTAGTCCTCCATCCTACCCGCCATGCTTATCCTATTTCCTGAAGGAATGTACACTTACATGGCCCGGATGCTTCTGTCCTAGTGTACCATAGTAGTAGCGAGGATGACTAAAACAATTAGCCGACTATCATGCCTTGTGACCACGTGTAATGTGCTTTTGTCTGCGGACTATAATGTATTTCTAGTTCCTTACCTCGCAGCGAACTAGATACTACATAACATTAAGTAAAACGTCATAACACTTAGTTTTTTTTTCAAATCAAAGTGATGTTTCAGAACATTGGCAAATCACATATAACAACTGTCCGTACTTTCCCATGATAGCGACCTCAACGTTCGCCATGTTGATTGCCTCAAGTGGGGCGGTCGGATAAGGTCCCCACGGCGAGGTCTAGAGTGCCGATGTCTCCTTCGTCCTGAGTATTTCTCGTGTGGCATTTCTTGAAGGTGTGCCCAAACTCCCTACAAATAGAGCACTTCTTTGTATGACATCTGACTTCTACCTCATCCATATCATTCCTGATACGTTGTACCTGTCGTCGGCCAACCTTACCTTTCAACCTATCAATGTATGCGGCCCAGATTAGTTGCTCCCAGGTCGAATGACCAGTGAAATGACCAACTACAGCATAACCATAAATCTCTTCACTCCAAGTTTGCATCACCTCCTTCTTGTTGAAATAATCAGAGAGGTACTATCCAGGATGCTGCGCCACCATCGAATATACGACTATGACATAGGAGCAGGGTCTATGCAGAAGAAGGGGCTTGTTGCAAGTGCATACACAACTAGCGCGGCGTAGCGTGCAATCGTGGGTGATCCTCTCGTGGTTCGACCCACAACGTTCTTTCTCCCTGCACATTATCTCAAAACGAAGCTCCCTTGTACCCATCTTAAATGCCTAGTGCATATCACCCTTCTTGCTCTTCTTCTCCATGTACTGGGTGATTATAGCATAGTAGAGTACTCTATCATTTGTCATGGCGAGTGACGCGTTGTTGCTTCTGTCAATAAAGTAGTTTGTGATACCGCGGAGAATTGCCTCCACAATACCAACAAAAGGGAGGCATCTTTCACTACGTATGATCCAATTGTACACCTCGGCTAGATTGGTTGTTATAACACCATATCGTACACCACTCCTATCATGTAGCAGTGACCATTTCTCCGTAAGCTCATGCTCGATCCAGTTCGAGAAGCATTTCACCAACGTCCTCGTCTTCCTTGTCACACTGGGACCATCTGTGGGTAGTTGTGGCAATACTTTGGGGGCCTGGTCGGCATTTGGGGTGACCCTTTTCGCTGCCTCCCTTCTGTGCGTTTGGGTCCACTCATCTAGAATCTTCTAGAAAGATTCAAACTTCCGCTGCTGGTTCTGGTTGCACAGCCGCTTCAACAGGTTCATTAAGTCCTTGTTGCGAAACTGCTTGTAGAAGTTTACACCCACGCGCCTTATGCACCACCTGCTCTGTAGATCTGCCCATGCAAATGGTTCGTTCTCTCCTTGTTGTAGCTGAGTTATTACACACAGCAGACCGACATGGTGATCATGAATGACATACGTTTGGACGCCCTGTACAATAGAAATTCTCATATTCCTAAGGAACCACAACCAGCTATCTGTGTTCTCGCTTTCAACAAAAGCGAATGCCATCGGAAGAACTTGATTGTTGTCGTCCGTCGCTATTACAGTTAGTATCTGGCTGTTGTACTTTTCAATCAGGAATGTACCATCCACGCACAAGATCGGACAGTAGTGACGGAATGCATTGATGCACATACCAAAGGCGAAGAATGCTCACTGCAGTACCTTCTTATTGGCCCACTTTGGATGCGTGGAATCCTGAATGTCTACGTGAGTGTCGGGATTGTTGTCTTGTATGGCTCGAAGTAGATTGGAGAGGTTATGGTAGGAGTCCTCGAAAGTAGCAAACCTTGACTCCAATGCCTTCTGTTTTGCCCTCTATGCCTTGGTATAGTTGACTGTGTACTGGAACTTACTTCAATCACCCGAATGATGGATCGTGGCTCAAAATCTAGATTATCCATGATCTCACCGTACATGAGGTTGGTGATGAAGCCTGATGACAGTTCCGTGGGAGTGCACTGACTAAACGACGACACATGTACGAGGGACCACTATAGAGCACTTCCAGTAGATGTCCCACTTAGGTTGAAATATGTGCATTCACCAAGGGCATCCCTCTATGCCGCACTTCACGTCGTAGAATCTTGGGTTAGACTTGACGACTGTGAATGTGCGTCACACCGCAAGGGCCAGAATTTGGTCGCCTCCTGCGCAGACTCTTTGTATTTGTACATAGCTTCTTGCTTGACCTCACTGTGGTCGTACTCCTATAGTACACGAGAGCCTTCGTAGATGAAGAGGTTGTCGAACTAGTATGTGTTCCACTCGGATGGAACCGCCTGTGGGTCCACATCATTCTCGTCATCGGATCCTTCATCTTCTAACAATGCCATATTGTCTCGGTCTTTGAGATCAATCATTGCACTCCGGCTTCCACCTCCTTACCCTCGTTGGCAAGCCCAGTAGCTTGCCTGATTGAAGAAGCTCTTTCCGCAGGGTCTTCATCGACAGCATCAACAACTCCAGGACCTTCGGCCATTGTATGCGCCGTGCTGTGGCTGGAGTCCCCGAGTTCTTCTTCGGCATCACCACCCCCTTCTTGTTGAGCTGAAAGCATCTAGGCCCCTAAAAATAGTTTTGGTAATTAATGTCAACAATGTAATGAAGGGACTAACGTGTGTGTCGAGATGTTTATAGGTTAAGTCCCAAAGCTTGAATGATGACATGGATTTTGCAATGCAAAGGTGATAAGTATCGACATGGCTAAAGACAAATGTATCATTTAGTCTGAGGATCTTTTTGTTGTATTTCACCGGTCTTAGTGTTCGGAGGAAAAGACCAGATTTGTATACTAGATGCCGTACTATAAAGAGAAATCATAGCTAGTAGCTTGAGAATCTATTTTTTGTGCCATCTTGATCAACTAGAAGTCATGCATTGCATTTGATTTTGCGTCTGAAAAACTATTCAAAAATCGGTAACACCACAAGTGATAAGCGGTATTACCGCCAGTCAGCAATACCGAAGTCTACATGGCGGTATGTATTTTTCAAAGAGCATGTTTTAGAAGGTTTTCTTGAATTCCCAAAATCGGTATGATCACATTTGATGAGCGGTATTATCGCAAGTTGGTAGTACCGAAATCTAGTTGATGGTATGTTTTTTCCAGTAAACATATTTTTGGGAGTTTTTCTTGAAACCTAATATCGGTATGACCGCAGATCTTGAGCGGTATTACTGCACGTCGGTAATACCGAGTTTTACATGACGGTATGATTTTTCCACAAAGGTTGTTTTTCTTGAGTTTTTTGATCATCTGAAAATCGGTAATACCGATATAGCTGAGCGGTATTACCACAATATGTTAGTACCGGTTTATAGTTGGCAGTAGTTTCGTAAATTTTTCGTAACAGCTATAACATGCGCATTTAATGAATAGCAGTCGGCCGTTATTTTTTGACTGCGGTGATACCGGGCTTGAACGGCGGTATTACCGTAAATACTGAAAAGCTCAGGGATTTGTTTCAACCGGCTAGTTTTATGGTTGGGAGCTATAAATACCCCCCACTAGCACCAAGCCAAGAACCTTTGGCTATATTGAATATATTTGACTCCTTGGTGCTCTCACTTCTACTCATTTGCATTGAATGCTCATTTTGAGGTAGTTGAGAGCTATTAAGTGCATTGTATCATTAGTTGATCACTCTTGGCACTTGATAGTCTTCAAGCGAGCACAACAATTTGTTACTCTTGGTGCTTGCCGGCACCTAGACAGCTTGAAGAAAAAGTTTGCACGATGAGCTCTTCAAAGAAGATTGTGAAGAGTCCCGACAACAGATTGTGAAGTGGTATTGTGCTCACCACCTCTGGAGAGGAGAAAGAGCAAATCTAGGTTAAGGCTTAATTCGTGAAGTCGGTCCAATTCATTTGGACTTTCCTCAATGTGAATTAGTGAAAACCGGTAAGTCTTCGATACCACGGGAAAACATCATTGTCTCTTTTGTGGTTTATTCTTTGTCTCTACTGTTTCCGTATTTACATTTTTAGCAATTTACTTGTGTAAAATTGGTTAGCTTAAATTGTATCCAGTATTGACGTAAGCTATAATTGTCTTAAATTGCCTAGTGATTCTTTCTTTGTATGTATGCTAGGAAGCTTTGTTAAGACAATCAAGATTAAAATTGTTAATTAGTTAGAAAGTTTTAAAAACCTCCTATTCACCCCTCTAGTCGGCTATCCTTAATCCTACAAGTGGTATCAGAGCTTGGTCTCTCTAATTTTAAACTTAACCGTCTAGTTGAGAAAGAATGGCTAGCGAGGGGATGTCGATATGCAATGCATCTTTATTTGATGGATCAAATTATTCTTATTAGAAAATTAGAATATCTATTTATTTAAAGACCATGAGCCCAAGCATATAGAGAATTGTGAATGAGGGCTCCGTTATGGCTCTTGATCCTTTACATCCTACGGAGCTTGAGGATTGAAACTCCCATCTCAATGCTCAAGCGATGAACGCTCTCTTTGGAGCTTTAAATGCGGATGAGTTCAATTGAGTGAGCAATCTTGAAACCGCTCATAAGATATGGACTACGCTCTTGAAAATTCATGAGGGCACATTCACGGTTAAAAAAACCAAATTGCATAGGCTTCGGATCAAATGTGAAACATTTACAATGTTGCCTCATGAAAATATTAACGAGATGTATTCTCATCTAAAGAACATTCTAAATGAGCTCAAGGGCCTAGGCACTATCTTCTTGATATTGATATTGTTCACAAGATGCTTAGGGCTTTACCAGAGAAATACGAGAAATTGGTAACTTTATTTCTCAATTCACCTGAATTGCCAAGAATGACGCTAACCGGTCTCTTAGGCAATCTCATCACTAATAAGCTATATAAGAAGGACAAGGAGGAGCTCTTGGAGGCTTCTTCCTCAAAGAAGAAGATTATCGCTTTCAAGGCAAAAGTGAAATCAAGTGATGAAACGGAGGAAGAAGATGATGACTCCGAAGAAGAACTTGCTCTCCTTGTGAGGAGAATGAAGAGATTCATGATAAGACGCCCATTTCGAAGCTCACATTTTGACAAGAACAAAAAGGGGTAATTCTCAAACGATAACAAACGTTATAGCAACATTTGTTGCCATGAGTGTGATGAGAAGGTGCACATTGCCTTTCATTGCCCCAACAAGAAGGATGACAAGGACAAGTCATCAAAGAAAAAGGAATACAATGGCAAGAAGAAGCTTTTCAATAAGCTTCATACAGATAGCAAGAATGAAGCTCATATTGGAGAATGAGACTTCGATGAAGAACATTCGGATTCCGACTCCGATTCAAATGACGAAGGTTCCTTCAAGAAAAGAGGACTTGTCAGCATCACCATCAAGGAAGCGCCATCATCCTTCTCCACTCCTACTTGCCTCATGGCAAAAGGAGACAAGGTAAAATCCATTATCAATAATGAACCTTCATATAATGAATTAATAGATATGGTTGAAGAATTAAATGAATATCTTGAAAAAGAGAAGTCGAAATTTAAAGTCTTGAAGATTCTTATGAGAAACTAAAGGAAGCTCTGATTCTCTTCTTCTAAAAGATATTGAAAAAATTTAATTCAAATGTTGGAATTACTTATAATTTAATGAATGAGATGCATAGAGTAGAAGTTGTTTCAAATACTATATCAATGTCTAGCACTTCTACATCATGTGATGCTTTGTTATCCATGTTATGTTGCTCTAAAATTGATTCTATTGCTTGTATGGCTAATTCATGTGATCACTTGCTTGTTGTTGAAAATCATGAATTAAAAGAACAAGCTACTAAGCTAAGTAAGAGCTTGAAAAGATACTTTAAGGGTAAGACAACCCTTGACAAGCTATTGAGCGAGCAAAGATGCACATTCAATAAAGAAGGACTTGAGTTCATTCACAAAAAAGGTAAGAAGCCAATTTACAAGACCGTAAGGTTTGTAAAAGCAGATGACAAATATTGCATTAAGTGTCGTAACATAGGATATGTATCAAATGCTTGCTCAATTGCTAATACTAAGTCTTATGGCATATATGATTCTTGCTACATGCTTAAAAAATTCAAAGATGGCAAGGTAGTAGCAAAATTTATTGGCACTTCAATTTTAGATGCAAAACCTTAGTAACTAACCTCTGAGGACCCAAAAAAATTGGGTACCTAAAAAATTTTAATTCTTGTTTTGTAGGTGGAAAACATTGGGTGCTTGATAGTGGATGCACTCAACATATGACCGACGATAGAAAAATATTCACCACATTCGAGAGCGGAAAAGAAAATAACAAGATCACATTTAGTGACAATAGCAAAGGAAAGGTAATAGGATTGGGTAAAATTGCAATCTGAAATGACCTTTCCGTTTCTAATGTATCTTTAGTTAAATCGCTAAAATTTAATTTGTTATCCGTTACTCAAATATGTGATCTTGGTTTGACTTGGTTATTTTCTCAAGATGGTGTTTCTATTTTAAATGAAAAGGATAACTCTTTAGCTTTTAAAGGATTTAGATTTGAAAACCTTCATCTAGTTGATTTTTCTCAAATGATTCATACTTGAAAACTTGTTTGATTGCTAAAATTTGTTGTTGGCTTTGGCATAGAAGGCTAGGTCATGTTGGTATGATTCAACTTAAAAAGCTTTTCAAATATGATTTAGTTGTTAGCTTGAAAGATGTAAAGTTTGAGAAGAATAGGTGGAAACAAGTCGGAAGTTCTCATCATTCCAAGAGTATCATGTCAACTTTTGGACCATTGAAATTCTTACATATGAATTTATTTGGGCCAACAACATACAAGAGTAGCAGGGGTAATAGCTATTGTTTAGTCGTTATGGACGATTACTCTAGATACACATGGGTATTCTTCCCAGATGACAAAGTCAAAGCCTCTGGTATTTTCAAAAGTTTTGCAAAAATGGTTCAAAATAAATTTGATTTAAAAATTAAGAAAATCCGTAGTGATAATGGTTATGAATTCAAGAATACTAAAATTAAAGATTTTTGTGATGAACTTGGAATAAAGCATGAACTCTCCACAACCTACACTCCGGAGCAAAATAGAGTTGTAGAAAGGAAAATTGAACACTTCCGATAGATTTTGGGTGAAAGCTATTAATACCGCTTGTCATGCCATAAATTGTCTATATTTGCATCGTTTGTTGAAAAAACCTCTTATGAACTTCTTATTGGAAGAAAACCAAATATATCATATTTTTGCGTATTTAGTTACAAACGTTATATTTTGAAGAAATGTATCCATCTTTCAAAATTGGAATAAGTCCATAATACACCCTTGAACTTTGTGGAGAGTCCAAAATACCCTCTGAACTCTAAAACTGTTTGGTTTACACCCTCCAACTGCTAATACCATCTCACCCGACCCCTCCAGCCGAAACCATCGGTTTCTCCCTGATATGGCACCCATGCATGCCACGGTGGTGCGGTTTCACCTCATCAGCTTTCCTATCTCTCTTCGCCACCAGGTTTCATCAAATGCCTTCCCCTCGGCCACCAGGGTCTTCACCACATCTCGGGCCCAGGATATCAGCTCCTACAACACCATGCTCTCTGCGTTCCCTGACATCACCGAGGGTCTCACGTTCGCATCATGGATGCTTTGGTCCGGCACTGCATGGCCCGACGTCGTCACCTTCACCGTCGCGCTATCGCTCGCCACCGGCCGCAAGAGGATGGCCTCGTGCGGCAGTTGCAAGCGCTAGCGTTGCGGCCCGGGCTCGCCACCGACGTGTTCATCGGTAACGCACTCATCACAGCGTACTCCCGGGGAGGGTTCCTTGATGTGGACAGGAGGGGTGTTCGAGGAGATGCCGATGTGGGACCTCGTCTCCTGGAATGCCTTGATCTGCGGGCTCGAGCAAGATGGCGATTGCCCGGCGGAGGTGATTCGGGTGTTCCTTCGGATGCTTAAGGACGGCGCTATCCGGCCTGATTGGATATCCGTGTGCAGCGTGATCCCAGCATGTGGTGGTGATAGGAATCTCGATCTTGGCTGTCAAGTCCATGGCTTTGCGGTGAAGTTGGGTGTCCAAGATCACGTCCCCGTTGGCAATGTGCTCATCGCAATGTACTACAAGTGCGGCCTAGAAGCTCTTTGAGGCCATGAGCGAGCGCGACATCATCTAATGGACCACGGTCATTTCAATAGACAGGGAAGACGCCATTCGACTGTTCAATGGCATGAGGCGTGATAGTGTGTCACCGAACAAGGTCACCTTCATGGTGTTGATGTCGGCGATGCCGACAGATTGCCCGGCGAGGGATGTGCAGATGATACACGCATTGTGCCTCAAGGCTGGATTGTTCGACGAAGTGGCGGCATCCAACAGCTTCATCACCATGTACGATAGGAGGATGGTCTTCAATCTCATGCCACACCAGGAGATCATCGCTTGGAATGCTCTGATGTAGTGCAGAGGCTCTCTAGGTCTTCTTGTTGATGGTCAAGTGCTTGAAACCGAATGAGACCACATTCGCAAGTGTCCTCAGTGCGGTGACAGGAGTTGAGACAGTGTCCACGGCTTATGGCCAGACGTATCACTGCTAGATTCTGATGTTGTGGCTCAGCGCCAGTGAGTATGTCTCCGGTGCCCTCTTCAACATGTATCATCGACACGTATGCGAAGCGAGGCAGCTTGAGGAGTCCCAAAAGGCATTTGATCAAAACCTGGGGCGCGTGGCATGCATGGATGCCACATCTGGGATAAACCGACTGGTTTTGGCCGGAGGTGATCGGGTGAGATGGTATTGGCAGTTGTAGTGTGTAAACCAAACAATTTTAGAGTTCAGGGGTATTTTGGACTCACCGCAAAGTTCAGGGGTGTATTATGGGCTTATTCCTTCAAAATTTACAAGTCGATGTGATATTGGTTTCTTGCTTGGATATTCTTCAAATACTAAAGCTTATCGTGTCTTCAACCAAAGTTCCGCTTTAGTTGAAGAAAAACATGATTTTCAATTTGATGAAACTAACGGCTCTAAAAAACAACAAGAGGATTTGAAATATGTAGGTAATAAAGCTTTAAGAAAAGCTATGGAGAATATGCAAATTAAAGACATCAAGCCAAAGGAAGATTCAAATGATCCATTGTCACACCCGGGTATTAATACACCCAGATCCTCTGTGCATTTCTGAACTAGTCCCATGATCAGTCGCTAGTTCACACAAGAAACAAATATGGTAACAAATTCATATCACAACTTTATTAATAATCAACGAGTTTATTACAAAAGAGGCACAAGCCAACAATAAAGAACACAATGGAAGACGAAGAAGTAGTAGAGTCCAAACACCGCCACATGCAATCGATAGGGTAGCGGCCTAGTCGTCGAGATCCACACGGGTAGCAAAGTCCTTCTCCTCTCAAATTTGTTTGCATAAAGCAAGTATGAGCACAACTACCGTGCTCGCAAGTTACACCCGCAAGTAATGAATGACATGCATATATGGATGTAACAAATGATGGCTTATTGGTTTATTTGCATAAAGCAAAGCATTTCCTTTAAATACGGTACTAAGTTCCAAAGCGGTTATTTTATAACTAAAATTCTTTTATAAATTCTCAATTTTATAGTCGATAACATTCACACATGAATGGTGAAGGATACCCTCCTATCACATGGCTTCTCGCCCAATTCCCATTTGGATAAACCGGTTTAAAGAAGTCTTTTCAGACAAAACCAAAGTCTAACTTTGAGTAGTTCGCTAGCATGTCCATGACCGTGGACACGGCTATTCAATAGTTTTACACTCTGCAGAGGTTGTACACTTTACCCACAAGAGATAATCAACTTTCAATGTCCGTCGACACACTTCGAAGGTGTGCGACTAAGTGATTATCACGAGGCCTTTACAATGTTCTCGTCTTAATATATTTATGCCCGCTAAGGTTTCGCTACCATTGGACTAGCCATCCTCCGGAAGCCCCCTCTTGCGCCAGATGGGTCTACTGTCTGACCAACACCTATACCAACAACATAGCACAAATGACACTAATACATCACAAATTATTTAGCTAAGTCCCGCCCACACAGACATGTGGTGGTACGGTAAGCGTAGCATCATGCGCCAAGACCGGTCCTTAACTGACTTGGGCGACTTTCCATAAAAACCCCTGGGCCTTAACCCTAACCAGATTACGCCCGTGCATAAACCTGCACCCACCAATCATCCATTTCGCCCAAGTTCAAACCCATTTTTATTTTACTTTTCAAGTCATTTGTAAAACTCCCATGACACACCAATGCCAAGGGTACAATTTAAACAATAATTGATTGTTGGTCAAATTCCCAAATGAAACAAGTTTGGTCTATACGCATGGCTAAGCAATACGTTTAAATGATCCTAGTTCATACTATCGTATCAACCGAGTTTTATCTAGGGTGTCAATGTATTTGATTCAATATCAACATGGGTCATACAAAGGATTTAGGTATAACTATGAATTGAAAATCGTGAATTTATATTACCGAATATAAATAAGCATGCAGAATAATTTAAAAACAGAATATAAATAATTTAAAATAATGGGATCAATATGATCAAGGGTATAACTTGCCTCGCTTGAGGTGACGTTGTTTTTCTTAATGCATCACCTTCACGTAACGCCCGTGTTGAGATGACGTTGTTTTTCTTAACAGTCACCTAGTACTCACAAGTACTATCTTCGTGTAGTCCAAGTGTACGATCACGATGATCATACAGTCAAAATCAATCCTCTTATGTTGCTCTTCAAACAGCGTCGAAATCGACTCTCAAGTCGCGAAAACTAACGCAAAGAAGCCAAATTCAAACTAAATTCAAATAACAATTCAAAAGAACTCCAAATTAAAATAATTTGATTTAGTTAGCTAGATTATAATTTTATAAAGATTTTGCAACTTGAACTACCCAAATCGGAGTTTGGATGCAAAGATATGAATTTTAGAAGTTTGGAATCGCATGAAATGATAAGTTAGGGTTCAAAGGAATTATTGGTCAAATGAACTCAAAATCAAATAATTTTAGTGTAGATGGCTAGATCTTGATTTTATATGAATTTAGGAATTTGAATCGCGAAATCGGAGTTCGTATGAGGAGAACGAACCCGGAAGTTCTAAATCTAAATAAAACCCTAAAATCAGATTTTATTGAATTTCTTGATTTATTTTTCTAAAGAAAATTTGGTATATTGCATCGGATGACGTCACCCTCAGATTTTCAATTTCTGGCCAAATTATTTTTCAAAAGAAAACAATTCTTTCATCGACATGTGGCCCTCTAGTCAAAGACTAGGTCCACGCTTGTTCAAAGTCCATGGTGGACCGGTGCACAAAATAGTGCACGTGCGGCGCGTTGGCGCGGTGGGGTGACGTGGCGCCACGCGGCTGTGAGGTGGTGCCACGGTGGCGAGCGGTGGCAAGCCACGCCAGCACCGAGACGGTGGCGGCGCGGGCGTGTACGGCGCCGGCGAACGGCGGCGGATTAGCCTCCGGCGAGGGTGCGAGTGGGTAGAGGGGAATGCGGGGAGTTGAGTGCGCGTGTTCTGGTCACCTGGAGACTCGGCGATAGCCGGCGGCGAGGATGGGGGCGGCGGCGTTCCGGTGGAGTTCCGGTGACTGGAAGATGCGCACCGGGTCGGCGGAGAGGTGGCGAAGACGATGCGGTGGTCGGGGTGGCCAGGAGATGCTTGACGGCGCCGGGAGAGACAAGGTTTGGAGTTTCGGGGTTCGCCGGAAAACCTCGAATTCACGATGATTGAGAGAGGGAGGAGGTAGGAGGCATGGGGCGCTTGGTTGTGTGTGAAAGGGCGCACCCGGTGCTCCTTCTTATAGGGGCGGAGGAGGTCGGAGGCGAAAGATCGGGTGCGAGGCTGGCGGCGATCTCGGCGGCCATTGCTAAATTCCGGAGACAACGCGCAAGAAAGAGGGAGGAATGGCCGGGAGGGGGTGCGGGATTGGAGGGCGGTCTTAACGCGTGCAGCCGTGTGAGGAAAGGGGGCGGAATTGACGGCGGTGATGGAGCTCGTGGGGCGCGGCAATGGCGCGCGGCGCGGGCTCTGCGCGAGGAAGAAGGAGGAGGAAGAAGGGTCGGGCGGGCCCGCGCAGTAAGAGAGGAGGAGGTGGGTGTGGGGCCGAGCAAGGAGAGAGGAGGCGGGCGTGAGATGGGCAAAATGGGCCAAAGCACGAGGAGTTGGGTTGGTGAGACACATTCGCCCAAATGACTCTTTAGGATTTTTAAATGATTTTTCAATTGATTTAATCCAGATAATTCAAAATAGCTTTAGAAAATAGCAAATTAAATCCAAAATTCTAGAAAATTCACGAAATTCCTAGAGTTATTTTGGACTTAATTAAAACAGTTCCAACTTAAAGTTGGCTATAGTTTTTGCAAATAAATTTATTTTGGCTTTGAAATAATTAGGAAAAAGCTTTTAAAAGCTCAGAAAATTCCAAAAATTAATTAAATTTTTATTTTTCAGATCAAACCAACTGAAATTTCAAGGACTTCAAATAAATTTTGAATTTTGACTTTTAAAACTTCAGGAATTCAAATAAAGTAATAGAACTCACTTCAAATTTCAGAAAATCCAATAAGATAATAACTTTATTTAATTTTATTTTGGTAACAGCACTTTGGGATGTTACAAACTACCCCCCTTAAAAGGAATCTCGTCCCCGAGATTCGGAGTGGCTAGAAAGAAAACTAGGGATACAAGGTTTTCAACAGGAGTTGTTGTCATCTGCATCCTCCTCATCATCTGACAGAATTTGAGTTGTGACATTGTACAGACGTCCTCGTCCCGACTTTTGCAGCTTCTTGTTTGCCTGCATGATGTTGACTTCAGGGTTGACTAGGTTTGCTGCCTGCTGCTTCTTTGGACATTTACTAGCGAAATGTCCGATCTCATGGCAATTGAAGCATGTGATACCTGCAACATAGGATGGGTCCTTCTGTGCCTGATCACCATCAGATGTGTTGGAGGGCTCCAAGTTGGTTGGGTTGTCTGTTGTTGGTTAGGGCTTGTCTTGATACGATGAGGTCCTTCTGGCTTTCGGAAAGCTTCCAGAGTTGAACTTCTGTGTAGCCATTCTTCTTTTGCGATTCTCCATCTCGCGGTGCTTGCCTTCTTGACGAATTGCTTTGTCGACTAGCTGCTGGAAGTCGGTGTAATCCTGGGAAATCAGTTGTACGGACAGATCATCATTGAGTCCTTCAAGGAATTTTTCTTGCTTGTCTTCATCTCTTGTAACATCGTCAAGTTGCATAGCGTGCGATTGATTAAACTGTGCGGTACTGCTCACCGAGAGGTTGCCTTGACGAAGAGTGCGGAACTCCTTTTTCTTGAGGGTCATCGTGCCGGAAGGGATATGTGCATGGCGGAAAGCTCGCACAAATTCATTCCAAGTGATGGCTTGAGCATCAGCATGTGAGATGCTGAAGTTGTCCCACCATTCGGAAGCTGGACCCATGAGCTGGTGTGAAGCAAACAACACCCTCTCATGATCGGTGCACCGAGCAATATCCAACTTCTTACTAATTGCTCGGAGCCAATCATCTGCATCCATGGGCTCTGTGCTGCTTGAATAAGTCGGCGGTCGCATCCTCATGAATTCTGACATACTGGTCCTTTGGGGTGGTGGGGGTGGAGTTGGAGCCGTAGCTTGTCGGGCTTGATTGTTGTTAATGGACTGGGAAAGCAATTCGATCAGACGGTTCTGATTTGCCATCATCTGTTGCCATTCTGGTCCATTGGTTGTTGGGGTACTTCCGTCGTTGTTGGCATCGGTTCCACTTCCCGAGTGATGAGGGTTCACCATCTGCTGGGTATTTCAAGGATTTAGGAAAGGAGGACAATGGATAGGGAAGAGACAATTATGAAGGACTAAAGGGGATAGAGAACATAACACTCACAAACGAAAGAAACCAACTGATCAACTTTTCAAAAAAAAATACAACGTTCTATCGATTGAGACTCTTCATTTGGTGAAACGACTCAATGCACAGAATGAGTCTGGGCAAACTTAAACTATATGGATTGGCTTCTGTTTACAGTCTTTAATGATCCTTGCATGACGATGCTCTCTTGATGACTTCTGGTCTTCTGGTCCTGATCGTAATGGTAGGAGATGTGTTGACCAACTATAGAAATTTATAAGGGAAAGAGGATCCATTTAACTTTATAAAATAGGGAAGAAAGGATTAGGTAAGAACGAATTGCTATGAAGAAGCTACAGATAGATGACCAAGATGAGGAGAGAATAATTTGTTTTTCTTGTTAAATAAGTTTTGAAGTTTTCAACTAACGGCCATTCTAACTAGGTCACGACCTACGGTCGATATGGCTCTGATACCAATTTGTCACACCCGGGTATTAATACACCCAGATCCTCTGTGCATTTCTGAACTAGTCCCATGATCAGTCGCTAGTTCACACAGTAAACAAATATGGTAACAAATTCATATCACAACTTTATTAATAATCAACAGAGTTTATTACAAAAGAGGCTTACAAGCCAACAATAAAGAACACAGCGGAAGACGAAGAAGTAGTAGAGTCCAGCAATCTGCCACAGGCAATCGACTGGGGTAGCGGCCTAGTCGTCGAGATCCACACGGGTAGCAAAGTCCTTCTCCTCTGAAATTTGTTTGCATAAAGCAAGTATGAGCACAACTATCGGTGCTCGCAAGTTACACCCATCAAGTAATGAATGACATGCATATATGGATGTAACAAAGGATGGCTTATTGGTTTATTTGCATAAAGCAAAGATTTCCTTTAAATATCGGTACTAAGTTCCAAAGCAGTTATTTTATAACTAAAATTCTTTTTATAAATTCTCAATTTTATAGTCAGATAACATTCACACATGAATGGTGAAGGATACCCTCCTATCACATGGCTTCCTGCCCAATTCCCATTTGGATAAACCAGTTTTAAAGAAGTCTTTTTCAGACAAAACCAAAGTCTAACTTTGAGTAGTTCTGCTAGCATGTCCATGACCGTGACACGGCTATTCGAATAGTTTTACACTGCAGAGGTTGTACAGCTTTACCCACAAGAGATAATCAACTATCAATGTCCGTCGACACACTTCGAAGGTGTGCGACTAAGTGATTATCACGAGGCCTTTACAATGTTCTGTCTTAATATATTTATGCCCGCTAAGGTTTCGCTACCATTGACTAGCCATCCTCCGGAAGCCCCTCTTGCGCGGATGGGTCTCTGTTCGACCAACACCCATACCAACAACATAGCACAAATGACACTAATACATCACAAATTATTTAGCCAAGTCCCGCCCACACGGGACATGTGGTGGTACGGTAAGGCGTAGCATCATGCGCTCAAGACCGGTCCTTAATCGACTTGGCGACTTTCCATAAAACCCCGGCCTTAACCCTAACCAGATTACGCCTGCATAAACTCGCACCCACCAATCATCCATTTCGCCAAGTCCAAACCCATTTTTATTTTACTTTTCAAGTCATTTGTAAAACTCCCATGACACACCAATGCCAAGGGTACAATTTAAACAATAATTGATTGTTGGTGAAATTCCCAAATGAAACAAGTTTGGTCTATACGCATGGCTAAGCAATACGTTTAAATGATCCTAGTTCATACTATCGTATCAACCAGGTTTTATCTAGGGTGTCAATGTATTTGATTCAATATCAACATGGGTCATACAAAGGATTTAGGTATAACTATGAATTGAAAATCAGGAATTTATATTACCGAATATAAATAAGCATGCAGTAATAATTTAAAAACAGAATATAAATAATTTAAAATAATGGGATCAATATGATCAAGGGTATAACTTGCCTCGCTTGAGGTGACGTTGTTTTTCTTAACAGATCACCTTCACGTAACGCCCGTGTTGAGATGACGTTGTTTTTCTTAACAGGTCACCTAGTACTCACAAGTACTATCTTCAGGTAGTCCAAGTGTACGATCACGATGATCATACAATCAAAATCAATCCTCTTATGTTGCTCTTCAAACGGCGTCGAAATCTGACTCTCCGAAGTCGTCGAAAACTAACGTGCAAAGAAGCCAAATTCAAACTAAATTCAAATAACAATTCAAAAGAACTCCAAATTAAAATAATTTGATTTAGTTAGCTAGATTATAATTTTATAAAGATTTTGCAACTTGAACTACCCAAATCGGAGTTTGGATGCAAAAGATATGAATTTTAGAAGTTTGGAATTGCATGAAATGATAAGTTAGGGTTCAAAGGAATTATTGGTCAAATGAACTCAAAATCAAATAATTTTAGTGTAGATGGCTAGATCTTGATTTTATATGAATTTAGGAATTTGAATCGACGAAATCGGAGTTCGTATGAGGGAGAACGAACCCCGGGAAGTTCTAAATCTAAATAAAACCCTAAAATCAGATTTTATTGAATTTCTTGATTTATTTTTCTAAAGAAAATTTGGTATATTGCATCGGATGACGTCAGCCCTCAGGATTTTCAATTTCCCGGCCAAATTATTTTTCAAAAGAAAAACAATTCTTTCACTGACATGTGGGCCCTCTAGTCAAAGACTAGGTCCACGGCTTGTTCAAAGTCCATGGTGGACCCGGTGCACAAAATAGTGCACGGTGCGGGCGTTGGCGCGGTGGGGTGACGTGGCGCCACGCGGCTGTGAGGTGGTGCCACGGTGGCGAGCGGTGGCAAGCCACGCCAGCACCGAGACGGTGGCGGCGCGGGCGTGTACGGCGCCGGCGAACGGCGGCGGATTAGCCTCCGCGAGGTGCGAGTGGGTAGAGGGAATGCGGGAGTTGAGTGCGCGTGTTCGGTCACTGGAGACTTCGCGATAGCCGCGCGAGGATGGGGCGGCGTTCCGGTGGAGTTCCGGTGACTGGAAGATGCGCACCGGGTCGGCGGAGAGGTGGCGAAGACGATGCGGTGGTCGGGGTGGCCGGGAAATGCTTGACGGCGCCGGGAGAGACAAGGTTTGGAGTTTCGGGGTTCGCCGGAAAACCTCGAATTCACGATGATTGAGAGAGGGAGGAGGTAGGAGGCATGGGGCGCTTGGTTGTGTGTGAAAGGGCGCACCCGGTGCTCCTTCTTATAGGGGCGGAGGAGGTCGGAGGCGAAAGATCGGGTGCGAGGCTGGCGGCGATCTCGGCGGCCATTGCTAAATTCCGGAGACAACGCGCAAGAAAGAGGGAGGAATGGCCGGGAGGGGGTGCGGGATTGGAGGGCGGTCTTAACGCGTGCAGCCGTGTGAGGAAAGGGGGCGGAATTGACGGCGGTGATGGAGCTCGTGGGGCGCGGCAATGGCGGCGTGCGCGGGCTCTTGCGCGAGGAAGAAGGGAGGAGGAAGAAGGGTCGGGCGGGCCCGCGTGTAAGAGAGGGGAGGGAGGCTGCCGTGTGGGGCCGGAGCAAGGAGAGAGGGAGGTGCGGGCGTGGAGATGGGCCGAAAATGGGCCGAAAGCACGAGGGAGTTGGGTTGGGCTGAGACACATTCGGCCCAGCGACTCTTTAGGGATTTTTAAATGATTTTTCAATTGATTTAATCCAGATAATTCAAAATAGCTTTAGAAAATAGCAAATTAAATCCAAAAATTCTAGAAAAATTCACAGAAATTCCTAGAGTTATTTTGGACTTAATTAAAACAGTTCCAACTTAAAGTTGGCTATAGTTTTTGCAAATAAATTTATTTTGGCTTTGAAATAATTAGGAAAAAGCTTTTAAAAGCTCAGAAAATTCCAAAAATTAATTAAATTTTTATTTTTCAGATCAAACCAACTGAAATTTCAAGGACTTCAAATAAATTTTGAATTTTGACTTTTAAAACTTCAGGAATTCAAATAAAGCAATAGAACTCACTTCAAATTTCAGAAAATCCAATAAGATAATAACTTTATTTAATTTTATTTTGGTAACAGCACTTTGGGATGTTACATCCATCATCTTCTACTAAACTCGAACCTCCTACCTCTTCCACAACAAATCAAATTAAAATTGATGAAGAGGATAACAAGGAAGATGACAAACCATCTATCTTGCCACCAAGAATTCATAATGCAAGTGCCAAAGATCATCCAATAGATCAAATATTGATGATGTTAGTAAGGGTGTTCAAACTCAATCTCGTGTTGCTTCTTTTTGTGAATATTACTCTTTTGTCTCTTCTCTTGAGTCAAAACTTGTAGATGGAGCACTCAACAATCCAGATTGGGTGAATGCTATGCACGAAGAACTCAATAACTTTACCCGGAATGATGTTTGGACTTTGGTAGAAAGACCTAAGGAATACAACATAATTGGTACAAAATGGGTCTTTAGAAACAAACAAGATAGAGATGAAATGGTTGTGAGAAACAAAATAAGATTGGTCACTTAAGGATTCTCCTAAGTCGAAGGTTTGGATTTCGGTGAAACTTTCGCTTCCGTAGCTAGACTTGAGTCAATAAGGATATTAAATTATTTGAAATGGATGTTAAAGTGCTTTTCTAAATGGAAAAAATATCCGAACTTATTTTTGTTGAGCAATCAGCTGGTTTTGAAGAACCTAAATATGCAAAGCATGTCTATAAACTCTCCAAGGCACTATATGGTTTTAAACAAGCTCTTAGAGTATGGTATGAACGTGTTAGAGATTTTCTAGTTTCAAAAGGATTCAAAATTGGCAAAATTGATTCAACCTTATTTAGAAAAGTTTTAGATGACTTCTTTGTTTGTCAAATTTATGTTGACGATATCATTTTTGGATCTACTAATCAAGATTTTTGCAATGATTTTGGTGATATGATGTCTAGAGAAATTGAAATATCCATGATTAGAAAACTTAGCTATTTCCTTGGACTTCAAATCAAGCAACTCAAAGATAAGACATTTATAAGCCAAACAAAGTATGCTAAAGATTTGATCAAGAAATTTGGCATGGAAGACGCAAAACCCATCAAGACTCTCATGACAACCAACGGTCATCTTGACCTTAATGAGGGAGGTAAACTGGTAGATTTAAAGCTTTATAGATCCATAATTAGTAGTTTGCTTTATCTTACCGTATCTAGGCCCGATATTATGTTCAGTGTTTGCATGTGTGCACTATTTCAAGTATCACCAAAAGTGTGCCATTTGATAGTCGTGAAAAGAATTCTTAGATATTTAAAGCATTCCTCAAGCATTGGCTTAGGTATCCTAAGGGTGCACAATTTGATTTAATTGGATATTCGGATTCCGATTATGTGGGTTGCAAAGTGGATAGAAAAGGTACCTCGGGTAGTTGTCAATTCTTAGGAAGATCTTTAGTGTCATGGTCATCAAAGAAACAAAATTTCATAGCTCTATCCACCGCCGAAGCCGAATATGTTTCCACGGGTAGTTTTGCTCAATTGCTATGGATGAGGTAAATTTTGATGGATTATGAAATAAAATTTAAAAATATATCTCTTTTGTGTGATAATGATAGTACCGTGAAGATTGTAAATAACCCAGTTCAACACTTAAGAATCAAGCATATAGATATCCGTCACCATTTCTTGAGAGATCATGTGAGCAAGGGGGATATTAAAATTAGCCACATAAGGACCGATGACTAATTAGCCGATATCTTTACCAAACCATTAGATGAGAGCTGCTTTTGCAAGTTGAAAAATGAGTTAAATATCATAGACTATTCAAATATCTCTGGAAACTCATGCCTCATGTCTTTATGCTCTCATTTGGTTTTATTGATGAGCTTGTGAAAATAATTTCAAACTCTGCATAAAATTCTCTAATTCTATAAAAACTAAATTCATTTGAAGTTTCTAGTATCAATCTCATGCATAATGATCCTAAAAATATTTATTTGAATGATTGTATTATGATCATTTGCAATACAAATTCAACTTCTGTTTTGTTAGGAAAACAGTAATATCGCGGTTTACCACCGGTACTACCACAGCCCGGTAATACCGCGTCTCAACAGCAGTATTGCTGCATATGGCTAGCGGTTCCAAAGCGGTTACAGCCGAAACCCTATTTCCTTGGCCTCCTCTCAATTGGTATAACCGCCCCCCATCGAGCCCATCTCTCTTCCCTTCTCTTCTCCATATAACCTCCACTTAAAACTCTTCGGATTTGTGGATTTTTGTTGCAGCTTTTGATTGGGATTGACTCTAGTGATCAAATCTCATCCATACCCTGAGGTATCTCCCCTTGAATCTCTCTTTTCTCATCTACCTCATTTCTAGGGTTTGATCGAAATATGGATGAAACAGTTAATTTCCTTTGGTCATTTTTGGTATCAACTAGTGTTTGATGATTTATTATGTTTATTTCTTGGATTCATTCATGTCAAACATTAGTTAAGATCAACATTCAAGGAATTTCCCTAAGAACATCTGCGGGTGTGGTAATACCGCCTTTGATTATCGGTATTACTGATTTCCGGTAATACAGGTTGTCAACAGTGGTACTATCGCTCCAGTAGAGAGAAATTGGTTAAATCATACTACATTGCATCAAATTCTATTCTATCTTGTTCTAATTGCTTTCTCTTATCTTAGCAATCATGTCTCACAATTCTCGCCCCTCATCTTCAAGAGGAAAAGAAAATGTTGTGTATAAATCCGATGATAATTTTGAAGAAGACACAACTGATATTGATACAAGTGATGAACTCTATGTGCCAAATAGAACTCCTTTCTTTATGGCAGACCCAAGTAAGATTGGAAGCAAAAGATATACAGACATGCAGCACACAAATCAATTTCTGTTACCCAAGTGTTTAGGTGATCCCCATTTTCACACAAAGTTTTAGGAAAATGTGTTTCATCACATTTTTGGTAGTAAGAACTTTGCTCTTCATTAGTACGTAACCTGGGATCATCTCAACATGAACCCCTACCTAAGTGGATTTTTCTATACATTTCATAGAGTAAAATTGGACAACTTGGTAACTATGAAGTGTGATTACGACTCCTCAACTATCAAACAGTTTTATGCCTCTGTCCATATTTCCCCAGAGTATGACACTCTCACTTGGATGACAACATCTTTTTAGATAAGTGTTACAAAAGAAGATTGTCAAAGATCATGAGGGCATCCCTACACCTCAAAGTGGTCCCATGACTCTTAAGGTACATCATGAGGATCCTTGGAATTTGGAAAAGATCTAAGAGCTTTGTGATACATCTCAGTAGTGTGAGTTTGGCACAACAATTGAGTTTGCACCAATACGCAAAATGATCTACCAGATTCTGAGAACAACTTTCTTTCCCAGAGGTGATAATGACATTGAAGTTCATTCCAAAGCTTGGAATATCATTTATCATATTCTATAGGGAACCAAGTTTGATGTTGTGGATTTCATCATTACTGAGATTGCTCTTTCGATAAAGGATACAAAGGATACTATCTTCTATGCCCCTTATATCATGAAGCTGATCAAAGATAAGTTTGAACTCTATCTTGAGAGTGACACCGATCATATAGAGTTCAAACCCAATGCCACCCCTCCTTTTGGTTCTTGATGCCAAAAGGGGAGAAATTGGGAGACAATTGAAAGATTTAGGGGGAGTAGATCAAGATCAAGGGCTATTGCTTCTGCTATCTTATGGAGTAGATCAAGATCGAGGGATATTGTTTCTACTATCTTGTTATATATCTTATATCTGATTATATATCTTATGATGATATTATGTTTGGAACTATGTTGGTTTGTAATGACTTTATTATGTTTAAAGTACTTGAACATGTGTGCTAGTAATAGTGTAGTTAAATTTCTTAATGCTTGATGACTCATATGCTATGCTATATTATGTTTACTATCTGTGGATGTGGAGTTTATGTATTCAAGAATCTTGTTTATCATGATTATTATGTTTTGCTTGAATTATGAATGATTTGTGTTCCTCATATTTAATAAATAAAGAAAACTCCGTCAAAATTTTCAAAAACTCACCAATGTGCATGAGAATCACTTCTTGCATCTATATGCACATCTTTAGGGGGTTTTACTTATTAAAAGACTTTGAATGCAATAAATTCTTCATCTCTTTCGAACTAACTTCAAAAATTATTTACTCATTTCAAAAGTCAAAACTAGAATACACAACTTCGTGTATATTAAAAAACTTTCAAATAATTCTTATCGTTTGGGTTGTCATCAATTACAAAAAATGGGGGATTGAAAGCATCTAGGCCCCTAAAAATAGTTTTGTTAATTAATGTCAATAATGTAATTAAGGGACTAACATGTGTGTTGAGATGTTTAAGACAAAGGTATCATTTAGTCTAAGAATCTTTTTTGTTGTATTTTACCAGTCATGGTGTTTGGAGGAAAAGACCAGATTTGTAGGCTAGATGCCGTACTATAAAGAGGAACTATAGCTAGTAGCTTGAGGATCTATTTTTTGTGCTATCTTGATCAATCAGAAGTCATGCATTGCATGTGATTTTGCTTTTGAAATACTGTTCAAAAATCGGTAAGACCGCAAGTGATGAGCGGTATTACCGCTAGTCGGTAATACCAAAGTCTACATGGTAGTATGTATTTTTCAGAGAGTATGTTTTGGAAGGTTTTCTTGAATTCCCAAAATCGATATGACCGCATTTGATGAGTGGTATTACCGCAAGTCGGAAATACCAGAATCTAGTTGATGGTATGTTTTTTTTTCCAGTAAACATGTTTTGGGAGTTTTTCTTAAAACCTAATATCGGTATGACCACAGATCTTGAGCGGTATTGCTGCAAGTCGATGTAAAATTTGTTAGCTTGAATTGTATCTAGTATTGACATAGGCTCATAATTATCTTAAATTGCTTAGTGATTCTTTCTTTGTATGTATGTTAGGAAACTTTGTTAAGACAATCAAGATTAAAATTATTAATTAGTTAGAAAGTTTTAAAAACCTCCTATTCACCCCCTTTAGTCGGTTATCCTTGATCCTATATCAGCAGCCGCGGATGCAGGAGTGGGCATGGCATATGCCTGACTAAAAGGACCAAATCCCACCCTCTCTCCCTCACCATGCGTACATATGACTGCCATGACCTTATTCCCTTGAGCTGCACTAACTTCCAATACATAGGTTGTGCTGCTCAAGGGGGGTAAGGCAACTCAATCTCAGATCATACACATCATGGTTCACTTGAAACGTGTGAAACAATCACCGCATCACCGCGCCCCATGTACGCCCCTTTGCTCTTGGCTGGGGCACGATTCCCGATTGAAAATAACACAAATCAATCTCCTCGGGACCCTCCAGAATAGTCCACTGACCATAGTAAAATTTGAAATTGGTGACGTCCGACATATTTGACACACTGCACTATAAAGAACATTTTCATGATTAACCACATATCTAAATCTGTAGGACCGAAGAGGCGACTAGAAGGGGGGTTGAATATGCGCCACACAAAGATGACATCTTTAAAATCTTTTGCCTCAAGACTTTTACGGTTCTTTCACTCCAATAGCTATGTGGAGCTATGAAGATCCAAAATAATCATTCAATAAGAACCAGACAACAAAAGGATCAAAACTCGCTAAAATCCCCACTGACCGGTCAGACTGGTGAATAGTAAAATCAGCACAGAGACTGAATTTCAGCAGTATTTTGAAATCACAAATTGATCCAACTTTTGATCCACAACTCCAAACTTCATGAGAGTTGAAACATACCTTCTCTAGGATGTCAGGAACATATTCCAATCAAAGATCGTGAAGATCATTGCCAAAGTTTCGACCTTTTTCTGTTTGAGTAAAGATTGCTCCAAAACCGGGTGAAATACGAAAACGGTGATTGAGAGGATTTCGTGGGAGGAATCAATCCAAGATGGCTAAGGATAGTTACCCATACATTTTAGCACCCTCAATCACAGGAAGAATCAAGCCAAAAGCCCTCAAAAACAAAACCCCCTAAAATCACCATTTCTTTCACCAAAATAGGGCAAAAACAAACTTAGATCCAAAACCTTACTCGTGGGTGGTATGATGATCAAGATGACTTTAGATCATATCCCACACATCCCAACAAGCAAGATTACACCAAATAAAAACATAAGAAACACCAAATATCCCAAATGCATCAAAGAGAGAGCAAGAATAACATATGACTCATCTTGGGGCAAATCTTGCATGGATTGATTAGAGAGATTGTATCTTTACAGCCACTCCACTATGGAGGACAGAAACTCAACACCTGAGCACTCAATCAATCCATCTTTCAGGAACCCTAGCCTCTCCACTTTCATCTCTTATCCTTAAATCACAAATTAGGGTTTCTAGAATACGAGGGTTGAAGGTGCACAATCAGCACCCTCCTCTTTTATAGTGGAGGCTAGTCCTAGAGAGACATCCCAAATGGGCACCCGTTAAGCCCACACACAACCGGTTTCACTTGCATCGACCTCGGCGTTGCTTGATATGACCCGTCGCAAAGAACTATCGCGCCGCTTGATGCGACCCATCGCACCGAACTGTCACGCCGCTTGATGCAACCCGCCACACCAAACTATTATGCTCGGTCATCATCCATGTGGCCCCAATGACTTCCCACTAAGCCTCTCATGTGTCCGGATCCCACCGAACCGTCCTCGCTTGCAACGGGGACCAAGTTACTTGGTACACCACATGTCTCACCATAAATTTACCCGACTTTCTTGACCATTCAGGATCTCAGCTCCTCCCTGAGCCTGGTCCGGACCTCAACTCTTTCCTGAGTCTAGTCCCGGTCCACCTTGTCGCTGCCCATCATGTTCATCATTAGTAGCTTCCGCTCCAGTTCCTTGTCTTCTCGGCTTGTAACCACCCCGCCAGCCTCAGTCATCTTCCAGCACCACCTCGATCGTTCCGGACCTCGGTTCTCTTAAACCTAGTCCCGATCTAGTCCGCCTCACCATAACCTAACTCCAGTGTCCTACAACTATCACAAACAAGCAAATCGTCACGTAGCACCACACGATACGCACAATCATCAATTCACATAATTGATGAGGCATGAGCACATACCTTCACAAAGCGCTTTGCTCAAACTTTGCATTCTCTATGGTTCTTGTTTATCTTACACCTTGCTTGAGTCCAACCATCTCAGTCGGCATCTATGACCGTTTTGGACCTTGGTTCTCCTAACCAAGTCTCGGTCCTTCTCGTCGTTAACCATAGTTGACTCCAAAGCCACCGCACAATAATAGACAAAGCAACCATTTTCGAGCACAAATTCTTCACAACTTGACCAAAGTTAGTCAAAACATGCATCATGCAACATCTATGCAATGAAACCCATGAAATTGACCTAACCAGCAGGGTCTACGATCAGCTCCACAAGGTCTACGACCAGTATCCACGACCACTGTCTGCGAGCAATGTTCACAACCACTATCTGCGAGCAGAGTCCATGACCATTGTCTACGACTAGTGTCCGCGACCACTGTCTACGACCACACTTGGTCGAAAAGGGCTACGACTACTTGCTACGCGTAACTACAGTACTCGGAGCTACAGTACATGAAGGTACAATACTCAGCACTCGTAGCTACAGTCTCTATGAACAGTACTTGTAGCTTTTGACCACTCGGTACTCGTAGCTACAGTACTCGAAGATTTCGACCACGCTGCGGTAAAATCGCTTCTCTATTGCGGACAAACCGATTTGCTGAAACTTTGCCAAAAGCGAGTGTTGCAACAAACCCTCAACACTATTGCCAATTGTTCAACACGCTAAGATTAGGATTATATCCACATAATCTCTACAAAATCTAGACTACCCATCGAAAAGTATTATGTAAAACATACTACACTACGTAATTGTACACCTAAAACTATGTAATACATTCGGTTAAAAACATTACTTGACAAGTGGGTAACCGGATGGGCAGCACTTCGCTAGCTTCTCTCCTCTTCTCCCGTCCCTCCTTCTCTTTTTCGAATAAAAATGAGTCTTGTGTCGAGATTTAGGGTTTCAAGGGTCTTTTATAGGGGAGGGACTCGCGACGAGGAGCAACGAGGTTCTGTCGCCGTTTGAACTGGCGACACGAGGTCGCCGCCGATTCAAACGGCGATAGGGACCTAGTTTTGTTACCGGTTGACAGGTGAGCCTGTCGCCAGTTCAAACAGTGATAGAGACCTAATTTTTGTTATTTTTTGAGGTGACTATTTATTTTGATAATTATCTTTTAAAATAATATTATTTTAAAAAATTCCCATCCTCAGGGGATTGATGGTGCGGTACTGTACACATTTGCAACCGCATGATTACGGGTCTACGACAACCAGTACTTAAGTATTAACGACGGCCTCCAACTGAATCGAACGACTTGCGTCAGAAAATTTTGGGTTCGTATTGAGCTGCCGAATGGACGTATTTTTCGACGTACCAAATCTTATCACGTGACAAGTTCTTGTCTATACTGGTACTTACACTGTTACTAGTCATGTGCCCGTGCGTTGCAACAAAAAATTAATTTTTACATAGAATATGTTGTTATAGCTCACCAATCTCTCTATTGTCATTCATATGTTAAAACTTCCATATCTTGCAGCAGAGACAAGAAGATTTCCTTGCTACAAATTTGACTAAGCAACCATACAAAATAAATTTAGTACGTCAAATATATTCAGATGATGAAAACAGACAATTAGTCACAAAAGAACATGGAGATGTATTGATTCTTTCGATCAAGATAAATCATGACATATTTAAAAGTATTGTGTTTACAAAGTAAAATTATCATTTACACAGTTTATTATCACAAAACATCAAAATATATATTGCTTAGGGCAACATGAACCTCATTGATGTTGCTTGTATGTTTTCCAATTGTTTGCCTTCGTCAAGTAAAAAAACGAAGAAAAAGAAAAGGACGATGAAACCATTAGGGGAGAATTTTGACAAGATGAAACCATTAGGGGAGAATTTTGACAAAATAGAATATATCGTCGTCAGAGGGGCAAAAAGGTATCCAAAGCAGAAACACCTATTCAATAATTCGTGCATATATATTGAACACCACATTAACCTGATCCTTGTTCTAAAAAAATTAACTGGCCCATTCAACTACAACAAAATTATCCATTCAATACAACAAATCCAAGGAGCTAGTACATGCTATAAAACTTTATACATTCCATTACAACCAGGTTTTGTACATCCAGATAATTGCAACCGAGTTTACAAACTTTTACAACTTGTGCAACTTTAGATCCCTTTGCCTTGCACTCATTCACGTCAACATCACAGGGCAAACAACGTGAACAATGAATGTATTCAACATAAGATGGACTAACCTAATTGAGATCCTTACTTTTTCATGCCTAGACTCTTCAACAAAGAAGATCTCGATTCTCCCAAGACCTCCATTTCTCTCTGAGAAAGAACAACTATAGGTTAAGAAGTCATGTGGCCTCTAATTCCAGTACATTCAAGCACATGGGAAATCTGATTTTAATTTGTTCCTATTTCAATAGACATCAACAAAATTGTGCTTTTGTATCCTAAGCTGTAAGTTGATCATATACATATTCCAATTTCTGGTACAAGCATGGATTGATACAGTGCGTCAGTGCCTACCATGGTTACATGCTTATTAAGAGTACGTTAACTTGAAGGCTAAGCCAATATTCAAAAGGCAATAAGTGGCATATCTCTTCTTGTTAGTTCAAATGAATATCTGCGACTCTGTGTATTCATCGTTATGTTGTGGATTCAATTATTTTGCAAACTAATGATTCACTAATGAATCAAGAAAACAAGTATCAGTATGTCAGTATTGCCACAGCAACAATAGTTGCAACACTAACCAAAAGTTGTTCAACTTCTTCATGCATTCCTTTCATTCGAAGCTGCAGAATCTTTGCAACCAACTGGTTTGCATTTAGCTTTTGAGTGCTCAGTGAAGGTGATTTCTTTGAACTCTCCTTATGGGACTTCTGCACAGTATCCCTCTGCTCATCAGCCTCAACAGTTGAAACATTTGCATTCTTACTTTGAAAATTATTAATCTCTTCCGTAAAGCTTCCATCATTAGAAAATTTATTCATGCCTGCTATTGCTATTGCTAGTAGAGTGTCCGTGTGTTGCAACGGAACCTCAAAAGAGAGTGATACATATCAGCAGATGAGATCCTAAACCGCATAATAAATATATATTTTCTTTCATACAATAATAAACAGAAACATTGACTCCTCCTATTGCATCACCTGCTACTACTACTACTACCTGGAAATTAAAATTTTGAGCTCATAGTTTGTTTACCTTTGCAAATTAAAGTTCATGTAGACTTCCCACGCCGACGCGAATATTTGCGACTTTTTTGCACTAATTTTGGTGCGTTGAGGATGGTAAAGATAAACTATCAGTCACATAGTATCATGTTACCTGGTTAAGGTTTCAATATATTATATGGCAGTTAGCTTGTTAAATGAAACATCTAAAACACAAAGGTTCTGCAAGGTAGATAGGCCTTCCATCTTTTGGATTCCATTATGGCTGAGGTACAGCTCCTCTAGCGCAACACATTCCTGAATTAAAGAACAATGGATAGATTAACAAGTAGCAATTAGACTAGGAAAGGCAGGGGAATTGGGGAAGTTATTATATAGTACTTCAAACCAATTCATTGAAGTCAGCCTGTTGCTTTGTAAACTTAATTTTTTGATTGATTTCAAACAACATAAGTTGACTGTCTGGATTCGGTTTCTTCCCAGCCATAGATCTTGTAGATTTGTTAAGGTTTCGAGATTTTCCATCACCTGAAATGCATTGGAACATGTAAGAATGTAGGGGGCTATAGGGTCTAGGGTATAAATAAGTCTTGTACTACAACATGCATCATCAGAATATCAGATATAATTAAGTTCACTGGCCAGAGGAAGTAACTTAACCAGAGGGTTTCGGATGTGTAAATCCGGGTGCCGACAGTGAATTATACTTACCAATGCCATATGAAAACCCAGTGCTAATTGCAGAGAGTTTTTTTTTTCTTTGTTGACAATAGTGCTGCCACCACAAAAAATGATCACGATCATATACTGAATTTAGAAATCAGGGAAAAAAAGCTAACGACGAATAAGAAAGCTTACGTTAGCCACCTACGTAGGCAATTGCTATAAGGTAGCATCATGGCCACCTTTTTCTCCATCCCTTCATCCTGCTCACAAATCTTGCACAAAACGAAAGACTGTAGATCTAGTCTAGAAACTAAACTCGAAGGAATAATGGTGAAAGAACTACTACAAACAAAGGGTAGAAAGGAAGCAAAACAAATGGACAACCAAAACAAGCTTCATGCATAAAACTCAGATCTACATATGCTCTTTTACCGCTAGAAGAAACACATAAGAAAATGTTTTTGCAAATCAAAGACTACGGTGATAGCTACATGGTTGTAGCGGTTTTGGCATGTTGGTCGGTTCCTATCTCTCTCACCTCCTCCACATCTTAAAAGCAAAAACAAAAGACAAATAGTTAAATTACCTAACAAAGGCTACCTCTTATCTACCATGGTCCATGCTTCAAATTGTCCTACAATTTGGAAGGGCCTAATAAGCATAACAATTTAAAAATGGTGTGCAGATTATAGGAAAAAGATGGGCATGAAAGGCCTGCATTTCTGAAATTATTTTTCTATTCCTAAATCATTTACTGTAAATCTTAAATAGCTTTCATGATAGGAACTTTCCTTTAGGCCTACTTAGCTAACAGTAATCCTCATGTACCTACAATCTGACAATGAATAGCAGCTGAATTCACATAGTTTTCTTTTAGTACATAACAAAGAAACCATAAAAAATGGCCTCAGATAGATCGACTATTTAGATAGGCGTCACGATAAATAAAAGGGACGGCAAACATACAATGATGCATCCATACGACTATTAGCACAAAATACAGTACTGCCAAATCATTAACTGTACAATTTGAAAAGGACACGCAATTCTTTTTTCAGCATTTTGGTTTGTGTAGCTACTGCGAGTCAAATAACGTAATATCATTCATTTCGATTGGAGTTATTGCTCAAATAACTAATCAAACAGTTGCAAACTTGAGGGGAGCACATGCAATACTATGGCCCCTGTTCTTCATGTGAAGATAAAGGAATCAAACTACAATCGACATTTGTTATAATCAACGCTTGGTGCCAAAGAATGTACTTGCAAAACAACTAACCTACGAAAGACCACAAAGATAAATATTTCTTATTCAGATGTACCAAAAGGAATCCTGTAACTCGTCACAATTGCATCTTCAGATCTTGCAAACAACGTGCTTCAATTAGTCACAGAAACATATTATAGCTAGCAAGCCAGATCTGTAGAAGTATCATTTTGCATGAAACTAAAGTTATGACCGTTGACCATTATCTAGAATTTTGCAACAAACCTAAGCAATCCCACCATGCCTGCATCAGGATAGTAGGCTGCAGCCAGGAACTTTGATAGAAAAGTAAATAAAAGCTGAATCTTAAACATCAGGATAAAAATCACATAAATGACTAAGATGTAGATGAAGGACTTACTTGAGAGGAATAATCACTGAGCATCGCTTCCCTCTGTAAATAATAAATATTGATGTCCTCTGATAAGAACACCGAGATGTGTATTCCACGATTGGGAAGACAATACATGTTGATAAGACGATAAGGCAAAGAAGGTGACATAATCAGTAACATAATAAGTGACTCGAAATATGAGCATCGTTGGATACCTCACCAGCAGTCGCAGCAGCGCAGTACACTCAACTGGCATGCTTGGAACTGAAGCTTGCCTGATGCCGTGATGCCTACCAACACACATCGCAAGAACTTCTATGAGTATGAATATTCCAATACAGAAAACGCTAAATTTGGCCATCCTTCCTCAAGCCGTAGCTTGCCTACGAAACCACAAAATCTTAAGAAGCTTGGGCAAAGAGTTTGGTTCTCTTAAAAAACATCCGAACAATGTATTTTGTTGATTACATTAACTATGAAATTCTTGGTAGAGTGCTCTTGTTGAACAAGCAAAATCCTCAACATGCTAGCTAGCTAAAATAAACATCAATTATGCTAGTAACATTACCATTAAATCATTAAATCTTAATGGCACAACAACATTCCTGTGCACATCTGCAAGACTGCAACCCCAGGGTATTTTATTTTCATCACAACATTTAAATCATCCCTCATGACCAGCCAATTAAAGGATACACTGATACAGTAGCGTTAATGAGGAGCTAAACATCAACTTTCCATATATCCTTCTGTCACACCTCAACCCTTCTTATCTTCAGTAATGAAGGGCTAAGTAAGAAAACAATAGTAAAAAAACATCGAAACCATGTTATCCAGAATATCTTCTAACATGGAAAAGAAGTGATCCCATATCTTTTAATATGCAAAATAAAAGCATTTGGATTTGATGCTAATATCTAGCGTACGGTAGGACTATATCATAGAAAGGTTTCCTCTCTACTCCAATTGCTTATACGAGAAGAATAAACAGAGTCACAACCTTGAATATTTTGAAGAGTTACCTTCCAACTTGTTGCAAAACTTCAGAACAATCAACTAATTGGAGGGTATGAAGAACCTACATTTGCCTTCTAGAATGGTTGGCAATCCTTTACAATTACTTTCTTGTCATGGCAGACTATATATGTGTATATAATTTCCCTTGATAAAAATGGTCATAACACAATACATACATAAAGCCTAAGCAGAGTTGGCATTACTTCTGCAAGGAACTGCTTTTGCCTTAGTTTCAATTTTTTTAAAAATAGTTGCCGACAACATGAAATTGCATAGCTAACCCTGGGGTTAAAACAGTGGCATTTCTGCGAAGAACTATATTCGCCTAGAAATATTTGCTGACAACTCGAAATTGCAGAGCTAAACTGGAGCTAAAACCGGGAAATTTGCTAAGGACGCGCTATGGCTATATGATATCAGCAAACCTGACACTGTGGAAGAAGCAAAGCACTTTTAGAAAAGCCCAGATCCATCATTTCTAGTCTTCTCCCCTTCATCCATTGGGTCACCCTCTCGTTTCCGCTTACGCCACCGCGAATACATCTGGGCGCAAAGCCGGTTCCCGGGACATCATTGGCGTACTCAATGTAGATGGGGCGATCACCGATGCCTTCCAGTGGGATTCCACCGCGAGTGGAGTCGGTCTCGGAGGCCGAGAGGTGGGTCTTTGAGAAGGTGCGGGACTTGACCTCAAAGCGGTCGGCGTGTAGCGCGCTCGCTCTGCTACACACGCTTTAGCACTGCGGCGACGGCGCGCGCGTCACGGGCCGCATGGCGGCGGCGGCAAAGATCGGAGGTCGTGGATCTCGTTGGGCAATGGCTCACGTCGCACGAAGGAGGACGGACCGTCACTAACTCGTATTTTTAAGTAGTAGAGACACACACAAACGTACGTTCCCATGGTTTCTGTTGAAGCTGTAACACGCGTGTCAGACTGTCAGAGCCGCGCATCCTGTACGCCCTTGCTAATGCCAACAGCCCCTCGATCTGTACTTCTACAGCAAACGAAACATTACAACGGTAATTAACCGCATAGGCATGGCAGTACCAAACAGACTGTTACTGTTGCACATTCCAACTGCAACAGTCGGCTCAGATTACAGATCAGAGGGGAAATGAGTAGGATATATACATAAACCGTGCTCCATTATTGCCATGGAATCCCGGTGTCTGAATGCTGAGCAACCACTGCACAGCGCCGGATGGCCGAAGCAAAGCACATTTGAGCTGGCACATGGCGGAGCAATGGCCCAGCAGCATGCCCGGCCACGAAACCCTAGCAAAGCTACAAACAAATCTCGCCCGCACCACGCAACGCATGGACCCGAAGACCACCGAACCAGCTCACTATGAACTGAACCCAGGAAGCATCTTGTTTTCACGGATCTTACTTACGTCACGAAAGAAGTCCTCACGGATATTGATACAGTTTTTAAAATATAACTTTGATCACTGTTTTTATTATACGATTTTGCTAGTTTTAGGTTGTCTGAAATTTTTTTAAGTTTAAATCACTTGTTGTGATCATTGAATTTGTGTAGAGATTGATGTGTCATATGATTGGATATTGATCCAATGAATATCATATGATTGGATATTGATCCAATGGTCACAACAAGTGACTTAAACTTAAGAAATTTTAGGCAACTTATGAATAGACAATCCTATTATTTATAAAACATTATAAAATTATAATATTGTGAGACTTTTTTCAGGACAAATATACACGCATTTTTCCCCATATATTCAATCTAAATACTCAAAAAGTTATTGATAACCAAAGTTTATAATATTTGACTGCATGCTAAAACGATATTTTTAAACGACATTCTTTTATGATGGGAGGGGGTATTAGGCAAGCAATAATTCGGTCTCTAACACTGATACTGGGGAGACATGCAGGCCAGGCCTTCCTCCACATTCCGATTAGCCATTTTTCATGTACTACGGCAGGATGATTAAGGTTCAATTGGTTGAGGTTTGTAAAAAGGACTGTTCGCATGTCGGGCTATCTTATAGACCGGTGAAAAACGATGCCTGAATGAATGCCTCTTCTTCCTCAGTATGCTCCCCCGTTTGGCTGTGTCCTCACTTGCCGATGATACTTTGAGAGTTCATCGAAGTCCTTACAAAACAGCTGAGAGTTGTGCACGTTGCACATAATTAATTGATCAAGCAATCGAGGGTCCAGATCATAGACCCAACAAAAAGAAGTCCCACCCCAATTCAACGGTGGTTGCTGCCAAGTTGCTCAACCCCTAATAATTCTGACGGGAATTCTCGGCCCTCTTATCAGAAGTTCAGAACTGACAAATTTTTTTTGGCTAGGCGGCTAATGATGGAGCCCAGGGCAGGACACGGGCGCGTTTGAGAGTGGGAAGCCCGGAAGGAGTTCCTGCTGGTTATTTGGCTTTTTTTGAGCGAAATATCAAATATAGTTTTATCGTGTTTGAAATAACAAAAATATCATATCTACTATGTTCCTCGTGCACAGCACTCCTCCTACCGCGATCTCTGTGTGCGACAGACACCTTCTGCGATATCTGTGCACGACAGACCACCTGCTGTGCTCCCCGTTCGTGGCAGGAACGTGTCTGCTCGTAGTGTCCACGTGCACATGTTGTTCTGCCGAGAACTGAGAGCACGGCAATGACCTGCCGCGCACTGAGAACGCGATAGGTGGCTTAAGCGGAATAGGAATGCAGTGCCATTTTTATCATTTTAGTCCCGAGACGCTACAAATGCTATTCGGTTAAAAAGAGGTTAAAGAGAGGAAAAAAAACTCGAACGGTGACGTGGCAAGGCGACAAGAAGCAGACACGCAAGTGCCAGAGGGGCGGGACGACGCAAGCAAAAAGCGATCGAATCTAACGGGGGCGCGCTGACGCCTGACGGCCGCGGCCCTACCCCGCCAGCTCACTGCCAACCCAAACCCCCTCTCGGGCCTCCCAGGCCCCAGTATCCTCCCTCCCTCCCCCTCCCCCCTTCACCTCCCTGAATCCAATCAAATCCACCCAGCAAAATGGAACCGAAGCAGCAGCACTCTGCAATGTTGGTTGCGATTTGGAACAAAAGGAATGGAATGGATCTGGATATTTACAGGATAGTACTATTATTTCCCTTTTCCAACATGAAGCAACCAGTGAGACAAGGAAAAAAAATGCTGCTGCTTTGCAGCTCAATCTTCAGTCACCTCTTCTCTCCCTTCCCAGTGTACAGATTCTAACAAAAAACAAATAAACAAAGGAAAAGAAGAAAGAAGAAACAAAAACAAGGCAAAAAATTGAGCACAAGAAGGATGGTAATGGACTAGCCAACGACCGGATCTCATACCGGCGGTAGCAGCAGCGGTAGTAGATACACCGATGCTATACACCACCATCCAATTGTTGTTGCCTTCGCCGACGACGACGCCGTGTAGTTCCCGTCCCCGCCGCGCAGCGCGGGCGGCGACGACAGCTTCGTCGGCGGCGTCCGCGCGGTGTCGGGCGCCTCCGGCGGCGTCGCGGCCGGCGGGGGCGCCGAGGCGGCGGCGACGATGGCGGAGTCGCTCCTGCTGAACATCTCCTTGGGGAGGAGCACCTTGGAGACGGCAAACACAGCGACGGGGTTCTGGTCGAACACCGTGCGGGTGATGGTCGCCTGGACGACGCCGGTGTCGATGGCGACGGAGCCGTTGGCGCGGGTGATGTTGAGGGTGAAGCGCCCGGCCTGACTGAACTCGGTGGCGAGGGTGGGCTGGACGGGGTTCACGATGGACTCGAGGGAGCCGAGGGGGTAGTAGGAGTGGAGCACGTGGAAGCGGAGCACGACAGCCTTGCGGTCGGCGGGGAGGGACTGCAGGCGGTCCCCGCGGGAGGCCGGCGAAGGCGTCGTCGGTCGGGGCGAACACCGTGATGCCGGCCCCGCGCTCGTCGGCCTCGAACTCGTCCGCCACGCCGGAGGCCTCCAGCATGGAGGCGGCCACGTTGAAGGCGCGCGCGTCGGCGAGGACGCGGGTGATGTTGACGGCGGCGGGGGGCCGGGACTCTGACGCCGCGAGGTCGAAGCCGGACGGCACGATGAGGCCGTCCACGGCGAGCACGCTCAGGTTGTACGGCACGGCCGTGATGGCGCCGAGCACGGTGGCGTTCGACCCCGGGAACGGCGCCGGCGAGCGGACGACGGCCAGGGAAGACCCGGCGGCGGTGACGTTGACGGCGCCGAGGTCAGCCGGGGCGCGGCCGGTGGTCTGGAACAGCGTGGTGACCAGCTTCCCGGAGGCGGGGAGCCGGCGGAGGTCGGCGGGGGCGAGGTACTCAAGCAGGACATGGTAGCGGAGCACGTCAGCGAGGTCGGCCCCAGACGCGGCCGCGAACGCCGACGGCGACTGCGGAAGGTTGCCGTTCGGCACGGCGAGCAGCGTCAGCGACGACCGCCCGGCGAGCTCCCCAGCCACCGGGCTGGACGCGAACAGCCGCGCGAAGCCGGCGAGGTCCGGGAACGCCGCGAGCACCGCCGCCACGTCCACGGCTGCCGCCCGCGGCGGGAGCGCTGCCGCGAGCAGTGCAGCCGCTACCGCCAGTACGACGAGGCGGGAGACGGGCGGGATCTGTCCCCGCATCTCGCCGCCACCGGGAGGGGAGCACAGCACAGCACAGCGCTCTACTGACTCGAGGAGTGGGGAGTCAGGAGTGAGCTGGTACGGGTGAGCTTGAGATGCGGGGGGTGGTGAGCCTCAGCCGAGCCCCAGCCGAGCGGAAGGAATATTTTATTTTTGGCTCACTTTTTTCCTAAGAAAAAAATCGCGTAACTTTTGCTAGTATTATTTAATTTGTCGGGATTCGGGTTCAGTGCAAAGTTTTCGTGCTGCCCTGCGCGTCGTGATTTTTTGTATCGGGGAAATTAATGGCGTCGGCGTGTGGGTGGGTCGTGGGTGGTTGGACTGTAGCAGCAGCGAGGCTGGCCAGACTCCTCCGACGCAGTAGTACTCGCAAAAAGTTGGCAATGATAGGTGGGTCCCCGCCAACGTGGGTCCCCTTGACAGGTAGGCGTGTTGGTTGGGTCGTTTTACTCGATATACTCTTGTGAGAATGGTAGTGCACTGTTGGCTTTCTTACTAAATCAGGGCAGGGCTCGACCGGAAGTCGGAACAGCTCGGCCGGTATCCATGGCCACCGGATGACGTAGGTGAAACTAGAGAAGGATATGGACACACTCTCTCTCTCAAGTGTCATTTATAACTTCATTATATATAAATTATAATAATTTAATTATGTAATTTATGTTCTTGTCACTGTAATTATTCTTGAAAGTCTTAGTAACTCATATTTTCATTCCATGATTCAAAATCTAACATATACTTTGAGATATTGAGCAAAAGCAAAAACAAAAAAAAAAATTCTATATCAACAAAAATACGACAATATGGTAAACCCGTTATGTTTCAAAAAAATCATAATAAATTCAGACCCAATTCAACATACGAGAAGAAGTACAAATCTCAAATCATATCGAACGAATGAAATTTTTTTGATAAAAGAAAACCGTTGAATGTTGTTTAACAAATATCTCTCTCTTTTTTTTTTTTTGCTAGAATCTCTCTCTTTTTAAAGGGGAGTTTTGTACTAGAATCTTTTTGTGGGGCCGAGTGCTAATTACATAGCATGGAACTGTACTCCAGTAGATAAAATGATGGGAAAAGAGCAGCTTTACCGAAAATTGCTTTGCTCTCTCTGGAAGCGGCGACGAAAGAAAAACAGGGAGTAATGATCACCTCTAATCAGATTATGTCGCGCCTTGTATGGGAAAGAATCAAGTATGGCGAAAGAAAAATACTTTTCTTTAGATCATCTCCAAGGACCTCAAGAGATACCACAGTCATTCCTGTCCAAATTTCATCCTGCCTTTCTTCCCAACCGACCTCCCTTCTTCCATGACCTTCATGCCAGCTGAGACCTACTGAAGTAGTACATCTTATCAGCTAATTAAAAAGTTCTAAATTGATTAGCAAAATGTCGACGATCGGAACACAGGTTCTCTATCGATCTTACTACGAGAATATTATGAGAACGCTGTTAAGAATAAAGATCTTCTATTGTTGTGGATATACTATTTGTATAAGAATACAAAAGGGTATTACATAATGACCGTGATTGAAAATGGAAGAACTGAATTCCTCTATATTACAAAGAATGTGGGCTACCCTTTTTATAGTTATCGAAAGGGTGTCAGTTAATGCCGCTAAAGATACATATAATCTTTACGCATGTTCTTCAGCAGTCTTGAACCGTCGTGTTCCTTAGCCAACTGTCGGAAGTTGCTAAATACGCTAATAACTGCTTTCCCGTTAAACACGTAGGAAACCATCATGTCTTCCGACCAGTTCGCTAGTCGGGAACTGTCCAAACCGTATAGTTGGTCAGACAATATCCATATGTGGTCGTTCCATGGCTCTAACTGATCGTCAACCAGTTAGACCGTAATAAAAGGGTATTAAACTTCCTTTAAATAATCATTACCAGAGGTAACCTACGGTATGTTGGTCTATTTTGACCGTCTTTCACTTTTGACAAAAAAAAAAGATTGATCTTGTAAAAAATCCTCGTCACAAAGTAACCCACTTCCTTTCAAAAAATTGCTTTGGCTAATGACCTTTTAAGATTGGCTCCAGTTGTTTGTCTGCCAAGTGCAGAGAGAGATAGAGAGAGAGCTCTTTGAAGACGAACCGAACATCTGAAAAGGCAAGAGCATGAAGGAGTGGGCCATGAGGCGCGCGTAGTCTTCTGCACCATTCGAATAAGCCTGAGTATTGAGACACCATGTTTGGAAGTAGACCGGATCATATATACCCATCAAGGCATCAACTACGCGCCTTGCTCAAAATTAGAAAACCGAAAAGAAAGAAGAAGCAAAGAGCTGCTCTAAATCTGCCAAATTTCAAGAGAGAAAGCGCTAGTATTCAGCTGTTTCCGAACTCACCCAGATTCCTTTCAACGGTCCCAGATTCCCAATCCCGATCAACTGTGATCTTACATGTGATGTGAGCCACCTTCAATCATCAAATCCTGCTAGCTGTTCGCACTGCCAAAGTTAAATGCTTGGGCCTACAGCAGAATGAAGTACTCAGTATACACAGACAAGATACTGTTGCAGCGACGAAAAAAACGAATGGTTTACCTCATCAACAGACGAACAGATGGCACACCACTTGATCGTTGGGGCAAACATTTATATCAATAAGCAGCTTGGCAAGTATGCACCGCAAGAAGATATCTTGGTTGTATCTTTTATTACAAAGCATGCAATGTCCATTGTTGAAATTGAAAATGATAGAAAGTGTCAGACAAAGTTACAAGAAAGGGGAAGGCCAAAATACTGCTCGCGACAAAGCCCATACTTTTACATCAAGATGAAAAGAAAAAGAAGAAACTTACAATGTTTCCCTTCAATCTGAATGAATTTGTGTATGTATGACGACAACTTGCTACTGAGCCATGTCCGAAAGACGTCAGTAATGCAACAAGTGGTCGCCAGCCATATGCTGGCACGACGGCGGAGGCAGGGGCATCCAAAATCTAGTTTTCATACCATGTTTGGCTATGCTCCAGCTCAAGATTTTAAGCTCAAGAGCCTCAGTTTTAATAGAAGCTAGCTCTAGAGGGGGAAAAAAGAGGTGTTTGGTCCAAATGTTTGCTCTCCAGCTTCTAAATTTCTGCACTTTACCAAATTGCTCCCACGACCTTATCTTTCTCCCCCTCTCTCTCACGAGGGCAAGGTTTATATTTCTTCTCCTAAAATCATTTGGAGCCCTTGGAACCACCCTTCCCTTGCTTCTCCGCCCTAGTACAAATTGCCAAATTGGGTTCCTAAGGTGGGCTCCTGTGAAGCCGGGCTCCAGAGCTCAAGTGTTTTGCCCAGCGGCTCGAGCTTCTCCCCGTAAGCCTAGCTCTGGAGCTCAGCCTAAAGACACCTTAGTGAATAAGACACAGCCCTGTTAGATATAACTCACTAAAGAAAAATGTTTTATTTAAAACATTTTTTCTTTTCTAAAAAGAAATTAAAATTCTTTCGAAATTTAATGATTAGAAGAGCAGCGGATAATAAGGATCCGCACAAAAGAGTTGCATAGCTTAGTAACATCATACTGACATGCATCATTAACCGCTGAGATTGTAGAGTAGGTACTAGTATCGTTAATTGATGATGCCAGCACATCTACTTCTCACCTTCCAATTCCACTATGCATGAGATTTTCTAGGATTTATGAAGAATATTATTTGGCCCAGCCTATAAATTCCAACAAGCCCAAGCCCAACCCATATGTGGCCCAAAAAATGTTCCAGTGCAGCAGTGATGTGGTTGCCTTGTTTGATTGGCCCAACCCCAGCAAATGCTGTCTTGGCCCAAGCACCGAAGACAGCAAAGGGACATACCAATAGAAAGGCCATCGTGGGCCACGTAGTATACTCAGAATCTTACCTTCTCTTAAACCCCGTGGAAATGGTGCTGTGAGGAGAACTTCATACGTTTAGTTCTCCAGTACCTTCCCGCCGTGTGCCTTCGTCATTACTGTTCATGATATCGTACGCGTTCATGGGAGACCTTGGTCGGTCGGTCGGTCGCTCCACCGTCTATGGCAGTCACCACTGTCTTCATCTTTTCGCTTTGCCTGCTTTGGTTTGCTTCGATTAGCTCGTGGGTCGTGACAGCTGTCCGGTTCCGGTTTTCTTCCCTATGAACTGTGTTTTCCTCCCTGTACGCAGCCTCGAATTTGGCGCACGGTAGCGTTTCCCTACTCTTGGGTGGAATGTTGTTTGCTGTTGCGTTTTTCATTTTGGTTCTTCACTTGCTGCCCACGTGTGTTGTCCGTGCATCCAGGTCGTCGACTCATTCGTTGCGTTTGCCAATCTGTGTTTCCTCGTGCGTAACTGTTAGTCGTCGCCTCAGTCACGTCGCAATGCCTTCACATAACCTTGAGTCTCCTCTCTGGCAAGCTCTCAAAGTTCCTTCGATTTTGCCGCCTTGTTTCCTCCAATCCTCCCTTGTGTCTGGCGTCCGCAGCGGCGCTAGACACCCTCTCCCTTCTCGTCTGACCCCATTGGCGCCCTTCCCCTCCGGCCTCCGCCCGACGTCCTTTGCATCTGGCCTCCTCCCTCTCCCTCCGGCTAGCACCCTCCCCCTCTGCGTCCGGCATGGCTCCCTACTGCTCCGCGTCCGGCCCGATGCCCTCCTTTCCTGTGGTTTGTTTTTTGAAAATGGATATTGAAGTCTTCACTTTCCTTTCTAGACATGTTGCAGTGGTATACTCCTAATCTTTTTTTGCATTATACAATTTTGCCGATTGCGGCATCTTTTTTCCTTTCGTTAGCTGAGTTGGATTTGTTTGTTGATGGTCTCTCAGCAGACGACCTCTGCCTTCTCCCTAAGGCTAGCACCTTCCTCCTCCACGTCCGGCATGGCTCCGTGCTGCTCTGCGTCCGGCACGATGCCCTCCTTTCCCGCAGTTTGTTTTTTGAAAATTGATATTGAAGTCTTCGCTTTCCTTTCTAGAGATGTTGTAGGAGTATACTCCTAATCTTTTTTTGCATTGTACAATTTTGCTGATTGTGGCATCTTTTTTCCTTTCATCAGCCGAGTTGGATTTGTTCATTCATAGTCTCTCTGCATACGGCCTCCATCCTCTCCCTCCGGCCAGCACCCTCCCCCTCCACATCTGCCCGACGCCCTCCTGCTCCACGTCCGGCTCGTCACCCTCCTGCTCTGTGTCCAGCCTGGCGCCCTCCTTTCGTGCAGTTTGTTTTTCCAAAATTGATATTGAAGTCTTCGCTTTCCTTTCTAAACATGTTGTAGTAGTACCCCAAATCTTTTTTGTGTTATACAGTTTCACTGATTGCAGCATATTTTTTTCCTTACGTCGGCCGAGTTGGATTTGTTCATTCAGACTTTGCTTCCAGATGATACGCCGGTCAATTTTCTTATGGGCTGTCAAATGACAGGGAATCATGTGAGTCGTTCTTCAGCCAACGACTTCCTTATGAGTTATATGCCTTAGTTTAGTACCACACTGGATTACTTGGTATCACTGCAAAACGATGTATTCATTCTAACATATGATGGTAATATGGCTAAAGTTGTTGAGGGACATCGCAGGTATATATTCCACACGTGCTTCGCTTTCCTTTCAAAACATGTTGTAGTAGTACCCCTAATCTTTTGTGCATTATACGACTTCACTGATTGCAACATCTTTTTTCCTTATGTCAGCTAAGTTGGATTTGTTCATTCAAAGTCTTTGCTTCCAAACACTACGCCGATCAAATTTCTTACAAGCCTTCAAAATAAAGCGCATCATGTGAGTCATTCTTCAGTCGGTGATTTCCTTATGAGTTACATGGCTTACTTTAGTGTCGCACTGGATTACCTAGTATCACTGGAAAATGATGTGCTTATTCCAACATATGATGGTATTATGACTAGGGTTGTTGAGGGACATCGCAGGTATATATTCCACACGCCCGGACATCGTAGTTATATATTCCACATGCCCGGGACTTGGACATATATGTTCTGTTTTTTTGCATACATATTTTTTTGGATTTCTTTTGGATTTTCCCTGTTTCCAAATTCTATCAGCGGGGATTTTAGAGTTCACGAGGCATGTCGAATATTTTTTTGTGGATCTTAAGATAGAAAAATGATAGGAACTAGGGGTGTTTCATATTATGTCCTGTATGACACTTGGTTTTGGTGTATAGCCAATCTATAGCAATTTCTGGTGTTAGTTGTTCTACATGGTTGGTTCCAATTCTGCCATAGATGGCGCTTTTAGTTCCTACATATGTCAAATAAAGAATTGATTTGATTGATTAAATGTGCACTACAATGTTTACTCGTTGCCATCTATTTTTTATTCGCAGGACTAAGAAACAAAACCCATACTATTTTGCAACTTTTCTTTAGTTCGTCTCGCCGACAGGTTTGTTGTTGCATAGAGCAGGTGCAGTCTTTTGTCAGAAAGAAAATTTCATTTTATTTTTTACTGTGCAGCTGTTAGCCTTTGTGCTTATGATCTCTCACCATGTTATTGAATAGTTCTAATGGCTTCAAGAAGACATATCATGGAGAGATCGATTGAGAAGACATGTCATAGAGAGATCGATTGAGAAGACATGTCATGGAGAGATCGATTGAAGACCGATTAGATTTTTTTTAAAATAACTTGCATAATGAAATATTTTCAGAATACACTATTGCTGATGCATTACTTTTCTTTCATCAGATCCTTATGTGAGTTTATTTATAACAGATGTGCTAAATTTCAATAACTGAGCAAAGTTAATTGTAATGATCATGCTTCGTCTTATCTCATGTGCTACGAATGGCATGAATCCTAAGTCGGTAGTACCGAAATCTAGTTGGTAGTATATATTTTTCAGATAGCATGTTTCTAAAGGTTTTTCTTAAAATCCAAAAATTGGTATTGTCGACGATCAAGACGTCGATCTTACGAAAAGAAAAGGAGAAAGTGACGTGGGAAATCTAAAGGAATAATGGGACTGCTCTTTATTCAGTATGAACTGGGTTTTACAGATTATGCTCTGAGAACACTGCTTGTTCCCTTACAATATCAGACCTATCACACGAATCTAGGGCTTGTGCTTTAGTCTGATGGCTCTATGTTGTTTTCTTCTTTGCCTCCCCCTTGATCCGTCCAGGTTCCATCTTTAAATAGCCCTTGAAGAGGTGGCAGTTACTTCCGGAGAAGACGTTTGATAATGAACCAACCGTTCGGCGGTTATATGTCTATGAGACATATAACCACATGAAGGTTGTTCGTCAGTGCTTCTAGATAAGAAACGTCGTATGGTATGGAATATGCACGTGTTCCATTCATCACACAGTAGAGAATATACCTCGAATCTGTCCTAAGTATCAGTTAATACCTTTTACGAGCAGTTCTCCTGGTCGGGAGCTTGGCTTAGGCCTTTGTCCGACCAGGGTACCCATCATGTAACCTCTGGAATCTCTACGACCAGTCAGGTCGTGCACCTCAGGGATTACAACCATGAAGACGTATGGTCTGTTATGTATTAAAGATAATATATAGAAGTTTTATTCCTCGTCAGGTATGACCACAAGTGATGAGTGGTATTACCGCAAGTCGGTAGTACCGAAATCTAGTTGGCGGTATGTATTTTCTAGAGAGCGTGTTTTTGGAAGTTTTTTTTGAAATCCCAAAATCGGTATGACTACAAGTGATGAGCGGTATTACCGCAAGTCGGTAGTACCGAAATCTACATAGCAGTATGTATTTTACAAAGAGTATGTTTTTGGGAGTTTTGATCTGCCTTGGAAATCGGTATGAGCGCATTCCTTAAGTGGTACTACCGCAAGTCGGTAGTACCGGTTTTTACATGGTGGTACGTTATTTCCAGAGAAGGTGTTTTTCTTGAGATTTTGATCCTCTGAAATTGGTAGTACCGATCTAGCCGAGCGGTATTACCGCGGTGCGGTAATACCAATTTATATTTGGTGGTAGTATTACAACTTTTTTCGTAACGACTAGTTCTGAGCATTAAATGCTACTATTCCTCCCGTTGATCGTGTCGGGCTTGAACGGTGGTATTACCGCTAATCCTGATTTTTTCAGGAGTTCGGTCCAAATAGCTAGTTTTGTTGTTAGGGGCTATAAATACACCCCCACCTGCACCAAGCTCAGAACCTTTGGCCATATTGAATACACTTAAGTTTTTGGTGCTTTTTCTTCTACTCATTTGCATTGAATTCACATCTTGAGGTAGTTGAGAACTATTCAAGTGCATTGCATCATTAGTTGATCATCTTGGTACTTGATAGTGTTCAAGTGAGTGTGACGATTTGTTACTCTTGGTCCTTGCTATCACCTAGACGGCTTGGAGAAGAAGTTTGCATGGTGAGCTCTTCAAAGGAGATTGTGAAGAGTCCCGGCAACGGATTGTGAAGTGGTATTGTGCTCACCACCTCTGAAGAGGAGAAAGAGCAACTCTAGTGATCGAGGGTTACGGCTTAATTCGTGGAGCCGGTCCAATTCGGTTGGACTCACTTCAACGTGGATTAGTGAAGACCGGTAAGTCTTCGATACCACAGAAAAAACTTTATTGTCTCCATTGTGGTTTATTCTTTCTCTACTATTTCCGTATTTACATGTCTACCAATTTACTTGTGTAGAATTACTTAGCTAGAATTGTATCTAGTATTGACATAAGCTCATAATTGTCTTAAATTGCTTAGTGGTTCTATTTTTGTATTTGTGCTAGGAAGCTTTGTTAAGACAATCAAGATTTAAATTATTAATTAGTTGAAAAGGTTTAAAAAACCTCCTATTCACCCCCTTTAGTCGGCTAGCCTTGATCCTACAGGTGGGTATATATGAGGAATTCACGTCAATTAACGCAAGGGATCGAGTGTAACGTACTAGATGGTGATTGGGTGTGGCGAGCATGTTTAGTAGTCACTCATGCCCATGCTTCCCGGGCATTCTCCTCCTGGAAATGCTCCTTATTAGCGTCCGACAAGGATCTTCGCTCACTCATGTGTGGGCTGTAAACGAGCTGAGCTCGAGCGAGCCCAGTCTGTTAGGTTCGAGCTCGATACAAGCTCGAGCGAGCATGAGATGACAGTTGAACTTTGCAAGCTCAAGCTCGAACAAAGCTCGAGTAAGCTCGGTAACAGAAGACTTCATCACGAAACAAGCATTCTCACAAGGCAACTACAAAACAATATAGTAGTAGCTTTCACATAATCACATCCAGCAATTTCAACCATAGAACAGAGCTGATCATAACATAATGAGCATGTCTTACCTAGCTAATAGGATCAATATGAATGGAGCGGTGGGACTTGGGAGTCGAGGTGGATGCGTGGATGAAACGATCCCATTTTTCAAACAGGGTATATCCGATTTCGCTAGTGTTCATGATTTCTATTGCAGACCGGAATGACACCAAACCTACTTACAAACATTTTAAAAGCATTAATTTGTTTGAATTATGGCTTGACAACTATTTTGCAGCAACAAAATGGGCATCTCAAGCCTAAAGGTTTAACATACATTCAGAAGAACCAAATAGCCTCCACAGGAAAGCTTGAGTGCGGTCGTAACCCTAACACGATCTCCAAAGTGTCCTTCAATCCTCTGATACACCTTCTGATGAAAATTTAGCAAGATTGAGTACACAATATACTCAGCAAGCCACATGGAAAAGCTATTTAACTACATACTAGGAATTCAATTGATTGTTGAAGGTTTACCATATCAGGTATATGTGGATGCAACATTTGAGTTAAAACAGTTTGCCTTTAAAATGGTAAAAATCATATTAATATAAGATCAAAGGTTTACTCAACAATTGTAATTACCAACTTAACATATCAAAATGAACACAACTTCATTAACCAGAAGCATGACGTATCTGAATACCATTGATTATACCCTGCAGAGTTGCCCAACTTTACCCACAAGATATCTCAAACTCATACTGTCATACAACTCATACTATCATGCAATATACACGCAACCTGATAGCATGCGACTGGGTTGAGATAACAAAACATTTTCACTGCTCAACCTTTCTAGCCTCTACCTGGTAGATTCAAAGTCAATACAGCCATCGTTAAACCACCGGCCAATGGTAGAGTGCGCGGACCGATGCTGACTGGTCCATACCGTTGTGTAGTTCAGCGAGTGCCCTGACCGGTCCACTCCTGACTCACCCCCAATTCGTGGCTGCTCTATACAACAAGAGCAGTTGACATCTTATATATATTCAATCGGGAGAGCAGTGTACTAAGCTAAGTTAGATATACAAACCCGTGGTTGAGTGATTTCTGTGTTTGTTATTTAGCACAAGGTTCTTGTCCTTACTGTCTTCCAGTGAGATGATGGACCAACATTCAACTCGTGGTTATCCACCTCTTAATCTCACATTCGACTCATTTTCATCAAGTCTATTGAGTTGTCCAACCTCTTAGTCTCAACCATCAACTCTTGACCAAAACCATTAAAGTTGCACAGTAACATCACTCAAAAATCAAAAGTTAGAAAATAACATCGATGTAAGGATGACATGTGGGCCATGGGCCCACTTGTCATCCTCACATGGGATGTTATTTTTCAATTTGTGTATGAATGCAATGTCACTGAGCAAATTAATCCTTAACGGTTATCCAATGTTCCTTTTCAGTATTTGTAAACATATTGTGTGACAATACCGAATATTTATTAATATTTTATGTACCTTAAACTTATCAAGGTGAATATGGTCTACAATTGAATAGGTGGACTTGTATGAGGGGTGATAGGATATATCTAATCATTATGACATTCAAAATTATTATTTCAATAAAGAAGTAATTGACATAAATATGATAATGAAAGTAATACTATAAGTACATGAAATATAGACTAAAAATAATCAAAGAGTGCAACTTGCCTCGTTATCCATAGTTTTTGACTGGATTTACCTTCCCCGCGTCTTGATCAACTCCCTCTGTAGCTGGGAACAAAATAAAGAAATATGGAAAGAATATAAAGAAAGGTGGTGTAGGTGATTGAGATTTATTGGGTGCTTGATTTGGATAAACAGAGTTGAAAATGGAATTCACGGTCTCGAAACAGTGAAAATGGATATATTATGTCTTTTTGGGTCTGGGATGAACAATATCGAGTCTAGTGAACAATAATGGATATGTTACTATTCACTAACGGTTTGGGTAGAATAGTAATGGGTTCGAGCTAAACAGTAATGGGTTGAATAGTGTTGGGTTTTTTGAGTGGGCTTTGAATAGTAGCAAGTAGCATAGTGTTGGGCTTGGCAACACAGCCTTAAAGGCCAACTGGGCACAGCCCACACTTGGCCCAATTCGATGCGGCTTGAAGTCGTGCACAGCCCACGAGCTGTGAGCGATCTTCAGCGCCCCCGAGCAGATGGCGCCAGCGCCGACGAGGAATGCAACGGCTCCGGTGGAATGCGGTGACGTCGGGAGATGCGGTGAGCATCATCGTGGCCGGAGCAACCCATTTTTTGGGTTTTGCTTGGGCCAAGATGGCTCGGGGAGGGTTGGCGGCGGTGCATGGCCGGAGTAGGGGAAGATGGCGGTGGTGCTACAAACTTGCTCCGATCAAATTGACCGAAGCTTGAGCTTCAGGGGTTGAGGGGACCTCGGGAGTGGTGTTGGTGGAGTTTGGGAAGGTCAAAGCGGCTTGGCGACGGTGGCCGTGGACTGCGAAGCCATGGCGTGGGGCGGCGGTGAGCTGAGGGTGGCGGTGTTGAGCTTGGTGATTGGAGACGAGCTCAGTGGGTTGGGGCCAAGCTTAGGGCAGGGTTAATTGGGTGGAGGCATGGATGACGGTGACGAATCGGGGAAGGGGTTATTTGGGGTGTTTTTGGGTGTGGTGCCGATTGGGGGCGGTGACTGGCATTGGGGAAGAAAGGTGGGGTCAGCGAGTTGATGTTGGAGTGGATGGAGAGAATGGTGCAGTGAGGGTTGGTTTTTATAGCTTGAGGAGGCGGTGGTGGTAGTGTCCAAGCAGAACGGGGCGCGACGCGTGGCGGCGGCGTGGACGGAGGAGCAGGTTCGACACGACATGGGGGCGAGCTGGCGGCGTCGCGAGAGGGGGTGCCCCTCACTGGTGCGGGCATATGAGCTGGCGAGGGCGGTGATGGCATTTTTGGGGCGTCGAGTAGGTGGCATAGGCGGCGCCGAGCGTGGTGCAAACAAAGTTGCGAGGTTCAGCGTCGCTGAAGCGAGCGGAACAGGGTGCGTGGAGGTGGCCAGCAAGATGGCGCAGGAGGTAGCGAGGAACTGGTGCGAGTTTGGCGCGGGGCGGGGGCGACGCAAGGACAAAGAGCGGCGAGTGGTGGCGTGATGCGCGAGCAAGAAGAACATGGAGGTGGCGGGTTGGTAAGGAGGCATTTTTAGCTGAGGAGACGGATTTCCAAAAAAGGAAAGAGAAAAAGGCCAAAACTTTTCGAATTGGATAGGAAATCCAAATTGAACCAAACTCAAGCAAGTTTTTAATTTTTTTAAATTTTTGGATCTTTTTAGTTGAGTCGAGGAGGTTATCGGGGTTCTCGTCGGTGCTTCACGGTAGAGGAAAGGGAAGTTGATGCTTCATGGCGGAGGAGCAAGGCGTCGCTCGACGGTGGAGGAGAGGTGTTGACGCCTTGACGCTCAGCGCGTCGCCGTTCCTGCCACGTGCCCAGCTACCCATGTCGTCTGCTCGTCACTTGGGAGCTAGTGGAGAGGCTCAGGGCGGGAGGTGGAGGATGACAGTGGAGAGGCTCAGGGCGGGAGTTGGAGGATGACGCACTCTGCCATGGTTGGTGGCTGGTAGAGTGGTAGGCGATGGCAAGCGGGGTGGGAAGCTACGAGCTGAGAGGAGAGGCGATGCGGTGGGTGTCGATAGGTGGCAAGGGAAGGGTAGAGGAAGGGGATTAGGGAATGGGTGGATAGGAATAGGATAAGTGAATATGGTCGAGAGACTTGGATTGGGGCTTTGAGGTGAGAAGATTTCGAACTTAGGCCAAGGGACTCGGGAAGCGGCGAGACTTGTAGAATTGAACTATTCAAATTTGGCTCTCTCAAGCTTGAGATAAGGCTCGCTCGAACACAGCCTAAAGCGAGCAGCTTGTCGAGCTGAGTGTTAGAGTATATTGGGATATCTCCAGATATGGTAGTTTAGGATTGATTGTAATTTCAGATACCTGCCTTATCTCTAGGAGAAGCTTCTTGTCCTCCAAGCATTGTACTCTATATAATCCGCCATCGAGGCTTAGTAGTAAAACAATCCACATTAAACCAATTCTATTCATCCTCCTACATGGTATCAGAGCGGCGCCGTTCCTGAACCGCCGCCTCCACAGCTTCTGCCGCGCCGCCCCTGGGAGATGCTTCGATCTCTATGATCTCTCCCGGGGACTGCGCAACCCGTAGTTTAGAGTTTGTGTCGCCGATCATCTGATGGTTTTCAATTAGATTTTTTCTTCGATCATTTTCAGATCGACATTTTTTCTTTGGTTTTTCGATCAGAGATCGGTTTGTGTCGCCCACCGCCCGTCGATCTCATGCGCCTCTACTTCGACATCGGCGTCGACTCCACCGGCCATCTCCGACCGTGCGGCATAGTCGGGCTCGCGGCACTCCAGGGGACGCCCTCACGCGTCGTTGCCCCGCCACTCCGTCCACGACACTCCACACCGGTTCGCCGTCGCCTCTCGCCGTCACTCTACATCGCCGTTCCCGTGCATCAACGACCCTTCGGTCGATCGACGCCACCTTTCTTCGGCGCATCATCGCCTCAGTCGTCGACGCACATGGTCTTCGTCATGTTGATCGGGTTCACGGCCGAGCACCGCGCGCGCCACCCGAATCGTCCGACCCTGCACCTTCCGCCGTCCGAAGACAACCTCGTCGCCAACGTCGTCGTCTTTTCCCTGACTACGTTCGTCTACTCCGACAACCGCGGGCTACATCGGCATCTTCTACCCTACGCCGCACTGCGCGCCGCAACCGTTTCGGAGGCTTTCTCTGTTGGTCCCTCAGACACTGGCACATGATTGGGCCCTCTCTCTAGCACGTCCGGTATTGGCAACACCGGTGCGTACCTTCATCCCCGACGTGTTCCCGGGCCTGGCAAACCCAGTGCACGCCTCGTTAGTGGCGGCCTCGATAGTGTCTTTGGCATCGACCTTCTACATCAACGATTGCCTCGACTGCATCACCGTCTCCTTCCTTGGGGCCTCCTTGCGCCTCGTCACCATAGCGCCTCTTTGCGCCCGCGGCTTCATGTGCGGCTACTTCATCACCAGCAACCCCGACTACGGCTACATCGACCACGGCTATCTCACGCACGACATCTTTGACCACGGCTACTCGCCTCGCTCTCGGCTACCTCGACATCGGCACAAAGGGCTACCATCTGCATGAGCAACTTGTCGGTTTCTCCAGTCATAGCGTTCGCGACGCTGCAGTTGTCTACGACGCTCCCGCTACGACTGCGGGGGGATATTAGAGTATATTGGGATATCTCTAGATATGGTAGTTTATGATTGATTGTAATTTCAGATACCTACCTTATCTCTAGGAGAAGCTTCTTGTCCTCCAAGCATTGTACTCTATATAATCCGCCATCGAGGCTTAGTAGTAAAACAATCCACATTAAACCAATTCTATTCTTTTACACTGAGCTTTTCTCGCAGGTAGTCCCTACTCGCGGCACGCTCATTTGCCCGTCATATCTTCTCTTTTTTTTAAAAAAAAAAAAAAGTAAACATTCCAGCTTTTATAGAAATCTTTTTTTTGACGTAGCTTTTATAAAAATATATTGTTCGCAAAATACAGTAACTGAACACAAAAAGGCAAAACAAACTGGGGACTTTGCCCGTCATATCTGTCTCAAAGAGCAGCGGCAAGAACACGCAGGCGGCGGAAGAAATCCAGATCAAGGAACACCAACCGAGACAAACACACCAATCCAGTAATTCTCGTAAAAACGAAAGAAACACGGAAGGAAGGTTGAGGATTGAAGCTGCTCGCCGGGCTGTGCAGCCACCGCATGTACTCTAACTCTGCCGCGGCTCCTCCACCAGTCGCTTCACTGCAGAAAATCTCAAGTTTAGCACAGCATCGACATAGGCGGCCGGCCCGTCCGCGCGGTAGCAGGCCGCGCACAACGGAGCTCATCGGCGGGGCCGCGGGTGCTGCTCTCCCCGTCCGATATCCCTCTTGGCCCCCCTGCCGCGCGTGTGAAAGCTAGAGACGGCGATGGCATATGCAAAGAGATGGCGGCGGTGGAAGGAACTACAATTTAATTCTTCAACACTATTCAACGTGCACTTCTCATGGGCCTTATTGGGCTGAAAGTTTGGGTTGGGGTCAGTCTCAGATACGATTTAATTCTAGTTTGGGTAAAACGGTACACATCGGGCGTAACATTGCGCCTACGAACACACCTGCGAGTACAAAAACAAGAACATAAACATATATTTGTGTAAGAGAATTGCTATACATCTTGCGACTGATACACTGTGTGATTGGTGAGAGAGAGGGAGAAAAGGTGGGAAGTGAGAATGAGTTAGAGATATAAGGGTGATGGTGATATCTGGGGCATTGAATCTCCATCTGATGGCTCAAAAGTGACTGATTTCCAAGAAAAAATCAGTCGCATGTTGTATAGACACTCCCTTTGTGTAATATCACCCTTATCTGTAGCTGAAAGAATCCGCAAGCCCTGGGAGCTCCCACGTCATCATTTTTGCGAAAAATCTTTCCAAAATTGCATCCAGGTCTGTTCGGCGGTTGTTGACGTCGGATTGCTATAGTATGGTTGTAATCGGGTGGGTGCAAAGCCATTCGATTGTGTTTTTTTTGCATGGATGGCCTAGATTTGTCCACCCCATCTCCACACCCCTAACACTAGGGTTCCCCATCCTGCGCGCCGCGGGTTCCCCATCCTGCGCGCCGCACTCGGCCACCTCCCTCCCGCGTCACTGTCGCGATTCAATTCCCTTCTCCCTACGCTCTCCTGACCTAGGCGCTGCCTCCGCTCCGCTCCGCCGCCCACAGCTCCTCCCTCTTCTCCCCTTCGCCTGCCTCCTCCCCTCACGCTTGTTTCTCCCTCTCCTCCCCCATGGTCATCTCCTCCCTTTGCACTCGCTCCCCTCCAAGGCTCCACCCAGGTGCTGCCGCCGCCCTTGGTCAAGGCGCCTCCCATCTCCCTATGCCCGCCGCCAAGGTCGCTGCCTCGCCTGCACCTTGGCCCCGCCTCCTCCCTTTCGCCCTTGCGCTGCCTCCTCCCGTCCTTCTGGCTCCAGCCTCCTTCGCTCATCCCTCACTGCCGTTATCAACAGGCCATGCCACCGTCATCATTGTAGCTCTCTTCTCCCCAGTCTTTCATCACATGAATTTTGCTTAAGTAGGCTAGTGCCACAAAATGTTTTTTTTTTGTTTCCTTTGTAGTCCAAATTTTAATTTAAGGACACGATGTCTGCTATGGATGCTACTTCGGGGTATTCATTAGGTCTATCTTTTCCATTAGGCTTAGCTTAGAGTTTGAGTAATTGCTAATCTAGATCACTTAACTAAATCCTTGATGTTTTTCCACTTGTGGGCTCAAAATTGAAGGGGCATGTCTGACTTAGGCTTAACTATTACATTTCCACTATAGAATAGTTTTCGAGCTTCTACAATTCAGGCTAGCTAGCTTTAGTTAGACGTTCAAAGCCTCATCGATAGCTATATTCAATAGACCTAACAGGTGTATAAAACTTTGAGCCTGCTCTTGTTTGTGGCAGCGTAAAATTTGTTTTGCTTCGCTACTCATTTCTTTGCTAGGGTAATTAACATGCTTCTATATCATTGCATGTAAATGTCTGACGTCTCCTATGGTCCTATCATTATCATCAGAGATATCACACCCAACCTGACGAACTTTGCAGACTAAATATATGATACACCTCCGGGAGGTAGTAAACCAAAAGACTTCTGAAGTTATGGTCCAGATGGTTTCACAGGTATGAATGGTGTTCTTGATAAGCGTGTGATAGTTCCTCTCTTTTTACGTAAGCACTGCTCATGTATGCTTTGACTCACTAGATTTATACTCCTTTTGTTGGATATATTGTTGCTACTCACTTCTTGTGCACGGAACTAGGTAGGACAGTGTCATGGTGCAAGAAGGGGCTTTGTGTGTGTGGAAATAAGAGGGTAGAGCATAGCATATATACTTTCGGCTCCTGGCTCCTAGAGCCTGTTACAATCCCTATTGGAAGAACTCTGATGCACACTCGGAACAATAACAAGATGATCCAATACCAACTCAAAACATCAGTTCTTGGGGATACAATTTGAGGAAATAGAATCGAGACGGGAAGAAGCAATCAAAGCTAAGAATCAGAAGTAGACTGGGAAATCAGAAGAGAGCAAATGGGGGACTGGGAGGAATGGAGTTGGGGGAGGTGGAGAGCCTGGCTGCTGCCATTAGTCTGTTCTTCGATCCCCTCTCCTGAAGTTGCTGCTGCCCTTTGTACTCCCCAAGTCCTGACTCAATCCTTCCTCTTGCCTCCTGGGCCCACGGCCCACCAACGCAGCCCAAGCTGGTCCGTGACATTCCTCCCTCCTCGAAATGCGGCTTGACCCCAAGCCGTTGTAATGAATGCCCTGCAGAAAACTCAACACCACCAGGATCCCATGGTAGAGAGTGCTTGATGATACTGACAGCTCATTCCACATAGGATTTCCTTTGGTGATTACCTCGTATGTGCTCTTAAACATGTCAGGAAGCACACTTGACTTAAGAACCTCAGCGATCTCTTTAGTGGTAGGCCAAATATCCCTGGAGTAAAGCTCTTTCCCATCTTTAGAGATGCCTATTGGTTCCTTCTCATAATCAATATTAACCGTGACAGTGAGGGCATAAGCCACAACCAATGGAGGAGAAGCAAGGTAATTTGCTCTGGTTAATGGGTGTACACGTCCTTCAAAATTCATGTTTCCAGACAACACAACAGCAGTGAAAATATCATTTTCAGAAATGGCAGTTGATACGGATTCATCAAGTCCTCCGGAATTTCCTATGCAGGTTGTACAACCATATCCAACAATATTGAAGCCAAGCTGGTCTAGATATTTCTGCAAACCACTCTTGTCCAAGTACTTCTTCATAACTCCAGAAATATCTTCAACATGCATGTAGAGTTCAGGGAGCAGTAAATCAATAGCATCGACCATTTTCTTCTTTCCACAGTTCTGGACAAGAACATCAATTGCTTTGCAGATTTCTCGAATTGCCACCTGCCCTGTTTCCACAGCCTGAAGCAGCTTCTCCTCAGTGAGAAAATCACAGTAGCTCTCTATCATCAATATGGCACTGTTGGTCCCAGCCATCATTAAATCCAACTCTGAGTCCCCCATTTGTTCAATGGTTGGGTTAACAACAAACTGATCATTAAGCATACCGATTCTTACTCCAGCAATTGTTTGTTTATTTGGAACTTCAGAGAGTACCACGGCTATACCAAAGAAATGTGTGACCAAGTGTCGGGGAATGAATACCATCATAACTAAAAACCGTGATAGAATCGAGTTTCATAGTAAAAGCCCTTGGGCATAGTAGGGCGTAAGGGCCTGTCAATCAATCTGCATACTAAAACCTCATAGTCTTTTGCCCTTCCTTCTCGTTTGAAGAAACCACCACTAGTTCTTCCAACAGCTGAAAGGCGTTCTTGATAGTTAACTGACATTGGGAAAAATCAGAAGAATCCTCATGATCCCGTAGATGATCTTTCCCTTCCCATTGAGCAATGACAGGGTTAGGCTGGGACAAGTAAGTACTCATTGAGTCTCTCAAGTAATTCAGTGGTGAGAGTGTTAATGCCACCGCCGCAATGGAGTTCTTTGAATTAGAATTTTCTTCTTGGTTCTTTCCAAACCATCGAATAGCCTCGGTGACCTCGGATATTTGGCCTCTTCATTGATCATGGTAGTCGGTGGATATAGTAGAGTTCTTCCAGAGTGTCAAGCGGCAATGATGATCTTGATTAATCGAAGCGAGTAAGTTGGATAAGCGCTTGGCAACGAGTGACACTCCTGCATGAAATCACCTTGAACACAGATTGCATGAATCATCATATGCAGCAGTGCGTTCTTCAGATCAGCTTTTGATTGATATTTCAGAACTGGCTCAGAGAGTTCACTCTCCTCAGGTTCGGCAGCAGCATGGTACTCAAACCTGTTAGAGGAAGCCACCTCATGTTCATACTCAGATGTGCTCTTAATAGCCTTAACTATAACATCAACTATTTCCTTCTTTCTAGTGCTGGCCATTAAACAATCATACTCCAGCGGCACAATGATTGCAAAGAAATTATCATTGAGATTGCTTATACATAGCCTATCGACAGCTGCAAGTGCTATCCTCCTCTTCAATACATCAGCATCAGGATCAACAAGGTAGAGAGCAAAATCCATTATCACCAGGATGCGCCTTTTCATCTTTCCTGATTGAGTAAACTTCAAGACCTTGTTAGCAAACAGAACTTTGTTTATGAGCTCGGAGCCACCAGGATCCCATAGAAATTGCTGATCCTCAATGCTAACTATTGCTCTGTCATTGTCCTTGAGTCCAGAGCGATGCTTGTTCAGTACAAGCATTGATAGAGCTTCTCCCTCTACATCCTCATCAACAATGACCAGAGGTTTACGATTCTTGATGGAAATTTCCAATACTGGAAGAAGTGAAATCATGTTTGATATTTTCTTGTCATGAATAAGAATGGGAGGATTTTCCATCTCACACTTCTGAGTCTTCTGATCAGTCACCAAGTAAGAAGATATGTAGCCTCTAGACATCTTCATTCCCTGAACTGCTTCAAGCTCATTATCCAATGTTTTGCCATCAACAATAGTAATGAATCCGTCCCTTCCAACTTTTTCCATAGCTTTTGATATCAAATCTCCAGTTTCCCTTTCACCATTTGCAGAAATGTCCAGTTGCACGACCATGACTGAAGGGGCGTTGACAGTGGTGCCAGTGAGGAGGATGTCGTCATAGTGACATACCGTCAAACACCTGGCTGGCATCTTAACAGTAGGAGTGGTGTCTGCAAATGGGGTGGCAGTAGAGGCCACAGAGTGGTCCCCGATGGCGACAGTGGACGTCGTCCGGGCATCGCACAAGGTTGGGGAAGGCGTAGACCGCCCGAGCTTGTTGCGCAGCTTCTCATTCAACTCGGTCACCATCCTCAAGCATCTGTCCTTCTGCTCATCGGACATGGCTTCCCAGTCCCAGTCCGGTGAAGGCGAAGAGATTGGCTCGGACATGAGCTCGTCGGCGCCAGCAGGGTGTGTGTCCAATGGTGATGTACGTGCATCCGCGACGATGACCTCGGGGCATCGCGAGGCCTCGCGTCGCGTCGAGCCGTCGTGAGGACGCCGAGTTCGTGTCGGCCGCTCGGCGAGATATCAAGGAAGCAACACCCTCGAGATGCACCGACCATGGAAGGCATCTCGGGCTCGCTTCGCTTCTTGCCAGGATCGGAGTTGTACCGTGGCCTCCACATGGTTGCTTCTCTCAAACACAGTCATCTTCGCCACGCCATACACCTCAAGGATCTGGTGTAGCACCTCCTCCGTCACCGGATAGAGCACATGGCTCACGGTGATGCGAAGAACGCCGCCTGGGGTTGCCTTCGGGTGGCTCGGCATTTCGCCGAGCATGTGGCGGGCGCCTCCTCCACCGACACCGCCACTGCTCGAATCCGCCCGCCGGTCCCAGCTACCACAACCAATCCCTTCCCACGCCATCTCAGCACAAGAACTCCCAAGAACCGACGGCTCTGATACCAATTGTTACAATCCCTATTGGAAGAACTCTGATGCACACTCGGAACAATAACAAGATGATCCAATACCAACTCAAAACATCAGTTCTTGGGGATACAATTTGAGGAAATAGAATCGAGACGGGAAGAAGCAATCAAAGCTAAGAATCAGAAGTAGACTGGGAAATCAGAAGAGAGCAAATGGGGGACTGGGAGGAATGGAGTTGGGGGAGGTGGAGAGCCTGGCTGCTGCCATTAGTCTGTTCTTCGATCCCCTCTCCTAAAGTTGCTGCTGCCCTTTGTACTCCCCAAGTCCTGACTCAATCCTTCCTCTTGCCTCCTGGGCCCACGGCCCACCAACGCAGCCCAAGCTGGTCCGTGACAGAGCCCTGGCCCCCCTTGTTGCCTATGATTACTGTTATACTTCGGTCTTGGAAACGCGTTTTGTCAGCATTTTATACCAATGTTTGTATATGAAACTTGACATTGTTGTTGGATTATTAGTTATGTAGATTTGGTTTTTGTGAAAATTTATCTTTCTTTTGGTTGATGGTACTGTTAGACTTATCGCTCTGTTATCTTGGAACCATTGTTTGCCTTACTCCAAAAACATCTTGATCTCATACTTGAGCTACTAATTCATTTACTTCTGTGCATTGCTTATGCCTGCATATACCCCAACTTTTAGACTCTTTTAGGTTGCCTACTCCATGTAAAGAAACCCATTGTCTATTTACTCATTCGAAACTGCTATACATCTTGCGACTGATGCACTCTGTGATTGGTGAGAGAGAGGGAGAGAGAGTGAGAAGTAAGATTGGGTTGGGGATATAGGGGGAGGGGTGATATCTGGGGTATTGAATCTCCATCTGATGGCTCAAAAAGTGACTGATTTTCAAGAAAAAAAAATCACTCGCATGTTGTATAGACACTCCCGTGCTCTGTATGCCTTACATTGTGTGCTACAACACGTAAATGGTGAAAAATAATTTAGTTCTTTGCACAACTTTGTAGGTATAACTGGTGGCCACACATATCTCTTTGCATTAGGATCGCACGAGGGCGTAGAGCGTGTTTCTACCTAGTAATAATAATATAAATTATTGAGGATTCACCATTATAAATAGATGTATTTGAGGATCTATCTCTCGACATCTCACTCACATGTGGATCCTGGGGCTACAAATCAGTGAGACATCGAGAGGTAAACCCTCAAATACATCTATCTCATAATAGCAAATTCTCAAATCCGTGGGATAATAAGCGAAGCTCTTCGGCTGCATGCAACGAGCAATGGAGGGGAACAGAGCAGAGGAAGATGGCGCTGCTGAAGCTACGAGGCTTATCACCCGTGAAGAAAGTTTCAATTGACTGATGTTGTGCGTGTGGTTTACTGTACTAGCTAATGGTAGTCAAGTAGTAAAGAAACGTAGAAAGTGTTGGTTTCTGTTTTGGTTGAAGCTGTAATCGGGAGGACTAATTGTGGAGTCTGTAATAGGATCTCAAAACTATGCTTTCTTTTTGCTTATCTGTTCCCGTGGGTTCGCTTGGTGCGCCTGATGGGGGAAAAGAGCAAAAGGAATAGGTAATCTGTAGTTGTCTGGAAATAAACAGCAAAGTCTGTGTATATTCCGTTTCTTTTCAAGTAATGGAATCCGGGGAAAACCCGTTTTATACATGCTTTTATAGGAAGCTCACATGCTTTTATACAAAGCTATAATTGAATATGGGCAGTCCAAGCCCATTCCTAACTCTAGGTTTGAATGTGTACGGGTAATTGGGCAAATATGGGTTAGGGGCTTTTTTTTTTTGAAGTAGGGTTAGGGGGTATTACCTCCATACCCAAATCTAAATGGGTATTTAATTTCTTACCCATACCTTAGCCAATAGTATGTGTATGGGTTTGGAAAGGGTAATAGGGAATTTTAAGTCTAAATGACATTGTTGATGTCGTTATTAACAAAATTGGCCGTGCATACGCCATAATGCAAAAAATGGCACAACGGAGTAGCACCTTGTCCAAGCATTGGAGGCGCGGCAGCGCCATGTCTGGGCGCCAGGGGTGCGGCAGTGGCTTGTCGGGGGGCCAGGGACGCGGCAGCTGTGATGTGACGGCATGGGGGGTGTCCGGCCCCCGAGGAGCGGTGGAGAATGCGTCCGAGCGCAGGCGGCACGGATTTGGACGCATGTCGACTACCGGCACGTCCGTTGTGTTATTTTTAACATTACGGAGCATGGACAGAAAATTTTATTAATAACAATGCAACTGTATCATTTAGGCCGAAAACTCGGGTAATGGGTACCCATGTGGCATCCCTAGCTGTATACGTGCCTTGGCGATTTGCACGCTTTCCTGCACACACAGGAACCAGATGAAAGCAACATGTTTCTTACATCTGCCAAATTGAAGAAACATTACTCCATCCTTCGTTCGTAACATACTGCGACTAAACTGAAATTAACGCAGAATAACTTGGACCAGCTAACATGCATATTGCAGTATTACTCCACGCTGCAGACTGGAAACGTACATGACTCAAGCCTGATCTGCCCTATGCGCGCGGTACACCAGTACATCAGGGCGTCGAGGGCACGACAAGACCCTACCTAAATGATTGAATTGCTTGACCAAGGCGCAGGACCAGGTTCATCAACGGCGCCACCATCTTTTAATAATGGAAGTACAACTGCCGGTCTTTATACCAACTATCGGTCTCTACTCTCTACACTAACTAGAATGTACACAGTCATTACACCACCATCAGTTAAAAACTTAAAACAAAAAATGGCTAAAAGCCAACAATGACAAACAAATTGTCATGCAAAGGTTAGCAAAAAAAAAAACACTTAGCCTTACCTTCGAGACCAATCAGGAGATCGTCCACACACGAGTAGCAAAGATGTGATGATGGGTCAGTCTCCGTAGCGATGCCTCCAAAAAAGGATACGACTCACCTCGTTGTCGCTGGATCCAACCAGTGAAAGTCAGATCAGGAGTTTTCACTCCAGAGCTCAGGTACCGGTGCTCCAAAGCAACGCCTTCAAGAAGGTAACACCGCTCAGGTCGACGTTGTTACCGGATCAAACCAGCGAATGCCAAATCAAGAGTTTTCACCCCGGATCGAAGGTACCAGCGCTCTAAGACCACGCCACAACACGACCTCGTTGCTGGATCCAACCAATAAAGACCAAATCGCCAAGACGACGACCGCAACATCCCCAACAGCTAACTGCCGCCAACAAGAAGAAAGGCGGCGTCTACAGCAGCCCACGCGTCGGCCAGTTAACAACCGTCCACCGGGGAGGAACCGAGCGCCGCACAAGCCACCGCCGTTGAACCGTCACGATCTCTACTAACTGTGCCAAATCTGGATCTACACTGCGCCACCTCCATCGTCATGCCAGCCGGCGAAGAAAGGCTCCGAATCGTCACGCCCGAAGACGAGCCGGTGGAGAAGGGCCTCAAATCCAACCCCGACGAAAGTCCACACCGTTTTAAATCGCGAACAGACGTCGGACATCGGGAGCACGATGCAAATCAAGCGCCACTACCGAGAAGATTGTTGGATCAGAAGCACGATATTTTTGGGGGGGACACACAAACTCACGCGAGGAAGAGAGAGTTTTCCGACGTGCAACAGCTAGCTCACGTATTATTTTGTGTTCTCACTTATTCAACGTTGAAAGCAAAGAAAAAGCCTAAACAAAGAGGGCCATATACTGAATGACTTGAGCGAAGAGCAGCATCCTGATCACCCTCCTAGCTAAAGTAGATAGCACGCCACGCATGCGCACGAAGCCAGCGCTCCCAGTGGCGAATCTAGGATGAAAAATAAGGATGGGTTTAACCGCTCAAAGCCTTAAATGACTAAACTAATTTGTAATAAATATAGTCATGTATTCTTGTGCAATCAAATTCATAGTTTCATACATGAATAAAAGCAAAACAAAAAAAGAAATACAATAAAGATAACTCGCTAATGGAAAATGCATCCCAAAACATGTAAATATAATTTCATCCAAATTAAATTCTAGTCGAGGCTTCTTTGATTGAGTTGCGCTCTCATCGGTTGGGGGAGTATTACTTGAGTTGCTTGTGAAATAATTACGCAAAGTTCGTTTATCTATTATTGCGAACCTACAAATTAATTGTTAATTGAGTATATACCACACTATATCAAACTTACTAATACATTGGTAATTGAGCAACAAGAATATACCAGGCACAGTAGTCAACACTCAATTACTCAACAAATTAATTACAAGCTTCAGCAGCTGAGCTGCCCACTTGAGTTTTGCTTCAAATAACTCCACCTTCACTTCTTCAGCATCTCAGGCTCTCAGTCTCAGCAGAGCACAGAGAGCTAGTCGGCCAGATCGAGCCTCCCCCAACGCCCAATTGCCCAAATCGCCTCTGGAGACTGGCCTCTAGGCTCCCCACACGCCAAATGAGCTCCCGCTCGGGCTTGGCCGCTCCCCCACCTGGCGCAGCCAGCTTGCCCTCCTCCTCCTCCGGCCTCCTCCGCCCAGATCTGAGATCGCCACTGCCCACTGGTCCCTCCCCAGGTGCGCCACCTCCGGCTCCCCTCCGGCCCTCCCCCACCCGGCTGCCGTCTCTCGGTGGCTCGGCTGCCCGACGGCCTCCCTCCTCACCCTCGGCCTCCTCTGGGTCAGGGCGTCCGGGTGCCTGCTCCGTGCGTCGTCGGCTCAGCCCGACGGCCTCCCTCCTCGGCCCTCGCCTCCCTTACAGCGACGAGGCGAGCCAACGAGGCGTTGAGGACCACAGTGCGGTGGTGGCTCCCCGCCCCCCAGGCCCCAGCTCCCTCTGCTGCCCTCAGGTCCAGGTGCGCCTCTCCTGGCTGAATGGGGAATTGCTAGATTGAATGATTGAATGGAGAATTTTGGAATGGGATTACAGGAACAACATGGAAGATGATGTGGGGCTACCGTGTGGACCGGTGGGGGACGTGGGTGGTGCTGTGGTGGCTGTGAGTTGGGCCTGGCCACCTGGGCTTCGTTGCTTTGGCCCACACGCATTTGCTCTGCTTGACTGCCTCTTCTTCTTCTTTGGGACAGCCGGGATCGGAGCTGGAGGTTTATGATTGACTTAGGGTTGCATTGCCGGAGTCCAGTCACCGTTACACGGCCAGCACGAATTGTCCAGGGGTGTACAATCGCAGGTGACGACAGTGGTGTCGTCCTTGTCGGGCAACTACAGGGAGTTGAAGAAAAAAAATTCATGTTAGCTTGTTTATAAAAAATACTAAGAAATATAATTAAGTTGCTATGATATACCATTAAAATATTGTAATATTCATCTAGTTATTCTAAAATGCTATGATATACCAACTGTATGTACGTCAAATATTTTCTTCTCAATTCATAGTGAATTTCTAAATTATATATGTATACCAACTGTATGTGCGTCAAATATTTTCTTCTCAATTCATAGTGAATTTCTAAATTATATATGTACATAGTACGATAGTGTAATATATGGGAAGAACTGAGCAAAGAGAGAATCAAAAAAAAAGTTGTGCTTCGGCAGTGAAGAAATAAGCAAATGTGTAATATATGGGGGCGGCGACACAGAGGCGGTGGAGGCAAAGTGGAGGCAGACGCGCCGCGTGTGGGCGGCATCACGGGCAGGGGACTTAGCGTGTCGCCGTGCCGCTTTCGTGTTGAGCCAGTTCGAGCACCGTGTCGTGCCAGGCCGCCTGACAAACCAGTCCCCGACCCATCCCGTCCCAGCCGTTCATGCCGTGTTATGTTTGGGTCGTGCCGGCTGGACCTCCGGCGGTCGGAAAGACATGGCCCAACTCCATGTTTAGATGGACGTCCCAAACGCCTCGTCACGAACTCACGCACATAAAATCAGTGTCATGTAACCATGCACATGAAAAACATGCTGTCACATCGGCACCACTATAGCGCCATGCAGTCAGGCATGTAGGCCCCACGCGCGAGCGCGACGCACCAAGTCGCCAACTAGTTCAATCTCGTTATAATCAAGCGGCATCGTCGTACAGGGCATTGATATTATGTGCGTGACGACGGCTCGGCGTTTGGGATGTCGATCCATCGGTCGGGCCTCCTCGCAATAATGTTAGCTGCGCAAGGTTGGCCAGGCCACGAGAGCCCTGCCAGCGGCGAGCAGGGCGCGGTACGTGTGGTACAACGCACATGCCACTTGTACTGCGTCCGCACGCTCTATCAGCCTCTAGGCTTTGTTCGGATCTTGCAATTAGTGGAAACCGGATTTCGCTCAATTAGTATTTTATCTGGTTTTTTTAGAAAACCTTTGTTTGGATATCCTAACTAACCAGTGGATAAGTAAAACTTGTTTTCCTTATAACCAGAATTCCGTGGTTTAGTAAAAACAAGTAGGCGTCGTTTTTGTGAAAATCGGTTTCCGCTAGCCCCATTCATAACAGCCTCGTATCTCTATTCTCCCACTCGCACACGATCTCCTTTTGGCCGCCGCACAGAGAAGTCAGTTGGCGAAGGCGTCGAACGACTTATGAGGAAAGCTGGCCAAGTTAATCGACGTAACAACGCGCCTTGCCGGCTGCACAGAAAGAATGTCGTCGAGGTGTCGTACCAACACATAAGGTCTCTGCGACTTACGCTTCCCAACGCCATCCACGGATTCTATTTGCGGGCTCTCTCCTCCTTCGCACCCGCCATCCCAACGTTGAGCTCCACAACACCATTCGCGTGGGACGCCTTCCACAGGGCGAGCCTCACGTGGACCAACCAGGTGGAGGACGAGAGCGAGCGGCTAGTGCTCGCCAAAATCGGCACCATCATGGACAGTAAGGAAGAGGAGGAGGTTGTTCGATGTGTATGGCAGCCCATGCATTTTGTCAGTGAGGAGAGAGAGGAGGTTTGTACATTTCAACCGAATAAAGTATTAATTTAAACTCGTTTAGTTTTTCTCATCCAAACAAAAAATATTATGGAAACCCAAAGAACGTAATAAAAACTTATTTTCCTAAAAATCTTACTAGAACCTGGTTTTCTGGAAACTTATTTGTAGTTTATGTGATCCAAAAAACCACTTAAGGTCGGCCCCCCAACATGCAATCAACCACCATCAACGTCGCAGAGATAGGGCGACCGGTTGGTAGAAGGCTATAAGGTCATGTACAATGGAGGTGCTTAGAGAGATGCTTAAGGGGGGGGGACTGGGTTTTTTTTCTAGCCGACGTGATTTCGGTGCTTCCAAGGAGGAAGCACTGCTTCTTTTTGCTTCGATGTGTGGTCGATGCTTACAGCAGATAACTAACTTTTCTTCCAATAGATGCCTGGCCAATGCTTGGAATCGCTGGTTGTATAGGTAGCGCGCCAGGCTCAGCGGGAGATGCTCGTGCTCGGGGACCAAGGCGGTGCCGTCGTCGTGGCAGACGAGCAGCACGGTGTACTTGGCGTCCTCCTCGGCACCGCCGAGGCTCATGGTCTCTAAGGGGAAGGCGCTGGGCGCGCGGTCGGCCTTGAGGCAGTGGACGAAGAACGTTGTGGTAGCGGCGCAGCAGGTGCTGAAGTGGATAGCGGGATTCTCTACCGTTAGCCTCCGCCTCCGCCACCGGCCGCCGGAACCACTGTCGGGAAGGGAGCTGCTGTAGGAACCGAAGAAATCACTAGCCATCATCATCATGGCTCCCGCTACTTGTGGAGAGCTTCTTCCCCTCCATCAAGTGCTCACATAGAGAGGGGGGGGTGTTGCATAGTGTGTGTGTGTGTGTGCTGTCGGGAAGGGAGTTGCTGTAGGAGCATACAGGGCCGGCCCTGGGGGTGGGCAGGGTGTGCCATCGCCCTAGGCCTAAAATTTACAAAGGCCCCACCCCATATAGTACATTAGTACTAGTACTAGTATACTTAGTAATGTATGTGGGCTCCTATGGAGTATGGCCCAATCAAGACATCAAGTGCAGCAACGTAAAGAACTAGAGAAGGCTTTTGAAGTTAAATATTTTTTTTGTTCTGGTTGTTATGGCAATCACTTCTTTGAAGAACAGATTTGAAGAACTCATGGTGTTTAAAGACATATTTGATTTCTTAATGAGCTCAAGCACCTCAAGTCATTAGATAATATTGAACTTGAAGAGTCCGCACTAAATTTGCGAAACTTTCTCTGTTAATGGATCATCCGATGTTGAGGTACATGATCTTATTTCAATTGAAGATTATGAAATTCACATTGCCGATGGTGCATTGTCTACTATGGAGATTTTCGAGCATGTCGAGAGGTGGATTGTTATCCAAATGTTTCCATTGCTTACGGATCTTATTTATCGTGCTCGTGGATCATCGTGATCACCGAAAGAAGTTTTCAAAGTTGAAATTATTGAAGAACTATTTGAGGTCAACAATGTCTCAAAAAGGTTAAATGGTTTGGCGACTTTATGCATCGAGAAGAAGTTATTGGATGAGATCGATATCAATAGTATAATCAATGACTTTGCATCTCGAAATGTTAGAAGAAATTGTTTAAAATAATGTCTAGCGCCAAGTAAGTAATTTATTATTACATTTGTCCACTTTATGAACTTTGAGATATTCTATATAAGTTATTTTAGTGCATTGAATATTATCTTCTTAATTGATGTGTATTTATAAGACTATATATACGTATATAGAAATATATATAGATATTTTGAAAGAGGATTAGGCCTCCGTATTAGTACTCGACCTAGGCCCAAAAAAACTCAGGAACGGCCCTGGGAGCATATAAGAGAGAGAGGGGGTTGCAAAAACGAGTGGATGAGCATGAGTAGCAGCACTGTGGATGAGTAGCAGCTGAGTGGATGAGGTAGCTTACTACTCAACTCAAGCTCACTTCGTTTTTTTTTTCATATTCCAAACGGAAAAAAAAAACTAAAGGCTTTGCATTGAAGATCACATATGTTTGTATCAGTGCTAAGGAGGTAGTTAGACCATTTAAGCACCTGTATGGATTTACTTGCATTGGAAAGGATAGTTTTTATACAAGTGCTTAATGCTATGGCAATACCTTCTCTCTTTAAGCACCCGCGCATAAGCACTTTGCATTGTACATGCCCTAAGTTCACAGTTGTGTATTATGTGTATTAAAAAACGGTGTTAACAGCCGATCGAGTAATCGTCCATTTAGTCGGTAACTGGGCGGATCTATGTTGGGCCAGTAGGTGTCACGGGACATCAGGTTGGCTCTATTTTTCACTAGTACAACCCATATAAACAATGGTGTGACCCCGGTGCTGAAAGCCCAATGACACCGGCGCAAGCGGATTGGCGTTGTGCTCCCCCCCCCCAATCGACCAGTCGAACATGCTAGTGCATGGCCCAGACCAACATGTGGCCCAAGTGGCAGGCCAAGGCAACAACAATAGGCAAGACACTGTGCCTAAAAAACATCAGTTGAGTTGTTAAAAGACTTCGAGTACTAGTTGAAGAGAAAAAACCTAGTCCAGAGAGTTTAATTTTGGGCTTAGCTTTAGGCTTGCTGGCTAGTAGGTCTGCTACTATGTCCCCAATCCGGTATGCATTTTATCTAGTTTTTGTTGTTATTTGGATGGTGTGTATCGTGCCCATTGTAAGCTGGAGTCCCCAACAATAACCAGTTTGTTTTCAGTTTATTTTGCTTTATATAAAAGCCGGGTCGTTTAGACCTTTGGTCAAAAAGAAAAAAAGAAGAAAACACATGTGATCAAGACGCGAGACGACCTATTATCCTTCAATTATTCAATGGTTCAACTCAGGCTGCACAAGACAATGAAGTTGCCACCTGTCGGCCGATCGACCTCGTCGGAGAGGTTTGTTGCTGGTGTCATGCCACCTAGTTGGCTCTCCCCCACCATGGACTAAATTTGTGAGGTAGGGTTTCAATTTGATGCTCGTTGGTCTTTTTTTGTCAAATAATAGGCTTAGGAACTTAGGTTTTCAATTATGGTTGATAAATAATCAATAATATTAGTGGGTCTTTTAATTTTGGTAAGCATTTTGTTCACTATTTTTTTATCACCATATGGTTGCCATTTTGGACATGCACTCATGTTAAATTATTGAGAAAAATTACACACGTTAACTATTTAGTTACAATGTTACTTGATAATTCGGTATATCATGCTATGTATGGTAACACTCAATTATTTTTGTTCTAAATCCACCCCTGTCGATAACAACACCCAAAATGTCACAATCAGTGTTGTGAAAAAAAAGATAAGCATTTGACGGGCGGATGTGATACCATTAAGTGCAACCGATTAATCAAAATTTAATGGACGATTATGCGTTCTTATTAATATATTTGTTTATATTTAGAATTAATTATAATATATGGAGTAACTATACATCAATATTTAACATAGCATTTCATAAACAATAAAAAAACATGCAAGTAATACTTTAAAGCAAAGTAATTTGCATTTGAAAAACAGGTTCAACATGATCGATTATAAGGACTTGTCTTGCTCAACAGTGGATATCACTTGGCCTTAATCAACAGTGACGACGATGTCCGAAGCGTTAAAATCTATAATCGTGAAGATAACCAAATTCAACATAGATTCAAATAAATTCAAATGAACTCCAAAAATTATGATTTTGGTATTGATGCAAAAAATATTGAATTTAGAAACAAAAATTAAGTCATTTGGATTTAAAACGAGGGAGAACAGGGCTCTCCAAATTCTGGAAAAATGGAAAATCCTCACAGATGGGGACGGTCGTATTTTTATTTTATTTTTCAATTAATTTCCTTGAGAAAAAACCTCTACAACTGAGAGGTGGGGTCTAGCTGGGTTTTTAATCTATTTCTTGATTATTTTTAATCAGAAAACCCCGAAAGACTAACATGTGGGACTGCTGTACATATGGACTCGGTCCACCTGATGATTCACAGGGCCAGGGGGCCCACATGTTAGCGGTTTTGAGCTACAGACTAGGTCTACACAACGAGTTTTAATGGTGGGCATGCATGTCATACTGACATTAACGACATAATTAACCACTAATTAATTACCGGATTAACTAACCTAATTATCGTGGGGTCCACACATTAGCGTCTAATGGTCGTCTTCTCCATCCAAAACAAAGGAATGGGCACAGGGCAGCTATGGTCGGCTTGAGGTGAGCTTGGCGCCAACGGAGAAGGCTCCAACGACCGCTCGTGACCCCCAAAATGGGTGGCGGGGACCAAGGTGACCACGATGGTGGTGACGACGCAGCGAGAGACAGCCTGAGGCGACGACACTACGATAGGGGCGACGACTGTGCTATTGTAGGCTGAGGCTACTCCCCCAACATGGCTACAATAAAGCTAACGGTGCCCTCAGTGCTCAAGATGGTGAGGTGTGCCAGGCGGTCCACGGTGCTCTACGGCAGCACGATGAGATGCTACGATGCAGCGATGCTACCGTCATCTAGGCACGACATTGACTAGCTTACCGGGATTGCAACGTACTAGAACACAAGGGAACATATGGGCTCACTTGGAAACCATTCAAGAAAGGAGATCGAGTGCGGTGGCAAGGTATGCGCATGCTTCAATCGGCGACGGTGACGAAGGCGTTCCGGCAGCTCTGGTGCACGACAAGGAAGAAAAAGACGGGCATTAGAGAGAGGAGGTCGAGGCGACCACGATGCACAAAACAACAGAGGCGAAGGCTCATACAAACGGTGGAAATCAATGGTTAGGCCAGTGGCCGGAGTTGGAGAAGGTGACCGGCTGTGGCTTGCGTTCTCCTCCACCCGAGGCAGAGAGGAGGAGGATGTTGGGGGGGGGAATGCAGAGAAGAAGTGAGCGAGCAAGGTGAGACACTCGACCACAGCTTAAATAGAGAGGGGAAGGAGGACGAGCGCGGCAACAAGGGCTCAAGCTCAGGCGCGAGATATCGCAAGCGAAACACGTGAGCTCAGCTTGATTGGACGCGTCCGCGAGGTGACAGGGTCGCGGCGCTGTGAGAGAGGGCACGAGGCTCGAGGAGTGCGGTTCTAATGCGGTGTCTGGTTCACGGGGCACACGTGTGTACGACGCAACGGGCAAAAGAGAGAGACGAGTGAGGAAGAGAAACAACGCTTCCTCCTCCGTCGTCCTAACAGTGGGGCCAGGGGCCCACTCGCTAGCGAGCGAGTGCGCGCGCAAGAGAGAGAGAGAAGGGAGTTGGGCTGCAGTGGCTAGGCCAGGCGCTCACGGACCACAAGGTAAGGGAGGGAGAGTGGAAGCGAGGGCGAGAGTGGCAGCACATGTTGGCTCGGTTGGGCTGCGGGGAAGAGAGAAAGGAAAGGGGAAGGTGGGCTGGCGACGGAATGCGGCCTGAGGGGGAGAGAGGGAAGAAGGAAAGGGTTTGAATTTTATATTTGAAATTAAAAATGATTTGAATTTGAATTCAACCTCTGAAATGGTTTTACACGCAATTAAACTTTCTAGAATTTTGAAATTTCGAATTCTTGAGACAAGGAAATTGTTTTAAATTTCTAAATTGCAAGGCAAGGATTTTGGAAATATTGAAATCCAACCAAGTTTTTTTTTTGAAATTTATGCGAATTCAAATTGGGTCAAAATTGGGCTGTTACAAGAAGAATCAAAGCAGTTACTGCGTCGCAAATCCAGTGTTCGTCCTCCTCTTGTTCGCGTGTGTTCCAGCTCGTGTGTGCGCGTTCTGTGAGGGCTACTTTCTCTTATTTTGCCAGCATATGCCCGCCGCCCTTCTCCTCGCCGTCGCCTCCTCCGCGGTCCTAGCACATGGCCGTGACGACCTGTTGCCCCGCGCCGAGGTGCGCGACCGCCATCGATCTCGCCCGGCCTTCCGCTCCCCCGGTTTCTTTCCTTCTTGAAATGCGTATATGCAGGTGGTCGGCACCGGCACGGACGCCAACCTCACCGCCGGTTGCTGGTACGTGATCTTCATCCAGACGGGTACGTTTTTTGGTGCGGGCACCGACGCCAGCACCATCACGCTGACGCTGAGCACCGCGGACGGCCACTCGGTGGAGAGATGATCAACCTGGAGCGGTGGGGCGGGCAGGTGGGCCGCGGCCACGACTACTTCGAGAACGGCAACCTCGACAGGTTCGACGGCCAACGCGAGTGTTTGCCCTCCGTGCCGGGCAGGATGAAGCTGGCGTCCTCTGCTGAGGGGATCGATGATGCATCAGCGACGGGTTACGTCCTCCGCCGGCTGAGTTGGGTTGTACTGTTGTAGTAGTGATGGATCCTAATGTTGCATTGTTGTACACAGCTCACGTGTTTGGTCCTTTGGTCCCTCGAGGACACTACGGGCAAGCACACATGGAGAGCATCCACAATTCCTGCGGCTATTGAATCCGAAGCGTTTGGAGTCACTTCTCCCTGTGCTCCACTCCATCATAGTGTTGTGGAATACATGCATCAGTTTTGGTGGTTTCGATTTGTGTATAATGTATGGTAGGTGTAAGATGTGTGTAGAAAGCTGAATTGATAAATGAAACCAATGCATGCCGGAAGAGAAGATGCTTGTCCCATTGGTGAGCATTGATGATTTCTGTTTTCTGATTCCCGTTCGTAGGCAGCAATGGAGGGGAGAGAGGGTGGGGAAGAAGGCTGCTTTGAGATTGGTGTATGATGCTTGGTGGCAATATCTTGGGTAGGGACTTGGAAGGTGGAGTGGGAGCCCGGTCCCATAGAATTTTCTTCTTCCCCCTGTGCCTGCGGCATGTGCGAGGTAGCGAGTCTTCCGATCATTGTATTTTCGTGGTTTTACCATGTCCGATACCTCCAAAACTTCTATCCGAATTTTTCTACCACGTAGTAGATTTGTTCCTGGACATGTTTTCGTGAATCGGTCCTCGTGTGATTTCCGCAGGACTGCAGCGAGTACATGCCTTCTTGGGATGTAGGCTGGATGCATCAAGCCATCAATTACGCGCCTTCCCCAAAATACAAATCTTAAAAGAAAGAATAAGCAAAGGAGGTACTCTAAATCTGCCAAATTTCAAGAGAGAATTTTATTCACCTATTCTGAACTCACTAGCTTCCTTTCGCGGCCAGGTCTTGTCATTTTAACAGGAAATTGTATCCCCTCCATCCCATATTACCTTTCTACCAACGGTCTTGCATGTGAATCATTTCAATGATCAAAGCCTGCTGACACAGCAGCAATTAAATGTTTGTGCCTACAACAGAATGGAATACTCAGTATATACAGAAACGAAATTGTTGAAAAAAAAACACGAATACCTTACCAAATACCAACAGATGATCTTCCACTGGTCATAGGCAAATCTTTCAACAAAAAAATCACCAATAAGCAGCTTCGCGAGCTGCAATAAACAACTTTTATAGTGACAAAGCAATAATCAAGTAGCACCATGCAATTTCCATTGTTGAAAATTGAAAATAGTTAAAAAGACGAAGTTACAACAAAGGAGAAGGCCTAGCTACAGAATACAAAACGAAAAAAATAATATAGTGACAATGCCCATTTTTAGAGCAAGATGAAAAAAAAAATTCAAATTTACAATACTTGTCTACCATTCAAAATTTGTGTATGATAGCTTGGTAATGAGCCATGTACAATTGATAGCAGCTCTACAGGTGTCAGATAGATATGTTGTAGTGTGTTAAAATGAGTCAACGTACTGTTACTTGTTAGCACCAGGATAAACTATGATTCCAGGAATTTGATGTATCCCTGTTGGCACGGGATATACAAGGAAAAACCGCCATCTGGGGGAGAATGGATTGATGTACAATGATGTGGTAGGTGAAGTAATGAACCACCACCAAATTACCATGATGCCAGAAGATGCCAGAAAGAATAAAGTTAGTCTATTGAAATGGCACTATGAGATACTATCTAGTGCGCATGGGTTTGGAACGCTCTGTTCTGTTCAAGCGGCACATGCAGTTGGGGCATGGAAAAGTGTATATGGATTCATTTGGTCTTTTCATTTCAGTCCCCTTTGCATCACTATGCGCTCTCATATTAAGCAAGTGCCGTTTCAATGACTTCCATCTGCACAAAAATGAAAAAATGACTTTCGAAATGAAGAATATGAAGTGTTAATGCTCTAGGATCTGAAAATAAAATAAAACAATAATAAGTGCAATGTCATACCCGATACGTGGATTATCAAATAGTATGGCCAGTCTTCTTTTGTCTGGTTTAATTGTCTTTGAATGCCCACCATACAAGTATCTCCTGTGACCCATAAGGAAATGAGGGAAATTTCCACCTTGTGTAGTGACAAAAACATCACTATGGACACAAACACTGTAGTCGATAGCAGCCATCCTCGAGGAAAAATTCTGGCAACCATGTATCCTTTTAGAACAATAAATAGAACAGAATCCAGAACACAAAAATCTGCAGTTAATCCCACAATACCTTAAATGGAGCAAGTTCCTCAGTTGATGCTAAAGTTTCTTTTGTTTGTAGGAGAGGAAACATTTCAAGAAGAGGAGCCATGTTCCTTTCAGCTCTGTAAATCTTTCCAGAAGACAAGAAAATTGCGGTATTATTGTTGAAACCCATTCCACGGAGCATTAATCCAACCTAAAGATCATATAACATAACAAGTAAATCTTCAAGATAAATCCTGCAGTGATCCTAAGTAAAATTTTGTTTTACAAAATGAACAGAGCATGTAGCAGCAAGATGTGCTTGAGAACACAGATGTAAATTTTCACTAACAGCAGTGTCCTCTGATATTAGACAAAGACGTACCTCCAAAGGTGTAAGTGGACATTTTCCATTCATTCTTATCGCTCCTGGCCTTATTACACGTCCTCGCTTAGTAAACTTCCCTCTCCAACCTATTTCTCTGGCTGCATCCATTTCCCTCCTCTCCTCATCACCACCATCATAGACACAACATGAGAAAGCAACCATATCCTGCAAGAAAGCAATTAGTGGATACCTCCATTATTCTGTAACACTGAAGATAAATTAAAGCTTTTACAAAAGAAATCCAACCTCCTCAAAACGAAGATGAACTGCAATATATTTCCCATTGCTTGCAACGCTTTTATCTCTCATTCGAGAAACTAAGGTCTCAGATAAAGTCGCAATTGGGTAGGAAAATTTTAATGCTTCAAAATTAGCCAAGCATCTCAACCGTTGAACAGCTGGGGGGGCATCAAATGACAGCCGATTTGCAAAGGGTGAAATCCTGATGAGTCTGTTCATTACAACATTGCTTCAGAAAGACTCAAATAATAATAAAAGCTAGCACATATCAACCAAACCATATTGGGACATTCCAAAGAATGGAACACTGTCGGCTCGACTCCTTACTGAACACCAGTATCCGGGTAAACAGGGAAATGGTCCTTTTGCTAATAAGCCCTTCTATTCCATGATTTACAGATAAATCAAAGAGAAGCGTCAAGCCGTCAACAATTGAATATTCTTCAGGATGGAGAAAAAAAGGTCAAAATAATTGTTGTTGCAACCCAGATTTGGGAGCCCATTATATTACATTTAACGGTACGCCGTTGAAAAGATGATCCCAACTATAAGTCAGTAACAATTGCTAATATTAGGATGCCCTATATTAACTAATTATAGGTCAATTTTGCTGCAAGTGAAATAAAATGGTGCGGTGGTCACAGAAGATATAGTTTTGTATTAATAAAAAAAACATAGATTTCTAATGTCAAATATAACATCAACTTCCTTTGGCAATTCCTTAGCATTGCACCTCTAAGTTCTATACTGTAGTAATAGTAATCAGATAGTGAGGTTATGTTACCACAACTAATATAAACAATCACAGAAGTGTATTAGTCACACCATATGGAAGGGAAGCAATTAACAAAAAAAAAAACACTAATAAACAAATGCATCATAAAAGGACATACAGCCAAACTAAGTTCGCACAAGCAGTTGAAATTCATAAAGTAAATACTTAAATTGGTATTTAGCTCACCTTTCTTCAACCAACTTAGGAAGAACAACATCTTCGTAGTATTCAATAGGAGACCAAGCCTTTATCTTAAAATTGAATACGTTGCTCAGATTGTGACCAAACCGCTCCATCATAAAGTCAGGCACCTTATCAACAACTCGCACATCATTTTGAAGACGCTGTACAAAGTGATCTTCATCATAAATATCACTGAATTTGCTGTATCCAAAACGAGATATCAGTAATAATATTTTTGTTACAAGCATAAAATTTTAATACTGATAGCCGATGTTTTCTTCAGTTATCATAAAACTAATTATAATAGGTGTGTAGAATGATCAATTACATTTCCACAGCCACCAGAGTTGTTCAAGAACTTGAAGAGAGTGGAATAAGTGACCAAAAGGCAGAGGCATCCAGACAACAAGTGTGAATGCATAAGATACAGCAGTCCAAAGAATAATATTGTGTGCCAGTTTGTCTCTTAAAATTAATCAATCTAACTCTTTAAGAGCTTTATCAGTAGTACTGAGAATCATACGGTGGTTCAGGCATTGAACTCAAGTTACTCAATATGATAGGCAAACAAGAAACAACCTATAACAATTTTGGTCCTGTTTTGATGTGATACCTTGTGCAGCCATCTCATCTACAACCAGCAACAGAGTGCAAAAGTCATTTCACATCTACATAATTTTGTATGTGTGGCCCTGGGCCCACATGTGCACCCTCACAATGAGTGGCATATTGTGAAGCATGTGTTATTCAATGACATATTGTGAATTTTCTCTATTAAGAATGTACAGGCAAAAAACAGGAGAATATTTTGGGTTGTTTCTAGAACTAATGAAAATGAGAATTCTGTAAAAAAAAACACTAATGAACATGAGGATGTTAGGCAACCACGCAAGCATGCACCACCTCTCCTACCATGTAAGCATGCATTCATGTTCTGTTGTAATCACCCGCATCAAGCATGGCCATGCACAGTTCTTACACATGTAATCCCTATTTATTCTCTGCTAATGAAAGTGATTAGTGGGTGGCAATATTTTCATCAGAGAGAAGTCCAACTCTGTCAGCCTTACTTGACATGAGATTTTAATGTGAAGCTAAGTCTAATAAGATACTAATCAGGCATACAAAAACTGAAGAGCAATTTTAAGTTGTTAGCAACCTTAAGGTTTAAAAGACAAAATTGCATAGGAAAATAGTGGTTGCTGGGGTGGGGTGTGTGTGTGAATGGTAATGGTGGTGGTTGTGTGACCTGGTATCCCTCCAAATACTGTGGAAATGAAAGCTTGGGATAATAAGAGTGGCATTCAGGAAACCAGCAACAGCAACTGCATTGCATATCTGAAAGGCAGAAAAACATAAGAAACAGAAGTGCAAATAAGACAGACAGAAAAAAAAAGAAGTATGAAGAGAATAAATTCAAACTGCCAGGAGGAATGAGGAACTGTTGAGCAAAAGCAACTACCGATGTCCTTTGTTGATTCAATCCACCATTTGCCTCAACATATATGTAGCCATTTGATTCAGGCAGACCTAACAGAAGTAATGAAAAATTAGGTTGTACTCCTGAAGTGCTGTGTTGTGTAAAAAAGGTAACCACGTGGCAGCAAGGTTGGAAAACAAAAGGAGATATAGTAATACATTGGGTATGTTCAAATGAATTTACATTCTCTATAAACTAACACATATGAGCGTCCAATTGTGTTAAACATTGTGAGCATAATATATTAAAAACAAATTGAACACATATCTCATAAGCGCAAACAAAAGGATTTCAATATCAGGTAGATGATCTATTGACAATCAATATGGACATGCCATCTCATATATATAAGGCATACTTGGTCCTGACTACTGACATGCTGTGCTTGTAAGTTTTATGAGGTTCACCATGGAGTATGGAGAAGCTGTGACTACCCTAATGAAAGTAAGCAAGATCTGAGATGACCTGGCATTAGGAAGAAATAATAGTCAACAATAATGCATCTTTTATTTTGCATGTGAGTGGAGTTGCAAGTAATCCTAGAACGAGAGCAATCAAACACTTTTGAGTTTGACCATTAATATACCAAAAGACATCTAGATTCGCCACATCAAATTGGTGTTACTAGACTCACTGCGAAATATACTTTCATAGTATATAGTTTTTGTGATTTGCAGCAAATATTATGACAGGAACTAATGGTCGAAGTGGTACCTAGGGAATCATCTTAGAGTGTAAAGCGACCAACATTTGGAATGGAGGGAGTAACAATATAACTCTGACCAAATCACTGTAATAACGATACAGAGCGCCAGGGGGGGGGGGGTGGCTGCAGCCCTTATGGGCACCCAGCAATTTTCCTAACAAAAATACAAAAAAACTAGTCTTATCTATCACCATTCTGAATATGTTCAGGGGTTTACCATTTGCCTATGGGGAAAGAAACAAGGTAACTCGCTGGAATTACATTAAAGACACATCACAAGGAAAAACAAGGGAACTTTAGAAATTGGGAATATGGACAAACGTTAACATCTGCTTTATCTTATTTCGTCAAGGAAAAAAATGGCAGGTTCAGTAAATGACATACTGTTGGTAATATTGTTTATGCAAGGTCGCCAGACACCACCTTTGTAAGCGTGCCTCCATAGGGTTGCAAACTATAAAAATATCTGTGTGAGGAACATGAGTATACATGCAAAATGCACATAAGTTGTAAATAAGAAGCGATACAATTACGTGGACAGATCAAAATAAACATCATCAAACACAAAGAGTAGAAGATTAACCCCAAAAGGATGGACACATGTACTTCTATTCGATTCCTGGACACACCACTATGCCATTTACTGAAGACCCTTTGCAGAACTAAGATGGACATAGATACAAATGTATTCAGTCCTCGTTTTATGTATCACCATTTGATTCATGCACCCGCATCCCATGGCACATACACAAGTTTCACGGATTTGCATTAGAATATCATTGAATTGGCCTTTTTAAGCATGCATTATAGTTTATACACATCTTCCCTTTGGGGATATATAGTATATACTGAAGATAAATGCAAGTAATAAACTTATAAATAATGGTGGAGATGAATGCACAAGAGAGATCAAACACCTAAACACTGGAAAGGCAGGAGAAGCTAGCTTCTTGACCTACCACTGGAGCCTTTTAGAACATGAGCATCTCATGTCAGGTTTCATGGGTCTCCTAATTTTCTTTTTTGTAGTATCCAACAGCGCTCCCCTAGGCGCTAGGTGCAGCCCTCCTGCCTAGACCGCCTAGCCGATTTATCCCGCCCCGCCTAGGCGGCGATTAGGCGCTAGGCACTAGTCTGCCACCTGATTAGCACCTAGCACCTAGGGGAACACTGCTACCCAATGATGTGTGTTATTTTTCTATCTGGAGCAATAATATTGTCAGGAAGGCAAGCACACTTGCACTCATCATCACTTAGTCACTTACAAGAGCTTGTTTGATGAATACGATTTTCATAATTTAGAGCAAACGGGCAGGATAGCAGAAAACACACTATTCTCACTTGGGCAATCCATGAGGTTACAAGGGCAGATAATATTGTAGGACACGCATTAAACCGAATCAAATTTCAGATGGTGATACAACATTAGTTATTCCTGTCACCCTGCGACAAACGCATAGAACAGGAAACAAAAGGAACTGAGCGGGGATGAGGGTGTACACCACCACCCACCCAAGTTCGAGTCATTCTTTAGCTCGAATTTGGGTGCATTTTCCTGCTTTTTTACTAAGATGTATAGTTCCTCCTACAAATGTTTCATAAAATAGGAAACAAACAAACAAAACCTCACAGTTCAAATACGTCTCCATTGCCATCCGGACTATTTGTATAAGACCAGAGCGCAATTCGAACTAACTAACATGAGTTAAATTAATTTAAACATATACCAACCACTAGCTAATAGCGCACGGTACACTATCTCAGTTCGATCAGCACTTAAGCGAAAACTTTTACACACCCAACCAACCCAGCTGTACATTACACAGTTAATCACCAAAATGGCCAAACATTTGCGCCACATTGTAACCCAAAAATCCTAATGCGGCAGCGAACGGGTAAAGAGGAGACACTGACCGCGTCGGTGGAGTTGTCGGCGTCCATGTCGGCGCGGAGGCGCGCGTACAGCTGCGGGCTGCGGTACACCGACCCGGGCGCCGGGCGCGCGATGATCCGCGGCACGACGTCGAGCGGGAGGGAGCCCATGTACAGAAGCATCGCCGCTACGTACAGCAGCGGCGCGAAGAGGAACACGGCCTGCCTCCGCAGCAGCGCCGCGAGCACCGCCCTCGTCGCCCTCCTCGCCGCGCCGCCCAACCAGACCCCCGCCCACGTCGCCACCGCCGCAGAGGCCGCAGGGGATACCCACGCCGAGCCCCCCTTAGCCGGCGTCCGCCTCCCCCCGCCCCGCTGCGGGGAAGGCGGCGGCGGCGGGGATGGCGCGCCCGCGGCCCCGCCGAAGCTCCCCAGGCGGCTGTACGCCTGGCCCTGCATGGGGGCTCCAAGAAGCCTCCGCGAAAAACCACCCGGGAGCCGGTTCCGGAGCTAGGTTTAGGGCTCCCCGCGCGCGATCGCTCCCGCGGCGCGCAATGGAGGCGAGACGCGAGAGAGATGGGAGGAAGTGGTGGTGAGAGCGGGGGAGGAGACGCGAGTGCGTGGCACGTGACCGCGCGTGGGGGCAGAGATGGTCTCGGCAACTCGCGGGCGAGTTCAAGCACACAGGATCCTCACGTGTAAACAGTATTTTGTGTATCTGTAAACAATATTCTAGATCGGCCGTGTCAATAGGGAAATATTTACTGTAGCATAGCAAGTTAGCAGAACCGCTGCGACTATTGATCTTAATCTTTGATTTTTTATTGGACGATGGAGATCGTTTTCTAATTACATACACTATAGATCCTCTGCATTGAAGAACATCGTTTCCTAATTACATACACTTGATTCAATGCAAAGGATCCATTTCCGGCGCATATGTAGTTTCCACGATTTGCCACTATTTTGCACACATTTAATTATTTGCTTTTTATATTTGGCTTGATTATTTGTATTTTTTGCCCTTTTCTTATTTATTTTTGCAATTAACCCCACCTATAATGATCGTCGTGTCCCTGGGACCATTTGGTCTAGGGCATATGGTTCCGTCGGGCTGGGTGCACGCACCGACCGCCTCACACTCCCCAACCTCTCTCTCTCTCTTTCTCGCTCGCTCTCCTCTCCTCATCACTCGACTGAAAGGCAACTAAGGCGGCAACACTCTTCAGGGATGTGCGGGGAAATGTTGAATGCTATGTGCTTTTATGGAAAATGTCAAGGCAAGTCTATAACTACATTACCAAAACATCCATTCTAGTGCATAACGATTACATGCCACAACTGCTTTACTAACATCACTATAACAAGAGAAGAAGCACAATAATAACTCCATTGGCAAGCATCTGCAACTCTTCAAAATTCTTGAGCTTGCTCATCTTGCCATCCACCTCTGAGCTGAAGGACTTGATCACAAGCATTTCAGCATGCATGTAAACCAACCTCAACCTTCATATCAGCAATTACATATTTCAGAATTTCCAGCTCACCTTCCATGGAACCATATCCTTCCTTCAGCTCTAAGGTCACTTCAAGAAGTTTATGAATATCATCCTTAGGGCAAGTGTTGTCCACATGAACTAGTCCAGTGTCCACATGTGATTGTCATACTGCTCCAACCACACAAAAAAGTGCAGCTGTTCGGCACCTGAGCAACAAAAAAAAAAGGAAAAAAATAACTGAAGCCCCAAAAATAAGTGATTTCCCCTGATTTCCTATTCATTCACACGAACCCTAAAACCCAAATCAAACCCTACTCCGTTTTCTATCCTACCATGATAAGTACCAATATCACAAATCCAACTAGGGAGGGGTCATAAAGCATTGCAAAACTTACATTACGCTGATTCTTGGGGCACTTCACAAAGTTGTTCCACGGGTTGGTCTTCCTCCTCGAAGTGAGCTCCACTACCTTCTCTCGTCCACACACAGAGCAATCGATGAGGGGTAGCCCACTCTTCCAGTGCCCCGACAAGGGCATCACACTCCTCCTAGACCATGCGAAGAAGCTATCGTGAGACATCGCCGAAGACGGTGAAGAGTGCCACCGCCTTGGTCTTCTTGCAGTCGGGCCCTGGGCCAAACGGTCCCAAGGACATGACGATCATTTTAGGTGGGGTTAATTGCGAAAATGAATTGGAAAATAAGAAAAAGATGAAAAATGGCAAACAATAAAGCCAAATGTGAAAGATGGGACAAATGATCAATTTTCCCATTCAAATTTGGCTAGTAGTATTTGATTTCGATGACTGTATAATTATCACTCAACTAACAACGGGGTGATGTGAACAGTGTCGTGGACAACGGCGACAATGGTGGTGCTTGGGTCCCGATGGTCGCCGCCGATTGCGGCCACGGCGGTGGACATGGAGGTGTGCAATGGGTAGGTAGAACGACAGTGAACTCAATGGTGCACACACGGCGACCGGAGGTGGACAGAGGTGACTTGTGGTGAGATCTAAGCAGCGGCTAAGGATCGGGCTCGATGGCGAAGAGGCCAGGGCAGCGCTCCAGTGACGTTAAGGTGGCGGCGGTGTAGATCAGGTCATTGTGATGCCGACGGTGGTGATGATTAGGCCCGGGGCTCACTGACGGTGGCGAAACTGCGAATTGGTAGTGGCTTCGAGATCAGCGCTAGGGTTTCGAAGGGTGGCTCGATGCAAGGATGCAGAAACCAAGGGGCGGTGAGCTTTTATAAACAGAGACAAGTTGTCCGAGACGAATGCGACGACGAAGTCATAACGAACTCGGAGAAGAGAGTCCGAGTCAGGGACGACGCGAACACTTGACAGGTGGGACCCACCCGTCAGTAACTGCAGCTCAGGCACAAGACGCGGTTGCGACGTGTGGCCACAAAGGTGGGTTGGGCTACGGAGGTGCACAGGTTGGGCCTACAGTTGGGCTGGGCTGAGGAAGAAATTGGCCAAGGGGAATAGGATTCAGCCCACTTGATTTTCCCATATTTTAAATAGGTTTTGTATTTTAAAATACCGAAAAATCCAAATAGCAAATGAACTCGAAAAATTTCCAAAAAAGTCTAGAAAATATTTTCAAGCACAAAGAACTCAAATAAAATAGTTTTGGAATTAATTGATGTTCAGATTAGTCACATTAAATTGTTTTGACATTTGAAAGTCCCATTTAAGCTTTAACAAATTTAAATAAAATTTGGTGAATTTTCCAAGGAACTAAACTACTCAAAAAGATTTTGAAACTCAGAAATTTTGGGATGTTAGAGATGATGACAACATCTGGTGTCAGAGACAAGATAAAATGTTTAATCTAACGAAAAGCGATGGACGAGACATTCGTCGAAGCATCCATTTGTCTAAGGAGTGCATTCAGCACTAGTGAGCCAAGGCTGAAGTAGGCTTCGTCGAAGGTGACACTTCACCGCTTGTGCTCGCAAAAGCTCACCAGAGCCAAAACAGAGGAAAGAGGTGCACAGATCTTTAATCCCATCCAATGGTGAGAATTTCGTGTGAAATTAGAATTTTGTTTAGCATTTTGATTTGGAGGGTGACCAGATGTGATTGTTGGAGAGTTAGTATTAGAGATTAATAAGAGTTCAAGTCGTATGTGAGTCGAGAGTTCTGTTAGAGTTGGATTGGATCTTTGGACTATAAATGAAGGGTGTAGGGATCTTGTGGGACAACACACAATTATTCTCAAAATTTTACATGGTATCAGAGTCTAACCCTAATCCCTAAACTCACCTCAGATCCAATCCATCGCCGCCTGCCCACCACTGATCCTAGGCTCAAGCACCACCATCTTGCTGGTGAAGGTGCCACCACCGCAGAGGTGCGGGCCACAACCACCACTCGGCCCGACGACCGCGCGAGCAAGCCAGGGGCGTGAGGAGGCGTGGCCTGGCGGACAGCCTAGGGTGGCGACGCGATGAGGAGTCAGAGCTGGGTTTGGGACTAGGGAGGATAGAGGAGCTGAAGAGGCGAGGAGCCGACGAGATCTGCCGACCGAGGTCACTAGGCAATGATGCAATACCCTAGGGAGGACCGGCGGAGGAGGCCAAGAGGCGGAGAAGGAGAGGAGGTAGGAGAGCAGTGAGCAAAGGAGGAGTAGAGGCCCGATGCTGCCTACTGGGATTTGAGTAGGGAAGGACAAGAGAGTGACTGAAGGAGCTGCTGGGATTTGAGAATGGAAGGAGGAGAGAGAGGGACCAGACTGGGGGAGGTGGGTATTTTGTTTGTGGACCTGGTATCGCATAGATTTTTGCATTGTTTGGTGTGGTTGCTGGTTTTAGGGATGGTTTAGGAGGTGTTGGCAATTGTTTTTGTGATCATGGAGTCGTGATCTGTTGATGCGTGAAAAGGTTTTCGTGGTCGTCAATACGCGTGGGAATAGGTAGGAGGAGGACGATTTGGGTTCTTTTTCGTCGAATCTGCTGTGTTCTTGGGTGTAGTTGTTGTGTTTTGGCGAAGGGTGTGTAACCGGTGTTGAAAGTAGAAGATGAATCCTGAGGAGATCAAAGCTGCGATAAAGGCTGATGAAGAAACTACACGAAAATCTGTTGAGAAGAGTATTGTGATCATGGATGGGGGAAGTGGAGAGTCCTCTTTGATCACAAAAGGTGAGATGAGAGATATATTGCAGGACCTCATCGCGATGGGTTTGATAGGTCCTAGGGTTGAAACAAGATCATTAGAGTTGAAGCTAGAGTTGATGCCAAATGATGTGAAGCTAGAAGGGAGCAAAAATTACCTGAGTTGGTCCAGAAGGGCTTAGTTAATTCTGAAGATGAAGTGGGTAGATGACTATCTGCAGGAGACCTGCGTCGAGCCTAAAGGCAGGGAGAGTACAGATTTGATGGTGTGGAACACCCCCAACTCTATGGTGGTGGCATGGTTGTGGACTTCGGTGTCTTCATCCATTGTTAGGATGGTGGAGGCGATCCCAAGTGCAACGGTGATGTGGAAGACGTTGGGGAACATGTACTCCGAGGCTGGCAATGTGATGATAATGGTGGAGGTTCAGGGCAAGGTAGATGCTCTAAAACAGGGGGAGAAGACTGTTCAAGAATATGCCAGTGAGCTGCGGTAGTTGTGGGAAGATTTGGATCAATATGATCCATTGCAGCTGACGCGTACTAGTGATATTGAGTTTGGTAGGGCGTGGTTGCAGAGGGTCACTCACTTCTTAAAAGGTTTGAACCCTGAGTTTGAGAGCAAGAGGGCTTAATATGTCATCAAGTGACATTGCCAACTATAGAGGTGGCTATTTCAGCTATGATTGTCGAGGAAACTCGATAGAGAGTGATGGTAGGTAGCAACCCTATAATGTCAGCATACGTCATAGCTGATGACAGGGAGTGTTACAATCCTTAGGACAACACTCAATTATTCCCAAATCCTATAATAATGTTGTTAGCTCCATTATTAAAAAGGAAGAAAGCGACTATAAGTCAAACGTACAGCGTGTTTCAGGGACTTAAATTGGAGAAGCTGTGGACAGCTACGGTGCAGAACAGCGAAAGCTATGCATTATGGTCTTCGTCCGTATGTTTGGATAGTGATGGCTCGATTGCGGGTGAAGCCACGAATGGGAAGCAGTGTGCTAAGCCTAAGGATTTGGTGGTGAATCCGACACAAGTACATTTTCTTTTCTTTTCACGTGATAAGTGCTTGGTTTATGCATTGTGAAGTGTTGTACTCTCTCCTGTTTGAATGTAATTTTGATTACTAATTTCTATTGTAATATAGTTATAACACCCAATGAATTTATAATATTATGAAAACACTTTTCGAGACAAATCTATACATATTATTTTTATGTAAACAATCTAATATTTAAAAATATATCGATAACCAAAGTTTTAAAAGTTTAGCGATACGTACGTGTATTTATAACCGTAGGAGTAACAAGTTTTGTCCCGCTCGTTGGAGTGGTAGGCAAAGTAAGCAACAAAGATTGGTTGCTGTTTTATTATATGAATACATGCAGTCTAAGTCAAAATCTACAAGATTTTGTGTAGATATAAACGGCGATACATAAGAGAGAAAAAAAAACAACTAATGAAAATAGCGAATGTTTAAAGTCCTGTGAATTATGCACGTGCACCTTGGGACTGTATATAAATCCGATCCTTTTGCTGCTTTAGAAGTTTCGGGTCCCAGATCTGTGGAGGTAGTTTATGCTAAATGGAGTCTCGCCCAAAGGATGCTAGGTGCTAGGATGAAGGAAAGGATTGATGTTTTCTTGATGTCTCAAGCTGTCCCCGTGCAAACACGGCAAAAGGTTAATTGTTACTTATCATTAAAGGGCACCACACTTATGATACTTATATGGAATACACAATAACAATCTATAGTTTGTTCAGTGATGTCTCAAGGATATCAAGTCATTCCATCCCTGCTATATTGCAAAGAAAACAGAACAAATGAGACAATAGCAGAGGTACATAGTACTTTTAATCTGCTAGTAAAAGAACATAATGAAGCCCGTCTAATTCAGCTGGTAGAGCGCAACTGCGCAAGGCTCTGAACCTTGTGGTCGTGGATTCCCCACGGTGGGCGATTGTTTCTCCCATTTGTTTTTCGTTTTTGATCCTTGTACATAGGCTTAAATTTCATACGCGTTCGTCATTGAAGTTTAGAGATATGAAAAGGTTACCAAGTTACTCTGCAATTTTAGTAAAATTCCTACAAAATATGCAAAATCGATGCTCAAATTCCTATGGAAATTGAATTTGCAAATCGCAAAGCTTCAATATGGTTCACGCACTCAGTCTCTCTAACTACGCTCAAGGTACCAAGAAATATTCCAGAACTTCTCATTTTCTGCTGCTAATGCAAGGCAGGCAGTAGTGAACCATTCAATAGAAACAAACAAGAGTAGCTCACATCAGAAAGACAAATCCCCAGACAAAACCTGCAACAAAGGAGCAACCCATTGCTCCATGACTCCATGTGTAGTAGCATCAGCAAAATGCCGACAATTAACGGTACAACTACAGGCACTCAGTGAACACGAATGGTGCACCATCTATTGAAAGCTGCAACGACAAATTGCTTAAAGTCGCCAAATTACAAGACGGAACTAACTTGGTTCTGCGGCAGTGATGGCTGGTAGTCACAACACAACCCACAACAACCCGGCTGTCAATATGAGCCAGCATCTCCAAGGTGGTACAGTACAGCGGTCCATCTTAGTGATCATTTGAATATTCCAGTTGCTGTTTTACATAGGATGTCTTGTATCTATTGCAATATAAGCAAATAGGGCGAGGGCGTTATCGAAATATATAAATTGTACAAGAAGCGATAGAAGAATATGCCTTAAGAAAGTGAGCAGAAGAATTACCTGTTTTGATGCTAGACCTATATTTCCCAAATCTGAAAGCTGCCAAATCAAATTGTGTTAGGAGGTGGCAAATGCAAGTGATCTTCGCCATCAGGATAATTTCAGTCTAGAAATCTTACAGATTTGAATGGTCTGGGCGAATCCTCCCGGAGCTCAAGAATGTACTCAGCTCTCCTTTCACCAATTCCCTAACAAAGAAATAGGAAAATTAGTCGGAAAAGAACAGGCTGTTATACCAGCTATCAGATTACTGTGAGACGAAAGACCATACTTTCAACTGCTGTAGCTCTTCCCTGCATCCATGGATGAGCAAAGAGAATAATTAGAAATGGTGAAAGATATCGAATATATTTGGGGACGCAAGTTAATCCAAGTACAGAAAGGAAGTCAAGAAAAAGCTTGTATGAGTTTAATCTCACTTGCTCGCAACATTTAAGAAGTCAAGATATTGCTGAATAAGAGATTCCTGTGAGACAATCATTTAGAGATCAATATTATACTATAACAGATTGCAGATATATGTAAGGAGGGGGAAAACCATACAGACCTTCAGGTTAGATCCCATTGCGTTAAATTTATCAAGCGGTGTAGCACCTGGAAATGGAATCTTCTCAACTATGTTACATGTTCCTATTGGAGTTTTGAGCTCCAATGAAGAGGGGCAATTGCCATCATCAGCTGTCTGTTGCTTGATAGTCACCATGTTTGAAGAAATGGGGGAAAGAGCTTTCCTAATAGCAGATTCAGACTTGTCCTCTTTGCAAGGAGTTAACGAAGAGAGCACCACTGCACAACATACTATACACCTCAGATTCACATAAGAAAACACATGTAAAGTTGCAAAGTTTGCTGTAAGTAAATTGTGTATGATTATTGATTAGATCTCTTTTGTATAATTTTCGTTTCTGTTTCTGGGTTTGACCTTTGTACATTCTGAAACCTCTCTCCAATACAAATATGCAACTCTTCTGCATGTTTCTAAAAGCACACCTTTCTTCATTGTATTTACTTCATCTTGTGTGCTCACTTTTGGTCTGTTTTCAGCTGGAATACGGACTGCTGAATCAAAAAGCACCCTGTGCAACAGAACATAAAGAATTAAGAACTCCATATGATTCCATGTGGTCTATGTAGAGTGAATGATTAGAGAACTGACTTCTTGATTTTACCGCCATCTTGATCCATTGCTTTAGCTCTACCTGAGACCCTGGCAGAAGTAGGTTGCTTCATATGGCTCATGGATGAAGGAGTCTTGCTTGCAATTGGGGAGAAAAGCCCATTCATTTTTTGGATGCTCTTTGTTTTCCCCTTCGATTCCAACCAAGCTCGCAATTTGGCTTCCATGTCAACCTTTACTTTGGGAGTTGCTTGCTTGCTTGCTGAGCACATGTTGTTCACAATGTGGCGTGAACGAGCAGCCAGGCTTACTGTGTGGACGGCCTCCTGGTATTCCACGGGGTTCTGAAACAAAGAAAAAAAATAATCAGCAGGAGTATATACTCTGTGGGATGAGACGTCTGACGTCTAGAAAAAGTGTTGGAGGAAATTCACCAGGCAAGCTATCATCACAGCCCTGCTATTTCCTCCTAGTGAATCTTGTAGTATGCGGGTCAATTTACTCTCTCTATAGGGTATTCGTGGCTCATTCCTGTTGAGGGCCGAAATGACATTAGACAAAGCAAGCAGCGACTGATTGATCTTGGCGCTTTCTTGAAGGCGGATCCCCTCATTGCAAGTCCTTCTGTTGTCCTCATTACCTGGTATGGATAACCAACACATCATGATCTTAAACTGGAAGGGTAAAGCTTAAGTATATGCAACTCGTCCCAAAGAGTCATACCAGCCAAGTCGATGAGGTTAAGCTTCCCTCTGACAACATCACTACTGACCCTAATAGAAAGAACAGCGTGGCTCCTACTTGAAACATCGTTCAGGCTTGTGTGGGCAACTTTCCTCCTTTGCACGCCTATAGAGTACACCTCATGGAATTCCTCCATAGATCTCACAGGAACCTTCAACCATAAAAAGACAATAGTAAGCGCGATGTAGAAGCTACATTCAAGCAAACACATTCAAGCATCATCGAAACCCGAAACCCATTACATTACCCAGGCCAAGCCCTTTAGCTGCAAGTTGCCATCTTTGTCATCCAAGGCCATTATCTCCCTTGCCTTGGGCTCAAGCAAGTCATAGCACCGCTCCATGTACACCTCATAGTACGAGATCTCCACGGAGCACCATGTGCCGGTGCAGAGCGCCAGGACGGTCGAAACAGCCAAGGGGATGGACCCCGGCAGATCCTCCGTGCCCTGCGCAGCAATCAAGTTTCAGCAATAGGTTAAACACCCCGCGACAGCGGCATTTCATCAAACACATCGCAGTCAGGGAAAGAATGGGCACCTGCATCGTGTAGGTCTTGCCGCTGCCGGTCGCCCCATAGGCGAAGACCGTTGCGTTGATCCCCTCGAAGATGCCCGGAATCACAACGCTGACCTCCTGATCAAATATCTCGCAGACTCGGTCCTCTTGGCCAAAGAAAGCGTCCAGCTTGTAGCACTCGTTCCGGCTGCAGGAGTGGATCGTTTCTCAAACTTTTAATACATTATTAAACAGACCAGTAAGAGATAGAATTAGCCGTGGACACAACCACAACAGAGTTACAGAAAATCTCAATTGAGGTTGCAATTTTCTGGCAGCCATGCCAGAAGGGAGGAGCTGCGAAATTGGGGGAAACGACGGAGCTACCGCCATTAGCACAGGAGCAAGTCCACCGATTCCTGAGGTAGTTACCTGGTGTACTGGTCCTTGAGCTGGACGGTGACCTCGCCGCCGGGCTGTCTGCCTAGGAGGGAGACGCAGGGCGTCGCCGCCGAGCCGGCCTCCGACGGGAGGAACGGGCGCACCCGCAGCACGACGCGCACGGGCTGCGAGGAGGCGGCGGCGGCGGCGGTTGGTGTGGTGCTCGCCATCGGGGAGAGGCTGACGCAGTACACCGGCGGTGCTGGCTGCTGCAAGGCGAGCGGAGTCTAGAGAGGCGGAGAGCAGATCAGGAGGAGGCGGGGTGTTTGACTTTGGATGCTTGGTGCCGTGGGACGTGGAGGGAGGAAGACGGTGACCGTTGGGAGGCGGGCGGGGAGGTGGTTCGAATTTGAACACGGGAAGTGGTGTGGTGAGGACGCGTGGTGGAGCAGCAGGGGAGATTTAGGGCTTGTTTGCTTCGTGTGGCATTACCACGTCTCTGCCACGTAGCTGCCTGATCTAGACATCTCGATCAGATCTAGACATCTCGATCAGATCTAGGCTCACGAAATTGGACGACTGGGTGCAAGACAACTAAATGTGTGATGAATTCTTTTCTAATCTTTTCTTCAGGCATATGTCACTAACTAAATATAGTATCTTTAACAAGTCCTTGTGCTCTATGTTGCTGCAGTTCGTTACCTCGGATTTGTGTTGTCCGCGTACTCATGTTTGCTTGTGATTTGGTGGATACGTATGATCCAAGTGGTGTGGTATGATCCAAAGGTTGTCTGGGACAAAGGAAATCTCTAGTACATGTTTTTTTTTTAAAAAAAAAAAGAAATAGCATTCATATAGTACTCTATGCAAATAATAGTTTACTTCGTTCCAAACAGTATCTTGTATGAGCATTTTGATCACTTATATTTGGAGAGGAGTCGTATGAGCTATTGCGATGACCTTTGTTCTCATGACAACCCGGTGAAAAGGGAATGCTCCAGCTTCATATCAGTGTGGTAGATCCAAAATGTTACATATATTCTTTTTATCAAATGGCGGAGAATGGAGAATAGGAGTATGGGACGTTGACATATCCTTTGCTCTGGAACGAAGAAATTTCGTAGAAAACAATTGGCGTCCACAAGAATCGAAGAAGATTACCACGTTCAAATGAGACCTCAATGGATAACTTCGTAATTACTTATAGGTGTTGCCAGGGGCGGATCAAGAATAAATAGCATTAGGTCATTCTTCCTAAGTTACTATATAACACTAGAGTCATTACTTATTTATAATGTATTTTATGTTATTTCTATACTACAGTCTTAAAGGATTAGTAAGAGGTCATTAGAGTCATATGAGCCCAATTCATCTTTATACTGGATCCGCCCCTGATGTTGCTTACTAAATATAACCAGGGTTTTCAATTTCATTTCATGAAAAATTTCAGGGCTGAGCGCCGAAATTACTGAAATTTCGGTAATTTCGAATTCAATTCGGGCAAATGGCCGAAATTGGCATTCAAATTTGACTGGATTTCATCAAAAAATTGACGAAGTTTGACCAAATTTTGAATGTTGTTTGAATTTGGTCTGAATTCATGTGCAACCGAAATTGTTTGACCGAAAGAGCAAAATTCATGTACTAAATTTCATTAAATTTGCAATATAACTATGGTGGTACTCTTTTTTTTTTCTAGAGAAACTATGGTGGTACTTGAAAGAGTGTTTGACCTATTTTTTTAAATAATATTATTTTTAAAGAGCAAAATTTCAAGCTCCGCCACTCATGGCCAAAATGTACGAAATTTGTCGCAGCTCAACTAGTCGAGGACGACTATAAAATCCCCAAAAATCAATCCAATTCAAATTTGATTGCGCGAAGCCCCCGCTTCCTGAATATAACTATGGTGGTAGGTCGATACTAGTCGAACTCAGAGTACATATTTTGAGTTGATTAGCGATTTAGAATTTTTTCTAGAGAAACTATGGTGGTACTTGATGACAGAGTTGAGAGCGCAGCCTCCTTCCACTCGCGAGGATGGTGGAGGCGACGGTGGAGGACGATGAAGAGTGATCTTCACGCCGATCACCTCAGGCTCCTACCCGAGTACGCTGCGATGTTCGATCAACTAACCGACAACCGCGTCATCCGACCCCGCATGCTGACGCATCGGGTGATGACGCGCGCCTCAACGGCCTCCGGTTGGTGCAGGCACTACGAGACCACGGTGGTACACGCGAGTGACTTGGTGCACGACATCTTCGCGGAGGAGTAGCGCCATTAGATTTTCCTTTATATATTTTTTCTTCATTATGCCAATCAGTAGTTATGAAATCTTTGAATATCGCAATATGGCTTTCTTTGACGATCCAACTGCTCGCAACGACGCCGATAAAACGAGCTAGGTTTTTGGGCGATGCGACAACACGCGCCGACAGAGTCCTTAAAGGTCGCCCGTTTTGTAGCATCCCCTTAAAAGTTAGCCGAGTAGGCACCTTTTCGTGACGATGTGACCACACCGCTAGTTTTTCGTGACGATGGCACCGAGTAGACCGCTGTCGAACGATGTGACCAAAGCGACCACCTTTCGGACGATGTGACCACACGGCTTGCTTTCAGACGATGTGACCCGGACTACCTTTTCAGACGATGTGACCAAAGCGCCGCTTTTGTGGACGATTTACCAAGACGAGAAGCCCTAAGAACGCCCATCCACTCCATTTATAAATACAATGTAACTCGCCCAACTAGTCCACAATAGCACCACCAAGTAGAAAACATGGACAAGGAGAAGGAATGGGAGAAAATCCGCAAGCTTTTGAAGGACCGTGTCTCCCATGAAACCACCGCCGCTATCATGCCGCTTAGTCGAGAGCTTTCACCCACCAAACCTTTCCGTAACCGTGGATCTTAGGAAGTCGCCCGTAGCACGCCCAACGATTCTAGGACCACCACGACTTCTCCTATGCTCGCGAACGCCCCGGAAGGACCTCGATAGGTGGCACCCCTATGCCGGTGTAGGACGCTTGCAAGTGTGTGAAATCAACCGATGAGGGACCATTGGCGCGCTATTGGTGCCGCCAAACTACGCCGCTGATCGCAACAACGTGCATCCAGAATGAAACCCTATTTCATGGTACAATACTTTTTCATTCCGAATACGGTAACGAACTCTCTTTACCCACCGCAGTCTCCGCCACCACTATGCGACTCCTAGCAGTGGATCGACGACAAGATCCACCCTACGACATGTGGTCGTTCTTTGAGACTAAGAGCTAGGCCAGGAGCACATCGAGACCCGTGAAAGGCGATCAAAGAGTTGAAAGTCGAGCAGCCGAGCAAGGTAGGCGGGACAGCAACGCGAGGAGCAGGAGCGTGAGCATGCGAGGCGACGGAGGCCGAGAGGGAGCGAAAGAGGGCCATCGCGGCAGAGCCAAGGCGCAAGGCGAGGAGTACAACGCCGAGCCGCCCGTAAGGGTAAATGGCCACGCTCGACTCAAGAGTTCTACCATATTCCTCCACATGTCCCATGTATTGCTTTCCCTAAAGGCATGCGTACCGTGCTCTGTTCGTTGTCCCGCATGCCATGTAATCCCCTTGTCTGATGAAATGTCGGTGGTTATCGCTGAGTCATTCCCAACGCATTTTAGTATCGCCGCCTTGGTACGCATTTAATCATTAATCCTCAATCGCCCTCCAAAAATCTTCCAACATTGCACAACAACAAATAGCGATCAAGCATAAGATGGTATCGCTAGTTCAATTGGCGACAGAAGGTATCGCCGCTCAACGGCGACAGAAGGTATCGCCGACAAATCGGCGACGAGGCTCGACTCTCTACAAAATCCTCTTGCAACCGTCGAAATTCCACACAGACTCGCCTTACTCAACAAAATGTATGACACAGCAGAGAGGAGGACGAAAAGCTAGCGGCGTTGTTCGTCCCGTTGCCCACCCCTGTAATTTTCTTAATGTAACGGATTACATGATTCTTGATGTGTCAGTTACGAGTGAAGTCTGCTTTACATAGTTTTTGGTGGATATTTAGTTGCACATATGTAGTTCATGGTGTAAATGTTCTTCACACCGCAAAGACGTCAAATATGTCCGACGTCGTCAATTTCAAAATTTACTACTACGAGGACTATTATGGAGGGTCCCGAGGGAATTGATTTGAGTTATTTCCACCACGACGCGTTCCTACCAAGACCGAGCAACGATATCTCGCGCCGTGATGCGGTGGTTGTTCCACACGCTCCAAGTGGACCGTGATGTCTACGATCCGACATTGAGTTGCCTCGCTTCCCGCGTAATGTACCACGATTGGGAGTTAGTGCAACTAAAGGAACAAATTCATGGCGATCGATGTACGCATGGCGAGGAGAGGGGTGGAAATTGGTCCTTCCGTCCAGCGCTTGCAAAATCCACTCTCGCATCTGCAAGGTAACAAGTAGGAGTTGCCGACACCGAGGAAGAAATAGGTGACTCAGCGCACGCGCACACACCGGCTAAAGGGCAAGAGGTTGCCGATGTCGCCGAAGTTACCTGCTCGCTGAGACAAAGCAGTGGGCTTGCCGACGAGGGAGAGGAGCCGGAAGACTCGTGGAAATGATGGAGCTCAAGACCAAGACTACATGGCATTGTCCGAAGATGAAGGTTCCGATGACGACGATGATGCGACCGAAGAAAGCGGTTCCATCCGAGTGGAACACATACCGCCGAGAACCTCGTGGTCAACGGCTCCCATGTACCATGGAGTACACCAAAGCGAGGTCGACTAGGAGCTACGCACAAATGCAAGGAGGCCGCAAGATGCGGTCACCGGCATTGTCGGTTCGACGACATTCACCGCCGTCAAGTCTACCCCAAGATGCTACGACGTGAAGCGCGCATTGAGGATGCCCTGGCGCGCACGCTTTTGGCCCAAGTGGGATACCCACGGAAGTGCTCCATAGTGGTCCTCACACATGCGCCGTCATTGAATGGTCATAGCCCCACCGGAACTTGTCATCGTGCTTCATTGCCAATCTCATGTACGTGAGATCGTGGACAACCTAGATTTCGAGCCACGATCCATCATTCGCCATTGAGGCAAGGTTCCAAAGACACTATCGCCTATGCCAAGGCTTGGAGGGCAAAACGTAAGGCATTGGAATCAAGGTTCGACACGCTCGAGGATTCCTACCACAACCTCCCCGGCAACTCCGAGTCATACAAGACAGAATCCCGCAGACTCATGTCGACATTCAAGACGCCACGCATCCGGCGTAGCCATTTCATCAGATGGTTATCATGTCGACATTCAAGACGCCAAACATGGAGTGGAGAGATGTATGGTTACACCGTTGTTGGCCATTTCACTCGCCATCCATCCCGGGAGCAACTAATGGGGCCGCGACATTGGTAGGCTCAGGGAAAGGTTGGCCGCGGATGCACGACGCATCAGGAACGATATGGACGAGGCAGAAGCCGGACGTCGCACGAAGAAGTGCTCCATTTGCAGGGAGTCTCGCCACACCTTCAAGACATGCCCCACGCGAAATACTCAGGACCAAGGAGACATCGGCGATTCCGGACGCCACCACGGGACCTCGCCCGCGCCCCCGACTAGAGGCACCCACATGGAGACGCTGACGCCGCGACCACGACAAAAATATTATTATCAATGTTGTCAATTATCATTTTAGTTAAGTGTTATGACGTTCTTCTGCAAGTTCTGTAATATCAGAGTACGAATTCCCGATCGAATGGCAATATCACTTATCTTCCTTTTTACGAATCGTTCATACCTCAAACTTCCTCGCTAAATTCTCCAAAATTAACCGTAGTAGAACAACATACGATGATGATAAAATGTTATTACGTAGTCTAATGATTTGCATCGCTTAAAATTTATGAAAATCACAAACCGCCTAAGTGAAATAGGAAAATAAGGGTTGGGAATGGCAATGTCACTTATCTTCCTTTTTCGAATCGCTCATACCTCAAACGCCTCGCTAAATTCTCCAAAATTAATCGTAGTAGAACAACATACGATGATGATAAAATGTTATTACGAGTCCAATGATTGCATCGCTTAAAATGTATGAAAATCACAAACCGCCTAAGTGAAATAGGGAAAATCAAAATCAAGCTAGGTTGGGAATGAATCGCCGTTCAATCAAGCGATAGTTCTGCCGCCAGCTCAATCGCGATTCATTCCCGCAATCGCGAGCGGCGGGACAGGTTCCAGCCGCCGATTGAACGGCGACAGAATGAATCGCCAGATTCAATCAAGCATGAGGCACATTTTTGTAATTTTTTAAACGGTTATTTATTTTTGTAAATATCTTTAAAAATAATATTATTTTAAAAAATTCCTTTGTCCCACCCCCTCTAAAGTCAAAACTTCAGTGCTGGCACGGCCGCTTGTGCCCAATGTGGCATGGTCATTTCGGCCTTAGCCTGGTGGGTTCGGTCCAAATCCAATCACAGACCAACTTGCCTCAACAGAGAGAAACTTGGTGCTTATGTTTGTTCAGCCTTTTCGGGTAAGCACTGATCACTAAGCTTAATCTTTGATCCCTGTTAGTACTCGTTAGTTTGGTAGCCCTCCCAGCAAAATCCAACCGAAATCCTTTTAAACGAAAATCGAAAGCAGAAGGGCAAGTCAAAAGCGATCGATAAAGCCTGACAGGGAGTGATTGATGGCCGTACTAACATCCGTCCGCTCAGTCTCATCCCTGTCATGCATTCATAGATTCTCCTTTAACAAATGGCCTAAAGCTAAATCTTAAGCCCGCAATTATCTCACGGGAAACAATGCTCACGTTCACTCTTCGCAGTGTCAGACTGTCAGCACAGAAATAAACTCCGAAATCGCCTTAATTATCAACTCATTGCCTGACCATTAACCAGACCATCGTATCCGAGCCCGTTGCTTAACCCAGAATGGCAAGATATGGTGATAACCGGGAAGCAGAAAAGTCTGCACTCACTCTGCAGACGAAGGACAGTAGCCGAACATGCGCCGGCCTAAGTATCCCCCTACCACCACCAACCCCACCCTAACTTGGTCCTTTATTATTCTATTTCCAAAATTGGCCTCGGCCACAAAGTATTTCAGAAAATGACCCTTTTTTTTCTCATAGCCATTAGAGCCGGCGCTGAGGTATAACATCTCAGTGCCACACGTGATAACGCTGAGATTTATGCCACGCTGGCGGGGGAGGAGCGATGAGTCTGACGTGGTCATATGGTAACTGCCATTCTCATTAGCGCCGATGTCCGCACCAAGCCCGATGGCGATAAGCTCTGGCATCTAAACCCCGCGCAGAGGCTGTGAGTGGGCTTCTCCCCCATCCACCTCATATGCACCCAAATCAACCGGTTCCTCGTAGGTTTTGCGTGGTATTTGATCCTCAAGGTGAGCTCTCCAATCCCCCCCCCCCCAACACACTTTTACCCACCTCAAGTCCATGCCCATGTACATAGCTGAAGTCCGTCACTTAGGTCCGAGAGGACATATAAATTGCCACAACATGGTCAGTCAACACAACCACAATCCCACACAATGGCCAGTATAGGGAGAGGTCGTGGACGAAGGGGACGAGACCCCGATCCGTTTGAGGGAACAACCTACTACAGTCTAAGAAACCCTGCCCTCCACATCCTGATCCTCCTATTCGATCCAAGGAGGATTACGGTCAACCATTTCCGCGACTACCCACACAAGTACGAGTCTTGGCCGCGATGCACGCATGGACAGAAGACGCGGTGGTCCAGGTTTGCGATGACTAGGTGAACCTAGGACGTCGATTCTTCCAGTGCCCTCGGTTCAGGGCAAGTTATTACTTCCATTTTTGCTCTTCCTTTGGGGTAATGCTACAGCGCTCATAATAACCTCATCATACCTTCAGACCCATGATTGTCGCTTCACCGCGTGGGTTGACCCGAAGTATCCCATACCAACTCGAACATACATGACCTACCTCGGAGTGAGGATCCAGGAGTTGGAGGATTTACTCCAAGACTAAAGGCCCAACAACGACGAGCTCTACAGGCAGAGCCTCCAGGAGAGGTACTGACGAGGATCTAATAATCCTCGATTAATGAAACTATTTATCTGTAATACTTATTATGGATAATGGTATCTTTAACTGCCATCAGAGGTACCCCTTGTCATTAGTCTACAATGACAAGGAAAGATTATGACCACTTCATAGTCGTAAGGTCTATCCCGACTACCTTATGGTCGTAAGATCTACTACAACCATCTTATGGTTATGAGATCTACCACGACCATCTTATGGTTGAAAGGTTTGTTATGACCAGGTCAACTACAACCACTCTATAGTTGATAGAATCCACGGACATATGGACCTAATCGACTAGGGACTGTATATACTACGCTCATTCACGCGTGGTAGTTAATACACATGTTGCTTATCTTTGACATAACCACATGTAGTTCTCTCTGTCTCTGGCGTAACTGCGTGATGAACGTGTAGGACAATGTCTGACTGATAGTAACTGCTACCAACGTGTGCAATCGACCAACCGTCAAGACGTCTCCTAACACACAACAACTGCCACCCTTTCAATAACTATATAAGGGGTGGCCCAGTGGATAGAGGGAAGAGGAGGAGAAAGTGATCCATTCAGAAGCCATTAGCCTTAGTTTTGGTGGCTTGTTTCACTCTATAAACACATTCAATACAAGAACACAGGAGTAGTATTGTTATTCTCTCCGGAGAAGGCCTGAACCTGTCAAAAAAAGTTCATGTCTCCTCTTGCATGATCTTGAGTACTGTGTTCCTAAGATTGATATTAAAACATTGACAGGTACAACAAGGAGGTGGTCCACCTTGGTAGTGATTACCACCCAATGTGATGTTGCATCGACTCGAGCTGCCCTTGCGCCTGTCACTACCACGAGAACCAGCCACGTTCGCAACACCTCACAACCAGCACTCCATATGGGGTGCCCTACGATGTTCCAATTTTGCCATAGGGGAGTACATCAACAACCCCAATTAAATTTAAATCCTCCACGTCATTTTCATTCCAAAAGGCTCACATGTCCCCTAGTTGTAGCTCCCATGGTGGGTTCGTGTTAGTTGCAATATGTACCATGGTAGTAGTCAATCAACATATGCACCTAAGAACATCACACGCGCCATGTAACTCCCTGTTTGCTTGTTCAACTATATCCATCTGATGTCATGTTCCTGCACGCCGCATGCAAGCTATATCCATCAACTACATCGGAATTCCAAAAATTTACACCGTGTTGTACCATGCCAATTCTAGTAACATCCGCTTTTCTCAACAAAAACAAAACAAATTATTTACCCATCTACATGTTCACATAATTACGAATTCAATAAACTGTGCATAATGATAAAATACATGGCACCAAAAAAAAGGATGTACAGACATACTTAGTGCCAAAAAAACACGACACTGAAATTCTACACATCCATGACATGGCAGCATGGTGCCATGTTGGCAACAAAAGCTGACGTGGTGCCAAACCTTCACGCTAAGGGTGAAAACGGGTCGGATACGGGCGGATATTGCTCTTCTCATACCCTAACCCATATTTTTAGCCCAGATTCATAGTCAGGTACAGATACATATTTTTTGGGATATGACCACGGGGGCGGATGTGGATCGGATTCAGATTGGTCACGGATAACATGACAGGTAGTATACATATAAAAAAATATATAACTTCACCAACAAAAGTATCAAATTATGTTACCCATTAGAGAATTATTTATCCTACTTAACGACATAAACATAATGAAATGTAAACTCATATTATATATTAGTTAATGATTAGAAAACCATATATGATATTAAAGGATATTGACGTTTATCGGATATCCATTTTATTGATTTATCGAATATCATATAAAATACAGGTATTGATCGAATATTGATCTTCCCATATCATATCCTATATTTCATGAGATTTTTCGGATACGGATAATATCGGATGTGGGTCGGGACTTAAAAAATGGTACGCAGATGGATCTTTCGGATACGGCATTGGATCGGCACGGGAATTGTCCCCTCTGTTTTCACTCCTACTTCGCGCAACCTTTATGGCGCTGAGGCATTATATCTCAGCACTGTCCATGATGATGCTGAGATAAAGGGCTATTTTACGAAATTGTTGGTGGCCTGTATTATTTTTGGAAATATAATAAAAAGCATAGTACAAAAAGATGGATCAATGATCGAACAGTCCTGGCGATCGGTTCATCGGTTCGTCGGTCCACCGGTTTCCAAATATTAGTATTTTATTAGTTATATATTTTTTATTTCAAAATATTTTGGGCAGAAGTACCAAAATAGAAAAATATAATGCTAAAATTGGACAATCAGAGGAATCCATTGATGCATGCAAAAACAAATGCAACTCAAAACTAAAAAAAAAACAAGAATCCAGCACAAAGTTGAGGTGTTTGAAGCACTGACTCTAATCCCACCTAACTTGTATGATGGTATAAGCCAATCGAGTGTTCTCCAACACGATTTAGCACTGCCTAAGCCAAGCCGCCACCAAAATTTTGTGAAGCTGCCGATCTAATGCCACCGATGTTGAACTGAAGGACATGCATGGCTTTAGGATCTAGCAGAGGACGACGACGGCTTGTAGGATTGGAAATCCGGTGGTGGAGAATAGAAATTTTTGGCTGGATTAGGAGGGAAGACGAGGGAGGAGGAGATAGAATGAGAAGGGGGAAGATGAGGCAGTGGGAGAAGAGGAACCTAGGCTTTTCTTCCGGCATGTTTGTTGTCGGTTGTCGCTTCTCTAGCGGTAGCTAGATGGGCGGCCTCTTCTCTTCCTATGTTCCTCTTTCTTCCTCCACACCAGTCCCTTCTTCCTTCGTGTCCCGCCCTCCTCTCGTCCCGGCTCCCTCCCTCGGCCTCTCCGTACACAGGTCACATGGGCCGTGTCGGGCTCACGCCATGCCTGGCACGGCCTGACACTGTTCGCGTCATGCCGGACTGGCCCAGCCCATTGTGCTAGGGGCAGTCCAAGCACGGCGCAAGCCTTTGTGCTGTGTCGTGTCTAGATCGAACCAACAGTATCGTGCCTCAGGCCAACCCGGCCATCACGACCCATCTGGTCACCTCTACGCTCCTCTCCCAGTCGTCAGTTTTTGCGCTCAAAACAAGAGGTGTTCAGTCTGTCTACAACCGCTTTTGTTTGACGGTTTCCTCAAACATAGCCCAGTTTGTCCAGTTTTTGCTGGTCCAATTGTATAGATGGTCTTTGAAATTAACCGAACCAACAAGGTTCCATTTCCGATTTTTTCCGGTTTAACCGACGGTCAGGTCTAACATTTTGTACAGTGATAAAAAGGGACAAAATAGGGGGAAATTCCAGCCCAAGGTAGAGGGAAGCGCAGAAGTGCACGACGCGCCAAACCAAGCGCGCCCCATGCATCGCCACACGAACGCATAAATATGTCTCGATCTGCCCTTTTTTTCTTCTCGCTTCCAGCGGTTTGGGTCCCGGCGGTGACATAATTGGAGGAGCCATCATGGGCACGATTTAAAGGTGGAGTGATGGCAGAGGCAGACAGCTAGGTCTCTCCGTAGCCCCGGTGCATCAAAAATTAGCTGGGCATGCCGAGCCATGGCCAGCATACCAACCTTGCTTGACCCGGTGGTGTGAGTCGTCCGACCAACGTGCGAGAGGATTGGCGAATTCTGAGTCATCGGATCAGTGTGGTAGACGATTGGTGCATGCTCGGTAGACGATTGGTGCATGCTCTGTACACTCTTAAAGATGTGCTTGGTTCGAGGGATCATCTCATCCTAAATGAATTGGACTATCATATGATCATCCCATAAATTTGATGGTACAACAATATCCCTCAATTTGTTCTAAGCTTTTATACTTACTAGGGATGATGTTGGGATGGACCAATCCATTCCATTTCTTAAATCAAATAAGGGTGTTAGTTTTGGAGTTTGAATGTAATGGTCAATTCAAACTCCCGTCCTTCAAACCAAACACACCCTAGTTTACGGATGCGTCTCCTTGCGCTGATCAGATGGTTTAAATAAAAGGATGCATAAATTGCTTGTAAAGCGCACACAGCATAGTAGTACTAGTAGTTTTTTTAGATAATGAGTAGTACTAGTAGTTGTAAACAGAATTGGGAAGAAAGGCCGTGAGCCAATCAGGCTATGCCGACGCAATATATTGCCTTGCCGTATCAGCGACAGTAACAACAACAAGAAACAACCGGATTCCAAGATCGTGTACAAGATCAAAACAATCTGAACTACCATAATCTATATACGGTATATATATGTAACAAATAACAACTACCATATACGAGATAAGCAACATATGGAATACATATCTCTAACATCCCCTGCAGTTGAATCGAGCGGCTTCCGAACGCAGAGACTGGACCTGAAATCCTAAAATAGCTGAATTTTCATGAACAAAGTGTATACCAATCTCAATGTGCTTGGTGCATCGATGTTGTACTTGGTTAGATGACATGTAAACGGCGTTGACGTTATCACAGTAGACGACAATGGCGGAGGCAAGAGGTTGATGGAGGTCCGTCAAGAGTTGGCGGATCCAGCAACACTCGGCCACCACATGAGCGACAGCCCGGTACTCAGCCTCAGCACTGGAGTGAGAGACTGTAGTCTGCCGCTTGGAGGACCAAGAAATAAGGTTGTCACCAAGGTATATGTAGTATCCGGAGGTAGAATGGCAAGAGTCTGGACAACCAGAGCAGTTAGTGTCAGAGTAAGCTGCCAAGGAGGTCATCGACGAGACATGAAGCTGAAGATGTGGTCCAGAGTGCCCTTAACATAGCGCAAGATGCTTTTATAAGGGCAAGATGAGGCTCTCGAGGTCTGTGCATATGAAGGTAGACCTACTGAACAACATAAGCGAGATCTAGCTGAGTCAATGTCAGGTACTGGAGAGCACCAACGAGGCTACGGTACTTTGTGGGGTCAGCAACAGGCAAGCCGTCAGTGGCGGACAGCTTGGCCTGTGTATCCACGGGTGTGGCCATAGCGTGGCACTCGAACATACGTGCACACTGCAAAAGATCAGCGGCATACTACCGTTGAGAAAGGGAGAGGCTGGTAGGTGATCCCAAGAAAGTGATGCAGGTCACCCATGTCTGTCATGGCAAATTGATCATGGAGACAGTGAATGAGACGATCAAGGAGAGTTGTGGTTGATGTCGTGAGGATGATGTCATACACATACAACAGGAGGTAAGCAAGGTTGTTACCATCCTTTGAATACAAACACGGAGGTATCGGAGGTGGAAGTGACGAAGCCAATTGTGTGAATATAGGTGGCGAAACGATGGTACCATGCGCGGGGAGCCTGCTTAAGACTGTAGAGTGACTTAAGAAGATGACAGACATGCTGAGGGCGGCTGGGGTCAACAAACCCGGATGGCTGTTGGCAATAGACGGTTTTGTCAAGTGTGCCGTGCAAGAAGGCATTCTTAACATCCAATTGATGTATCAGCCAACCGCTTGAGACAGAGAGATTGAGGACAACACAAATTGTGGTGGGTTTCATGACAGGGTTGAAGGTCTCATCATAGTCGATACCCAGCTGTTGGGAATAGCCACTAACAACCCATCGAGCCTTGTACCGTGCTAGAGAGCCGTTGGACTGGAATTTGTTTTTGAAAATCCACTTGCCAGTAACCACATTGGAACCTGAAGGACGAGGAACAAGGGACCAAGTGTTGTTCTCAAGAAGAGCCTAATGATCGTCAGCCATGGCCTGTCGTCAGTTGGGATCCTGGAGAGCAGACTGATATGTCTTCATAACTAGAGAAATCGAAGATGCAATAGTCGAGAGATTCAATCGAGTGACAGGAAACACAAGACCGGTTTTGGCACGAATGGCCATATGATGAGGACCTGGCGCGGGCCGAGGAGCTGGACCAACGGGTGCTACCACGACGGATGAAACCACTGCCGTGGCGAGAGAACGAGGTGTCGTGTCAGTGATTGCGGTAGGTGAGGTTGATGTTGTGGCAGGCGAGGTAGCAGCGATTGCGGTGGGGATAGTTGCCACAACAAATAGGGGCAAAGACTCGGTAGGCGATGCATCAAGGTTTGTCGTGGCATGTAGAGGGGCAAACGCGGCAGGAGATGAGGCAAGAAAACGAGATGCGGCAGAGGGAGCGGTAGTCGTGGTAGGGCTGACGGCGTGAGAGGGGCCACTGGGCGGATGGAGCGTAGGTGGCGACGATTGTGTGGACGCGGAATCAAGGAGAAAATCATGAGTCAGGTGTAGATGAGGATGTGTGGGTGGAGAAAGGAAACACTGCTTCATACAAGAACACATGACGGGAGAGGATGATGTGTATGGTGGAGATATCATAGCATCGGTAGCCTTTGTGAGAGGAAGGGTCCAAGGAAGATGCACGCTACCGAATGTGGACTGTGACGGGTTGTGGATGAGAGGTTGGGGTAGCACAAGCATCCAAAAACGCGTAGGTGGTGGAGGGAAGGGGTCGGCAATGCAGGTGCTCATATGGTGTGAGGGACTGAATTGCTTTGAAGGGGCGACGGTTCACAAGGTATGTGGCTGTTGCGAGGGCCTCAGCCCAAAAAGATGATGACATATGCGCTTGGAATAGAAGGGTACGCATAGTGTCGTTAAGGGTTCGAATGGCGCGTTCGGATTTTCCGTTTTGAGGAGATGTTTATGGGCAAAAAAGACGGAGATGGATGCCGTGCGTGCGAAATAGGTTCGATGAAGTGGAATTCACAAAGTCCGTCCCATTATCAATTTGTATAGAGACGAGATGAAGCTGAAATAGCATGCAGACGTATGCAATGAAAGAGGCGAGGGTTTCGTGAACACATGATTTTTGGCGTAGAGGAAGAGACCAATAAAAGTGTGAGAAATCATCAATGACAATGAGGTAATACTTGAAACCAGAAGTGTTGGGTACAGGAGAAGTCCATAAATCACAATGAACTAACTAGAATGGAGTACTAGTATTGGAAGTAGAATTTGGAAAAGGCAGTCGAACGTGTTTGCCCATTTGACAAGCATGACATGTGGTACGATCTGCTTTATTACAAGAAATTAAGGATGACTGCTGCAAGGAGACCATGGCGTCACGACCCGAATGACCCAATCGCCAATACCACAAGGAGGTCGGGGCAGCGGACAGGAGTGCATGGTGAGATGACGTCGGTGGAGATGCGGTGGGGTAGAGTGTGTAGAGATCCCCATCGCTATTGTAGTGAAGAATCACGTTCCTGGTTCGAAGGTCCTTGACAGAGAAACCGAAAGAGTCAAACTCAATGGAGCAAGAATTTCCACATGTAAACTGTCGAACAGAAAGGAGATTGCGAACAATAGACGGAACGACAAGGACGTTGTGGAGATGGAAGAAGTCACTCGAAGGAGTGGGAATAGATGTGTGTCCCGAGAGGAGAATAGGCATGGAGGCACCGTTCCTGACCATCACACCGGAAGAGGTAGGTAAAAGGGAGATGGAGTGGAGAGTACCATCATCGGATGCCATTTGCGAGGTAGCACCGGAATGCATCACCCGTCCGCCGTTGCCGCTGTGAAGGGACATGTTGTTGATGGCGGAGACGAGGCCAGAGTTGTCCCAGCTTACTGCGCCGTTGGACGGGGTACGATGGCACAACTACACTGTTGTATGCTTGCGCCAGTGTCGACGATGGATGCGGGCCATGGAGGTCGACAGTGGAGGGGGCATGCCAGGCACCGACCCATGGTTGGGCTCGTTCGGAGCACGGTGAGAAGCACACCCATGGTCCGGTGGGCGCCGGTGGACCTCGGGGATTGGAGGGTGCGCCATTGTATTGCATGTTGCTGCCGCTGCCACCTTTCTTTCCTTTGTTCTTGCGGTATGATATTCCGCTGGAGTTGTGATCACCACGATCGCCGCGACAGGACGAGTTGCCACAGGTTGGGGGCTGGGCAATGGTGCTGGAGAAGAGAGTCGTGGCCGTGGTGATCTTGGCAGCATTGTCGAAGCGGAGCTCCTCAAGGAGCAGCATGGAGCGGGCTCAAACAAAGGTTGGAAATAGAGTTTTCAAAGAGATGATGGACACGACATTGGAGAATTGCAGACTGAGGCCACAGAGGGTGTTGTGCACAAGCGTGCGATCGGACACCGGTTGATCGATGTCACGGAGGGCATCAGCCAACATCTTGAGCTTCTGGCAGTAGGTGGTGATAGAGATATCACCCTGAACCAAATTGTGAAATTCAGTATAAAGGTAAATGGCGTGACTCTCCATGTTGTCCTGGAAGATTTCCTCGGCGGCAATCCAGAGAGCATGAGCAGATTGCTCGGGCTCCATGACGATGTCGAGAATATCATCAGAGATGGAGCCATAGTGCCAAGTGAGGACTGTGAAGTCCTACTGAACCCAAACGGTGACGTCAGAGCGAGGAGGAGTGTCGTCAATGTGTTGAAGGAGAGAAAATTTGCCGAGCATGGCGGTGAAGAACATCCGCCACTTTGTGTAATTTGAGGCCTTCAGATCAAGAATGACGGGAATATGCGTCTTGATCCTAGCGACATTGATGGCAGTGGAGGCCGGCGCCATGGTGGAGAGTAATGCTGAGGCAACGGTGTCAGTGGCTAGGTCTAGGGAAGGGGCGGAAGCAGAGTCGATCGACAGCAAGGAGCTCATGTCATGGAGGGAAGAGCGGGACCGGGATCGAGAAATATCTGATACCATGTAAACGGAATTGAGAAGAAAGGCCGTGAGCCATCAAGCTGTGCCGGCGCAATATATATTGCCTTGCCATATCGGCAACAGTAACAACAACCGGATTGTAGGATCGTGTACAAGATCAAAACAATCTGAACTACCATAATCTATATACGGTATATATGTAACAAACAGCAACTACCATACACGAGATAAGCAACGGATGGAATACATATCTCTAACAGTAGTATCTCAGTAGCCAGTGACATTTGCCTGCAAAGAGATCTGAGGGATTGAGATGAGATCTAGGGCTCAGGTTACAGCAAGGGGTGCACTGTCCTTTTGCAGCGCACTATTATGTGCGGTGAGATGACTTTTGTTCTTAATGATTTAGGGCGTAGTAGATGGCCCATGCTCCTCAACCACTTATATCATGTCACCGAATTGAGTGTCCTGCCCAACTAACTTTAACTCCTCCATGATCATGACAACACCCATCTGTTCCTTTGGGGGTCACTGTAGTACTAGTGAAATGCGCAATCTCGAGTCTGGACTCCTGGACAAATTTTTCCTTGCATTAGCCTATACATATGGACCTCGAGCAGGATAGTCTCACTCCTTGACAGGTAAAAAGAGAGCATATGTTCTTCTTTTCTACCGATTGCATATCAGGCTGCCTCGCACATAAACAGATAATAGCATCCACTTCCTCTCAGATTCTGTAGTGTTCACTTTCTTCTCTGGATAGCTCCAATCTTTAATAACGGCATTTCAGAAAGAAATACTTTGCAGTTCGCTACTGGAAGACCCCCAACAAAATGTTAATGATTTTGTGAAATAATGAGAAATTCATGGAAAAAGGACCATGAGAGAACAGAAATTTCCAAAAGCTGTACAATATCATAACTATAGCAACAAGTGCTGTACAATGCGACCAGAAAATGTCATAGAACAGATGGCTTCATTGATGGATTATTTCAGGGACAAGAGTATACCAAAGTGTATATCCTTGTGGGGAAATTTGCCTTTGGGAAACCTATCCTTAATTCCTTGAAAGATTTTGCTCAATAGATCTATACAGCTCCCAGCTGAGGAGTGAAACACCGACACTGACCAAACCAATTGAACCGAAAAGAATTAGACTCCTCTGCAAATTGCAAGCCAAGAGTACCTGCACTGCTGAAATGGATCAAGAGGCTTCATCGGACACGCAGTTAGATCAATGAGCCACCGCGACCCGGGACTGCAAGGTGATGCTCTTCTGGCTGGGCATGGCGAGCATGGCCGTGTGATCCAAGAAATCCTTGAGGTCCACCACCGCCTGCAGTATCCTCCTGAGGTCGTCGGCGCGCATGAACCCGACGGCGCCCAGCCGGCGCACGGCGTAGACGTAGATGGTGAGGCAGCCCTTCCTGAACTTGAACCGCGCCATCTCGCTGCCGGTGAGGCCGCGGATGAGCTTCTTGTTGACGTCCCCGAGCGGGATCATGGCCGGCCAGAGCTGGTCCACGGCGGCCTTCATGCTCTCGGACTCGAACACGAAGAGCACCACCTTGGACTTCTTGGTGCCCAGGCCGAGCGTGAGCGTGTGCCACGCCTGGTGCGCCAGGATGGTGAAACTGGTGGGCATGTAGGTGGTGGTGGACGGGAACGGCAGGCTCTGGCACTCGCTCAGGTACGACGGCGGGATGTCGAGCAGGCGCAGCAGCTCCAGCGGCGACGCGCGCCGCACCGTGAACGACTTGACGATGAACTGCCCGCCGAACCGGATGCCCTTCACGTCGGCGCACGGCTTGAAGTGCGCCTCCCCCGTGCTCTTCTCCTTCTCCTTCTGCTTGTGCTTGTGCTTCTTCTTCTCCTCTGCCATGGCGTGCTGCTGCTGGAGTAGTGAGGTGAGCTGTGCTGCTGGTCCTGGGGCGCCCAGGGAAAAGGGCTGTAATGACCACCAGTCCCACCTCCCTGGACTTCCCCTCGTTATGACTTATGCCTGCTGGTACCATACCGCAAACTTGCAGTCAGAGTGAAGGACCGTCCACTTCACCACTTGGGCATTAAGGAAGAATTTAGTAGCTTCATTATTTTTGTAATCGGTCTGGTTGGTCAGAGAATGCGGAGGCCTTGTTGGCGATGCCCTCATACATCTCTGTCATATAAAACGAGTTACGATTGTTGTTGTTTTCAGCATCTGCGCGCGTAAAAGCACGCACGCACGCGCGTGCGTGTCTACTAACTTTGGTCCTTATGTGTAGCTAGCTCTCTTCCCTTCTCCTTTTCGTGCAGCTAGACAGCTACATAGCAACCCAACTAAGATGATGCTGTTAGTCGTTGGACTCTTTCTTGAGGTGATAGCAAGATCCTTACTCTCATGGAGAGGATGACACTTGGAGATGGAGCAATTTTCTCTTGTATATTTCTCTTCACAATACCATGCCATCCCGGGGGTTGGGGATACATATTTATAGGGCTGAATCACCAAGATACGCCAAGATATGCTAGTCTAAGATGCTTTCTGTCCTAGATGCTCCGCCCTAGATGCTCTGTCTAGATGCTCTGTCTCTAAAGCTAGTCCTAAAGCTAGTCCAAGATGCTCTGTCCAAAGAGATGCTAACCATGGTCGAGGATGCTGTCCTTGAAGGGCGGCAAAGCCAACACGAGACTTATCCATCAATCTCCCTAAGTCTTGTGTGTCTCCTTGAGGAATCGAGCCATCCCGATCCTAGAGCAGAGCGTCGTCCTTGATTTCAACGCGGGAAGGCGCCCCCAACTTGACAGAGTCTCGAGCGCCCGAGTCACGCCGGAGAAGAACTCCCGCCGCCGGCCATGTGGTGGGTGTCGCGGTGTCGAGGCACCACCCGCCGGTCTTTTTATTGCGGAACTTTCGCCGAAGAGGGCGTGTGCTTTGACTCGTCAAGGTGGAGAGAGCGCCGCGGCCGGGTGCCGTGGAGGTAGTTCGATGCTCGCCTGAGCAATGAACAGAGCGGATGCTCCTCCTCCTCCGCTGCCGCGACGTGGGCCCGCGCGTCGTGGTGGTATCGACAATCCTTGGCCCGGTGACCGTGCTTGCCGCGATTGTAGCAAGAGTCGCTCTTGTGCCGCTCTTGTTTGCAGCCAGCGGCGCCGCCTCGGCGCCCACGCCATCACCCTCGGACATCCTCGCGCCATGCTCGGCGTTTTGCGCTGCTTGCGCGCTTATCACGCGATGCGGCGTCGTCGTGGAAGAAGGTTCTTCTTCCTGTCACCTTGGCCGGCGCCCACTCCTCCCGAGCGAGGAGGAGCTTCACGCCAATGGTGACGGGTCCCGAGAGATCGTGGCTCATCATCGTTGGCGACCTTGAGGCGACCTATCGCCTCCCTCGATCGACATCGTGGAGAGGTCCAGCAGATCGGATCGCCCGAGCCATCCGCTTGTACTTCGGGACGCCTGGCGAAAGAGCTTCTCGGCAGCTCTCTCCTCGTAGGTGTCTTCGCCAACCGTACCAACTTCGCAGCAGAGTGTTGAGACGAGAGCAAAGTCATCAACGCCCTCACCGCTTGAAGGCCGGGTCTCCCTCCGCGCGGCGCCTGCGGTGTGGACTTGCGCGCGCGCGGCCGCCGTCGCGTGCGCAGTTGATGGCGTTCCAAGCCTCCTTGGCGATCGCTTGTTGGAGAGCGAAGCGCATCTCGGGCGGGATCGCGGCGATGAGGGCATCCAGCGCCCGCCGATCCGGTCGAGTCGACGTCGCTGCGTCGGACCGCCTCCCACATGTGCCGCACTGAGCCTCACCTTCATCACCGCGGCCCACTCGACGAAGTTGGCCTTGGTGAGGGTAGGCTACCCACCGCCGGGGCGCCCCGACAACAACACGGAACCGTGGTAACCAGTGCACGTCGAGGAGAGAGCCACACCGCTCGTGAAGGCGCGCTCTCTATCGACCCGTCTGCCGCCGTTGTCGGCGCGCCTCCTCGAGCGCCACCGCCGCGGCGCGCCTCCTCGAGAGCGCCATCGCCAGCCGCGACCGCGCTGTCGATCGCCGCCAGCTCGTGGCGTGCACGGCCGCCACTACGCCGCTCGCCCTCGCCGCCTCCCTCTCCGCGGCTCAAGGTCCGCGTCGGCGCGCCATCGCAGAGATGGAGCTGCTGCTGCTGCCGCGCAAGACCTTGACCGCCGCTGCGCGACGCCGCGTTTGCATCCGCCGCCGCCGCTTCCGCCTGCCGCCTGCCGCGCCGCCGGCCGCCGGCCTCGCGCCGCTGCGTTGCTGCCGGGCTCTGCCGCTGCCGCCATGGCGCGCTTGCTGCGGCGAGCTCGGCCGTCGGCCGCCGCGCTCGGCTCGAGGCGACGAACGCCGAGATCGCTCTGCGGACATGGCGCGCCATCGGGGTGTTGCGTGGAGAGGGCTGCTTCGACGAGCCTGCCGTCTTCGAGAGGAGTGGCGTGGGCAGCCGGCCGCCGCTGCTACGGTGGGAGCTGCTGAGGCCGAGAAGGAGATGAGCGAGGGGATGCTCGGGCTACGAGGATACACAAGCTCGATACTACTTGTTAGTCATTGGACTCTTGTTTGAGGTGATAGCAAGATCCTTACTCTCATGGAGAGGATGACACTTGGAGATGGAGCAATTTTCTCTTGTATATTTCTCTTCACAATGCCATGCCAACTCGAGGGTTGGGGATACATATTTATAGGGCTAACCACCAAGCATATGCCAAGCATATGCTAGTCTAAGATACTCTGTCTAGATCTTTGTGTCCTAGATCTTTGTGTCCTAGATGCTCTGTCCTAGATGTCATCCTCTAAAGCTAGTCCTAAAGCTAGTCCAAGATGCTCTGTCTAAAAGAGATGCTAACACTTGATCAAGGATCTTTGTCCTTGAAGGCGGCAAAAGCCAACAGAGACTTATCCATCAGATGCTTCCGTGTGCCCGCTTAAAAGGTGGCATATGATTATAGGCTCTGCTAAAGAACTCTGAACAGTTTCAGACCAAATAATGAGAGCCTGTTGGTATGCATTTGTGAATCTAACTGCACTTTTTTCCGTATGCTGTCCTAGATACTCAGGATGGTGGATCAATTTCTTGGAGAAATAGAAAAGGAGGAGGAAAGAAGAGGCTAATCTAGAGCAGCCAATGAGAGAATTCGAAATGAGAACCATACAAAGTGACTAAACACACTTATAAACATGTTACATACCCTATAACAGTTGAGGCAAACCAAACAAACCAAATATTGGTAGCACCATCAAAAATTGGTTGTTGTTTGATTTGCTACCAAAATCTGGTAACGTTCACGAAAAATTGGTAACGCTAATGAAATTCAATGTCACACGCCGGCAATTTGAGGGCAAGGAAATCGCTCATCAAAAATTTGGTAACGCTAAAATTTAGCTTGACAATTATCTAAACAACGTTCTTTTTATCAATATTTGGCTTTGTCCAGATTTTGGCTATGCTAAAATTTTGGCTCAGGTCATCTTGGCCATCAACTAACAACCCCTTGATCTTAAAGAAACCAATGTTCCTGCTGGGCGCCTTGTGCAGAAGCAGGCAAGCAGCAATAATCCTCGGAAGATCAGGTGAGCCGTTACTTTGAGATTTCCTTTGCGCTGTCCGGTCGCAGCAGCTACGAAAGCGAATGGCCTTGAAGGTATGTGGCCTGTCGGAGACTGATCAGGTCAAGGATCTTGACAAATAAAAGGCGGAGACTGATCAGGTCGAGGATCTTGACAAACAAAAGGCTATCTGCCACAGACTTCCTACGCTTAGAAGTATGGTAAGCTTAAAGGAGAATCCATTGCAGAATTATTACAACAACGACAGCGCAACAACTAATAGCTAGCCTGACACAATTAGAGCTCACTGAAAAATTGGTACTGTACTGCAAGCTCCCAAATCTCCAACCAATTCTTTCCGTTTGTATCCATGTCTCTTCTTGATATAGTATATCATATATACCTAAGACTTCTTTTCATCAGTGGATTGGCATACAGTTTTGTCGTTTAAGGCAGAACTGTTGACCCTTCAATTCCCAAATGAGGCCAGTTTTTTTTATCCAAAAATGGTTATGCACAGCTCAAATTATGTCGGACCCGGATTTTCTAATCCGAATCCTCTGTGAAAACGCTGTGCTATTCCCTGGATCAGTAGATAGCACTCACGTGCATTGCTGAATCATTCATACATAGCGTGAACTAAAGTATCATTATTACAATCAGCAGAGTGACATAGACCACGTCGGTCGAGTTTACAATCGGGGCGATCGGGCCAAATTGATTACAATACGTAACACGAATACGGTGGCGGAAGCAAAAGGTAGAGCTCATCTCTTCACGAGCAAGCGATCGGGCAGCTCAGGTGTCGATCGATATTACCCAAGGACCGGATAATATCGGTTGTATGCAAGTACCAACGAGTCAACTTAGATCTGCGTCGAGGCCTGAACTACGGATCCTAGACTACTCTTCATCGTTTCCTTGCCCATCAACTTCGGATCCTCGTAGTAAGCATAGTCTCCTCCATCGGCGTCATCCGAAGGGTTTGGGGAGAGCGAGGATGAGCACAACTACGTGCTCATGAGCCAATACACAATGCAATGATATACATGCAAGGCTTACAAGGATGGCTCGGTTCTTTTATTTGCGAAAGCAATACTTTCAAATATCATAAGTACAAATTCCTAGCACTTAGCGGTTTTAGCAAATTTCATTTTAGTTAAAGAGAAATTTGTGCAATATTTTATATCAGAGGTTACCTCCACCTTCATGCTTAATTTGATTGTGGTTACATCCACCACTAAACGACAACGTACAAAGACCGAGATTAACCAATCTCGTGGCTAGTGAGCCCGCCACAATTTTCATACCACCCACAAAGTTTTTGAAATAGAACTAACTCAAGTTAAGTTCCCATGTCCGCCTTTGACCGTAGGCACGGCTGTTTAAACAGTTTGTAACTCTGCAGAGATTGTACACTTTACCCACAAGAGACAATTAACTCGTTGCCCTACACGATTCCGTAGTCGTGTAGTCGAGAGGTTGTCACAATAACTTTTCTAAATATCTCGTCCTTTCCATCATCTCACCCATATGGGGTTACGCCCATATGTTGCGCGGGATGTCCACCTCAGCGACTGGCGTAGCGTGGCTACACCTCAGCGACTGGTGAACTTCACCCTTGACTCGGTGTCCCATCCAGCCCGACATACCCAGAGCTTTTGCCCCTTTGTCCCTCCAGTGAGGTGACTTTGGTGATTTGATAAATGTACTAAGCCAAGTCGCGATTTGTTGCGGACTTGTGGTTGTACTTGTTATACACAGGAGGTCGTGACAAGATTAAGTCCTTAGGGTTATGCGGACGGCTCAACCACATTCCCGCCATTCTCGTGCTACATCCGCACTCCACCATCTTACCATCCGCCAGACGGGTTTTAGCGATTTAGGGTTTTGAGATGTAAAATACAACAATTCAACCATCTCGGTCATTTACCCATAATGACCGCCCAAATCATTTTATGTTTGAAAAGATGATGATTAGGACATTTTAATGTCCGGTATAAACAAGTCTAGCATGTCGCTTAAGTACAACCTATAGCTAGTATTACCATATAGTTACTAGGGTGACAACGGATTTAAGGGATTCAAATTATCAGGATGGCATAATAATTAATTATTCAACAAGCTGGGCAATTAACTACCTTAAACTTTAACATACATTTGTTTAAAGAATTAAAGCATACAATTTGCTATTTTAAAAGAATATAATTTGCATAAAATGTAGGCTCAATATGATCAAAGTATTGACTCGCCTTGGTTGTAGGAGAGAGTCCAGAGTAGTCTTGTCCTTGATCGACGTGGAGGTCTCGGCGTCTCAAATCTGTGTGAAGTACCGGCAAAAATAAACGACAAGCAACGAAAGCAATTAAATACACAAGAGTACACAAATGAACTCCAAATTGAACAAGACCTATGCCATTAGCAAGATCTTGATTTTAGAAATTTTGAGAAATTTATTTCATAATTTTTGGAGTTGAAATGGGGGAGTTATTAATTTTAGAAGCCTCTCTTTTAAATTAAAATAGGAAAAGGAAACTAAAATCACAAAAAAAGAAAATGAAAATCGCCATGACCAATTTCGCCCGCCAGTGATCTGCTGCTGGCGTGAGGCGCCGGGAGAGGGAAAGAAAAGCGGCCCGGGAGGCGCTGCCTAGGAGAGAAGAGGCGCGGGAGGAAGGGGAACGAGCGCGGCGCGGCGGCGAGCGAGAGAGAAGGCGGCGCGGAGTGGAAGAGGAGGTGGCGGCGCGTGGGGGGAAGAAGGGCAGCGGCGCTCGGGAAGAAGGGGCTCGGGGCGGCGATGGAAGGAGAGGGCTCGGGGCGCATGGGGATCCCGGAGGGAGAAGCGGCGGAGGTGACGGCGATGGTGATGGCACGGAGGAGGCTCGGGGCTCACGGTGGTGACGCGAGAGGGACGGCGACGACGGCGACAACGGAGGTAGCGCTCGGCTCCTTCTTCCTCTCCTTTTCTTCTTGCTCGGGGTTCTTTTGCTTGGGGGAAGAAGGAAGGGAAAGCGGAGGTGCGGGTCTAGGGCTTTGTGCCGACGCGAGGAGAGGGGTCCGGCGGCGGCGCTTCGGCTTGCTGCGCGCAGCGGGAAATGATGGCGGCTCGACGGCGCGCGGAGAGCAACGGTCGGCGAGGACGGCAAGGACGGCGGGACGGCGTGACGGGACAAACCGAGGTCGGGCGAGGGTGGGTTGACGGGGAAAGAACGAAGGGCGGTCAGCGGGGTTGACCTCGGGGAAGCAGGGCATCACAAATTAATTGGCTAAGACACAGCATAAATTGCATTTAGGTTTGCTTTATCTGGTGGAGTTACAGCCAGGGGGAAAAAAAACTTATTGCCAACTCCAACTTGAAGCTCACTACTTTGGATGCCACCCCTTTTGTTTTTCTGTCGGCTAGGATCACAGTGGAGTACTGGAGTGAGAAGACCTAACTCCCATCTGGTGGTTCTGGTTGATATTAAGCTAAGTACATCTCAAATGTACAGCTGGTTAATGATTTTCCCAGTGCAACAACCAGTCGTAACATATAAATGCCCTAGTCTAAATCAATCGTTACTGATGTGTAGCTTAATGACATAAATAGACCTGATTTGAAAGCCCAACAGCTATGCTCAGCTCAACTATGGATACCAGAGTAGATGTCAAAATCAGAGCTAACATGTCTACTAGTAGAATGGGAAAAGGTTGTCGGAATTAAGCCTGAGAAAATTAGCTCACCAACTAAAGAGTTGAGTCTTCAGGTAGTTCACCTTCAGAATTAGGTACGGCTGGAGCATTACAGAAATGATAATAGCCCCCTGTAAAATACATAAAATTGAGATGCAAAACATTGTCTAAAGACAGTCTATTTTGTTCCTTGTAAACATTGCTTGTGAGCAATCAAAATGATTTAAATGAAATCCAGTGTTCTGAATGGTAGGAGAACCGAGAACCTTTTAAAGCAAATTGGTGAGTGCATAATGTACACACAGCTAAAGCAAAAAAAAGTCCAAGAAGCAGGTCACTCAGCCCTGTTTGGTTTGGCGTCAGCTTTCGGCCGAGAAAGCCGGAAGCCGAACAAAACGGTCGGCTTTTCGAAGTGGCTTTTACCGAAGCCGCTTTCTCATTGAACGCACGGAAGACTAAAGCGGGAAGCCGCCCGCGGGGAGCTTCAGCGGCTTCCCGCAACCCCCATTCCCAATTTACCCCCGAACTTCGGGGGTATTTACCCGCCAAATGCCATGGAACAAAACCGGTTGCCTCCCCCGCAACCCCCCCCCCTCCCCGCCCGCTCAGCGCCTCAGCCCCTTACTCCTGTGTGCCTCCTCCTCCCGCGCCGGCGAGGCTCGCCGCCCTCCTCCTCCCGCGCCGGCAAGGCTCGCCGCCTCCTCCTCCCCATTCCTCCGGGCCCGACTTGCCACCGCCTTCCCCCTCCTCCTCCATGCGACCGCCATCTTCTCCCCCGCCCAGATTTGGACCTGTCCAGATCTAGACGCCTCCGCCTCGGCTCCTTCGGCTCGCCCTCCCCCTCCTCCTCCCCGCCGCGCTGGTCCTCCTCCCCCCAAGCGGCCGCCCTCCTCGTCCCCCTCCCTCCTCCCCCAACACTGCCCCCTTCTTCCCCGAGCGCGTGGCCCCACCATCGCTGAGCTCCCTCGACTCCTCCACCCTCAGTCCTCCTCCTCCCCCACCGCCGCCGCCGCCCTCCTCCCCGGCGCCTCCTTCCCCGACTTCCTCCTCCTCGGGCTCCCTCCCCCGGCCACACACTCCTAAACCCAAACCTCTTCCCCTGGCTCCATCCTCCTCACCGGTCTCCTTCCCTGGCTCCATCCTCCATGCACGCAGTACCCATGCAACGATGAAATTGTTGACTTGGTGTTCATGTGATGAAATGCATTACATCTTTGTGTTGCAATGGATAATTCAGTGTGAAAATGTGAATGTTCTTGGTGCTTAGATTTTCCTGATAGGTGGAGTCATTCCCTTTCATGGATTTGTATGGATTCTGAAGTTCGATTCTGCAACTGATGTTTGAACAATTTGTGTATGTTTATATGTTTGTTTTTCACTGGATGAACTGAAGAATGTAATATAATGTTTATGAAGCTGATCCTGCTGCTATGGATTGCAGTTGGGTTCGACTGTAATTGGGTTGAAGACCAAGGATGGTGTTGTCCTGGCTATCGAGAAACGTGTGACCTCGCTACTGCTGGTAATTGTGTCTTTACCTATTACTTCTTTTGAGATGCTAAAATGATTGCTCAATTGTATGATCACAAGCTGCTGGTGTTGTCCTAGGCATGCTTCAGATGCTTGCTATCTACATGGTTGTAAAACTGAGTTGTCGAATTGTTTGTAAAGTGCACACTTATAACATGTATACATAGTTCTGATTAGTATTCATACAATTCAGTTTTTCATTTGATTGATCCAAGTACTGCATGCCTGTCTATTTGCAAGCTTGTTTGTGTGTTGTCCATTGTGATGATCGAGATGGTGCTGGTGCTTGGCATTGTGATGGTTTGCATTTTAGGGCATGCATGACAACTTCTTGTTGTTGATAGTTATAAATCAAATTACTTGATTGATATTAGATCAGTTAATATGTCATCTTTGATGTACTGCATGATTGGTGCATACTTACATGGACCTTGATGCCCTGACTCATGTAAATAAGAATAAATTCATCCTCAGTAGTTTGTCAGCATGCATATGGGTGATGTACTTTTAATGGTGCATACTTACATGGACCTTGATGCCATGATCATAATTTTGAATTCTTTTCTATCAAATTGAGATATATGAATGTGATGAGTACTAGTACTAAACTGCTGATCAAATTGAGATATCAGTTTGCTGCTTGGTTTACTTTCAGTATTTAGTATTTAGTTTGATATTGTTTAGTAGACGTTAACAACAAATGAAAGATAATGTTGCCTAACACTGCCGATACCGGTCCCAAGCCGGGAAAAAGTGGAGGGGGCATGAATTGTCACTTTATTGTACTGAACTAACTAATCCAAACATTGACAGTTTTTGGCATCTAGAGGTTGAGGTTGGTAAGGTGTACTTGATATCTAGAGGATCAGTGAAACTTGCTCAGAAGTAGTTTACAATGACCGTAAAGTAACTCCGGATGCCTCAACATCTATAGAAATTTATTCGGTTACTCTTATTGTAACTATATCCATTAATGCATGTTCCTGTTACATATACAGCTAAATTGATACAAATTGTCCATAAATACCTTCACTGATTGTTATTGCGATGTTCAATGTTTGTGTCTGTAAAAATTGTCCATAATTGCCTTAAGATGAATTTCAGAATAATGATTGCAGTGGTTAAAATTTTTAGTGTTCATGCTGTTAAAATTGCAACTACTCATATATGCCATGGAATTGCTGATTGACTGAGCATTATCAAGATTTAAATTCTGCTGGCATGGATTTGTTTATAATAATGATTTATTGTAATATTTATTCAGTATAATAATTTTTTTAGTTGTATTCATTATTCACTGTAATAATTGTATATAATAATTATTTATTGTAATAATTATTTATGCAATAATTGTTTGTAATAATTATTTGTTGTAATAAATGTTTCTTGTAATAATTATCATTAAATACGCTAATTGTGGTTTATTGCGTTATTTACGATATATTACCGTTAATCGTGGTTAATATCGGTAGTTATTGTTTATTGCGGTAGTTCTCATCAATTGCGATAGTTCTCGTCAATTGCGTTAGTCATTGTTAATAGTCATTAAATATCGTTAAATGTTGTTAAATATCGTCAAATGTTGTTAAATATTGTCAAATGTCGTTAAATATCGTCAAATGTTGTTAATTATCGTTAAATGTTGTTAAATATCGTTAATTGCGTTGAACGACATCAAATAAGCCATTACTGTCCTCAGGGGCATTTCAGATATTTTCCATCTCGGTCGCAACACGACCTACCTAAAAGCCGACGACCAAACACCAAATCGTAAAAGCCCAAACTGATTCACCCATGAATGTAAAGCCCGCAATACGGTGGAAGCCGCCGTAAAGCACAACCGAAACGAACAAGCCCTAAATGTCGTCAAATGTTGTTAATTGCGTTAAACGGCATCAAACAAGCCATCATTGTCCTCAGGGGCATTTCAGACATTTCCCATCTTGGAAGCTGACAGCTAGCCTACCTAAAAGGGGTGTTTGGAATGGTCGTGTTTTTTCGGCGGCTTTTGATCGCATCGCAGGCTTTAGCTCAAAGCTAACGGTGGGCTTTTCTGATTTGGTGTTTGGCTGTCTAGCTTTTAGATAAACTGGCTGCAGCTTCCGAGATGAGAAATGTCTAAAATACCCATGAGGACAGTAATGACTTGTTTAATGCCGTTTTACGCAATAAACATCGTTTAACGACAATTGACGACTATTAACGAAAACTAACGTCAGTTGATGATAATTAACAGTATTTAAAGACAATGAAGAACTAACACAATTGACGATAACTACCGCAATTAACGATAATTAACGCCGACTATTGCAATATACCGCAATTTAGCACAATTACCGCGATTAACAACAATTAACGATAATTATTACAACACATAATTATTAAAATAGACAATTATTTCATAAATATTTACAATAAATAACCATTACACTAAACTATTATTGCAATTAACAATTATTACAATTACAATCAACAATAATCATTACAGAAAAAAGAAAATAAAAGAAAGCAAAGAAAAAGAAAACAACAAAAAGGAAAACTAGGGTTAGGTTTCCGGCGGCGGCGGTGGCGGCGGAGGAGGAGGAGGAGGAGGCCACCGTCGGCGGCGGCGGTGGTGGGGGAGGAGCTTGGCGGTGGAGACAAAGCGAGGCGCCAAGGCGAGGGAGTTGGCACCGGCCGTCGGGAGAGAGAAGCGGCGGTGGCTCGGGGAGGAGGAGGAGGAGGGCACGGCGGGGAGGAGTAGGGGGAGGGCGGCGGCGCGATCGGGAGTGGAGAGAGGAGGAGGCGGCGCGGCCTCGCCGAGCCGGAGGAGGCGCCAGATCTGGCAGATCCATATCTGGCGGGAGAAAGCAGCAGTAGCAGGAGAGAGGAGGAGCACGGCGGGGAGCAGGAGGAGGAGGAGGCGGCCTCGCGAGCCGGAGGAGGAAGCACGCGCGGGAGAAGGCGGCGCCCAGATTTGGATCTAGAAGGCGGTGGTGGCTCGGGGGGAAGGCGGCGGTGGCTCGGGAGGAGGAGGGGCGCGCGGGGAGCAGGAGGGGGAGGACGGCGTGGGAGGAGGCGCACGGGAGGAGCGGGAGGAGGAGGAGGCGCTCACACGGGAGGAGCGGGGCGGCCGGGGGAAGGTAATTTATTCGATGGCATTTGGCGGGTAAATACCTCCGAAGTTCGGGGGTAAATTCAGAAGTGGGGTGGTGGGAAGTCGCGGGAAGTCGCCGAAGGGCGCTTCGACTTTCTCCGTTGAGGTGAAAGCGGTTTTTTAAAGCGGCTTCAAAGCCGGCCGTTGAACGGCCCGCTTCGGGAAAGCCGGCCGGTTGCCGTTCAAATGGGGCCAAAAGCCGATATCAAACACCAAATCGAAAAGCCGGCGGTGTCACTGCGGCTAAAAACCTGCGATGCGATGGAACCACTTTTCGAAAAGCACGGTAAAACAAACAGGCCCTCAATGCAGATCATATAGTAGTGCATAATGTTGCAGTCTATTTTGCAAGGCAACAAAATCAATTTTTAGCTTAGAATGCTTAGGAGCTGTATCTTTCTGAAGTCTGAACAAAAGCAAGCGCTGGGCAAAATCCAGGTGGACATGTTGCGTAATGTTAACATGTAAGCACAAATCAGACCGTTCATTCATGCACTTCATTGGATGAGATTCTGGTAGTAAGACTCCATCCACTGAAGGACACTGAGCCCAACGATGATTGTTCAGAATTAATCTCGAAATGGAGAGGTGCAAGCAAAGGAGCATCTATGAGCGTGAAGCGCTACCCTGCGAGAATGTTAGGGTTGCACCCACCAAGCACAAGCAGACACAAATTTAACCATGAAAAGCAAGCAGGCACAAGTCAACCAATGAGCACGAAGAAGAATCAACCACAAGCAAGCAAGAGACGTAATTCTGTACTGTTATATTAAGGGTGCAAGTCTGCAATACAGCTCATACCTCCAGGCTGCAGACCAAACGGAACAAGTGACCTCACAGGGGAATTCCCTCGAGCACCTGTGCCGCATCGTAAAGCAAAAACCCGATTAGCCATATACGCATGCTAACTTGCTTCTCTTCAGGGCCAGATCCCAAATTGTTGAAGAAGAGGAGAGAAGATCTCATCTTGACACGACTCCGCCTCCGGTTGGCTCACGCGGCCCACTGTGAGCGAAGCGTAGCGCCAGCTGCGCCAGCAGCACCAATCAACAGGTCGTCAAACCCCGGAAGAGATTTTGCACGAGAATTCGAGAGCGGCGGAGCCAGAGGGCAGAGGGTGTGTGACGCGGGGCGGCGCTTGGGCTTGGCGTCGGACGAGAATTACGCTTAGCGCTTGGACACCGCACCGGCTTGCGTTTGGGCTTCGTTTTCCCCCCTCTCATTTTCGGGACGATGAGGCGCTGAGCGATGGGTCGGGCCGCAGCTTGGGAGCGGAGGCGCGGATGGAAACTGCTCACCACGAGGCGCCCTTTGTCAAGTACCCGGCCGAGAATTTTGGCGTTCCACGGAAGTGCTGCGCCGTGTCGTGCCGGGGTCACCGCGCGCGACACTCCCTGGCAGCTCGGCCGGGGTGGCCGCGGGGTTGAGCCGGCCAGGAGTTTTTCCCTCTTATTTTGGTACTGTTTCATGTTGAAATTGCAAATTTAACCCCTTCTTGCTGCTAAAAATGTCACTGCGGACCTACCGTGCTGCCAGCGCCTTCACCTGCCTGCCACGCCGCCAGCGCTCTGCAGCGTGAGAGTCGCGCTGAAACAACGCGCACAGAGATGAACAGGAACGCAATGCATTCGATAGCATACGAATAGTGTATGAACAGTGCATGAATAATCGTAGTGTCGTGAGCGGTGCATATACCGTGCATAAATAGTGTCGCTGCACTGTTTCGCACGGTGGGGCGCGGCACGGCACGTCGCCTATTTTTGTCGATTTATTCGTGAAATTTTAGTGGATAACTCGCTGGGCGGTCGCTCGGGGCCGCACTGCCCGGCGCCCGCACAGAGCAGCGGCGCGTTCGGTTGCCTCCCAGGCACGGGCACGTCTTTTCTGCTGAGAAGTTTGCCGTGGTGGAGCAGGCCGGCCGCGTGATGGACAAGGCCACAAAGCTATCACGGGCTTACAGTTATGGGCCTCGGCTGCGGCTGGGGTGTGATGTACGAGCCCAAGGCTCCGCTATTTCCTAGCGCGAACAAACCGTTGTATATGCAGTTGCTGTTTTTGTATTGGCACATCCGGATTCCAACACAGAACAGCGTTGATGTCCACCTCTGTTGATTCCCTTTTATAGCCGAGCAACAGAACGGGATGATGCCCAAATTGTTTAGGAGTGCTATCATATGACTATGATCTACTTGCAGCCTAACAACACGACAGTAGTGCCTTTTTTCTTGGAGCATCAAAGGGGGCCTAACAACTAACTAAAAGCTACTGCCAGCTACCATTTTTATATCTCTACTAGTTAAGTGCCGTGCGTTGCTACGAAACATCTCATAAATATAATAATTTATCAATTAAAGTAATATAATATATCTCAATTCGTCAGGTCACGCGAAGCAGAGCAGAAGAGCAGGGGAGGAGAGGAGGAAGGAGGCCCGTTTAGATCCGGGCGATGGAAGCGGCGACGGGGAGGGAGCGGAGGCGGAGCAGAGCAGAGGGGTTTGTGGAGGTGAGAGCGAAGAGGAGGAAGCGCAGTCGATGCCAGAAGAGGAGTAAGGAGCGCACGGTGTGAGAAGATATTTTACTGATAACATGACCCATATGTCAGTAGATATGGATAGGGATGGGAGACTATGGAAGAGGGACGAGCACCAACTTTAATTATTAAGTAGTAAAGATATTTATGACCGGAAGAACCAGCAATCATGCTCCAACGGTTTGGTGAAGCTGATCAATAATATACCCCTTGACATGCTCCAACGGTTCGGTGAAGCTGATTAATAATATACCCCTTGATGGCTGGCTTAATTCTTCTCTCTTATTCAACTCCCGAGTAAAACAAAGTTGTACAGGTAATGCATGTAAGTGATGACGTAGTTCCCATCCCACGTGTCAAACAAACAACAGATACATGCAAAGCAATTAGGTCATACAAATACACACGTACGTAGGTGATGACGAAGATGTTCCCATGTCAAACATGCATGCAAAGTTGTGCCTCACAAATCTTTCTTGGGCATCCTTACGTGTTAGAGATAGCATGTGGCGCGTATATCTGCAACTTAATCCAGGTCCATTTTGTCCGTTACAATTCGAACAAATTCTAGACAAAAAAATGTTACAAATTCTTGTGTGGAGCAGAAGCACGTTCCAAAAAGCACTCGCGTGAGACGCCTCCGTCCAGTGGTCGAGTAAAAGCTAACCGGGCAGTGAATCGGATGCAGCCGTTGACCGACGACCTTGGAGACGCAAGCCGCCGCCGTGCGGCTTCGACCGCAAGAGACGCGACCCGGGCCACCGGCAGTGATCATCCAACGGCACGAGACGACCCACGAGGGATCCGACGGGCCAGGCGCGCCCGCCGCGTGGCCTCCGCCGCACCCGAGGAGCCGTTAGGGGTTTCAAAACCTCGTGCCCGCAACGGTAACTACCGGGCGCCGTTAGCGTCGCCTTCACCAACCAAACCCGCGGGCGGGCTGGGATCCGACGGCGCCGTCGTTGCGCCGGCCGTGAAATTCCCCCGTCGCTCTCCTTGTTTGTTCGGTTCCTTCGGTTTGCGGATCACGTTTGCTCTTCCACGTCTTTTGTCCCGCTCCCTTGCAGTTCGGTTAATTGCTAAACGATCCTTCCACCGCCGTCTGTTCAAGAACCACTAAACGAAGATGGAAGTTTCTTCCTTTTTTTTCGCTCTGCGCCACTCAGTTGGTGATCAGAATGCACTGTCGTCTTTGTATTAAGCGAACGAGAAAGAAACAACTGAGATGCTGAGTTGCTTACTTACAAACAGAGGAAAACAAAGAAAAACAAAATAGGAGGAGTTGAACTAAAGGGATCTCCCACGAACTACGCAGCTAAACGTTGCAATAGATGCTTAAGACTTGGAACTGTCTATTCGTTGCAGCCATGACCATCTGCCTCTAAGAGCGTAGCCAGTGTATCTCAGGTCTGGAATACCAAGGCCACCCAACGCCAATGTCCGATAGACTTTAGCCCAAATCACTAAACAACATCCGCCATGTATGGCTTCCAACCCTATCCATAAGAACGCTCTTCGACACTTGTTGATCGCTTTTATGATCCAAGAAGGGAGATCAAGTGCTATCAGGTGATACACCGGCAAGTGTATCTCAGGTCTAGAATACTGAGGCCACCCAACGCCAATGCCCGATAGACTTTAGCCTAAGCCACTAAACAAAATCCGCCATGTATGGCTTTCAACCCTATCCACAAGAATGCTCTTCGCTCTTCGACACTTGTTGATCTAACTCTAAGAGCGTAGCCAGTGTATCTTAGGTCTGGAATACCAAGGCCACCCAACGCCAATGCCCGATAGACTTTAGCCCAAACCACTAAACAACATCCGCCATGTATGGCTTCCAACCCTATCCACAAGAACGCTCTTCGACACTTGTTGATCGCTTTTATGATCCAAGAAGGAGATTAAGTGCTATCAGGTGATACACCAGCAAGGTGGAGAGCACTGATTTCAGCACGATTAGTCTCCCCCCGAGGAACGGATTTACCTTTCCACCATGAAACGATTATTTTCTTTTGAAAATGACATGAACAATGGTCGTTTTGAGAAACAATTCTATAGTCATGAATTATAAAAAACACCATCATTACACACAAATAACATTAATTTAACTCGACTGTAAGTTCCATTGTAAAAAAAGCACGCCAGTTGTGCCCTAGTTTCATCACCTTCCAAACAAATTGGAAAATTGGAAATTGCTAACTAAACATAAATCTCTAGAAAATCACGAAAAGTCCAGGCACCTAACTGAAAAGATCCAAAACCAGGAGTAAATTATTCCCGTGTCGTTCTCCTCCTCGCCCCACTTTTCCTTCAACGGGCGAGGTTTTTTGAAAGCCTCCTTCCTATCTTCCCCTTCGTCTCCCCCAGCGCACAACCGAAGCCGCGACGCGATACCCCACAAGCAAGAGCGCAGAAAAAGCTCGCCCTTTTACCCCGCCTAGGGTTTCGGGTTGCCCCCTCCTCGCCTCGCTTCGCGCCATCTACCCTGCGCTCCCGGTTCGATCCCCCAATTCACCCCCGATCCGGGAGTTATCCGGTCCGTGAGCGGCGGCGCCCCTTCCGGTTCTGTTTTTCGAGGCGTTTCTGTGGGGGTTTTCGATGTGAAGTTTTTTTTTAATGATTTCGTGTGGTGGTTTTAGGAGGCAGCGGCGTTGGTGAGGTGGTTGCGGTGGTAGATGGGCGCGATGGCGGCGGTGAAGGTGTTGGAGGGAAGAAGCTACGGCGGGCACGCGGGGGTGTCGCCGGTGGTGTCTAGCCCTGCGGATGCCATCTCCGGTCGTAGGTAATGCTCCTCGCCGCTGTTTTACTGTCTGAGGGTGTTGTTGGGTGCTAGTGGTCGCTTGCCTGGTTCGGATGCTCGCTTGCTTGGGTTGTGGTTCGGATGGGGCGGTTGTTTGCCTGGGAAAGGTGATTTTTAATGGGTTGTTTAGCTAGCAGATTCGGTTGGGTTGAGTTGTGAATTGGTGCGGCAATTCGTTGCGTTCTCAAGAAATTTTCTATCTTTGGATTCCTTTATGATAGGAACATGGTTCGAGGGCAGTGTTGATTGCTGTCTGGGCAGCAAAAGTGGACTTTAGCATGTATCTTGGTGCTGCGGGGGTTACCAGCTGTAGTTTTCATTGAGTTGTGACATGGTGTTTCAGATTTTTGTTTTTGTTTTTGATAAACTCATGGTGTTGAGATCATCTTAATTGAAACATGCTGTGGGCCTGGCATAGTGATTGATTTGGTAAGAAAAAGTGCAATTTTATTTAGTGCCATTGCATTTCTTGAGGTTGTAGTGGCTGTCATTTGCTTGGTTTGGGATGTTATGAGGCATTACATTTGTGATTCTGATTTATATGATATATTTGTTCTCTCGTGATGCTTAGTTGATTCATTTGATTAGAACATTATGCATTCTAGGTGTTGGGTGGTCATTATGTGGAAAGGGGGCTTTTTTTGGTTCCATTGGTGGAAGTGTGTTGCTTGGCTTGCACTATTGGTATGCTGGTTCATTGAATAAATTTGTTTAGTTCTGTTGCCTTGGAAATTGGACTGCTTTCTTGGTTGAGATATGCTTTTCGAGTGAAAATGGTGATTTCTATTGGTTTTAAAGGTCCGTGTTTTGTTCTTTTAAGTTGCAACTCGCCATTTTCTTTGGCTTCCTGTCTTTAGCTTGCTCTCCGGTGAGCTAATGCCTCATAGTCTCAAGCTCCCGGCTGCTTTGTTTATCTAAAATGTTTTTTTTAATTGAGATATGCTTTTGGAATGGTTATGATATTCAGTATGTAGATAAATTGTTCCTTTTCTTTTAGAAGCTGTTGGTTTTGGATACAGAAAACAGTTCTTTTATGGTTGTCGTGTTGTTGATGATGTTTTAGTAGTTCTACTTTGCAAACATGTATGGATTGGTTTGATTGCACTTAACTTGCTAACTGTTCTGCCAGTTGATGGTAATCTCCACAAATTTGATGTCACAGAATTATGCATCTTTAGATAAATGGTTGTCGACCAATTTTATTAGTGCATGTCGCTGGAAGTTATTCTATAGCTGAAATTTAGTGTCGTAATCGTGCAAGCAATGCTATATTTTTGGGTTTCTCGTGCACTGGAATTTGTAAGTTTTGGCCTATCAAGATGGCTATTTAGGAAACAAAGGTTCATCCAAGATAAACTCCTTTTGAGTTAATTTATGAGTATTTAAATATGTGCTAATTTATGAAGGTAGAATAGGGGCTTTACAGGAAGATTTACTGGCTGACATTTGTAACATAGTCAAGTTCTATCCATTTTGACGGCCATGCTTAGTTCACCCTTTACATCCCTAATTCTGGAAAACATATATTTTCTTTTCAAAGTTATCATGTTCATTATACTAATTCCGTAAAAAGAATGTTCACCATACTAATAAGTATTGAGTAGTTATTAAGTTTTCTCATGGCTTTGATCACTGATGAGAGAAAAGAAACAGTCGATGTTGAGCAATGTTTTAATTAGCGTGTAGCGGGAGCTTAGCGGCTAAGCGTTTTTATAGCGGATAGCAGATAGCGGCGATATAGCGGGCGCAACATGCTCATATTTGTAGAAATACAAAGTAAAATAAAATAGTTTTGAAGTAAAATGACTTATCTTGTATTATGATTATTTGTTTTTGTGCATATCTCAAGTTTTGGAATAATGATTTAAAATGGCAGATGGCAAGTGTATGCAATAAATGAATCATATGAAAACCTGAAATGTATTTGTACTAAATCGCTGCTACACACCATACACTATAGCGGCCATAGCGGGCCGTTGCAGCACCGCAACTGTACAAAGTGCTACAGACAGCTGTTGCGTAGCGGCCACTACTCCTGATCGCTATATCGGGGCTACAGTGAAGCTATATCGGGCTATTTAAAACAATGATGTTGAGACTTGAGAGCATGAGTGAGAAATCCGGGTCATGACTCATGAGAACTTGGTGATTTCTTGCCTTTGCTATCTTTACATTGTTTCTTTCAATTGGATAATCTGCACATTGTACAAAGTTGTCCTTTAATGTATTGTAGTGGACCCTAGTTAGTTTCTCATTACATGAGCCTGTTAATCTCTTATTATAATGTCGCTGATCAAATTTTACATATATCAGGCGAACAAGTGGCCCTGTAAGGAGAGCTAAGGGTGGCTGGACATCAGAAGAGGTCAGTATTTAACTCTTTTTCTTAATAACTCGTTTCTACTTCATTTCCAACATGTTCAGTGTATCTGTAATATAACCTTCTAATGTTAACTGTTTGGTATATGGCATTTACCCATTACCTTGCTCTGCTGTTGCGTATGAGCCTGTTTTTTCCTCTTTTTATCTAGCTCTTCTCATTTGGCTGCAGGATGAAACATTGCGCAAGGCAGTTGATGCTTTCAAGGGTAAAAGTTGGAAGAAGATAGGTTTGCTTCTCCTTTGTGCTCTGCATCCCGTACTCAATATTCAACTAGCAATTTCAAAAAACTAGTGGTCAATAATCATGCATATTTCTCTTCATTGCATGGTTTTATTTGTATTGTTCTCATGTTACAAAATTTGTCTATTTAAGTATTTATCAGGCAAATAAATATGTTTAATATTACATGCTTGTGATTGGTAGAAGAGTCCTCATGGTTTTGAATCCATATCTAACCTTGTTGCCTATTCGTTGTTGTGTGTTAGATAAATAGATTATGAGTTGAAACTGCTGTCGATGTTGTCATACCTTCCTAATAATCAAGGTGACATCAGATTTCATATGTAAAAGAAAAGGGAAGAAGATAAGTAGGAATCCATAAATAAACATGAATCAGGAAATGCTGCCATTAAGTTCCCTCTTGGAAGTTAGCTGAGTAATAGGGTCAGTGACATTGAGTCCATTGTGTTACATCACACTTCCTATAGAATACCTCAAAAGTGCTTCATAGCCTTGCTCTCTACGTGGAAGCAAAACAGACAGTGGGTTAAACTGACAAAGCAACCGGTTTTCAAAATCCATTAACATTAGTAATTGAGAGCACCACAATCGAGAAAAAAGGAAGAGGAATTTTGATGTTGCACAAGAATTCTGGGTAAGTTCTATAGACGGCGATCAGACCTGCGATGCTATATAGAGCAGAATGTTAGGCGATTAAAAGACAATATATACAGAAGATGAGTGTAACGGAGATAAAGATGCTGCGGTGGATATGTGGCCACACAAGGTGAGATCGAATCCACAATGAGGATATACGTGACAGGGTGGGGGTAGCACCAATTGAAGAGAAGTTTGTTCAACATCGCTTGAGATGGTTTGGACATCTCCAACGGAGGCCTTCTGAGGCACCAGTACGTAGTAGAATTTTAAGACGTACTGAAAACGTAAGAAGAGCTAGAGGTCGACTAAGACTAACGTGGGAGGAAGCAGTTAAAAGAGATTTGAGGGATTGAAATGTAGCTAAAGAAATAGCTTTGGATAGGAGCGTATAGAAGTTAGCAATCTACTTACCGGAACCATAAGAAGGTTTAGGGGCTGTGTTTTAGGCTCTCGGCTCAGATGGCAGGATGTACGGCTTAGGGTTTTAGTCTTATAAGTTTTTTTTCTTTCATATTTTTTTAATTCTATTTGCAAGACTCGTCTCTTTGACCTTGAGGAGGTTTCATTCCTAGCCTACCCCAACTTGGTTGGGACCAAAGGCTTTGTTGTTGTTGTTATGGTTATTAAGGCGTCCATAAGGCGACGCCTAGGCGGTAAGGCGTGGGCGTGGGTCAAGGCGTCGGCTCGCCTTGCCATGCGCACATATGGCATCCGCCTTAGTCCTTAGGCGTCCTTAAGGCGTCTCCAAGGCGGGATATGGTGTCGGGAAGGCTCAAGGCGACGCCTTGGCAGAGGAGGAGCGCGCGGCGCGACTAAAAGGCAGCTTGGAACCCGCGGCGGCGGCGCCTCCATCTCGCCGCTCTCGTCTCGGCGTCCTCTCCAGCTCGCCGCTGCTGTCTCGGCGTCGCGGGGATGTGGGGAGAAGACCAGGAGGGAGGGGGAGGCCGGGATGCGGGGAGAAGGCCGGGTCGCCGGCTCTGCTCTCTCTCTCTTTGTGAACCCCATGAATGAAGAGCAGCAGAGAGGCGGAGCGTAGCGGCAGGGCTGGGGGAAAAGGGGCAGGCGGGCAGCCGGGGGCAAGCGGGCAGCGGGCAGGCGAGATCTTCTGCGGCCAGAGAGGAATCTGTGCTGCTGCCGGGATCTTCTACGGCCTGTCGCCTTAGGAGGTAAGTAAGGCGTCGCCTCGGCAAGGCGTGAGGGGGGTGGGTCGCCTTGCCTCACCTTACCGCCTTAATAACCATGGTTGTTGTTGTTGACAAGGATCTTGGGTAAAACTGAATTCTTGCTGCATATAATGCTGAGTATAGCAGCATGCCGCTTATTTTGTTGTGTTGTTTCGTCAAAGGGGTGAACATGATGAGGATTGTTTACTTTTTAGATAGGTAGGCTCCACATTTGTACTATATTTTATTTGAGCAGGTTTTACGAGGCATGTTGGAGTCATTTTCCATTTTTTTTCTATTCCTCCCTATATCCTCTTTAAATATTGTATGAGGCATGCTTGAGTAGAATTCATGTCCCTTTAGGATTTGAAGAGCATTTTGAGAATGAGTAATTCATAACAGTGAAGGTTTGCTAGTTAGGGTAAATTTCATGCTTATTTTTGGAAACTGTACAATATTTGTTTACAAGTATCATAATCTCATATTAGAATTTGTGTCTATGTATGCAGCCGAATTTTTCCCTGATAGGACAGAAGTACAATGTCTGCATAGATGGCAAAAAGTTCTTAACCCTGAACTTGTAAAAGGTCCTTGGACCCAAGAGGTTCGTTAAATATTTCTGATTTTGCTTCCATCAAATCAAAGTCTGCATGTTCTGCATTGTAATTTGTTTGTTCATTGAGTTCTTTTACAGGAAGATGATATCATTATCAATATGGTAAAGAAGTATGGGCCCCAAAAATGGTCCTTTATAGCAAAGGAACTAGATGGTCGCATTGGTAAACAATGCCGGGAGAGGTATTCATTTAATGATGTACCACGGATGTTGCAATCAACAAACTATCTGTGAAATGCACATTCATATTCGTAGACCTCCTAGTTAGTCATTCCTGTTTTCCTTTGTTTGAGATAAATTGTGGAAATTATTCCAAGAATGTTTCAGCGTACTTCTGGGTGATTGAAAGTTTGAAACTGGATGTCACTTATTGAGGCTACCAGCTAATTTGAGCCGCATTTAAAATTATTATAGACGAGACCTGCATTTTTTATTTAGTCCCGAAAATAATGGAAACTCTAGTTCTCAGCAACGAGGGCTGGGGTTTTGATTATAAGCAAGACTCTATAACTACAGAGTTTTCAAGTCATTTAGCAGTTCATGAGATCTTGACATCGTCCTGACAACTGTTTTGGACACAAAATATTCAGTGTCCTCCGCAATGTCTACAGGTGCCCCACAGAGACATACAGGCCAGCTCCCATTCACAATACAAGTGCTAAACCCAAAAACTTCCTGTCTTCTGATCCCCAAAATCCACTGGCGCAGCACTCCTTGTGCAATTGCATCCCTGGAACACTCCTTTCTGCTCGTTTTTAAGTTTACCTAATTACCTTAACCTTTAGTGTTTATGTTTTCGCAAGTTTAATTCACCATGTGGGGTGGAGTATTTGATACACAAGGCAAAAAGTGAAGGGATCTGTGGACTGTGACGTAGCCATTATTTTCTGTTGTTGCATGGAGCCTAAAAAGGATGCTAGGATTTGCCGATGGCCTCAAAATTGGATGTTGTCAACTTGTGGTGTCCTTGAAATGTTAATGGCGTGTGTCTTAGATCTGAATTTCTATATTTTCTGGGCTTAAATAAAAAGCCAGAAATAACAGTGCTTTCTAAATGAATAATTTTAATTAGAATATTGTTTCTTACCAAAAAATAGGATAGATAAAATGGCCGCTTCCCTTTTTTTTTGTGGTAATAAAATAATTCTTCTTCAGTCACCGGGCTAAATTTCAGCTGTTAGTTCAACATTTAATTACATATCCAATATCAATAATTGTAGTGAGGTTTCTTGCATATTTTTTATTTGTTTTATTTATAAGATTATCAGAACAAAATACTTAACATACAACTCACTTCACTTTTGATGCTACTCATATAATCTAGATGGCATAATCATTTGGATCCACAAATAAGGAAAGAAGCCTGGACTGTTGAGGAGGAGCATGTGCTTGCTAATGCTCATCGTTTGTATGGTAATAAATGGGCAGAAATCGCAAAACTTCTTCCTGGAAGGTACTAATTCACAGCATCCTTCCTCTTGGAAAATTTGTATTTGTTCACTCATGTAGTTTTTATTGAATCCCTTACTTCCTTGAAAGGTGCTTTAGGTAAAATGATGTTTTTGCTTTTGTTTTAAAGATTCACACCTTATCGTGCCTAGTATATGTGCAAGTCATTCGTAAGAGAAATGCAGGAATGGTACTAGTCATGAGTGCATTAGCTCTATACTCTATATTATTAGAAATAATGCACGGATCAAGAGAGATGAGAGACACGAATTTTACGTGGAAAACCCTTGCGGGAAAAAACCACGGGCGCCAACCAGTGATGATCACTATATGTGGAGCGATTACAAAACGTCGGGGATTACAATGAGCGTCAGGCGTCAACTCTCCCCGTACGGCTTACAAGAGGTATATAAATGGACAAAAGGACTTAGAGTCCAAGTAAGAAACTAATCCGCTAATATGGTAACTAATCCGGATACTTCCATATTAGAAATTCGGATCATAATATATCACATATTCAATAATCTCCACCTTGAGACGAATTTCCTTTTGCAGCATAATGAAGAATCATCAATCATCAAATAACTCCACAATAAGATAAAAATCACCGTGCGCCAACTAGTCTCTAGGACTAGACTGTAATACCAACTAAGCTTGAGCAAAGTTCAAACTTAGTAACAGGAACTGGCTTTGTCATCATGTCAGCTGGATTATCATGAGTACTTATCTTGCACACTTTGACATCACCTTGAGCAATAACACCTCGAATAAAGTGATATCTCACATCAATGTGCTTTGTTCTCTCATGTAACATCTGATCCTTTGTAAGACATATATCACTCTGACTATCACAAAATATAGTGGTGCAAGAATTATCTCCACAAAGCTCAGTGTACAAACATTTCAACCAAATAGCTTCTTTACAAGCTTCAGAAATAGCCATATATTCGGCTTCAATAGTAGATAAGGCAACAGTAGCTTGCAAACTTGCCTTCCAACTAACAGCACAACCACCAATGGTGAAAACATAACCTGTGAGAGACCTCCTCTTGTCCAAATCACCAGCATAATCAGAATCAACATAACCAACAAGTCCATCTCTAGAATTCCCAAACTGCAAACAAGCATTAGAAGTGCTACGCAAATATCTGAAAATCCACTGAACTGCTTTCCAATGCTCTTTTCCAGGATTAGCCATGTATCTACTGACAACACTCAGTGCATGAGATAAATCAGGACGAGAACAAATCATGGCATACATAAGAGAACCAACTGCACTGGAATATGGAACTCTAGACATGTACTTAATATCATAATCTGACTTAGGACATAAAGCTGAAGATAATCTGAAATGTGAAGCTAATGGAGTACTCACTGGTTTTGCATCATGCATATTAAAGCGACGAAGGACTTTCTCAATATAATCTTTTTGACTAAGGTATAACTTGCCATATTTCCTCTCTCTAATAATCTCCATACCGAGAATTTTCTTTGCTGCACCTAGGTCCTTCATCTCAAATTCATTACTCAATTGTGCTTTCAGTTTTGCTATTTCTGACTTATCTTTTGCAGCAATCAACATATCATCAACATAGAGAAGCAAATAAATTGCTGAACCATTAATGATCTTTAAATAAACACAATTTGTCATAATCAGATAGCTTAAAATTATGAGAGAGCATAAAGGAGTCAAATCTCTTGTACCATTGCCTAGAGATTGCTTCAAACCATAAAGAGATTTCTTTAATCTACAAACAAGGTGTTCTTTTCAGAATAACAAAACCTTGAGTTGGTCCATATAAATGTCTTCTTCCAACTCCCATGTAAGAATGCGGTTTAACATCTAATTGCTCAAGTTCATAATCATGCATAGCAACAATACTGAGTAAAGTGCGAATAGAACTATGCTTCACAACTGGGGAAAAGACATCATTAAAATCAATACCTGGAATTTGATTATAGCCTTTAGCAACCAACCTTGCTTTATTATACCTTGCTGGTTCAGTAGAAGAAATACCTTCCTTCCTTTTGTAAATCCACTTGCAACGAACAGACTTCTTCTCCTTTGGCAATTTCACTAATTCCCAAGTGTCATTCTTTTCAAGTGACTCCATCTCATCATTCATAGCAGTTATCCACTTATTACAATCAGTGGAGCTAATAGCCTCAGAGTATGATGAATGTTTTGTATTACCTTCAATTTCTTCTGCTACACTCGAAGCATAAGCAACAATGTTAGCTTGTTCAATCAACCTCCTGAGTGGATTAATATCTCTCCTAGGCACATTAGCGCAATAGATTGTGGTTCTTTGCTCAACAATAGGTGCATCATGAATAATAGTATTTTTCTTATCTGATGTGTTGCCTGAACCAACAGAGTGCTCCACCTGAACACTTGAATTCTTCTCACTCTCAACAGGAACGTTAGTAGGCAGTTTATCAGGAAGCATAGCAGATTCATTAAAGACAACATTTCTGCTAATCACAACCTTCCTTGTTTCAGGATTCCACAACTTATATCCTTTAACACCAGATTTATAACCAAGAAAGATGCACTTAATAGCTCTAGGCTCTAATTTTCCATTATCAACATGAGCATAAGCAGTACAACAAAAAACTCTCAATTCTGAATAATTTGCTGGGGAACCAGACCATACCTCAATTGGAGTCTTCTTTTCAATTGCAATATTGGGTGATCGATTAATAAGATAGCAAGCATTAATAAGATAGCAAGCAGTGGAAGCGGCTTCAGCCCAAAAACGCCTATGCAAACCTGCATTAGATAACATGCAACGGGCCTTGGAAATGATGGTTCTGTTCATACGCTCAGCTACACCGTTTTGTTGAGGAGTACCGGGAGCGGTGTAATGCCTAACAATGCTTTCACCTTGCAATATGATTCAAATTCATCGAGCAATTCCATCCCATTATCGATCGAAGTTTCTTTACCTTCTTTTCGTTTGTCTTTCAATCATAGTCTTCCACTCTTTAAATGTGAAAATGCTTCGACTTATGTTTCAAGAAATAAGGCCACACTCTTCTAGAATAATCATCAATAATTGTTAACATATAACGAGCACCTCCTAGAGATGTCTTGCAAGATGGCCCCATAAATCGAATGCACATAATCCAAAATACCTTCGTAGTATGAACGAGGTATTAAATCTCACCCTCTTGTGTTTGCCAAACACGCAATGCTCACAAAATTTAAGCTTCTTGATGCTATGTCCATCAAGAAGTCCTCTCTTACTCAATTCTCAAACCAAGTTCACTCATATGCCCAAGACGCATATGCCAAAGATTAGTAGCATCAGAATCAGATAATGAACTTGAAATTACAGCAACATTGCCTGATATTGTAATACCTCGCAGATGGTACAAATTGGCAGTTTTAATATCAGCTTTCATCACAATAAGAGAGCCTTTTGATACCTTTAAAACTCCACCTTCACCAGAATATCTGTACCTTTTAGCATCAAGAGTACTCAAAGAGATGAGGTTCCTTTTTAAATCTGGAATGTGCCTCACATCTGTCAAAGTTCTGACAATGCCATCAAACATCTTGATCTGAATTGAACCAATTCTTGCAACCTTACAAGATGAATTATCACCCATCAACACAGTACCACCTTCAACAGGTTCATAGGTGGCAAACCAATCCTTATTAGGGGACATATGAAAGGTACAGGCAGAATCAAGAATCCATTCATCATTGGTCTTAGCACATCCAGCAAAGGCAACAAGGTTTTCTCCATTAGGATTACCATCAGCAGCAAGAGAGGCTTTACCTTCATCATCTGGTTTACCTTTTGGCTTATAATGGCCAGTTCTCTTTTCTTTATTCTGCAGCTTCTAGCATTCGGAGATGTCGTGCCCACCTAGGATGCACGGACACGCGTGTCGGACACGACACGTATCGGACACGGGACACACCATTTTCTAAAAAATGGCGATACGGGGACACAGCTGTATATATATATATATAATAATAATAATAATAATAATAATAATAATAAATTAATAATAATATATGCATATGTATTATTGATTCCTAAATCTGCAGCAAGGAACATAACATTACATTATTACACTTTCTAATTTTTCATAATCCATGCATATCCACAAGGGTGGAACCAACAAGTAACAATCATTCAATCAACAAAGTCTAACAGACTAACAACTAACAACTAACAAATGTACAACTCTTCAAACTACAAGTCCCCAAGGTGGCTGGCGGCCAAAGGCCGAGTGCGCAGGAGATGCGTGCAGCAGGGCCGAGCGAGCAGAGGCGAGCGAGCGAGATGTGCGAGCAGAGGCGCGCGCGCGGCGCGAGTCGGGCGAGGAAGGGCGCGGGAGGGGCGCCGTGGAGAACCGCCGCGCGAGAAGCTAAAGAGGCGGGAAGCAAACCAGGAGGGAGCCGCGCGAAGCAAACGAGGAGGAGCCGCGGCGAAGCACTTTGGAGGAAGCGTCGAGATCGCCGCGATGGCCGATCGCGACGCATAAGGCGCGCTGCGGTGGTGTCGAGCGGAAGGCTTCACGAGCTCAGGACCTCAGGTCAAGCAAGCAGGCAGCAGACAAGGTAGGGTAGGTTAACCTGTGTTGTTGGGTCGATTGTTCATTTTGGGCTGAATTAAATGGACCTAAGTGTCCGATACGTATCCCAGCCGTGTTCGATACGTATCGGATTTTCTTTTTCATTTTTTTCGCGATTGCAATTTCCGACACGCCGGGGATACGTATCCGAGCCGTGTCGGAGCCGTGTCCGTGTCCGACACGGTGTCCGACACGGACACGGCGACTGACTGGCGTGTCCGTGCTTCCGAGGTGCCCACTTTTCTTGCAATATTTGCACGACTTGTACTTGCTTCTAGATTTCGACCGGTTCTTGTAGCCGTTCGAACTTTTGTCTCGAGGTCTATTATTTGAGGTCTTCTCTATTTGCCTGCCATGAATAAACAAGGCTTCTCCTTTCGAGTTTGAATTTTCAGAAGGTACCATCTGTTTCATCTTTTCCTTAGCATGCAAAGCTTCATAAACTTCATTAAGAGTGAGAGTATTTCTACTATATAATATGGTATCTCTGAAATTTGAGAATGAACTAGGCAGGGAACACAGAAGAATAAGACCCAAATCCTCATCCTCATATTTTACCTCCATCGACTCTGGGTCGGCAACGATCTCCTTAAACGCCGAAAGATGATCAAGCACGGATTCTCTTTCTTGCAATTTATGAGTGTACAACTTCTGCTTGAGATGCATCTTGCTGGTGAGATCTTTTGTCATGCAAATTTTTTCTAACTTCAGCCATAATGCAGCAGCTGTTTTCTCCTTCAAAACATCCTGTAAAATATTATTTGATAGATGAAAGTGAATCTGAGATAAAGCCTTACGGTCTTTACGCTTGTCATCTGGGGTCCATGCGATAGGTTCTTTCGCAAAACCTTCCAATGCATCATCCAAATCCATCTGTGCCAACACAGCTCTCATCTTGACTTGCCACAGCGAAAATCTTGTGTCACGATCCAGGAGTGGAAGATCATACTTCAAAGTCGCCATGAGGAATAAAACCTGAAAATTGTTGGTACTGATTTGTGTAAACCTAGCAAAAATTACGACCCTTTTGGTACACCTTTTGTGTACGCGGAACAAAGATCTTCAAAACTCCTGGTACTTCTCGAGTGCACTAAGCAACGAAGGCCGGAATTGTCTTCTCCACGTGATAGAACCTGTGTTGGTGGACAAAGGTGCTGTGAGATTAAATGAAAGAAAGATTGTTTTTGTTTCTTTGGAACCTGTGCAAGATTGCTTTTGCTTTGTTTGGTGAAGATCTCTCGGCTGCTTCTTGTCCGCACGCGCACGAGGACCGCTTGATCTGCTGTGTCTTCGGTTGCAGCGCTGGACTCAGCTTGGGACCTGTGCGTTTGGGCGTTGGAGAAAACGAGCGCGACGCACGGACTATGACGACGCGAGCGCCGATGCGGATGACGCCTGGACCGAGGCGAGGAACGGACGACGCCGACGGATGCTCGCTCGAACGGATTGAGGAGCTGGCGGAGGGACGCAGCGGATGACGCGCCGCGTGACGCGACGGGAGCCGCAGGCGCAGCGCTTGACGGCGGCGCACGATTGATCTGCTATTTTTTTGGTGTCTTTCTCCAAAACCCTAATCTCCTGTGCTCTGATACCACTTGTTAGAAATAATGCACGGATCAAGAGAGACGAGAGACACGAATTTTACGTGGAAAACCCTTGCGGGAAAAAACCACAGGCGCCAACCGGCGATGATCACTATATGTGGAGCGATTACAAAACGCCGGGGATTACAATGAGCGTCAGGCGTCAACTCTCCCCGTACGGCTTACAAGAGGTATATAAAGGGACAAAAGGACTTAGAGTCCAAGTAAGAAACTAATCCGCTAATATGGTAACTAATCCGGATACTTCCATATTAGAAATTCGGATCACAATATATCCCATATTCAACATATATAACTAAGGATCAACTTGCTGGAGCAATAAAGATCGTCTATTCGCCCGCTGCTGAGCTGCAGTTTGTTCCCTAGTGGGTCTATTGTTAGGATGCCTCTTATCTCACCAACCTGAGTCTTAGTCAAAGTTTAGTTTGTAGTTGAACAGTTGAGTCCTTTTGAAGTTTAATGTGTATCCTTTTAGGATTAGGAGTTGTTTACGACAAGTCCTCTATATAAATCTTTTGTATTCTTTGTTATTTGATGTGTGCATTGATCTTATGGTTATTCTTGTCATAACAATTATAGTAAATGCAAGGTCTCGACATGTGTTAAATAAGTTGAACTGTGAACAAATATTTTTTTTGGAAAAATGGCAAACTCCCCCCTAAAGTCACTCGAAATTTGATTTCCCCACCTACATCTCTGTTTTGAGCAGTTTGAATGCATTACGACACTTTACTTTCTTGTCATTTTTAAAGTTCTGTGCCTGATGGTTCTATATATAAAGTTCTACCATTTTTTAATCATTATAAATGACCCCACTGAATCGAATAACTATTACTGCACAACTGCTTATATTTTCACCTTGAGCTGATGTAAGTTTGTTCTTGTCTCCAGGACAGATAACTCGATAAAGAACCATTGGAATAGTTCATTGAAAAAAAGGGCAGGTGACTACAACACCAGGCATGTTCTGCCAGTTCCGGTGCATGCCATTCATAATGATTTGAAGCATGTAGCAAAGATGCCCCTTGCTGAGAACAATATTGACTTGAATGAAGAGCCCAATACCAGTTTGAAAGACTGCTCAGGAATAGTTGAGAACAGTTCTGATCCTACCCCTCGTCCACGGGTATGCAGTTTGAAAGTTATTAAGGGTGGTTCAGATTTCCTCTCTCTTTCCATGCAAACTGCTCAGCCAGTAACTTCATGTGAGGCATCAGTAGCCGATGATTCTGCTGTTGCTTTAGCAATACAGGGGCTGAAAATGGATTCTGTTCATGAGAAGGGTATGGAACTAAACTTTGTTTGTGAGAAGGGTCTGGAAATCAATTCACTCAATGATGAGGGCCTGAAAATTGTGGAAATTGATCACACTGATAAAATGGGGCGTTCAGGACCAACTAAGCCAGAAGGTGAAACAACCAATAAGGGATGTGAATCATCCTTGCAGGATGAGGCTCACTCCTTTGGTTCTCTTTGTTATCAGATACCTAAGCTAGAAGATATTGGCCCTGCTCATTCCCCAGTTTTTTCAACACATAATGTACCAGAACACTGCAGGGATGGATTTCACTCACCCATTGGCTATACTATTACCTCTCCCAAGGATCGAGAAAAATCAAATCAGCCAAGCGTTGAATCAATATTGAAGAGTGCTGCTGAAAACTTCCCAGGTACTCCTTCAATACTGAGAAGAAGAAAAAGGGAGAAATCAACGCCTGCCCAAGATAGTGATTTGAAGATCGATAGATTAAACAGTGATAGTTTTCACACTCCCATAGGAAAGTGTACTGCAGATAGCCCACATTCATTCAAAACTGCAACTTTTTTGTCCTTGGGTCCTCTGGATGACCAAGGGTTGCCTGCTGCTTTTGGGAGTTTTGATGTTTCCCCTTCATATCGGCTAAGGTCAAAAAGAATGGCTGTCTTGAAATCCGTTGAGAAGCATCTAGACTTTTCGTCGTCTGATGGAATGGATATTTGTGATACTGCCAGGATTGTGAAATCTGCTTGCCAGAATTCTGAAAGCACCAATTCCTGCACAGGTGTTTCAAGCATGCAAGAGAAGAAAATGGATGTGCATATGATTGGATTGGAAATTTTAACCAAGGACTTTGCACACACAACAAAGTTAGATGCAATCTAATTCTACAGTATTCAGGTATGATAACATGCTTTTTAATTGGTTACTTCTGCATTTGCGACATATACGATGAGAAAGATGTATTGTCCAAGCTTAGCTAGCAAGTATACCTCCCACATTTTGTATGCATGGAGGTCCTTGAAATGGTATTTTTTAGATTCCTTGATATGATTTGATCATGGATTAGTATGTGATTTATTTTCCCTACCTTGCAGAAACAACAGGCAATCTGCTGAAGTGGGGAAGAGGACCTGATGCGTCTAAACTGATTGTTGTTCCTAAACGCAAATAGAAAGCATTGACCTGAGAAGCAGGATCTTTTTCAGTTTGATTGAACTACCGGGAACAGAAGTCATTTACCCTTCCATCTCTCCTTACCCTTCCATCTCTCCTTGGTGGGGTGTACAAAGTCATCTCTATATTCCAGTGATACTTTTTTCGACAGGAAATATATTGCTACTTACATTCTGTGAGCTCGCAGTTAGTAGTTCAATTTTAGAAGGCGCACAACTGTACAAAGGAAAAACACAGCTTCATGAAGTTACAGTTGAACAAGATACCAGATAGTTTTTTTAATCAACATTTGGATTCTATTAGCTATGACTTGAGACAACAGTACGTCAGCGGGGTGTACAACGTCTCATTGTACCGTGTGTCAGCCGGCTTATGGCTGGTTCCAAGAACTGCCACTGACAAGCAGTCCGGTCATGTACCGGATTTTATAAGCTCTAGATACACTGGGCAAGGAATTTAGTAAAGACTTGTACGACGGTTGATTGGATTATCATAAAAGAAATGGAATGTGCTTTCTTACACACGCTAATGAAAAATGAAATGCTACAGGTACAGACCGGTAGCGGTACGGTTGACAAATTTGTTCTCGCAGATTGAAGAAACAGGGTCCAATAATGCCAAGCAATATTTTATTCACCAACAATTAGCCACCAAAACATTCCTTCGGCCGATTACATGGTAAAAAAAGGGACGAAACGAAGGCATACAAAGTCAGCTAGGAAGATGCTAGCTGCTGATACAACACACTGATGTCTTCAGTTAGCAATTGAAAAGTGTCAAACACACCAACACGATCGTGTTAAACCACAACAAAAGCACACATCATGAATCAATGAACTGCACGCAGAAGGACACACTAGCTCGATCGACCGGCCGGTGCTGTCTAGCACTTGGGCAGGTCGGCCGGCGGCGGCGGCAGCTTCTGGTTCGGCAGGCTCCCGTCAAGCACCAGCCACGCCATTTTCAGGCCCCAGCTCAGGTGCACCTCCAAGTGACAATGCATGAACCACACACCTACACAAGCCATATATGTTCACACATATAGCAACACCAAACACAAGCGTATATATGTAGATCTTACCTGGATTGTCGGCACGGAAGCGAATGGCGACCCAGCCGCCGGCTGGTACGCCGACGGTGTTGCGCTCGACGGGATCGACGAGATTGAACTTGGCCGGGTCGTTCATGGGGTCGAAGTTGCCGAACCCTTGCCCGACGACGTACAAGTTGAAGCCCTGCAGGTGCAGCGGGTGGCTCTCGGCGCCAAGGATGCTCGTGTCCTGCAGCACCAGCTCCACGTTGGCGCCTGCCCGTTTACCGTCACGATGCTCTTGGTGCTGCATAGGCGCGTCACGCTCGCCATTTGCACCTGGTAAAATATATGTTTTTGCATGCATGGCGGATGCATGGTTGCATGCGCGCGTTGCTTAATCATAGTAAGTTACAGGGAAAAACAGACTGCAAGTCAGTAACACTAGCTATATGCTACTCACGTCGAAGGTGTAGTGCCTAGTGGCGCCGTGGACCTGCATGACGGAGAAGAGGACCATGGCCGCTGCGAGGAGAGTGGAAGGGAGAGCAGAGGAGGCACCCATCTTAGCCGCCTAGCTACACTACTACAAAACTAGCTATAGTAGACACCCCATCACAGACAGGTTCATTTGGAACCGTCTGTGTTGGGTCTGTTAGGACGCGGCATTTGCACTGGCGGTCTATCACAGACGGTTCTTATTAGTAACCGTCTGTGATAGGCATATATCACAGACGGTTCTGTGAAATATCACAACCAGTTCTATTAATAAACCGTCTGTGATAATCTCTCGTATCATAGACGGTTTCTAAATAGAACCGGCTGTGAAATATCACGGACGGTTCTTTTTAGAAACCGTCTGTGATAATCTCCCGTATCACAGACGGTTTATAGATAGAACCGTCCGTGATATTTCACATACGGTTCTATTTATAAACCGTCTGTGATATTTGTATATCACAAATATCACAGACGGTTTATATTTTGAACCGTCTGTGATATCCTCGCACTATAAATTCCTGGAGTACCCCCTGCCCATTCCCATTTGAGCCGACACTGTGTAAGCGACCGCTGCGCGCCACAGAGAGAGGGAGGGGAGGAGAAGGAGAGGAGAAAGGGAGGGAGAAGGAGAGAAATCTCAAGAGATTTGGTATTTTCGTTGTGAGCTCCGAGGGTAACAATCTATATCTCTTTAGAGCATCTGAAATTTACGTGCTTAATTAGCCGGTTCAAATGGCTAGATTTGATGCTAGGAACCGATTCCACACGTGAAAGCTGCCTATTCTGTAGCAAAACTCTAGGAACCGATGCAAACTTTTGCATCCGGATGCAAGTGAAATGTGTTGTTAGGTCTCCTAGCGGACATTCTTCCGGAGGGAAATGTGTTGCCCAACACCACCTACCAAGCAAAGAAGGTTCTTTGTCTATTGGGAATGGAAGTAGAAAGAATACATGCATGTCCGAACGATTGTATCCTCTACCGTAAAGAGTACACAGACATGCATGTATGTCCCGTGTGCAAAGCATCCCGATACAAGCGTCAGAATACTGCTAGGTTGAAGCAAGGACCTCCTGCTAAGATGTTGTGGTATCTACCTGTGATCCCACGTTTAAAGCGTTTATTTGCGAACCCAAAGGAGGCAAGATTGGTGCGTTGGCACTCGGAGGACCGTAAGAAAGATGGAAAGCTAAGACACCCTGTTGATTCTGCTCAGTGGAGAAACTTCGATCGGAGCTTCGAAGAGTTCGGTGCAGAACCGAGGAACATAAGGTTAGGGTTGAGTACGGATGGAATGAATCCTTTCGGTAACATGAGCAGCCGACATAGCACCTGGCCTGTGAATCTATGCATGTACAACATTCCTCCTTGGCTGTGTATGAAGCGGAAGTACATTTTGATGTCACTACTTATCCAAGGGCCGAAACAACCTAGGAATGATATTGATGTGTACCTAGCACCATTGCTGGAAGATCTTGTGACACTGTGGAACGAAGGGGTACAGGTATGGGATGCATACAAACGAGAGAACTTCACTTTACACACCATGTTGTTCTGCACCATTAATGATTTTTCTGCCCTTGGTAACCTGTCAGGCTTCAGTACAAAAGGAGCCAAAGCTTGTCCGCACTGCTTAGATGCTACGGAGAGTGTATGGCTAAAAAAACTCGCGCAAAACTGTGTATATGCGTCACCGTAGGTTCCTTCCCAGGAGTCACCCATACTGCAAGATGAAAAAACAATTCGACGGAAATAAGGAGGACGATTCAACTCCAAGGGCTTTTAGAGGGAAAGATGTCTATGATATGGTTAAGGATATCGATATTGTGCTTGGTAAGGGACGTCAATTAAGAACCCGTCATAAGAACATCTGGAAGAAGCGGTCAATTTTTTGGGACTTGCCTTATTGGGAGCACTTACAAGTTCGCCACTGCATCGACGTCATGCACGTGGAGAAGAATGTATGTGATAGCTTGATTGGTCTCTTACTGAACATTAGTGGCAAATCAAAAGATGGTGTTAATGCACGGCGAGACTTGGTCGATATGAACATAAGGACCGAGTTAGCACCGCAAGAGAGCGTCAGATTTAACGTACCTTCCCCCAGCTTGCTACACTCTGTCCAAGGCTGAGAGAAATGAACTGTGCCAGAGCTTGCATGGTGTGAAAGTCCCGTCTGGTTACTCTGCTAACATTAAGAAACTTGTTTCTATGCAAGATTTGAAATTAATTGGTATGAAGTCGCATGATTGTCATGTGCTGATGACACAAATGCTTCCTGTTGCAATTAGAAGTATCTTGCCGAACAAGGTCCGAGTGGCAATCTTGAGGTTGTGTTATTTCTTCAACTCAATTGCTCAGAAGGTCATCGATCCCTAAGGACTAGATGCTCTACAGGCTGAGGTGGTGATGACTCTATGTCATCTTAAGATGTATTTCCCTTCGTCATTTTTCGATATCATGGTCCATCTCATTGTTCACCTTGTGAAAGAGATAAAGATATGCGGCCCTGTGTTCCTACGTCATATGTACCCGTTCGAGAGGTACATAGGAATTCTCAAGTCCTACATACGTAATCGATCTCGACTGGAGGGCAACATCATCGAAGGTTATGCAACGGAAGAGGTCATTGAGTTCTGCGTGGACTACATAGCTCAGGTGGATCCGATAGGTGTGCCTCTATCGCGTCATGGGGGGAGACTGGATGGTATCGGGACCATCGGAAGGAAATCAATCACTCCCGATCTGGATACATACGCTCAAGCCCATTTCACGTTCTTGCAACACATGACCGAAGTGTCCCCGTACATCGACGAGCACAAAGACATGATACGCCAACAGAATCCAAACCGGTCGGATGTTTGGATCATGAGAGAGCACAACCGTCAATTCAACGAATGGTTAAAGGTGCGAATCACTGGGAGGTCATCAAGTGATGATACGCTGCTATGGTTGGCACAAGGGCACAATTTACAATTGTCACATGACAAGGATACGACATAAATGGGTACATATTTTATACAACAGCTCAGGATAGGAAGAGCACAGTCCAGAACAGCGGTATCCGCATAGATGCATTCAATACCGATGGGCCGAGGAGCTCGTACTATGGGCAAATAGAGGAGATATGGGAGCTCGACTACGTGCTTTTCAAGATCCCCCTATTTCGGTGTCGTTGGGTCCATCTCCCACAGGTGAAGGTTGATAAGTACGGCGTCACTACCGTGGACCTTGAACGTGTCGGATACAAAGATGAACCATTCGTACTGGCTAATCAAGTTGTTCAAGTATTCTATGTAACCGACCCAACAAATAAGAAACGCCACGTAGTTCTTCATGGAAAAGAAGAATTGTCGAAATTGAGAATGTAGTGGACGAGGAAGAATACAATCAATTTGACGAGTTGCCTCCTTTCGGAGATGGCATCATGCTCGAGGAAGAACCCAGTGAGGAAGCTAGCTATATGCGCGCCGATCATCATGAAGGGATATATTTTAATTAAGAATTTACTCCATTGTAATTAATTTATTCCATAACATCATGTGTTATGGACTTGTAATCTCTCATATATTTTGATATTGATGTCAATGTGGACGTTCATTGTAACCGACAATTAGTTTTTGAAGTCAAATGTGTTATGAGCTTGTCACCAGGTTTTGTCATCTCTCATATATTTTGATATTGATGTCAATGTGGACGTTCATTGTAACCGACAATTGTTTTTTGAAGTCAAATGTGTTATGAGCTTGTCATCATATATACTTGTCACCAGGTTTTGTCAGGATACCACAAATTGTTAATAGGTTTTGTCAGGCTATCACAGACGGTTTTATTATATAACCGTCTGTGATAATTGATCACAGACGGTTCTAATATACAACCGTCTGTGATATGAACTTATCTCAGACGGTTATATTTAAGAACCGTCTGTGATAGCCTGACAAAATCTATTGGCAATCTGTGATATGAGTTTATCACAGACGGTTCTATAAACAAACCGTCTGTGATACGTTCCATATCACAGACGATTTCTTAATACACCCGTTTGTGATATGGAACGTATCACAGACGGTTATTATTGAGAACCGTCTATGATTCCTTATCACAGACGATTCTATTAAATAACCGTCTATGATAGCCTCTTTATAAGGTGGGAACCGCTAGGGTTTTGCTCTTACTCGTCACTTCCTCTCCTGCACCCCTGAGTTTATCGCGCGCTCTTTTGCCTCCTCTAGGGCTCGCCCGTTCACCGCCGCCCCCGACCTCGGCGCCGCCGCTCCCGACCTTGGCGTCCCCGACCTCGGCGCCCCCCCACACCGGCGCCCCCGACCTCTTCGCCCCCGACATCGACGCCCCCGACCTCTTCACCCCCACACGGCGCCCGACCTCTTCGCCCGACCTCGGCGCCCGACCTCTTCGCCCCGACACCGCCGCCTCCGACCTCGGCGCTCGACACTAGGTTTTGCTCTTACTCGTCACTTCCTCTCCCTCGCGCCTCCCTTGCTCTGTGATGGGTTCTGTTGATGCTCTGTGATGGGCTCTGTTGATGCTGTGTGATGGGTTCTGATGATGCCTTGTTGATGCTCTGTGATGGGCTCTGTTGATGCTATGTGATGGGTTCTGATGATGCCTTGTTGATGCTCTGTGATGGGCTCTGTTGATGCTGTGTGATGGGTTTTGATGATGCCTTGTTGATGCTCTGTGATGGGTTCCGATGATGCCTTGTTGATGCTCTGTGATGATAGTCGAAATCTGAAATCATATAGATAATTACAAACAGACTTGAGCTTAAGCATATTGCTTTATATGATCCGTTATAATTAGTAGCCTTTATACTCTTTGTTTTCAGTCATAGCGGAATTAAGATACACTTGTATGTTTTCTGTGATGATAGTCGAAATCTGAAATCAAATAGATGATTAGAAACAAGACTTGAGCTTAAACATATTGCTTTATATGGTCAGTTATAATTAGTAGCCTTTATACTCTTTCTTTTCAGTCATAGCGGAATTAAGATACACTTGTATGTTTTCTGTGATGATAGTCGAAATCTGAAATCAAATAGATGATTAGAAACAAGACTTGAGCTTAAACATATTATATTATATGGTCAGTTATAATTAGTAGCCTTTATACTCTTTGTTTTCAGTCATAGCGGAATTAAGATTACACTTGTATGTTCTGTGAGATATTTGTATTTTTATTCTCAATCTGTCAATTAGGCTTATTGTTGATATAAATTTGTGAATTATTTTGAAGGCATATGATTAGATGTTCTGTTTACAGAATGCTTTATGTGTTGTAGTTTGAGCTCAAGATCTGTTTTGTAATTATCAAAATTGATTGGTGAAGAGATTTTGACAGAGGACTGAGATTGCAAAGACTATGTCTTTTGCAATTTGTCAACTGAGAGCAATTTGTCAGTAAAATATGTTTTTATTTGCTCTTATTACTTGATTCTATTTTGTTTCTATGTCTTCATTAAAGGCTATTCTTCTGTACATGAAGCATTAAACCTTTGCTTAGAATTCCTTCGTCGATCCTGACACACTTGAGTGTACCTTTGCTTCATGCCAATCCTCCACGGTATGAAGCAAATGGTACACTCCAGTATGATCTGTTGGAATTAATTATTGTTACATATTTATGCATATGTAAATTATATAGATAGCAAGTAAGCGAGATGGCAGAGGCACCATCTTCCCCGCCGTCGCCGATGCCGCAGATGGCAGAGGCACCATCTTCGCCGCTGTCGCCGACGCCACAGATGGCAGAGGCACCATCTTCGCCGCCTGTGATACGAAAGCGAGATGGCAGAGGAGAATCGAAGATGCCTGTGGGCCGACTGGTCATCATAGAGGTTAGTGAGTTTGTGGTCCCTCTACATCCCAAGAGCTCAGCGGCGAGATTCCAGACCATGTGCGGGATACTTGCAAGGAAACAGATCCCCATCACCACACTAAGGTGGAAGAATCTGACGAAAGAAGCGAGAGGCGCGCTGTGGACAGAACTATTACAAAAGTTCACTATCCCAGAAGCAGACATGGCACGCGTGGAATGGATAGCGATGCTCACGATCGATAAATTGTGGAGGACGATCAAGAGCATTCTTGTCACGAAGTACGTGAACACGGGTCAGACGCCCTTCGCGGAGTACGGATTCTTGACACAGGAAACATGGGACGCCTTTGTTGCTATGAAGACGACGCCCGAATTTAACGAGCAAAGTGCAGCACACAAAGCTCTCCAGACACGAAACACTCATCCGCACAGACTCGGCACCGCTGGGTACGCAGGTAAATACGACGAATGGGCGGCGGCGGAGGAGAATGCGTTTCCTGATGTCACAGACCCGCGTTCCCTAGCCTGGTTAAAAGCGAGGGCAAAAGTCTCGTCTTCGGACAGCATCTCTTTCACAAACCCGGCAGACCAGGAAGTGTCTCAACGCGTGGTAAGTATGTCGAACTACCTAGTTGTTAATAAGTCCATATATAACTTCATAGTGTCTATAATAACATGATGACCTCTTGCAGCGTGAATTGTCTACCCAAACTTCCCAATGCTCCTTCCATGTAGACAGGGAGAAGGATATACTCTCTATGGCCCTGGAAAACAAGGAGCACCCGGGTCGCACGCGAGGCCTTGGGGTTAACGTACCTTGGAGTCATGGATTCGCAGACGACTACTGCACGTACAGGAGTAGGAAGAGATCTAAGGCGGCGCGAGGACCGGTTGAGTACGGATGATTACCGAAAAGTTTGAAGGAAAGTCGGCGGCATTGCAGGATCAAATGAATCAACTCTCGAGCGATCGCGATGCAAGCCGCCCCTGTTAATTTGGGAGCCAGTCCTGCTCGACATCGGAGTAGCGTCGCGTCCATGCATAATTCTGAACATGACGATGTCCAATTATCAATAGACGACATCAAGGTAATGTACATCTATGGAATGCTGCAAAGATAGACCTATAGGACACCTTAGCTAATTGCATATCGTTTTGTAGGAGCCGACGGCCTGCAAGCTCCAAGTAAGGTTAGTTGGGTCCATTTCTATTGAGGCTGGGCGGGGGATGGTGCATCCATACCAGAAGGCGATCGGCCACGGTGTCAGTGGCGCAGATTACGCGGGGTGGAGGTGGACATGGTACATGAACATTTCATGGCCGTCCCGCTGGAGATTCGCCCGAACGAAGAGATCACAACACTAGGGGATGCCGTGCACAGTTTTATCCAGTGGCCAAAGAAGGACATCGTGCTGGACCCAGCAGTGCCGCGATCTCAACTCGACCATTCCTCTCCAACGGTACCCTCTATGACTCCACCTCATATTTCGCCTCACAAGGCCACCTTATCGGTTCCCGTGGAGAAGATGCCGAAGGAACAAGAAAAGCGTGCCACCGTATCGGGTCCCGAGTCGTCTCGCAGGAAGACGCTGCCAATCCTTAAGACCAAATCGAAATCGACGAACGTTAAGGCGCCTCTCAAGTCCGGCAAGTCGGGAATATCCGGGAAGTACATCATCAGAAAACCGTTGTGCTCCGACACAATATTAGGGCGTGCTGGATATGCTTGTCAGGCTTTGCATGCCTGGTACTTGGAGAAGACCCAAAAGGATGGGTGCGATACTGGAATCACCGTCAGATACGAGCATAAGCATTTCTTCAACGGAACGAACCACTTTGTCATGGGCTTCAACGACTTATATGACTTGTTCAACCTATAGCTCATTGGGCCACTGACTCGTGGGCCCAGCCACTTAAACACCCCATGCGTTGTGCGTTATCGTTTGGGATACCATTAATGCTAATCATCACTAATCATGAGTTTAGTATTTAATGGATGTCTGAGTTGGCCTATTGTGTCACTGGCAGTGGGCCCATCTTGCTAACCCTCCCGAGCGTATGTGTTACACCACGTTAGTATAGGTCGTCGGATTTGGAACCAACGGTCCAGATCTAGCGAACCTCTGAACTCTGGAAGTTCCAATCCCTGCGAACCGTTCGTCTTGAGATCTGCGGCTCAGATCTCGTGGGACATTCGGACCCCCCTATCGTCCAAATCCCTGTAGGCCCTGCGAACCGTTCGTCTCAGATCTACGATCGTGGTTAATTGGGACGTTCGGACCCCTCGAATGCCCTAATCGACGTGGACCGTTGGATCTTAATCCAACGGTGGGTCTTGTGGACCTCCTCGCGTACGTGCGCAGTGTGCGGTGCGCGTGGGCAGTTAGATTCTTGATCTGTGGCCCACGTTTGTCCACGTCATTTCCTTTTCAAATAAGTTTGATTTAATTGCAGTGAGCTTTTATTTGTTAGCTAAAAATTGTATTAAAACTTCAAAAATTCATAACTAAATCATTTTAACTCCGTTTCAGAAGATTCCAATTGTGTTAAATATCTGTTTAACTAAACCTTAGTCTAAAAATATGGATTATCTTGGGTTCTGTACCAGAAAATTATATAGGTTGAATTAACTTGCTTAGGCATAAATATTGTCTAGAAATTCATTTAAAATTTGTAAAAGACACAAGTGATTCCCTGTAACTCCAAAATGAGCAACCTAAAATTTGTTAAATCTCTTTGTTAATGTACTTTAATGTAGGCTAGGTTTTGTTTATGCCCTTGCCTCTGAAAAATAAAATTTTCTAGTTTCATGACTTAGAAAAATCATAAGTAATTCAATTTACCTCCAAATAAAGTAAATCCAGTTTTGCTGTGCTTAGAATACCATGTTCTACCTACCATAAAAATTTCAAGTTCTAGATCTTTCTAAAAATTTGTGCCATGAACAGTAACCGAAATTAATTTAATTTGGAATTTCCAGGTTGAGAAAAATTGTTTAGGTTATAACGTTTTCATGTTTAGACCAAATGACTTGATTCTTGTTGCTAAATTCATTTAAAATCATGCCCTTGCTGTTGTATAAATTTTATAGAATTTGGATGACTTTGGCTTTTGAGTTTCTTTCGGTGTTCTCCGTTCTTATTGGTTTTGTCGCGTTTTTGCGTTAGGTTCCGAAGAGATCATTGAACTTGAGTCTGATCCTCAGCAGCAAGAGCACCTCCAGCAAGGCAAGCAGATGTAGCATCATTTGATCATATTGCTTTCATTATTTTCAAATTCTAATATGTTGTTTGCAAATTCTATGTATACATTGCTATTTTGTTTTAAACTATTGTCGATTAGTTGACTCATTAGATGCATAATCTGTAGGCAAATGTTTATCCTCTACTACTGAGCCTAGGATTATCTTGTTGTGATTTTGGGTTCGTGGATGAGCTCTTGTCACTTAGTAGTTTACGAGTAATGTGCTTAGTCATGCTTAGTTACCGGTAGAAATGGGCGGTTATCGACTTGTCGATAACCTTGATTACACAAACTTATTATGACTTTATGATTCAGCATTGTGCTATGTTTAATTGTGAAAACTAAAAATAAAAATAAAATGATTTGGACTTGGGTACAATGGTATGTTGGTGTGTTTTCGGGTGTGACTGGAATGGTGCCCGAGTCAACAAGGACCGAATTACTTGCGCCACCGTACTGAGCATTTTGCGTGCTAACCACACTAGAGGGAAATGAGATCTCTCTTGACTTAGTACTTTGGCGTGTGTTGGCTCCGAGTCGCAGGGGGTCATAGGAGGGATGGTGTTGGGAGCATTGTAGTTGTCCGAAGGCTTTACCCCTATAGGGTAGTTGACTTTCGGCTTTACAATGTAAGCGTATGGGTTTTTATCCATACGAGCGGCTCGTAGTTGATACACAATACTGGAAACGTCTCGTAGGACTTAGCCGTGCCGGCATACCTTCAGAAGTGTGCTTATTGTGGCAAAAAGACGGTCTGAAGTGTGGGTACATTGGTACACCCATGCAGGATTAAATCTATTCGAATAGCCTCGTCCTAGGTTATGGACACGCTCGGATACGCTCCGTGAGAATTAGATTACAACCTTTTAGTTAAAACTTGATGGGTGGTACGAATCGGGGATTCGTACTATGTTGTGGTGGCTATTGAGTTAGTCACCTCTAGATTGTTGCTTATGCTATTTAATGTTACTTCGCTGTTATTTCAATGATTAAAAACAGATTTGACAAATTACCTTTAATCTATTACTTTATTGCAAATGAAAATTGCTTTACGCGTCCAATTAACCATATAACTATCTCCTTTGTTACAGCTTTCATGTAGCTATGTATAGGCTTGTTACTCGTAAGTCTTGTGAGTATACTTTTGTACTGACCTGCATTGCTTGTTGTGTGCAGAGGAGGAAGTGGATCCCCAAGGGGTCTACTTTTGTGAGTTTTGTTGCGGATCGTGCGACTAGCTTGGCGGCCCGGTCGGTTGCCTTGTGGGTGTGTGGCTAACCGGTCGACTTTTGTTATAGCCATCTTATGGCGCTTTTGCTTCCGCTGTCACTTTGCTTCTTTGTTGTCATTTGGCCGGTCAGCTCTTTTGTAATAACTCTATATATTGTATATGTTTTGCTAGACTTGTTGTATAGAATTGATACATGCTTTTGTAAAGATGTATGTGTGCTGCAATTCTAGAAAGCACATGTCCATCGAGACACAGTGTATTTTGTTTGTGATGCTGGAGTCAATGAAAGACTAAGTATTACAAGCTAAATAAACCGGTGTCTCACATTTGACCGCACGTTATCCAAAGCAATTTCCTTATGTGATTGGAGGGAGTAATTAGACACCCCATAATTAAATTATCACAACGGTGTCAACTGTCAAACCTCCATTTCAAGAAGTAGTCCACTTAACTACGTACGTGCATGCTTCGTTGCGGTACTTCATGTACTTAATTCTTCACCCATGACAAGTACATACCCTTAATTTTTACAACCGAAGCATGCAAGGCTCCACATGCCCACCGAATTCCACTAGCTTGTGGGCTCAATAAGGTTTTTTTAGAGGTTCCGAATTTTTTCCTCATTCGGATTGCATTCAAAAAAGAAGAAGCATCCTATTTTGCGAGGCACCTACAGGAGCAGCGCTCGAACCGTGACGGGTTGAGAGCCTAAAACTCTTCTATGTCACTCTGCATTAAAGAAGAAGAAGCACCCTACATAATGAGATTTGCAATTGCAAGCCGGTGTGCATCAGTATCACTGTAGCTAACATTCAGCTACCCAAAACACCGACCTGTCAGTCTCTAGGACGATGCAAAATTAGTAGGTTAACTCCACCAGTTTTGAGGACTGGGCAATAGCTCGGTGGGCATGTGGGGACGCTAGACCTCCGCCGGTCCGCTCGAGTTTGAGCAGGCTCGGTGCGTGCTAGCATAGCTTCTTCTTTGATGCAGCTAGCTATATATATTCGTGCCACCAAATTAAAAAGAAAGAACTCCACCAGTTCTCGCATGCACGTGGACCAAAGAGAACATATTGGCACATCGTCACAGGCATTCCAATCCACGCAAGGTCTCCTGAGCCATCAATTTGCCCCAACCATCATCGATCCTTGGATAGCAAGCGTAATCTGAGGGGAAAATAGGCCATAAATTGACTTAAACTGGCGAGTAACGTGTCCATGTCGACCACATAAAGCCGATCTTTTCTTATGCAGAAATTGCTTGCGTTCCACTGTACATGCAGTGGCAACGCATGCATGGATTGTCTGGCTTCTCATGGATGCATGGGAGTAAGTAAAAAGGATTGCGCTAGGTAGCTGCTACCTATAGTAGTTTGGTTACCTGTGTGCCGAGTCGCTGTGCTCGCTCTTTTCCTACTCCCAAAGCATGATCCAACGTTGACAAAGATGCTCGAACCAATCATGCCCAAGATTGGATTTTGCCAAGAAGTATATCGTTTTGTCTGACACATCGAACAGTTTCTAACATACAGGTACTAGCGGGGATGGTGGCTGTATATTTTAACAACAAATATTGTAACAGCCTAAATTTTCGAACCATTTAAAATTTTGCATGATTTTTTTGGATTTCAAAAACTTTTGTTGCATTTTGAGAAGTTCCAAAAGCTTGTCTTGCAATTCAAAAAGATAAATAATTTTTCTTGCTCCAAATCGAAATTATAAAAAATATACAAGTTAAATGATGTGCTAAATCTCCTCAGGATTTGAATTTCAAATTCAAATTCAACCCTGAAAATCCAAACCAAAATTTTCAAATCTTTTCTTACCCTCCCTTCTCCCTCGGACGGCATCTTCCCCACTGGCCCAGCTTCTCTTATCTCCCTGCGGCCCACCCACGCGCTCCTGGCCCAGCGCGCCGTCACTCGCTCACCCTCTCCCTCTTTCTCTCGCGGCCAGCCAAGCAGCCAAGGCCTAGCACCATGCGCCCCCAAGGTTGTCAGAATCGCGATCCTGAATCATATCGGAGGTTGTTCAGCAGGATTGCGAATCGTAGGATCGACATATAATCTAAGATCCTATTGATTCTACTAGAGAAACATTTTTTTGACATATACCTAGTATTTTAACACTTCTACATTTTCAAAACTATACTTTTAGAACTTTTGTTTACCAAAATGTAGTGCAAATGAAAGATTATTTATTATTTATGCAAATTATAATGGACATGAAGAAATAAAAAGTACAAATTTACAATGAAATGGGCATATGCAAAAACTTATTTATAATAAATCACTAGAATTGGGTAGGATCGTATGAAAATTTTGATCACGATTCTATATTTTTTTTTGTTAGAATCATAATAATATTAAGGCGGTGTGAGGCTTGCTCACCGAGTCGAGAACGATGCTCTCATTCCTGGCAAAGAAAAGCATGATATGCTTTGATTCTATGCAGGAAGAGAGAATGGCGATCTGAGAAACTCGTGACGCGGTGAGCAGCTTAAATGCGGCCGAGAATGGCGTGGCGAGAAAATGGCAAAGCGTACGAGTTTCTCATGCAAAGCTTCGGTCTCGTCATTTGCGCGGGATAACGTCGCATCGATGGAGCAGCTAGCACGGGCAATGGCTGGCGGGAGCGCGTTGGCGTGCAGGCGCAGGCGCGAGGTGGACGAAGGGCTCTGACAGGTGGGGCCAGCACATCAGAGAAAGATTGAAAGTGAGTGCTAGCACAGGCTGGAGTGAGCGCGAGGGGAGATGGGCCGAGCTGGGTTTCGTCCCAAAGGTAATTCGCATTTGGTTTTCAAATTTCTTAAACTATCTGATTGATGTTCGAATTTCTAAATATAACAAACTGGCTCCAAAAATTCTGAAATTTTTTTGGAGACTCCTGACACAGTGTAGTTACTTGTGTAAATGTGTCAAGATTTTATCTATTCTGTGATTTTCTCAAAAACTCTTACAATTTGCTGTTTGCATGTAATTTACTATTTGTTTTATGCCAAAGTTCAAAATCATGCTAACAAATAATTTTTCCCATACATAGACATGCTCAAAATTATTCTTCCATTTATTTTCATTATATTTTTCCAAAATATGGTTTTTGGGATGTTACAGACGCTACCATGGCAAGAGAGTGGAATGAGGAGAATTGGCCCAATCCACAGACTATGCATGACTCGATATGGATGCCTGCTACAACTACGAGCCAAGCATGGTTTCGTCTGATGACAATGTCGGCTCCAGATATCTTTCACCAGATCCCAAAAATCGCATACCGGACAAGGTTGAGGAGGGAACCTTCCCCCTCCCAACTGTACGCCCAGATGAGGAGCCAGAGTCCTCGCAGGGCAAGGGTGCAAGCGACCATGATCGGAGCCGCCCCACGGCAAGAACTAAATGCGGCAAGGATTCCTCCTCCAAACATAAAGTCCGTCTGAGGTCGTTTGATCTGATGCGTTAAGTCTTGGAATCCATGGTTCCGGGGCTCGACCATCACCTGCTAACCGTCACCCTTCGGTTACCCCACCAGAGGTGTGGTTGAACCTGCTGTAGTTGCGGAATCGACCATATCCCCGGAGGATTCAAATTCTACCAGAGATAGTTATAACCCAGAATTCCCCTTCCTAGAAGGGATTGCTCCAATTCACGAGGCATTGTCCTTTAACTACTCGTCTAGCTTGGAGGGCTCAACCACAAGCAAGGACATCAGCACCTAGGAGGTCTTTGTCCTCCCATCAAATCCTAATCATTCTCCAAGAAACAGGACTGGGTCTGCTTCCCATCGATCACTCGCTTCGGGCTCTCGTCACAATGGCGAGGACGCCTTCGACAACGACCAGGATCTCAACCTTCAAGAGTGTTATAGACATCCTCGAAGTGATCACACTCTATTGAGACATGCTCCAACCAGCTAAGATGGTGATGATTCCAACACCATCCGGCGAAGGAGGATCGCAGCCCAAAATACATTGCCTAGGCGCATTAACTACCAGTCGAAGACTGTTTGAGAGCTTCAACTAATCAATGATTTGACCGAGAACCCTACTCTGGAGCTTGGCCAAGTGCCAGGCTATGACCTCTTCGCTCAAGAGATCGTACAGAGGTCCTGGGTTACCATGACCAGAATTGAGTGCAACCGGCAACGTCGTTCCGGAAGTCACACCAGGACCACACCCTCGAACGTCAGCAGCTCGAACAACTCTCCTCCTGGAGGACAACAAGACTGCAGGCCCGGTCAATCTCCCGACCATGTTGCTGGTCAAAGAAGAAACCCTCCAGCGGTTGGTGATCAGCGGACTCCTAGGGGAGGTGGTTGTTCACTAGTTCCTCAAAGGAATCTGTGTCAGCAGATGGAGCGCGAGAAGTATTACCCTCGTAGTATCGAGATATATGATAGATCAGGTCCATTTACCAGTGAGTATTGTTGAGTACGATCACCTGGTGATGCTAACCCTTCTTTCCCTGCAAAGGACGCGTTATGACACAATTACCAGCTGTCGGGCTTTTTTGTTTGATCTCCGAGTAATTCGCTGGCCATCCAGATTTCGACCAGCCAACCTGGAGAAGCATGATTGGTCCCAGAATCCTATTGAATTTATGCAAATCTACACAACTATAGTTCGAGCCACTAGAGGAGATGAGCACGCTATGGCAAATTACCTGCTGATCGTACTCGAGGACTCTGCTCGATCATGGTTATTGAACCAACCAGCGGAGTTAATCTAGTCGTGAACAGTGGTCGAAGAACAGTGGTCGTAGACCTATTCGTGGATAGTGGTCGTAAACCTTTGTGGTCGTAGAACAGTGGTCGTAGACCTGTTCGTGAACAGTGGTCGTAGACCTGCGTGGTCGTAGACACTGGTTGTAGAACAGGGGTCGTAGACCTGTTCGTGAACAGTGGTTGTAGACCTGTGTGGTCGTAGACTTGCGTGGTTGTAAACCTGATTTACGGTATGATCGCATCTGTTCAGTGGTACTACCGCATGGCGGTAATACTGAGTTTTTCTTGGCGGTATGTTTTTTTTTTCAAAGAATGTGTTTTTTTTGGATTGGCTTGCTCCTTTGTGGAGCGGTACGACTGCATTTGTTACGCGGTATTACCACATGGAGGTAGTACCAATCTTTGGTTGGCGGACATCCGATTGTGTGTCTAACGGCTAGTTTTATAGCCGTTGGAGCAGGTTGGTAGTACCGCCGCCACTCATGATGTTTTTTCAGCAACTTTCTCCCCAACGACTAGTTTTGGTGTGTAGGCTATATATACCCACCTTGGCCAATTGAGGGGAAGGTTGCTGGTGTCATATACATCCCTTTGAGCTAAGAGCTAAGAGCATGTGTTGCACTTAGTGAGCTTTGAGAGGAAAATCCTAAGTGCATGTGTTGTGTGTTGCATTAGGTAGTGGATTGTGTATCTATTGAGCTTAGACACTTGATTAGTTCAAGTGAGAGTCTTCGATTTGTTACTCTTGGTGTTTGCCAACACCTAGACGGTGTGGAGGCGTCATAGTCCGGTGATCTTCTCAAGAAGCTTATGGGAAAGCCCAGCGTTTTGTGAGTGGTTTGGTGCTCGCCATCTCCGGAGTGGAGGAAGAGCAACCCCGAGTGGATCGAGGTGTTGGTTTGTTTTGGAACCGGTCTAAGTGGTTGGACTTACCTCGGAGGTGTTGGCTTAATTTGTGGAGCCGGTCCAATTGGTTTGGGCTTACCTCAACGTGGATTAGGGGAGACCGGCAAGTCTCTGAACACCACGGTAAAACATCCTTGTGTCATTATGGTTTGTTCTCTTGTACTTTACCTTGTGCAATTTACTTTCGTAGAATTAAATTGCTTATTTATCTTTGTATGATTGCTATTATTCAATAGTCTTATATTATTGATGCACTTAGTAAAGACTAGTTGATCTAGGTTTTAATTGTGCGAAACCGACTTGTTTATAATTCCGTATTAGAAATCGGTTTTTGCCAAAGAAGTTTTTAAAACTGCCTATTCACCCCCCTCTAGTTGGTCTCCTCGATCTTACAGCGAGGTAAACTCTATCGACCATCCTCTTTTCAATAAGTTACCAAAGTGGTCAGAGGTCACTATATCTTTTGAGAAAGGTGATTGTTCGATCCTGTCTACTCGACCTAGTTGTTTTCCGATCGTGGTCGAGCCCACCATCAACAACTGCTGAGTTAATCGGGTGTTAGTTGATGGTGGAAGGTCATTGAATATACTCTTTACAAGTGCCCTGGACGAAATGCAAGTTCTTAGGACAAAAATAAGGCATGTACGATACTCCTTTCATGGGATTGTACCAGAGTCTTCAGCCAAGCCTATTGGTCAAGTTTCCCTTCCTATTATATTTGGGTCACCAAACAATTTCAGGACAGAAAATCTCTTTTGACGTGATCGACTTTGATACGACATATAATGTCATTCTTGGTCGACCAACTCTGGCACGGTTCCTAATAGCTGCTCATTACGATTACCAATGTCCAAAGATACCAGGTCCCAAAGGAGTCATAATAGTACACTGTGATAAAAAGATGGCGCTAACATGCGACCGCAAGTCCCTCGAGATGGTTAGCCAGATACCAACTCGAGAAGCAAAACAACGTGCAACATCCGATAAAGTACTCGAAGCCAAAAGTTGCACCGAAGCCGAATGACAAAGTCAAAGAGGTTCCGCTGAATACGGTAGAACCCTCCAAGACCGTTCGCATTGGAGTCGTCCTCGACTCCACATAGGAAGACACCCTTGTCACTTTCCTTCGAGCAAACACAGATATCTTCGCGTGGCAAGCATCCGACATGCCCAGAATCCCTAGGGAAGTGATCGAGCACATGCTAGCTCTACGGCCTGACAAAAAGCCTGTAAAACAAAAATTACAGCGATTTGCACCTGATCGACGAGAAGCCATCCAATCGAAACTGGACAAGCTACTAAAGACAGACTTTATAAGAGAAGTCGACCACCTAGAGTGGTTGGCAAACCCTGTAATGGTTAGAAAATCCAATGGTAAGTGGATAATATGTGTAGATTTCACTGACTTGAATAAGTTTGTCCAAAATATGACTTTCTACTTCCCCGTATCGATCAGTTGGTTGGTTCTACTGCTGGTTGTGAAATTTTAAGTTTCTTAGATGCATATTATGGTTATCATCATATAAGTATGTTTTGGATGATGAAGAAAAAACCGTATTTATTACACCCTTTGGAATATTTTGCTATGTCAAAATGTCATTTGGTATAAAAAATGTTGGTGCTTCCTTCTAACGTTTGATGCAAAAGACCTTCTTTTCTCAACTAGATCGAAACTTGGAAGCCTATGTTGATGAACTGGTCGTAAAAAGCATCCATCGTCTTAATCATGGTTCCAACCTGCAAGAAACATTCGACAACCTCGTAAAACACTAGTTGAAACTCAATCCTGAGAAGTGTGTGTTCGGAGTATCTTCAGGAAAATTGCTTCGATTCTTTGTCTCTGCTCGAGAAATCGAAGCAAATTCTAAAAAGATAAAGGCCATTGAACAAATGCATCTTCCGACTACAAAGAAAGAAGTCCAGAAACTCAGAGGGTGTGTGGCGTCTTTAAGTCGTTTTATCCCACATCTGGGAGAAAAAAGACTTCCTTTCTTTAAACTTCTTAGGAAACATGAGTGTTTCGAGTGGTCTGAAGAGGCAAACAAAACCTTCGAGGATGTCAAGAGTTACCTTACGAGTGCTTCCATTTTGGTTTCTTCTAAACCAAATGAAACACTCATATTGTGTCTAGCTGCTACGCCACAAGCAGTGAGTGAAGTACTGGTTGTTAAACGTGAAAGCATTCAACGACCAGTTTACTATGTTAGTGAAGTTTTATATGGGCCTAAGGAGCGTTACCCTTAGGTCCAAAAACTTCTATATGCCCTCCTCGTGTCTTCAAGAAAACTAAGGCATTATTTCCAAGCACACAAGTTGATCGTGTCATTTGAGTTTCGCTTAGGAGAAGTCCTCCAAAATAGGGAAGCAGTGGGGCGCATGGCAAAATGGTCAGTTGAACTTGAGGAATTCGACCTCTATTTCGTGTCCCGAACTGCCATTAAATCCTAGATCTTGACAAAATTTATCGCCGAACGGACAAATCCTGAACCTGATGAGGGACCCCAAGTACTGATTCCATGACTAGTGGACAATGTACTTTGATGATCACTTACATTAACTGGCTCGGGTGGTCTTGGTATCTCCTGCCAGGGAAATATTAAAATATGCTATTTAATTAAACTTTTCTCCTAGTAACAATGCTGTAGAATATGAAACTTTTCTTATAGTAACAATGTGGTAGAATATGAAGGTTTATTGGCTAGCATTCGAGCAGTGAAAGTGCTCAGGATTCGACTACTACTCGTGAAATGTGATTCTCAATTAGTCGTGAATCAGGTCAGAAAAGGGTATCAATACTCTAATTTGACCATGGGGAATTATTCGTCGGAGGTTAGAAAGCTTGAAAAATATTTTTTCGGTCTGGAGGTACAGTATATCAATTGAAAGGATAATTTCCTCGTAGACCAGTTGGCTTGAATGACTTCTTTCTGATCCCCCGTTTCACAAGGAGTCCTATGTTCCACATGTAATTATCAAATGGTAATAACAACCCTAGTCCTGTGCTCCACAGGTAATTATCGAATGGTTCAATTGGAGATTGTGTCGATATTCAAAATGATACAGGTAAAAAGGAACAGAGAAAATAGGTGCATAATTAATGTTAATTACTTGGAATCTGACGAGGATCTAATAATCCTTAATTAATTAAATTATTTATCTGTAATATTCGTTATTGATAATATTGTCTTTACATAACCTTCAGAGGTACTCCTCACCATCAATAATGAGGATTATTATAATTACATAGTGGTCGTAAGCTAGTCTACGACAACCCTATATGGTGGTAAGTCATTCTATTTCCATTTCGTGATCGTAAGATCTTCTACGGCAACTTATTGATTGTAAGTTCTATTACGATCACCTTATGATTGTAAGCTTGACTGCGATCAAGTCAATCACGATCACCCTATGGTTGATAAGGACCACTGGCATGTGAACATAATCGACTAGGTACCTTATACATGGTGTTTAATTACACGCAGTAGTTAATATGTGTTGTTATTTTTTGGTATAACTGCATGCATTAATCTATGTCTCTAGCATAACTGCAAGGCGAACGTGGGGCGTAGTCTCTGACAATAACTACCATCAACGTGCGCTATTCTTCAACCATTGAGGCGCCTCCTGGCATGGACAACTACTACCCCCTCGGATGCTATATAAAAGATAATCGCCGGTGGACAGAGACAAGAAGCGACACAAGCAACAGAACAGACATGAGTCATTAGTTGTACCCTTTGGTGATTTCTTTCTTGTTGTAAGCACAATCAATACAAGAACACATGACTAGGATTGTTATTTTTCCAAGAGAAGATCCGAATCTATTTAAATCACCGTGTCTCATTCTTATGTAGTCTCGGTCAAGGAGCCCCCTTAACATTCATTTCATAAGTTCGGTATTAAAACATCGACAGAAACGATGTGCTGTTTTGAATTTAAAAAAAGAACATATTTTATTTTAAGGCAGCTTTTATTAGATGATACAATGAGATTGAAATAATTTTGCTTTGTCTTTTCCCTTATCTTATTGTAATTTACTGGCTTAAACATTAGTTGATGCTTTTGTTATGCGAATAAGAATATACATTATTAAGCACAAAAAGCTGACAAGTCATGTCTATCATAAATGCTTCACATGCAAACACCCTCACTAAATGTGTAAAGAAAAATTGCTCCAGACAGTATTTTGTAGACAAATCAATCACAGCTACACTTTATTACGGAAACATACATGCCAAAGCCCTGCAAGCTTTGAGTTACAAGAAGCAGCCCTTAGAGTCAAACCCTGCCAAGGAAAATTCCTCATAACCAAATCAAAGAACTCCAAACAAACACAGCTAGCTAGCTAGCTGACAAACACGGTCAATCGCCTGAAAAACCAATTAATCAAAAAACACATCACTAGGAAGTAATAGTCACGACGACGTACACTGACGGCAACCCGGCCGAGCAAACGAAGCAGCAAAACATCTGATGGATAACAATGTGAAGCGAAGCAATCAATCTTGGCCATTGATCTTGAGTCTGATGTCTAGCATTTCGGGAGATCCGACGGCGGAGGCGGGAGCTTCTGGTCAGGACGGCTGCCATCCAGCACCAGCCACGCCATTTTCAGGCCCCAGCTCATGTGCACCTCCAAGTGGCAATGCATGAACCATACACCTGCACGCCAATGGCGACGGAGGAGATTAATTGGTGAGCGCCAACTTGCAAACTGGTGCAATGCGCCACGCATGCATACATGGAGTTGCAGGGGAAGTATTAAGTAAAGCAAATGCAAACCTGGGTTGTCGGCACGGAAGCGGATGGCGACCCAACCGCCGGCGGGCACGCCGACGGTGTTGCGCTCGACGGGGTCGTAGAGGTTGAAGGTGGCCGGGTCGCTCATCGGGTTGAAGTTGCCAAACCCTTGCCCGACAACGTAGAAGTTGAAGCCGTGCAGGTGCAGCGGGTGGCTCTCCGCGCCGAGGATGCTCGTGTCCTGCATCACCAGCTCCACGTTGGTGCCGTACGGCAGCACCAGCACCTTGGTCCCGTTCATGACGTTGGTGTTGTTCGGCGGCGTGCCGGTGTAGTTGAACGGCTGCAATGGGAAGTACGGGAAATTGGAGGCGTACACACCCTTCGACTTGCCGGTGAAGTGCGACTGCAGAAGCGCCGTCGTGGGGAGCACGAAGGAGACGTTGTTGATGGACGCCGCGAACCGGGAGCCGTTCGGGCCCTGGCACGTCCCGTTGACGGCGCACGGGTGCGTGCCGAGGCCGACGGTGAAAAAGAAGCGCCGGTCCACCTCCTGCGGCACGTTCGCCGGGTACTCGGCGCTCGCGAGGCTGCGAAGCTTCGAGGTAAAGTTGGACACGGCGTTCGTGTCGTTGATCTGTGGCAGGGTCGTCGTGAAAATAGGGATGTTCTTGCCGGAAGAGGGGGAGGCGCCGGTGGGGCAGGGGTCCTCGTACTCGAGGATGCCGGCGACGGTGGTGTTGTCGAAGGTGCCCTGCGTCGTGGTGTACGGCCGCGCCAGCATGTAGTAGCTCGCGCCGGGGTACTTAGGCTTGGCGGTGAAGAGCACGTTGCTGGTCTGCCCCGGCGTGATGATGAGGGTGTCGACGGTGAAGGGCTTGACGTAGAGCGCGTCGACGTCGACGACGGTGAGCGTGTGGTTGGAGATGGAGAAGAAGAGCTCGTCGTTGAGTGCAGCGTTGATGAGCCGGAGCATGTACGTCTTGCCGGGCTTCACCTTCAACTTGAACGTGTCTGCATGCACGGAAACTAGCTTATAATTAGAATCAATCCCCAGTGTCATGGAGTCATAGTAGTACTAAGTACTAACTAGTAGTAACAAACCTTGAGCTGAGCAGTTGTAGAGAGGCCCAGGGAGGCCGTTGATGGTGTAGGCGTCGGAGATGTTTGGGCCTCCGCCGGTCTGGAGCGCCTGGCTGATCACCGCCTCCGTGTCGTTCTTCCACCACTCGGCGAACATGACGGGCACCTCCTCGTAGGGGGCTGGGAACGGGTACGGCACGCCGAGCGGCGGTAGGATGACGATCGGGCCGTGCACGGTGGCGCGGAGCCAGGAGATGTGCGCGTGCCACCACAGCGTGCCGCGCTGCCCCACGATCTGGAACCGGTAGACGTAGCTCTGCCCCGCTGGATCGGGCACTGCGTGATGTACGCCGGCCCGTCCGCCCACCCGCTCAGCAGCTGCCGCACGCCGTGCCTGCACGTCCGCTAGCTCGTGAGGTTTTCGCACCAAATAAAACGTTACGCGCGTAACGTCATGCATGTGTGATCAGCGCGTACGTACCAGTGGATGCTCATGTTGTAGGGGGAGTGGTTGACCACCTTGACCTCGACGTGGTCGCCCTCCCTCGCGAAGACCGTGGGCCCCGGGTACTGCCCGTTCACCGTCACGATGCTCTTGGTGCTGCACAGCCGCGTCACGCTCGTCATTTGCACCTGCCATCATTCATCGCAGTGCTGACCTTAGTTAGTTATCCGCGACGTTGATATGAATACGATCGATCACTAGCGAGCTACTCACGATCGAGTCATCGAGATACATATGCACTTACATCGAATTGATACTGCCTCGTGACGGCTTCAGCTCCCAGTGTGCACAGCGTCAGTGCTGCGACGAGGAGAGAGCAAGGGAGAAGAGACGAGGAGACAGCCATTGTTCCCTTCCTTTCTGAGTACCCCTCCCTAGTCTCTACTCTTCTTGAGCTCTCGTTTGCTAAATGAAGCTCTGCTTGTGATGCTAGGGAGGCACTCGAGGTGTGTATATATATTGGAGATCGATCGAGGAGCTAGCTAGCTTGCGTTGCCTGAGTGGGGCCAAAGCATGCAAGTCATCTACGTGCAATGCATTTGACCTTTTTCTGGTGTGCTATGCCAGTTGCTAGCTTCACGGTGGTACTTGGTTAGCTTGGCCTCGTATTGTTTAGTAACTTTCGTTTGGTGTTCGATTGATGAACACGAGGGTCGCCTCAACGTCGCGGCTCGCTGCTGCTGCACCGGCCGAGAGGCTGGCCCATGCATGCACTCTCTGTAGCTTTGGAGTGTGGCTAAAGTCAACCTGGAGGGCGTCTAATGTTTATATTGACCTGTAGTTTAAGATTCTTCGTGCCTTAATTATCACGCACAATCGTTTCTCTGCCTCAATTATGCTAGAAGCCTACAACTAAACACAAATAAGTAAGAAATGCAGGAAATCAATTCTCTTCCCCAATTTATGATCGACAGAAGCGCGATTCAGTCTGGAACTTTTGGTGCCTGTGATTAAGGTGAGTACTGAGTACTGCATACTAAAAAACATGAGAAAATAAAATAAAATATGTGCTGAATAAGCGGTAGTACTGTTTAATTGACTTCTTTTTTTAAAAAAAAAGCTGTGGTTTATTGACCAATGGACAGATAGGTTTAACCAGAATCTTTTTCTTGTACCTAACCATCAGAAATGTGTTAAATCAGCAGTGGTTGAATTCTCGCTTTGAGAGGGGGGAAAAGGTCAGACAAGTGACCGCGAGTGCAGTGTGCATCCACTCCAAGTCAGGTCATAACTTTTCTTCAGCTAGGCTAGGCTTCCTAACCTCATCCTTACATGCCAAGGGACTACACAAGCAAATAAAAAAGACATGCAAGATGGGGACGTGACCTGGAGTAACGTGATCTGTTGTTGATCCCGGACAGCCTTGCACTGGGCAGCAAACATTCAGAACTGGTATAATTAAAACATGGGGCGATTCGTATGCGTTATGGTTAGCGGGTACTCGTCTCGTGTGAAGTTTGGTCTTCTTTTCCTCTTCCAAGCCTCCTCCGAATGCAGAGAAGGATGCCTGAACCAACTCGGTCGCTTGGTTGAGCTGCTTGCTCTGCCTTCTCCCCCCTTTCCTTTTGAAGGGTGTATGTGGATGGATGTAGAGTGGAACCAGATTTCATTACTCACCACTTCTCGCGTTGAATTTCATATATCCTTCTGTCTATTTTTTTGTTTGGTAGCAATGCATACGAGAAATTTCCTTCTTCTAAGTAGGAGTCTGGTGGTTGATTAGAACCCTATGTCGAATAAAGTAGACCACATACTACACATAGGTTCCCTGATCAAAAGGATATTACTTTTCCATTGATTTTGTGGAGACCACGTGGTATGGTCATAATCTAGATGTTGAACAATTGACATAAATATCGAGGTGTTTGGAGGAGAAACCATCGGGTTAGTAAAGTTGTCGGCCTAACTGTTAGGTTGTGGCGGTCTGACCTCGGCTGGTCAGACCGGCGGTGTGAACTCTTGAGGAATGGACGCTAAACACTTGTTTGTGAGTGTTTGGGAGTATGTTTACACCAAGTGCCATTGAAAATAGAGACTAGACTCGAAACTAGATAGGGTTTTGCTGAAAAGTCCAGAAAGGGTGTTTTCCAAATTTGCAAAACGGTTTGATCGGCCACTGGTTGGCGGTCAGACCGGTCCCCTGTTACCGGGGCTGGAGGTTGGACCGGCCAGGTGCGGTCAGACCGGCCGATGGGCTGGCGGTCTTACCGACCAGGGCAAGTTCATGCACAGTGAGTGTGCTGAACTTTGTGGAATTGGTCAAAGTCATGGGATTTATTGCAAAGGTGTTGCATGATGCATGTTTTGGCTAACGTGGATCAAATTGCGAAGAACTTGTGCCCAGATTCGATTTCTTGATCTATTTTTGTGTGCAGGGACACTTGGACTCGACTACGGTCAACGACGAGGATGATCAGAACTATGTTAGGAGAGCTGGGGGGTCCAAAACGATTGAGAATGTCGGACGAAGTGGTTGGACAAAATATCGGGTTGGTGACCTTGAAAAACCATAGCAAAAGACGACGCAAAAGAGAAACGGTTTAGGTTATAAGAAGGAGAAGATCACGAAAAGACGGATTCGGAAGACCTGGATCGTCATTTGTTTTGAGAAGTGTGCATGACTATAGACCCGTTTGTGTGTGGGCTTAATGGGTGGACGTTAAGGTTTTCTCTTTAGATCTAACCTCCACTATATAATGGTTGGTGTAAGATTTGCATAACCAAGCTTTGTAAACCCTAATTTGAGATTTGGGGAAGTTGAGAGAATAGATGAGGCTGGAGTTTGGGAGAGACGTATTGAGAAATTGGGTGTTCCTGAGTGAATTTTGGTCCTCCATGGTGGAGTGACTGTAAACCTGCAATTCCTCAATCAATCCAACCAATTTGTGCAAAGATGAATTATGTCTTATTCTTGCTTTCTCTTTGGTGATTTTAGGGTTCTTGTGCTCTAAGGGTTTTTCTTCAGTCTTTTGCTGTGGTCTAGCTTGTTAGGATGGAATCTGATCTAAAGCCATCTTGACTATCTTTCATCCACGAATAGACCTTTGGATCCAAGTTAGGTTTTCTCCAGGTTTTGAGCCTTCTTGCCCTCAATCATGAAATTAGTGGAACCTTGGCTATGTTGTTTTGATCTTCGATTGGAATAGATTCTCGACTTTCTTTGTGAGCTATGTCTGAAATTTCAAATGATTTAGATCACTATATTAAAAGTTAGATCGTTTTGTGAATCCTCCATTGTGTTGTTTTTCAGTTAGGAAAGGGGAATGGTTAGTAGATCGACCGTGTCGTGGCAGTCAGATTGGTCGTGTCGTGGCAGTTAGGTCGGCTAAGGGATATTGAGGTTTGATTTTCTCGGTTTCAACTCAAGTATTCTGCTGTGATTTTGAGACCTTGATCTTCGTAGCTTCTTATAGTTATTGCAGTAAAAACAAAGTTGAATACCAAAGGTGAAAAAGAGTGCTCCTATTCACCCCCTAATCGCTATTTTGGTCCAGCAGATTTTCACAAGGTTTTATTACCGAAATACTCTATCCGGTTTACAAAACAAGTTGTAAAACTTTAGCTTATCGATATCGATTTAGATTAGATATATGAAAATTATATGTTTAGATTCATCTCGAAAAGTACTTTCGTAATATTATAATTTTATTGAGTTTTACAAATATATTACAATAGTAATTAGTGATCAAAGTTGTATTTTGAGAATCATATCGATGTTCAAAACAACATATTTTTGTGAACAGAAGACATATCGATATCCAAAACGACTTGTTTTTGTGAACAAGAGAAAGTATATAGCTTACTGTCAATCAGTACGTGATTTCCCTTCCTGATAAAGATAGTAAACCTTCTAGAGAGAATTTATCCAACTCGTTTGATTAAGGTAGCACGAAACGTCAGAACGTTTGGTGGTGCCAAGACAATCTCAAAGCATGAACCTCGACTAGCTCACTGTATTGATCAACACTCAACAGGGCAACACCAACTGTGGAAAGCCAACTGCATTCCAACACAGGCGTAATTAGACGAGGCCGTTAATTTATACAGTTTCTTATGCTGCAACAAAAAACAATAATCTATCGAATGAGCGTACGATGTACAGCTGTAAATTTGCGCAGAATTACGTGGGCACAACCTCGCCAAGTGAGGGTGATCCATCATCATCAGGCACTTCGGCATTCTTGGCGGACTCTTGGCTTTTGTTCTCTTCATCCTGGAACCCCTGCTTGAAGAGGTCGTAGTTTGTTGGCTCGACTGCCTTGAACGGACGTTCTCCTAATACCCTAGCCAGATCGTCCGGGTGGAGGACTTCCTTCTCAAGCAGCAATTCCGCAATTTGGGCTACTTGTTCCTTGTGCTCCTTTATCAGTTCAACAGTTTTTTTGTAGGCCTTGCCAACCCAGTCCCTCACCTCATCGTCAATGATGGATGCTGTCTGGTTGCTGTAAGGTTTGGTCATTTGAAAGCCATCGTCCTTCTGAGGGAAGGATAGAAGCCCAACCTTTTCACTGAAACCATATACAGCAACTTGCGCATAGGTCATTTTGGTAACTTTCTCCAGGTCATTCTGAGCACCAGTCGAGATTTTTCCTAGCAAAACCTGAAATAAAGCACAAATAGGGCATTTATGTTAGTCTGCTTATAAAGATACTTTCACTGGCAATACTGTGAATGATTTGACAGCACATCCATGGAATAAATGGATAATAACAGAACACAACATGACTACATGAGGCAATGGCTTAATACAGGGCATATTGATTTTTGCATATGCTGGCGTGTTTTGCAGTGACAACTAGTAAAACTTAAGGTTACACATCCAAGTTTAGACGAAGCCTGGGCATTAGTGCAAGGCAACCAATTTGAATAAAATGGAACGGTGCTTGACTGCCCGTGCAAGTTAAAGGATTGTCAATATAATGAGTGGATGATGGAAAAAGTCACTATGTCAAGGAACTCATGACGATAGTACGTATAAAATGAATAGATGCACAAAAATCAATTTGCCTTTCTCGATTCATTTTGGTTGCATTATCAAGTCAACCAAGAGTATACAGTGAAGTATCTTGATAACCAAGTCAACCAGAGTTCGCCACCAAATTGTGATAACATTGTTCATATTCATCAATCCATCATAATTGAAGCGGTGAAAAATTAACCTAACAAACCATAATTACTGTCTTGTCAAATGCAGCAAGTAAAAATGACCCTGTAGTTTTAAAAAGGAAAAAAGAAAAATGATTGGATATAGTCAAACCCTACATTCACTTTAATTATTGGATATAGTCTAAATTGTACGAATTTGGAGATGTCCACACATCTTAGATACTTAACATAAAACTTCATCCAAAAGAAGACGTAAAAAAAGCTGTGTACCTGCTCTGCAGCTCGGCCACCTAATGTCATGCATGTCATATCAAAAAGCTGCTCTTTTGTCATCAAAAGATTTTCATTTGGGACGTACTGTGCAAAGCCTAAAGCAGCTGTTCCACGGGGAACAATTGTAACTTTCAGAAGAGGCTCTGCATGCTCTAAAAACCATCCAGCAACAGCATGACCAGATTCATGGTAAGCAACAGTGCGGCGCTCCAGTTTGCTAATGACCTGCAGTGGATTCACATGCTCAGAGGACATAATCAATAAATGAGGAAACATATAACTAATGCATGTAGAAACAAATTACACCATATAAAAGAAGACTCCCAAGTCACTTAATTGCAATCCAAGGTGTATTACTGGAATTAGAGATTTGATATGTAATTATTACGAAACAAAACTTAAAAGTGAATAAACAGTGATAGCTAGGGCACTCCCATAGGTAAGTGTACTACAGATAATCCGTACTTCTCCAAAGCTGCAACATTTGTGAATTAATACATCTAAAACTTCAGAACATTCTTTTGCATGCACTTATAACAAGCGGCGATTTCATTTTTAGAAGCCCTTATTAGTTTTCTAATTTTGTTGCAAAATGGTGTATAAGACATGCATGTAGATTCAATGCTGATTTTTCTCTTTTACACTTATTTATTTTGTTCTCTCCCCTAAACATTTATTTATGACTATGCACACAAACTATCATCTCTCAGATTCCCAAAGCACGTAATGAAGGTCCGCTAAAAATGGCACTTAATGGAGGTGCTCTAATAATTTCGTTTCTTGGTTTTCTTTCTCAGTCCTAGAACTTTCAGTCATCGTGCCCAGTCAAAATCAGCCCTATAAAAAGAAAGCATTGTGTTTGCTCACATGAAAGCATTATACACACTGCCTGAGTAGTGTGTAAATCATGTAATATCAGCTTTAGTAGGTTGCATGTATCACATTACCTTATTTTTCTTCTCCAAACCACCAATAATCCTATCAATCGCAGACTCAAAATGCTGCATTGTAATCTGAGTTTCATCGCCTCTTGCAGCAATCAAAGCAGCTTCATTACAAACATTGGCGATGTCAGCTCCAGCAAACCCAGGTGTCAAAGCAGCTAGCCTTTGCGAATAAAATGATGGTTCATTGTCCAGTTTAAGCTTTTTAAGATATATACGGAATATTTGATCACGACCCTTTATATCTGGCTTGTCAATCGTTATCTGGCGATCAAATCTTCCAGGCCTTAGCAACGCCTTATCCAGGATGTCAGGTCTATTTGTACCAGCAAGAACAACAACACCAGAGGTTGTACCGAATCCATCCATCTCTACAAGCAGCTGGTTCAAAGTACTTTCACGTTCATCATTTGCACCAGAAAAACCTCCACGGCCTCTCGCACGACCAATTGCATCTATCTCATCAATAAATATAATACTGGGTGCACACTGTCGAGCTTCTTGGAATAAGTTCCGTACCCTGGATGGTCCAACACCAACAAACATTTCCATGAAATCTGAACCAGAAATGGACAAGAAGGGCACACCAGACTCTCCTGCTGTAGCTTTAGCAAGTAGAGTCTTTCCTGTTCCAGGAGGACCTACAAGTAGAGCACCTCTGGGTATCTTAGCTCCCAACTCTTCATACTTCTTGGGATTTTTAAGGAAATGCACAAATTCCATTATTTCTTGCTTAGCTTCATCACAACCAGCTACATCCTTAAAAAACACCTGGATAGACAGAAAAGCAGCTGTTGTTAGAAAGATACAACCAACAACTTTATACATCTCTGTTTTACCTTAAGGCAAACAGAGCTAAAACTAAGGGCAAGTTTGAAATGCAGGAATTTCACAAGAGCAATCCAATTCCCACAGGAATATGGGAAAATTCCCGCATTCCAAACTGGCTTAAACAATTGGAATTATTAGCAGTGTTCCCCTAGGCGGTCAACGCAGGTCCCAGGCGGACCAAGGCGGGCAAGGCGCGGTGGCGGCTGGGCGGTCCAGGGCGGAATTGGGCAGCAGCACGTGGGAGAAAAGAGGGGTAAGTGAGGAGGCTTGCACCTGTGTGGTTCCAAACCCTAGCAGATTTCGATTTCATCCCCTCCGCCTCCTCCCCGGCTAGATCGACGTCGCTGTCGCTTCCCCGGCATCAATTCTGCTTCCTCGTCGCCGGATTTTGTCTTCCCGCCGCCGGATTTTGTGTTGATGGGAGGGGGATGAGGCAGCGGCGGCGGGATGGGATAGGGGAGAGAAGGAGAGAGCGAGAGTGAGGCAGAGGCAGAGGCAGAGGAGGGCAGGCGTAGAGCAAGAGGATAAGGAAGGGCAGCGGAGGCAGAGGAAGGCTGGGCTGTACCAATCGATCGATGTTGCGGTCAAATCAGTGATGGGCTTGGGCTGTACTGGACCGGGCTAGCCAGGTAAGTTTTTTTTCTTTTTTCTCTCTTTTCATTTTCTTCTTCACTTCCTTCTCCTCTCACTCCTGCTACTTCTGTTCGACCGCCGCCTAGACGGGCTAGGCGCTAGGCGGCCACCCTCCGCCCGCCTTCCGCTTAGCGCCTAGGTGAACACTGATTATTAGAGCTCGAGAATTACTTTCCAGTGGATGTTAATATTTTGTTTGCTGCCGTTGAAGTAGTAGCAAGCCCAAAAGGAACGGTAAAAAGAGAGTGACACAAGAAAAGAATGAACTAACCTTATTTTTTGAATTTTTGTCCATCTTTGTGACCTGTACTTTTCCAATGTTGAAGATACCACGGCTACCCTTCCCAGGACCACCTCCAATATTAAAGCCACTCTGCATCCTTTTCCCCATTAAATATATTAGTCCAACAAGGAAGACTGTTGGGGCAAATCTCATCACTTCTTGGAACCAATTTACTTCAGCAACATAAGTTACTGGAACATAATCATGTGGATCTATACCCAAAGCTTCCTGGGCTTCCTCTAACTTTTCTTCAAAGGAATCAACACTCCCAATATTGAAGTAATATTTGTATCTGCTGGGAGCATGCTTGTCTGGAACGTCACTGGTGGTAATATGGGTATCATCATCTTGGCTTTGGCTGTTCAGCTGTGCTGAACTCCTGACGTAGACCTTTGCTACTGATTTATTTGAAACAACAATGCGGTCAACTAACCCAAGTTCTAGTAACTTGTTCTTGAATTCTTGGAAGCTTATCTGCAGAAGTTAAGAAGCACAAGGTCTTTTAATGAACCATTAAACTAAAGAATATGCACCCTCCACACATTTAAAGGGAACAGATACACAAACAAAAAAATGATGTCAAATTAATCAATTGCTCAAAAACAAAGTAGTTCCCAAGATCGCATTCACATTCAAAGGTACCAGTAGAAAACTACAAGTACAAATCACATGGTAACAATTCTCCACACTTCATATTAAGTAAATATGCTGGCACAAGTCAATCAGTGAAAATAACTTCTCATTGAGCCAAATAAATTACACAACGGCTATTCTGCAATAGCATATCATATCAATGGAGATCCTTTTTCACTAATTTATAGCCTTAAGCATTGCATATTGATCTCAATTTGCTATCTGTTGTCTAGTGCAGGCATAAGGTTAAACCATCTAAGGAGAAAGTGCAGGTATTTTCTGAATACAGCTTGTATAGTCCTTATGGTAGCGATATAGTTTTCTCTTCCACTTTTTCAGACATTTTGAGGACAGAACAATGATTCAGGTGTTGAACAGACCAAGCGAATATAGTTTACAATTGTATAAATTAAAGAGCAATAAAAAAAATGTAAAAATAGCAACTTGCATAACTCTTTGCACCAGAGTAAACATAGTGAACAATTAAAACCACTCCCATTAATGGTCAATTTGCCAAAAGAGAGTGAAAATTACCTCCTTCTGGTCTGATGCACCAGAAGATAAGGATGAGAGCATCAGGCCAACAAACAATATGGGTGCGAGGATATTATGCCAAGGGATTAGGAGAACATCTGTATTGGAATCCTCTGCATATTACAAAATTGTAATTTCATTACACATGAAGTACTCCCTCCGTTCAGAAATGTATGACGTATTAGAATTTGAGTGGTGAAACTTCCTTAAGCTGGATCGCTAATATGAACAAAACTATTTAGATTGATAATATGATAATTGTACCATTAGATTTGTTATGAGAAATACTTCCATAACATAATATTTTATATTTTTAACTTAACATATTACTATGAAAATTGATGGTCAAAATTACTTATTGGAGACTGTGTCTTGATTGATTCTTGTCCAAAGCGTCATACATTCTTGAACAGAGGGAGTAGTTAGCACTTAGCACTGTCAAGTGACAAAACTTTTGACATAGTGAAGTCCACAGTCCATTATGCAGTTCCACTGTACAAGCTATTATTTCATTGTTACATCAATTAACCAAGCACTTGTAGCGCAAGGAAATCACACATCTAGTTGTTCATCTTGTTGGTCAAAAACATTCACTAAGCCCATTTGGTACTTGTGTATCAAAAGTTACGAATCCTACTAAATTCACAATATAACCACCATCCTGTACACAAACAAGAGATGCACACGAGAAAGACGGCAACTTACGCTTAGAATCGGACTTGTTACTCTCATTCCCTTTCGGTGCCTCCTTCTTCCCCTTGGGGTAGTAATTCTCGTAATCTAAAACCAGGTAAAAAAAAAGGACAAACCTTTTAGCACCAGAGACAGAGCCAACCGGATCGACCGAAAACAGCGCACAACACTTACTCTTCTTGGACCCGCCGGAGAAGAGCCTCCGGAACTGCGGGTTCGCGAGGAGGAACCTCCAGTCCGCGGCCTTCCCCGCGGCGGGGTTCCCCAGCGCAGCCGTAAGGTACCCGCGGACGAACCCCAGCCCGCCGCCCTCCCGCCGTGGACCGGCGGGAGCGGCGGCGAGGGTGGCGGCCGGAGCCCTCCGAGCGAGAAACCCTAAAAAACAGCGAAAAGGTCAGACCTTTGCCTTGCCCCACCCACCATCCAGACGCGCCGGGACAGGGGGAGAGAGACTTGCCTGGCGCGCGCGGGAGGAGCGCGCGGACCGGCCGAGGGCGCGGGCGAGGGAGGCGAGGCTCATGGCGCGGGCGCCAGGCGCATGGGAGGGGGGACGCAGCGAGCCGTCGGGATCCGGGCGCCGCGCGCGGCGGGGTCGAGATGCGTTTAGAGATTTTCTTTCCCCCCTTTCCCTTCTTTCCGTCGCGTGCGCGACCGTTCTGAGGAGGTGGAGACGGAAGAATCGCCGCGGCGGCGAGGGGTAGGATTCCTTTTTTACCGAGATGCGACCGCGGTTTTGGGGTTGGACGGCGCTCACGGGGATTGGGAGAGCTTTTTTGGGGGAAGTCGTTGGCTGGTTTGGGCCGAGTTTAGTACATTCCCCCCCCCCTTTGGATTTTGGTTTTTATCAGCTGATTATGGCTCGCTCCTTTTTTTTTTCGTTCGGAGATAGAGGCGATGTAAGCTAGGTAAAGCTCAGGGTCCAATTGTTTTTTAAATGAAAGAAAAATGGAGAGCAAAGGCCAGTGTATTACGAAGAAGTTCATTACATGAGGAGGTTAAAAAAATACTGGCATGTGAAAAGACATTAATTAATCACTGATCGCTACTCACTGTCCAAAGATCGATCTTGTTTCCCAAGAAAGGGCTGCTGCTTAATTCCATCTTGATGTTCTTTGTAGCAAAACGGCGAAACCAAGTCAAACAAGGTTTGGATGCCAGGAATAGAACGACCCGCGAGCCGCGAGGAAGTGAAGATAGCAAAGCAGTGACGTCTAGACATGGCGACCGTACGTGCTGTTAGGAAATCATGGGCCTGACCCTGCAGTCGGCTCATTAGTGGGCGTCTCATCCCAAACTCTAGCAGGGTCGTAGCCTATAAATAGGGAGTGCTATTCATTGTAAAAGATTGATCGATGGATGAAGGAATAAAGAGAAACAAGACGTCCCCCTACATCTCTGTGTTCTATCTCTTGTTTCTATTCTTGTGTTCATGCATTGTTCTTACGATTCTGAGTTTGTCTACGAGGTTATCGCTCGGACTGGACTCGCCAGCGACGGTTCCTCAACACGTTATCAGCACGATCGACTCTCCTCGCATCGAAAAGGTAACCGTCGATGAACGACACTCGTAGATTGAATCGTTTTACTAGATCGCTTTCAATTCTGCAAATTTGGCTTTCTAGATTGTTTTCTATGGTGCAAATTCACTCTGATTTACCGCGAGCCGACTTGAAGTCGTCAGCCAAGCTGATCGGTAGATCGCATGAAAGAGTGTATGTTGATTGCATGGTAGATTGTTATGTGAATAGTAATTGCTCGAACATTACATCACATCACATATGCATCATATGAACTGTATGCATCGCATCGCATGAAAAATATTGAAAAATTACGGCGGCGTTGTACGTCGTCCGCAACCACATGGCCCCATGCCACCGCTTGAAGCCGAGACATCACTAGCCCTGTACGGCCACAGCCCCGCACGGCATCGCCGCCTCCGGCTGCCTCGGCTTGGAGCCACCATCCGGGCGCATCCCCGCAAGCACGGACGCCGCCTCCCCGCGAAGTGCCCTTGAAGCCCCGGCGCGACCCGCATGGCCGACCGCAGCACCGCCCTCCGCCGTCGGGCTCCCGGCGCAAAGCCATTGCCGGTCTCCCAAAGAACCAAAGAAAAAGAGAGTGGTGGCGCGCGTCGGACTCGCCATCTGCGGGCCCGAAGCCGTCGCGCCACGCCCGAGCGCGCCGCCCCTCTCCCACCACTCGCATGAGGCTCCGCCACCATCGCTTGAAGCGGCCGCCGCATCTTGCCGCCCGCAGCGGCTCCACTGACTCCCGCGCCGCCCGCAGCGACTCCAACACCATGGAGCGAAGCCCGCCGCCTCGAAGTCCCCGCACGGATGGAGTTGTCGACGCCGCCTTGGAGCGTGCCCTTCGGCCTCCACTCGGGTCCTTTTTGGGCGTCGCCGCCGCCGGGCCGGCCGCCTCCTTGCATGGCGCCAGAGGTACCCCGGCCGCCGCTTGTGCTTGAAACCGCTGGCCCGCGTGCGTCGGAAGTGTTGCCGCACGCCCTCGAGGTTACGCCCGTACGCGCCACCCTCCGCCGGCGAGACTTGCACCCGCGCCCGGCTGCCCAGAAGCTGGTGGCGGCGCCGCCATTTGAAGCACAGGGGTAGGGGAAACCCTACCCCCACTTTTTGACCTAGGGGCCATCGGGCCATGCAGGCCAAAAAAGAAAGAAGGCAGGCCCATAAAGGCCGGCCCAAAAAAAAAAGGGAGATCGGCGAAGAAAGAAAAAAAGGGGGGCACGGTGAAAAAAAAAATCCTGAATTTTGCACAAAGGACCCTCGTGATTCTGAAAATTACGAGGATAAGTATGCGGTTATGAAATTTTGCAATAAGGTCCTTGTAATTCTGAAAATTACGAGAATTCTTCGTGGATCTGGAAATTTTGCGGAAAACCCTCTGGAATTAGGGAATATACGGGATTATATATATTCTTGCAGAATAACCCTTAGAAATCGAAAATGCGCGTAAATTTTTTCTCAGATTGAAATTTGCGTGTTAACCCCGACGAGTTGTATAATTTGTCGAAAGTCATTTTCCACAGAAAATGGCCCTGAATCAAATTTTGCATATTTTTGAACTTTGAAGTATGTTTATCTTTGGTGTTGTTATTTCTATGCAATTTATTTATTGTATTCTCTGTTTTGATTATTTGTGATTGTTTATATTGCTTTTAATCATTGAAAATAGCGATAAATCATGAAAAATGCATAGAAAAATACTGAACACGAACACAGAGTTCAAGAGCATTGTGAGAATTTTGTAACCATTTTATGCAAATTACAGCAGTAATCCTTTGAACTTTTGCAATGAATATGAAGATGATGGCATCACGCATCGAATTTGAGAATCGACCCGGTATGGTCGAATTTATGCATGAATTTATAACAGTCTTCAATTTTGTGGTAATGTAATCACGGATGAGCAGAAGATTGAGAAGACTCTCTACCTTTCACCCGAACGCGGTGCAATCCGCAAGCAACTATCGTCAAGACGGCTACATGAAGTATGCCGAATTAATTGACATCATGCAAGTTGCAGAAACTCAAGATGATATTCTAAGAAAGAACTTCATCTCGCAACCACCTAGTAGCAATGTTGGCCATGAAGCCACTGCTAGCAGCTACAAGGTGATGAAGCCTCTCACGAATGAGAGGAACAAGAAGGGTAAGGTCGTGCGTCGCACATTATTGATGTTTTCCAGTCTAAGAAGAAGGGCAAATGATAGCATGAGGCATACCTCGCCATTGTAAGCACAGAGGATTCGCATCCATTAGTTGCACTTATGAATGTGAACGACCCGAAGAGCGACCCCATCATCCCTCCTTTGGACATCATGAACGCCACACCGTAGTGTCCAAGAGGAGAAGATCGCGCATGGAGCCGATTTAGCGAAGTTCACGAATACTTTGCCTATTAGATCCAAAGGCACGCATTGCACTCGGACCTTTATAGAAACTTGCGTTTGTAATTGAAGTAGAATATTGAATTATTGAATAATGGTTGCGAGCTCTAGGAGAGCAAAGCATTAAATTCTTATTATGAGTCCTGCAAGACTTATTTTCCCGTCTTTATAATAGCAAGTTACGTTATGATATACAAGTATTTTATTTATGTGTTGCTTGCTTTGCTACATATTAATAAAGTACATTATATTAGAACGCGTGTGGCGCCCTATGGAGGAAGTGTGCTTAGCATGTAGCAAAGACAACGAATACCATCTGAGAGAAACATAAATTTTCGATCGATCGGCAAGAATCTTGGTAGTCTTACGACAATCGCAGCAACGGCGATACTTGTATAATAGGCTCGGGAAGGGCCACAATTATACTCTCAATGGGCACAACTTTGGTCATTGAAGAAGACTTGTTGTACCAGAATCGACTAGAACTCTCAAGGATATTTGCGCTTGCTTTAGTGTAGAGATCGAAGAAGAGTATGGTGCGAATACTGCTCATTACAAAGCGTGAAGAAAGTGAAAATAGCATTAGAATGTCTTCCTTCATATGAAACTGGCTATACTACACTAATATTAAGGCACTGCGACCTATCTTGCCTTGAAAACCGTATTTAGAAGCTCTGAACTTATCTATCTCTGGCATGATAGATTATGCCGCCTAGGTCTTAGGATAATGAGAGATATAATTAACAATTCACAGGGACATAATATGAAAATAAAGAATTTCCCTAATCTGAAAGAATTTGTGTGCCCCGTATGTACCACCGGGAAATTAATTACTAGACTTTTTGCTCTAAAAGCGAAGGATAAAGTCCCTGCATTCCTGGACCGAATCCAGGGAGACATTTGCGGTCCTATATAGCCCCTGTCAGGGTTATTTTAGGTATTTTATAGTGCTCATCAATGCTTCCTGGGAATGGTCTTATGTATGTTTATTGTCTACGAGAAACCATGCTTTTGCAAAGCCAATCTCGCAGATAATTAAATTAGAAATATTTTCCCTGATCATCATATGAAGTCCACCTGAATGGACAACGCCGGAGAATGTACTTCGAAAACATTTGATGATTATTGCACGAAAATGGGAATTAAAAGTTGAGCATTCTGTACCGCATATCCACACCTAGAATGGACTAGCAGAACTTTGAAGAATTGTAATTTACCAACTACATGTTGGGGACACGCAGTCCTGCTTGCAGCAGCTCTCATCAATTTTAGATCGTCGGCCTATAACATCCATCCACCTATGCAACTAGCGCAAGGGTCAGCACCGAAAACTACTCATCTTCGCAGGTTTGGTTGCAATGGTTATATACCTATACCACCACCGCAATAAATACATTGGGTTTTCTCAGAAAGTCCGAATATCGTTGGTTATGAGACAGCATCCATAATCAAGTATTTGGACTCTATGACTGGAGATTTGCATAATGCACGATTCGCTGATAGTACAATAGATGAGATTAGTTTCCCGTCATTAGGGGGAGGAAATCAACCCTTGATAATAATGTCGGGAAATAATTGAAGTCTAGAAGACATTTGAAGTCCAGAAGATAATTGAAATCTATGCATATGACCCGAGCACTAGTGAAGCAAATAGAGAAGTCCAGAAGATAATTGCAATCCAAAAGATAATTGAATTGAAGTCTAGAAGATAATTGAAGTCCAGAAGATAATTGATTTGCAAGTATTAGCGAATCAACTGCCAGACTACTTTAGTGATTTGAAGAGCGTGAATAAGTAGCATTTGCTCGCAAGCAATGCACCGGAGAGGTTGAAATACCATTGAAGGTATCCCTAATCCCGCCCGAGGCCTCGAATAAAGGGCGAGAACTCCGGTCCCTCGAATCCGGCAACAGGGGACGCTGGTGAAAAAGGATAAGAAGGACTTGACACAGCCGATCACCGAAGTGCCCCGAACTAGAAGGGTAGCCAGTTGAGACCTGGCATCGGTATGGAACCTTCAGAAAAGGCATACCAGAATTGAACATCCCCATGAAGGGAGACATCAGCATGAATGTGTGCGCACACATCGGAGCTGAAAAACTAAAGGGACTTGCCCCGCAATGAAGCAACGGTGAGCAAGTAGAAGTATTAAAAGAATCGCCCCTTGAAGAAATAGCTATAAACTTTATGACCTCGGGAGAACCTTTGAATATTAGAACAGCCAATGTCGACACTTACTTTGCAAAGAAACTTGCCACAATCATCAATCTTGATTCAGAGCCTGCATCGCTCGCTGAATGAAAGAAAATATCATATTGAGAAGATTGGGAGAAGGCAATAGAAACTGAATTATTCTCTCCGAATAAAAGAAAGACGTTTGGGCACTGTAAGCCGCACGCCTCCCTTGTGCACCGTAGGGTATAAGTGGTATTTGTTCGAAGAGAGATGAAAAGAAGCAAGGCTCGTTGTACAAGTTTTCACTGGACATCCGAAGATGATTATGAAGAAACCTATTCCCGGTCATGGCGGAATTCCCTTTTAAAAATTTATCTCAATGATGATGAATTTGAAGTTAGAAGTGAAATTGATGGATGGGTACCAAAGATACCTTTATGAAATATTGGATTGAGACATTTATATGAAGATACAGAATGTATCAACATCCGAACCAAAAGCAGAGCAAATAGAAATATGTACAGTGTGAAACTCAAAAAGTCATTGTACGAACATAAGCAATCAGGCAGAATGTGGTATAATCGCTTGAAGCGACTTTCTATGCAAGAAAGGCTACACGAACAATGAGAATAATCTCTGTATATTTATACGACGATCCCAGAATGTATTTAGTATGATCACAGTGTATGAAGATGATCTGAATATCATCGGAACCCTGAAGGATATTAAGAAAGCAAGCTCTTACTTGGAGTCGGAGCCCGAAATGAAAGGTTTGGGTAAAACCAAATATTGCTTAGGCTTGCAGCTTGAGTATGCCCCTGAAGGGATATTAGTGCATCAGTCAGCCTACACTCAGAAGGTGTTAGAAAGGTTCGACTTTGCGAAGGCATACCCTTTGAAAGTGCCAATGGTCGGGAGATCTTTGCAGCAAGACAAAGACCCGTAAAGACCTAAAGAAGAGGGGGAGGAAGTCCTGGGACCGGAATTCCCACACTGAAGTGCAATAGAAGTAATAATGTATTTTGCAAACTGTACTAGAACGGACATTGTATTTGCCGTGATCCTACTAGCAAGGTATAGTGCGAACCTACCAAAGGCATTGGCAGGAATAAAGGATATCTTCGATACCTCCAAAGAAGCAAAGAATTTAGTCTGTTTCTCTGAAAGAACCAAGACCTAACTATGAATGGCATCTGAGATGACTGCACTGTAGGACCCGCGTATAATAAATCGCAAATGCACTATGAACTCCTATGTGGTGGGCGCAATTCCATGGAAATCGTCAACAGAGTCTTGTATCGACTTTGACGAACCACTTGGAGATCATAGCATTGTATAAGGCCTTACAAGAATATGTTTGGCTTTAGTGGATGATTCACCACATCTAGGAGTCATGTGGATTGAATACCGCGCAAACCCTACTTTTGTATGAAGATAATGCACTTGTGTTGCACAAGTGCAGATGGGTTATGTGAAGAGTCCTCTCACAAAGCATATCAACCCCAAGTTCTTCTATGCTCATGAATTGCAAAAGATGAACATAATCAAAGTCATCGTGCATCTTGAGCCATGTGAGAATCTTGCGATTTATTCACTAAGTTACTTCAGTCTAACTTTGAAAGATGCATACGTGAATTGGAATGATGAGACTTAGAAGTACTGAGTCTGGGGAGAACCTTCACGAACTCATGATTAAAGCTTGATCATGAAGATCGAGTACCCAAAGAATAAATCCGGAGATTAAATGAAATTGGGTGGATTGTACTCCTTTTCCCTTGACGAGTTTTCTGAAGTTTCTGGCTAAGGTTTTTAATGAGGCAATTCGTGCATCACAATGAACGTGTATCATGTACTCTTTCTCCAAATTTTCCCACTGGTTTTTATGGAGTTTTGACGAGACATGGACATGAAGGATGGGTGCCCAAGGGGGAGTGTTAGGAAACCATGGGTCTGACCCTGCAGTCGGCCCATTAGTGGGCGCCTCATCCCAAACTCTAGCAGGGTCGTAGCCTATAAATAGGGAGTGCTATTCATTGTAAAAGATTGATCGATGGATGAAGGAATAAAGAGAAGCAAGACGTCCCCCTACATCTCTGTGTTCTATCTCTTGTTTTTGTTCTTGTGTTCATGCATTGTTCTTACGATTCTGAGTTTGTCTACGAGGTTATCGCTCGGACTGGACTCGCCAGCTACGGTTCCTCAACACGTGCAACCCAATGGCTTTTGGCTAGAGATGCAATTGGAGCGAATACGTATGGATATCGTTCATTTCGTATTATATTTCGATTTTTTTTCTCTCAGAGTCAGATACGGACAGTGAGATACGAATATGAATGTAAACAGTTTCGATCACGAATATGGAACGAATACATGCCGAACCATATACGGATTGTCTCGGTCACGAATATTTAGTCGGATATTGCGTGAAAACAAAAACAATGTAAAGATCAATCAACCATACTACATGTCCAAAATACAACTATAGTAGCAATTCAATAAGCAATTTGACTACATTTCACTGTCACAACGGCTAGTTAAAGTAGTAACTATCAAGTAGCAAGTCATGTAATAGCAGTACAAAAGATGTTCAAAATGTAACTAGTCAACTACATAACATGATAGATACAACATATACAAAGCCTATAGACCAGTAGCAATAATTAGTTAGGGATACACATAACGTTGACTGATAGTAAGTCTGTAGCGTCCTAATTTTTGAGTTTTTTAAAGTCTTTTATTTAAAATAAGGTTTTCTAACAAATTCATGATTTTCTAGAATTTAACAAAGCTTCAATAGAATTTTTCATAAATGAAAATAATTTAATATGAATAAATCAAATATCCATTAAATTCAAAAGTATTTTTCTAAATTTTCTAGAATTTTTCAAGTTTATTTGCTATTTTTCTTGGCTTATTTAGATTTCCTGTATTTTTCTAAAAAAACTAATTTAAATATTGGAAAAGCATCGGTGATTTTTCTCTCGACACACTCTAAGCAAGTGAGAGGCTAGTCATGTACTCATGGGCCTATGGCCTCATGAGCTTGCCTATTGGGCTGACCGGCTAATGCATGACTCATGGACCTAGAGTTTATCAGATATCCGTGATAGAGTTTATCGTATACTATCCGATAAAATTTACGGATGGCTCTGAATCCAACGGATACCTCTCTCCCAAATCCGATCTCATATCCGAGAAAAACTATCTGGCTTGAACTCCGAAATCTGAAATCCGAAAAAATCTGGATATTCGGTTTCATGCTCTGAATACTACTGAATTCATTCGAATGGATGGACGGTCGGAAACTATGTTTACACCCCTACTTTTGCCTTTTGTGCTACCCTTCCTAGTTGTAGCACTTTGTCAGGAATATACTCGTCTTTCCTTGTTTTTAGCTTTAAACTTTCCATGCACCATTTTTAATATTATTCTCCTGTCCAGTTAGTTTCATAAATTTAGCTCTAAGATAGTAACACTTGCTCTGAAGCCACGTAGTAAAACTCTGTCCCTTTTATTATTTTCCTTTTTTGTTTTTTTAGCAATTCGATAAGTGTTTTTACACTATTCTACAAGTTTATTTAAGAGCATGGAGCAATTACAAATGAAAGCTTATTAAGATGATCAAAACTTGTGATGAACCGGAGATGTTAGGAACTAAAATTGGAATCCACACCACGCAAATCAACAAAACACATGAGTGCTAACTATTCCAATGCGGCGATGTGTTGTAGCTACAAGGGTAGTAGTACTGTATATTAGTATATTACGTCTTCTTGAAGTCCCTTCTGACGCTTTCTTGTCCTTCACTTCATCAGGTTGGTTTTGCAACTCCATACATATCCTGAGAACTTTGTGTTTTGTTGATCCCTGACAATGAATAGTTTGAGCTTCTTTCAATTGCAAATGTCAAGTCACACCAAAGGTTTTGAGTAGTGCAAGTGTGACCCCTCGTAGGTGACAATTAGCATCTCCGGGTCATCTATGGATCTCTCAACTTGTCTTTTTGCACCGCAATGGGAATGTGTACATCTATAGTAGCTCCTGTTTTATGTAAAAACAAAAGAAAAAAATGGTTAACTGGATGCACACGGAGTATTTAACAGCCGTCTACCATGCACGCTGACCCAACTTGACAAGGCCATGTTCAAGGCAGCAGCATACTGATTGATTTATTAAAGAGGTGGGTCCTTAAACTACACATAAGTTTAACGTCCTGGAATACTTCAAAGAAATTAATAGCATCATCTGGTTTGCACTCCTATATAGAATTCTATATTACGCCCTTCATTGTTTTTTTTACTTCTTGTCCTAGAGTATGAGCAAAGTCAATATTTAAATCTTTGACCACAATATACATAAAAGTATTCCATATTTAGATTTGTCAAATGAAAATAATATTAATAAATTTATCAACAAAAGTATTTCAATGTCATTATATTTTTTTTATAATTCGTACCGTCAATGTCATTTTTTTTTTATAATTCGTACTAACATATAATTAAAAAAAGTAATAGTTAAACACACTTGTATTAGAGACCGCGTCGATGTCCAAAACCATGTGTCGCACACCCAAACCGCTGCAGGATGGCATGACAGCGTGGCAGGTGGCCGCACACCTTCCTGCCGCGGTTTGGGAGCGCAGCAGGTGGCCTCCGTGGCAAATTAGCGCAGTAGTGGTGTCATTTTTGTTATTTCAGAGGGTTAGTTTTGCTATTGTAAACAAAAAAAAGTGTCATTTCAATCAAAGACTCACCTCCTACACGGTGCACACGTGTGCATATGGATCCGCATGATTGTGCTCACTCGAACGTGCGTGTGAGTAATACACGTATATGCAAGCTAATAAAACGAGGGGTGTATTGCTTCGTACCTTCGAAGAAGCACTCGAGTTGAAAAATACTATGTATTTATCACCAACATGTGGACCTATGCTCTACTTGTCAACCTCACAGACGATGTAATTTTCCTATTGTGGATTTTGCAAGGCTACCGAGCAATTTTTATCTAAACAAATAGAAGGGGAAGAAATTAGTGACAAGGCTATGTTTGGGATGTGGTAATTTCCATGGATTTATGTATGAACTACAATATTTTCTACAAAATTTCAATGGAAATCATGCATTCAGAATAGGGACAATAAACGATCGGAAGATGGATATACAAGAGATCGTGGTAATAATACCACACGTATGCATGAATTAATACTCTCGCCGTTCTCTTTTAATCGACGTTTTGGATATCGATATGTTATCTAATACACAACTTTGACCATTATTTTTTTTCTAATTATATGTTGGAAAAATATTAAGATACAATGATATGAAAGTAGTCCCACCAGTCACAAAAGAATGTCGTTTTAGGGTATATGCAGTCAAACTTTTTAAACTTTGGCTATCAATATCATTTTCGATATTTAGATTGAACACATGAAAATAATATGTGTAGATTTGTATCGAAAAGAACTTTCATAAAAGTATAATTTTATTAGGTTTTATAATTTTGAATAGAAATTAGTGGTCAAAGTTGTTTTTCTGGACTGTGTCGATATCTAAAACGACATTCTTTTGTGACTGAAGAGAGAAATTTTGATGTAAAATATATCAATATCATTTTCACTTGACAAATCTAAATACTTTTGTGTGTACTAATGGTCAAAAATTTTAAAGTTTAATTGCATGCATTCTAATAACATCTAAAAGAGAATGGGGTGTATATACGTAAAGTTGGGTGAAACCAAAAAAATTTATATTACAGGGTCAGATTCTACGAGATGAGTTGTTACGAAGCTAAGTGAACATGGCGAGGAGGGTCAACACCCCCTACACCCACCCACCCCATGACCAGGGGCGGAGGATAGTTAGGGCAAAGTGGGTCGTAGCCCCCCTCCCCAACAATTCAAAAAAAAAAAGAGTAACACTGAGTATGTAATAGCATTTAGGTCTATGCATTACCTAACCCTTCAAATGGCCACCCCTGCTACCCTTCACCTCCAAAAACCCCGTTAAGTTTGAACCAATCTGCTTCAACTTATTCCTATCCAGGCCATGAATCACTGACACAATTTTATTTTCCTACTCTTCAACAATTTAGCCAAATAGTTTTAGTCATTCACTCATTTTGATAGCTTAGTTTAGTCAGTAGCTAACGCCCATCACCACTGCTTTATTTTCTACTTCTTGCTCATCACCTTTAGCTCATGCAACAGCAAAGCGTGAGCGGCAAAGTCACAAGACAACTAGATGAAGCATTGCGATGGCCGATGGAGCACGAAACATCCCCGCACAACTAAAGGTTGGAGTGGTCGAGTAATATGGCCATCAACCTAAGAAGTGGTTGTTGCTTTCTAGAGCCTGTCTTATTTTCCTCCTCCATTTTTTAGAGTAAATATATACATATATCTTGCTGAGACATGGTAGTTTATAACCAAAATGCGGACAAGATCTACCTAAAAATTTTCAATGGCTATAAATTCTACCTGTAACATCCCAAAAATCACGTTTTAGGAAAGTTAAGTGAAAATGAGTACGATAATAAGTTTTGGGCATAATGTTGTATGAAAACTATTTTATCATGATTTTGAATTTTTGCATAAATCAAATAGTGAATTCTCATGCAAACCAACAAATTGTAAGAATTGTCGACAAAAACACAAATCAAATAAAATCTTGAAATATTTACACAAGAAACTATACTAGGTCAAGAATACCCATAAATATTTTCATAATTTTTTGACTTCGTTTGATAAGTACAAAAACTCAAGAATCATTCGCCAGTTTTGAAAAAATTCAATAAAAAAATCGGATTTTCCTGCCGAACCTTGGGCCGAAACCCAACTAGACCCATCTCTCCCTCATTATCACTCCAGCCCATGCCTCCCTCTCCCACTGACATGCTGGGCCCGCATGTCAGCATCTCTCTTCCACCTCTCGCCCTCGCCTACGCGCCAGCTTGTCCTTGCTAGCCCCGTCGCTCGCCCACGGGACGCGACCGACGTCCGCAGTTTTGTGCTCAACCACCCTCTTGTCACCTCCGCCAGCTACCGCCCATTCTATCCACCCCACTGACACTCTTTTTCCTGTGCAGACGGAGAGACTAGAGCAACTCTGCGAGTATCTCGCACGGCCGTTGGCATCTTGCCGCTCTTCTTGTGCAATTGTCCTAGCTACTTAAGTGTTAGAGCACGCGATGTCATCCTCAACTCGCCCATGTCCTATTTCGCGCAAACTCGAGCTTTATCGCTCTTTGGTTTCACAGGAACGCTTGCGTCCTTCTCGAAGCCGGTGAGCGCGCCTCTGCGCCATTGCCGCTCTGGTGAGGTTCCTCACCCACAACACTATGATCCTCTTACACCACGCATCCCTCTCCTTTGCTCAATGTAGCCCTACGAGTCCCGCAACTTCATCATGTTTGCCTTCGTCCTCAACTTCGGTGCACACCAGATCTTGCCACCGTGTTCCCGTTGCTTTGGTGAGTTCGAGCTCCACTCGAACGCATCACAATGTGTTCCATACGCCACTGATGCTATTCCCTTACTTAACGCAGGAACTCGCAGTAAAGCCGAGCATCACCATCATCTCCTTCATCTATGGCCACCGCCACCCTTCCATTCATCCTCGAAGCCCGGTGAATCCCGATCAAATTCCTTGGGCCACACCATCCCTAGGATGTTAGTGAACTAATGCAACACTCATTGTAGCACCTCCGTCGCTGTGGAGAGCTGTCGCCTAAGCCTCCCCTGCACCGCCGCTACTCGTCGTCGACAAGCCACCTCAACCATTCCCCGGCCCCATTTTCTTCACCCTCGCGGTCGTGGTGAGTCACTGATCCTCATACGTGCATCAATTCACCAAGGGCAAGCCTCTAGTATACTTTTCCTCTTAGCCACCCATGACACCGCTGTAGTTGCATGTCACCGGCTCGCCTCCGGTGACCCTAGGTCCTCGCGCCCGGTCCATTAGCATCACTTGGACTCACTGAGTCCAGTGCGCCACTCCTTTAGTCCGGGGAATGCCTCTTACACGAAGTACATCGCGGACCTAAAGTGTTCCACCGCTCCTCACCGCCGTAATGTCGCCTCCAATCATCTCCGTCGCTGCCACCATCACCCGTAGCTTTGCCTTGCTTCCCTCTTTCCATTCCATCGCTCAACGTCACCGCTCATCACATCGTTTGCCAGCGGCGAGTTCGCCATGGTGCTCGGCCATGCACGTAGCTCTGCTGCTTCCTATCTCTCTCTCTGATTGATGGGATCCACTTACGATTAGGATTTAGTTAACACTAAATGATAGTGGTTAAGAGTATTAAGTCAATGACAGGTGGGACGAGCCAAAAAGATTAACAGAAATCTAATTTCAAACATAATTAGAATGTGTCAATGACATGTGGGACCACACACTATTCCTGGTTTAAAAAACCGATAGACTCACATGTGGGCCCCAGTCGTTAGATAATTAAAATCAAAATAGGTTTAATCATTTAGTTAATGAATAATGAGTCTATGACATGTGGGACCACCTCTGTTTAATCAATAAAAATCCAGAGAATAAAACTATGAGTCCCTCACATGTAGGCCCCACATGTAAGTTAATAACAATTCAAAAAAAATATGAAAGTCGCTTTCAATTCAGAGGAAAATACGCTTTCTCAGTTGGAAAGCGTAAACCTTAGTAGAACTCAGAGGAAAAAAACACTTTCGCTGTTGAAAAGTGTAAACCTCATAAAATACGCTTTCAACGTCACCTCTTTTTAATTTCTAAAATTTTCAAACCGAAGCAAATTAAAATGTTAATAACTTTTACATACGAACTCCAAATAAGATGAATCTTTTTTATAAATTCATCTAAAATCATGCTATATCTGGATATGCAAAAATATTTGGGTTTTTTTTGCTATTGAAATTGTTTTTCTATATTTTCATTTGCTTCCAGCTCTTTTTATTAGACGTCGATTGTTCGAGCGAATTTTACAACGATCCTCCATCCTCATATTCAGAGTAACTAGAGCAAGGCAAGCACCTCCTTTGATCATGTTCATCCCATTATTTCAATTATCGTACTTCTTTTTGCAAAATATATTATGTATGCGTGCATGTTTGCTTAAAATTGCTATATTTAGGGATAATGGTAGTTATAGTCTCATTCGATGCATGATCCTCCTTGAAATATTGATATCCTTATTGTTGTAGTCATTAGGGTATGGTTGATATCCTTATTGTTGTAGACATTAGGGTATGGTTTAGACAATGAATGATGTCGAATTTAGTTTTTCAAATGCGAATATCGCATAAATGCTTAGCCTAGCTTAGACTTTACTAAAATCAGAAAAAATGGATGACATGTTGAATATGAGTTTGGAAGATTTTGAAATGATGATCCAGAGGGGTTTACCTCTGTTATTTTGTATAAAAATAAAAATAAAAATAAAAAATTTAATTTGTGACTCGGGCTAGTTATATGATAGTCTGAGGAGTGTAAGAGGTATATCTCACAAGTAGATAAGGGGAGATCCTCGCTCAGGTCAATTAAGGACCGAACACTGGTATATCCGACCTAAGCGTAAGCGCACAACCACATGTGTCGGTATAGGACGATCTTAGCTAATTAAGTCATTGAAAACTAGCCTTACATGTTGGTAGGCCGTGGTAGTGCGAGCATGACCGATGTAGACACATTCGAAGGGGCTCCCTTTAGCGAGGCGTTGGGAATAAAACCTTCCGATACAACGGTGAATGTCTCACTAAGAGGGGGGGGTGTACCTGGGTGAAGTGAGGGTGTTCATTCACCGGGCTAGTGCAAGGTTAGAACTAGGTGATGTAAAGGCTTCGATACGTGCTCTAAACTGCTTACCAAAGGATAGTGAGCGGTGGTATCGAGGGATGCTGAACAAACTAGAGAATTCGTATGTTATGGGTAAAGTTGTACACCTCTATAGAGTGTAAATATATTTAAATAGCCATGCTCGCGGTGATGTTATGGGTATAGTCTTGGTTTTTACAAAAATAGTTCTTGTTAGAAAATGAGGGAATGATTTTGTTGTGTTATTTGAGTTGAGTGCTATGTCTATGACTGAGAATAAAATGTTGATCGCAGCTGAGGAGGATTGTGATTTATTATTTATCAAGTACTTACTTGTTGTCCTTTATCTATTTAACTTCTCTTTAAATTTATGTTGCAAAGTACTACATATTGATATTGTAAATAAAACTTGCTTAATACTGAAAATAACTTGTAGCATAGAGCCTCATCCTTTGTTAGCCATGCATATATATAAACTTTGTCATACACTATAAGTCTTGCTGAGTACGCAATGTATTCAATTTTGTTTAAATTATTGTTCAGAGTTAGAGGATGAGCCTATGCCGGATGACGCGTTCTTTGCATCCGGTACCGGAGGGTTCGATGACGGGTCTTTCTAGGACTTGTTTCTTGTTGGTTGCCAGTGGGATTGGATGAGCATACCGCTGGACTTTTGGACTTTCTACATATTATGCTTCCGCTCTTTCATTTGCTACTTTTGATACTTGAGTTTTTATTTGGCCGGTCGCCCCTTGTAATGTAAAGTTTGTAATTGCTTAAGTTATGTACTATATTTGTTTTATTTTGTATGTATGTATTTATGGATGTGTAGTCGATGTGTGTACTGGTCACTGATCAGTTGTAGTAGTATGATTTAGCATTAGCCTTTAGCTCCCCTTGAGATTTGGCTCAAGCTCCATCACTGCCCACGACGCAAAGACGACAAGGAAATGAGGAGCATTGTCACGGGTGTCAATTTGCAAAACGAATGCTCTAAATTTGGGAAGTAAGGTGTACACACTCTTGGTTAAAGGTTGGCACATCCTTTTGCCTGACGTGCTACAATAACTAAATATGCACGCTCTAGTTATCAGTTGTAGGATAGTTGTCAATTCATGTAACTTCATGTATATACTTGTAGCTGGGGACCTTATGGGCATTTGTTGATGTAGCTTTCTAGCTATAACTTATCTTTTGTAAATAAAGCTATTCTAAAATCTTTTTTTTTCAAGGAAAGCTCAATGAAAATGGTTGGCAGTTTTCTCTTCACACCACTTCGGGGGAAAAATACATTAGAAATTGATGAGCAAGTAATGCAAACCAAAGAATGCGATAATAGGAATATAGGATGATCGATGACGATGAAGAAGCTAGATTGCTCACCTGGGGTGCGGGTTGTTCTTGATGAGCTTCTGCCCATACTTCCTCCACCTGTAACCATCGCTCGGCAGCTTCCCTCCGCTGCTCCTGACCCTCGCCGTGTACTTGCTGTTGATCTCTGCACCGCCCCTACTACCCCACGATCCAAATCTGCAAGAATCCAAAGGAAAACACATAGCTTCTCTTGCACATGTGAGCGAGTTAGGCACATCCCGATGGACGCATGCACATACAGAGACGGCGGTGAGGCGTAGCGGCGGGTGGAGCTGCTCGGTGGGCACCGCGACGCCAGCGCCTTCTCGACGTCTTGGATCGTCGGGCCGGAGTAGACCGAAGGGAGAGCATTCCCCACCGCCGCCGGTGGCTCTTGACCAGCCGGGGTACTGGCGCTGCACGTGTCTCCTGCAGTAGTACTACTGGCGCAGGAGTCGAAGCAATCTGCCACCAGCGGTGTCGAGAGAGCAGTGCTCATCATCATGAGGAGCTCGTCGTCGTTGAGGAGCTCGTTTACGAGCTGCTCTTCAAGCTCACTGGACCAGTTGTCCATGTCGTCCGTCGGCGCTCGCGGCGTTCTTTAGAAGTTGGCGACGGCTGGGGTAGGAAGAGCAATGGAGAAGATGGCTATATATAGCTGATGTAGCGGCCGGTGTGTGTATGTGTGCTGGGGCCTACACTGTTATATTTTTTTAGAACTGTCTGTGTGTAAGTTGTCTGAAAATTTATTATTTTTTAATTACTTAATCCCATCTTTAGATTTCCATCTAACGGTACGAAAAAAATGTCACAAGAAAAATACAAAAAATAAAATAAAAAATTCTAAACTAGACAACAGTAAATCGAATTCTGGACATTTCTGGCCCCGCTACGCCGCCCAAATTCCTAAACTAGCCCTCTCACCCACAAAATTTCAGATTTAGCCTCCTCTGGCCACCTGCTGCCATCCCGCACCGCAGCACCGGCAGCACCAAGGTGCTGCCCTCCCCTACAGCATGAGGTACAAGGAGAGAGAAAGAAGGGGAGAGAAAGAAAAGGAAAGTGAAAAAATCCAAAGAAATTCAAAAAAAAAATCAGAAAATTCCAAAAAAAAATACTAGGAACATGAAAAGATTTAATAAAAAATTTGAATTTAATTGAAGTTTATTTTATTCATTTAACTTTTTGGAAGAATTTCTAAATATAGAAAATAATCTTAAAAAATTATGAATTTTTTTGTGGAGCCTCCCGACACATCATACTTGCTGATCACTTTGAAAATTTTGAATTTAATTAAAGTTTATTTTATTCATTCTACGTCGATCACTTTGGACTCTAAAGAATTAACGACATCGAATAAACACCGAGAAATACCATAAAATTCAAATTGCTCAAAAATGTATGAATTTTCTACAGTAGCTAGGTTAAGATTTTAGATGAATTTATGTGAAATAATTATTCCATTTGAATTTAATGTGTGAGAGTTATAGCAATTTGAAAATCAGTTTTTTAGAAAATACTCAAAACAGTGTTTTGGTTACTATTCATTAAATTTTAATTATTTTACAAATTTATAGAATAGTAGTGGATAAAAGGATTACATAGATAAATAGAGAATAAAATTATAAGACCAAAATAACTTAGTTCAACTCATTTGGAGTGTAGAAATATTTTCTATGGATTTTCAAAGTTAAAAGCATTTTCTAGTGTGAAAATAATTTAGTTAAGCATCAATTTTCAAAAACTATATTTTCTCGGCTAGAGACAAGTTTTAAACCTATTTTAAAATAATTTTCATTTAAAATGAAAAATATCAAAATTAGTTTCAATTGATTTGGAGTTGAGTTGAATTAGATATGAATTTTTGAAGTCAAATGAATTTTCGTGGATAATTAATGTTGGACGGTCCGATCAAAACCAGTGCAGTCGGATGGTCCGATCAGCCCAAAAGAGATGTTCCGACAGTCGAACGTTCCAAAAGTGTTGTTAAATGCGGTCCGAACGTTACTAGGATAACTATTTTAACTTCAAACCCCCTAAGTTTGACCGAGCTAAAAAATAGCAAATAAATTCCTAAAATTATATATATTTTTAGAGGTGTTTCTGGGATGATCTAGTACCTAGATAAAATTTCTAACATTGCTTTTGAAGATTTATTCTTCTTACTTTAATTCATTAACAGCAAGGGTTTTACAACTTGGTTTGAATTTTTACAAGGTTGCATTAAGCTCTAAAAATTTGAAAAAATATATTTATTCATGATAAATATTATAGTATTTAAATAAATTATTTTCAAGTTTTTTTTTTGAATTTTTTTGAATTTTTTTTTAAAAAAAATCGATTTTTTTTTTCACTTTTCTTTTCTTTCTCTCTCCTTGTACCTCATGTTGTAGGGGAGGGCAGCACCTTGGTGCCAGTGGGGAAAGCAGCACCTCGGTCTTTGCGGTGAGATGGCGACAACTTTGTTGTCTTGCTGTACTGACAGCAGCAGTGATGAGAGGGGGGTAAATTCGGAATTTCGTGAGTGAAGGGGCTAGTTTAGGAATTTGGATGGTGTAGGAGGCCAATAGTGTCCAGACTTCCAGTAAATCTAGGTGAACCCTACAAATACAAGAAAAATACAAAAACAAATATAATTAAAAGTTACAGTAGAGCTATGTTAAAATTGCACATTACTTGGTACTGCAATTTTAGACTTAGTACTGTGCAACTATAGGTGACTGATAGATAAGAAAATTTCAGGCAACTGAAAATTAGCAAATTCGTATTTTTTTCCCTTTTTGTTGCGAGGAGCACGATTTATATGTCCATATAAATTTGTACTATAGATTTTTTGTCTTGTTAATTTGTCTGTCAGCAGTACATGCGAGTCTAATAAACTAGCTAGCTAGTACTAAACGGAGTTCTTGCACTCAGTTTCTCTTTTCTTTTCAATGTCGAAATTAAAAATCGTTGGACCGAGGAGACAACTAGAAGGGGTCGAATAGGCGTCACACAATCAACGATATCTTTAAAAACTTTTGCCTTAAGGGGTTGAATAGGCGTCACTCCAATAGCTACATGGAGTTATAAAGGTCATAAAGAATCATTCAAACAAGATCAAGGCAACAAGAAGATCAAGACTTGCCAAAATTCCCGCTAGACCGGCCAGACTGGATGAATAGTGATGGGCAGACCGGATGAACAATATCATCATACCTATGAAGTATGAACAGTAAAATCAACTCAGAACTGAATTTCAGTACAATTTCAAAATCACAAATTGATCCAAATTTTTATCCACACTCAAAACTTCATGAAACTTGAAAAACACATTCTCTAGAATGTCAAAAACCTATTGCAATAAAAGATCTTGAAGATCATTGCCAAAGTTCTAACATTTTCCCTATTTGAGTGAAGGTTGCACCAAAACCAGGCCAAATACGAAAATGATGATTGAAATGAGCTCGTGGGAGGAGTCAATCCAAGATGACTAAGAATGGTTTCACACACATCCTAGCATTCCCAATCACAACAAGAATCAAGCCAAACGTCCTCAAGAGTAAAACCCCAAAAATCACATTCTTTCACCAAACAGGACAAACTCAAGAACTTGCAATAGAAAGTACCTAGATGGATGCGATTTGGTCTCTAAGAGATATATTTATCACTTATATGTCCTAGGTACAAAGAAAGATCAAGAGGGGTGGAAGGAACACCACAAACCAAGACAGATCAAGAAATCAACACTTGAGCATATGAGATGAAGACTTGGACGAATCTAGAGATTTGATTTTTTTACTTAGAGATGAATACTTACAACCACTCCCTTGGGAGCGCAAAGCCACTAGGGCAGCACACACACAAGCGTTCTCACTTTTCTCAAGATATTTATCTCAAGCCCTTTCTCTTCTCTCAATCCCTAATCTCCATCTCTCAAACCCTAGCTCCTCCTTATGTAGTGGAGGCTCGCATGAAACCCTAAAATAAGCTACTTAATGGATACTATCCACTAAGCTATTGGGAAAACCCGCAAACCCAACAACATAATGGGTTTTCAACTCAACACACTCACACACACATTTCAAAGTATCGTCTTCATCCATGGCTCTATAGCCCGAATCCATCATGTTTTGCCCTTTTATGGAGTAATCTTGACCTAATCCACTTAGGCTACCACTGTGGTTTCGCACATCACCACTTTTGGTATTGGGCAAATGATTGCATTGCCCGTTGACTAAGGTTGTCGGAATCGTGATTCTGAATCAGATAGGAGACACTCTGGTAGGATCGCATTGTGGGATCGAATCATAGAAACTAAGATTCTACCTTATTCTACCATAAATACATTTTTTTCCAATGTGTCATGTATTCCAAGAGTGATACGAGTGTTTATTTGGTTATTTGGCATCTAATTTGATTAATTAATATCTAAATCGCAGTTTAGATTCCATATCATTAAGAGCTACGACTATAATATTGATTTTAACAACCTTACCATTACTTGAAAATTTTACATAAAAAGGTGAAATAAATAAATAATTAAAATAATTTTTAATATTCTAATCCTCAAAATCTTAATGTCTAACCTACTAATTACTTAGTATTTATCATATAACTTAAATTGAGGGATAGAACACAACCAAACACCTAAATCTTTTATAATTTGAGATGATGCGTGATTCTACATGATTCTACCGTGATTTTACGACTAGTAGCGCGATTTTACTACGATTCTACTAGGTACGACTAAAGGTACGATTTGGACCGTATTGATGTTATAGAATCACAGAATCGTACGATTCTGTGGCTAGAATCACGATTCCTTCTCCTCAAAGCATCACTCGTGCTTCATCATCATCCACGTGGTCCTAATGACTTTCCATCAAGTCTCTCACGCATCCGGATCCTACTAAATCGTCATCGCTTGCAAACGGGTCTAAGTCACTTGGCGCACCACGTGTCCTGCTTGACCTTGACTACCTGTGCCTTCCATAACCTTTGTCCATTTTGTGCCTTTTTCCGAGTCCAATTGTCTCACCCGACCTCTATGGCTGCTCTAGACCTTTGTTCTCCTAATGAAGTCCCGGTTGTCCTCGCCGTTGATCATAGTTGACTCTGGAACCACCTGCACAACAATAGATAAAACAAACCATTTTTAGGCACAAGTTTATTCCAACCTAACCCACATTAGTCATAAACACAACATGCAACACATGCGTCATCACCATAGCCCTCGACCAAATCCACAAAGTTCAACATACCCACCCTGGCCGGTCAGACTGTCGGCCCTCAGTCGGTTTGATATCCAGCCATGGCCGGTCTGATCCCCAACTAATGGTCGGTCTGACCGCTTTCCTAATCCAAAAAGACTCATCTTTGGACTTTTCGGCAAAACCTATATAGTTTCGTTTCCAGTCTCCATTTTCAATGGAACTAGGTACAAACTCACCCACAACACTCCCACCCGAGTGTTTGATATCCATTCCTCAAAAACTCACACCGCCGATCTCACCGCCATCATGGTCGGTCAAACCGCCCGGCCTTGGCCGATTAGACCACTGGCCACCTGACAACAGCTCTAAAATTGCAAACTCCCAAGACCAAACTCAAAACTTCAACAATACATACACAGGAAAGTCAAATACTCATCACAAATCATAGGTTGATCTCCACGTGGTGTCACAAAAAACCATGTTTCCTAGCATGACTTACTACATCGTTTTTCCTGTAGATTGCGTAGTTGGAACCGCGCAGCTCTGACTTCACGCGACGGACGATTACACTGTCATCTTCTCCGTACTAGGCACGGTTGGATATCTGTATCATAAGACCAAATTTAATGGAATGACAAGTGTTTTCGAAGAATGAAAGAAAGAAAAGGAGGGAGATACAAAACTATGAATGCCTGAATGGCACACGCTTCATTAGCCATCACCATAGCTCAAAGAGGTCCAGTTTAGGGCAACCAATTGAATACTTGATCGAGCTGCACAACAACTTGATGATACATGCTGGTAAAAGGGTAATTGTAGTCTAGTACAATAGTCCATCCATTCAATATTGCAAACTTCACGATCATCTACTCTCATTCAATCCGTAAAGCTAAATGTGCTAATTATATATCTCTTTATTTCAAGATCGTTACATTTGTGAATGTCACAAACGTGATGAGAAACCACATCATGTTAATTTATCTCTTGTTTTATCAAGTACACTGCTACTCCTACTTGCCACCAGCACGCCTTTACAGCATGAAAGGTGAATGCTGCTGGCTTAATTGGAAGAAGGAAGGGTCAGTAGTGCTTGATAGAAGTTGACGTGGATATAATAATTCTCAATTAATTAAATTATTTATCTGTAATTATTATTATAGATAGCAATATCTAAGGGAGAAGCTTAGTTGGGTGGTTGTAAATCATTTTACATCCATCCTATATGGTCGTAAGTGTTTCTACGACCAACTAGTGGTTGTAAGATTTCCACGACAACCTTATGATCGTAAGCCTTACTATGATCACTTCATGGTCGTAAGTTTTACTACGATCGGATCAACTACGACCACCTTATAGTCAACAAAGCCTACAAACATGTGGGCCTAATCGACTACAGACATTTATGTGCTGTGATTAATACACAACGTAGTTAATATGTGTTATTATTCTTTAGGATAACTGCACATATTAAGCCTTTATCTCTGACATAACTGTAAGGTGACGTAGAAGGGTTAGTATTTAACAATGATTGTCACAGAACGTGCGTATTTCATCAAACGGTGAGACGTCTCTTGATACGGGACAACTATCACCTCTTCACGCGCTATATAAAGAGTAAAGCTAGTGGACAGAGGACGCATCAAGCAAAGTAGCAACAACAATAGAGACACGATCAACAGATAGAAGTCATTAAGCTCTAGTTCTAGTGATTTCTTCCCTATTGTAAAGCATAATCAATACAACAACATAATAGTTGGGTTATTATTCTCTTAGGAGAAGACCCAAATTTGTATAAAAAATTTTATATCTTTTCTGTGTGGTCTAACTCAATGAAAGTTCCAAGTATTCATTCGTAAAATTGACAATAAACAATCGACAGACGTGTTCCTCCTTAATTATCCCACGTACATGCTAAAAGAGCGACAAGCACAAAGAAGAGTACATATTGGTCGACTAATCAAGCAGGGAAACGTACGGTGTCGTGTCAGACGTAGGCAGGAATTAAAATTAGTATGGCGACATTCGTCGGCGATGCTTTTATGCATTAACCATGGAGCAATTCTGCAAACGTAGTACACTGCTACTCGTAATTAATAGTGCAGCAGCTGCTAGCCTGCTACCTGCCAACCGCCCAACCGATCGCTTCGAGTTAGCTTCGCCGCAAATGGTTGGGCTGGAAAGGCCCTGCGGCCCTGCCTAGCCATGGCAAATAGCAAAGCTAGCTGCCTCACAGAGGGATCAAGATGCAGGTTCCGATTCTGATTCCTTTGTAAAATCTCTTGTTCTTGTTTCTATATCATCTCTTGTTCCTGTTTTCTGTATGTCCTCTCCTGTTCCTGTTTGTCTGCTTCTTTACATATACATAACTGCAAGTATTCTTTATGTCCTATCTTGGTCCTGTTTCTTCCTTTAGGAAAACAGGCATTCCATTCATGAACAGTAGATCTAGTACTACAACCACAAGAGTTAATGCTGGTGTTTAAGATAGAAAGGCACATCACCATAGCGTGAAGGCCTGAAGGGTTCGATATGTAAGCAGAGTAGTTCGTGTGGTTAGATTGCAGAATAAAGACTTGAGTATGTCGGGCTAGCGTATCTGGTTATCTGCATTCTGCAATCTGATCGGATCATTATTGGTACGCAGCTAGCATATGAGTATATGACGAACTGCCATAGCATTCACGAGACAAGCATAAAGAAGCAGTGTCCACAAGCTGCGCTCTGATTCGGCAATGGCATGGTTGAGGGAGACACCATCGCCAGTAGGGAGTGCTCTGACCATACAACACGAATAGTACTTGTTGCTTGGCCTCGTGGGGTGTCCTTGGATCGAGAGCAATGCTCTGGACGGAGACGGGAGCAGGCATTGAAACAGGCAGCTTCAGCTAGATCTTCTCCTTCTTCTGATCTCTCGGCCACAAGATGATTTTCTATATCTAATCACATCTTTTACAGTGGCGCTTTACTTTTGTGCTAAAGGAAGATTAGTAGCTCTCTAAATTTAATCTAGCTGAGGATAATGACATTGATAACATAACTCTTGGTCACTTATGTGGTGGTTTGACGGAGGAAGTTATGGATAACGTTATGGAGGGGCAGAGCGGTTCCCCTCATGCAGCTCCAAAAAAAAAGAAGGTAAGGAACCAGTCTCTTGGAAGGTTTGCATCAAAAAAACAAATTTTGTTCTAAATGAAAGGAGCTTTATGGAATAGTAGAGGTCTTCGAGACTTGGCTAAGCATAGGTTTTTATCTGAAATTTCTAAAGAAGAGAGTTTAGATTTTATTGCTTTGCTTGAAACTCGTAGGAAGCATTTATCAGATATTTGCCTTGATACTTTTTGTGGTGGTAGACAGTTCTTTTGGCATTGGTCGAGCCTCATGGTCGTTCAGGAGGTATTTTGCTAGGTATTAATTTAAATATTTTTGATATAGGGAGTGTGGTAGAAGGGGACTTTTTTATCAAGTTTTCACTAAGGAATAAAGATGATGGTTTTCGATGGGTTTTGGTTGCTATCTATGGTGCATTCTTGTAGTATGGAAAAATTACATCTTCTAGTTGGTGGTTATTTTAATATCATTAGGAGTCCGAAAGAAAAAATAACGACAAGTTTGATAATCGATACCTTTTCTTATGCAATGTCATTATTAATGATTTGAATTTGAGAGAGTTAGATTTAACGGGTCGTCAATTCACCTAGGCAAATTCTAATGTTATTCCTACTTTCGAAAAACTTGATCACATTTTGATGAGTACTGAGTGGGAACAAAAAATTTCTTTGTTTACAGTGCAAGCTTTATCTAAAGATATTTCAGATCATACACCTTTGTTACTTAGTACGAGTGAAAGCTCTCCTTATAGAAACCAACCGTTGTTCAGATTTGAATTAAGTTGGCTTACAATCGAGGGTTTTTACGACATGGTGGCTAGTGTATGGAGAAATGAAACTAGTGGAGACTCGCCTTTAGAAAAATGGCAGGCTAAGATTAGGAGGCTTAGGCGATATCTGAGAGGCTGGGCGAACGATTATTTAGGTGCTTTTAGGAAAGAGAAGAAAGAGTTGTTATCCTTGTTAGATGACTTAGATAAAAAAAAAGCGGAGTTTCAGCCTTTACAACCTCATGAATTAGATTTAAGGCATCATCTTAAAAACCGGCTGACCAAGTTGCTAAGGGAAGAGGAGATTAAATGGCTCCAACGTTCCAAAACAACTAGTCTTCTCCAGGGTGATGATAACACTAATTTTTTCATTTGGTTGCTAATAGGAGACATCGTAAGACACATATTTTTAAATTGGAACAAGAGGATGGGGGTGATAGAGGGTAATGACAACCTTAAAAGATATATCACTAAATATTATAAAGGTCTTTTTGGGTCACCGAAGGAGAATCATTTTTCAATGGATGAATCTTATCGGGGTGATATTCCTCAAGTTTCCAATGCTGAAAATGAGTTGTTAATAGTATGTTTCTCAGAAAAGGAGGTGAAATAGGCGATCTTTCAAATGAAATTAAAAAGTCATCTGGCCCTGATGGTTTTCCAGCTGAGTTCTACCAGACTTTCTGGAAAATCATTACAAAGGACTTAATGAGTTTGTTTAATGATTTTCATAATAAGAGATTGCCTCTTTACAGTCTAAATTTTGGGATCATTACTTTACTACCTAAAAAAATTGATGCTATTCAAATCAACAGTATAGGCCTATTTATTTGTTAAACATGAGTTTTAAGGTCTTTACTAAAGTTCTTACTAACATATTAGCTATAGTAGCTCAAAATGTGATCAGACTGACTCAAACCGCTTTTATGCCAGGGCGCTTTATTATGGAGGGGGTCGTTGTTTTACATGAATCGATTCATGAGATGCATAGGAAAAAGGTAGATGGGGCAATTTTAAAGTTGGATTTTGAGAAGGCGTATGATAAGGTGAAATGGTCCTTTTTACAGTAGACCCTTAGGATGAAAGGTTTTTCTCCTTTGCGGTGTGCTTGGATAGATAAGGTAGTAACAAGAGGAAGTGTAGATATTAAAGTAAATGATGACATCGGCCATTTTTTCAGACTAAGAAAGGTCTTAGACAGGGAGACCCTATATCCCCTATTTTGTTTAACATTGTTGCGGATATGCTGGCCATCCTTATCCAACGGGCCAAAGATGATGGACAATTTAGAGGAGTTATCCCTCATTTAGTTGATGACGGTTTGTCAATCTTACAATATGCCGACGATACAATTCTTTTTATGGATCATAATTTAGAACAAGCCAAGAATATGAAGCTCTTGCTATGTGCGTTTGAGCAACTGTCTGGGCTGAAAATAAATTTCCATAAGAGTGAATTATTTTGTTATGGTAAAGCAAATGATTTGGCAAACTCTTATTCACAGATTTTTGGTTGTGGAAGGGGTAATCAGCCTTTTAGATACCTAGATATTCCAATGCATCACAAGAAGTTATTAAATAAGGATTGGCAAGCAGTTAAAGAAAGATTTCAAAAGAAACTAGGTTGTTGGAAGGGCAAACTTCTATCTTTTGAGGGTAGACTTGTTCTTATTAATTATGTCCTTAGTAGTTTAGCCATGTTCATGCTCTCTTTTTTTGAAGTGCCCAAAGGAATTCTTAAAAAGTTGGATTACTATCGATCTCGATTTTTTTGGCAAAGCAATGGGCATAAGAAAAAGTATAGACTTACTGAGTGGAGCATTCTCTGCACTCCTAAAGATCAGGGTGGCATGGGTATATTGAATCTAGAATTGCAGAATAAGTGCTTACTTAGAAAGTGGCTATACAGACTAATTAATGAGGATGGAGTTTGGCAACAACTGCTACAAAATAAATATTTGAGGAACAAAATAATTGCACAAGTGGAATATAAACCAGATGACTCTCAGTTCTGGGCAGGCCTTATGAAGGTTAAGAATGATTTTCTGAGACTTGGCTCTTTCACCTTGCATAATGGTGCTCAAATCAGATTTTGGGAAGATGTTTGGTTGGGTCAAACTAAGTTGAGTCAACTATATCCATCTCTATATAATGTCATCTATAGAAAGCATGCTATTGTAGCGGAGGTTTTAGGTTTTGTACCTCTTCACATTTCCTTCCGTAGAGCTTTAGTTGGTGATAAGCTAGTTGCGTGGAATGAGTTGGTCCTCAGATTAGCTTCCTTTCAATTAACAGATGGCTAATATACCTTTTGATGGTCGTTACATCAGCATGATAATTTTTCTGTCCATTCGATGTATAGAGCGTTGATTAATGGTATAGTATTTCCAACTAATCGCTACTTATGGAAACTTAAGATTTGTCTAAAAATTAAGATCTTCATATGGTTTTTGTACAACGGAGTAACCTTAACTAAGGATAATCTAGCAAAGAGATAATGGAATGGTAGTACCAAATGTTGTTTCTATAGTATGGATGAAACAATACAACATTTATTCTTTGATTGCCATTTTGCTAAGTTTATTTGGCGTGTGGTACATATTTCTAGTGGTATTAATCCGTCTTCAAGTATTTCTCATATGTTTGAAAATTGGCTTGTGGGGATTAACCATAAACTTATGTATCTATTATTGGTTGGGGCAAGTGCTCTTTGTTGGGCCATATGGTTGAGTTGTAATGATGTGGTGTTTGACAAGACACGAGTTTCTTCTGCTATGCAAGTTATCTTCAAAGGTACCTATTGGTTTCGCTTCTGGTCATTGCTGTAGAGGGAGGAGGATCGTCCTATCATTCAGGATATGTGCCGATGTCTGGAAACTACTGTTATGGAGATTTATGCCAACCATGGGTGGCAGTTCAGTAATAGGATTTGTCTCTAATTTTTAGACATGGTTTGGTCCTTTTTTCCCTTTTCATATCTATTCTGTCAGGTTCTCAGACGCTGGTTGTAATTTGTCACTCTCAGTCGCATCTTTTGATGCAGACTAGCCACATGCACCCTGCTGTACAAAGGCTGGAATAAGAACTATTCCCTTCTCTAAAAAATCTAGCAATTTACCACGGGTAGTTTCTAAAGCCCTTCGCGGTGAGGTATAGTTAAATAGGATTGGATCAACGATTTTCGGCCTTGATACTAATTGTGATGGGCCTGGCCTGTACAAGAAGGTAGGCCACTGCTATATCGTTGGAATGGGCTCCCTCACCACTAAAAAAGTCCAATGTCCAACCAGAGGCCCAGAGCCAGATGTCCACCTAACTTTGGCCCCACAAGATGTCGTATGTGACGGCGCGCCTACGGTCAACGTATCACACAGGGTTGGGTTGTAGCAATGCACGGTCGACCAAAGTCACCAAATGGTGAAATTAAGAATTACTCCCTCCACTCATGGTGACGGTCACGTAAGCACAGTGGCAGACCCAAGAGGGAGCTAAGGAGTGCAGAGCACCCTTTATGGTTGGTCAGAACATAGTTACCCACTAGCATCTCTATCCATCAGGTGCCATGATTTGAAGCTTAGTTGCTCTAGGGTGGATGAAGAATAAGAGAATGGTTTGGGCCGGAATTCCATTGTATGGGGCTGCGCCAAGCTAACTGCTGGTTGTTGCTGTCCTGGGCCAACTGGCCAAGCCCATCAAACACATTTTTCTCACTCTGACTATGATCTCTCTTGCTACCAGTCATCGAGTCCCACTCCGATCTCTAAACAATTCCCTAATCCCCCATCATGGCGGACCCTAGCGACGAGCGTTGCGGCCGACGTGCAGGCGTGGGCTTGGAAGTGATGGGCGGCTCGCGTAGGCATGAGGTGTGGTGGCAACTGGGCAGCGCTGCATGGCACAAGCATGTGTCCAGCCGGCATGATAGGTAGGCAGCATCAGCAATTAGGCAGGCAAGCAGCGCGCAGCCACGTAGGTAGGCGACAGCTCAGGCAAGCGGCAACGTCCCACCAGAACCCCTAAATTTTAGTCATAGTTCCACCACTGCCTAAGCATAATTTTGACCATGGATTTCTGTTGCAATATATTTTAAATCTTAATAAAATTATACCATTATGAAAGTGATTTTCGAGATAAATCTACATATATTGTTTTCTTGTCTTCAATCTAAATATTTAGAAAGATATTGATAACCAAAATTTAAAAAGTTTGACTGCTTGTATCCTAAAACATTACTCTTTTGTGACTACTGCTAACACGCGTTCTCAAAAAAAAAAATGAATTACTACTGACACTCGACGTGTATATGGTCACTTCTAGTTGACTGCAGTAAAATTGAATCGCATGAACAGTTGTCTGCAGCATCATTCTGAACTGACGAGCGTGGCGCCCTACTTTGTAGCTATGCTCTCAGAGCAATTCCCCTTGCTGTCAATTCATTACGAGATTTGTGTAGGCCGCGGACTTAAGATGCCTTTAGGTGGAGGATTCGTGTCCCTGATCACTAGTAATCAGTGAGGTTGAAGGAGCTAATCCTTCCACTTTCCCTAAAAATCCATGGACCATGGACTGCTGGTGGATTTGCTTAGTGACCCAATGAGCACAGAAATCACAACCTTCATGAAGTGTGTTTGACATGAAATTTCTGGCCGCCTTGCTCCCTGCAACTAGATAGGATGGATTAGTTGTGTTAATTCTCGCCAAGTGTAGCAGTGAACGTACTGATGTTCTGCAGTAGCAGTACCAAAGTGCTTGCCTGCCGAAAAGATCCAAAATTTTCAAAATTTTAAAACTTGTTTGAGTTTAATTCAAATTTGGACTTCTTGCCCAATTCGAAAAGTTTCCTCCAAAATTCGCTTTCTGTTAGACAATGTGACTAGGCCTAGAATATTTTAGTTGATGAATAATTGACAATATTGCTTACTGATATTATTTGAGGCGTGTGATGTGTGTGTGAACTTATATCGGTCAACTTGGGAAGAACTTGTGCCGGCAAAAGATGGTATTTTGGTCTTTGCATGTGCAGGGTAACTCGGAGGCGATCGTAATCTACGGCGATGACCGGGAGATGGCTTAGTGCGAAGTCATAGTCCAGAGGATTGAGGATGCTAGAGAAGACGGTCGGGCTCGAATTGGGGTGCATGAAGATCAAAGATGGACTATACGTGTTAGAGCTATAGAGGTGCGGTTCGGAGGCTATGACACGTGACAATTTTGGGGTGTCCAAAATTCGAAAGCCGAGATAAATTGGATAACGTTGTGTATTAGGAAGGGTATCAAGTCATTTGATTGTTGGGATTGGATAGATTTTTGTGACCTGGGGAGACGACCACGGTTTTGATTTTCTAGGACGTTTAACAAGTATGAGGTTTTTGTGGACCCGGTGTTGGACTATTGTCAGGACCCAAGAATGTAATTCTGGACCCTCTGTGTATACTACATTAGTCTAGGATCACGTTAGTGCACACAATGACAACATCGATGAAATATTATTTCCATAAACAAAGATGACTAATAAATAGATAAATAAATAATAATTATAATTATAGTAACGACCTTAACATCAAAACTTAAAATTAATGCCTTAAAAGACGAATAGCTTAATGAAGCTACAGCGGAACATAACGGAATAACTTCAGTGAAACCCATCTATATGCCCACAGGCAATCGACTAGGGTAGCGTGACCTAATTCTCTATGATCCTTGAAGTAGACCTTGTTGACGACGATTCCTCCACTTTATCTGAATGATTATAGCAGGATTGAGTACGCAAAATGTAATACCCCAGAGTAGAAATCGGGAGAAAACCATATATTTAAAGAAAAAGTATTAATTAGAAATTTGACCTGAGAGAAAGATCTATTAGGAAATAATTAATTAAGAAGTTGGAGAAGGGGGTTAACGGAAAATCTTGGGCAACTTGGGCCTGGGCTGAGGCCCATGAGGCCACTTGGTGGCCGGCCAAGGGGGGGAGGTGCCTATTCTCCCCCCAAACCCTAGCTGCCCCCCTTGTTTTTCTTCCTGGCCGCCCCTCCCCCCACCCCTCCCTTTGGTCGCCGCCCCTTCCACCTTCTCCTGGCCGCCCTCCCTTGGTGCCTTGTGCCCTGGTGTTCTTCCCTCCCGATTGCCGGTGACAAGCTCCGCTTCCCGCTGTCGGTCGATTGGAGAGGAGAGGAACCGGTTGGTGGTGATTCGGCCAAAAGAAGAGGGAAGAGGAAGAAGAGAGGAAGGGGAGAGATCGTAGGCGCGTAGATTGTCGTGCTAAGTAGGTTCTTCACCATTTTGTCAAGGGTAACCCCTGTCCTTCCCCCGATTAGATGCGTATTTAATTATTTTAGCAATGTTGGTTTTAGGTCAGCTCAGGACAGATTGGGTTATACCGACGTTTTGATGTGCTTAGGGGTGGATTTAGTCCTGGGCATCTCTTAGAATATTGTAGAGGACGTCATCATCTTTCGATGAAGTGCTAGATCGCGTTATTTGGACCTCTGTAGCAGAAGTTATGAATTTATTGGTGTGACTGTTCTGCAAATCTGTCGGTATTCTGACAGGTTTTAGTAATCTGATTTAAGCGATTAGTTAAAGGTAAACTTAGAGGAGATCAATATAATGAAAGTTGTAGATAATTATCGTAGCTTTCAGGGAAGCTCAACAACGTGAAATTTGGACAACCGTACTGAAAGTTATGGTAGTTTTAGTATACTGTGCAGAGAACTTGACGTGAAATTGATGTTCTGTTAATTAGCTTGGTAGGGGTATTAGATGGCTGAATTAGGAAGGCTCATCAACTAGGTTTACTTGGAGAAATTGATAACTTTTGAAGGAAGTCCAAGAACACCTCATTTGTTGAGATTGCGTTAAAAACTAATGCGAGTTTGTATTTGCTTATATAGTTTGTTTGGTCTATTACTGTTGTCTTAGTATGATTTTAAATGAATTTAGGTTGGGGATTGGTCCATAGGCAGCACCCTCTTCACATCCTCCGTTCTCACGCGGTTAAGGCAAGTACTCTGATTGATAAAATAATTATGAATGTTTGATATAGAGTGTTAGTATTTTGATACATATTAGCTATGTATGTTTGATAGTGTGATATGTATGATTAATGATGGTGAATGCTTGAGATATGATTAATTGTTATTCATGTATGGTGCTATTGCTATTCATGTTATTGAAAGATAGAGTCATTGTTCATGTGCACATTGAGAGCATACTTGAGACTTAGTCACGTGGTGACCAAGTATGCATACTTGAGGTCCCCGTCATGTGATGACGGGCTTGTGGTCCCCACATTCGTGGGATGTGGGCATTGAGTAGAGGTCCCTATTATGAAGATGATGAGTTGAGGTCCCTATACTAGTGGGGTATAGGCTCTTGGTCCCTATGCTAGGGGCACAGGCAAGGGTATACATCGATGGATGTATACCTCGCATTACCGGTAAGATATGAAAAGAGTAAAAGAGAAAAAGATGCATTGCACATTTGCATTACATGAACTTGTGATATGTTTTAGAGTAAAGCATTGGAATTGGATGTTGATGCTAAAATTGTGAGTTTAATGTTTCATTATTGGTACTTGCTGAGTCTTTGGACTCACTCTTACTTTTGTTGTGTTTTTAGGTACCCTTTGCGAGAATGGCATGCATGGGAGGGATTGGACTTAAGATGGAATCACAACTGCCATGCATATTTAAAGTTGCTTTATCTATAGAACATCCATTAATAAATGAGCAAACTGCTTAAGGATTGATTATGGTTATGCTTCATACATCGGATTATTTGTAAAAATGATGAGTAGCATATTTTTGGATATCTTGAATATGCTTTAGTTGATTAACAAGTTTCTGAATGCTTAATGATGATATTGGATGTTGGAATATTTAGTTATGATATTCTTTTTATCTGTTGGAACCTCCGTATAATTAACTATACAAAGGAGGTTCTGCCGAAATTTAGTAGATTGTCGTAGTTTAGATTTGTTTAATGTTTCTTTAGTAGCATTCCAGGCTTATGTTGGACTGGGGTGTTACACAAAAGTACTCAATAAGTTGCACCATAGAATTCAAATATAGATGATGGCTTATTCCAAATAATATGGCTTCTGTGGTTATTTTGCAATAAAACTGTATTTGCAATTGAATACAATAATAGATTGAAAGCGCAATTTAAAACAAATAAATAATAATAATTTAACAATTATTTTCACAAAGAACACCAAGCCTAATCAATTTCTTTCACACAGCCATATGAGTTCAATCACACAGTTGTCCCTTCTCAATTGTTTTATGAAAATCTACCCCTCGTATGAAATCCCCGAGCATGTCCATGACCACGGACGTGGTTATTCGAATAGATTGTTTAATACTCTGCAGAGGTTGTACACTTTACCCAAAATATGCAATCAGCTGGATCAGAACTGATCACAGCAAAACATTTCCGAAACTTCATCTCAACAATGACACTCCCGGTGTGTTTTTACTGACAACACTAACGCCCACATAGGAAATTAGTCCATCGCACACCGTTAGACCTGAAGACGGCGAACCGCTCATAGATGTGAGTCGCTGCGAAGAAAGAAATACACCGCCACCCTGGCACAGAGCTTAACCTACTACTTGAGTAGTCAATGCTGAGATTCTGTAACTTACTAAGTTAGGTCCGTCCCATACCAGGTATGTGGTCGTATAGTAAGACTCAGTTCAATGGCGTACAAAGTTAAGTCCTTAATTGACCAAGGCAAAACTTCCAATTTCTAACTATGACACGAAGGTTATCATTCCTAATCATAAAGCTCCACCATATCACATAATTTTTACCACTTGCCTCAGTCTAAGTCTTTTCTCACCCTGCTGGTTAAGTGCAACACATGCCATTAATGAGTAATAGCACACATCACACAGTTTTATTACAAAGTTCTATATTCACTTAGTCAAATTTATATTTGCGATTCACATGAAATGAATGACTCGTTGCATGGCTAAACAGACTAATCGTATCTAACAAACCCACGTTGGTGTTACAATAATACCAACTAAATAATTAACCAAGATAAGGTGACAAAAGATCAAGGTAATACAATAGACAATGTGGATATAAACAATTTGGATTAATAACTAAACCCAAAGCATTTAATTAAATACTTAAAATAGAATGCAGTAATTTGAATCAAAGTAATTTTGAAAACTTGGTTCAATATGATTAAAGGTAAAACTTGCCTTACTATAGCAATGATGATCTTATTTTATCCTCAATCTTCTACTTCCTTGACCTTCAACACATTCGGACGATTCCGGGACATCAACGTCTAACAAGAGAAAAAACGCAAAAATAAACAAAATTCAAAAAGATAAATCAAATCAACTCTAAATTGAAATTGTATAGTACTAGAAGGTATATATTGAATTTAGATGAATTTAGAAATTGAATGTGTTCAATCGGAGTTTGTATGAGAAAGAACGAGATCTCACAAGATTGAAATTCACATAAAATGATAAAAAAGAAAAAGGGAGAGAGAAACTGACAATTGGGGTCTACGGAATATTCCCAAAATATTCTATTCCAAAAATATTAGAAATTGGCTGAGCGTATGACATGTGGGACCTATTGATATTTATGAATTTCTAGAATTAAAAGAATTCCAGAAATAAGGTAGAGAGAGCGACATGTGGGACCAAAGGATTTTTCGAGAATTAAATTAATTCCCGAAAAAGAACAAGTGGATGACAGGTGGGCCATTGGTCCATAAATCAAGTCCAAGGAGGTGGGGTTTAGGTTCATGGTAGATTGGGTCCATGGAACAATGCAATGGCAAGCGGGGTCCACAGGTAAGTGACTTGGTCCATGGTGGATCAAGTCCACATGGTTTCAGTTTTAGGGTTTGATATAGGTGGACACGTGGGTGTCTACGTGGCGCTGGGTGGCAAAATAGGGTGGCAAGGTGGCAGTGATGCGGAGGACACGGAGGATAACAGAATGAAGTGGTAGCTGACGAGGTGATGATGTGGCACCGACAACAGGCACAGGGCACTGTGGCTCTCGGCTCGCCGGCGTTGTGATGGACGGCGGAGGCAATAGGGAGTAAAAATGGCATTGGCGTGCCACGTCGAACTCGATGACGCACGTGCGACAACGAGCAACACTAGCAATCGTCGGCGACGAACCAAGAAGTGGCGGAGGAGACGGCTTGCACATCGGCGACGAGCTATGACTACGCTCCGGCAACGTACACGAGGGCATGACGTGGAGCGTCGAGCGGTGATTGCTACGATGGGGTCCATGAGCGGAGGAGATCACCGGAGAGGATGCAATTGGCCAGCGAAGGGGGAGACAGCTGGAGAAGAAAGAAGTGAAGAGATCTTGGGCTCAGAAGGATGAAACCCGAAATCAAAAGTTGGGATAGATAGATTGGGAGGTGAGGCGCAAGATGGCGTGGGTAGAATCACGAGGAACTCACCAAGGTGACGAGGACGTGACGGGGATACTTTCGGGGTGCACAGGTGCAATCGAAGGCGGAGAGGAAGAAGTGGCGCTAGCGAAGGGGGCTCGGGAGGTCCGAATGGTGTGCGCACCGAGAAGAGGAAGAAGGGACGACCAAGATGATGTAGACGGGCTTGGCTTGGGAGGCTTCATCGATGGAGGAACGACAGCGAAGGCTCGGTGTCGGGCAAGGAAACGAAGACGCTCGGCGGTGACGCTTGGCGACGTCTCGGGTGGTGGTGAGCTAATGCACGGAGGTGGCGCTATTTATGGTGCCTTGGGAGGCATGTGAGAGACAGACTCCAAGGCGGCAGCGTGGTGAGTCCCGGTCAAACACAGGCACACATGCGACGCTAGGGCTGCAGCGACTCCGTCTGCCAGGCGGGCCAGGGAGGTGCGACGTGGCTGGAATGGGATGAGCGGGAAAAGTGAGACTAGGCTGGGACTTAGGTGGGCTAGAGGGGAAGTAAACAGAGTGGGCTGGAGCAAATTTTGGCCCACGAGAGAAAAGGATTTTCAATTGAATTTTAGAATTTATAAAAGGCTGAAAATACGAAAGAGGCAAAACAAATAGCAAATAAATTCACAAAAATCTAAGAAAATATAGAAAAATTCCTTGGAGAACAAGGTGAAAACATCTAGGACCCTAAAAGTTATTTTGGTAATTAATGATAATATGGTATATAGGACTAACATGTTTAATGAGTGTTAAAAGGTTTAGTTCCATTGATGGATATGACAACCTGGAGATGCATGCTAATCGACAACATGAAGATCAATGTATTTCAAAGACAAGGTACAAGTAATCTAGGATCCTTTTCTGTTTACCAGTCTTAGGAGAAAAGGTTGGAAGACTAGATTATAGATTAAACGTCGTACTATTAAGAGGGATCAAGACTAGTAGCTTGATGGTGTTTTCTTGTGCTATTTGGATCATTCTAGGATCTTGCATGCATTTAGAGTTTTTGATTGAAAGCAATTTCTAGTTTTCTCAACTTTTCTGGTCATACTACCACTCAAAGGTAGTACCGGTGTTTCTTTGGGGGAAATACCGTGAAACGTTCAGACGTCCGATAGTCATCCAGACGTGCGGTTAAAACCCTCTGTCCGAACGTTCCTTTTGATCTAGGCGGTCCACGTGGCCACTCTGTTTGTTTTTAAGCTGAGTTATTGGTAGTTCTTGTACTTACGGTAGTACCGAAGTGTACTTTGTGGAAGTACCACTCAACGGTAGTTCCGAGTTCCTTGGCGGAACTACCGGTGATCGTTCTGATCGTCCGAATGCAAATTGTGCGGCTAAGAGGCGTGGTCTGAACGTTCATTTCAATCTGAGCCGTCCACGTATTGGGTTTGTTTGGACTGTTCGAAAGTTGCTCTGATCGTGTGGCGAAGAGGTGTGGTCCGAACGTTCATTTTAACCTAAGTCGTCCATGTGGCCAGTCCAATCGGGCAAGTTGTTCTGTTTGTTCTTGAACTAGCGGAAGACTGGCATGGTTGGTGTGGAACTACCGCATCGCGGTAGCACTATTTAAAGCGTGGTACATTTTTTACAGAGCGGTGTTTTCTTGGAGTTTGTTTGCTCTTTGGTAGTGCTGTTGTACCACAATGCCTTTTGCGGTTCTACCGCAACCCGGTATGTCCAAAATTTTGTAGCGGTATGTTTTTTCAGAAGGTGTTGTTTTGGACCTAAAAGCTAAACGAAAGTATCGACTCTCTTAACTACGGAACTACCGCATAATAGTTGGCGGTAGTATCGCGCCGAATTTTCAACGGCTTTCTCAGAGCAGTTAATGCGTCTACGCTAGCCGTTATTGGACGTTTTGGGAAAGTGAGATAGTACCGGCCGATCCACGGCGGAACTACCGCTTGTGCTGAAAGTTTCTGTAATTTGTCCCCAACGGTCTTATTTGTGTGTGAGGGCTATAAATACCCCTCCACCTGCTCTTGGACAGAGTTAGAGCTTACACATTTACATCTTTGAGCCAAGAGCATTCACTCCACACCTCATACTCTCAATTGTATACATTGTGAGGTTGTTGAGCCAAAATTCAAGTGCATTCATTCTAGATTGATCCATTGCACTTGTTTGTCATCAAGCGAAGATTCTGATTTATTACTCTTGGTGTTGCCAACACCTAGACGGCTTGGCGGGAGTTCGCACCGTGATCTTTTCAAAAAGATTGTGAAGAGGCCCGATGCCGGAATGTGAGTGGTTTGGTGTTCACCATCTCGGAGTGGAGGAAGAACAACCACTAGTGAAATCGAGGGAAGGCTTAATTCGTAGAGCCGGCTTGATTGGTTCAAGCTTCCTCAACGTGAACTAGTGAAGATTTCGGTCTTCGATACCACGGAAAAAAAAACTTCATCATCTTCATTGTGGTTAATTCTTGTCTTTAGTTTTTCGCATTTACAATTGTAGCAATTCTACTGTGCTTGATTTGCTTAGCTAGAATTGTATCCAGTATTGACTTTAGTTCTTTGTTGGCTTTAGTAGTTAGTAGTTCTATTATCTTGATTGTGCTAGAAAGCTTTGTTAGAACTATCTTGCTTAAAGTTTAATTTAGTTGATAATTTTTAGAAACCTCCTATTCACCCCTATCTAGTCGGTTATCCTTAATCCTACAAGTGGTATCAGAGCTTGATCTCTCGTTGATTTAAACTTAACCGTCTAAGAGAGAAAAAGATGGCTAGTGATGGAATTGCTATAGGAAAAGCTCTTTTGTTTGATGGCTCTAATTATGCATATTGGAAAATTAGAATATCTATTTATTTAAAGGCCATGAGTCCGAACATATGGATAATCGTAAATGAGGGTTATGCTATTCCTCTTGATCCACTAGGTCCCACAGAGCTTGAGGGACGTAATGCTAATTTAGATGCTCGACTGATGAATGTTCTCTTTGGTGCTTTAAATGCGGATCAGTTCAATCGAGTGAGCAACCTTGAAACCGCTCATGAGATACAGACTACGCTCTTGTAAATTCATGAGGGCACTTCCATGGTTAAAGAAGCTAAATTGCATAGATTTCGGATCAAATATGAGACATTTACAATATTGCCTCATGAAAATATCACCGAGATGTATTCTAGACTCAACAACATTGTAAATGAACTCAAAGGTCTTGGCATTAACCTTCTTAATGTTGATATTGTGCGCAAGATGCTTAGGGCCCCACCGGACAAATATGAGATGTTGGTGACGCTTTTTTTTTCAACTCTCCCGAGTTGCTAAGAATGACGCCAACCAGACTATTGAGCAACCTCATTACAAATGAGCTATACAAGAAGTACAAGGAAGAGCTCTTGGAGTCATCTTCCTCAAAGAAGAAGATAACCGTTTTCAAGGCAAAAACGGAATTAAGCGATGATGAGGATGAAGAAGAAGACTCCGAAGAAGAGTTTGCTCTTCTTGTGAGGAGAATGAAGAAATTTATGAGAAGATATCCACATCGAAGCTTCAACTTCAACAAGAACAAGAAAGGGCAATCCTCAAATGACAACAAGCGCTATAGCAATATCCATTGCTATGGGTGTGATGAGAAGGGGTACATTATCTCTAATTACCCCAATAAGAAGGATGACAAGAGGAAATCATCAAAGAAGAAGGAATTCAATGGCAAGAAGAAGCTTCACAAGGATGGTAAAAATGAAGCTCATATTGGAGAATATAACTCCGATGAGGAGTACACCGACTCTGACTCCGATGAGGATGAGTCCCCCAAGAAGAAGGGACTTGTCAGCATCGCCATCAAGGAGGCTCTACTACTCTTCTCCACTCCTACTTACCTTATGGCAAAAGGAGAAAAGGTAAAATCCATTGATGATAATGAACCTTCATATGATGAATTAATGGATATGCTAGAAGAATTAGATGAATATCTAAAGCTTATTCTAATTATGAATTGCTAGAAGCTAGACTTATTTCTTCTCAGAAATCTATTAAACAAATGCTTTATCATTAGACACTTTCTTGCACTAACTGTCCTAAGCTTAGCACAGAAATAGAAGCACCGACTAGACAACTTAATGATTTATTGAAAAAGATAGATTGTTTCAGTCTAGTGCTTCTAAGAATGTTGTGAATGAACCAGTTAAATGCACAACTTGTCTCACTTTAGCTAACAAAAATGAGTATCTTAAGGACACTTTAGAGAGATTCTCTTTTGGTAAGAAAAACTTGAATATGATTCTAGATAAGTCAAAACTGAGTGTCAAAAACACCGGTCTAGGTTTCAATGCTGATGATGATGCTAAGAATAATCCACCTAATGTAGTTAAGGTCATTGAAAGTGGGTTAATTGAAACAAAAAGTGAGCCTCATAAAACTGTATTTAAATCTGCTAGTTTTGTGTAAAGTTCTTCTACTGATGTTGTAGGTCCTAGCTCATCATCTCAAAAGAATTCTAATTATGTTAAATTTCATTGCACCTATTGTGAAAGAGATGAGCACTTGTATGAATTTTTCTTTAGGCGTGCTAAGAAAGAAAAAAAAAGGAAAGATTAAGTGCATGAATACAACATCGTGCAACTTCTCTTGTTGTTCCTAGAACTAATACGAAAGCTAGGTTTTAGAGGACTTTCATGATGGTTTTTAATCTGTTTCACATGCTGGTTTGGGATATAATTCAAATAATTCACATTCTGTATTGCCTGCGTTTCGAGGAGTAGTCAAATAGGTTCCTTTTTGGCGTTCTGATGGCGCACGTAGTTCTTGTCCTAGTTTTGTTGTTGTCCCTCTATGTCGCGTGTCTTAGTACTGGATTCCTAGATCTTATTCCACTAAGTCGTTTGATATTCTCATTTTGTTCGTTTGCGGAGTGAGTTGGGGCTATGTCATCCAATGGGATTGTTCTAGGGGGTTTCTTTTGTATGTCTTTGTAAAAGCTTGTTTTTCCTTTTATTTTTTTAGAAATTTAAATATTATTTAAGCCAATAATCATGGAACAAGTTATGATATAGATTTCATGATTATGATGTTACATGTGTAACTTAGTCAGGCCATAGTTAGCTATTTAATAAATTTTATCAACTTGAGCAAACAACATGACAAGGCTGAATTCTTTGACTAGTTTTGTTTAGAGTAATCACTTCTTGAGATGTGTCATGTTTGAATACCTAGTTAAATTCTGATTCTAGGTCAAGTCTAAGTTTGAGCCATTTTAGTTCCTTTTTGAATCACTTCTGACAATTCTAGAAATACATGTGGCAAATTTTGGTGAAATTGCTAATTTTGTATGTATCTCAACAATTCTTCCCCCACGAGATGGCTTGTCATTGCACTAAGCATGAACTTAGGGGGAGTTTTTGTATGACCGAGATCATGAAACCTTAAGCTTTTTGGTTTGGTATGATCGAAGTAAGGCTTAAGATGCTTCAATTAAAGAATTGTGATTCAAGTTGGCTCAAGAAATGTCATTATAAATATGCTAAAATTAATTTGGACTGAAGCTCAGGAGGCCATTGTAGATGGATCCTAGTCTAAGACGTGCTTTACTGACATAAACCGTAATCAATGTGTCACTAATAAAGTGCTATGTGTGATTCTTTTTGGCACTTGTGGCTCACTTAGTTCTTGATTCTAGTATCTATATTTAAATCTATATTTTTTATTGCTATCTCCTTTTGTGATACTTTTAGCTTAACTGGTCAGTTTGTGAAAGTCTGCCATGTACATTAATTTGCTTAATCACATTATAAGCTCCTTTTGCTTGCTTTGCTATATATGTATGCTTATGATCAGGCAAGCTTTATACGAGCATGACTTTGTACACATCAATTCAATTGGTTTAAATACTCTTTTAAGTTTCCATGGTGTGGTTTTAAATATAAAATTAAAAAAATTAACTATTCCTTCTTATATCTTTCTCTTCTTTTTGAGTTTTGATGCTTACATTGCCAGCAAGAGAGATTTGGGAGAGATTTTGGTTTAATTTTTTTTAAAAAAAAATTGGCTTCAGTTCTTCTCTTGACTTGTTTGAAGCTTTTGCATTTTCTCTTCTTTTCTTATAACTCATCATGCAATGTTGAGGTGTTGCCAATGTATTCATTAAGGGAGAGATTGTTAGACCACGTAGCTAGGTCTAGAATATTTAGTTGATGAATAATTGACAATGTTGCTTACTGATATTATTTGAGACGTGTGACGTGTGTGTGGACTTATGTCGGTCAAGTTGGAAAGAACTTGTGCCAAAAAAAATATTGTACTTTGGTCTTTGCTTGTGTAGGGTAACTCGGAGGCGATTGTGGTCTACGACGAGGACCGAGAGATGGCTTGGGGCAAAGTCATGGTCCAAAGGGTCGAGGATGTTGGAGGAGTCGGTCGGTCTCGAGTTGGGGCGTATGTAGTTCGGAAGCTACAACACGTGACAATTTTGAGGTGTCTAAAATTGAAAAGCTGAGATAAATTGAAAAACATTGTGTATTAGGAAGGGTATCAAGTCCTTTGATTGTTCGGATTGGATAGATTTTTGTGACCTGGGGAGACGGCCACGGTTTTGATTTTCTAGGATGTGAAACAGGTATGAGGTTTTGGTGGACCTGGCGTTGGACTATATGGTGCTAGCGGTGACCACAGTATTTAGGTTGATAACCAAAAATAGGGTTTAGGGGAGGTGTTGGTGGCCGACACTTTTGTTCATGCATGAGCTTTGGCGGCTATTGGTTTTGTTCATGCGTGAGAATAGAAAACTACTCTAGAGACGCTTTTGCTGCGCGCAATAATGAGAAAAGCTTTTTGCTGTTTTGATCTTTTGCGTTGAGTGATCTCCAGATAAACTCCAGGCTTTTGTCATGTCAAGCCATCCATTCATCCATCTGTCTCCGCATCCAGGAGAACAAAGAAACGGCTTTGGGCTTTGTGCATGAGATGATGGAGTTGCTGGCTGTTTGTGCCATCAAGAGTGTAGAGAAGCAAACCACTTTTTGGTGTTGAGTTAATCAAGATGATTGCCATGTGATTTTTGGTGCAGCTACAATAGTGCTCGTGATCTATTGAATCCCATCTACTACTTGCTTCTGGCGTGTGATCTGCAGAATACACACGCAACTGCAGGAGGTGCAATAGCTGATTTGCTGAAATAGTGCACGTGCTGCAGGAGGCGAAGACACGCGCTGCAAGAGGCGAGAAAGGCCGTGCATGCCGCGTGGTGATTGGCGAGAGGGGGCGCGCACACGCGGCACTGGCATCTGGTAGTGACCGGATGTTTGGCTGTTGGTGTTAATCAATAGCGTGTGCTGCTGCACCAGCGTTGAGTTAATCTAAAAAAGCTGCTGGAGGTGTTTGGTGATTCATCTACTACCAACTGTTGATTGCTTGGTAAGAAAAATCTTCCACAATCATTTATCCTCCTCTGATTGTTATTGACGATCCTACACTTTCTTCTTTTGGTTTTCCACTCTCTCTAGTCCGAAGGCGCCCCTCGCCAAGCCGGCTTCTCCCCTGTTTTCGCTTGAATCGCGTCACGCTGTCGTTCACTCCTGTGTGCATTGCCTTGCTACGCCGTTGGCTTCGCCACGCCAAAGCCACACCAGCATGTGCTGCCGCAAAAAATCTTACATACGCGTGTGTTGCCGCACCAGCATTGCGCCACCTCACCTGCCAACTCCCCTCCTTGTAGCGCCTAACGTGCGCGGCCGTCCACGCCGCCGCCCACACGCTGTGCCCACTCTCGTGCCACCTCTGTTGCCACCGCCTCCCCGCATGCTTAAAGCCGAGCCCGGTTGCGTCAATCTCCCCTTTAGCATCGTAGCACACCCACACGCCTCCTCCATCATTCCGAACTCCAGCCGTGCTGTGCCAACGCCGTCGAGCCTGGAATCTCCTGTTGAGCTCCCATCTCGACCCGTCGCTCCGTCCACACCCCCGGCCAATTGATCACACCCAAAGCACCGCCTCGTGCCCCACGAACATGCCTCCAAGCTCCAAGCCTAGCCCTGCCGCCCTCAGCTCGCAGCCTTCATGCGCCATGGCTCCCACGGTCACCGTCGCTAGCCATCCTCCAACCTCCCTGAGCCAAGCCGTCATTGCCGCCGCACTCCTTGAACCCCACCGGTGCTCGTGTGCGCGCCAATTTGGGCGGAGCAACGCCACCACCGCTCCCCTATCTCGATCATGCATCACTGCCGTTGTGAGCCCCCTTAGCCTCGCCTTAGCCCAAAAATGGAATTCCCATTGTTCGTAGATGGTCCCCGCACCTTTCCTTGCCACCGCTGACCTCCACCGTGTAACATCCCAATTTTCAGAGCTTAAAAGTCTTTTAATTTGTTAGTAGGAGAAAATTCACCATTTGAATTTTATTTGAATTTAATTTCAAAAGCTTAATATTGGATTTCACAATCAAAAACATTTAATGTGAATAATCCCAACATGAACAATAGCCAAAACTATTTTATTTGGGTTCTATGTGCTCAGATATATTTTCTAGATTTTTCTAGAATTTTTCTGAGTTCATTTGCTATTTTCTATTGCTTAGTTGAATTTCGTATTTTCTAAAATAGAAAATCTATTAAAATCTCAGAATCTCCTTGGCCGAATCTCTCCGCCCAACTCCTATTCCCGCTGTGCCCATTCGCATTGGTCACGCGACGCCGCCTCCCACCGACAGTGGACCCGCTGTCACCTCTCTCTCTCGCGCGCGCCGCTTCCCACCGTTCGATCAGGTTTGGACGGCTAGATGCGCGTGAGGTAACCGGAGGTTCCGATCGTCTCATTTATTGTGGACCGTTGGATCTAAGATGAGCGGTCAGATCTTGAGTCAGTTTAGTAGCCGTGTCGCTTCGCACGCGCCCGCGTCCGAGCCACAGCCGCCGACAGGTGGGCCCCGACCGCCACGTCACCATCGTCTCCGAGGCGGACTCCGCCCGCCGCCCGATGTTTCCGCCGTCGCGCCGTGTTCTTCGCGGACACGCCTCCCGGGGCTATTTAAAGCCCCGAGGGCCCTCGTGTCTGCACCCCGAGCCTCGCCGCCCCCGAAAACCCTAGCGCGCCACCGGCGCCGCAACGCGTCCGGGGCGTCGTCGTCTTCAGCGCCGGCCGAAGGAGTTCGTCGCCGCTGCCGCCGTTGATCCTCCCGTCGCCGTTGGAGGCCACCATCGGATCGCCGCGTCGCGCATCTCGAGCGCCCTCATCTTCGCCGGAGACCCTCCAGCGCCGCCGCCGTTGAGCGTGCCTCCTCCGCCGCTCTTGGTCGTCGCGGCCGCCACAGACGTCCCGTGCACGGTGAGCACACCGGTGTAATCCCCGTCTCGCCTCTACCTCCGGTGCCATCCGCCGCCGGCGAGCCGCCGGTCGCCGAGACCGTCGGTCCCCGAAGCCGCCGTCGTCCGGTCCGGCGTGGCACGCCACCTCGCCGCCACCTCAGCGCACAAGCACCGTGCCCTCGTGTCGCCCGCGTGGAGCCCCGTCAGCGTCCACGCAGGCGCCACGCGGCGATCCACCGACCGAGTCCCGAGGCTCGGTGGACCTAGTCTACCGTGAGCCTAGCCTCTGACATGTGGGTACCACATGTCAGAGATTTCTTTTTATTATTTCTTTCCGAAATCTCGAGGTGACGCCTTGACATTGCGCAATAATCCGATTTTTCAATAGAAAAGTAATTCGGAAAATCCAGAAAATCCAAATTAGGGTTTCTTTTAGATTTCCAATCTTCCAAAGCTCATAACTTTTGCATCCTAACTCCGATTGAGCCCATTCAAATTTCTAAATTTGTCTAAATTCAAGATATATTTATCTGAGATTTTTATTTAATTTTTGGAGTTTGTTTTGACTCTGTTATTTATTTGTTTTGTTTGTTTGTGTCTCGTTTGCGAGTAGACGTCGATTTGTCGGGGAATTTCGTGGAAGAAGGAGCACCCCAAGATCAAGACCAGTACATAGACCTTTTCCAAGGCAAGTCATACCTTTGATCATCGTGAACCCAGTTTTCCAATTACTTTGTTTCAAAGTACTGCATTCTATTTTAATTATTTATTTAAATGCTTTGGGTATAGTTATTATCCGAATTTGTTATCACACCTTGGCCTTGTATGTCATAATTCTTTGTCACCCTAGATCGGTTATTAGTTGGTAATATTGTAGCACCAACGTGGGTTGGTTAGATGCGAGTACAATTGCTTAGCCATGCTACGAGTCTCACATTGCATGTAAGTTGCAAATGTTAAATTTGACTAAGTGACTATGGAACTTTGTGTAAAAGCTGTGTGCTGTATGTTATTACTTTGTGATGGCATGTGTTGCACTAAACCAACGGGGTGGCAAAAGATTTAGACTGAGGCAAGTGGTGGATACTGTGTGAACTGGTGGCTTTGTGATTGGGATTTATCTGTGTGGTTTAGTTAGAAAACTGGAAGTCTTGCCTTGGTCAATTAAGGACTTAACTTTGTGCGCCATTGAACTGAGCTATCTTTGTCGACCGCATGTCCGTGACAGCCTAACTTAGTAGGCTACGGAGTTTCAACATTGGGGTTCGGTGGATAGGTTAAGCTTTGTGATATGGGATGTGTGAATAAGAACGTCAATGTTGAGACGGTTGCGAACCGCTTTGTTACGATTAGTGCTAGCTACACTAGTTGTACCGTGTGGGTAAAGTGTACAAACCTCTGCAGAGTGTTAATCAATCTATTCGAATAGCCGCGTCCTCGGTCATGGACAACGCCGGGATTTCGCATGAGGGTAGTGTTCATAAAATGTGGGATTGGGAGTGTGTGATCTCAATCATATGGTCGTGAATCAATCAGCTTTAGCTGTGTCTTTGTGGAAACAACTATTAAATTAATATTGCTTATTTGTTTTAAATTATGCTTTCAATCTATTATTTGTATTCAATTGCAAATGTTGCATTTCGCAAAATAACCACGAAGCCATTCCTTTGGAATAAGCCCGCATCTATATATTGCATTCGTGGTATGATTTTATAGTACGTGTACTCACGCTTGTTGTAAAACTTGCGCCCAAACCTCTGTAGTGGAGGAGTCTTCGCCGCTTTCGAGGAGGAGTTTGTGGAAGAAGGTTGATCGCTAGGTCATCGATCCCAGTCGGTTGCCTGTGGTGTGCTGATTGGAGTTTGCCAGAGTTTATTTCGTTCCGCTGCAGTATTTCTTTAGTGTTAGCCCTGCATGACTTAATAAGTTGTAACCCCGACCTTAAGGTCAAAACTCTAAGTTGTTACTCAAACTATTCGTTTATGTTATATTTCGCTTGTGTGGATTGATATTCACCTATGTTACCGCTGTGTGCACTAGCGTGATCCTGGACTAGTGTAGAATACACAGAGGGTCCAGAATTGCATTTCTGGGTCCCGACACACCGCCACCCTAATCGATGCTGCCGCCGACCTCCACCGCCGCCGCAATCGCCGCCGCCCTCCATTTGGCTCAAGCACCATGGGAGCTAGCTCCCAGCTCGTTGGTCCAAGCATCCCATGGCCTGCCTTGGTAGGCTGGCAAAGCCAACCCAGCATGCTTCCAGTACAAGCCAAGTAACTAAGTTGGCCCAACACTATTCCCTATTTGTGCGGCCCAACACTATTCAAAGCCCACCTAGCTAGAGCCCAACATTGTTCACCGAAGCCCATTACTATTTAGCTCGTTAACCCTCGGCCCAAACCCATTACTATTTACAAGATCAAACCCGTCATGAATAGTGATAGCAAGATACTATTCACAAGACCCAGTACTATTTCCACCCGAACCCGGTAGTGAATAGTACCCAACCTAGTACTGTTCAGCCAACCCGACACTGTTCAATTCAAACCCGTTTAGACATAATATACCCATTTCAACTGTTTTGAGCCCGTGAAACCCATTTTTGACTCTGTTTGACCTAACAAAGCACCCAATAAATCTCAACCACCCCACCTCTCTTTTCAATTTTTTCTAATTTATTTATTTTATTTTGTTCCCAGATCACTCCTTGTTGAGCCCGGACTTATTTATTTGTTTTTTCTTTCACGTTAGAACTCGAATTTGGTGATTAAGCTACAGAAGAAGTAAATCCAGTCAAGAACTATGGATAAGGAGGCAAGTTGCATTCTTTGATCATATTGCACCCACATGATGGATATTTATATTATTAATTTTATTATCGTATTTATGCTAATTACTTTAAATAATATTTTTGGAATACCATGATAGTTAGTTAGATCCTACCACCCACACCCACATCCACCTGTTCATTTGTAGGCTATATTCACCTTGATAAGTTTAATGAATATAAAATATTAATAATTGTTCGGCATTGTCACACAATATTTCACAAATACTAATAAAGATAATTGGCTGCTCGTCAATGGATTTGGTGAAGAGTTGAGGGTTGAGGCTAAGAAAGTGGACAACCATGAGTTGGTTGAGAGTCCATCTCCTCACCCAATAGACTCAGAAAAACTGAGTCGAAAGTGAGACCAAGAAGGTGGACAACCATGAGTTGGTTGAGAGTCCATCTACTCACTTGAGACAGGTAAGAACTAGAACACTGTGCCAAGTAATAGACACAGAACTCGCCCAACCACGGGTTTTGTATATCCAACCTAGATCAGTACACTACTCTTTCAACTGAATATCTACAGGATGTCACCTGCTCATGTTGTATAGAGCAGCCGAGGATTGGGGGTGAGCCCAGAGGGACACTCGCTAGTCTACACAATGGTACGTACAGTCAGCATTGGACCGTACATTCCACAATTGACCGGTGGTTTCTCGATTGTTGTATTGTCCAAGAACCTACTGGGTAGAGGCTAGAAATGTTGAACAGTAAAAAGGCTTTGTTATCTCAACTCAATCACACACTATCATGTTGCTTGTATATTGCATGACATTATGAGTTTGAGGTATCTTGTGGGTAAAGATAGACAACTCTGCAGTGTATAATCAATGTTATTCGAATACGTCATACTTTCGGTTAATGAAGCTGTGTTCATGGATGATTCCAGTAAATAAGGCATAAGTAAAGATTTTGAGATGTTAATATGGTAATTAAAAATGTTGAGAAAACCCCTGATGGTATATTAGTATGGTTTTACTGTTTTTAAAGACAAACTGCTTTAACTCAAATGATGTATCCACATACACCTAATATGGTACACCCTCAATAATCAATTGAACTACTGGCATGTAGTTACATAGCTTGCCTATGTGGTTTGCTGAGTACGTTGTGTAGTCAATCTTACTTAATTTTTTTATCAGAATGTGTATCAAAGGAATGAAGAACAGTTTGGAGGACGTGTTAGGGTTACGACCGCACTCAAGCTTTCCTATAGAAGCTCTTTGGTTCTTCTGAATGTAAGTTAAAATTTTGGACTTGAGATACCCACTTTGTTGTTGCAAAATAGCCGCTATGACATAATTTAATCAAATTAATACTTTTTAAATGTTCATGAGTAGATTTAATACCGTTTTGGTCCACAACCAAAATTCTAGATGGTTGCACAAACCGGTTGCGCAAACCGGAATACTGTCGGGACCCTGGGTATGCAACCCCGAGACCCTCTGTGCATTCCGAACTAGTCCCATGATCAGTAGCTAGCTCGCACAATCACAACATAGATGAAATCATATCCATACAACAAGTTAAAGATGAAGCAGACAAATTAATATTACTTAGTAGCAAAAGGACCTTATGGTCAAATCTTACAAAGTTTGCCACGCAGGGCTAAAGGTCACAGAGTAAACTTGCAGCAGAACCAAAATATCTCTTGGTGGCCACCCGACATGCCCACAGGCAATCGAGTGGATGACGCAATCTAATTCGCATAGTCTTCAAAGTACTCCTCTTCAAAGAGCGCGGTGCATCCAGCCATCTAGGTTCTTCTGTGGGGACTGATTAACCAGAAGGCATAAAGTCGTGATTACTTTGAATGTACTCAGCAAGTCGTAAAGAAATGTATACAAATAGTATTCATGCAGGGTTTGACAAGGATAGCTTTATGGCTATTTTGCAGAAAGCAGTATTGACCGTAAATACAGTAAGTAGATTGAAAAACATAATTTAAAAGATTAATACATAAGTAAACAAGTTTCTTGGAAAACAATAAATGAACTTCCCAACCATTCCACCCAAACCATCATTCCCACCATTTTTGATGAAAATCTACCCCTCGTGTGAAATCACTAGGCATTATCTGTAACTGGGGACACGGCTATTTCAATAGTTTTACACTCTGCAGAGGTTGTATAACTTTACCCACAAGACACGACTTCTCTAGTTTGTTTGGCATCTGTCGATACCACCGCTCATTAACTTAGGTAAGCAGTCTAGAGTATGTGGCAAGGCCTTTACAAAGTTCTATTTTGACCCGGTTCTGATCGCTAAGGATTCGCCATTCTAGGCCACTCTTGCGCCATAATCAACCAAAACAGAACCAAATCAAAACAGTACTAATTAGTTGGCCAGGTCTACCCACATAATAGACTTTTGGTTGCACAGTATGACCCAGATCAATGGCTTACAAAGTTAATTCCTTAGTGGCTACTCAGGCGAGGCAACCACATTCCAAAATCATCCCCTTTACTGCACGATCACTCGCCCAAGTATGAAATCATTTTCGGTTCAACCGGCAAAAATGTCAAACCCTTGCCATGGCACAACAAATTTTAATAGCTGTGGTCATGCCACAATTCCATAATTCATTAAGTCATATTCAATCATTCTTTGAGTATGTGATCATGAATTCCAACATACAACTATAGCATGGCTAAGCATAATACGACACCCATGTTGGTAGTTTATCAATGTCCAACTAAAATAACCCATCCTATGGTGTCCAAGGATTTATATCATTCAATGGTACATGTCAATAACAATTTTTCAAGGAGGTTTAATGGCAATTAGGTAATTAATTATTCCCAAAACTATGGAATATAAAACTAGCAATGCATGTTTATATCAAATAATATAGTTTTATAAAGTGGGTACGACATGATCAAAGGTCTACGACTTGCCTTTGTTGAAGCGTTGAGGAGCTTCGATCATCGGGTCCAAGAAATATTCTAAAACACAGGAATCTATACGTGCGAAAAGAGCCAAATAAATAAAACAACTCCAAATAAAACTCAAATTAGCACTAACAACAAGACAAGGAATTTAAATTAATTTAGAAATTTGAATCACTCGAATTGGAGTTCGAACGGAGGAGATACGGCCTCTCGAAGTTTGAAATTACATAAAATCAAGAAAAGGGGGATTTTCCTGATTTTATGAATTATTTTCTCAAAAGAAATCCGGTTTACTGTGTCAGCTGACGTCAACCCTAGGATTTTATTTCCGATTGAATTATTTTTCAACGAAAACCAAAAAAAAGCCACATCGGCGCTGACGGGGCAGCCACATCAGCGGATGGCTGATGTGGCCGCTGACTAGGCGCCACGTGGGACTGTCACGTAGGTACCCGAGTGGTGGCGCGCTCGGCCCAAAGGTTGCTGGTGTTTGGCTGGGAGATGGCCGGCGGCGAGGGCACCTTCGCGAAGAGGGAGACATGGTGATTCTGGTGCACTTTGTCTCGTCGACGGGGAGTGGCGGAGAGGTCGGCGGTGAGGACGAAGAGCGGCGTCGGCGGCTGTTGAAGATGACGGCCATGTTCCAGTGGTGGTTTGGAGGCGAGGAGGCATGCATAGGGACGGCGGTGAGCTTGCAATGTCGTAGCCGAAGACGATGGCGGCGCAAAAGGCGGCGGCGTCCTTCGGTGGCCGGCGACAAGGAGCTTCAATTGCGGCCGGAGGAGAGCGGGGGGAGAAGAGGGAAAAGAGAGAGGAGCTCAAGGCGCAGCTGGTGCTAGCCTTAAATAGGCGCGGGGAGGGTTGAGAGAGCTGAGGGAGGTATGGGCGGCGGCGAGGACAGGAGCAGGTGGCGACAGGGCATGGGAGGCGAAGTGGTGGCGGCAGCGGGTGCGGCGGAGGCGAGAGGTGACGCGGCGTGGACAAGGGTTGACATGGAGGTGACGGCGGTAGGGTGGAGCCGACGCAAAACGCGGCGTAAAACCGCGCACGCACGCACGCACGGTCGCACGAGGAAGAAGACAAGGGGAGAAGAAGAAACTAACAGGTGGGACCGCCTTGGCAACGAGAGCGAGCGGAGAAAGCGCTGGAGCGGGCTGGCGAAGGCAACCATTGGATTTCAATTGGATGGTTCAAAATGAAAGAGATGTTCGGATCGCCGAACGTGGTTAACGCGATTGGGCCGTCCAAAGTTGATCGGGCGGTCCACAGAGGTTGGGACGTTCGGACCACCGAACGTCCTAGCGCAATCGGGCCGTTCGTTTTGATCGGGCGGCTCGCAATGAAAGAAGGGCACGGGCGCGCGGGAGTGGGCCACGGAGCTGGGCCGCGTGAAGGGGTAGGAGGAACGAGTTGAGAAGGATTCGGCCCAAGAGCTAAGGGGTGAATTAAAATGCATTTCTGATTAAAGAAATGCTAGAAAACCAAAAAGGCTTTTAGAGATTAGTTAATAAAGTCTATAAATTCTAGAAAAATGCAAAGAAATCCCTAGAATTATTTATAGCTTAATAAAAATATATTTAACTATACTTTACCTTTTGATTTTGCAAACAAAATAGATTTTAGTTTCGGTTTAAAAGGAAAACTCATTTTTAAATTCTAGAAAATGCAATAAAAGCCTGAAAATAATAATTTTGACTTTTAAACCCAAGAAAACTCAAGTAAACCCATTTTAATTTAATTGAAGTTTGCTTAATTCAAATTAAATAGCTTTTTGATTTCTAAATTTCAAGTTAAGTTTTTGCAGCTTAACAAAATCAAATGATTATTTTTAAATTTTTAAATTTTTTTAAAAACTCAGAAAATTTAGGATATTACAAATACTCTATTTGAGAAATGAGATCATTTCACCTGCCTCCTAGAAGCTAGGAGGACGAGTACTGCGATTCTGCGAATCTGCAGCAGTTGCTGTTGTGCGACTGTTGTCAGTGCCTCAGAACACTCCCTGGTCCTATACAACGAAGGCGAGGCCGACGTGTTCAGAGATCCTAGGACCAAGCAAGAAACACCATGTGGGCAACCAGGCCACAAGGCTGCCTTGGGACAGTTTGGTATGTCTCGTGCTTGCAGAAAGCCACCCGGTAGCTACCTTCTCCGTCACATCAATCTCACAACGTTGCATCGTCATGTTCAAAACGTGATTCAGTTCGGGCAAGTAAAAAAAGATTGTTTATTTATAAAACGACTAAATTTTTTAAGTATAAATTTTATTTTTTATTCATTAGATTAACATATGATATATCAATCTTTACGCAAATCTAATTATCACAAAAATTAATTTAAACTTAAAAATATTTCCGGCAACTTAGAAATAGCAACTCTGGAAAAAAAAAAAAAGCGCGTACGTAACCACCCTGGTCTTGGATTGGCCAGGCATCCATATCCCGACGCGAGCCATGCACGGGTGCTGCTGGTTTTGATCACAACAGTTTATTATTGATCATCCGCATAACGATAACTACTGCCTGTAATGTCTCTGGTTTGTGACTGTCGTAGTCTGAGATCTGGTCATATATCACTATGTAACACAGCCCAAAAATATCTGCAGCTACCGATAGCTCATTTGTATTAAAATCTACAGTAACATTCTGAGAACAATCATTAATAATAATCATTTTCGAGAACATGGTTATGCTCACGAATGAAGTGTAGACATCCATGTCTTGCCGGCCGGTCGCGAGTAGTTCTCTTCGTGTTCTTTTTCCCCCTGAATGATGATGAGAACCCGACTCTCGAGAAATCACCAATCTTCCATGCGCAGGATCGGAGGAGGTGATACCTCAACAGCAACTGGAGACGGACCAAATTGTAGTTTAATCCTACTGGCTCCGGTCGGCCGTAAGCTTGGCGCTGACGCCTCGAGGAGTTCGTTAGATCAGGCGGCAGATACATGGCTGCGAGAAGTGGAGCGCAAGTGCCCGCCCAACCACTCGCTCCATGACGCCAAGCGCCCAAAACTACGACTACGAGAGCTAGCTAGGCCGACGAAGACTGAAGAGACTTAGCCTGGTGATACTTCATCTTCTTTTTTGAACGCAGTGATAGTGTGATACTTCATCTTGAAGTCAGCGCAGATGCAAACAGAACCGGCCGTCCGCGTCGCAGTGATACTTCGTCTTGAAGCCAGCGCAGATGCAAACCGACCGGCCGTTCGCGTCGCAACTAACTGGCTGTAACGTTTTTGTCACGTCGCAACCAACGCTAAACCTTGATGGTCTATGTGCAGATGATAGTGCAAACCAAACGCTGATTGTTCTTTCTTTCATTTTTTTTTTCTTTTTCCTTTTCTGAATTGGAATCCTGGTTAGCCTCCAGAACCAAACATATACCTGGCTCTTCCCCCTTATAGTAGGTGTAACTAGCAGAGTACTCCGCGCATTTACACGCAGAAATTTGTTTCAAAGTTTGTAGTATTAAATGATATACCTTAGATACTTGAGGACATATGTATGTATATTGTAGGCTATTTATATTTTAAAGATATCATAAACATTAGAAATGACTAAGAAAAATACAACTTAAGAAATATAATTGAAGCATGGGTTTTGATGGAAGAAATCATTTAGCATAATAAGTTGTTTTGGTTCTTAGAAATGTAACCAGTCTCTATTGGGTATGGATCATGTAGCTGCATGTCTCTATTCTTTCTCCATTAGTTAATTTTTTTCCAAAATGTATGCTTGCATGTGTATCTCTATTTAATCTTACACAAATTATCTTATTAGTTTACAATTTACCTAGTATTAGAGTATCTTTCTTACATATACACAGATGTATCATGGGTGACCTACCTTAAACCTATCTTCCATCACATGTCGGAAACCATACCGAACCGTGTATCTTCTATCTCTTCTTGCCACCACAACTTTTCTGTTTCAACCTCCAACAGCAAGCCCAATTCTTGATCAACCCCTCTTAGTTGCTACTCCTTCCAATGTAATACTCTATAACATAGTTATCTTATACTTTTCTCTAATTATTGCTTAATGTTGACTGTTGCAACATCAAATACATATACACATGCAACCGTCGCTAATCCTTGTTGGGGACACCGTCGTGTTCTCTTCGGTGACCCCAAGCCTATTCCCTATGGTTGTGTCATCTCTACTTCGAGATCTTTGCTTCAATGTTTCTGTATGCCTGTGCTTCTATTCGTACGAATGCATACATGTATATACATATGCATGATGTTATATGTGCTCGACGATGTGACTTCCTCACTAACCGTGTCGACCTCCCATGTTCACTGATGCCGACATATCTATGTTAGTCGTTGTCTAACGATATGGAGAATCTTCTCGTCATCGCCGGGGACGTCGTGCCCCTCGCCTACGATGGCACGCTCCTAGCTACCCCGATGGCCCCATATATTCCATAGATCGTCTTCAACACAAAGTTTAATCTCATCTCTACCAGAGTTTCCTTATCATTGAGCTTCTTTGACCACTAACTTCTTCGACGACGCCGATGCTCGCTACTTGTTGTCGTGCCCCTTTGCCCCCTTCAACTTTGGTATTTCTCTTTAACAACATCGGTGAGCAGCACAACATTGCCCTACGTTGAACGGCTAAGGTGAGTAATACGACATTGTCCTCATCTTTGCCACCGCCATAGCTCTTTGTTTCCCTATAGGTCATTGTATTCTTTCAGGATAGATCGACGTCCTTGCACTCTTTCGTGGTTTGCTCCGAAAACATTCACCAATCCTCATTATAACTTTTATTTATTCAATATTTCATTTATCTTTTATTTGAGTTCATAAATCAATCAAATTGCTAATTTTATTTAAATCATTTTGAATTCTAGTTATTTAGGATTTTACTTTAGAATTCATATGGAACTCAAATTGCAAGTTTTATTTTATTTTTATTCCCAATTTTAATTATTTTTTTGGAATTCGTATACAAATCCAATTGCAATTTTTTTAATTTCTATTCTGAATTATAGATATTTAGGGATTTACTTTGGATTCCATGCCGAAATCAAATTTATAATTTTATCTTATTTTTATTCTAAATTTTAGTTATTTTTGTTCGAAATCACATACAAAACCAATTGTTAATTTTTGTTTATTTTTTATCCGAATTACAGTTATATGGGGTTTTATTTGGGATTCGTGTCGAAATCAATTTTCTAATTTTATTTTATTTTTATTGCAAATTTTAGTTATTATTATTATTGGAATTCGTATACAATCCAATTGGTATTTTTTGTTTAATTTTTATTCCGAATTATATCTATTTATGGATTTTTACTTACAAATTCGTATGGAAATCAAATTAATTATTTTATTTTATTTTATTTTATACTCTGAATTTCAATTTTTCCTCGATTGTACTTGACATAGACTATTTCTTTTGATCTAGAACGTTATAACCTGGACTCACCACAATCAACGCAGTAGATCTTTTCTTTTCTTTCGATTAATGTTGTAATTTATAGCCCTTGAGAGCGAATGAAACTCAAATTGCAAGTTTTATTTTATTTTTATTCCCAATTTCATTATTTTTTGAAATCGTATACAAATCCAATTGTGATTTTTTTTTAAAAAAAAATCTATTTTGAATTACAACTATTTAGGGATTTACTCTTGATTTCATGCCGAAATCAAATTTAGAATTTTATCTTATTTTATTTTGAATTTCAGTTATTTTTGTTCGAATTCGCATACAAAACCAATTGTTATTTTTTGTTTAATTTTTATTCCGAATTACAGTTATATAGGGATTTTCTTTGGAATTCGTATCGAAATCAATTTTCTAATTTTAATTTATTTTTTATTCCGAATTTTAGTTATTATTATTTTTGGAATTCATATACAACCCAATTGGTAATTTTGTTTAATTTTTATTCCAAATTATATTTATTCATAGATTTTACTTACAAATTTGTATGGAAATCAAATTGATTATTTTGATTTGTTTTTCACTCTGAATTTCAGTTTTTCCTCGATTATACTTGATATGGACTCTTAGTGAACAAAGGTTTTGCACGTAAGTTTTTCATACTTATTCTTTTGAAAGATCATTTTCTTACTTTGATGCTAATTTGATTACTTTGCGACCAAGAGCAACCCTTGTTACATACAGTAGGGAATACTAATATGCATTTGTAGGTTATGTCACCTTAAAGCATTAGATTAGTGTTTATTCAGATATGTACTAGTTGTTGGTTCCCTAACCTCCATGGCCTTCCCTTGGTTACTAAGACAGACATAATGAGACACTTTAACTGGGTCCCAGCAAAAAAAAGCTCAGATCAGATCACAAGGTGACGTGCACATGTAATCTGGCAAAAGCAGCAAGCTCCACTGCAACAACCCCACAGCTCTAAGCAACACGCCAGCACCATACATACACAACAAGCTTCAAAGTTTTCTGTTCTAACAGTGAGTTTCAATTTGCTCCGACATCCCAAGAGAATAGAATAGCAAAAAGAAAAGAGGAAATGCATAAAAAAAATGGTCTTGGATTTGACCCTGGGGCCCATATTTAACTTGAGAAGTTCACAAAGGAAGTTGCATTTGCATGCAGAGATGGTGCAGCAGTAAACTAGCAATATGATCTGGAAAAAAAAGGCGGCCGTGAAGGTTTTTTTTTTTAAGGAACGGCAGCCGTGAAAGTGGTTTTGGGGCACACACACTGAAGGTCCCATGAAGCTTTCACATGCTTCAGTTCAGAAAGTGATATTCCACCACATTGCATTATTAGTGTGAAGTAGGGGCACAGCACAATTATGAGATTATCATGTAAGTTTTCAATGATTAATGGCACACAACAGCGTAAGCTCGGAACACTTTGTCCACATTCGAACAACAGGGGAAATTCCTGTGTTGACCCACCTGGATGATCACCTTTGCATGCAATTAATCTGAGGCCGTGCGCTACAGTGCCCATGCATATATATGTCAGAGATGAAAACATTGGATCATGTAATCAACTAATCTTCTAAATATCATCGACTTTAACATTCCATTGTTCATTGTTTTGCCATTAAGCTTAACTGAAACTCTTACCTAGTGAGCAATTTTACCTGAAAACGAAATTGATCTTCCAAGACATTCCTGCGTTTTGGTGTACCATCACAGCGCACAAAGTGAGCATAAGCTAGCTGGTACATAAGAATAGCGTGCTTAAACATTCCTCTCCAAGCATCCCTGAGGTTTGAAATTAAAATCTTCCATCAACTTGCATGCACCGATCGACTCAACCACTCATCTCAGGGCCTATCGATCGATCGATCGCAGGCGCGGAGCCGAAAGATCTAGCGAGCGAACAAGGAGTGGCCCGGTAGCTCATTTTCTATGTACGTCCACCAACCCAGCCAACCACTTTCACTCTGTGACCTCCTACCATGCACGACACCACGAGCATGTGCCGCCGTTTAAATAGCCACTCGACCCCTACTCATGACTCTCACCACCTCGATCGATCGCCCTTCTTGCTTCGAAGATCGACCAAACGCTGCTTAGCTAGCGAATTGGAGTGCGCCCGGCCGGGGAGACAGAAAAGAAAAAAAAACAATGGGTGATCATCGTCTCCGGTGTGCCTCCCCTGCATGCCTCCTTTTCGCCTTCGCCGTCCTCCTGGCATTGCCGGCCCTCGCCGCCGCCCGCACCCGCCGCTACACGTTCAATGTAGCGCGCGCGCGCAGCTAGCGTTATGTACATCAATTCTTACAGTCTGTCAGATATAGGAGTATCACACATGCATGCATGCTGTGTGTGTGTGTCTAAAAAACTGTACCACTAGCCACTACTTATTTACGATCTTCAATAACTTCGCATGCAGGTGACAATGGCGACTGTGACGCGGCTGTGCGTGACGAGGAGCATCCCCACGGTGAACGGGCGGTTCCCGGGGCCGAAGATCGTCGTGCGGGAGGGCGACCGGCTCATGGTGAAGGTCAACAACAACATCAACAACAACGTCACCTTCCACTGGTACGTACGATTCGCGCACCCACTGCGCGCTCCATGTCACGCGTGTTTACGTTAACGATTTTGCTAGTTTTAAGTTATTTGAAATTTTCTTAAGTTTAAATCATTTGCTATGACCATTGAATTCTTACGTTAATGCAACCCGCGAATGCGAGCTAACGAACGGTGCGCGCGCAGGCATGGCGTGCGGCAGCTGCAGAGCGGGTGGGCGGACGGGCCGTCGTACATCACACAGTGCCCGATCCGGCCGGGGCAGAGCTACGTCTACAACTTCCGCATCGTGGGGCAGCGCGGCACGCTGTGGTGGCACTCGCACTTCTCCTGGCTGCGCGCCACGCTCTACGGCCCGCTCATCATCCTCCCGCCACGCGGCGTCGGCTACCCGTTCCCCAAGCCCGACAGGGAGGTGCCCCTCATGCTCGGTACGTGCGCAGCGTAACGCCCGTCAGGTGTTGCCTGCTGCGTTGCTCGTTACGGTTTTGTCGGCGTCTGCCGTGTGGCAATAATAGCCAGTAAGATCTGACGTGCGATTGAAACGTGAACGAACGGCAGGCGAGTGGTTCAACGCCGACCCGGAGGCCGTGATCAGGCAGGCTCTGCAGACCGGTGGAGGCCCAAACGTCTCCGACGCCTACACCTTTAACGGCCTTCCTGGACCAACCTACAACTGCTCAGCCAACGGTGAGATATCAGCCCAGAGCTAGGCATATGCGAACGGCCAAGTGAAGAAAGGTAACATTGATATTTCCATGTGTTTTGCGTATCGCAGACACGTACAAGCTCAAGGTGAAGCCCGGGAGGACGTACCTGCTGCGGCTGATCAACGCGGCCATGAACGACGAGCTCTTCTTCGCGGTGGCCAACCACACGCTGACGGTCGTGCAGGCGGACGCCAGCTACGTCAAGCCGTTCGCCGCCACCACGCTCGTCATCTCGCCGGGACAGACCATGGACGTGCTCCTCACCGGGGCCGCCAACCCATCCTCCCCGGCCTTCGCCATCGCCATCGCGCCCTACACCAACACCATCGGCACTTTCGACAACACCACTGCCAACGCCGTCCTCGAGTACTCCCCCCAGAGCCCCGCCGTGCTCCGAAACCTCCCTGCGCCTTCCCTCCCGGCGTACAACAACACCGGCGTGGTGACCAACTTCTCGGCCAACTTCCGGAGCCTCGCGAGCGTGCAGTATCCGACGCGCGTGCCGCGGACGGTGGACCGGCACTTCTTCTTCGCCGTCGGGCTCGGTGCGGACCCGTGCCAGAGCCGGGTCAACGGGACGTGCCAGGGCCCGAACGGCACCAGGTTTGCCGCGTCCATCAACAACGTGTCGTTCATCATGCCCAAGACCTCGCTCCTCCAGGCGCACTACCAGCGGCGGTACAACGGAGTGCTCATGGCCAACTTCCCCGCGGCGCCGCTGCGCAAGTTCGACTACACTGGCACGCCGCCGAACAACACGTTCGTGATCCACGGCACTAGGGTGGTGCCTCTCAAGTTCAACACGACCGTCGAGGTGGTGCTGCAGGACACGAGCATCCTTGGCGCCGAGAGCCACCCCCTGCACCTGCACGGCTACGACTTCTACGTCGTCGGGCAAGGGTTCGGGAACTACGACGCCAATAACGACACCGCCAAGTACAACCTCGTCGACCCGGTGCAGCGGAACACCATCAGCGTGCCGACCGCCGGCTGGGTCGCCATCCGGTTCGTCGCCGACAACCCGGGTAGGTCACTAGTTTCAGCTTCTTTCTTTCCCGTATATTAACGTTGACCATCTTTGACTTGAGTTGATTTTATCATAAAATTGTTGACTTGTGTGTGGGGGCAGGTGTATGGATCATGCACTGCCACTTCGACGTGCACTTGAGTTGGGGTCTGTCCATGGCGTGGCTTGTCAACGACGGGCCGCTGCCGAACCAGAAGCTGCCGCCTCCGCCGTCCGACATCCCCAGATGCTCATAGTCTACTGCGGTTTTCATCCGTGCAATGCATAGTTAAAGTTCAATTCGTGGTGGTCGAGGAATCCACTCGATCGGTTTGGCCTGAATCGTGTGCCCATTTTGTGATGTCTGGCTTTGTTGCCGCTCTGTTTCTGAACTCTGAGACACAAGCAAGATCGATGTAAGAAGTTCACTGGTTGGTGTTGTGTAATTCGTGTTATTATTTTTTGATTCCACTAGCTTTCCCGTCTCATCCTGGACATTTTGTTGTTAGTGTGTATAGTACCGTATACTGTATCAAATCGAATTAATACTGGACCGGCTAATGATTTATTTCAGCTTGCAATGCATGCCATGCATACTTTCTTTGATCCTGTTATCCTCCGGTTCATTATCCAATTCTTTCTTGTGGCCGTGAATATATAACCATTGCTCCTTATTTTGTTTTGAAGCCTCACTCTTGCACAGGCAATGCCAAAGTACATGTGAACTTTGAACAGCACAAGACGTGTATAAGTATTAAAAAAGAAGAGTACTAAGTGGTATACTCCCCTGGGACATCAAGGTCCTACCCGCGCGCGCACACGACACACCACTCCATGATCTCCAATTCTCCACGATATAAGCAGACAAATGCCTCCCCGGGAGCTTCGCCACTTGTCTTGGCCCATTGGTTATTTTCACTCGCTCTGCTCCCCTCGTTTTTCCTCCACTCAACTGTCGCCAAGCTTCCAGCTCAGAGTTCACGAGCTGATCATAAGAAGAGTAGGGCGCAGTGGGCAAGGGGCATATCCATGGAGGCGCTGCGCGCAGGGGACAAGTGCAGGTTGTCCAAGAAGAGGAGCACCGGGAAGGGAGCAATGGCCATGCATGGCCGCGGTGGCAAGAACGGCGGGCCGTCGTTCCCACGCCGGTGCGCGCGGCTCGTCAAGGAGAAGCGCGCGCGGTTCTACATCGTGCGCCGCTGCGTCACCATGCTGGTGTGCTGGCGCGACTACTCCTGAAGCGCAAGGAAGACAATTACTCTAGGAGATTGCTTGTGTTTTGCTGGAGCGTTGTGACTAGCTACTCAAATACGTAGCACAAGGGAACTCGATGGAAAAGGTCTTTTTTTTCCCTAGTGTTTTTGTTTCTCCTTGATATGTACTTTTATATGTGGAGCATGAAATGAAAGTGGGAAGAGAAATGTGAAATTAAGCCTCATTTCTATGCATTTCCCTTTTGCTTTTCTTATGGTCAGACATTTACCTATGAAACATTGGCATTTGTCGAAGAACATAAAGCTGACATTTGCGGCAACCATCTTAACCGATCGATACATGAGAGATGTGAATTTAGAACACGGCCAATCAAAGGAACATGTTTGTTTTTGACATTACAAAAGTTTTTTTTTTAAAAAAAAAAAGAGCATGTTTTACAACTTTGTTGCAACTGAGAAGAAGCTAAAAACAGAGAGGGCCGGGCACCGTTGCTTTACTGTTCTGACCAGCGATGGCTCTGCATGCAACCTCTGCATTGTTGAGCCCAGCGCTGACGCCGTGAATTATCACACCCTAAACGACACGTCCGTACCTGAGCGTCCTGTTCCTATGGGTTGCAACTTGCCAGCCATCGCAGTTGGATGGATGAGAAGTGGTAAGAGCAGGGCAGTGTACTTGCATGACCTTCGCCTATAGGTAGACTAGCTACCAGTAGGCTGCATGCTAACCAAACGAGACTTTACACGCCATGCATCCGTGTCATTGTATCTACTTATCTTATGTGCCAAGCTCCGTTCACGCTGTTGAAACAAGCTAAAAAAGATGGCAGCATAGAAGGATTTAAGATCCGCCCGCAACCCCCAGCATAAATCACCTTTTCTTCGCCGATGATTCTCTTATTTTAATAAAGATTAACCAATGAGCTGTGAATAAGTTCAGCTGTATTCTGAATTTGTATGAAAATTATTTGGGCTAAATGACAAATAGAGAGAAGACTTCATTTTTTTCCCGAACACCATGCAAAATCAGAAACAGGTCGTTATGGCAGCTTTTGGAGTGACAGGGGAGGCTTCTAATGAGAAATATCTTGTCTTCCCGTGCATGTTGGGCAATCCAAAGGGAAAACTTTTGAATATATCAAGCAAAAGATTTGGAATCGTATTCAAGGGTGGAAAGAAAATATGTTGTCAAAAGTGGGAAAGGAAATTCTGATCAAGGTAGTTGCAGAAGCTATTCCCACTTATGCAATGTCGTGTTTTGATCTCACAATGTCCTTATGTGATTAGCTTAGCACTCTTATTAGGCGATTTTGGTGGAGCCAGCAAGACAGAAAAAAAAATACATTGGATCAATCGGGAGCGTCTTGTTGAGGAACCGTCGCTAGCGAGTCCAGTCCGAGCGATTACCTCGTAGACAAACGTAGAATCGTAAGAACAATGCATGAACACAAGAACAGAATAAGAGATAGAACACAGAGTTGTAGGGGGACTTCTTGCTTCTCTTTATTCCTTCATCCATCGATCAGTCTTTTACAATGAATAGCACCCCCTATTTATAGGCTACGACCCTGCTAGGGTTTGGGATGGGGCGCCCACTAATGGGCCGACTGCAGGGTCAGGCCCATGGTTTCCCAACACTCCCCCTTGGGCACCCATCCTTCATGTCCATGTCTCGTCAAAACTCCATAAAAACCCAGTGGGAAAAATTTGGAGAAAGAGTACATGATACACGTTCTGCTGTGATGCACGAATTGCCTCATTAAAAACCTTAACCGAGAAACTTCAGAAAAATTCGTCAAGGGAAAAAGAGTACAATCCACCCAATTTCATTTAATCTCCTGGATTTATCCTTTGGGTACTCGATCTTCATGATCAAGCTTTAATAATGAGTTCGTGAAGGTTCTCCCCCTGAATTCTGCACTTCTAAGTCTCATCATTCCAATTCACGTATGCATCTTTCAAAGTTAGACGCTGGAAGTGACTTAGTGAATAAATCTGCAAGATTCTCACATGACTCGATATCACGATGCTTTGATTACGTTCATCTTTTGCAATTCATGAGCATAGAAGAACTTGGGGTTGATATGCTTTGTGAGAGGACTCTTCACATAACCCATCTCACACTTGTGCAACACAAGTCGCATTATCTTCATACAAAAGTAGGGTTTGCAATATTCACCCACATGACTCCTGGATGTGGTGAATCATCCGCTGAAGCCAAACACATTCTTGTAAGGCCTTGTACAATGCTATGATCTCCAAGTGGTTCGTCGAAGTCGATACAAGATATTTCTTAGACAATTTTCATGGAATTGCAGTTCCACCACATAAGAGTTCATAGTCTGTTTGCGATTTGGCTGTATGCGGGTCCTACAAGTACCCGTCATCTGCATTGCCATTCATAGTTAAGTCTCGGTTCTTTCTGTAGAACAGACTAATTAAATTCTTTACTTCTTTGGAGGTATCGGAAGATGTCCTTTATTCCCTGCCAATGCTATTGGTAGGTTCTGCACTATACCTTGCTAGTAGGATCACGACAAATACAATGTCCGTTCTAGTACAGTTTGCTAAATACATTAGTGCTTCTATTGCACTTCAGTGTGGGAATTCCGGTCCCAGAACTTCCTCCCCCTCTTCTTTAGATCTGTACGGGTCTTTGTCTTGCTGCAAAGATCTCCCGACCATTGGCACTTTCAAAGGGTATGCCTTTTCAAAATCAAACCTTTCTAACACCTTCTGAGTGTAGGTTGACTGATGTATTAATATCCCTTCAGGGGCATGCCCAAGCTGCAAGCCTAGGCAATATTTGGTTTTCATCCAAATCTTTCATTTCGAACTCCGACTCCAGGTAAGAGTTTTCTTTCGTAATATCCTTCAGGGTTTCGGTGATATTCAGATCATCTTCATACTATAAGATTATACAAAATTCATTCTGATCTCGTCGTATAAATATACAGAGATTATTCTCATTGTTCGTGTAGCCTTTCTTGCATAGAAAGTCGCTTCAAGCGATTGTACCACATTATGCCTAATTGCTTAAGTTCGTACAATGATTTTCTGAGTTTCACACTGTACATATTTCTATTTGCTCTATCTTGGTTCGGGACAGGGATACATTCAGGTATCTTCATATAAATGTCCGAATCCAATATTTCATAAAGGTATGCTAGTACCCCATCCATCAATTTCAATTCTAAGTTCAAGTTCACTACCATTGAGATAAATATCTAAAAGGAGTTCCGCCCATGACCGGGGAATAGGTTTCTTCATAATCATCTCCTGGATGTTCAATAAAACCTTATGCAACGAGCCTTGCTTCTTTTCATTTCTCTTTCGAACAAATATCCACTTATGCACTACATGGTGCACAAGGGGAGACGTACGGCTTACAAGCCCAAACGCACTTCTTTTATTCGGAGAGAATAATTTAGTTTCTACTGCCTTCTTTCAATCTGATTTTTTTTTCATTCAGCGAGCGATACAGACTCTGAATCAAGATTGATGATTGTGGCAAGTTTCTTTGCAAAGTATATGTTGCATTGGCTGTTGTCATTTTCAAAGATTCTCCCAAGGTCATAAATTTTATAGCTATTTCTTCAAGGGGCGATTCTTCTAATGCTTCTACTTGCTCACTGCTGCTTCCAATTGCAGAGCAAGTCCCATTAGTTTTTCAGCTCCGATGTGTGCGCACACATCCATGCTGATGTCTCCCTTCATGGGGATGTTCAATTCTGGTATGCCTTTTCTGAAGGTTCCATACCGATGCCATGTCTCAACTGGCTCCCCTTCTGGTTCGGGGCACTTCGGTGATCGGCTGTGTCAAGTCCTTCTTATCCCTTTTCACCAAGCGTCCCCGGTTACTTCGGATTCGAGGGACCGGAGTTCTCGCCCTTTATTACGAGGCCTCGGCGGGATTAGGATACCTTCAATGGTATTTCAACCTCTCCTGCATTGCTTGCGAGCAAATGCTACTTATTCACGCTCTTCAAATCACTAAAGTAGTCGCGGTTGATTCGCTAATACTTGCAAATCAATTATCTTACGGACTTCAATTGTCTTCTAGACTTCAATTCAATTATCTTACGGATCGCAATTATCTTCTGGACTTCTCTATTTGCTTCACTAGTGCGCGGGTCATATGCATAGATTTTTAATTATCTTCTGGATTTCAATTGTCTTCTAGACTTCAATTATTTCCCGACATTATCATAAAAGGGTTGATTTCCTCCCCCTAATGACGGGAAACTAACCTCATCTCATGTACTATCAGCGAATCGGGCATTGTTCAAATCTCCAGTCATCGGGTCCAGATACCTGATTATGGATGCTGTCTCATAACCAACGTATATCCCAGACTTTCGGAGAAGACCCAATGCAGTTCGCTGCAGTAGTGGTATAGGTATATACCGTTGCGACCAAACCTACGAAGATGAGAAGTTTTCGGTGCTCACCCTTACGCTAGTTGCATAGGTGGATGGATGTTATAGGCCAACGGTCTAAAATTGATGAGAGCTGCTGCGAGCAGGACTGCGTGTCCCCAACATGCAGTTGGTAAATTACAATTCTTCAAAGTTCTGCTAGTCCATTCTGGGTACGGACATGCGGTATAGAATGCTCAACTTTTAATTCCCATTTTCATGCAATAATCATCAAATGCTTCCAAAGTAAATTCTCCGACGTTGTCCATTCAAGTGGACTTCATATGATGATCAGGGAAAATATTTCTAATTTAATTATCTGCGAGATTGGCTTTGCAAAAGCATGGTTTCTCGTAGACAATAAACATACGTGCAACCATTCCGAGGAAGCATTGATGAGCACTATAAAATACCTAAATGACCCATACAGGAGCTGTATAGGACCGCAAATGTCTCCCTGGATACGGTCCAGAAATGCAGGGACTTCATCCTTCACTTTCAGATGAGAAGGTCTAGTAATTAGTTTCCCAGTGGCACATGCAGGGCACACAAAATCTTTCTGATTCGAGAAATTGTTTACATTCATATTATGTCCCTATGAATTGTTAATTATATCTCTCATTAGCCTAAGACCTAGACGGCATAATCTATCATGCCAGAGATAGAAAAGTTCAGAGCTTCTAAAATCGTTTTTCAAGGCAGTATAGGCTGCAGGTGCCTTAATATTAGTGTAGTATAGCCCAGTTTCATATGAAGGAAGACATTCTAATGCCATTTTCCACTTTCTTCATGCTTTGTAGTGAGCAGGTATTCTGTACCATACTCTTCGTCAGTCTCTACATGGAAACTGTTAGAGCAAATATCCTTGAGAGTTCTAGTCGATTCTGGGTACAACAAGTCTTCTTCAATGATCAAATTTGTGCCCATTGGGAGTATAATTATGGCCCTTCCTGAGCCTATTATACAAGTATCGCTGTCTGCGATTGTCATAAGACTACCAGCATTCTTGCTGATTGACTGAAAAATTTTCCATTTATCTCAGGATGATATTCGTTGTGCCGCTACCTGCTAAGCACACTTCCTCCATAGAGCGCCATACACGTTCTAATATAATGTACTTTATTAATATGTAGTAGAAAGCAAGCAACACATAAATAAAATACTTCAAATATCAGAACATAACTTGCTATTATAAAGACGGGAAAATAAGCCTTGCAGGACTCATAATAAGAATTTAATGCTTTGCTCTGCTAGAGCTTGCAACCATTATTCAATAATTCAAAATTCTGCTTCAATTACAAACTGCAGGTTACTATAAAAGATTCGAGTGCAATGCGTGCACTAGATCTAATAGACGAAGTATTCAGGAACTTCTGCCTCAATCGGCTCCATACGCGATCTTCTCCTCTTGGGCAGCTACGGCTGCGGCCGCTGCGATGTCCAAAGGAGGGATGATGGGGGCTGCTACTGGGCTGTCCATATTCATAAGTGCAACTAATAGATGTGAATCCTCTGTGCCTGCAATGGCGAGATGTGCCTCATACTATCATTTGCCCTTTTTCTTAGACTGAAAAACATCAATAACGTGCGACGCACCACCTTACCCTTCTTGCTCCTCTCATTCGTGAGAGGCTTCATCACCTTGTAGCTGCTAACAGTGGCTTCATGGCCAACATTGCTACTAGGTGGCTGCGAGATGTAGTTCTTTCATAGAACATTATCTTGAGCTTTCGCAATTTACATGATGTCAATTAATTCGGCATACTCCATGTAGCTGTCTTGATGATAGTTGCGTACGGATTGCACCGCATTTGGGTGAAAGGTAGAAAGTCTTCTCCATCTTCTGCTCATCTGTGATTACATTATCACAGAATTGAAGACTGATACAAATTCTATACAAATTTCGCCATCTTTGGTCGATGATTTGAACTCATCGTTCGTGATGCCAGTCATATTCATATTCATGCAAAAATTCATAAGATTACTGCTAGTAATCTGCATAAAATAGTTGCAAAGTTCTCATAATGCTCTTCGAACTCCCGGTTCGTGATCCCGTATTTTTCTATGCATTATTCATGATTTACTGCTATTTTCAGTGATTAAAAGCAATATAAACAATCACAGATAATCAAAACAGTAAATGCGATACATAAAATTCATAGAAACAACAATAGCAAAGTTAAACATACTTCAAATGCAAAAACCGATTCAAAAATTGAATTCCCGAGACCCTTTTCTGCCGGAAAGAGTATTTTCGGTGAATTCTGCAACTTCTAGGGGTTAACACGCAAAATTTCAATACAAGAAGATTATGCGTGTAATTTTCAAAAAATTTCAAGGGTATTTCCACAAAATTTCCTTATTCACGTAAGGATCCCTGTGATTTTCAGAATCGTGAAGGGCTTTTTTTGCAAAAATCCCTTTTTCTTTTCGGTTTTCCTTTCTTTTTCTTTTTACCAAATTTAAATGCATTTCCCGTTTTGGGCCAGCCGGCCATTACTTTGGCCCATGTTTATGCCTTTCTTCAATTTGGCCTTGGCCTTGGCCCGTGACCGTGCCCTCTCCATTTTGGCCCGTGCAAACTTCTATTACTGTGCTTGGTTCGGAGGCAACACCGGATGCTAGGTTTTCCTAGCGCTATGCTATCTTGGCGCGGGCGGTGGGCTTTACACAGCGACGAGCAAGCGGCCGGGCGGCGCTAGCGCGGCGCGGCGGTCGCGCGCGCGGCGGTGGCGCCACGGGCGTGGTTCGGTGGCGGCGTGGCGACACGACGGCGCACGCACGCGAACGCGCACGCGGGCGGCGGCCGGCGACCGGCGACGACTTCATGCTGCCGCAGCGCGAGCGGCCATGCGAGGCGGCTCCGGCTCCGGCTCTGGCTCCGACGGTGACTTCATGCGGGCGCACGGGAGTCCTTGCGCGGCGCGCGTTAGGCGGCGTGCAGGTGGCGGGCTCCGGTGGCGCTTCAAGCGCGGCGGCCGGCGATGGCTTGCTCATGCAGGGGCCGGCCTCCCCCCATTTTTTTTCTTTGCTTCGGGCTATGTCATGCGGGGCCAATTGTGGTGCAGCCATGCGATGCGCCTTCGGGCCGACGCTACTTCTTCGGGCGCCGTGGCGGTGCCGCAGTTTCAGGCCGGCACGATAGTGCGACCGCATGCGGGTTGGAGGCCGGGGGCCATGCGGGTCGTTGGTTATGCGGGACGGCGACGCCTCTGCGGGAGGTGCCGGCTCCGGGGTTGCTACTTGGTGGTTCCGGACCGCCGGGGTGATCATTTTTTCAATTCATCGCTTTATGCACGCAGATGTATATTGTTCGTACAATGCAATGCGCAATGTAATACAAGATTTGTAATGGAGGCGCGGCTTCATGCCGTCATGTGCGTGCTTGCCGCGTGCTAGCGGCGTGGCACTGTCGTTGCCTCCGTGGCGATACGTGATGGCGAACTATCTTGGCCGATCGTAAGCGTGTCGCGAGGTAGTGACGACCGCTTGCGGCGGTGCCATCTAACAAGAACAAAGAAGAAAAGAGGACTTGGTTTCAGGGATCTGCATGTTTTCAATACGGTTATGTTGGCAAGACAGGCTTGGAGAATGCTTACATGCTCGGATTCCTTGTGTGCCACCATTCTCCACGCAAAATATCATTCGGAGGGGGATATTATCCATGCCTCACCTAAATCGGGTATATCCTATACCTGGAAAAGTATTTTAAAAGGAGCAGCTCTGCTAAAGGAGGGGGTAGTGTGGCGAGTGGTAGATGGAACATGGATTAGTGTGTGCGAGTAGATGGAAGACTACCTAGCTTGGCACCCTGATCTGAAGGGGTTTTTCATTGTTAAACCAGCTTATAAATTGGGTGTCACGTTAAGGGATGCAAGAATGGGTAGAGACGCAACTAATTCGAGCAATCTGGGTTCAGATAAAGGGAATGCTTTCCCATGGAATAAAATTTGGAGTACTAAATATCCAAAAAAGATGAGATGCGATGTGAAACGAAGGGGGTAAGATATAGATACTATGTGCCCTATTTGCATAAGGCTGGATGAAAATGACGCACATTCCTTCTTTATTTGCAAGACAGTCAAAGAGTGTTGGCGTTGGCTCCAACTAGAAGATATTTGACTGAAGTTGTTGGAATGCCCGAATGTAAAAGAGGTTTTCTATTGTATTTGGAAGCTTGAACAAAAGTACAGCAACAGGTATGGGTCCTGTTATGGCATTGGTGGTCGATAAGAAAAAAAGTTAATGCAGGTGAATATAGGAGGAGCATCGAGGAGATTTGTAGTTCAGTGTCTTTTTTCCGTGCTGAAAATGACAAACTACAGACCATTGTAGCAATCCCAACAACCCGAAGCCAAGCAAGATGGAAGGCACCCTCAGGTGTCTCTTTTAAAAATGAATTTAGATGGTTCTTTTTATAGCAACTCTGGTAACAGAGGTTGGGGTTTTGTAATTAGAAATGAGTAGGATGAGGTCTTGGCAGCATGAGCATATTTTATATCAAAGCTTTTACATGTTTTTCATGCCGAAGTCATAGCAAGCCTTGAAGCAATCAAGTGTGCGAGTCAGCTTGGGATGGAAAGAATCATTCTGGAACTAGATGCTACGAGTCTAGCCAGGGCGCTGAATTCTACAATTTTGACCATTTAGATGTTGGGGTCCTAATCAAGGAAGGGCGTAGTTTGTTGTTGTCTAATTTTTCCCAAGTCTGTGTTATTTCTTGTGTGCGTGAGTGTAATTGTTGGAATAGCTAACTAGTTATACATAGAAACTAATAGCAGGAATCACCGGTGATTAGTGCCATGTAATCTAGCCATAAATGGCTCGGTAAACAAGAATGCAGAAGACAGGATTGGTTCGAACACACGTACGTGGCCTCTTTGGCTTCTATTATATCTGTACACACATGATTACAGGAGCCATAATTGGCTAGATTACATGGCACTAATCACTAATCACTGGTGATTCCTGTGATTAGTTTCTATGTATAGCTAGTTAGCTATTTCAACATTCCCCCTCAATCTTAACCGGTAGCCACAAGGTTGAGATTGGTCCTTATAGCAGTAAAGGGTTCTTCTGCCAGTGGTTTTGTAAACACATATGCAGTTTGATCCTTTGATGAGATGAATCGAATCTCTAGAGCCTTAGTTGCCACACGCTCTCGTACAAAGTGGAAGTCAACTTCTATATGCTTTGTACGGGCATGAAATACTGGGTTCGTTGACAAATAGGTTGCACCTAAGTTATCACACCAAAGGACTGTGGTCTTGATTAGAATATACTAAGTTCTCCAAGAAGCAATTGAACCCAAATTGTTTTTGCTATGCCATTTGCTAAAGCCTTATATTCGGACTCTATGTTGGATCTTGCTACTTTTGCCTGTTTTCTGGAGCTCCATGAAATCAGGTTTGAACCAAAGAAGAGTGCAAACCCGCCTGTAGACCTTCTATCATCACCACACCTGGCCCAATCAGCATCCGAGAAGGTGCTAAGCAATGTTGATGTGGACTTGCACACGCCAACCCTGTGCTAGCTGTGGCCTTGAGATAACAAATTATCCGCTTAATAGCTAAGAAGTGTTCTATTGTAGGTGAATGTAGAAATTAACAAACACGATTGACAGAAAAGGCAATATCAGGTTGTGTGTGTCAGATATTGAACGGCCCCAACAAGAGTTCTATATCTTTTGCTTTCATCTGCAGAGAGTAACTGTCCACTATCCTTGGCAAGCTTCTCCATGGCTGACATTGGCGTTGTCACGGGTTTACAGTTTACCATATTTGTCCGCTGAATTAAATCGCCAATGTATTCTTGTTGAGACAGAACAATCCCCCCTGGCGATTTCTTCACCTCAATGCCAAGAAAATAACGAAGATCCCCAAGATCCTTGATAGCAAACTCAGCTTGCAGTTGGAGAAGCAAGTTTGCAGTCGCAGATGTAGACGAACTGGCCACAATGATATCATCAACATAGATAAGCATGAAGATAGTCAGCTCGGAACGATTGTAGATAAACAAGGATGTGTTAGCCTTAGAAGCAACAAAACCCACATCCTGCGGTTTGGAGCTCAATCGAGAATACCATGGATGGGGAGCTTGCTTCAGACCATACATGGCTTTCTTGAGCTTGCACAGATAACGTGGGAACCAAGGATGGACGAAACCCGGAGGTTGCCTCATGTATACTTCTTCTTCAATGACACCATGAAAGAAGGCATTCTGAACATCCAGTTGTCAGAGACACCATCCGCGAGAGACAGCAATAGACAGCACAAGTCGCACAGTAACCGGTTTCACAACTGGGCTAAATGTGTCCCCATAATTAAGACAAAAGTGTTGTTTGAAACCTTTTGCAACCAGTCGTGCCTTGAAGCGATCAATAGAGCCATCAGCCTTTCTCTTTAGTTTAAAAACCCATTTGAATTCAATGATATTGACCCCACGAGGCGAAGAAACTAGCTCCCACGTCTCTTTTTTAAAAAAAGAGCTTCAAACTCTTGATCCATGGCATGCTTCCACTCTCGATGTCACAACGCATCTTCGTGAGAGGTGGGCTCAACAGTGCATAAGAATGCTCATTGGTTTGTATGGTAGAACACTGTGCCATCAGTCAACTGTTTGGGCTTGCTTACATTATCCTGAAGACGGGTGCGCATGGAATGTTGTCGGAGAGCTGGAGTAGTCGGAGGTACCATAGCCACAGGAGATCCAGTGGGCGTAGTGATTTCTGGATGATGCTGTGTCATTGAATGTTCCAAGAATCTGCCCGAGGACGCCTGGTCAAGCGCGTCTGAAAACACCTTGTTGACAACATCCGATCTCGGAACAATATCTGCCACGTCGCTCAATTTCTGGTATGCGTCGACATCCAATCCGAGGGCATTTAATGCCGCGCTCGAGACAGCATCCACCGTGTCATTGCCCAATTCCCAGGATGCATCAACAGCCAATCCCGGGGCATTCAATGCTACGTCCAAAAATGCCGCATCGACAGCCAAGTCCGGGGATCCCGGGACAGCATCCGTCGTGTCCAATTGCACAGCGTCGACAGCCAGGCCTGGTGCATTTAATGTGCCTAATTTCAGGAATTGAGCACCGGAGGATGATGTATCAACTTCATTGTGATCACACTGATTTGGTGCTGATTTCGGTGCGAATTGCAAGGCAGTATTCTGTGGCTGCTCCACTTGATTTCCTGCACGCACATTAGTGTCCACAGGCAAAATAGTACTATCCTTCATGTGGTCAAGTGATAACAAAATGGATTGTTCATAAATTTGTGGAGACAAACGAATGCGTGAGTCAGTGGAGAACATAAAAACATGCTCATAAAAAACAACGTCACAAGAAATATAGATGCGAGCAGTAGACACATGTAGGCATTTATATCCCTTGTGGAGATTACTATAGCCAACAAACACGCACTGAGCTGAGCTGAACTGAAATTTTTGAGTGTCGTATGGACGCAAATTTGGCCAATAAGCACAACCAAAAGTGCGAAGAAATGTGTAACCGGGTTTGGCTCCACAAAGCTTTTCAAGGGGAGACAAATTTCCAATGACTTTACTAGGAATGTGATTAATAAGATAACATGCCGACAAGAATGCTTCATCGCAAAAACGTAGCGGCATAGACGCTTGGAACAGAAGGGAGAGACCCATATCAACAATGCGCCTATGCTTTCGTTCAACCACCCCATTTTGCTGATGCGTATGAGGGCAAGAGACATGATGGGCAATGCCTTGCTGTCGAAAGAATTGATTTAGCTTTTGTTATTCACCGCCCCAATCAAATTGGACACATAGGATTTTTCGATTAAGGAGTCGTTCAACATGTGACTAAAATTCAAAGAAAACGAGAAAGACATCAGATTTATTCTTAAGGAAATGAATCCACATAAACTTGCTATAATCATCAATAAATACATGGTATTTGTATCCTCCTACAGACCGATGAGATGGCCCTCAGACATCAGATAATACAAGTTCAAGTGGTGCTACAGAAACACTTGACGATCTAGGAAATGGCAATTGATGACTCCCCGACACACATTACAAACAAGATTATTCCCTGAACTAGACACAGAAGATAATTTATTTCAGGCTAAAACTTGTTGAACGACACGAGACGACGGATGTCCTAGATGATAGTGCCAATCATTATACGTGAGCTTGATTACCGACATGGCTTGTGCAGGTAGCAGTTTAATGGGGTAAAGTCCTTTCTCACATTTGCCATGCAGAAGAACTTTCTTCGTAACCGAATCCTTCACAAAAAAATGATTGGGATGGAATTCAAGGAAAACATTGTTATCGACAGCAAGACGATGCATAGAGAGTAAATTTTGAGAAGCATACAGAACATAAAGAATGTTCTTTAGCTGAAGAGATGTAATAGGAGTGGGTAGAATGGATTGACCACAATGAAGGATAGCCATACTTGTGCCATCGGCCATCTGAACGCGAGCGCCACCATTGTACCTTTCCCGAGTTGTGAGCTTATCAAGCTCACTGGTAATATGGTATGTTGCCTCGGTATCAGTGTACCAGTTGGGGTCAACACCATATGATGACCGTGCAGATGCCACAGCTAGTGCCGCCATCTTTGTGTCCTCCGGATGGAACACAAATTGAATTGCTGATAGCATTTTACGACGACATGACCTACCTTGCCACAGAGCTAGCAGGTTGGTTTGGCATTCCCTTGATCATTGTGCCCGCGGTCACCCTAGCCATTGCGCTGGCCAAAGTTCTTACCACGGTGACCTCCTGCTGGTCCTCCCTTGCTGCGACCCCCTCTATCCCATGAGATAAAGTTGGCTGAGGAACCCAAGCCAGAGCTCAAATAGGTGCAGTTGTCATTACACTCCTTGCGCATCTCGAAGGAGATCAAGTTGGAGTAGAGTCGCCGAGAGACATCGATTCCACCCTCATGGTCACCGATGTGACAAGTGAGTCGTAGTCACTATCCAGGCCCGTGAGGAGGTAGGTAGCCACCTCTTCGTCTTGTATCGGGTGGCTTGCCGAGGCCAGGGTGTCAGCAAGCATCTTCATCTTGTTGAAGTATTCTACCATGGCGAGATCTTTCTTACGGTATGTTGCCACCTCCATGCGGATCTGCATAACCCGGCTCTAGAGTGGGTCGAGAACATATTCTCAAGAGTAGTCCATATCTCACGAATGTGGTAAAGAGAATGACCTATGCCAGAACGTCCTCGGTAAGAGACACAAGCAAGGCGCTGAGGACCGTCTGGTCCTACCAAGCCACTTTTGATATGCCGGGTTCAACGTCGGCTGGTCTCCATCAACTGTGGGTGCACTCATCTTTAGAGGCGCTAGGATGGATCTATCAATGTAGCCGAGAAGCCCATGACTTCAAAGAAGAGGCATCACATGTGCTTTCCACAGGAGGTAGTTCCCGCCTGTCAGCTTGACATTGAGGAGGTTCATGGATGGGGCAAGAAGAGCACCAACGTTGGGCGCATTGGCATTCGCTAGGATCGAGAGAACGCCCGAGGATGTCGAACCATTTGTAGCGTAAGCCATTTTTTCGCTATTGAGCAAGAGCTCTGATACCATGAAAGTAAACAAGAATGCAGAAGATAGGATTGGTTAGGCACACACGTACGTGGCTTCCTTGGCTTCTATTATATCTGTATACACATGATTACAGGAGCCATAATGGCATGATTACATGGCACTAATCACCGGTGATTCCTGTGATTAGTTTCTATGTATAGCTAGTTAGCTATTTCAACAGTAATAGGGTAGTAGACAACTTGGCTACTTTTGGTGTTGGTCTCGTGCTAGAAGTCTCAAACCTTTGGCTAGACTCCACACCAGTTTTTGTTACCGATTTGGTGATCGACGATTTAGCCGGATCAATCATTTAATGGAAGCCCTGTTCTGTCTAAAAAGCTCGTGAGTCCAAATATTTCCTTTGTGATAGTTCCATTTCTGCCCATGGTAGGACAATTTTGATATATTTTCTCGAAGATGGTATGTGCAAGTACAACATCTTAACAAAGAAGTTGAGAGGCTTTTTGGACTAGCAAACGCGATCTCATTTCCCCATTGTAAATCGTGCATTCTTTCAGGCTGTGAATGTGTGATGTATGAGCACCAATTAAGTAAGTTAAGTTAGGGTGAAAAGGGAGGTCAGCTCGGGTGACTACGTCGGCTATAATTCATGCATCGTTGGATCTGCGTGCTTAGCTCATGGCCATCCGATTGGATCTGATGAGGAATCTTAACGGCATCCCAAATCCCACTCGTCCCTCCTCGAGCCCTACACTGCACACACCTTCCCCTTCACCTCCTCCTCTTGTTCCCCTCCCTCTCCCTTTGATCCCTCGCCTCCCTTCGAACCGTATATTAAAGCTTTGCACAATGCAATATCTTTCCTAAATTATTCTAACCAACGAATAGCAATATATAAGAACTTTTGCATTTCAATGAATGTACACCCAAGAAAATTTAGTTTGGATATGCTAGTAAGATGGAACTCTACATACATGATGCTTAAGAACCTTATACCCTATAAGAGCATATTTATGTTTTCATTCACAAACACTATCACAGCCATGACGGTAATACACTATTGATTGAGCAGCATTGGTTTGTTGCTAAAACGTTACTATCATTTTTAGAACTTTTTTATAATTCCACTGTTGCTTTTATCCAAAGTGTATTATCTAGCATCTCCTTTAATTGTGCATCATATTATTGAAAGTGTTAGTCACTTGAAGGCTCATGAAAATAAAATAGTGTTACGAGAGGCTATCACTGGCTCACTGCTATGAAAACTAAATATTAGAAATATTAGAAAGATATCTCATGTGTATTCATTTGCATTTATTTTAGATCCTAGAACTAAATTTCGATGATTCACTAATGTTCCCTAACTTTCCGAGTGATGTTACAGGCATATATTATTCTAACTATTTTCTTATGTTCACACTAAATTGTCCAATGTTTATCAAAAGTACGAACTAAAGTTTTAGGGAGTTCGCTTGCAATGACCTCTAGTACTACCCACCACAGATAAGAAGACAACTGCGTGGAGGAAATATGGGATGTGGGTTCTTCCTCCAAGGGTTCAAGTTCTACAACGTCAAGTTTTGAATCAAGACACAATGTCCACCATAGCAGTGAGGAACTATCCACCTATCTTGACAGTTATACCGTGGATTACTAGACAAAGCACTTCAATATTTTTTTTGCAATGGTGGCATGAGCATAAGATAACATATCTGAAAGAGGGAAATGATTGGGAGAATTCCACGATAACAATTCTCATTGATGCTCTAGGCATACATAGAGTACAAGGTGTACAAATAAGATAACTAATTACAGAGATTGACTATGAGCTAATCTAGGAGCTAAATAAGGCAACTAATTATAGATATTGACTAGGAGCTAAATAAGGCAGCTAGATATCAATACTAAATATGTACGATCTGTATATAAGAAGCATAAACAATCTGCCATAAATGTGAAAATATTCCAACAGCCCCCACAGTGTCAACTGGGAGAGGAGCGGACGTTGAGAATGGACCGAAAATCAATGAAGACGGCAGCCGGGAGCCCTTTAGTGAAGATATCCGCATACTGAAGGGAGGTTGGAACGTGAAGCACGCGGACGTCTCCAAGCGCTACGCGCTTACGGACGAAGTGTAGATCGATCTCAACATGTTTGGTGTGTTGATGTTGCACCGGATTAGTAGAGAGGTAGATTGCGCCGATGTTGTCACATTAGACAACTGTGGCCTTCTTGAGAGGTTGGCGGAGTTCGACAAGAAGTTGATGGAGCCAACATGCTTCTGCAACGGCATTAGCCACTCCGCAGTACTCAACTTCAGCATTGGAGCGAGATACCGTGTGTTGCCGTTTGGAGGACCATGAGACAAGGTTGTCACCGAGGAAGACATACAAGCCGGAGGTGGAGCGGCGTGTGTCAGGACAACCGGCCAGTCGGTGTCGGAGTAGACAATGAGGTCACTTTTAGAGCCACGGGACAGCTGAAGACCATGCCTTAATGTGCCTTTCACGTACCTTAAAGTCATCTTGACAAGAGAGAGATGATGTTCCTAGGGATCATGCATATGCAAACACACCTGCTACACCGCATGAGTGATGTCGGGGCGGGTGAGGGTGAGGTACTACAGTGCACCAACGAGACTTCGATAAAGTGTTGGATTAGCTACTGGATCGCCAACTGTGGATGACAACTTGGATCGGACCTCTATAGGTGTGGAGCAGGGGTTGCACTGGGTTATTTTGGCACGCCTAGTATCTCGGTGGCGTACTTCTCTTGTGAGAGAAAAATGCCCTGAGGTGAGCGATGAGCGGTGATCTCGAGGAAGTAGTGTAGGGTGCCCAGATCAGACATCAAAAATTCTTGCCAAAGGGCTGCAATGACTCGATGAAGAAGAGCCGATGTTGAGGCCGTGAGGACAATGTCATCGACATACAACAGTAGGTAGGCGACCTCGGAGCCTTTGTTGTAGATGAAGAGGGACGTGTCGCACTTGGAGCTGTGGAAGTCGATGGAGAGGATGAAGGCCTGAAAGTCGTTGTACCAAGTGCGCGACGCCTGTTTAAGTCCATAGAGCGACTTATTGAGGCGACACACATGATCCGGGTGCGTGGAGTTGACAAAGCCGGATGGCTGCTGACAGTACACAGCCTCAGCGAGTGTGCCATGCAAGAATGCATTTTTGACATCCAGTTGATGGACGGGCCAATCGTTGTAGACAGCGAGAGAGAGAACTATGCGGATGGTCGAAGGCTTGATGACGGGGCTAAATATCTCATCGTAGTCGAGGCCAGGCCGCTGCGAGAAGCCGCGCAAAACCCACCGTGCCTTGTACCGAGCTAGGGAGCTATCGGAGTTGAGCTTGTGGCGGTAGACCCATTTGCCAGTAACAATGTTCGCGTTCGAGGAGGAGGAATGAGGTCCCAAGTTTGATTGGCTATGAGAGCGTTGAACTCTTCAACCATTGTTGCACGCTAGTGCGGATCAGCGAGGGCACCGCGGTATGTCTTCGGCAGTGGAGAAAGGGAGTTCGCTGTTGACGCCATGTAGGTGTAGAGGTCCCGGGGAACCCGAATGGCTCTGATACCATGAAAGAGGGAAATGATTGGGAGAATTCCACGATAACAATTCTCATTGATGCTCTAGGCATATATAGAGTACAAGGTGTACACATAAGGCAGTTAATTACAGAGATTGACTAGGAGCTAATCTAGGAGATAAATAAGACAACTAATTACAGAGATTGACTAGGAGCTAAATAAGGCAACTAGCTGTTAATACTAAATATGTATGATCTGCATATAAGAAGCAGAAACAATCTACCATAAATGTGAAAATATTCCAACAATATCCAATGTTATCCATATTAGCACGAGATGTGTTAACTGTTCCTGCCTCGACGACTTCTTCCGAGTCTGCTTTCAGTCTTTCTAGAAGAATATTTGGCGGAGAGAGGAACAAGTCTCACGAGTGAGACGGTGAAAATACTTCTAACTGTCAAAAACTGAGAACAAGTTGATAAACAAGATCAACACTCTGTAGAAAATACTGAGTTGGCGGACGTGTTCAGAAATATTTACCTAGACAACGACACTTAGAACATCGATGTATACGGAGCTATAGGTTGTACTCTTTTTTCTTTGCCAATGTTTTCTCATGTTGAGTTTCTACTTAACAAAGTTTTTAATGAGACAACCATCTAAACATTAATAAAATTTTATTATTATATTTTCAATATATTTATCTCTTTTTATGGGTATAAAACTCATTTTTTAAATTTATTTTTTTCAAAATTCTATAAAAATTTTTAGAATTATTACAAAATTTTAAAATCTTCATACCAAAATAGGCTAAACGGACCTTCCCTTCCCTGACCGTCGGACTAAACATGCCAAAGCCAGCACGGTGCTGTCAATAAACTCTGCGTACCATGTCTATATCTAGATTTACAACCAAGCTCATACACAAGCACAGCACGCCGGGCCAAGCGGGCCATGCGTAAACGGCCCGGGTCCCATCCATTTGGCCACCTATATACGAGGCAGCGGATTTTTTAAAAAAATAATATTGTTTTAAAAGATATTTACAAAAATAAATAGTCGCCCCCAAAAATTGCAAAAATATATCCCTGTCGCGAGTTCACCTGGCGACAGGGACTCTGTTGCCACCCTGTCGCCGGTCCAACTACCTATCGCCGCTTGTGGCGGCGACAGAAGTTAGCGAGTTCTGCCGCCGATTCAATCGGCGGCGAGGACCGACTATAAAAGCGCAAAAAAATCAGTCCAAATTCATTTTAATTCCAGAAAAAAAAACAAGAGAGAGTTCGAGAGGGAGAGGAAAAAAGTAGCGAAGCTCACTAGGTTAAATGAGGAGAGAGATTGACAATGCATCAGTTTCGATCGATCATCTTGCAGGTACATTTTTCTGAAACTGTGTACGTTATGTCAAAACCTTGTAGGTTAGCAAACAAAAATAGTGACATAGAATTGAGTAGGTTATATAAATGTAGTCAAATTATGTAGTACATATTTTGACTTGTATAGCGACATAGGATTGAGTAGGTTAGATAAATGTAGTCAAATTGTGTAATACATATTTTGAGTTATATAGCGACATAGAATAGCGACATAGAATTGAGTATGGCGCTGGTTGACCGCTGTAGTTATATTATTAATGCAGGAATTCTCTTTTAAACTAGAAGAATTGCATGACACATTTTAAAATTGTAAAGAAAATCCGGAGTAGCTAAGTAGGTCAAAAAAGCAATGACAATATTTGTGCGCGGTTATTATTTTGTTAGTGCGCGGTTATTATTGTGTTAGAGCGCAGTAAATATCATGTTAGTGCCGAAAATACCATTTAAACTAGAAAAATAGCATAACATGTATTAAATTTGTAAATAAAATTCGTAGTTGCTACATAGGCTATGTAAAGATGCATGAAAAAAAATATGAACTTTGTTTATTGCTGTATTTTCAGGTATGGCAGACGCAAGTCACTACGAGTTGCTTGACCCGGTGATTGACGCGTGTCACCGTAGCCGCCTCAGTACCGTGCTCCTCCCGGAGGGCGAGGCGCCGATAGAGCTTGGGGCGTTTCGGCTACGCACGCCCATCAGGGCATGGAGGCTGCACTGAGACTGGCTTCCGAGGTACATGCAGTTCTGACCTTCATGCACTCAATCGCGGTCTGATTATGTTGCGTGGACTCACATTTGTTCTTAATCGTTTCGACGCAGGTTGAGAGCGGCAGGCCTCCTTGCACTAGCGAGGATGGTGGAGGCGACGTGGGAGGACGACCAGGACCAGCGTGTTGGTCGTATGTCTAGGTGTTTTCCATACGACCGGGCCCTGCTGACGGCGTTGGTTGACCGCTGGAGGCCAGAGACCCACACGTTCCACCTCCCGTGCGGAGAGATGGCGTCGACGCTGCAGGCGTGAGCTACCTGACTGGGTTGCCCTGCGCAGGCGCTCCAATGGTAGCGCATGATGTCCCGGCCACATGGCGCACGGACACGCTAGCGAGTTCCACGATGTCTTTGCCGCCGTCGCGGCCGAGTACGTGGAGTTCAAGCGATCGCACGGCCGATGCTGAAGTGGATCTGCCAGTTCTACGTAAGTCTTCGTAACTATTGTCCTCTCGCAACAATTCGTATGTGAACCTTGCTGACGTGTACGTGTCTTCTTGCAGCCCGAGCGTATGGCGCAGAACGCAGGGACGTCGTTGTTAGGAGGCACTTGGAGGCCTACCTATTGTGGTTGCTCGGGTGGGTCATGTTCCTGGGCTCCCACGGCGACAGCGTCGACAAGCACTACATCCGATACGCGCGTGAGGTGGCGGACTCGCCGATCGACGAGATCCCGCATTACGCTTGGGGTCCGGCTGTGCTGTGCGCGACGTACCGCACATTGTGCGATGCGTGCCAGCGTGCGCATGACGGGTCCATCCTCTCGGGATGCCCGCTACTACTGCAGTTGTGATCCTTGGAGCATTTTCAGATCGGACGGCCACAGCTGGACTTGGGAGCGTACGAGGAGAGCTTGTACGTCCCGAACGACGACTTGGACCAGCCGATCATGGGCACTGTATGGTGCCGCCGACGGGTTAGTTTCATATTCATTTATTTATTTCGTATTGCGGTCACTATTTCGTGCGCTTAGTTTGCGGTGTTCTATTGCACAGGTCACCTTCACGCCGATCACCTCGCAGGGCTCCTACTCGGAGTACGTTGCGATATTCGATCAGCTGACCGATGACCGCGTCATCCGACACCGTCTGATGACGCAGAGGGTGATCGCGCGGCCCTAGGAGGATCGCCGGCGCGTGCTGCACGCGAGACTACGTGTCTACCGTACACGCGGAGTGCCTTGGTGCATGATATCTTCGTGGAGGAGTACTAGGTGCAGCGGGTCATGCGCCAGTTCGATCTGCGACAGGAGGTCCCAGCCCCTTGGGGGGGACGCGGGTGCCGACGCACGTACATGCGTAAGTTCACTTTTTACTTCTTTCGTACAATGTGTGTAACATCCCCACCAAATAATTTTCTTGCCGTCCACAGGTACACTAGAAAGGGAGTTCATGGCACGATGTCCTGGTCGGATAGGATAGCCCCTTGGGTTGAGGGTTGGAGTGCCGCGCACGACGACCTCGTCCAGTGTGGGCAAGATCCCTACGACCCCGAGACGTACGACCAGTACATGGAGTGGTACGCTACTCGGACGAGGCTTTGGTGCGTCCGGGTCGTGGTCGACCCTCCTCGACATGAGGCCGCGACGTCGGACACGTACCCCACCCAGCCAGACTCTGCTTTCCACTGCTGCGTATGTATTCAACCGTCCTTATTTCATATTTAATTTGATAGACTTAGGTTTACAACGGGTTGATTACTTCTGTAGGTAGATCTTCACCGGAAGATTATTGAGTTGGTAGACTCAGCGCAGCATATGCAACCTGGGGAGACTAGAGGGATCCTGCAATGCATCAGGGAGGCAGCAGTACGCGGAGTGCATACCGCGACTGGTCGCGCGCCGACCGACCCGGTGGACCGACCAGTCCGAGGACGAGGGGTCAGCTGAGGTGGCAGGACACAACCTCCTGTCCCGCACGTGGTGGGCTCGTCGTCATGGCAAGGTGGGGGGAGCACCTCGGGACATGTTGGAGGTGAGTACGACACGCCCACATCACTTATTTATTTCGAACCTCAGAAGTTAGTAACGACGATCTTCTGTTACAGGTCCTCAGCTCCACCCGTACGCGGGCCAGGAGTATGTCGCGTCGTCTGAGCACATCTTCGGGCCAACAGGTAAGTTCACCTTGCTTGCGTAACGTCCTTTTCGCCATAATTACGTTTGTAACGTAATTCTTTGTAGGAACTGCTTGGGAGGACGATGCATTGTCGCCAGACGATGTAGACCTATCGGCACCCATCGAGGACTTCTACAGCGACCCGCGTGACACGCAGTTCTCTATGGAGGCTTCTCAGCTGTACGGTGCGCCGAGTTCGACCCAGCCAACGCAAGAGCAGCCCCTGGCGACACCACCGCAGGCTACTTGCGTGGGTCGGGTAGTCAGCGGCGACCACGACGTACTCGCACCAGCGAGGGGCGAGGCCCGGGGGGACACGCGGGGTGCGCCCCAAGAGGGGACGCCACTAGATATTGATTTCTGTAATGGTAGTTATGTAAATTTTATTATGTGTGGAAGTATTTTAATGGTATTCTCGAGTTTTGATTTCACAATTTTTCGACCATGTGACCCGACAACGTCGGCAGACGAGCTAGCTTTTTAGAACGATGTGACCCGATGAGCCAGCTTTTTCTGAGGACGTGACCAGGCGAGCTAGCTTTTTAGGACGATGTGACCCGATGAGCCAGCTTTTTCTGAGGATGTGACCAGGCGAGCTAGCTTTTTAGGACGATGTGACCCGATGAGCCAGCTTTTTCTGAGAACATGACCAAACGAGCTAGCTTTTCTGCACGATGTGACCCGATGAGGCAACTTTTTCTGAGGACGTGACCCGATGAGGCACGTTTTACCAAGACAAGAGCCCCGGCTACGGCTCCATCCGCTCTAGCTATAAATACAGCGCAACTCATCCAACATCTCCATAGCAGCACCACCAAGTAGAAAACATGGACAAGGAGAAGGAATGGGAGAAAATCCTCAAGCTTTTGAAGGACTGGGTGTCTCCCCATGAAACCACCGCTCGCCATCATGGCGCTAGTCAGCAGCCTTTCACACACCAAACTTTTTCGGAACTGGTGGATCTGAGGAAGCTGCCTTGTAGTACGCCTAATGATTCTGGGTCGAGCCGCAGCCCCCCACCTATGCCCGCGGAACGCCCTCCGGAAGGGCCCCCCATAGGGGTGCCGCCACCCCTATGTTGGTGTCGGGACACCTGCAAGTGCGTCAAATCAACCGATGAGTGGAGCATTGTACAGCGCTATTGGTGCTGCCCAAACTACGCTGTGGACTACACCGACAGGCAGCCAGTAATGATACCGTATTTCAGGGTACAATGCTATTTTTTCTTCCCGTAACGGCGTAACGAACTCTCTTTACCCACTGCAGTCTCCGCCCCTATGACATGTGGTGGTTGTTGAGACGGAAGAGCTGGGCCAGGGAGGACATCGAAACCCGTGAAAGGCGCCTCAAATAGTTGAAAGCTGAGTAGGCCGAGCAAGGTAGGCGGGACAGGCAGCGCGAGGAGCAGGAGCGTGAGCATGGGAGGTGACGGGAGGCTGAGAGGGAGCAGAAGAGGGCCATCGCGGCGAGAGCTAAGGTGCAAGGTGAGGAGTACAACGCCGAGCTGGGCCGCAAGGGCAAATGGCCACGTTCCACTCAGTAGTTCTACCCTATTCGTCCATATATCCCATGTATTTCCAATTCCCTAAAGGCATGCGTGTACCGTCCTCGGTTCGTTGTCTTGCGTGCCATGTAACCCCTTTCTCCGATGAAATGTCATGTTCTTATCGTTGCGTCATTTCCCGGAAGTTCTCCAAGGGAGTTGTGCATGAATTCCCAGACGTATTGTAATATCATTTGCATTCGTACTTACAAATCATTAATACCTCAATCGTTCTCAAAAAAATCTTACAAAATTCTCCTTAGTACAACAATACAGGACATATTGTAAAAACATATTTACAACAATAAATAGCCGCTGCAATAAATTACAAAAATAAATCCCTGTCGCCGGTTGAACCCCTTGTCGTCGGTTGAGATCCGACAGGAAGTTATCGCCGTTTCGACTGGCGACAGGAAGCTATCGCCGTTTCAATTGGCGATAAGCCCTGACCCCTATAAAACCCTCTTGGAACCCTCAAAATTCCACACAGGACTCAGTTTTATTCAGGAAAAAGAGAAGGACACAAGAGAGGAGGAGAAAAGCTAGCGGCTACTGCTTGTCGATTGGCCACCTCTCGGGTAATGTACTGATTCACGAGTGAAGTCCGCTTTACATACTTTTTTTGTAGGCTATTTAGTTCTAGATATGTAGTTCATCGTGTAAATGTTCTTGACATCGCGCAGTGTAAAATATGTCCGACGTCAATTTCAAAATTTATTATGGGCGAGGACTATTATGGAGGTCTGAGGAATTGTTTTGAGTTATTTTCGACCAATGGACGTGCCACTACTAAGACCGAGCAAGCGTACATTGCACAGTGATGCGGTGGTTGTTCCACACATTCCAAGTGGACCATGATGTGTACGACGACATTGAGTTGCCTTGCCCCCGAGCGGTGATAGCCCATGTATTGGGAGTTAGTGCAACTTAAGGAACAAATTCATGGCGGTCGATGTAAGAATGGCGAGGAGAGGGATGGAAATTGGTCCTTCGTTCAAAGCTTATGTCAAACCCATCGCAGACATCGAGTCCGAACAAGTAGGAGTTCTCGACACCGAGGAAAAATCGGTGACTCGGTAGCGCACACAATGGCTGAAGGACAAGGGGTTGCTGATGCCGTCGACGAATACTATGCCGAAGTACCTCCTTCAGTAAGACAAACTAGTGGGCTTGCTGACGAGGGGGAGGAGCTGGAAGACCTAGTGCAAATGATGGATCTCGAAGACCAGGACTACATGGCATTGTCTGAAGATGAAGGTTCCGATGACGATGATGATGCGGACCAGCAGGCGATTCCATCCGAGTGGAACACATACCAGTTCGAGAACCTTGTTGTCAACGAAGCCTCCCGTGTACCGTGGGAGTACGACCAGAGCGAGGTCAGACTAGGAGCTATGTAAAAATGCAAGGAGGCCGTGCAGGATGCGGTCAAATTCTGGGCATTGTCGGTGCGGCGCACATTCACCGTCGTCAAGTCTACCCCAAAATGCTACGACGTGAAGTGCGGCATAGAGGGATGTCCTTGGCGCGTGCACACATTTCAGCCCAAGTGGGACACCTACTGGAAGTGCTCCATAGTGGTCCCTCACACATGCGTCGTCGCTGAGTCAATGCGACCCCACCGAACTCGTCATCGAGCTTCATCGCCAATCTCATGTACGGTGAGATTGTGGATAACCTAGATTTTGAGCCACGATCCATCATTCGGCCCATTGAGGCAAGGTTCCAGTACACTATCAGCTATGCAAAGGCTTGGAGGGCAAAACAAAAGACATTGGAATCAAGGTTCGGCACGTTCGAGGATTCCTACCACAACCTTCCTGGGCAACTCCGAGTCATGAAAGACAGGAATCCCGGCACTCATGTCGACATTCAAGATGCCACGCATCCGAAGTGGCCTAATAAGAGGGTACTACAACGAGCATTCTTCGCCTTTGGTCCATGCATCAATGCATTCCAGCACTGTCGTCCAATCTTGTGCATCGTTGGCACATTCCCGATCGGGAGGTACAAGGGCGGATCATCGATCGCAATAGCGACGGACGAAACAATCAAGTTCTTCATGGCATTCGCTTTGTTGAAAGCGAAGACGGATAATGGGTCGTGGTTCCTGAAGAATGTGAGGATTTACATTTGTGCAGACCGCCCCAACGTATGCCTCATACATGATCGCACGCAGCCATTGCGTGCAATAACTCGGCCATAACGAGGAGAGAACGTACCACTTCCATGACCGGATCTACAGAGCGGGTGGTACATGAGGCACTTGGTGCAAACATCTATAAGCGATTCCGCAACAAAGACTTGATGAATCTATTCAAGCGCTCAGGCAACCAAAACCAACAAATGAAGTTCAAACGATCGGAAGATTCGGACGACCGGACCCAAACCTACGAGAGAGAGGCGGCGAAGGGCCGCCTGCTACCGACTGTGCCCCCGGCATTACCACAGCTACCCACAAATGGTCCTAGAGTCACGAGGAAGGCAGGGGCACAGGTCAAATGCTTCTCAGACTGGATTGAGCACGAGCCTAAGGAGAAGTGGTCACTGCTACATGATAGGGGTGGTGCTCAATATGGTATCATGACAACCAACCTAGCTGAGGTCTACAACTAGGTCATGCGCGGCGCCAGGTGCCTCCCTTTGGTTGGTATTGTGGAGGCAATTCTTCGCGGTACCATAAACTACTTTGTTAACAGATGCAGCAATGCGTCGCTCGCCATGGCAAATGACAGAGTACTATACTCCGCCATGATCACCGCATACAGGAGGAGAAGAGCAAGAAGAGTGAGATGCACCGGACATTCAAGATGGGCACGAGGGAGCTTCGCTTCGAGATAATGTGCAGGGATAAAGGACGTCGCGGGACTAACCGCGAGAGGATCACCCATGAGTGCACGCTCCGCCGTGATAGTTGCGTATGCACTTGTAACAAGCCCCTTCTTCTGCATAGGCCCTGCTCCCATGTCATGGCTGCCTGTTCGACGGTGGCGCAGCATCCCGAGCAGTACCTCTCTCACTATTTCACCAAAAAGGTGGTGATGCAAATATGGACTGGAGAGATGTGTGGTTACGCCGTTGTTGGCCATTTCACTGGCCATCCCACCTAGGAGCAACTAATCTGGGCCGCGAACATTGTTAGGCTCAAAGGAAAGGTTGGCCGGCGACAGGTACGACGCATCAAGAACGATATGGACGAGGCAGAAGCCGGACGTCGCACGAAGAAGTGCTCCATTTGCAGGGAGTCTAGACACACCTTCAAGACATGCCCTACGCGAAATACTCAGGACCAAAGAGACATCGGCATTCCGGACGTCGCCGTGGGGACCTCATCCGGTGCCCCGACTAGAGGCAGTCCACATGGGAGACGTTGAGACCACGAGAAAAAAACGGACAGTAGTAATATATTATTATCAATGTTGTGAATTATCATTTCAATTAAGTGTTATGACGTTCTGCTGCAAGTTCTGTAATATCAGTGTGTATGAATTCTCGAGCGAATCGCAATATCACTTACCTTCCCCTTTACGAATCGTTCATACCTCAAACGTCCTCGGTAAATTCTCCAAAAATTAACCGTAGTAAAACAACATACGACGATGAAAAAAATGTTATTACGAGTCTAAAAGATTTTGTACCGTTTAAAATTTATGAAAATCACAAACTGGCTAAGTGGAATAGAAAAAATCAAAAACTGATTAGGGCTGAGGTATCTACTAGCGATAGGGTTTTCTCGCCAGTTGAACTGACGATTGCTTCCTGTCACCAGCTCAACTGGTGATAAATACCTCAACTGGCGACAGGGGGGATAGGGTCCCTGTCGCCAGTTCAACTGGCGATAATTGAACATATTTTTATAATTTCTGGGGGCGGTTATTTATTTTTGTAAATATTTTTTAAAATATTATTATTTTTTTAAAAAAAATTCCGAGGCAGCGTGGGTGCTACTGTCATCTGCTATGGGCTCCAGGAGATTTGCAAATCGGAAGATTCTTTCCGCGGAGTCGCATCCTTTCCCTTGGTGTGCTCTCTCCTCTTGAAATCCCCGAAAGAGCTCGGCGAAGGAGGTAACAAGCACAGATCGATCTCCTTTCTCACCATCTCCAAAGAACAAACAAGGTGATTCTTTTTCTTTTTATCCCCGGAAATAGATAGCCTATTGATGCTTTATTCCTTGTAAGATTTATGCTACGAGTAGTTTCCCCCCGTTTCTTGGGTCAATTCGGGTGCTTTTAGATGGGGATCGATTGGAGAAACGCCCGATGGGATTGTGCTAAATGCTGTTCGGCGATCTAGTTGTGGGTCTGTAGCTGGATTGTTGGTTGGGGAGAAGCAGAAGCATCTAATTCTAACCACTTCAGGGCTTGTTTGGGTAGGGAGGGATTAGAACCAATCCTTTCGATTGGAAGGGATTTTAGTTCAAATTCCGAGTCAATCCGAAAGCCCTCAAGCAGTTTGGAGTAAATTACTTTGTTCTATGAACCAGTAATCAAGATAGAAATCCCTAACGTACAGTATTTCCCCTTGGTTACAACATCAATGCATTCTGCGAGGGGATCCCTAATGTACCTTCCTTATTAGAGGATATAGTTCGAATCAGGTCTTTTTAGGGGATTGAAATCGGGTTTTGCATTTTTGCCTTGAGAAACAGGGAGCAAAATGAGCGTGTATATGTTGGCTAGGAAAGGTAAGCATATCATTGCTGGGAGTGTGCAATATTGAATGTACGGTTTATACTTGAATATCTAATGTTTGGTAGGATCTTCAATCCCTGAACCATTTTCTGTCTAGACGGCCATTTGTTGCAAAATTAATCCTATGCTGCAAAGTGTGAACCCTTCAGTGTGAGGTCCAACATGAACCACCTTTAAATTGTCCTCAAATTTGTGAAACAACTCGGCAACTGGCAGTGGTAAGACAAAACAAACCGATCAATTTGGAGGAAGTGAAGGAACATGCTATTTTTTTAAGTGCTTGTGGTTTGGTGAAGATTAATTATGTTGTGCTACTCTAATGCTCAGGTTGATCTTTCTTTCCAAATTTCCTTTTGACCGCAGGGTCATGGCAGAGACCATAGATTTAACAGGGGATGGAGGTGTTCTTAAGACGGTGGTTAGGAAAGCAAAGGATGATGCTATGGAGCCATCTGATAGCCTTCCATTGGTTGATGGTACGGCAATCTAATTTACCCTGACATTGCACAAGCAGTTGCTTTTAGCTAGTTCAAAAATTTGTCCATTCAGCTGTGTTGCCCTAGGTTAACTGTAATTTTCTCTAGTAAAAGTGAACTGCTGGTTGTTTCATTTATGATGTTCAACTGTAAACGAAGTTCAAGATTTCGAGTATGAGTACCTTCAGAATACAAGACATACTAGTATAAACCATAGTTACCAGAAACGCGGTTCGTCTGAGTCGTGGTACGGGATTCGGGTTCGTAGTTCGCCACTTTTTCTTTCAATTTCCACTGCAAACACGAACCCTGTACCATAAACCGGTTCGGGTTTGATGAATCCGGTTCGCGATTCACGGGATTTTATAGTGAATCCGGTAAGTATGGTATAAACATTTATCTGTCTACTTTATTTGCAGTTCATTATGAAGGCACACTTGCTGAAAATGGTGAAGTTTTTGATACCACTCGTGAAGACAATTCTATTTTCTCATTTGAAATCGGGCAGGGAGCTGTCATTAAAGCATGGGATATAGCATTAAGAACTATGAAAGTATGTGAACGCTCTGATCTCTTGCTCATTTTGATCATCTCTAAAGCATTTTCTAATATGGTATGGCATATTGGAATATTGAAGGTTGGTGAGGTTGCAAAAGTAACATGCAAGCCAGAATATGCGTATGGAAGTGCAGGCTCTCCACCGGAGATACCACCCAAGTCAGTTTTGCTCTTTCACGCGGCACTGGATTGAAGATCTGGGTTTTGTCTGGTCAATAAAGTTACTAATGGAGCAGCTTTGTCTTTGCAGTGCAACCCTCATTTTTGAGGTGGAGTTAGTGGCTTGTAGGCCAAGGAAAGGTTCGAGTCTGGGCAGTGTATCAGATGAGAAAGCCAGACTAGAGTAAGATATTTCCAAATGTTCACTTGTTAGTATATAAATAGCAAGTTCCCAACTATTATGTGAAACAGCCCAATTGTACAAGATTAGGAGTACTAGATTAAAAAAAATCATGTACTTTTAGTTACTGTCTAGTTTCAAGTGAGTTCATGATGACACTATAATACTTGGGAGTAAGAAGTTGCAGTCATAGTATCCACCTTATAATCTAGTGTGGTATTCTGAGATTTATGCTAAAAAGATTGTTTACTTCCCACTTTTTTTTACCATCAAGTACTACATTTTCTGAAATACATCAATTTGGACAGGGAACTTAAGAAGCAGCGAGAGCTTGCTGCTGCTACCAAAGAGGAAGAGAAAAGGAAGAGGGAGGAAGCGAAGGCAGCCGCTGCGGCTCGTGTGCAAGCGAAACTTGAAGCGAAGAAGGGGAAGGGGAAAGGGAAGGGGAAATAGATTACTACCTATATTTGCTGCAAGCGAAACTTGAAGCGAAGAAGGGGAAAGGGAAATAGATTACTACCTATATTTGCTGCTGACTATTGTAACCTAGAAAATAATCTGCATAAAGCATCAAACTGCAATATTGCTTATTGGCTAATGGCTACTGTACTTGGGATGCGGCATGCTTATATTGTCTGACACTGGCCGTACTGAAAGAACAAAATAATCATACGCTTATTGCTATTTGCTATCTTTGGTTTTTACAATGTTCTCTCCTGTGTCATTACTGAGTAGAATTAACATTTACCTTATAGTTTAACTGCAAATTTATGCTGAATGCTGAGCGTTGGAATTCTGACCTGATGTTAAAAGAGTCTAAAAGCAAACCTTTACACGTTTCAACCATACTGCATAGCCTGCATGAGATAAAGAAATCGCCTTCGCCGGCAACCTCTGCAGACTAGCTTTGCACTGCAATACTGTGAGGTACCGCATTTGAACTGCAGACGACTTCGGAACAGAGCTTTAATAAATTATCCCTACAGCACATACTTGTGCAAAGAAATTGCATCAATGTATAACACATGCAACATTTATTTCTGAACAAATGTACACAAATAATCTTAGAAAATTACTTTCATGACCTTTCTCTGCAATACATGGCTTTCGAACATAGTATGGGCACTAACTTTACAACAGAATTGATCAGGTTCAAAATTTTGTGTATAAGCACAGCCTACTACAGATTATGAGAGGCAACAGCCATTTTTCACATAGTATGTTGAAGAATAATAAAAAAGGGCTAGCTTAACATTTGCATGTCCTAACTCAGAATAGACCCCTGGACGAAACACTCCTGGTGCTGTGTTCACCTTCTCCTGTGTATAACACTTGCAGAGTTTCAAGACCTATCTGCTGACCTGCTCCAATCCAAAATCGTTCAGAAAAGGTACATTTTGGCAGTTGAATGGGAATCCAGAGCTCGTTTCACAGATTAAAAACTACCTATTGTGAATGTAATGCTATCTTGTGTAAATCACATCAGTGGGGTAGATAGTGGAATATCATGTGATATACGGTACCGAAGGCCATTGCTTGTATTGTTTGATACTGGGCAGAGCCAGCAGAATATGTTTGGCCCCAGCACCTGTGTATAACAATCAGGAATAATCAGAACAAATAACAAGTGCTGCCTCCTGTGGGTAAGAAAGCAACTAAGGAAACATGAGTATACTATTTAACTATACTAGCCGAGTGCATGTGCGATGCAATGGATTTCAAATAAACATAATATAAGTTATAAACTTAGAAAACCAATATGCTTAAAGGTAATTATCCCTACATATAAAAATATCATACATAATTTGCATCCAATCAACAAGCCAGATGGAATCTTATCACAAGTCACATGCACAGATAATTTGATTATCCACATAAGATCCTTCAAGTAATATGTGCATGTATGCACATATTAAAATATTCACAAAAGATCCCACAACCTCAAGAGGTGAAAATAAATTCAGTGGGGGAGGGCCTTGGGGGAGGCCCCTCCTTGCCTGCCACACATCACCCCCCTCCCCCTGAATCCAACGGACTTGGGGGAGGGCCTCACGGAGAATTCCCTTCCTCAAGAGGTGGGGTGGTATGACAGACTCACCAATCACCATCACCACCAAGCCCTTTTATAATAGTAAAGAAATGCACATACAAAAAAAAAAACAGTATGTAATACTAGCAGAGCTTCAATGCGAACATCAATACCAGCGGCATAAGATAACTACATGTGATTTGATAAACAAGAAGGGTATAACATCCAGGTTAATATAGCTAGGAAAAACTAAGTGCCCAAGCTGTTGATGTATTTAAACGGAGGACAGAGAGATAGCCATTAACATTATTTCTCAAAGTAAACTATTTGACTCTTCTTGTTTTGCATTTATATTTGGATACGCGGAACATTTACACTCTCAGGGAAAGACGCAAAACAGCAGTGTAGAAAATAGTTCTTACTGAAATAAGATTCTCATAGACACCAAGGTCATATGGATGATGATAAAGGTTTCCACCCTTTTCTGCCAACCACATTGCTCTAATTCCTTCATGGTACTGCAACCATTAATAAAAAGCATTGTCAAAACTTTCTATAAACAATAGTGCTGTCAGCATCAAGAGAAATCTGGTGTCACAAACCTCAATTGTAGTTTTATTCTGTAATATGAGGTAAATATGCCGGCCCAAGAGCACTGCCAACGACAAAGCTAATGGGCAAAGAATGACCCCACAAATAATCTGTCCAGTTGATAAGTTCTTCAAAATTTGCACGTTTTGAATTCAAATGGAATTCCTGACAATGGTTCAGATTAACATGCAACATGCTAGTGACTTCCAAAAAACATTCTCAGATTACTTACAATCGATGTTCTAGAAGAATTATTGCCTGACTGTTCATCTTTAGGAACACTGTGCATGACGCTCCCTATAATCAGAATCTGAGAGAAAACTGAAACTTTTCAATGCTCTACCCCCTGGAAACCATAGTTGCTGAAGCAAATCAAAGAAACTAAACTACCATAGAATAGAAGCTTGCAATCACAGTATACAGTACAAAGACTAAGAATATCTTGTAGTTCTCGTGTCCAACACAGTTATTAATCCAAATACAGTGATGGTCCTGCACATAAGAAGTTGATGAAAATGTGAAACTGGACAGCAAATAGAAGAATGACATCATATAGTTTGTACTGGCCAGCACCATTTTTAGAACGCATCTCTTGCAAACACGGCAATGGTGTGCGCGTGGAGGTTTATAGTGGCAACATTTCTGGCAATATCTCAAATCACCACCCTGCAAAAACAGTACAGATACAATATCTTGTGATAACAAGCCAACGAGAAGTTAATTTTGTCAGCTATCAGCATGAAAGTATACTCCGAACTAAATTGGCAAACTGGCCCATGGTTTTTCCCACTTACTGGAAAGATAATGCCACTTGCCCACCTCAAGTTATTCACATACTAATGACTAATCTCCCTTTCATTTTTCTCCATTTTAGGTGACAAGCTAACAGCACACTGTAAGCCAGTTTGGTAGGTTAGATTTGTACGGAGTTTAAATAAATTCTGATAGTGAATTTTTAGCTTGAAATCACTGAAGGCAAATGAGAAATCTTCTGAAGGAAGCAAGACATACGACCACTACAATGTAACTTGCTTCAAGTCATTTTAGTGCTTAATCTCTTCAAGAGGAAGCATAGTCCAAAAATCTTGAGTTGACTATAAAACACCTTAATATTCTAGTCGATATACTTAAATGGTCATCATCCCAGGCCAGAAACAGAAAACGCTGCTAATACGATAGCTCAAAGCCTCAAACCACGAAAACACACCTATAGACCTGCACCTACACGAATGCACAGCAAAATGAAGGGAAACAGAAACTTGGATATACCATGGGATCAGACTGAATAGCCATCCTCTTGCAGTATGATATCTGATTATCTCCATTCAACATCACGTGCATTTAAAAATTGCAAGATAACAAAAGCTAACGAACCGAAAGGCTTTGCAGGGTGTCTAATAGGCAATATCCACCACTAGAAAAAGATTAGCAGCGCCAGCTTCTGAATTCGGAGCCACTTTGGTTATCTTATAGCTTACTGGATCTCAAACCCATAGAAAATTCAAGATGTTATCTAAACAAGCCTACAAACTCAGACTAGATCCACTCATTCCGTGGAAGTTAGGTACCAGGGCCAACACTCGGATTCGGATCTAAATTATCTGTCAGTAACACAGTCCCTCCTCCAACGGTCCCATCTTTGAGCTGAAATCGCCAGAATAGAACAATTTACACTCCAAATGATCCAGATCCTACGACAAATTGCCTTTAAACCGCATTTCTACTATACACATGCACGGCATACAAAGCTCCAACTTTCAAGAGAAAAATGGCAAATTTTGCAAATACCGAGCACCATTCCACTCCACAGATCCAAAGCTCCACAGCAGCTAGCTAGCCGAGGCCCGAGACGGAGAATGGGTTGGGGGGCACGCACCTTGCGCTTGATCTCGTGGACGGGGCTCTCGGCGTCCTCGACGTCGGGCATGAATGCGGGCGGCACGCGCCCCGGGTCCCGGCAGACGGCGACGGCGTACGTGGCGACGCAGGCGGCGGCGAGGGCCGTGAACGCGGCGGCGTTTGCCACCCCGGCGGCCGTGGCAAGCCCCAGCCACCCGGCGACGGCGACGAACACCGTCGTGTAGTAGACGTACCCGATCGCCGCGAGCACCGAGAAGATGGGCAGCGTCAGGTATCCCGGCCGCCCCATCGCGGAGGCCTCGGAGCCGCTCACCTACGCCTAGGGTTCCGGCCGGAGGCGGGGGGAGCGCATCCGCGTGCTGGGCAAGCGGGTCGGGCGCGCAGGCGGCCGGCCCGTTTAAGACTTTAAGGGAGGTTACTTTATTCCGCGGGAAGAAGCAGCGGCGAGATGTGAAGATGGGGGAGAAAGATGCAGCAGCAGAGCAAGCAAAGCATGGAGCAGCCAGTTTGGTAGCCTATCTTAAAAGCTTTTTTTCCCCCCGATAAATCTCCAAACTAGCAGTTTGGTAGGCTTAATAATGCTATTAAACAAGTGATGTAACAATTGTTCAAAAGCTAATAAAGGTTGTTCTTTCTTGCGATTAACTGGTTCCCCTGCCGACATCGTCGAACGCGCCTTCGAGTGGGCAACAACTTCCAGTAGCTAGAGCAGGACAATGGGCTGCATTATGCAGGTGTGCCGGCCGGTTTGGTGCGGTTCATAAGCGTGCACGTTCAACATGAATTGTACTGTTCCTCTGCTCCGGTGGCCTGGCGGGCTAACGAGCCGGTCTCCCGCCAATGGGCACTATCCGGTCACTACCAAAACAGCGAGGTCACGGGCACCGCACACGGCACAGCAAATTGTAAATGTCACGTCGCTTTATGGTTCATTCATGACAAAGAGTTAGGTCATCGCAAAAAAAAATGATAAGAGTTAGGAACAAAAAACGAAAATCTTGTTGAGTGAACATTTTCAAAAGGAACAAGGATCTTAAATGTATTTTATCTTAACTACTAAAGATTTAAGTTTACTCCCGCAGGGGACGATCGTCCCACCCCACCTACGCCAAACCGTCGTCCTGATCCACGCCAAACCGCCGCCCAACCGCACTATCATCCTCGATCGCGTCGCGCCCTCCAGTTCGCAGTTCGTCGTGTCCCGGTTCGTGCTCCCCTGGCATGTCGGCGTTCATTCCCCCTCGAGTGCGCCACCTCGACACGGCCGCGCTCCACCTTGTCTTCCTCGACCGCATCGCCCTCCTTCGTTCACGCGCTGCGCTCGCTTGGTATGTGTTCGGCGGACTGCAACGGCCTAGCAGCATAGTGTATCCCCCGTATGTATCCCCATCGTCGATTAAATCTTAATCCATGCGGCCGTGAAGTTCTCCGATGCCCGTGAAATCTCCCAGTTCCTCGCCGCAAGGTCAGATTTTCCTTCCCCCCATGATTTGTGTGGATACCATACCTCTCAGGTCTCTCTTAACCAGTCGAGTCGAAATCTTGGTGGCTTCCCCTCCAATTTCTAGACCAACTTGACACTTTTAATTCTTGGCCTGGCGCTGATTAAGTAACACTTCGGTTTGGGTTTACTTTTGTGGTGATTCTTTGGGAATTAGAGGCGAGGGTTTGTTATGTACGCCCTCTGAAGAGAGCCTCAGATTCGTCAAATTGTTGCACGCACAAGTGGATTTCTGACCTCAAATTCGTCAAATTATTTTCTTGGTGCTGTGAAAAAAATAGTGATCAGTGCTGGCTATTTTATTCGTGAGTGGACTGGTGTCTCACATTTGGCGCATGAGTTTCTGCCTCCGTTTTCAAGGAACAGTGTTGAGGCAGATTTTGAGATAAAGCTACAAACTGATGGCCCACCTTTTGCAAGGGTGCAAAAAAGGGGCGATTGAGGCAAGGCAAGGCATGCCTTTTTGTGGCCAGCAGGCAGCAGCCGAATGGCTTCAGTTTTTGCTGGAAGGACTGATAATGTAGAGGTCTAAGGCACACTCTTTTTTCCTTTTCTTAATCAAGATGTGTAGGTGATCGATCCCAACTTAGTTCCCCTTTGAAGTTTCTAAGCAACTTTGTGAAAATGGAACCTCTGTAGAGACATTAGCAATCCTGAAAGTTTGAATTGTTCTCTTGTTGGTATTCATTTTGGTCACACTTCCACTGTTCTAAAAATGAAACTCCATATTCTTATTTCCCAATGCTCCAGATGGTTCTAGCGGAAGTGGATCCTCAAACAATCTGGTACTTCAAGCTCCACAGCCAATACGTGAGGATTACATGCAGAATGTTGTTTCTTGCACATCCAAAAGTCAAGGATTCTCTAGTGTTTTACGAGCGCTCTTTCCTGGAAAAGAAACGAAGGAAGAAATCGATGAGGTATGTCGTCGGGTTTCTATAAGACTTTATTTTCCTACTACCTCTACATGGATGTTTATCCCAATGATAAGAGAATTAAGTGTTATTGAAGCAGCTTCATGTCTTGTAGGACCCACAGCCAAACAGTACAGATGTTGCAGCTGTTGGTTCACAATAAAGTAGTTTAATTTGATTGAACTTGCCCATTGTCTTTTTATCATCTGATGCAAACAAGCTTTTGGTAAAGCATCTAAATTGCGATATTCAAGGAGCCTCGAGCGCTGAAAGCAAGCCCTGGCACCTACTGCACAGGCGCAGGGGCAGGGGCAGGGGCAAGCGAAGCACTCCAACGGGGTGTCGTCGCTGGAGCAGCGACGGTAGGAACGCGAGAGGAAGCAGCAGGAGGAGGACACCCGCACCATGTCCAGGCTTGCGGAGGCCATCCCAGACAACAACGTTAGGTTCAGGCTGTTGAAGCAGATTGCGGGTTCAGAGCAACGTCGGGTTCACCTGAACAAATGAAGACTGTGTGATTTTCTAGACCTGCTCATAATTTGACTTGGAAATTTTTTATGATGTGTTTAATAGAGTATACGAAGTCCTATGAATTTCCCAACCATCCATTCAATGCATTTGTTCGTTCTGACAAAGTTCCTTTCTTGAAGCAGGTAGCTTTGCCACTCTCTATGTCCACGATTCTCCGGCGCTAACGAGCACGCCGTGATGTATCTGGTGAAGGACATCGGTGACACCATTGGCCTCATGGTTGTGGCCCTGGTGCTCCTGGGCACATGTCATGTCGTCCTCGCCGTGTTAGAGCCCCGGGATACGTGTGTTGTACCATCGTTCAGATAGGCGACGACACGCCGGAGACGCCCAATTTCCTCACCCAGCTCACTCGGGTCACCATCAGCCACTATACTCACTTATCCAATCATGGAAAGCTAAATACGTTAATTAGGACTAGAACTTAAGCGGTATGTTAGTGTGATATGGTTTTCGCTCTTTGCACAACTGAAGTTTAACATGTTTGAATACTTTGGTCAATTAGCAAGAACTTCAATTGGTGCATCAGGCTTGTTCACAGTTTTTTGCAGTGCAAGTGTTTTAACTGTCAATTTTTCAAAATTTTCTAATTCTGTCAAAAATGGCAAGAAAGAAAATTTAGAAAGGAACAAAATAGAACAAAGGGAAGAGGAAGTCAAGAAGAAGTTCTTACTTTTTAGCTCGAAGTTTTTCTTCTCCAAAGCAATCAGTCGTTGCGTCAGTTCTCCGACTGCAGCGACGTTCTCAAACATATGATATAGAAAATATATAGCAAACCTCTTTAAGTTTCAAAAACTTCATGAAATTAATGTAATAGTGGTCGTAAGGAATTTACCTGGATCGCTTTGTCCGCATACTGGGAGTAAAAAAGACCCAGAGTATGTCTGTGATTGACAATCTACGATCTTCTTCCAAGCCTCATCGAGTTTTTTTTATTATCAAGGTCCCGAGACTGATTAGGAATGTCATGGAAGCGAGGAGACCTCCTAACCGAATGACTCCCCTCCAACAGGTCAATCACCTCAACCATTTCAGTCCCAGTAGTGAGCAGAACCTACTGGGACTTGTCTTCTACAGCCACCTCAAAGGTGCAATCGGAGCCGCCACAAACTCCTAAGCAGGTATTGGTGTTTCCACCTGCTCAGGGGCTGGTTTGATCGCCATTTCCTTAGGAATTTCCTCCTAAGGGGTGCTCTAATCAGAGACGATCGGAATACCAGAGGATCTATCAAAGTAGAAGAAAGGAAAATTAGATTTTCAAAATACCAGAACATTAAAGGTATATATTTACGTAAGTTTCTTTCATGCAAACATACCTAGTTTTCTTGGTCCTGATCTTGAAACGCCCTAGAGCAAAGTCCAGAGTGCTTGCCTTCCTCTTCTTCTCAATCGATTTCATCGGTTCTGACCCGGTAGGGCTGGTTAGACCCCTCACATCCTCCAACTGGAGGTCGGAAGAAATCTCCCCGACCACTTGGTCGGAGAGAAGTCCCCTGACCATCTGGTCGGAGAAGGTGGTTTTGTCGAAATCTGGAGTAACTACTTCAGGAGATATTGTTTGGTTGTGTGCGACCATTCTGGGGCATACGACCTCCGGACCTTCAATCTACGGGTTCTCCTTCCCTCCCTCCTAAGTTACAAATTAAAGTTTGATTAGGCGACGAAATTTCTCATCTAAAGATGTACATTTCTTTTTCGGTGTTACTTTTACCTCCGAAGGACCATTATCCTGAGTGGTCGACGGGGAGGAATCAGTTGGAGCAACGATTGAAGTAGAGCCCTCATCGGACTCTTTAATCTTCAATCCGACAGCCTCCATATCAAAGCAGTATTATATATCGATCGGAAAAATACATAAACGATGAAGAAAAATTGTCATTTACCTTGAGTATTTCTATTCTCTCTTCCATGGAGAGAACAACCAAGATCTGAGGGATATCTACCTTATCACCAGGCTCCTCAGCACATATCATTTTGACCCGCTCTCTGATTTTCTCAGAGGAAAGGGCTTCAAAAGAATAAAAAAAAATACTTCAAAGTTACAAAATAATCAACTAAATAAACCATTCTGGTAGAGATTTTTTAGGACTTACATTCCCTGAAATCCTTGGTCGCATCATCATGACCAATGTACCAAAGCATGGTATGCTCTCGGAGCTTTAGGGGACTTATCTGGTGCGTGGTGAAATCCTTCACCACGTGCTAAGAAGTCAGCCCCTTAACGAGCACTCCCGAGCTGACACCGCCAACTTCCCCGATCTTGCTATCTTGTAAAAATACCTGAAGACCTTCAGATTCGGCGGAATCCCTAGGTACGCCTTGCACAAGTAGATGAAGATGTTAAGGTTGGCGATCAAGTTAGGAGTCATATTCACAAGTTCGACTCTATAGTACTCAAGGACCTTGGAGATGAATGAGTGAGCTGGCGACATAAATCCACACTCGATATACGCGAGGAAAATAGGAATTTCCCCCTCATTACCACTCAGATAATGCTCCCCAACCACAGATCTCCAAGATATCATATTCATGTCGGGAAGCATCCCGTTCTTCTCCAAGGCTTCAAGTTTCCTCTTGCTCAGATCCAAGGCCAACCAGTGGGTTATTGAGTCCGACATTGTTGATTTTTGGCGAGAGGACGAAAGTAGGTCGGAGGAGATTTTTCAGCAAGAAGATGAAAAGGGATTCAAGTAAAATCTAGGAGTGTAAAAGCCCTAAAGCCTTGCACAATGGGGATTTTATAGCCGCATTTCCTCAACTGCAAAAGAGAATTGCCCAAAAACCCAACAGGCACAAACCTCTTCGGTTTTCCAGACAGTTTCTCAACTTTAAAGTGAATATAGACCACCTCGTTATCTACGCCACTAAGACGAGGATTTTTCCTGATATAAATTTCATCGGAGAAGGGTTCACACTACAAACTCACTTAAAGTTCGGGGGCTAACTGACGAGGATTAAAATATTACTTTAATATTTAGTTAAAGACTACATGTCTTTCATGGTCATAACCCCTAAAGTTAACGAGCCTTGTGGTTGTGAGAATTCCAGATGTTACGCTATGGGTACCCTGGTCAGACAAGGTTCTGTACCCAATCCCCGACTATATGGTTGTTCGTAGAAGCTTTGAACTGACACTTAGACCCGATTCCAAGTATATCTCTCCCATATGATGAATGGAACACATATCTTATATGTTACAAACCACACGAGGTTTCATAAGCCCTAAGTCACTGACAATAAGAACTTCATGGTTTTATCTCCCACTGACACTAACCAGTGATTAGTTACTGGCTTACCAAACGACAACTGCCTCCGCAACCGGACGTGTCATTTCCAATAGTCATCTTCTTTAGGAGTAACTGTCACATCTTCGCCAGTTATTTAAAGGTGGATGACGAACAACCAAGACAATCCAATTCGGAAGATCAACAGGCAATTGGATTTCATTCGAGGCATTAGCATAGCAGTTAATACATTCTGTGTAATTAGGGCTAGTCCATCATCTTGTCAAGGGCACCCCTGTAATAGCCAGTTCATTGCAATAAATAGCAGTCTCATTCTCATCCAAAGAATCTTAGTCATTTTTTTCTATTTATTTCGTAAGATCGGTGACTCGATCGTCGACAACTGTCACCCCCTGTATCCTTCAATTTGGGGAAGTCCTTGTGAGCCCCACCTATCATTCACCTAACTTGGCCAACTTGTCATCTTATGTGGCAAAATAGGCTACACATCACACCACACGGGCAAAACTATTCTGCGAAATCGGGTTAATGTGTTATTTGAACTGGACTGCAAAGTTCGAGGTGCTAGATATTTAGTTTTATAGTTCGAAGTGTTGGACGGACTTTCAAGCAAAGTTTAGGTTGTTATGTGGATTTTTTTTCCTGTATATAGTAAGTACTTAAGTTTCGTACGTTCTCGTGAGTTGAACTCTTCGCACTATGAGTTCTGAAATCAGGTAAAGCATTAATGCCACTTTTAAGCGTCTGTCACATCGCTTTGTGGTTACTGCTTCAGCGGTACAGGTACTTCTAGTATATTATTATTGCAGATTCTAGAGGGTTTTGAATCAATGGCGACATCGATCCGAGTTCACAATGAAAAAAAAAACAATGACCACATAGATCGAGTTCACAATGCAAAAATCAATGGCGCTAAGATATTAATTGTCGGAGCGACAACGCGTAGACTTGTGTTAAAGAACAAATTCGAAAACACATGGCAAAATACTATTTTGCCTAAAATCAATCGCTATTCGGTATGAGGGTTTGCTATGCGTACATTCCAGGGATTGGGTAACCGGTTCAAAAAAATTACTGGGTGGCCGGTAAACGAAAAATTTCAACCTAATTTTTTTTCAGATTTTTTTTAAAAAGATAAAAACAAATTCGAACAAAATTAAGCAAATTCAAATTTTTTGGACGAAATTCATCTAAACCGAAAATTTCAGAGCCGATTTATACTTCTACCGGGTGGCCGATAAAGCCGATAGAAACGATTATCGACCGATATTTAAATTTCTACATTCACGTATGAACGTAATCAAGCATACACTTGCGTGCGGAGCAGCCGTCTGAATAGTGAATACAGTTGTGTGCAAAGAACAAGCATTCGTCAAACCATGAAAAGTTCGCTCACCTAATAACTGCTAATCAATTTAAAAAATTTAATTCATTGTATAAAGGAGAAAAAGGGAATTAGAAAGTGTAGAGAGGAAGCAACTTCTGATCATTTATTACAGTAATAAAATTCGCCTAAAAATTACAACAAATATAATGGAGTGAATCATGAACAAAGTTGTGCACAAAATAAAGCAAACAAAAATTATCATATAGTATGGAGTGTAACGTAAATTGTTACTGACCGTCTTAATTTTACATTTCCTTGCGTACGTAAATACATGCATGTATAACTCATCAAATATTACGAGCAAAGTATATTTGAGCTACGTGCCTCTCCGTCGATCAAGTGATCAGTGCAGCAAGAACCCGAGGGCCTCCTTGACCCGGCGCGGCCATGCTGGCTCCGTCGCCGTCGTCGGCTTGGCGTTGACGATGCCGTCGTTGCCGGCGAGCACGCGGTACTTGTCCTTGCGCGTGAGGCTGGTGCACTCGAACCCGAGCGTGGCCGCGAGTATCCTCTGCACGTAGTTGGCGACGTCGACGGGGCTCTTCCCCGCCGCGCACGTCGCCTCGGCCGGGAGCTGGTTCAGGAACGTCACCTCGTAGACCGGCCTTGGGTTCATGAAGAAAAAGATGGGGTCCATGGCCTTCCACCCCCTCGCCGTCGTCGGGTGGAAGAGCCCGACGCGGTAGTTCATCGCCACGGGCACGATCCGGTCGCTGAGCTCGGCGAAGAGCGCGGAGAACCGGAGCAGGAAGGGCTCCCGGCACGTCGTGCCCTCGGGGCACACGGCCACGTCGCCCCGCGACAGCTCCGCGCGCATGCGCGCCGCGTCCACGTCCCGGTCGCGCGTCAGCTGCACCGTCGGGATTGGCGAGAGGATCTCCGAGAGGCGGGAGATGGAGTACGTCACGGCGGCCACGCGGCGGCCGAGGACGGTCGCGAGGATCACCGGGTCCAGGAGCGTCCGGTGCGTGCAGACGAAGAGGACACCGGAGGGCGAGCCGTCCGCGGCGCTGGCGCTGGCGAGGGGAGGGACACGGCCGTGCGTGATGACGGCGCCACCGAAGTAGGGCGCGATGCTTGGGGCGATGTGAATGGGAACGAGGATGCCGACGGCGATGCGGACGAAGGCGACTAGCACGCCGAGGGGGAGCCAGAGGAGGATGACGAGGGACATGAGCGGCGAGGGCCGGCACACGAGGCGGCCGTCGTGGAAGATGACCGGCCGGAACGGAGGGCCTTTGGGTTGCCCCGCCATGTCGTCCACGGAGAACGGCGGCTGTAGTTGCTCCTGCACGCACGTACATACATACATGTTCAGATGGAAGTTACCCCTGATTAATACTAGCGTCATTCTGTATATTTTTCCATTCTAAATTGGTACTAGTACTCAATCGTTCTGCTAAATTAGTGTCGTTTTTTCTTTAAAAAATCGTGTTTTTAAGTAACAAAATATCAGTGTTTTTTTTTTGGAATTCTTTCCCTGTATTACAAGTTGCATGCTATGGATTTCGTTACGAAGGAAGTATCTCGAATTAATATGCTACGACTCTTGTGGCTGTTGGCTCACATGCATAAATGCGGCAAAATCTAAATAATTAAGGGAATGAGATGTGGCTATGGTTCATCTTTGTCCTTATTCCATCTGAGATATTCCAATGAACAGTACTTCGCATGGACAAGCACCTCTACTATACATGCATAAATGGTGCAAATTAATTCCGCTACTGTATTATACTGTTTCATTGAAATTTCGAACTACTAAGAATTAAGTAATCTTATCCTATCCTAGAAATATTAAAGAAACGCGTTATAATCAAACAATATGTCTTAGACAATTAATGTAATTGGTCACGGAAAGCTAGGGGTTGGCTGGATGAGTTTTGAGCGGTGGAATGCGAGGTGCACGACACGCACGCACAGATGAAAACACCCTAGTTTTTTTAAAAGACAATTTGAAAAGTTAAACTATCTTTAAGTAACGCACCTTGCAGAAGGGCAAGAAGGACCGCGCTCTCTCTGACCGGCCCAGCCCGAGGTCCGGCCGGTCGCCGTCGGAGAACAGTGCGCGCACGCGGTCAGCGACTGCCTCCTCGCCGCCAACCCTGATGACGCCGGTGTATCGCCTGAGCCGGCTGTACTCGAGCTCGCTCCCGACCACCTCGTGCGCGCCGAGGTGCTCCCTGGCGAACGGCTCCACCATCACCCGGGGCATGCGGGTCACGACGACGCGCCTCCCGCCGCATGCCCCGAACGCCGCCCACGCCGCCATGTCGACGTCGTCGGCCATGAACTTGGGCAGCACGGCGCGCGCCACGGCCTCGACCTCTGCCCGCGGCACCCCGACCGTGGCCACGAACGCGGCCGCGCGCAGCGCCAGGTCCCCGCGCCCCAGCAGCTCCAGCGCCCGCAGCGCCGGCCACAGCGCCAGCAGCGCCGCGAACCGCGGCAGCCCCGACGCCTCGAACGCCACGAGCATGAAGTACGAGAACGTGCCCGCGTCCCGCAGCAGCGTGCCCTCCAGCTCCGCCGCCACGGAGCACCGCGCTTGCGCCGCCGCCGCAAACATGCTCACCATCGACCGTCCTTACCGAGCTGCGCGCGCCTCGTGTAACAAGCACTCGAGACGGCGTGAAGTGACCGATGAACTCAAGCAAGAAACCAAGCAAGGGGATATAGGCGTGGCGGAAGAGGTGGGCAGCGTTTGGCTTGACCGCTAGTGCATGGCGTTCGACGGTTCGGGTGAGCGACCTGCAACAACCGCGGCGCGCGCGAGCTACCTGGGAGGTGAGGTAACTAAGCGGATCGAGAGGTTGCACGCAAAAAGTGGCTTGCAGCGCGCGATCGCGCGAGGCGATGATCTAACTCTCAACCCGCAACCACCGCGGCGCGCGCGAGCTACCTGGGAGGTGAAAGTAACTAAGCGGATCGAGAGGTTGCACCGCTTGCGCTTGCATGCAAAAAGTGGCGTACGTGCAGCGCGCGAGGCGATGGCCTAACTCGCAACAAACTGGGTCTTACTAGCTAGGCAGAGGAGTGATCGTTTCTCTTAACTAATAATCGGGCAGGGAGATTAAGCGGGATGGTATTGACGCGTACGAGAACGTTCTTCTTAATTACCAAACGTTTACCAACACATCGCAGGCTCGCGCGGCCACCTTTCTTTGTGCTGCGCGCGGTGTGCGGCAGCGGCAGCGTTTTTTTCCCAGTTGTTGCTCTCAATGGTCAATGCTGACGCTGACAGATATAATTGGTCAATATAGCTCTCTCTGTCTTGCATACTGTAGTTTTGGAAGATCCTTTGCCTTGTGCTGTAGACTACCTGGCTTGTGTTAGTAACAGTCCCCCATATGCTGCTGCAGTGCTGCCCACGTGACAAGAAAATGCTCCGCTTTCAATTTGCACTCTCCATTCCTTTGGGTTGACCGCGTCATGGCCTGCGCAACGGGAACACTCTTCACTTCTTCGGTATTTGCCTTGGAAGAACATCAGCTGCATGCAAATGCATTTGGTCAACGCGACAATAACTGTACGAGAAAAGGGTCGTGTGTGTTGTGCAGATCAGATCGCGAGCAGTTAACGGTTCAAATAATACGTTCTATGAAGATGTGCAAAAAGAAAATATATATGTATTGGTCAACTACACGACAACAACTGTATAAGAGAAGGTTTGCATATATGATGTATGCAGCATGTCAGATCAAGCAACTGACGGTTCAAATCATACGTGCTATAAAAAGGTAGAGATGCCACTAGTATTTCGCAACATCCAGCTCTTCCTGTAAACTAAATAGCCCACTTGGCAAATGAGAAACGACTTTGTTTTGCCGACTCATCTAAAATCCGAATTCTGTTCTTTTCAGCGTCTTCAACCGGCTGCTCTGATTCTTATTTGTTCACATGCCAACATGCTATTCTGAAAAGAACTCGATAGTTATCTGGTCAGCATCTTTATTAGTACTTCATTATTCTGAAAAACTCGAATTAACTCTTCATGTGGAAACGGAAACACGGGCTGCTGTCTTCCACATTTTCCCCGGGGTAATAACGTTGATTAGTTGACATGAATGAAACTAAGAGAGTAGAGGCCACCAAATCGCTTTCTGGGTGTTTTCACACTTTGTTTTCCGGGTTTTGAGCGATTAATTGCTGTCCTGTTGATACACGGAAGCTTTCGATTTGATCGTTTTTTTTCTGGAGAGGTTGAGTACCACGTCTGGTTTTTTATGGAGATGGAAGAACGGTTTTGGTAATATCTGTGTGAGGGGAAATACTCCGCATGTACTGTATTTTACAATTGTCAATTCAGTATAGGCTGCTAGAAGCTTGATAACACTGCAATTAATGCCTATTCTCCGCAAAGGTATGTTTCATGTTGGGAAACGCCCATCACGGCTCAAAGTGATGTCCACGTTTACGCACATACGAGTATGCTTTAGTACGAATTTTTGTGAGATTGCAAATTTATCTCTGATTTTATATATGCTTTTATGCATATGCTAAGGGGCGCATTTGTGTGCACGCGCATGCGTGGTGGTATGTGTGTGCATGTCTACCTTATAATAAAAAAAGGTATATTTCATGTTTTTTCCACAAAAAAAAAACACGCGATTTAAGTGGAGCATAGTGCACGTTGCATCCTGCTTTTCCGTTTTGACAACTCTAAATGCGTAAATAGGAAGCCAAATGTCACTTAAAAAATCGGCAGCCAAATGTTTATGTGGTCCTCATTTAAATTCGGGATTTTTTTGAGATAATATTAATTTAAAAATAATTATAAAAATAAATAATCGGATTTTTTTAACAAACTAGGTCCGACAGGAGTATCCTGTCGCCATTCCAATTGGCAATATGGACCTTATAGCCAATTGGAATGGAGTGGGAATTTCCTAACACCAGTTCAACTGGTGACAGAAATCTACCCTCTTTTTTGACTATTTGCAAGCACATATTTTGTTGACAAAGCGCAGTGATGTTACACCTAGTTTTTCAACAGATCAAAATGATATTACAAATCATTGGACATCACATATTACAACAGGACGAACCTTTCTCGTGGCAGCGACCCCAACGTCCGCCATGTGGACCGCCTCGAGTGTGGCGATTGGATGAGGTACTCGCAGCGACGTCCGGACTAACGATGTCTTCTTCGTCCTGTGGATTTATCGTAAGGCATTTTTTGAATGTGTGCCTAGACTCCTACAAACGGAGCACTTCTTCGTATGATGCCCGGTTTCTACTTCGTCCATGTCGTTCCTGATGCATTGTACCTATCGTCAGCTAATCTTTCCCTTCAGCCTATCAATATCCGCGACCTAGATAAGTTGTTGTCCTATCAATTCAGTATAGGCTGCTAGAAGCTTGATAATACTGCAATTAATGCCTATTCTCTGCAAAGGTATGTTTCATGTTGGGAAACACCCATCACGGCTCAAACCTGGTGTCCACATTTACGCACATGCGAGTATGATTCAGTACAAACTTTGTGAGGTTGCGGATTTATCTCTGATCTTCATACTTTTATGAATATGCTAAGGGGGCGCATTCGCTTGCACGCGCATGCGTGGTGGTATGTGTGTCTACCTTATAATAAAAAAAATGTATATTTCATGTTTTTCCCCAAAAAAAAAACACGCGAATTAAGTGGAGCGCACTGTATGTTGCATCCTCCTTTTCCGTTTTGACAACTCTAAATGCGTAAATAGGAAGCCAAATGTCACTTAAAAAATTGGCAGACAAATGTTTATGTTGCCCTTGTTTAAATTCTGGATTTTTTGAAATAATATTAATTTAAAAGATAATTAGAAAAATAAATAGTCAGTTTTTTTTTTTTTACAAAACTAGGTCAATGTTGCCATTTGGAATGGCGACAGACTCGCTATTCCAATTGGCGACATGGACCTTATTGCCAATTGGAACGGAGTGGGAATTTACTGTCGCCAGTTCAACTGGCGACATGAATGTACCCTCTTTTTTTACTATTTGCAAGTACATATTTTATTGACAAAGCACAGTGATGTTACACCTAGTTTTTCAATAGATCAACGTGATATTACAAATAATTGAACATCACATATTACAATAGGGCGAACCTTTCCTGTGGCCGCGATCTCAACGTCTGCCATGTGGACCGCCTCGAGTGTGGCGGTCGGATGAGGTCCCCGCAGCGACGTCTGGACTGACGATGTCTCCTTCGCCCTGTGGGTTTATCGTAGGGCATTTCTTGAATGTGTGCCCAGACTCCCTATAAACAGAGCACTTCTTCATACGACTCCTGGCTTCTGCTTCGTCTATATCGTTCCTGATGCCATACTTGTCATTGGTCAATCTTTCCCTTCAGCCTATCAATGTCCACGGCCCAGATAAGTTGCTCCCAGGTCAGATAGCTAGTGAAATGGCCAACCACGTCGTAACCATAAATCTCTGTACTTGAGTTTGCATCACCTTCTCCTTGTTGAAATAGTGAGAGATGTACTGGCCGGAGTGTTGTGCCACCATCAAACGTGCGGCCATGACATGTGAGCAGGGCCTATACAGAAGAAGAGGCTTGTTGCAAGTTCATAGGCAACTTGCGCGGCGTAGCGTACACTCGTGGGTGATCATATCGTGGTTCGTTCTGCGGCGTCCTTTATCAATGCACAAATATCTCAAAGCGAAACTCCCTTGTGCCCATCTTGAATACCCGGTGCATCTCACCTTTCTTGCTCTTCTCCTCTATGTACTTGGTAATCATGATGGAGTAGAGTATTGTGTCATTTGCCATAGTGAGTGACGCGTTATTGCTTCTGTCAACAAAGTAATTTGTGATATCACAGAGAATTGCCTCCACAATACTAACCAAAGGGAGGCACCTTGCATCGTGCATGACCCAGTTGTACATCTTAGCTAGATTGGTTGCCATGACACCATATCGAGCACCACCCCTGTCATGTAGTAGCGACCACTTCTTCTTAGTTTCATGCTCAATCCAGTCCGAGAAGCATTTCACTTGTGCCCCCGTCTTCCTCGCCACACTAGGACCATCTATGGGTAGCTATAGCAATGCTTGAGGGCCTACTCAGTGCTTATAGCAATCTTTTTCACTGCCTCCCTTCTGTGTGTCTAGGTCCGCTCATCTAGAATCTTCCATAGTACTTTAAATTTTCACTGCTGGTTCTAGTTGCATAGCAGTCTGAATAGGTTCATTAAGTCTTTGTTGCGGAACTGCTTGTAAAAGTTTGCACCCAAGTGCCTCATGCACCACTTGCTCTGAAGATCTGTCCCTAGAAGTGGTTCGTTCTCTTCTTATTGTAGCTGAGTTATTGCACTCAGCAGGTCCGCATGCCGATTATATATGACTCATACGTTAGGACGACCCTGTACAATAGAAATTCTTAAATTCCTCAAGAACCACAGCCAGCTGTCCGTGTTCTCGCTTTCAATGAAAGCGAATGCCATGAGAAGAACTTGATTATTCCCATCCGTCGTTATTGCAGTCAGTATTTGGCCTTTATACTTTCCAGTTAGGAACGTGTCATCCATGCACAAGATTGGACGGCAGTGTCGGAATGCATTGATGCATGGACCAATACCCTCTTATTGGCCCACTTTAGATGCGTGGAATCTTGAATGCCGACATGAGTGTTGGGATTCCTATCTTATATGACTCAGAGTAGCCCAGCGAGATTGTGGTAGGAGTCCTCGAATGTACCGAATCTTGATTTCAATGCCTTCTGTTTTGCCCTCCACGCCTTCGCATAGCTGATTGTATACTAGAACCTTACCTCAATCATCCGAATGATGGATCGTGGCTCAAAATCTAGATTATTCATGCTCTTGCCGTACATGATGTTCGTGATGAAGCCTGATAACAGGTTCTTGTGGCACTGCACTAACTCAGTGACGGCACATGTGTGATGGACCACTATAGAGTATTTCCAGTATGTGTCCCACTTAGGCTGGAATACATGCACTCGCCAAGGGCATCCCTCAATGCCGCACTTCATGTTGTAGCATCTTGGGTTAGACTTGATGACTGTAAATGTACGCCGTACCGACAAGGCCAATAATTTGACCGCCTCCTGCACGGCCTTCTTGCATTTGTACATAGCTCCTTGCCTGACCTCACTCTGGTCGTACTCCTACAGCACACGGGAGTCTTGGTTAACGACGAGGTTGTCGAACTGGTATGTGTTCCACTCGGATGGAACCGCATACTGTTCCATAGCATCATCGTCATCGGATCCTTCATCTTCTGACAATGCCATGTAGTCCTAGTCTTCGAGATCCATCCTTGGGACTAGAGCTTCCAACTCCTCACCCTTGTCAGCAAGCCCACTAGCTTGCGTGATTGAAGGAGCTCCTTCCATATAGTCTTCATCGACAACATCAGCAACTCTTAGACCTTCGGCCATTGTATGTGCCACGTTGTGGCTAGAGTCCCCGACTACTTCTTCGGTATCAACACCCCCTTCTTGTTCAGCCACCGATGCATGAGGAGTGAGCTTAGCATATGCCTAAACCAGAAGGACCAAATCCCACCGATCCTCCCTCGCCCTGCATACATATGAATGCCATAACCTTATTTCCTTGAGCTCCACTAACTCCCGACATGTGCCCTGTGATGCTCGGTTAGCAAGGTAACTCAATCTCAGATCCATGGACGAAACTAAGAGGGCCCACCCGGTGTCACAGGACACCGGATCTCCCCAAAAAAATAGCATATATTATCATATATATACTATACGTGCACCCTCTAGCCCAAAAGTTGTCACTCTGTTTCAGCCTAACCTCCGGTCTTTTGCAGTCTATTGTCGCATAAATTACAATTTAGCACAGTGTTGCTTGAAAATTATATATATTGTTATATGTATAATAAAGTGGTGAACCTCATACATTTTTGTTCTAGTTCCGCCCCTGCTCAGATCATAAACAACATGGTGCAAACCGAATGTGTGGAACAACCACCGTATCATAGCGCCCCATGTACGCGCTCTGGTCTTGTTAGAATCATGATCGCCGATGGAAATAACGCAAATCAATCCCCTAGGAACCCTTAAGAATAGTCTCCTGACCATAGTAAATTTTAAAGTCAATGGCGTCCGACATGTTTGACGTATTGCACCGTAAATAAGATTGCCACGATTAACCACATATCTAAAACTAAACTACCCACTGAAAAGGATTATGCACAACATACTACACTATGTAATCGTACGTCTAAAACTATGTAATCCATTCGGTTAAAAAAATACCAGAAATGTGGATGACCGGACGAGCAGCGCTTCGCTAGGTTCTCTCCTCCCCTCTACTCCTCTCTGCTTCTCTCCCTTCCCTCCACTCTTTCTCTCTTTTTTCTGAATAAAAGTGAGTTATGCCTGAATTTTGGGGTCTTTTATAGGACAAATACGTATCGCCATTTCGAATAACAACAGGGACTTGCAGGATCCCTATCGCCATTTAAAATGACAGTTTTCTAAATTTTAATATTAAAAAATTTAGAGTCCCTATCGTCATTTGGATTAACGACAGGTACCTACCTCTACTATTTAGTCCTCTGTCGCCAGTGTCTAGGTCCTAGTCGCCAATTGGAATGGCGATAGGAGCCTGCCAGTCGTCATTCCAGGTGACGATAGGGACCTAATTTTGTAATTTTTTGACTATTTATTTTTGTAATTATCTTCTAAATTAATATTATTTCAATGTCGTCATTCCAATTGGCGTCAGAGACCTAGTTTTGTAAAAAAAATTGACTAATTATTTTTGTAAATATCTTTTAAATTAATATTATTTAAAAAATCTTTAAATTCTTGTCAAACTCAATTACCAACTGTGGATTCGGTAGAGGTTCCTAGAAGATGATTAATACTGAATAGATTCACCACAAAGGTACACGCTCCTGGTCCTATACTATCAACCCAATTAGTGGTTAAGTAGAAAGCACTCGAGGTGAAAGGCACAATTGCTTTCTTGTCAACGAAGTAACAAGCAGGTAGCTAGAAGCCACAAGCCACATTTCCACACGAGACATCAAGTCACTGTTCCGAAGTTATTACGCTTATCTATCCTAGTTTGATTAGCATAAAATTTTAAAAAAAAATCAAACATAGTTTCTTAAAAGTCTTTATCCAGAATTAAAATCGATAATTCATCGTTATATGTTAGTCAAAACTATTGTCATCGCGGTAAATTTTATCGGACGTACCATCAAAGAAAGGAAATGGAGGGGGGATAGATGATCCAAGCGAATCTGTTGTGGCGTGCATGCTCTATGTTGTCCACGTACACTCCAACATGTTAATTTTGGGTTTACTTGGTCGAGTTTAAGTTTATGTGCTTTTTAAAGTTCATTGAGTTCCTCTTGTAATTCTAAGTCTATAGTTTAAGCTGAAGCCACAATGAGTGGGTTAAGCTGGACAATGGACATGGTCAATCTTATTCATACTTGGTATTTGTCTGTCTAATCACATCCAATTACTCAAAATGACTAAACACCTGCTAACAATCTCTCTGCTCATAGTGTAATACCGTTGGGAGGATTACTAAAGACTAAGACCGTTGGGAGGATTACTAAAGACTAAGGGAGTGTGTAATACCGTTGGGAGGATTACTAAAGATTAAGGGAGTGTTTGTAATGGTTTCAACTTCCAGCTTTCGCTCTGAAAAGCTAGAAACCATCCCAAACGGGAGGTTTTTCACAACCGCTTTTCCCTGAAGCGGCTTCGTGTCAAAACGTGCGGAAGCCGAAAGCCGTCTGCGGGGAGCTTCCGCGGCTTCCTACAACCTCTATTCGAAATTACCCCTGAAATTCGGAGGTAATTACCTGCCAAATGCCACTCCATAAAAGCAACGCCAGCCCCTGCCCACTCGCTCAGATCCCTCCTCCCACGCCCGCTCTCACGCCCGCCCTCCTCCTCCCCCTAGCGCCCTCCTCCTCTCCCGGCGCACTCCTCCCCGCCGGCCTCCTCCCCGATGCACCTCCTCCTCCCAGATCCAGATCTGGATCTCCCCGGCGCACCTCCTCCCCCGAGCCACCCATCTCCCGAGCGGCGGCACCCTGCCCCCCTTCTTCTCCTCCTCTTCGCGCGCGGCGCCCTCCCCTTCTCCTCCCAGCCACCGCCGCCCATGCACCGCCATCCTCCCCTGAGCAGTGCCGCCGCCTCCTCCCCTCCTCCTCCCCCAGAGCCAGCACCCTCCCCTCTCCTCCTCCTTCAAGTCGCCACCGCCCACGCCGTCCTCCCCCGAGCCTCCTCCGCCGGCCTCCTCCACCCATCCTTACATCTTGGTTACTCCTGCAAGCAATTTTATTGTTGCTCCCTATTAGAGTAACTACTTCAGTTATAGTTCTGATCATTTTATCTTCTTAATCTTCCTCGTGACTTGTTTGCCCAATGCATTAACGGATGAGATGCCAACATATGGTTCATGGATGCTGCATTACTGCACGCATCGATCTGCCTGAAATGCTGAAATTTTTAGAGTCTGGACATTTACAAATTTTGACAATACCGACATTGATATGGAAGGTGCTGAAATTTTTGAATTGTTGTGCTTCTGATCCAGCTGTAAGAATGAATGCCTCATGTTGTATAGATATTAACATTTGAAAAATCTTAGGTTAGTTGAGAGCATGTCATGTTCGTCAATTCAGAAAGTTCAATAATAAGAATCTTGACTATCTTTGTTTTGCTACAATATTTGGATATAGGAAGCAGATCAGTACAATGGTTTTAATCTTATATTAGCCGATGTGCATTCAGGAACCACGGTGTCATTGTTGATCTATTGGAGATCTCAAATGCTGTGGCAGATTTCTGTAAACCAGACCTCAACCAGAGCACGTTAGGTAGCAGTGTTTGGTTTGGAAGGAGCAAGGCATTAGGCATTCGCACAGCAGCAGCTGGGATTCTAGCTCCGACTTATACTTGAGTTTTGAAGCGTGATTTAGGGTTTCATCTTCTGCTGATTGTTCAGATATACTAGTCTAACACTACTTTAGAACTCATCAGAAATTGATTCTACATGGGATGATCGATCACATTCTTGTCGCAAAATGCAAATATATTTGTGAATATTTTGTTAACTACATGTACAGTAAGGTATTGCAAGAATATTTGGAAAACCGATCAGACTGCAATTTGAGCATCTATTCTTGGTCTGTTTTCCAATGAGTTGAGTTGTTTTCATGTGAATATAAGCTGTTACTTGACTGACAAAAACCTATAACTCTCTTATTTGTTGCATTTTCTTTATATGTGCATGCAATAATTATTTATTTGTTGTATGAATTATGCACAGTAATAATTGTTTATTGTGATTATTTATTGCAATTATTTCTGTAATAATTGTTTGTTGTAATAAATATTTATTGCAATTATTTATGTTATAATTGTTTGTCGTAATAATTATTTATGGTTGATTGTCGTTAATTATATTAATTGTGGTCAATTTGTCATTAAATACCATTAGTTGTCGTCAAATGTCGTTAGTTATCGTCACTTGTCGTTAACTACCATTAGTTGTCAAATATCGTCAGTTATCGTCACTTGTCGTTAGTTATCGTCACTTGTCGTTAACTACTGTTAGTTGTCCTCAAATTCATTACAATAATTGTGTTTAATAATTATTTGTTGTAATAAATGTTTATTAGTTGATGTTAATATTCGTCAATTATCGTTAGTTATCGTTTTACGTTGTTAATCGTATTAAACAACATCAAACAAGCCATTACTATCTTTATGGGCATTTCGGACATTTTTTTTTATCTCGGAGAGCAGCAACCAACCCACCACCTAAAAGCCAGACAACCAAACATCAAATCTCTTCAGCCCAGTCGTTCAACTCTACCAAAAGCCGCTTTTCAGAAAAGTTACAACCGTTCCAAATATCCCCTAAACACCTCAGCAACGACAAGCTGACCCCACAAACAAGCGAGGACTAAACCACGTGCCAAAACCTGCTATAGACGGTACTGTTCAGCCATTCAGGGTTTATCTCTCTAGAGGAGAGATTATAAAAGAGAAAATACATTCCTTCCCACCGAATAAAGTTTCACGGTATGTCACCGAGTACCTTCATATTCATTTTATGCCATTGGATTTCGAATGTTCTTCACAACATGCCATCATCGTCATCTATGACGTCAAGTGCTTGCCGTTAAGGATGCTGCAAATACCATTTTGCCCGTGAACATGTCTCATTCTCTCATGTTGCTCTGTCTCTGCCAGCGGGACCCACATGTAAGAGCCTTCTTCTGCGTTAGACCCCCTCTTCTCACTCTTTCATCTCTCCTTGGATACGCTCTCACACACCTCCGCCATCTTCCAACCACTCAGTGCCCGGCTCCGTCCGCGTGCACAGGTGACCCTCCGGCGATCACGACTCCTTGCCCCCATCCCATCAGGCGCTGTCCCCCAGCCCATGCGACAACAAGAATTTTTTTAGCCTGCTCAAAGTCATATACGCTCTTCGCTTCTCATCTGCTCTGCTCTTCCATTGCCCAATCTCACAACATCAAGGAACTGGACAATTTTCCAAACTCAAATTTGAACCCAATTAAGCGAAACACAGAAATTAACCAATCAAACAATGGATTCCCCCCTCTTACTATCCCAAAAGCATCCTTTTCGAGATAAATCAAGGAGAGCTATACACAGAAGGAGAAAGAATCAAGCTTAAAACGTTGCCTTCTTCATCTAAGCGTCGCAACCGTCCTTTTCTCGTCAAGCTCGAGGCCGAAGATCACCCCCACGTAGGTGGTGCCACCACATGGAGATGGGCATGGGGATTTGGCACCCATGGTCTACGTTGCCAGGGAGCCCATCGCCCCATGGTCACCGTCGATCGCCCGTCCTCAACTCCTGAGTTTTTTCTTTGAAATATGTCACTTCTGAGTGTAATGAGGAATGTCATATTTCAAATAAAAAAACTAAAGAGTGACATATTTCAAAACCACAAACTCAGGAGTGGCATATTTCAAATTCAACAACTTTGGCGCGTCCTCCCGCGTCGCAGCAGGCGGGTGGCCGCGCGGAACTCAGAGCTCCATGGAGCTAGGGAAGAGATAAGGAAGGAGAGAAGACGAGAAATAGATAAGGTAAGGGCATTTTGGCCGTTTCAAAACAAAAACTGACAAGGTAAATGGACCGGCTGACAACAAGATGACTAGTTTTTGCCTAAATAGCACTGTTTTTCAAGGCGTAACCGTGAGAGTGGCTTTCCTGACATCGTATTTGCAAATTTGGGACGAGCCTTACGCCGACACGTGCGCAATGCCGCACGGGCACAGTGCGAATGAGCCTCGTCCGCATGGTGCGGAAGAGATGCTACGTGTCGGCGTGAGGCTCGTCCGCACCGCTACTGTGCGCACGATGTGCCAAATTATTAAATATCGTATGAGGAGAGGCACTCTCGCAATTATATCTTGAAACAGTACCATTTAGGCTATCAAATCCAAGATGACAACGATGTCATATTGTGAAGAATAATCGAAAAACCCGGTGTCATGGAATGAAAACACGGTTACTTGATGGTATATCGTGGAATTGGGACTTTTGAGTGGCAAAGAATGGATTTTCTCGTTATAAAAACTGATCATTCAAGGTGAACATGGAATTGATAAGATTTTCTTCCAAGGTAGCTAGCTACCCTCACAGATTTCAAGCCAGATACAGACAAGTTTCATGGAGATTTCAGATTTCACGGTTAAAGTTTCAACTTTCAAGTAAGTTTTATGGATTTTATTTTAGTTCCAAAAGTACATTAAGTCCAATGAAGGTTTTAGATTTTTCATAGTTGATGATTCAAGTAGGTTTTAGACAAAATTTTTTTTTGGAGGTTTCAGCATGGTTCAAGAGTTCATAGAAGAACCCACTTGGTCGGCTCGTAGTTGAGGCGAGTAGTCGGCCTGGGGTTACCCTGGGCCTCACTCACCAAGGACTGAGCATAGGGCTCAGTTGGCATAAGGGGAGCTCTGAGTTCTCAGTCCATCACGATTCGAGTGCTGCTCCTGTGTCTCACGGGGTATGATGTTTTTTTTTTTAACGTGGGTTGGATGGAAAAAAAAATAACCCGGATATAAAAAAAAATTCATAGAAGTTTCTGAAGAACTCGGCAGAGAGCCAGCGTCGCCAACGACTTCCGCCGGGTTTATACTTTCACCAAACCGAACACGTCGCCTCTGCTACTCTTCTCGACTGCTCCTAGACTCTTCTCCTCCGCCGCTTAGCGCGCAGGCGCAGCCATGAACTCGATCCGGTCGGCTCTTGCGAGGGCACTCCTAGCCCCGAAGCCCCGGCCATCGCAGGCCCGCCACTACGCCGCCGTCGGCGAGACGCAGCCCGAGAGGGTGGCGGCGGAGATGGTCCGCTACGCCCTCGGCGGCGCCAGGCCCCGGAGCTCGCCAGGTTCCTCATTCCCCTCGTACCAGTGCGCGTTAGGGTTTGAGGTCTCGCTCGCTCGTGTGCGCTAAACTGCTGTTGCTGGTGTGCCAGATGAGGCGATGCGGATACTGGAGCAGGGGGCCTCGAACCTGCAGGGCGGGGGCGAGGGCAGCGCCGAGGCCGTGGGGCTGCTCATGCTTGCCATGTCCACACTGCTCTACCGGAGGTCTGACCCGCTGCACTGCGACTCGATTTTTTGTTAATTTACGCCTTAATTTTGTGTAAATTTGGATCGTTGCCCCCTAAACCTGTCGTGTGAATTCGTCCTTTAGTTTAGGTCATTTTGGCCTCTGATCCGCACGGCTAGTTATGGGCTTATGGCCACTTGTTGTTTAGCTTTGTATAGCCGCCGCATTTAGGAAGGTTTTAGGTATACCACACATTATGAAACGGAAAGAGGACTGAAAGCGCATGTGTCTTCCAGTCTTTATACTTGCTACAAAAATTGGCTTATGAAGATAATCTGGACGATACGTTTGAACTGAGAATGTTATACATTCTACAGATATTTTGTTTTATCATGAGAATTTGCTGTATGATTGGTAACTACCGTGGAAATCACTATTAGTCCATTTAGCATAATGGGGTTGAGTTGCCAGCAAGAGAGCGACTCCCACTGGATCCTTGATTTACCTTTACTAATTTGATCTTCCTACTGAGTAGATTTGAGTAAAATTATGTGTGTTTTCTCCGTGCAGTGGAAGACGCCAAGATGCAATGGAAAAGCTCAAATCAGCCCAACAAGTTGCTCCTTCTGCAGCTTTCAGAGGTGCTTTTGTAAATCCTTTTTCTTTTTGTAAGAGCAGTATTGTATATTGGGGAGTGCAGTCTGGGATGCTGGTTGTGTAAACTTCTAAAGCAAAGAGGTTTCAATTCTCACATTTATCTTGTAATTTTAGCAGCCAGAAACAAGGAAAGAAATAATCTAGATACTCAGAAATGTTTCATTTGATAATTTGATGGTCCTTTGATTATCTCCGGTCAAAAAAGAAGATATCAAGTTATCAACTGATATGAAAAGAGGGAGGGGAACTTTTACATACTTGACGAAGTTTACAAAGAAAAAACAGTTTGAGAGAGGGAAGGAGGGATTACTAATTTGGTTAATGCTCTTGAGTGGCATTTCTGATGCAATATTGGTGACTTAATGTGCAGTTGCAGCATGGGAAGCGCTAATGGGACTACGCATGGAAGCAGGCCAGGTTTGGTCCTACAAGTGCATTTTATTATTGCATGGTCCTAGGCGAAATTAGTTTCAAGGTTATTTTAAACACAGGATATCTCCTCGATGTCCCCAAATGATTCGGTTGATCTGTCAATCAAAGATGAAGATAACAACTGGTCTGATCAGGAACATCTACAATTCCGGGTTAATGCTATAAAAGGTCTTGTTACTCTTCTAAATGGGGAGACAGAATCAGGTTATTTTCTTTTAAATGTCCTGAATTACTCTGCTAGATCATAGGGAGTGAATTTTATCCAAAATGATTTACAGTTGCTCTTTATCAGCCCAGCAGTTCTTTAATGGGTGCAAGGACTACTATGCTGGAATAGGCAATAACCAAGCAGGTATAACCGTTTGTAAAAAAGAATGAGCATTTTCATTTTTTCCCCCTGCGATTGGTGCATATGTGGACCTGATTGATGTTCTTTCCAGAAAATGCTGTTCTTTCATACGGTGAATATTTACATTGTGCTGGGGATTTTCCTTTGGCAACACAAATGTACGAGAAGGTTCTTGAGGCAGTTCACATGGAAGACATGTCTATAAATTTTATAGCAGCTGGAAACATGGTTCCTGAAGAAGTTTCTCTTGGGGCCACTTGCTCATATGGCCAGCTTTTATCTCATTCTGGGTAAGATTCAGAGTCTTCTCTCCTGTCATTCTTTGGTTGGTCTTATTATAAATTGATGCCAATATTTGATTGATAAATTTCAAAATTTAAAAGCATTTGCCTTTAGGACTGTGACTACTTCTTAACCTCTCTTCCCTTTTACGGAGGTTCTGACAGAGCATTCGCCTTTTCCTTTTAATCCAGAAAGTTCGGTGAGGCAGAGGATTATCTAACAGGAGCACTACAGAAGGCTGAAGAACAATTTGGTTTGGGCATGCTAAGCTTATTATAAATGAATATAAGAAAATAATGGCGTTGAAGTACTTGACCACAAGTTAATAATAATAATATAACCTTTTTAATCCATGCAGGTGCAAATCACCCAAAGGTTGGCATTGTATTGACTTGTGTAGCTAGAATGTACAAACTGAAAGCAAAATCAGAAGGTCCTAGTTCAATAATGGTTCAGGAGGTCAGTAAATCTTTCACTCTTACTTCAGTTTTATGTGTCCAGTGTCCACCAGATAGAAACTATGAAGGTCACACTTCCTTGGTTTTAAATCTTAATGATGAGGCAATTCTTGTTCTTTGTCAAAGCTGTCGTCCACAGTTTTTATTTCTTACTGTTCTATGGAGGTTGTGTGTAAACTTTATTCGATCCTGGTGACTCATGCTTGAGCTATATGCATATTTATTGCAGGGGCTGTACAGGAAGGCTCTAGAAGTTTTGAAAGCCCCTGCCATTAATTCTGATGGTAAAACAATAATCTCCCATGATACATTGTTTATTATTTGTATTTGTATTTTTAACCACTTGAGTGATATATTGTTTATTATTTGTATTTTGTAGGTACCAGCCGACAGATGGATTGGAGTGATATCATCTCCCTTGCTAGAGGTTATCTTCGAAGTTTGAACCATTACTCTCTCTCTCTCTCTCTCTCTCTCTCTCTCTCTCTCTCTCTCTCTCTCTCTCTCTCTTTACTAGAAGGCTCTTATATAAGATCATTCTATGCAACTCTTAAATAGCAAGTTACTTGCTGCAACAACTGTGATGCCATATTGTTTGCAATCTGTTATAATGATTGGTTGGGCATTTGACTTCTCTATACAACTCTTATGAAGCAAGTTACTTGATGCAATTGTTTGTGGTATGTTATCATAATCAGTTGAATTTGAATCTTATCCTGATTTTGTTCATCCTAGCGTATCATTAGTTGTTTATTCATTACATCCTGATTTTGGGGGTGGATCTGGCTCAACCTTGAAAATGTAACCTAACAATATGGAATCCAACTCCGCCCTACCTGTTTGTCTCGGAAATCCTCATGTGGAGCTAACCAAGGGATGGGCAAAAATATTATAATCTTTTTTATCGTGGAATTTTTTTTAGAGATTTACCAAACAGGGCCTTAACCTTTTCCCTCAATGCTAGAATAATCTGCAGATTTTGGTGAGTCCTGACAAATCTGACTTACAAAAATGTAAACATCAACCGATCAGAGTAGTCAGAATTATTGCTAGCAGTTTATGCTTATTTGGATATTGCTTATTTGGAGGCTCTTACAGACTACAGTGTGACTTGTGCTGCCATTCTTAGTGTGTTGACATAATACTGAATTTGTCTCTGCGCTTCCAACTTGCAGGTGAGTATGCAGAATTGTTGCTTATTCAGTCAAATAGAAAGGCGGAAGGTGGACGAATGAAGGAATGGGCAGAAGATGCTTGGAGGAATCGTAGATTAACATTAGCTCAAGCGCTAGATTTTTCAGAACGTTCAAAACCAACAGTTGTTGATACCCGGGTCGGCAGGGTCATGTAGCTCCCATCACAATCTGGTGGAAGGTATGATGCAATAATCTGTAAACGCACCTCTAATGTAATATATTAAATTATTGCTCTCCTGGATTACCTACGTTTTGCACGTGTCTTTCTGATTTCATGCATCTTTCACCAGAATTTGGTGCTTGTTCAGTTTTTAAAAGGAATTCACATGCACAAATCATCAATTAACTAAGTAGACAAGGAGAATGATTTTAGATTTGAGTTGTGGTTGCATATTTTCATCTGCGTTTACACTAGAACCGAAGCAATTGAATTACTCCCTTGTTCTTTTTTACATGTTCTAGAATCCATGCTGCCGTAACTTTGGTTTGAAGCTATCTAGATTGGCTATATGAAAAGTATATCATTAGATTTATCATTAAAAATGCTTTCATAATATTATAATTTTATTAGTATATTTTAATATAAAATTATAAAAAGTAATGATCAAATAGCATCTCTCGGAAAACGTAAGTAAAAAAGTGAGTAGTATAGTCGTAGATACTCTTAGTTTAGATTGCTCGTTGCAAGGGAATTAATGAGCTAGGATACACTAGTTGGATTAGAAGTTATTATGACTAAATTATGAGACCGTTTCAAGCCTACCTGGGAGTTGGAACGCAGAATTTCGATAGGAACTTTGCATGTAACGAAACATAAATATTAAATGCTCACTCAAGTCTATAAAGCATTCAACTTCAAAGTCGTTTCTAATGTTCTCCACGTAATCTAGAAACAATACTGGATATATGTCTAAGAAACTAGCCCGCTCCACGTATCTTTTTATATTATTTTAGACTCACCTGATTCTTTATTGTTCACATCTCTCTCCCTCATTCACATCTCTGTGTCATCTTCCTTGTTGGTTTGTGTCCAAGCTGTCTCATGCAAGAGATTGTTTTTCCTATCCTTTAATTTTCACACCACCTCACGTTTCGTCCAGTTGACATGCTGTAGATACTGCCAATGTAGGAGCATTGGGAAATCATAGCACTTTTGGTCAAATTCTGATCTCGGCTTGGCATTGTTTAAGGGCAACATCCATGAACAGTGCATGCAACAAGTCAGTTCAATGTTTGCAACAAAATAGGGTTGGTCTAAAAAAATGGGGAAATCCACCTTCTCTCAACAATAATTCAAATGAAATTATAAATCGTGTTCCCATGTAAAAACGTACTTACAAAAAAATAGAGAAATTTGCTAAAATGCTACACCTTTGTACTGCTTTCTACAAAATGCCATTAAGTTAGATGTAATAGAGTTTTTTGCCACACTTTATATTGTCTCCTTGTTAATTTGTCATGTTTGAATATTAAATTCATTTTTTTCGTCCAAATGACCTGGCTCACATGCACATGGACGCTTTTGCTCCTCCGGTCGGGTCCGGGACAGCTAACTGGCTGGGTCTAGCCATCTCGGACCAGAACCCTAGTGCGTCTGTGCTATTCTTCTCTCTCGCTCGACCACCCCCTCTCTCTCGCTCGCGACCACCCTCTACGGGGGAAATCCGGCGACAGCGAGTTTTCCCAAGCCCAACTGCTATGTTTGAGGATAGATCCTATGGCACCCACTCTACCCCTAACCCTAGTTGTGTGTTGTTGCCGGGGCATAGGAATAGCGGTTTTCCTCTCATCGATTGCTCCATGTGGATAAGTCGGGAATTTGAACTAAAATCTCGACCCATCCATGTAGATGAGTAGGGATTTTTGTCCAACCAAACAAACCCTAATAGAGGAATTCCTCACGGGTTACTGGAGTGGGGCATTGCCATGCCTAGGGTGAAGGGCTTATAGGCGGTTTGGGCCATGTCCGCGTGTTCTTTCTGGCCGTCCGATCGGCTGGTAGTGGTAGAGTATGCTTTGATTAATTAATTAACAGCTTCTGTTTATGGCTCTAATGTCTATTGAACAAAACGAATAAACGACCTAAGCAAATTTCGAGTCATATGAACTACCGTCTGGATTTCTACATCAACATAATTTCTTCGGAATTGCTATACATAGCTACCGTCTGGATTTCTACATCAACATAATTTCTTCGGAATTGCTATACATAGCCGGTGGAGCCGTCTTCCTTGTCTCCCGCATCCGTCGCCCGGTGCAGCCATCTTCCTTGTCTCCTGCATCTGTGAGTCGTGTCCAAGCGCGCGCAAGCACCACCACGTCCGCCATCGCCGGACGCCCCCTCCGACGAGCGCATGCTCCACCGAATACCCCCTTCTTTTCCTTGTGTTAAGGAAATGCGTCAAATGGGCCGCCACTCGTGGCCTTCGGCGACGGCAAGGATCACCGGAGGTGGTGCCGCCGGAAACGGGAAAAAGGCCGGCGGCGGAGGAGAAGCAAGTGGGGAGGAGGCAAAATCGGAATGATATGCACAAAAAAGACCCGCATGTACTGTCACAATCGTTTGTCCCGCCTCGAGATTCATGCACTCACTCTCCCCTCTTTCTTGGCTCTGGCACCCTGCACTCTCTCTCTCTCTCTCTCTCTTTCCCTCCGGCAACCGTGCTCTCTCCTTCTCTGCTCCACCCCCCATCTCTCTCAAAACCCTAACTTCACCCCCGCGCGAAAACCTCTAAACCGTTGTCGGAAACCTCGCCGAAAAACATTGGCGAAAACCTTGCCTGACGTTCCGCCGTGAAGCCCGTCTGCGGCTGGTCTGGATCCACGCCACCACCACCGGTCTTCTCCAAGCCACGCCACCACCGGCTGCTACAATGGTGATCGTGGGTGTAGCTGCATGCGGTTGTAGCTTGCATATTTGCATTTTCGATACGAGGAATCCAAAATGCAAGCGCTCGACAGCAGACCGCTTTTTTGTGTTTGGAGAATCGAATCACCCGAAACTCGTATATGAACAGATTATAGAATCAATTGCAAATGTAGTATGGTACAAGTCTACAAGCTTTGCACAATTGCACTGTTCCATGCAGGTGTAATATACGTGCCGTTACCGGTGTAATATAATTGCATATGAAGAATAAAAAAGCTCTTTCCTTTTTTACCCTTCGAGCGGCTCAAAACCGGAGCGACGCCTCCCGCCGCCACTCCTCGTACCAGCAGACGCAGCTGAGCGCGACGAGCACCTCCACCACCGCCGCCTCCGCCTTCTCCAAGTCCGCCCACCGTAGCGTCTGCAGCAACCACGCACGCGCGCCGCCCTCGAACCTCCTCTGCCTGTCCATGCTCCGCTCCGCGTGCCACCGCGCCGTGTCGCGCGCCATCGGCGCCAGCCACGCCAGGATGCGCCCCGCCGCGCACCTCCACCCCTCGGCCAACCCCGCGTCCAGCGGCGCCGCGCCCGGGCCCCTCTCCCTCCACCACCCGCGCAGCTTCGCCCTCACCGCGGCGCGCAGCCTCGACGGCAGCATCGCGTACATCTCCGCCCGCTCCGCGCGCGCCTCCTCCTGTCGCTCCTCGGCCCCCGTCTCCAGCAGCAGCCGCTCCGCGGTGGCTATCACGTTCGCGTACTGCAAGTCCAGCCCCGCGCCTCCCACCGTGCTCGGCGGCGGTTCCAGGAGCTTCCGCCAGTCGGCGCTCGCCGTCTGGTGTTGTTGCTGCCACTGCGAGCGAATGATCGGGCACGAGTTGCTGCTCATTTTGATACACAACGGCATGTCTCGACGTTGGATGGGTCCTGACGACGACTTGCCCTGCGCCGCCGACCTCGGGTGGACCACCAGCTTGGAGAGGCGAGTGTGGACGGCCTCGGCAGCAGGAAGCAGCGGGGGCAGGCCGGGGACGTAGGCTCCGAAGACGCCGCAGGCGCGGACGAACACGGCGCATGCGGCGCGCGCCATGAGGCCCACGGCCTTCTCGTAGCTCTGGCTCCAGAGGGACTCCTCCTTGAGCCGCCGCACTCTGGCGCGCAGCGCCTTGAGATCCTGCCGGAACAAGTCGGAGCCGGGGGCGGCGGCGGGCGGCGGGATCGGCCCGCTGAGGCGGCCCCACCCGCGGAGGGCGAGCTTCTGCTCAGCTGCCTCCAGCTCGTCGAGTGCCTCCATCTTGCCGCAAAGCTTAGCCGTGGCGGCCACGAGTCGCTCCATCTTCTTGGCCTCCACCTTGAGGCCCTTGGACACGAGCGGCTCCAGCCGCGCGTCGGGCGCGCCGGCCTTGAGGCTGGCGTACGGCCCCGCGAAGTCGATCCCGCACCGCAGGCCGAGCCGCGCGACAGCCGCGGCCGCGGCGTCCAGCAGCGCAATCACCTCAGCGCACGCCAGCCGGAGGAGGAAGGCCTGGTCGGTCGAAATGAGGTACGCCACGCCGGCCGACCGCATGGCGTCGGAGCGTAGCTTGGCCACCTCCTTCTCCGACAGCGACCGGTGCAGCGACAGGATCTTCGACATGGTGGCCGCCGCCTCGAACGCCAGGACGCCGAGCGCCGCCTGCGGCCCGGCCGGCAGCCGGAGGTCGTCTGCCACCCTCGGTATCTTGGGAACCACCATGGATGATGGAGGCCCACACAGACACACACCGCTACGCTAGCTTGGCTTTGTCAAAGATTTACATGGGCATGGCGCGGCAGCGTGGCCGTGGGTTCGTTGGCGCGCGACGCGCTCCTACTCTAATGCTAGTAGCCTAGTATACGTACGCGAGAGAAGAGAGTCGGGTTTGGATGGTGTAATAAGCAGGCAGTTCATGGGGTATGATAAGAGGAGAGGAGGAGACGCGTGGTGGGAATGCTGAGCTGGGAGGCGGGCGCTAACCAGATTCTCGCAGCGTCTGGGTGTTGGATTCCATCGTTTCATAATGGCGTAGTGGCTGCATGAAGGAGTATTTTAGAATCTGGTTTTGTCACAGGATAATCGGTTATTACCAAACCAGAATGAAATATACTCACATTTCAAATTACCGATTTGCTATTTCTAAGAACATCTACAATAGTCACGTCGCTTATTACTGAGGAGTTACCACATCAGCATTTAAATGATGTGAATGTGAGAAGTTGAGGAGAGAAAGTGAGGTTATTTCTAGATAAAGAAATCATCAAATTATTAATACCAAGACACAAAAAACAACCAAAAACTATATTGGTGACTTACTTGCTACCTAAAAACGCGTTTTGTGGGTCCCACCGTCTCTAAGCAAAATATCCACCAGATCATTTGTGTATTTGTGTTCAATGTACTTGCACTAGATGATATGATAAATGAGTCAAAACATGTAAACCACAAAGTTGTATTTCATTATTGATCATCAAGAATCATGCACACTTGTAGTAATTAAAGTCTTAGACACAAGCTAAGAAATAATCTATTGGAATGCTTGTTTTTTTTTATTAGATTGAGTACCCTCTCTCCTCTCAGTAATAAGCTAAGAAACAAATTATTGTAGATGCTCTAAGTTGTCTGTAATTTTCTTAAGTTTAAATCAATTGCTGTGATCATTGGATTTGTGTAAAGATTGATGTGTCATATGATTGGATATTGATCCAATAAATAAAACATGTGATTTATACTTAATAAAATTTCAGTCACCTTACGAATAGACAATCCCTTCAAATTAATCTAAATACCAAGAAAACCGACTCAGAATTAACACAAAAAAATCAGGTAATTTATAAATAGCGGACCCGATAGCACTAGTGTCAATCAAAGCTACGTACTAACCCTAGGATTGGCTGGTTGATTTGCGAGGACTGGACTTCGTAATTTGTGAGAACTAACAACAGCACGTATCCGCCAACAGATGGCCCGGTGCCCGGATCCTCTGCTGGACCGCAGAGAACCGCCGTCTGAGCAGTGAGCAGTGATCTCGGTCCGTAGCAAATGCCATAGAAACTGAGAAATATAAAGAGTCTTTTTTTTATTAGAAGCCAAAGATTGTCACACGTTGCCATAAGGGTATGTACAATAGTTTGTCTCTTACGGTTGTCTCTAAAAGCTCCAACTCATCTATAGACAACTTAGAGACAATATCTTCAATAATTTATCTATAAATTATCATTTTTAACACAACCTCTCTCTTTACTTATTCATCATTTGTGTTGGTTTGTGTATTCAACTTTTCTCTTATATAAGAGTTGACGTATTATCTCTCTTCACATCATCTCTCCTCCAACTAGACTTTTGAGTGACATAGCAGGTAAGAGATGACTGAGGTGATCACTATTGAGGATGCACTAAGTGTTTTAGATAAGTTTGACCAAGTTAGACCAGTGTTTGGTTCCTATCCACATGTTAGAGATGTCAAACTTTTTTTTCAGCTAGGTCCCGCATCTCATAGACACAATAAGTTGTGATAAGATTCCTTTAGCCATGCTAATTGTGGGGGGTTTTTTTTTTTTGCCACAACTTTGACAAGTTAGACAAAAATGAATGACAAACTTAAGCATCTCTAGGATATGAACCAAACAAGCTCTAAACGACACAATTCAAACAGCCAAGGCTCGCTAACTGCGAATTATATAGGTTTATTTGTTGATTCATGGGGATTTGACCCTGTCGCCCCTCGGTAATTAGGCTTTTGTTAACCAATTGCACCCATAATAAAAGGAAAAGGACAGCGTCAAATAGCCTAACTATACTCATTTACAATGGTGGATCTAGAGCAAAAATGGCCGGGGTCCCCATATAAATCACATGTAATACTACGGTCCGTTTGTAGTACGACTTATGTGACCCATGTGGAGTTGTGATGGTGAGATTACTCTCATATTACTTGTCTAAAGTGAGTTGTGGTAGTATGTAATGCCTATTGGGTCCAAATGTAGCACTTAACCTTTTATACAAAGCAATGACGAAAGTGTAAGTATGGTACTATGCATGCGTGGGTTCACCCCACAGTGGGTGGGCATTGAGTGAATTTTGAGTCAGAGTGTTACAGATGGTATCAGAGTATCAACCCTCGCTGCATAGGTATGTGTGCGTGTGGGCCCACTAGTGGGTACCCACGGCACGGAAATTGCACCGGGGGTGGTTTTGGGAATTTATGGTACATACGGTGTGCTGCCGAGGGTGTAAGGCCTTAAGGGGATGAGTGTAATACCTCAGCTCATTCGTAGTGCAGCCCATGTGATCTATGTGGAGTTTGTGATGATGGAATTAGTCTCACATTACTTGTCTAAAGTAAGTTGTAGTAGCATATAATGCATGTTGGTCCAAACGTAGCATCTCCGGGTTAAACCCTTTTACACAAAGTGAGGAAGAAAGTGTAAGTAAGGTAATATGCATGTGCAAGTCCGCCCCACAGTGGGCTGGACATTGGGCGGATATTGGGTCAGGGTGTTACATCACACATGTCTAATGATCAAGTAGTATTGTACTTAATGGTAATGTGTTCAAATATTCAACATGACTGGATAAAAGCAGTGGGAATCAAAGTACTTACCAAATTAAACGTCCCACTAGTAATATTGGTCAATTGTAGCATATAGTGAATAAATGATGGATAAAGGTGCAAATCATAGACAAAAAACGACTGACATCGGCAAAATACAATATCCAATCATGATGTCCTACAAAAAAAGAGAAGAAATCGCTTAGTAAAATTTTAAGTAAAAGAATCATGTAATAATCGAATAAAGATAAGTACATTACATTTTAGAAATTCTTTCTACACTCTCTCAAGTTCTGGAAGCGATGAACAACATCATTATTGGTGACTCTCCCCAATTTGTGTTTCTCCACAGTAAATAAGGCTATCACTCAAGAATTCATCACTAAGGTGATTACGCAAATATGTTTTCATAATTTTCACAGCTGAAAAACATCTATCAACTGTAGCAGTAACAACATGCAAAACTAGTGCTAGCTTTAAAAGTCGGTAAACCAAAGGATAGCAAATATATTTCCTTGTCTCCACCTTTTTTTTAAAAAAAGAAAGCTCACTAATACTCTCTATGTTATAAAATCTATCATATGCTCGCACATCGGCAATGTAGAGGCGAAAATGATGGGTAAGGTCCCTCAGTTCTCCATCATCAAAATTACTAGGATAAAGTTTAGTTAGACTCATTAAATGCTCTAAATTGAAATCACAAAATGATTCTTTTGGACTGAAAGCGGCCGAGCAAATGAGCAATTCGGAAGTTTTCTCATTGAAGCGACTATCGAGCTTTTGAAGTATCCATTCACGAACATTATTAAAACAATCCACTTCATAAATGATGTCTTTTGGTAATTCTAGTTTTTTTGTGTGCCTTCTTTGGATTCGTATATACTTCTCCCATTTCTAATCTGAACAGAAAACATACACTTCATCTAGAACGGACTCCCATCCATGGCTTCTAAGCTCATCCAAATGTTTTTGGTTGATTTCATACATTTAACGATATTCACAATGTCTTGATCCTTCCGTTGCAGAGATAATGACAAAGTGTTTGTAATTATTAAGAAAGTCATCATAAGCTACAAATAAAACACAAAATCAAATAACTGAAAATAAACTAGAAGACCGATGCTTGCCTTTTATTTTTGTCATCCTTATTTTTTTTTTTCCATGTATTCTAGCACTTTTACAGCCGTTAGGAATAAATCAACCAAATTCTTAAGAACTGCGATGTCCATCGTACGAAAATAAAGTTGTTTTATTTGTCATCTCCGCCAAAACTAGAATCTGAATTCAGAACTTCGCTTGGTGCACAGTTTTTATGACTTCTGCTACATGACCAAGTAGTTTTACTCGTTCAATCGTTTAATTACTCGGCTTTCCTGTTTGGAAAGTCGTTGCACGTTGTGTAGAGCAACGCAAAATGTCAGCCCAGCATTAAAAGCCTATATGAATCAGACGAGTTGAATTAGCTAGAGGATTCCAATTTCCAAGTCTACAGTCTACTGTCGACTCTCCCACTTCGATCACTATCTTCGGCTTTCGCTGCCGTCAATAGTCAATGATCATTAATGTAGGATAAGACGCTCGTGAAATAACTAAAAGCAGCTCAAATTGAACCTTTTTAGATTATTACTTTCCCCGTTTGGATAATTTAGTCCATCTGTGTTGTTCCTATGTGAGCTTTACACACCGTTGTTCAGACTCGCTATTCGTCTCAGAAGTCTCAACTCTCACGGGTTAAGGAGAACCATTCAGCTTCATCACGCTTTGCGTCCTGAAAGTCTTTATGCGCTGCTAGCTAGTCCATGCTGTAGACCACTCTGCAGCTGCAAGAGTCTGAATATGATCTTGATCTCTTTTTGTCAGCATGCAAGAACAATAATTCTGGAGTTGAGTTCTGAATTTCTAATTGATTAATCAATCTATGTGCCGAACTGCAGTAGTATTTTTTTATGATTAAATTGCTCTATCTTGCATTGGATGTTGGAAAATGAAAATCGGTCCATGATTGAGATAAGCGTGTTGACTCCAACCGCTGCAGTTGAGTCGGCATTTAGGATCAACAGCAAATCCAGTCGTTCGATTTTATTGTAGAATGTCAATTCCATAGCAAAATTGTACGGCACGCGATATTCTCTTTTCTTTCTTTTTTTAATTTTGGCGAGGTACATGCAATATTTCTGGTCTCACGTAGTATAGAACATAGATTGCGACTTTTTATATACTATAGTACTATAGTATTTCCAGAGATGTGGAAAAAATGAGTTGAAAAATTGCACCTAAAATTAAGTATTACCTCTAGTCACAGAAAAATGACGCTTTAGATAATGTGAATAAAAATAGACGAGTTGAAAATTGCACCTAAAAATAGACGAGTTGAAATTGGAGGGTGTGCTCAAAGTTTCAAATGACTAAACTAATTTGAAATAAATATAGTTTTGTATTCTTGTGCAATCAAATTCATACATAAATAGAGAACCAAGCCTTACTAAGATGGCTAGTGGAGCTGGTTGTACATTAACCCTGTGAAGGTTCTCTTCTTTTATGTGTTTGGCCAGCATATGTCTAAGCAAAAGAATTGACAAATGGAGGATTTTCTTTCAATAGGAGGTGATGTACCTCGAGTAGTCCGCAGCGATTCGCAGGTGGTGACGAGTATTGTCATTTCTTCATGTGTGCAAACTCCGCTCATCCGGTCTTAAAAAAAGTCGTGTGTATGAGTGCGTGTGTGTGGTGATGTGCGTGTATGTGGGCGTCTATATCTTGTACCGGGTGATTCGCAAAAAAAAAATCATACATAAATAAAAGCAAAACAAAGTAAAAAAAAAGAGAGAGAGAGAAATATAATGAATGTACCTCGCTAATGGAAAGTGCATTCCCGAAACATGTAAATATGGTTCCAATGGGTAACAATCTGTACATCAAAATTACAAAAAATGTAATATAATAGCACATTGTACTTAAATGATCATGAACATTCAAAGTAAAAAAAGAATCATACCACTAAGGAGCTAGCTTGAATTCTAGTCAAGGCTTCTTTTGTTGAGTTGCGCTCTCATCGGTTGGGAGAGTACTACATGAATTGCTTGTGAAATAATTACACAAAGTTCGTTTCTCCATTATTGCAAACCTACGAATAAATTACTAATTAAGTATATACCATACTATATCCTAACACACAAATAAATTGCTAAATGAGTAATGAGTTCAAACGTACCAACAAATAGCAATTCAGAAGCCACAACAGTCAATGATTGGATTAAAATCAGCGGTTCAACTTCAGTCTTTAGCACTCAGCTCGGCGCCTCGGCCAGTCCTCCGCAAGCTCCCAAATCCCAATTAAATACAGATTTCCAGTCGCCCTCGCCCACTCGCCTAGTCCTCGCTGAGCTCCTCTCTCCTCTGCCTCCTCAGGACCTCAGCTTTCGCCGCCTCCTCTCCCCATTCCCAGCTCCTCCGGCCTTCGAGCTCCTCGCTCCCCCGACCGGCTCCTAGCCTCCGGGCTCCCCGCTCCCCCTACAAGATCCGACCACGGGCCACGGTGGCGGTGGAACCGCAGAAGCTCCCCTGGCTTGGTCATCTCCCTCCGGCCTCGGCAACGCCTCGGCCTTCGGGACTTAGGTGAGTTCTCTCCTCAATCCTCACCCCTCATATCTCCCGATTGAAATTAGGGATTGAGGAAATTTGGGAACAACGAATGGGAACATGAGCTGCGAGTGGGGGTCCTAGGGATGTGGGATGGATCATGGATGTGAGTAGGTGGGCCTTGTGGGCTTGGCTTCAGCAAAGGCCCACGTAGCCCGTAGCCGTAGGCACGTTGACGTCCCCTTTCTTCTCCTTCTGCAAATCTGCAAAACCAATATGTTGAGGTTTCGGCCATGGCCGGAGGTTGGGGACTTGGGATTGCTTGGGGCTGGAGGGTGTTCTGGTGCCAACGGAGGGTGGGCTGAAGCCTGACGAAGACCCCCGGTCGAAATCACCCCTGCTGATCAGTCCATGTGCATCAGTGCATGGTTAACGTGTAGGCTCAATATAGCTAGAGGAAATCAATCCTACCAGACCTCATATTTAAGAGTTATTTGGTTGATGGCCGAAATGAGTCAACTCAAAATTTTAGTATAGCCAAAATATAAGTAGAACCAAATACAAAATCCTTATTATGTTGTTGCTCGCACGATGCTCATCTCCCGGCGCTCCAGGACGACAGCACGTGGTGTGCCAAATGTGTTTCCTCCTCCTCCTTGTCTTCTCGCGATGCTCTCAGGCGACGACACGTAGGGCGTCGAGCGCCATTCTCTCCTTATCTTCTTTTCTCTTCTTCTCACGCTCTCTCTTCCCTACAAGCTCGAGCTCAAGCTCACACCGCAGTCTGCGTTGCGCCATTGTCCATGACCGTGAGCCCGAGCTCATGTGCCATGTGCGAATGCCGCCACGCTGCTGTCCACGCCGCCATATGCGGGTGCTACCGCGCTAGCTGTTGGTCCAAACCAAGACGAAGCTTCGCCCTCGGAAGTTCACGCTCAGCAGAACACACACGTACACAAGAAACACAGAAAGAGTTTTGGTGCTACACACGTTTTCTATTTTCTCTTCTATTACCCTTGACTCACAATCTTACAAGCAACTAGTGCTAGCTATATAGTCAGTCGTACATACTTTAACTCAGACTCGGCCTCACTGCATATACGAACATGAGACATGTCCTTCTACGACTCGGACTGCATGTAGGCCCCTAATAGAATATACAAAGAAACAAAACAAGATTACAACTCTGTCGTTCACTCCCTTAATCTTGTTGTTTATTATTCTTTTCGCACAATCCGATCTTGCATCTCTATGACACACAAACATGTACTCGGACTAAAAACTTAGTTGTCCAGTTAGACTCAACTTCAACTTGACTCACACACACTTGACCAGAGACGGTGGCACAACTCGAATTCGTCTTGGACTCTTACTCATTGAGGTAGTTGGTATCAACTACGACTTGCCCAACTATTACTCTATACAGGATGGCGAACACATCTCCTCTACGTCCTGGACTCAACTCCGCAGACTCGACTTAGGACGGTGAACACATCTTCTCAACGTCTCGGACTCAACTCAAACTCGACACGGGATTACAACTCACAGAACTCGGCCGTGAGTAGCGCTAGCTCGTCATCTTCTAACTTCTTTGCGAAATAAGCCTTCTCTTCTTTTTTCTTGGAACGATATTCTGAGGCAAAGTGTCCATAGTCCTCACAATTATAGCATCTCACCTTTGTCTTGTTGAATTTTTGATTCTTACGGCCTCAGCCACCATCACCGTTAGAGTCGCCGAAGGATCCCTCACTTTTGCCTTTCGACGATCAGACCTCCCATTCGGCGTGGGTTAACAGCAGGTACTCATCTTCACTACCATCAGATCCTCGGAGCCGTTCCTCGTGTGCCTTCAAGCAGCCGATCACCTCCTCAACCGTCATCACCTTGAGATTGCCGAACTACTCAATGGTAGAGACGATTTGCAAAAACTTTACGGGGACTAACTGAAGGAACTTTCTCACAACATAGCCCTCTTCCATCTTGTCCCCCAAGACTCGGATCTAGTTGACAATAGTCGTCAATCGACTCCATCTCTTTCATGTGCATCCCCTCGAACTCGCTCTTGAGGATCTACACTTGCACTTTCTTGACACGATTGGCACCAAGATGCATTGTCTTCAATGCCTCCCACACAGCTTTGGTCGTCTTCTTTTCGGCCAGTAGGAAGAGCGTTTTCTCCAGGGTGCCTCCATAGATAGCCGCCAAGGCCATTTGATACTTGCACACATTGACGTTGTCGTCCTCGATCGCGTCCCACACTCCTTAAGCACGCATGTATACTCTCATCTTGATTGTTCAAACTGCATAATTGCTCTTTGTGAGCATTGGATAATGCAACGAGACGGCGGAACTCTCCTTCGCCATCACACCTGACGTTGCCTCGTCACTGGTGACACCACTTCCCGGAGAGTGCGGCATGATCTTGGACATACACGGATCAAGAACTCGGGCTCTGATACCAATTGTTGGCTCAAATCGAGCATAAAGTTCGCGTTCGGAAGTTCACACTCGACAGAACACACGTACACAAGAAACATAGAAAGAGTTTTGGTGTTGCACACGTTTTCTATTTTCACTTCTATTACCCTTGGCTCACAATCTTATGAGCGACTAGTGCTAGCTATATAGCCAGTCGTACATACTTTAACTCGGACTCGGCCTCGCTACATATACAAACAGGAGACATGTCCTTCTACGACTCGGCTGTATGCAGCCCCCTAAGAGCATGTACAATGCAGGTGCTTAGAGAGGTGCTTAGCAAGAAAAAACTGATTTTTCTGCCACATAGGACAAATAAGGTGTTTATTTTGTAGCATCGATGCTTAATTAGGCACCTATGCTTAACAGTGCTTATGTATATAACTATATCTAATTAATAGATAATACAACATTTAAGCATTTACAAATGAGATGCTTGCATTGGAGGTAATGATTTTTACATAGGTGTTTCGATGTGGCTATATTCTCTCTTTAAACACTTATGTATAAACATCTTGTATTGTACATGCCCTAATAAAATATACAAAGAAACTAAACAAGATTACAGCTCTGTCAGAGGCCGCGGTGCCACGCTTCATTGCTTCTCCTTCGGGCGCCACCGGCGAGGGCACTACGCGCTCTCATCGTCAATGACCTCCACACGTCGTGCACTCCTGGCAGTGATGATGATGCGCCGCTGCCCCCTATTGCTAGCTAATGTGAGTTCAGCCAATTCTGAGGAGTGAATTGAGATGAAGTTTTTTTGCAATTGATTGAATGTTTTGGAATTGAAAGTTTCCAACCCCAATATGAAAGTTCATGAATTGAAAGTTTTTTTCAGACCGTTTGAAAGCTTTCAACCAAAATGTGAAAATTTTGAATGAAAGTTTCAAATCATTTGAAAGTTTTTGAAGCCCAACGTGAAAGATGTTGAATTGAATTTTTGAAATCACAGTTGAAAGTTCACATATTTGAAAGCTTCAAAACCTACAGTCGGAAGATTTTGATTAGGGATATTTGTCGTCTCTCTCGGGGTAGGGCGGACGATTTGGTCGAAGAGTTTTGGGAAAGGGTAGGAGGAAAACTACTGAAGCGAAAGGGAACTGGAGAAGCTCCACATGTCAACCGTCCAAATGTGACCACAAGTAAAGGAACGGGCAACCGCAAATTAGTTGCTCCTTGTATTTGTATTGCTCGCGTGACATTAGATTTTATTGTGTTGCCAAATTTTCGTCGATGTTATCGTTGGTGTTACCTATATTTAGTTTGATTTGTATAATAAACCTAGAAGCTTGTCTTACCTCTTTGGAATCATGAAATATAGTTATACAAAAATATGGTTGAATTATTCAGTCATGTCTGAAGTTAACTAACGAGGTATCCTAGTATTTTCTTCCTAACATGCAAGGCGTGGAATTTTTGCCGATACGGCCAGTTTGCAAACGGTATTTGCACTTCTGACCATGCGCGACCGGTATTTGCAAAAATGGCAGCGCTGGCGCGCGACCACCACGCGCCAGTCCGCCACGACCGACCGTCGCCGCGGCGCGCGCGACGCCACCTCGGCGCCGAAGCCGGCCGTCCCGCCACCTCAGGGCTGCTACAGGGGCGGGCGCGTTGCCACCCGCGCCCGGCACTATTGTCATGGCGCGTTGCCACCCCACGCCCGCCCCTGTAGCGTCGGTTAGGGTTAGGGTTAGTAATTAGGTTAGGTTAGGTTAATTAGATAATTAGTTAGAGTCTGAAATTTGAAGAAATTTTAAATTATAGCAAATGAGTTCAAAAAATTATAAAATTTTTTGTGTAGCCTCCTGACACCGTTTACTTGCTTGTGTAAATTTTTCATAATTTTATTCGTTCAGAATTGTTAGCGCTACTTCGTATGACTGTCCCGTTCGTACAAATCAATAAATGTAGAAAATAAGCTCTAAAAAATTTGAATTTTATTTTGAAGGGTCCTCACGCAATGGACTTGATTGTGTAATATTTCGGCAATTTTATATATGTTCTGGTATTGTCTAAAAAATTTAGTATTTAGGTCGCGAGAATTTGGATCTTAGGTTTCGGAAATTAGGGTTTCATGATTTCATGTGACTTGGAATGCATTTGAGATTTGTCGGGTTACATTTTGGTGATATACATGTTTTGACGGCAAGGTATATTTATGGTCTAGAGGAGGTTGTGGGATATTCCAAATATGCTATATTTTTTCCTACTTGGAATGTATAAAAAATGCTAAATTGCAAGTCCATTGGAGATGTCGATATGCAATGCACGCGACACATCCATGAAGCAGTCCACTCGATAAAAGGCAACCGCAATGACGCATCGACCATTAAGTTACATGCTTCACGAGATTGAACATAATTGCGTAAATAAGGAGCGAGTATGGAGGTACAAACTTCTCTGGTCGTGCCTAATGGTAGAAGGTGCCTCGCGTAGAAATTTGATGAAGAGTCCATAGCTGGGTATCGTAGAATTTTGCGCTGTACATAACAAACAAGACAGAAAAAATTGAAATTACGACACTGAATGACGACCGGACGAGCTGGGTCTGTTGGGACAATCCTTCATTGAGTGCCCAGGGGTCTTGCATATCCTGCACTTGACTGTACGGCTAATACTGGTACGTTGACTAGCATCCATGTCATTCCAGAAGCGTTGCGTCTGCCGTCGCCCCTTCCCTATTCTCTTCAAGTCTCTGTTGGGACCCCATTGCACCATGTTCGGCCAAAGATCCTTATAGTTCATTTCCAAGCCGTACGAGTGAAACTCTCCACTTCATGTATCGAATAGGTGTTGCATGTCGTAGTACTCAGAGATGTATGATGTAGCCATTTGTCGCATTTGCGCACATGCCTTGTACACGTGCGAGCATGGCTTGTGGATGAGCTTCGGCTTGTTGCAGGTGCATGTCGCCACATCACCCAGGGTGCATGCCTGTTTTCTTTCCCCCTAGCATGACTGTTGACGTATTTCTGTCGAAGCTTGATCTCGTACTTTCACCTGAGGCCGTCGATCACCTCGATGTCGTGCATTTGGGCCTTCTCCATCTTCCGGTCCATGTGTCTCTGCATGTTCTCGAACCACTGTTTGCCTTCGTCCATCTGTCGCTTGGCTGCGGTGGCTCTATTGACGAAATAACCAACAGTGCGAGTCCATGTCTCCTGGATGATCGCGGTGATAGGGAGGCCGCGCACACCTTTGAGGACGCTATTGTAGACCTCGGACACGTTGGTCGTCATAATCCTGTATCTCGCACCGTCTGCGTACTTTCCTGGGTTGGATCGGTGCACTCGGTACACACGGCTGATGGATAGGGCGTACCGTGCTATAGCTTGTTGCATGGCTACTTTGTTTGGGAAGCGCAACCCAACTAAGAGGGTGTCGACTTCAAACCCCCACTAGGAGCCTTCTTCTTGCGGTAGTATGAGCGAACGCATCGCGATATCATCAAGTCTTGATGCCACGCAAGGACCACCGGCTTCGTGTGCGTCCTCGTTGGTACCATCCGAGCTTGGGTCGGTGTCCTCGTCGGACTTCAACCCGAGAGGCTCGTCCGGTAGATACTTGTGGCAGTCGATGCGGGCCGACCACCATGTTTCCGCCCCCTCATTTGGCACAAAATTAGGCACAGGACTTCCCTCCGAGGCAGCACATTTGGTGTTGCCATCTTTAAGCTCGGGCTACACTTGCCCGCTTGTAGAGGTCTCGGCATCATCAGGGTTTCCTGACGCCCTATGTACGAAATTTACATACATCATAGGCTTCCCGTGAATGGCCACCTCGGGCTAGGAGACAATCTCCATGTACTGCCTCCATGCTATGCTTCCATTCACCTTTACGAGCTCCCACACATAATTCGTGCAGGTGATCGCCTCGATCATAACTTTCTTCGTCGTTGGCTCCGTGACGAACTCCCTCTAGATGCAGCTTCGCAGCTTGTGAATATTCATCGCATGGAACCCCTCCGCCCGGACCACCTTGTACTGGCATTTCGATAGGTCCAACCTATCGTGTCCGGCCCGTACGAGGCCATCGCCATAAAACACAAACAAGTCTTGCATGTTCGAAAATACCTAAAGCCACAACAAATACTAAATAATTATGACTAATTAATTACCACTAAACTAATTCATTACTAGTGAACTAACTAATTACGACTAATTAATTACATCTAAACTAACTACTTATGATTGATTAATTACCACTACAAAATTATCGGTATTTCATTTGCACTTACTTACTATGCTGTAATGATGACTACTAAACTAATTACGACTAATTAATTACGACTAAACTAATTCATTACTAGTGAACTAACTAATTACGACTAATTAATTACCTCTAAACTAACTAATTACGACTGATTAATTACCACTACACTAATTCATTACCGCTTATTCAATATGCCGTAATGATGACTACTACGCTAATTACAACTAATTAATTACCACTAAACTAATTAATTACTAGTGAACTAACTAATTACGACTAATTAACTACCTCTAAACTAACTAATTACGCTTGATTAATTACCTCTAAAAAATACTAGTACTTCATTTCCACTTACTTAATACGCTATAATGATGACTAGTAAACTAATTACGACTAATTAATTAGCACTAAATTAATTCATTACTAGTCAACTAACTAATTACAACTAATTAATTACCCCTAAACTATCTCATTACAACTAGCTGACTAAGACTGACTAATTACGACTACGATAATAACGGCAAAAATATAACACAAATTACCTGCCCTTCGGAGGAAGTAATCAATCAGCCCTTCGGGGGAAGTAATAAATCAAGGCCGAGCGACGAGAAGAAAGAAAACAGTTAACCTCCCAATAAAATTAATTATGTTACGTTCTCTGAGTTCTCAGCAACGAGCGCAAGAACGAGAATTGAAACGCAATTGATATGAGCGAAGAGCGAGTGTCAGAGTTCGGTATTTATAGCCGAGCGGAGGAGTCGCGGCATTGGCGCCAGAATTTCTGGATGAGACGACAGATATGCGGAGGAGGGAGGAGGGACTGTGGAAAAGATGGGCACCGCGAGGTTTTTTAATTCTCCGCAGAACAGTCCGGCAAATCTCAAATACATTCCAAGTCACATGAAATCATGAAACTCTAATTTCCGAAACATAAAATCCAAATTCTCGCAACTTAAATCCTATTTTTTTTAGACAATACCAGAACACATATAAAATTGCCGAAATATTACACAATCAAGTTCACTGTGTGAGGACCCTTCAAAATAAAATTCAATTTTTTGGAGCTTATTTTCTACGTTCATTGATTCGTACAAACGCGATAGTCATACGAAGTAGCGATAACAATTCTGAACGGATAAAATTATGAAAAATTTACACAAGCAAGTACACAGTGTCAGGAGGCTACACAAAAAAATCATACTTTAAAATTTCTTCAAATTTCAGACTCTAACTAATTATCTAATTAACCTAACCTAACATAATTACTAACCCTAACTCTAACTCTAACCAGCGCTATAGGGGCGGGCGCGGGGTGGCAACACGCCACGGCAATAGCGGCAATAGTGTCGGGCGCGGGGTGGCAACGCGCCCGCCCTTGTAGCAACGCTGAGGTGGCGGGGCGGCCGGTTCGGCGGCTGAGGTGGCGGCTGGCGTGGGGTGGGCGCGTGTCCGCGGGCGACGTGTCAACACGACGACGCTGGCGCGTGGTTACTATTTTTACAAATACCGGTTATGCATGATCAAAAATTTAAATACAATTTGCAAACTGACGACCAAGAATTCTAACCGTGCATACAGCGTAGCTCGATGATCTCAGCCTCCGTATACGAGGATACCGCTCTTGGGATGCAGACCGGGGACCAAACCGACCGACAAGCTATCGCCGCGCACGACTTGCAAAGTTTCTGTGGCTCGTTGGCCCGGTCGTACGGCTAGTGGTCTCCCTCCCGTGTGGGCCCCACAAGCCAGCGAGCCTGACGCGACGGCCTGGCCTCGGGAGTTGGAACGAGACGAACCGCAGTCAAATCGATGGAGACGGCTCACGTTCTCCTCCTCCCCGCGTGCTTTCTTGTTCCCTTGGCGCATTGGAGAAAACTGGAAGGCCGCACGCCGCATGTAGGGTGGCGCCGTCTCGAGCGACGATCTCTGTGTGTGTGTGTGGGGAGATCTAATGCTGTGGCTGTGTGCGATTGTGCATGCGCTCGGCCTGCTTGATCACTGATTCAATCATCATGGGGCTATGGACTAGCTAGCAGTGCATGATAACCAGCACATGCATGGATTCTGTGTTGATCGCGAGTGACGGGCGCTGATTGGGGTGTCGAACTTCGCGCGAGCCCCAAAGCAAACAGCATGAATGCAATTCGGCTACCTGGTTACTCCCGTCCGGCCAAAGCGTTTGAAATTACGTCTCCCAAGCGAAACAGACGTTCTACAGCTGTCCAATAGCAGAGGACCGAATGGTCTGTGCCGCACAAGGCGGTGCACCTGCCGATAACTCAGCCGAGTACAAGAGTATAGCCGGTGCTTTTCAGTATTTAACTTTTACTCGATCGGACTTGGCCTAGCTGTTCAACAGGTTTGTCTTTTTATGCACGATCTGCGGAAACCTCATCTCGTCTTGATCAAATGCATTATGAGATATGTGAAGGGCACCATCGACATCAGCCTCTACATTGGGACCGCCCCAGTCAACTCTATCACGGCCTACTCCGATGCAGGCTAGGCGGGTTGTCCGGATTCCATGCGTTCCACCTGCGGTTACTGCGTATATCTTGACGATAAACTTGTGTCTTGGTCCTCAAAACGCCAGACCACGGTATCTCACTCCAGCACAGAAGCAGAGTATCGCGTTGTTGCCCATGCAGTTGCTGAGTGCTGTTGGCTGCGACAGCTTCTTCAGGAGTTGTATATCCCAATTGCTTCCGCGACCGTTGTTTACTGCGACAATGTCAGTGCCGTCTACATGTCCTCCAACCCAGTTCAGCATCAATGCACGAAGCATATTGAGATTGACATCCATTTGGTCCGCGAAAAGGTCTCCCTTGAGCATGTTTGAGTTCTTCATGTACCCTCCTCCGACCAATTCGCGGACATCATGAGTAAAGGCCTGTCTGTACAGTTGTTCAATGATTTTCGGTCCAGTCTTTGCGTCTGGAATCTTCCCGATGCGACTGCGAACGGATATTAGAGAATATTGTATAATTGTAACCTACCTAGATTACCTCCGCTAATTCCTACCTAGATTATCTCATCTAATTGAGGATCCTGTAAACTTTCTCATCTGGTCTCTTGCCTGACCATATATGAAAAGCCACCCCAGTCTATTGGCCTGTGCGGTGCTTACGTCATATTCTTTCCTTTCTACAAAGGTTCACTCTACAGAGCCAAAACGATTGCTTGAACGCCTTCATCAGTCCTAAAAGAAAAGGACAATCAGTAATATGCCACTCAATAGAATGTGGTTCTACGTTTTGCCATTATGTAGATTGCAATTCGTATCTTGCCATTATATAGAGTACTACTTTCGAATTTGCACTTTTTGACAATTTTGCCTTTACCCCTCATCTTTCTCCCCTTCTTCTCTCTCCTCTTTTTTTCTTCTTACCCTAGACATGGCGAATGAACATGCGTGCCACCAACGGCACACCAGCGACGCCGCTTCCCGGTCCCGTGGGTCATCCACGTAGCCCATCACAAGGTGCAGCGCCTCCTCGAGGACACCACCGTCACTGAAATTCAGCGCGCGGCTAAGCCACCGCAACTCCGGTGCCTCCCCATCCATCGATCCGACCGGGCAGCGGATGATGCAGCCTCAGCTCGCTCCACGCCTACGATTCCGCAATAGCTCACCGGGGAGTGGGGGAGGAGGAGGGTGGTTGTGGTCGCCGGCGTGGGCTTTGGGAGTGTCATCCGGACGCCGCCACCCCCATCGCACCTGTGGCGCCACGCCACTAAGCTCAACAGCGACGCCATGCAGTGCGTGGCCAGGGCCGTGCCGGGCACTGCTCCTGCCTCGCGTGACGCCCACGCCAGCGCACGGCGGCACTTCCTCCACCTCTGCCCCTTCCTTCATCTAGGCGCCACACGGAAACACATCACCGTGCCCTTCTGCTACGTGACGTCCCTAGCGCACTTGCTTGTGCGGTTCCCGTGCCTAGAGTCGGTGGTGCTCAAGGGAAGCCACGGGCCGCCATGTTCGGCCCCATCCCCGACGATTGGGGTGCGTACGCGCGGCCCTATGTCGCGGAGCTCGCCGCCCCGCTCGAGTGAATCAAGGAGCTCCACCTGCGGCGCATGGTCGCCACCAACGCCGACTAGGGGAGGGGTGGTAACCGGTGGGGTCGGCTCGATCGAAGGGAGGAGGATGTGGAGGAAGAAAGAAAGGTGCTAGAAGAAAAGAGGGGGAAGAAGAAGAGGGCAAAATTTTAAAAGACAGGGGCAAAATTTCCAAAGTGGCAAATGATAAATTAGATTTGTATAGAGTGGTAAATTTTGATTTGCAATATCTATAATGGCAAAGCGTAGAAGACCAATCTATGGAGTGGTATATTTTCAATTGTCCTAAAAAAATAGCTTATCATCCCAAGTAAACTTGTTCAAAAGCCGGACCGAGATTCCCAACACTATCCTATCCTATTGCCTTCATCTCCCCAATGACCACCACATCCGTCCCCACTCGGAAACCACCACCCACCGACATCGGCGTGGTGGCTGCCCTATGTGAGGCCCCCGCCCGATGGCACCCTCGCTGTCTCTTCCTCACCCCTGCCGCAATCGTGACCTACAGCCCCACAACCTAATTGGTCAACCCTCTTGTTTGTCGCCCCTGGCCTGATCCATCCATTGTCTGGCACCAAATATGTGTCGATGGCGCCGCCCACCGCTGGTCCTACCATCCACTCAGAGCTACAATTGAAGGGATGGGTAAGCCCAAAACCTAACCCCCCCCAAAGTTGATTGCTCGTTACCGCCTGCTTGCCATCGCCAATTTGAAAGTGTTCGCTTGATAGCAAAAGCCTTGTGCCAATGGACAAGCTAGGCCAACTTGTCAATGAACCAAAAGAGTTGTTTCTTCCCACCCTTTCCATTTCAGACCTACTAGGATGATAAGCGCGCTACGCTGCGCCCGTAGTGGATTGAGGGACCTCGATGCGATTTAGAAAATCACAAGGGGCTTTTCACAAAAACAAAGTGGGACCTTGACGTTATTTTGGAAACCACATGGCTTTTTGAGAAAAAAAAACCGACGTTGCAAACCTCGGCGTGATTTCAGAAACAATTCGCAAAAACAGAGTGGGATCTTGGCATTATTTTGGAAACCACAAAGGGCTTTTTGAGAAAAAACCGATATGGAGTATTTTGACATTATTTCGGAAACAACACGAAGCTTTTCGCAAAAAATCTGACATGGAGGACTTTGACGTGATTTAAAAAACAACTAGGCTTTAAAAAAAAACCGACACGGATGACTCGAAAGTGATTTCGAAAATCTCATAGAGCCTTTTCCAAAAAAAAAAAAAAACCGACGTGGAGCTCCCAAGGAATCCTTCGCCTCTAAGAAAGAGTGTGTGAATTGATCGAAAGCAATGCTCGCCTAGTTGATCAAGCTTGCGTCTCGTTGCTTCAACAAGGCAGCTGAACGTGTCGTTGCATTAAGAGATGTCGACACTACAAATATCAGGACACTTATCTCGACAACAGTCGTAATCCGCCTCAGCCGCCTCAGCCGCCTCACCGGGGAGTGGGGGAGGAGGAGGGTGGTTGTGGTCGCCGGCGTGGGCTTTGGGAGCGTCATCCGGACGCCGCCACCCCCATCGCACCTGTGGCGCCATGCCACTAAGCTCAACTGCGACGCCATGCAGCGCGTGGCGGGCCGTCGAACGCATCGCTGCTCGCCTCGCGCGTGACGCCACGCCGGCCAAGACGACGGCACTTCCTCCACCTCTGCCCCTTCCTTCATCTAGGCGTCACACGGAAACACATCACCGTGCCCTTCTGCTACGTGACGTCCCTAGCGCACTTGCTTGTGCGGTTCCCGTGCCTAGAGTCGGTGGTGCTCAAGGGAAGCCACGGGCCGCCATGTTTGGCCCCATCCCCGGCGATTGGGGTGCGTACGCGCGGCCCTGTGTCGCGGAGCTCGCCGCCCCGCTCGAGTGAATCTGGGCGCTCCACCGGCGGCGCATGGTCGCCACCAACGCCGACTAGGGGAGGGGTGGTAACCGGTGGGGTCGGCTCGATCGGAGGGAGGAGGATGTGGAGGAAGAAAGAAAGGTGCTAGAAGAAAAGAGGGGGAAGAAGAAGAGGGTAAAATTGTAAAAGACAGGGGCAAAATTTCCAAAGTGGCAAATGATAAATTAGATTTGTATAGAGTGGTAAATTTTGAATTGCAATATCTATAATGGCAAAGCGTAGAAGACCAATCTATGGAGTGGTATATTCTCAATTGTCCTAAAAAAATAGCTTATCATCCCAAGTAAACTTGTTCAAAAGCCGGACCAAGATTCCCAACACTATCCTATCCTATTGCCTTCATCTCCCCAATGACCACCACATCCGTCCCCACTCGGAAACCACCACCCACCGACATCGGCGTGGTGGCTGCCCTATGTGATGCCCCCGCCCGATGGCACCCTCGCTGTCTCTTCCTCACCCCTGCCGCGATCGTGACCTACAGCCCCACAACCTAATTGGTCAACCCTCTTGTTTGTCGCCCCTGGCCTGATCCATCCATTGTCTGGCGCCAAATATGTGTCGATGGCGCCGCCCACCGCTGGTCCTACCATCCACTCAGAGCTACAGTTGATTGCTCGTCACCGCCTGCTTGCCATCGCCAATTTGAAAGTGTTCGCTTGATAGCAAAAGCCTTGTGCCAATGGACAAGCTAGGCCAACTTGTCAATGAACCAAAAGAGTTGTTTCTTCCCACCCTTTCCATTTCAGACCTACTAGGATGATAAGCGCGCTACGCTGTGCCCGTAGTGGATTGAGGGACCTCGACGCGATTTAGAAAATCACAAGGGGCTTTTCACAAAAACAAAGTGGGACCTTGACGTTATTTTGGAAACCACATGGCTTTTTGAGAAAAAAAAACCGACGTTGCAAACCTCGACGTGATTTCAGAAACAATTCGCAAAAACAGAGTGGGATCTCGGCATTATTTTGGAAACCACAAAGGGTTTTTTTGAGAAAAAACCGATATGGAGTATTTTGACATTATTTCGGAAACAACATGAAGCTTTTCGCAAAAAATCTGACATGGAGGACTTTGACGTGATTTAAAAAACAACTAGGCTTTTTACAAAAAAAAAACCGACACGGATGACTCGAAAGTGATTTCGAAAATCTCAGAGAGCCTTTTCCAAAAAAAAAAAAATCCCGACGTGGAGCTCCCAAGGAATCCTTCGCCTCTAAGAAAGAGTGTGTGAATTGATCGAAAGCAATGCTCGCCTAGTTGATCAAGCTTGCGTCTCGTTGCTTCAACAAGGCAGCTGAACGTGTCGTTGCATTAAGAGATGTCGACACTACAAATATCAGGACACTTATCTCGACAACAGTCGTAATCCGCCTCAGCCGCCTCACCCTCCCCTCGCCTTCGTAATCTGACACTAAGGGGACTACAATATCCTAGTATCGCAATGCCACACACACAAAAGCATGCCTTTTGGCACGGGTTTCAAAAAGGAAGCGTACGTGCCTGTGAGCACGTCGCATTCGCAAGCTACGTAGGGTTACACGAACGTGACAAACGCGCCGAACGACACAAGGAGTCGAGGGAGTTAGGCAGCAGTCACAACTCACAAGGCCGGCCAGCATGACTAGTGACCAGTACGTTGGATCGGGCCATAACCGAATGCTTTGGTCTGGTGTAGCTACATGTCCTCCTCGTGTTCCTTTTTGACCTGAGAATTAGGCCTAGTGTAGTAGTATGTACGTGGTCCATTTAACAAATGACCTAAATCAATATCCAATGGTTAGGTCGGCCGAATTAGTCATAGCAGGCTTATCTGGGCTGGCTGTTGAGTCTTTCCGTGACAACTCTCTAACATCTGTCGTGTAGATTTAGCCCAGGTCGTAGAAATTGGGCTGGTAGGTGTTAACCGAAATAACTCCGTCCAGCCCAATTCAACCTGGCATTTCCTACGGCCCGATCCATCCCGGCCCAATTGAAACCGTCCACGCAAGTTTCCTCCGCCACGTGCCGCTTCCTCACGCGTCCGAACAGAACACCCCGATGTGCACGTGTGTTAGCCCACTCGCAACCACCGCCATGTGGGACCGAAATTTGTGCGCCCGCGCGACAGTGAGGTACCCACGAAACCCACGGTCGGGGGGACGCGGGCGCCACCCAAATATAAAAAAGCCCCACGATATTTTTAAGCGCCGCGTGGGGCAGTGCACGTGGTGGGCCCCCCGAGAACGAAGCTTAATTCCGCTGTCGCTCAACGCCACGGCGCCAGGTGTACCCCCGTCCCGGCAATCACACGCACCCTACGACACGCCAGTGACGACGCCGCGCCGCTCGTAATCTCCGGTAATAATATCGGCCGACAGGTGGGGGCCGCGGTCGCCTACACGTGTCCGCGCGGCCGGGACGGACGGCGAATGATGATGGCTCTGGCTCGCCCTTCTCTTATTGGCGCACCATTTCCGTTGCGATCCGCCTCGCGCTTCGCGGTGGCTTTATTTGCTCGCGACTCGCGCCTCGTTCTGCCCTCACGGTGGCGTTGCGTGGGTTCCGAGGGCGACGGCGACGGCGACGGGTCGCTGTTTAAGGTGAGGAGGGGGCGAAAAAATCTAGCGCGCGCGGCCGGTGCTCTGTTGGCACTTGGCATTACGTCTCGGCCTTGCGTACGTAAGTCGAGCTATTTGCGCGCGAGAATGGCCGAGATCTGCTGCGAGGAGGCCAAGTCGATGCCGGCCGCGGCGTCCGCGGCCGTCGCCACGTCGCTCGCCAGGCGGCGCCGCAGGGTGGTGGAGATGGCCTTGGCGGGGGGATTCCGCTTCGCCGGCGATCTCGAGCCGCCGACGCCAGCTGCCGCCGACGGGGGCGCGCGCGCCGGCAAGCGGCAGAGGCTGGCGTGCACGGCGTCTGGGTTTGGGTCCAGGTGGTGGCCGAGGTACGGCGTGACCTCCGTCTGCGGCCGCCGGTGCGAGATGGAGGACGCGGTATCCATCAGGCCGGACTTCCTGCCCGGCTCCTCCTCCGGCAAGCACCATTTCTTCGGCGTCTTTGACGGCCATGGCTGCTCCCATGTATGCATGAACACGTTGTTTTATACATAAGCTATGATCAATCCCGCAAATGCGTGTCGATCTGTGCTAAGCGGAGTTCTTGTGCCGTTAGGTGGCAAGGCTGTGCCAGGACAGGATGCATGAGTTGGTGGTGGACGCGTACAAGAAGGCGACCTCCGGTAAGCAGGCGACGTCGGTAGAGTGGACAGAGGTGATGGAAAAGGGGTTCGCTCAGATGGATGATGAGGCGGCGAGCTGGGCCGCGAGCCGCAGCAGAGCTGACCCAGTCTGCCGCTGCGAGCTGCAGACGCCGGCACGGTGCGACCACGTGGGCTCAACCGCCGTCATCGCGGTCGTCGGTTCCACCCACGTCGTCGTCGCCAACGCCGGCGACTCGCGCGCTGTCCTCTCACGCGCCGGCGTACCCGTTCCCCTCTCCGTCGACCACAAGGTATGCATTAATGCCGTGCGTATATATAAACCGCCTTCCTCGCTCGCTTATTCGTTTACTTACCTTACCCGTTTGTTTCAGCCGGACCGGCTCGACGAGCTAGAGCGCATCCGGTCGGCTGGCGGCCGCGTCATCTTCTGGGACGGCGCCAGGGTGCTCGGCGTCCTCGCCATGTCTCGAGCCATTGGTGAGCGCCGCGCGCTTTACTTCGAAGTTTTCGAGTTTTTGTCCGTTGTCAAGAAAATCTTTTGCCATTCGGGCTGCGGTGCTTAGTGCGGTGGTCGCGCAGGGGACGGCTATCTGAAGCCTTTCGTTACGGCGGAGCCCGAGGTGACGGTGACGGAACGCACCGACGACGACGAGTGCCTGATCCTGGCGAGCGACGGGCTGTGGGACGTGGTGTCCAACGAGATGGCGTGCAAGGTCGTCAGGGCTTGCTTCAGGAGCAACGGCCCCCCGTCGCCGAGGGGCGCGCGGGCGAACGGCGTGCTCCCGTCGGCCGCCGCGGGGCGCGGCGACGACGCCGTGGTGAAGGGAGTCGACAAGGCCGAGTCCGACAAGGCGTGCTCCGACGCAGCCTTGCTGCTCACCAAGCTCGCGCTCGCTCGGCGGAGCTCCGACAATGTCAGCGTCGTCGTCGTGGATCTCCGCCGGGGGCCGTGATTCTTGGAGCAAAATTACATGCTCTGTCATCGATTCTTCTTTTTCTCTTCCTTTTCGCTTTTACTACTGCGACGTGCATAATTAACGCCTCAATATTTTCTGGTTATCTACTCACAAAAAAAAATTCCGGTTATCAATCTAGTGAGATTATGACTCGTAGGAATCGTGGATCGTAACAAGCAACAATTGAACAAGGTCTAGCCCATGCAGGACGTCTTAACTTGATGGATAACTCTGCCTTGGGCGACTATGAGCATTTCTGGGGTTGCGGATATGGAAAAGCTGATTCCGTCTCTCATGTAAAAGAGAACAAGAAAGCAATTTGCGACATGGAAGGAACAGTGCTGATTGATTCGTCGGACTGGAGCGAGGTGATATGTCGCAGATCGATAACGCATCTCTGCTCTAGACTGATGCGACCAACGAACGATGCTTGGGTATACGTGTCGATCCTTCCGTCTTGTTTGCGTTTCTGACAGAACCCTGTCATGTGTTCTGTCGGGAACATTAGATGAACCTGTGAGACATCTCTAATAGTGTTGATAATATGGTCTCTAATTTTGCTATATCAATTCTATGTTACTGAAAAATAGATTTAGAGACAACATCTTCAATAAGTTATCTCTAATATTCATGCTAAACTTACAATATTCTTACTCATTCATCTATCTCTCACATGCACTAGTTGTTTTGTCTTGATTCGTGTGTAGATATGGCTATTTGAAGAAGAGATGGATTTTCTTCTCTCTCATGCGTCTCTCTCTTCTACCTAGGATTTTACTAATATAGAAGGGTTAACTGACGACTGATATGATACTATTAAAAATGCCCTCGTGCGTGATTGGCGCCTAATCATATCGCTCTCGTTAAGTTCTATGCTTCAATCATTCACTCACGCAGAAGCTTAAGTAAGACAACACTCCAATTGGAATCCAACATGCCTACATTACACAAAGTAAGGTTGCACACACAAGGGCAGGAGGGTTCTCTGACTAACGATACACGAGCTTCTCCAAATCACGCTCCAAATTAGACATGTAAGCATACGCACAGGGCACAGCCGCAGAGGTTACCACCGAACGTAGCTTGTTCCTTCTTCCCGATGCCGTGAGACCAGGGTTCTCGCTACTGGAAATTTTTTTTTACCGGTGTGCCCGGTAAAACCGAAAATCGAAAAAATTTGGCCAAAATTTTCCAAAAAAAAAAAACGGATTTTAACTGAAAAAATCAAATTCGAGCAAAAATTCAACAAATTCGATTTTGTTTGGACAAAACCATCCAAACCACCAATTTCAGGGCTTGTTTGTATTTCTACTACTACCAGCCCAACCGGTAAAACTGGTTTTACCGATTTTCGGCAGGTAAAATAATCCCTGCGTGAGACATGTTGCAGATCCCGCGACCCTGCGCGTGCATTGTACGTGCACCAAACGGCACCATGCCTGACTAAGTTAATCTCGCAAGGAAAACAAAAACCATTGAGACTAAGCTTTAGGTCTGGAAGGAGACGTGTTTTAGTGACTTACAAGTTACGAGGAACATGCTCAAGGCAGCCAGGGCGAGAGGGATGGCGACGGAGGTGATCATGTCGTAGCGCCCATTGAGGTACGTCGGCCTGTGGATACCTCTGCTTCTCCACGATCTTCTCCCTAGGCCGGAACGGCGGCTCCGGCTCCGACGATCACGACATGCTCCCAGAATTTACAGCAAAAGTTGCACCCAAGACACAAAGAATACTGACTAATCGCTCCTCTCAGCTCCTGCGAGCTGCCAACCTGTGACTGTGTGCACAAAGATGATGTGCCAGTGGTCGATGCAGCAACAGTTTATAGCACGAACCATTGCCGCATTATGTCATATATATATATCACTAACACAAGAAAGGATGTACAGTTACAGTACCTGATAATGGAAGATGGGATGAGGACGAACGACTGATTTGAGTCTTTAGATTTGAATTTGATCACAAGATCCGAGACTATAAATTTGAATTTGAATGCGTGTCCTGTTTTGGTGGCGCAATATATAAGACTAAAATAACGCTAAAATTACTAGTGGCTATTCGTCCATCCAGAGATCAAGGCCCACCGGCTTTGTCCAACTAGGAAGGTTGGCCCAAACAGAAGTTTGACGAGTTTGTTTCGCCGTAGCTGCCTCCACCTCTACGAAGGACACGGCTTCTGAATCGTCGGAGGCTCGGATAAAAGATACTCTATCTTTGCACGCCCGACGGTGTCCAGGCTAGCTGCTGTTGATTGGAACTTTATAAAGTTGTGATTGAAACGGATTCTCAGGCATCGGTTTAACCTTTGGAACACCGACGACGTAACCACCGGCCTGGTACTTGGCCAATGTAGAGGAGCAGCTAAGCAGGAGTTTAATAGTCTCGTGTTAGTTTTGCGTAGAAAGCAAAATTTAGCTCCCCTATGCGCCAAAGAATCTTACGTGAACCTTTCCTGCATCTATGCCGTTCTGAACAATGGTTTGAGTAATTTTGAATTGAACATTCCACACAAACAAGGAGAAATCTTAAAATTGAAAATTTGTAGGGGCCGCGCGAACGCGTACCCCTCCGCCACAAATTATGACATCCACTCTCCCACTTGAGGAGATGGTAGACCAACGCTCCTCCCAAGTGCAATGGAGGCCACTGATCTAGGCCATAGGTTTTCTTGATCACCCATCGACCCTGTCCAGGTAAGTAATTTCTACGACAGTACTAGGTGCCCGATATATAGCAGCCTCCTATGTATCTCGCTGTATTGAGGCGTAGTACGGGACTAAGGAAATAGGAGTAACGTTCAGGTCGAGCGTGCGTTTTTTTCCGAGAGGAAGGTCGAACGTCTTGTTATTAATTCTTTTTCAGCTGAAGGCCCACAGGCTTAGGCCGGCTCGGAAGTTGGGCTTCTCGGGCCAGACGGATGTGGGCCGAGCTTGTTTCACGGGCTAAACTGCTAATAGGCCTGTAGTGCTAGTGGATATATATATCTTCATTCCTCGGTTGTTTTCCACTTGAAACAGGGGCAGTAGTAGACCGGTAGGCACCGTACTAGGTTTCGTAAGAAGCGGGAAAAACACGGGGAACTGGAAACTTGGTGATCATACGCTGAACTCTAGTTTCTTCTTCTTTGTTTTTTTGGACGAAGGGGATAACTCCACCAGTCTTCAGCACCGTTACTCCCCCTCCCCCGCTGCTACCCCCCTCACTCTCTCTCTCCACCTTCTCAGACATTGGTTGCTGCTCCGCACTCCTTCGCCTCCCCCTGCTCCTCCTCCACCAACAACGGCCGGCGGCGACGTTGTTGCGCCACCGTCTTCCCCTCTCCTACCGTTCCCACCCTATCCAACCTAATATTCAGTGTGTCACGGCCTCGCCGTGCCTCCCTCCGTCGCCTCCCCGGCCTCCCTCCACAACCAGGGGGGTTAAACCGTGGCAGCACCCTCGTCGGCCGTCATCGCCTCGTGGTGCCACCGTCTTCCCCTCTCCTACCGCTCCCACCCCGTCCAACCTAATATTCGGTGTGTCACCGCCTCGCCGTGCCTCCATCCGCCGCCACCCACCGCCTCCCGCCCTACAACGCGCAACGCGCGAGGGGAGGGTGAACCGATGGCGGAACCCCCATCGGCCGTCATCGCCTCGTGGTGCTCCATCACCGACGAGTGTCTATGTGAGTGAGAGAGAGAGAGAGGGGTATGGGAGAGGAGTTGAACTAGCAAAGCTATACCGTTGAACGGTATAGTGTTCGCTAGTTTTTCTCCTTTTTTAACAAGTCTAATTTACCTCTGAACTTTTTGGGTGCGTCTAATATGTCCCTTGAACTACAAATTTGGCTGAATAACCCTATGAACTATGCAAAATCATCTAAATAATCCACTGAGATGGTTTATCCACTGTGACGGTGGTTTTGCCATCGTGACCGATGATGTGATTGTGAATGTGGCAATGGCACAAGGGTTTTGCCACCGTGACGGATGACTTTACTAACAATGTGGCAATGATTGTCAACCAAGTCATCGTCATGGTGGCGAAACCACCGCCAAAGTGGCAAAACCACTGTTAAAACCACCTCATGGGTTATTTAGACAGTTTTACACAATTCAGGGGACTATTTAGTCAGTTTTGTAGTTCAGAGGGAAGATTAGACGTAGGGGTGAAAACGGATCGGAAACGGACGGATAATAGTTTTGCCATATTTGTTTTCATATTTTTTTTCGGATCCGGATACGAATACGAATACTCCGGATATGAATACAAATACGAATAGTATCGAATACGAATACGGAGCGAATACGAATCGAAACGAATACGGTCACAGATATTTTTCGAAACATGAAAACCCCTTAAATTGTATGCCAGAAATTAACGAAAACATGTAATTAATTTATTTGATGTAAACATTCATGAATTGTTCATATTATCAGCAACCAAACATAACATTGGCACTAGCAAGTTACATTAACTAGTTCATCACAAATATAACACTTAGTTTACTATATTTAGCTTATAAGTCATAACTCACAAAGTCATCACGCATTCACACTTAGTTTATCATATACATAAAATTTAGTTCACACTAACATCGATTAGACTGGATGGTTAATCTATACGCAAATGACTGTAACATCCCAAAGTATGTTACCAAAAATAAAATTAATAAAGTTATTATTTTATTGGATTTCTGAGATTTAAAAGAGTTTTCCTGTTAAAAAGGAAAAAAATAATAAAATAAAGTCAATTATTTAATTTTCTAGTTTTTAATGTAAAAAATAAAAATTTATTGAGTTTTTTGGGATTTTATTGGATTTAAAGTGAAAAAGAAAATTTTAATTAATTTAATTATTTTTTTGGATTTTAAAAAGGTTTTTCCTATTTTTAGGAATTTAAAATAATTTATATACAAAAATAAAAACCAACTTTAAGTTATTAAGTTAAAAATAATTCAACGAATTTCTGTGATTTTTTCTAGGATTTTTTTAACTCTATTTGCTATTTTCTAAAAGACTATTTGATTTGTTGCATTTTCTGAAATTCAGAAATCAATTAAAATCTCCTTTTCTCTTTTGGGCTGAAATCCTCTTTTGGGCCGAAATCCGGATATCCGGGCTTCGTCTTATCCGGATAATACGTATTTGTTTCCGTTTCCGACAAAAAAAATCCGAATTCGTTTCCGATTCGAAAATTATCCGAGAAAAATCCGATCCGAGACATTCCGAGTCCGTTTTTTGTCCGGATCGGTCGGAAACTATCCGATCCGTTTTATTTGAAACCCTAGTTTCAGATGGCAGATTAGACGCACCCATTGGACTTATTCTTTTTATTTGAAACCCTAGTTTCTTCTTGCATTTCATGTAGAAGCATCTGGATTGAGGTGTCTAATTGAACTTTGTTACCGGTTCCAATCATTTCGTTAAAACGGCATCTTTTTCTTTTATAACAATGGAGTTGTTTTTAGTTGAGCCATAAGGTATTCAACAACGTGCTTGGAAATCTGACACAATGTATCAATGCCATATATTGCTAATCTTTTCTTCTCAAAGCACGGGTAGGTGACATATTTTGTGATGCCTGAGTTGGCTTACCACACCTTAGACAAAAGTTGGCGAGAGTTTGTACATATAACAAGTGGGCTAAAGAGTTGGGAAATTAAAAGTGTGGCACTTACAAGGCCGTGTCCAACGCGGGGTTTAATTGGGTGCTTGGGAAAAACTGTCTTAACTTTGCCACGGTGGACGCGCTCGCGCCGCGGAGCCGCAGCTTGACGAGGAGGCCGACGCTCAGAGCAGGTCGTGCGTGCGAAGAAATCGTCCAGGAGAATCGGCGCTTCGGCAAGCAATTATGCTGCTGCAGCATAATTTATGCATGCATGTAACTAACTAACTCGTTGGTGATTAGTTTGAGCAGTAGTGTCGTTCGGAAGCTAGAAGCTAGTTCGCTTGTGTTTTTCTCTCAAAAAAAGTTCGCTTGTGTTCTAGATATACCACGTATTAGTGCATGAATAGAGAGAGCCTTTCGCGACATCATTCCAAATGGATCCTCTACCAAATGGCTTCGTAAATTGGTTAACTTCCCCCAATTCCCCATACGAAAATCCAGAAAATTTTCCACATTCACAGTATCCAATGAACTTATCTCAGCCACGTTTGTCCCAAGCCCATCAATTATCAGAGAATTTCTATTGTGCTGGTTTCACCTCACCTTACGAGAATCCATCAAATCCCAAGTCTATTAAAAAAATGAAACGTACTGTGGTGGGAAAATAAAGAAAAAGCAAGAGATAAATATAATTATAAAATTGATATGTACTAATGACTCTTAGGTCTGAAATTTTGCTAGCGTGCATGTATTTAAGATAAAGTAGCTGCGTAGTTGTTACTATCTTGTAGCTTTGCTTGTTTCTAAAAGCATGCTTCTAAACAACCTTGTTATCTAGTCGCTAGGTGAGTTGTTCCGCAGAAAACCATACTTTCAAACAGGCATACTCCAAAATATCACTACTACAAAAAGGCTAATATTAAACGACTCATCACAAACGATTGATCAAAACTGTCGGTTTAGTGACCGCCTGTGTTACTGAATGTGCTAAAAACTGTCTGTGAATAAGTAATATCACAGACAGTTCATGTTGAAAACTGTCTGTGAAGTATCATCCGTCTGTGATATTACGGTTCTTGTTCAAAACCGTCTATGATACTTACAGACGCTTTTGAACACGAACCGTCTATGATTTCCCGTCCTCATCATAAATGGTTTGTATTAAAAACCGTCTGTGATAAGTATCTCTGATTTTACCATGACTTGAAATCACTAACACTCTGATTTTACCACCGACACCGGTGATGTCGAGGTAAGACAGATCTATCACTTATTGGTTTGCGCTGTTGCTAAAACTACGCTAAAATCGCTAATTTTACGGCAAGTAGTTCAACACCTCCGCAAAGAACTTGGCATACTCACACCTAATCCGACAGTTGTCGCTGCAGAAAACGACGTAGTCGTCCCACCCTTCCGTCATGTTGCAGTCGGTGCTCATGCACCGGTGGTCATCCTCTAACAGCGCCCACACCCGGCCAAGCAGCCTGGCCATCTTCTTCCATGCCGCATCCTGAATCGCATCCGCAGCGAGCCTCCAGCACCGCCTGCACTCCCGGTTGGTCCTCTTGGCCGTCTCACATCCGTTACCGCTGGCTTACCCTCGACCTTGCTGATGTAATACTTTCCAACGTCGCGCGCCTCGCCGACCGTGTAGACGAGGTGGCCGAGCACATAGAGCACGGCCTTGTGGCGGTGACGGCCATCCGTTCGAGTCACACGAGGAGATGGCGTCGGACGGTTCATGATCATCAGCGGACGAAGCCCGAAATGCATCCACTCGCTGGCGCGCTCGTTCGAGTGTCTCTCGAAGATCCTCTGACTGCTGAATCAAGTCGAATTGAGCCCGTAGGCTCTCTACCCTTGCTTGAGGGGTCTCAGCAAGGTTGACTCGGTCGCCCGCCATGTCGATTAAGCAGTCTAAGTGACGGAAAGCCTCCTGAAGTCGTGAAACTTTGTTGTGGAGAACCATGTCAACGACGAGGTTAGCTCGCTGGATGGAGACCGCTCGGAAAACGCGACGAAGGAGGATGTCAAGATGGCAGAATGTGGCCGTCACCTGCTTTGGCAAATCCTCGAACAGAGGAGAGAGGATACTGTTAGTACAGATGTCCTTCCGCAGCATCCGCCAGCATACGGCCGGAGAGGTGCTCGTACAGTATGGTCAGGTAGACCATCAACGTTGATGACAAGGAAACAGAAGAGGGAGCCATTTCTACTTTAGAGTACTAGTATAGTGCATGTGCTAACGCCACGATTTCATTCCAGGATGCACATGAAAACAACCAAACGACGACATTTTTTCATAGTTTAAGTCTCATGCAATTGTATATGACCATGTATATAATCCGGAAAACACTCATGCATAACAAGGCATAATAAAGTCATGTCTCGCATACTACAAATAATAGTATAGTGCTTGTGCTAACGCCACGGCTTCATTTCAGGGATGCACATGAAACTCGTGCTAACGCCACGGCTTCATTTCAGGGATGCGCATGAAAACAACCAAACGACAATATTTTTCCATAGTTTAAGTCTCACGCAATTGTATATGACCATGTATATAATCCGGAAAACACTCATGCATAACAAGGCATAATAAAGTCATGTCTCGCATACTACAAATAATTCATGAATTGCTTAAGTAGATCTTGGAGTTCTCCAGGATAATATTTGTACATTCATTTGCACTGCTCTTCAAAATGTCCACCAAGAATTCCGTCCTCAGTGAATGTGATATCTGTGGATGGCAGATAATAAGTTAACTTATTAATTTGCTATGTAGTCTACAAAATATACATAGAGAATATATATGCTCACAGTGTTGATAAACGACAATCTTTCGCCATTCCACGACTTTAGGAAGTTGTATACAAGGAAGCCTGCCAATTTCCTGGAGAAGAAGAGCAAGTGTTTATTTGTTGTAGATAAATCAAATGACTATTTGATAAGAAAGATGAAACAGATTATATGTTTTTACCAATCTCCAGTTTTTGGAACCCCTTTTTGAATTCACGACTTGACCATAAATATTGTCGTTCCATGCAGGGTTCGCCAATTTCATGGCGAGATTGAAATGATTGAAAATATTATGTAATGTAGTTATATATGGCATACTTGGATCATTACCCATGTACCACAGATACCACAGATTTGGAGAATGCGGATCCATAATGTAGACAATTTTGTTACCCTGTCTATTATGAATAAAGTGTAGAACCTATCTCGATAATATGGCAATAGAACACGTAAACAAACACCTAGACTATAAGTGCAAAATAAAATATGTCTTTAAAGGAGTTTACAGAACATATCTTCTGATCTTTGCAATCTTTAATATCGTACTCCATGTGGGCCAACATTCAAGCAATTTTGCTAGTTCTTTGTAGTCTATCTTGTCACAACACGCGGATCTAGTCCAAAGCGAGTTATGGCTCTGTTGATTTTTGCAAAAATTATAATTTTTGATTAATTATACAATTATATACACAAGAAGGGAATAATTATATCAACTTACACGAACTTGAGGTCCATGAAGTGGTATTTGTCTTCTATAAACAACTTTGGCTATGTTGCACGCAACCGTCCGACGACCATGTTGAAGCAATCATGATCCATGGGTTTGTTTTCATCTAAAATATCTCTAATTGTTCGAGACTTATAGAGATTGGGTATGGTGCAGTGCTTGGACCCATTCTTTGCTAAAAAAAACAAGGACCATGAACGTATTAGTTGATCACATCTTTTAGTATTATTATTAGTAGTAGTATATTATGCCATTAATTTGAAAAAATACTTACTCTAAACACTCCATATCGTCTATCGACCATATGTATGTGCTCACCCGATGCAATGATTCCTTCACGTCCGTGAATATTCGCGAGGGTTTAGGCGCTTGATCGTAGTATCGATAATTTCAACATCACTTGGACTGTCTTCGTCATCATTTGGCCGTTCAAGTTCTTGATATCCGTTCTTTATGTTTAATCTCGAATCCCACAACATAGCAGGTAGCTTAAACCTGAAATTATTTATATCAACCTGCAAAGTAGTATAAGTTATTATAAAAATTTATAATATGTTCGGATGATATATAGCGGTATGCAAGTCCACTATGAATCACCCGAGTTACTTTATCGAGAGAGGAAGATCCGGTCAATATTCCATGAAGTTTACCATCCACAGACCGCATGATGTCATGTACATTAATAATTAAAAATCTCACGAGTTGCTAAGTATGTAAAATCAAACATAATCGTTTTGTAAAATACAAGTCGCATGACATGTACCCATCTGCTTGCATTCGCTCTTGGATCTTCTCAATAAGAGGCCATGTTGAAACATCTAGGTTCTTTCACTTGACTCGGTTAAGCTCTTTATTTTGTTCCAATACAAATTTAATCTGTCTTTCTAGTCCTTTTACTGTTGTGATAATTATGTATCATTTCAGATTAATAATAAGTTAATAAGAAAATATGTCAAAAAGGCATAATTACTCACTTTGTAGTTTTGAGGTGCATGCGGTCCCATAGTTCTAGTCCCATTGAATCAGTACATGTACCTCAAATATTTTAGCATTTACAATCGCTAGGTACCGGTGGCATTTTTTTATGTTAATTGGAAGGAAAACCTGCAACAAACATTGACATTTTTGAAGTATTGACCATCAATATATATCCGCTATAAAGGAACAGTCGAAATACTTAATAAATGGCAGATTTAAGTTTCACCATGTCGACTTGTAAATAGTTCTCCACCCTTTCCTTAATGGTGTCTGTCTTATAACTTAATGCCACCTTAGGATCACCATCACGTTTAAGCATCGCAAATAAATGTATTCTCCAAAAGACCTTTCCACCTTCTCTATGAAGTAGATGCTCTTCACCCTCGATATGTTGAATATATGCACTTAACACCTGTATAAGAAAAGAGTATAGTAAGTAGATCATATAGGCAGGTTTAAATATCAATAATTTAAAGTATACACATGTACTTACTTCGCCATTCAATTGCATGTTATCATGAAACATACATTCCATATCTTTTCTGTTTAGCCATGCACTGTCGATGTTCACCAGAACTCTTTTTTCGGGTGCTGATTTCAGGTATTCAATAATATCAGCATCTTCTTTGGTGCACATGTAATCTACAGCAAGTATTATAGTTTTCATATAAATAACTGAGCAAAACAAAGAGAGGCAATAAAGTAAGAGAAGAAGCACTAATTACCCTGGGGCTCAACTTGAGCTATGTGTGATTTCTTTGGTTTGTTATGTTGTGATATTCTAATCAGTGTCTCCAAATCATTTTCTTGGTTATGGCTTGATGGGTTACCAATTTGTCCCAACATCTGTACATCGGAGCATATGTCAGTTGATTCATTCTGAACCTCCAAATAGTCCATCGCTGTCACATCTGTATGCATGAGAGGGAAACATAAGTTTATTATCCTCCCCCCTCTATAATTTATTGACAAAAACATTAACAAGCTCTTGTGCAACTTGATCTGTAATCATTTTACTGAAACATGAGTTTTGTTCTTGACACTAACAGTAGTTTGTAATATTGATAACAATGCTTACCCTTTTGTTGTGTGACATCGGCTTGGTGGCGCTTGAACTGAATCGAAATGCGATCGCTCGCCACAACTTCGAGCAAAGGATCTTGCACTGATAACACTAACCTTTCCTTCCTCCCTTCTACTTCGAGCAAAGGATCTTGAATTGACAACACCGACCTTTCCTTCCTCCCTTCTATTTCCATGGTGATTTGAGTTCGAGTGTACAAACAATTTTTGCTATATATAAAACCGCGTAGAATCTCAATGGTCGACCTTGGGAGATGAGGCGTCACCTTTGCACTCTTGATGGCGCTGGGCTCTGAGTTCACGGCCATTAATGGTCACGGGAGCAGAGGAGTTCGTTTGGAGGTGGATGGATATCAGTTTGCAGGCACACAAACACAACATTAACCATCGATGTAGAAAACACACACACATTAGACAACATTGATTTCAGTAAAAATATTTCTTTTATATAAGAAAAATATATGGTCCTGATTTGGTTGGTTTGTGATGACACCTCTGATCCAGACCAAAAGGAGATTATGTAATCGTCAAGATGAACTCCCATTACTTCATTCAGTATAAATTTAGTAAATTACGACATATTAATAAGAAGTTCCATTTGTTTGGAAATAAAGGCAGGGAAACTGGATGGAAAATATTATTACTTCATTCAGTATGAATTTAGCAAATTACGACATATTAATAAGAAGTTCCATTTGTTTGTAAATAAAGACAGGGAAACTGGATGAAAAATATTACTTAGCACTCATCACCAGTTCAATACATCTCTATATACAATATTTTTGGTGGTCTTCCCTGTAGTATCTAGTTCCTTGTTTGGTTTTGACAAAATTCTGGTTGTTTGCCTTGAAACTCCTCTTGACAAAGCGACATAAAGCTGTCCATGTGAGAACACAGGTTCTGGGAGGTAGATCCCAACATTTGGGATGGTTTGCCCCTGCGCTTTGTTTATGGTCATTGCAAAACTTAGGCGAATCGGGAATTGTTTCTTTCTCATCTTGAAAGGCAATGAAATATCATCTGACGGAGACATTGGAATCCTAGGTAGGAACACCCTCTTGCTCGCATGTCGCCCACCAACAATTTTAGCATCAATTGCGTTGTCTCGCAAGGCTATAACCATTAACCTTGTTCCATTACACAATCCCTTGTTTGGATCAAGATTATGGAGAAGGATCACAGGCGCTTGATTTTTACTTTAAGGACATGCGGTGGGAGACCATTTGGAGTGATGGAGTTTAGAAAGTCAATAGGGTAGTTGTTTGTTGAATCATCATCGACTGAGTCAAAGCTATGGTAAACTTTTTCCTCACTGAAACCCACAATCATCTTTTCATTTAGCTTATCCACATGTTCATTTTTGGTAGAAAGAATGGCACGTGTGCTCATATAAGCCGTTGATCTTGCATTGTCCTCAATCGATGGGAACACATCTTGGATTAGTTTGTTTACACAATCCTCTCAGATCTGTATAACCAATCACAATATCTTCTCGCAAGTGAACATAATCATCGCCAATTGTCTCTTGATCCCATTCCCAATTCGAATGAGGTAACTGAGAACCATGGGTCGTTGAGCCCTCATGTTACGTGTCAATCGTAGCTTTACGATACTATCCCACAAATAAGATCTCTGCAATGTAGCATCATTATCTCGTGCTCTAGTCCCACGTGTTACCACCGGAAGAACTGTCTAAAATCTCCACCAAATACCATGACCTTTCCCCAAATGGCAACTCACAATTCATAATATCTTGCGACCTATCAAGACACTCAACCGCTTGACGATTTGTCATAGCAACCTCATCCCGATTAGCAACGATGCCCTACGGAGTAACTCTGCGATCCCACTTTGCTTTGAGAAGTTGCACATGCTATTGCTCGCAATCTTTATTGGGATTTTGAACCTTGAGTGTCTTTGTCGTCCTCCAGCGAGATCGACGACGCTATACCGAGAGGTTGCGGTTGCAATGGCTATCAATCCTCGTAACGCACTCTAGCAAGAAGTGCCTTGTATAGGAATGTCTTTCTGTTCCTCTGGACCATCAACAAAGAACACTTGGCTTTTTTACTCAAGACATGATGCATAATCTCATCAAATCCAAAGACGTTGTTCCTTGTTAAGACTCCTGTTATATCCAAATGTTCCTGGTCGACCCCCACCGAAAGTTCTTCTCTGACCTCCCTCATTATGTCATTGTCACATTCACCTGTTTGACACAAACAAATTAGATATCAGTCCCTTTATACAAAACATCTGGCGAGCGATCCAGTCCCTTTATACAAAACATCTGGCGAACGATCCAGTCCCTTTATACAAAACATTCAATATTATCAACATAGTCCCTTACTGACAATCACACTAGTAATGTAACAATACACTCTTAGCGAGACTCATCATAGCCTCTTATCTCATCATAAATTTCTCCAAAAGAAACACAAGCCACAAGGTTGAAACAAACCTATTTTAACTAGTTCATACTATCAAATGACACTTTCGCAAAGCACACTATCGTGAGGCCACTTACTCATTCATCCACTCAACCATTAGTGTTACTCACACCCGCTCCAATCATTAACAATTGTCAATTGTATGTATCATGTATACAAATAGGGTCCTACTTTTGTTTGTAGTCACATAACCATCTATAAACACAAAGTCAACATTTAATAATCTCATCTTTGCATAACATGTGGTTTCACAACATGCTACCTCAACGTTCGTCTAATCTAATATACATGTTTCAATCTAGCAATTATGTATGATCATCAAGTAACCAGTTTATGAAAATTTCCAAATTTGATATCCTCTATAGCATCGTTCAAACACATTCTTAACATAACCATCACTAATGGGTAGGCTAATCCATAGAGATGCATTACTCCATGCTATCCAATAAATCTACATGATTCCACAATCCTAACGATCATACCAATTCATCAAAATACCACACCTCTTAATAACTCTATTGATTCCAACTAAATATTGTCATACTCATAGTCACAGCTCATCAAAAACTACTAGAGGACAACCTCCACTTATTCAACTTTCCTTGATAAGGACCTTAGTTAAGATCGATTATATACCACACTCTGCACTCCAACTTGATAACCCATATCATATCCACTAATTTCTCCGATTATAACTGCTCACTTAACCACGAGACGACATCGCTAGAGGGTTTAGCATTTTTTTTCATAAAAGAACCTTTCAACTTCAACACTCAAAATACCCAAAAGAGATATATTGAATCAAAACTTCCACGCACTACGGGACTTGCAAAAGGAAACTTTCATTATCCAAATCATCAAGCGAAATAGATGGGTCACGGTTTTGAGAAGAAAGATAAAACTCCAATACAAGGGTCAATATTGACAACTAACCAAGTCCACCAAATGCAAGATTAACTCAACAATTGGAAAACAAGAATTGTTTTAAGGGACAAGTTAAGCCAATGAAAGCACATCAATCCTTCTCAAAGAAAGCCACCAACTGCAATGAACTATTGACCCAAAAGAACCTCATCAACCACTACTGGACAAGAGTTGACCAAATTCGAACTCAAGGAAGAGGACAAGTTTCTAAAGATACACACTATCGACACCTGTACTAAGACATCTGAAAAAACCACTTCGATCTCATACCACAAAGATGGTGTGACTGTAAAGCCTGGGGCCACAACCACGACCTCAACCTCTCAACACGCGCTACCATCACTCATTCTAATCATATAATCATATTATAGGTATATAAGGTCATCTCATAATAGGAATCATCAATACAATATAACTGAAGCGTAAATGCAATGTTTGACCCATCCCATCCTATGCACCAAATGTGTCGTTTTCATTAATTAACCATTAGCAAATTTTTAACAAGCTAAGTTACCTAAGTCGTTATCACTGCTCACCACGGACCTACACCCGCTCTCGATACCAATCAGAACACCCCACCAACATGAGCTCGAAATGCTACTAAACAAACCCTAATAATTCTAATCAAGGCAATCTTAATAATTTTGGCAGAACCTCCTTGTAAAGTTAATTACACGGGGTTCCAACTTCTGATAATCCATATATTAACTAAACTATCATCCAGAGACATCAAAAGATAATCAAAGACATACTAAGTGTCTAACATAATAGAGAGGCAAGAAGTTCCACTACTCAACATTATTACAATTAAACCACTACAAGAGACAAGACATAAAAAAAAACCTTTGAGCACCTTACCCAATTACTAAAAACAAATACGGTCTGAAGATTATTCAACTTTATTTAATTCATGTGGCATGTGCGTGACTACTAAACTACTTTCCCCCATGCATGTCGTTCTTGGCTTGGGTACCTAAAACAACAATAAAAGCAAGAGTGAGTCCACAGACTCAGCAAGTACATAAATAAAGAGACACATAATTCAATCCATAACATCAGCATCCATATACATAAGAGCAATAATAAAACATCTCACATGCAAATGCAATGCTCAAGGATCCTTTATCTTTAACTTTCTGTGTGCATTACACCGGTAATGCAGAGTATGCAACCGTCGCCGCATACCCATGCCTGGGCGCGCACGCACAGGGACCAATTGCCCATTACTCCGCAAGTAATGGGGACCTCAAGCCCACACTCCACGAGTGTGGGGATCTCGGGCCCGTCACATTCATGACGGGGATCTCAAAGGGAAACATGCTTGGTCACCGCGTGACCAAGCCTCAATATGCTCTCAATATGCACAAGCTCATCATTTAATCATCATCAAATTACCACAAGACAGTAACAACATATAATAATAGAGCATGGACATATATGAAGCATCCATCAATCTTAAATCAACATCAAGCCAACAATCTCACTATACTTCCACATATCGAGAAGCACACAATCATGACCAATCAAACACAACCACGAATCAGACAATGCACTTGCCTTAACCGCGTGAGAAAGGAGGACGTGAAGACGGTGCTGCCTCTGGTACCAATCCCCCACCTAATACATTAAGAATATAAACTAAGACCAAAGTAACGAAAAACAAGAATTAAATACACGAGCACAACAAGTAGCGGATTGCAACGCGATCCCGACCCCACTTTCCTAAGTGCTGAACTGCCCTCTAAACACAGTCAAGTTCTAAAATTCATATCTTTTTGTACAGTGGTCCAAATTAGGTGTTCTTAGATTTCACTGAAAGGTTATCAAATCATCTAAATAAACCTAGTTGGGGAGCCCTTCTGATTCTACCCTTAACTGCCCCTAACAAACCAATATTTCAGACCTCAGAATTCACGTCGGGTTCTCTGGACAGTACGCTAAAACCTCCATAACTTTTGCTACGAAAGTCCAAATCTTACGTTCTTTATCTCTATGAAAAGGTACAGAAATTTCCCACATTTTTCGTTATACTGAGGTCCCCTGATTCTTCCTTTAATTAACAGTTCTAACCAGTTTTCCACAGACTTTCCAGAATCTGACAGAACAATAGGACAGCAACACTAGAAAAATCATAACTCCCAGACCGTTAATCGGATTTGGGCGATCTTGGCGGCCAACGAAAGCTAAGAACATAAACTACAACTCTCTAGGAGACCCAAACTTCTAATTCTGCCTATAACCACATGAAATCGACCGCGCAAGCTACTGGACAAAACGCGATCTATTAAACCGACGCAAAACAATCTATCCAACGGCACCAACCGCAACTACGGCACCTCCACCAATGAAGAACATGCGACGTTACCCTTGTATGATCGCAGGAAGATGACGGGTTACCCCCATGAAGAAGATCTCCACTCTTCGCCCCCTTCTTCCACCTAGAACCGATCTCCACCGGGGAACTCCTTCTCCTTCTCCCCCCTTGGACAGCAGAAGAACGGGATGCCTTGGCCGCCAGCAGGAGGGTGATGCCGTGGAGGTGGGGCTGGTGGAGGAGGGGGCGTGGGGAGTGGGGAGAGGAAGTGGTGCGCCACAATGGGGAGGAGGAGGAGGTGGGGTGCGGCTAGGGTTGGGAGGGGAAAGTGGCGCCCCTGGCCGGCCACCCCTTGCCCCCATGGGCCAGGCCCAAAGCCCAAAGTTGGGTTAATTCTGAAAATCCTCACAAACTGTTGAATTTGAGCATTTACCGGCAGGTCCTTCCGTATTTTCATTTACTTCTCCCGAATAAAATAATCTCTCCGACTACTAGCTTATCACACTTTCGGGTATTACATTCTACCTCTTAACAGATTCGACCCGAATCTAACGCCAACTACGCAGTATAACCGCAACTAGCACTTAACAACAGATACCAACGCGATCAACTCTTGCTAAACTCGCCATGCGACTCCAACTCTCAAGTGGCCTCTCTCAAACCGTTGAGACCACAACACCGAACGAAAAACAACGCTTGTACCGACGCCGACTCGACATTTACGAGAATATTCATCAAGAGAGACCCAAAGGTAAGATCCTGCTCAAGATCAATGACGTTAACAAAACTCAACCTCTATATCTCTCAGGTACTCACTTGGCACCAAACACGCCCAGTGTTGCGTATACCGTGTATGGACCCGAAACGGTCCTAACGATACGCCAACTTTCAAACTCCCGTAGCTAACTAGAACAAAGCAAGGTACCTTGGGCTATCTTTCCTTTACACCGAACCACACAACAAGCACCTGAACACGTAACTCTCGCTCCACCTCTCAATAGAACTCTTCAATGAATCAAGGATCACCTCCTTGACCATAAACACACAACCAAATCCCTTTGAGCAAACTCTTGAACCAACAAAACCCCTCTGAAATAAAAGACTCACATCGCAACTATGCTACCATTTCATGTAGTCAAAGAATCAAATCCAGAATCGGAAATCCATCACAAAACCTTTCCATCCTCAAATTAGAAAGTTTGCAAATAAATAACACGTCCGCCAAAAGAGAAATCACTCGAATGACCAAACCAATCATTTGTTTTGTTCTTTCTAACCTGATAAGAACCGCACAAGCCAACATAGAGCCAAGTTTAGTTTGAGAAAGACATCTGGCATAAACTCATAGAGTGTTTCAGTATTCGAGGAAATAATTTTTTTTTCTCAATTTCTCCTTTAGAAACAAAATTTCTCTCAACTTTTTGGAATCCCGATTCAACGCATAACACGCTAACCCATCTCTCTTAACTTGGCGTTCTTAACACTATGCTCAAACAGAAATACATCAACCACACCTCTGTAGAGAGGCTCTATCAACTCCACATAAACAATACTCTAGTCAACTCCTTTACCGACAGAATTACTTTGATAGATAACTTCTGATGCATCCTAAAAATGGATCTTCACACATAATCACGTTACCTCAATCCTTAAGAATGAATAACTCGGAATTCACTTCACATAGTCTCATGTATTTCATCAAAAGATTTCTATTAATGATCATCCCACTATTCGAAATCCACCCTTATACTACTTCTTCACATTATCATTGGGCGATCAAAGTTCTAGCATAATAATGCAAATCCCAAATTTAACCTCTAAGACTCTTGCAACGAAATTCTCATGTACAAGATAGGGAAATCCTCAGATTAAATCCCTAAAATCCCACAATTCCAACATACTCACTCATTAACATCATCATGAAAACATTTTCTTGACCAGTTTACCTTTACAAAGATTATAACTCTCAGAAGGTTACTCATTTAAAGCCAAATCACTCTTGACGTTACTCAACGTTTTCCATTATCCCATTAATTGACGTGGCGATTCGATTACTTTGTAATCCCACTCTCATTAAACCACATCATCAAGAATAACTTTCATAGCCTCGCAATACTACCAAATTGCGATACTCTAATACATTGATCCAGATTTCCATACTTGCTAATTCTAATGCTCGGTCAAAAAGAACACCAAATCTTGGAATACATCTCGCTATTGGTCCTACTAGTTGCGACAACAAAATCTGTTAGCTCCAGAGACAAATATTCTTTTTAACTCAAATCCTCTCCAAGGATTATTCTAATAAATCGATTTATTACTCTGTGCCCTCGGACAACCCGACACCTAAGGGTTCACCAAACCATCTACTAGACCACCACTATCTAGATGCCAAACACCACCTACCGAGACTTTACAATACAATTCGGTTAACCCTTTCTTAGAAGAAGAGGCAAATAGAATTAAATTTCAGCACAAAGGAAAACGTTACCACTTACGAGAGTTGCAAGATCAAGAGAAACAATCGATAGAACTGTTTCTCAAAACCAAAAGATATGATCAAAGTTGAGGCGCACGTCCCACAAGCGAGAATATCAAACCTCAAACGAGAATAAAACATCGCTTTAGAATTCGAAAACTCTTATGGGCAAGAACAAAAGTTTTAGACAAACTTCAATAATCTGCAAGTTATGAAAACTTTACTTCAATCTCAAATACTTCTACTTCACTCGACTTTCGTTGGTTACAAGATCACCATGGCAATTCGACAAAGAGTATTTGAAGATCACCACACCTAATCCACTTAGGAACTAATAAAACCTCTCAACACGCCACTTTGCTCTAAACAAATTCAGCTATCACATCAACATGAGGTCGAAAGATCACAAATGCGAACTAGAAACATATTCAATTAATCAACATCGCGAGCGATCCGGTCCTTTATACAAAACATTCAATATTATCAACATAGTCCTCATCGACAATCACACTAGTAATGTAACAATACACTCTTAGCGAGACTCATCATAGCCTCTTATCTCATCATAAATTTCTCCAAAAGAAACACAAGCCACAAGGTTGAAACAAACCTATTTTAACTAGTTCATACTATCAAATGACACTTTCGCAAAGCACACTATCGAGGCCACTTACTCATTCATCCACTCAACCATTAGTGTTACTCACACCCGCTCCAACTGTCATTAACAATTGTCAATTGTATGTATCATGTATACAAATAGGGTCCTACTTTTGTTTGTAGTCACATAACCATCTATAAACACAAAGTCAACATTTAATAATCTCATCGCTGCATGTGTGGTTTCACAACATGCTACCTCAACGTTCGTCTAATCTAATATACATGTTTCAATCTAGCAATTATGTATGATCATCAAGTAACCAGTTTATGAAAATTTCCAAATTTGATATCCTCTATAGCATCGTTCAAACACATTCTTAACATAACCATCACTAATGGGTAGGCTAATCCATAGAGATGCATTACTCCATGCTATCCAATAAATCTACATGATTCCACAATCCTAACGATCATACCAATTCATCAAAATACCACACCTCTTAATAACTCTATTGATTCCAACTAAATATTGTCATACTCATAGTCACAGCTCATCAAAAACTACTAGAGGACAGCCTCCACTTATTCAACTTTCCTTGATAAGGACCTTAGTTAAGATCGATTATATACCACACTACAGACCCAACTTGATAACCCATATCATATCCACTAATTTCTCCGATTATAATCGCTCACTTAACCACGAGACGACATCGCTAGAGGGTTTAGCATTTTTTCATAAAAGAACCTTTCAACTTCAACACTCAAAATACCCAAAAGAGATATATTGAATCAAAACTTCCACGCACTACGGGACTTGCAAAAGGAAACTTTCATTATCCAAATCATCAAGCTTAAATAGATGGGTCACGGTTTTAAGAAGAAAGACAAAACTCCAATACAAGGGTCAATATTGACAACTAACCAAGTCCACCACCGCAAGATTAACTCAACAATTGGAAAACAAGAATTGTTTTAAGGACAAGTTAAGCCAATGAAAGCACATCAATCCTTCTCAAAGAAAGCCACCAACCGCAATGAACTATTGACCCAAAAGAACCTCATCAACCACTATTGGACAAGAGTTGACCAAATTCAACTCAAGGAAGAGGACAAGTTTCTAAAGATACACACTATCGACACTGTACTAAGACATCCAAAAAAACCACTTCCCGATCTCATACCACAAAAGATGGTGTGACTGGTAAAGCCTGTGGCCACAACCACGACCTCAACCTCTCAACACGCGCTACCATCACTCATTCTAATCATATAATCATATTATAGGTATATAAGGTCATCTCATAATAGGAATCATCAATACAATATAATGTAGCGTAAATGCAATGCTTGACCCATCCCATCCCACAGGCACCAAAGGTGTCGTTTTCAGATTAATTAACCATTAGCAAATTTTTAACAAGCTAAGTTACCTAAGTCGTTAATCTGCTCACCACGGACTCTGACGCTCTGATACCAACCGTAACACCTTCACCCAACATGAGCCCAAATGCTACTAAACAAACCCTAATAATTCTAATCAAGGCAATCTTAATAAATTTGCAGAACCTCCTTGTAAAGTTAATTACACGGGGGTTCCAACTTACAGATAATCCATATATTAACTAAACTATCATCCAGAGACATCAAAAGATAATCAAAGACATACTAAGTGTCTAACATAATAGAGAGGCAAGAAGTTCCACTACTCACCATTATTACAATTAAACCACTACAAGAGACAAGACATAAAAAAAACCTTTGAGCACCTTACCCAATTACTAAAAACAAATACGGTCTGAAGATTATTCAACTTTATTTAATTCATGTGGCATGTGCGTGACTACTAAACTACTTTCCCCCATGCATGTCGTTCTTGGCTTGGGTACCTAAAACAACAATAAAAGCAAGAGTGAGTCCACAGACTCAGCAAGTACATAAATAAAGAGACACATAATTCAATCCATAACATCAGCATCCATATACATAAGAGCAATAATAAAACATCTCACATGCAAATGCAATGCTCAAGGATCCTTTATCTTTAACTTCGTGTGCATTACACCGTAATGCGAGTATGCAACCGCCGCCAAGATACCCATGCCCGGCGCGCACACAGTGGACCAATTGCCCATTACTCCGCAAGTAATGGGGACTCAAGCCCACACTCCACGAGTGTGGGATCTCGCCCGCTCACATTCATGACGGGATCTCAGGAAACATGCTTGGTCACGCGTGACCAAGCCTCAATATGCTCTCAATATGCACATGCTCATCATTTAATCATCATCAAATTACCACAAGACAAGAATAACATATAATAATAGAGCATGGACATATATGAAGCATCCATCAATCTTAAATCAACATCAAGCCAACAATCTCACTATGCTTCCACATATCGAGAAGCACACAATCATGACCAATCAAACACAACCACGAATCAGACAATGCACTTGCCTTAACCGCGTGAGAAAGGAGGACGTGAAGACGGTGCTGCCTCCGGTACCAATCCCCCACCTAATACATTAAGAATATAAACTAAGACCATAGTAACGAAAAACAAGAATTAAATACACGAGCACAACAAGTAGCGGATTGCAACGCGATCCCGACCCCACTTTCCTAAGTGCTGAACTGCCCTCTAAACACAGTCAAGTTCTAAAATTCATATCTTTTTGTACAGTGGTCCAAATTAGGTGTTCTTAGATTTCACTGAAAGGTTATCAAATCATCTAAATAAACCTAGTTGGGGAGCCCTTCTGATTCTACCCTTAACTGCCCCTAACAAACCAATATTTCAGACCTCAGAATTCACGTCGGGTTCTCTGGACAGTACGCTAAAACCTCCATAACTTTTGCTACGAAAGTCCAAATCTTACGTTCTTTATCTCTATGAAAAGGTACAGAAATTTCCCACATTTTTCGTTATACTGAGGTCCCCTGATTCTCCCTTTAATTAACAGTTCTAACCAGTTTTCCACAGACTGTCCAGAATCTGACAGAACAACAGGACAGCAACACTAGAAAAATCATAACTCCCAGACCGTTAATCGGATTTGGGCGATCTTGGCGGCCAACGAAAGCTAAGAACATAACCTACAACTCTCTAGGAGACCCAAACTTCTAATTCTGCCTCTAACCACATGAAATCGACCGCGCAAGATACTGGACAAAACGCGATCTATTAAACCGACGCAAAACAATCTATCCAACGGCACCAACCGCAACTACGGCACCTCCACCAATGAAGAACACGCGACGTTACCCTTGTATGACTGCAGGAAGATGACGGGTTACCCCCATGAAGAAGATCTCCACTCTTCGCCCCCTTCTTCCACCTAGAACCGATCTCCACCGGGGAACTCCTTCTCCTTCTCCCCCCTTGGACAGCAGCAAGAACGGGGATGCCTTGGCCGGCCAGCAGGAGGGTGATGCCGTGGAGGTGGGGCTGGTGGAGGGGAGGGGGCGTGGGGAGTGGGGGAGAGGAAGTGGTGCGGCCACAATGGGGGAGGAGGAGGTGGGGTGCGGCTAGGGTTGGGAGGGGGGAAAAGTGGCGCCCCCCCTTGGCCGGCCACCCCCTTGCCCCCCATGGGCCAGGCCCAAAGCCCAGGTTGGGTTAATTCTGCGAAAACCCCCCTCACAAACTGTTGAATTTGAGCATTTATCGGCAGGTCCTTCCCGTATTTTCATTTACTTCTCTCCCGAATAAAATAATCTCTCCCGACTACTAGCTTATCACACTTTCGGGGTATTACACACTTCCTATTCAAGACACCACATGGTCCATGGAGCATATGCTTAATGACCAGGTTATGCAACACAGGGTACTTGTCCTTGTCAGGAATCTATGCCGAGATGTATTTGTCATATGCATCTGGGCTGGTTAACTTACATCCTTTTTTCATAATCAATAGCATGTGCTCATGTGGCAAGCCCTCTTCAAAACTCACCACATGCACATATGCTGCAACCTCACCAAAATATTTCTTCTTTATCAATAAATCCTTGATGGAGCGTAATTTGCCTCAGATACTCTTGATGCTAGCAGGTCGATCATGGGGTTTTTGTCCAGTTCAAGATTGGTGGTGACCTCCTCCCAATATGGGTTGCAAGTCATTGTAATGAAGTAACTGCTTATCAAACGCTGGACAATAGTCATTGCATTAAGAAATCTCTGCGCATATCGCGGTCACCACCGAAAAAGAACGGGCAAAGACAATTCTCTTTCCAACCTCTCAAGCTCTAGTCTCTCCAAGCAGAAATTACATCGGTCAAGCCCTATGGCACGATAAGAAAATATTTCTTGATCACCAAATAACTATTATCCATGTGCATTGAAATTGAAATATAACAAGATATTATATTCTACTCACTTGGTATGATTCACCCTTATGAGTTTAGTTTTGTGGTTAGAATACCACCAAGCCTCATCGACTGATCTTTATATACATGTCGACGCCCATTGTTGGAAAAGCCTCCTCCAAATAACAAGATGTTAAAAGACCCTTTCTAACTTGCATCATACAAAGAATAGTATTCTCTTGTGTTACAAACCGTAGATTGACCTGTTTCTACAACTCTACTTATGTGATCACCTTGTCAGTATGTCGTTGTCTCGATTCACCATCCTCCTGCATTAAGATGGGAATACATTATTATCGTGATATTATATGATAGGATTGCATCTACATGCAGGACACCCATACTTAATTGAGTTTGTGTTGACATACCCGTGAGGTTCAGTGTAATCGATCGCTCAACTGTGGGACTATCATTGTACGACATGAACTGGTTCCATCCAGTTTCTCCTCTAGGATGAAATAAAGGATATGCTAATGGGTCATAACAACCATGATATGCTTTGATATAGCGCATCTTCTCTCCTCTAGGGTATACAATAACACTCCTATCAAAACATCTTTGGGAATCATTTCCATCACCCGTATAGCAAAGAACTTGGGAGGCAGAGGAGCATTATACGAAATAAAATGTTTTGCAGAATTAAAAACATAAAATGTTTATTAGCTGGTTATAAATAAACTTAAAAATTGCTGGGCAATATATAGTATAAAGAAAAGCAAAGGTTGAGTAATCGAGAAGAGGTTGTACCTTCATGGTCAGTGTCACATTAGTGTTGAGCTCAATTACATAGTCATCAAGATTTGGAATAGAGCCAACTCTATTAAAGGTATGTACATAAGGGTTATCTTCTTGTAGTATCCTCGAGCACTTTTCTTACGAGGTTTATATCAAGATCGAGACCTCTTCACTCTATGTGACAATGTATCATCTTCTTCTTTCAGATCATAAAAGTAGAGTTGCAAGTGACGTGGCCCTTTGATCCTCGGCACCAAATGGTCCATCGATGATACATCGCACTCGCACACGGAATGTATATGTGCCAGCATCACCATGCGCCATGTATCTTTGGTCCAGTGTAACTCCGAGGCTTGTGAAGGAGAAGTGAGAGTTGAAGTACCGTATGTGCTTTCTAAAATATTTTGCATCATTATGCAATTGACTTGTAAACAACCTCTTCAACTCATCAGGCACATCATGAATATGTAATCTTATCTTTCCCTTTCGGCAGCAGAATCCAGGTGGCTCGCCTTCAAATCTCATCGCTCCACAATACCGGTAGTCAGGAATCTATTTCAAAACATGGTGACTATCCGGCAAGTTATGGTAGATGAAATCATAAGGATCATCAGCGGCTCCATGGCCGGTGCAATCATCAGTGACACGGTATGACTGGAATGCACATTCTGTTTATATATAGAAATATGTGAACATGGTACTCACTTCACATGTTGACAATACAAATTATTAAGCAAGAGTTACCTTCAGCAAGCTTCTGCATGGTCTCAAAATCTTTGATAGTCCCTCCTATGTCACATCCTTCTTCTTCTTCCTCTATGTCACGTAGATGATCTGTTGCATGACGTTTGAAAATAACACGATGGTTTTAACATAATTCTTACAAAAACTACACCGTGAACAGATGTGTAAAACCCACCTTCATCATCGTAATCCTGGTTTGTAGGCTCGAATAAAGCACTTTCAAACTCGACGCCAATGTGCCGTACATGTGGCACAAGCATAGGATCAACATTTTCTTCTTGGGCAAGAGTAGGCACGCTGTCGCCGCTTTCCATCGCTTTTTCTTCTTATAGTCTCGCTCTGCTGTAGCAAATTTTCCTTACTTGGCGATCCATATTCGTGTACCAGTTTGAATTTGAGTGCTGGAAGTGCTTGAAGAGGCACCGGTCACCAATGTACACAAGAGATATAATATTAGATTCAATCTGCACTTTGAAATGTATACAATGTTTTAGTTAGATTAGATGTAATGGACTTGTATTAATTACGACGCCGCTTGAACTCTCGGTGTGCAAAGAAGACATCAATGGCGGTCGTTGTTGCCTCGACGTACTCATCATTCCTATGTAGCCATCAATGGACTCATTTGGATCACCATTTTCTTTGCCATCATGTCTTGATGCTTGGTAAATGGCGTAAAGGACAATCTGTTGTAGTGATTGTCCTCCCACGATATCCGTCATTTTAACATCTCTGTGCAACCGATTCCGGATGTACTTCATATGATGAAAAAATATGATGATAAAAATAAGGAGTTTTCTTTGTGATGCTTAAACAAAGAATAGTATACAGAACCGATAAGGATTACCATGAGCAAAGGCCGTTGATGATGTCAATGTTTTATTCCTTGCACTCAGATTCAAGTTATTTCCCCGGGCAAACTCAAAATACAGCGAAAGTGCGCGGCGTTGGATTTTAATCAACGGCTCCGATTCAATAGCAGCCGGAGGGTCAGAAGGGTTCGGAAATCTCGGCGGTTGGATTGCGATTAACGGTTGACAATCAATCTTGCAGCGGAAGGTCGAAGCGTCTGTGTAGCGGGCGTGCGATTTAGATCTAACGGTTGAGAATGCGTAGCGTTTTAAAGGGAGGCTCGGTGCGATTAGTCGATTCGATCAAATCGATTGACTGAGCCAGAGTCGACTCGAACAAGTAACGATAAAACCAAGTTTGACTTTGAAAAACAGAGACTTTGAAAGATTTATTTGAGGTAGCAAAATAACTCCAAAAATTATGAAAATTTTACAGGAGCTTGCTAACTCAGATATTAACCTTGTGTAAAATTTTCAGAGGTTTTTATGCTGTGAATAAATTTCCAAAAATTCTACAAGGCTCTGTTTTAATATTTGGTGAGAGTCAAGCAGTTTGATGCCTCTAAAAATATTCAAACAATTTCTAAAAATTGTGAAATTTTTCAGAGGGTCACTTACCATCACAGAGACTTAGGAAAAATATTTTCAGAGGATGATCATAAGATTTGACAAGATTGTTTTGGAATAGCAAGATTTGGATCAACAAGACTTGTGACAATGTATTTCCACACTTCCTTGTACAAGAATTTCTTGGCACCACAGGAAATACATGATGTAAGAAAAAGTTTTAATTTCTACGATTTTCTTACATTTGAAACACAAGCCCAAAATTTGGGATGTTACATTGCAGAACACACAAACACAACATTAACCATCGATGTAGAAACACACACACATTAGACAACATTGATTTCGGTAAAAATATTTCTTTTATATAAGAAAAATATATGGTCCTGATTTGGTTGGTTTGTGATGTGATCTCTGATCAGGCCAAAGGAGATTATGTAATCGTCAAGATGAACTCCCATTACTTCATTCGGTATAAATTTAGTAAATTACGACATATTAATAAGAAGTTCCATTTGTTTGGAAATAAAGCGGAAAGCGTATGGAAAATATTATTACTTCATTGGTATGAATTTAGCAAATTACGACATATTAATAAGAAGTTCCATTTGTTTGTAAATAAAAACGAGAAGCTGGATGGAAAATATTACTTAGCACTCATCACGATTCAATACATCTCTATATACAATATTTTTGGTGGTCTTCCTGTAGTATCTAGTTCCTTGTTTGGTTTTGACAAAATTCTAGTTGTTTGCCTTGAAACTCCTCTTGACAAGCGACATAAAGCTGTCCATGTGAGAACACGAGTTGGGAGGTAGATCCCAACATTTGGGATGGTTTGCCCTGCGCTTTGTTTATGGTCATTGCAAAACTTAGCGAATCGGAATTGTTTCCTTCTCATCTTGAAAGGCGGTGAAATATCATCAGCGGAGACATTAGAATCCTAGGTAGGAACACCCTCTTTGCATCTTGCCACCAACAATTTTAGCATCAATTGCGTTGTCTGCAAGGCTATAACCATTAACCTTGTTCCATTACACAATCCCTTGTTTGGATCAAGATTGCGGAGAAGGATCACAGGGCAGTTGATTTTTACTTTGAGGACATGCGGTGGGAGACCATTTGGAGTGATGGAGTTTAGAAAGTCAATAGGGTAGTTGTTTGTTGAATCATCATCAGCGAGTCAAAGCTATGGTAAACTTTTTCCTCACACAGGAAGCGTGTCAATCATCTTTTCATTTAGTGATCCACATGTTCATTTTGGTAGAAAAGAATGGCACGTGTGCTCATATAAGCTGTTGATCTTGCATTGTCCTCAACTGATGGGAACACATCTTGGATTAGTTTGTTTACACAATCCTCTGTATCTGTATAACCAATCACAATATCTTCTGGCAAGTGAACATAATCATCGCCAATTGTCTCTTGAGTTCCATTCCCAATTCGAAGGAGTGTCCCGAGAACCATGGGTCGAGTTGAGCCCTCATGTTACGTGTCAATCGTAGCTTTACGATACTATCCCACAAATAAGATCTACGCAATGTAGCATCATTATCGTGCTCTAGTCCCACGTGTTACCACCGGAAGAACACGTCTAAAATCTCCACCAAATACCATGACCTTTCCCCAAATGGCAACTCACAATTCATAATATCTTGCTTTTGACCTATCAAGACACTCAACAGCAGCGATTTGTCATAGCAACCTCATCCCAGTTAGCAACGATGCCCTACGGAGTAACTCTGTGATCCACTTTGCTTTGAGAGTTGCACATGCTATTGCTCGCAATCTTTATTGGGATTTTGAACCTTGAGTGTCTTTGTCGTCCTCGAGCGATATCGTATTTGCTATACGGAGGTTGCGATTGCAATGGCTATCAATCCTCGAACGCACTCTAGCAAGAAGTGCCTTGTATAGGAATGTCTTTCTGTTCCTCTGGACCATCAACAAAGAACACTTGGCTTTTTATTACGTACATGATGCATAATCTCATCAAATCCAACACGTTGTTCCTTGTTAAGACTCCTGTTATATCAAATGTTCTGGTCGACCCCCAGAAAGTTCTTCTCGACCTCCCTCATTATGTCATTGTCACATTCACTGTTTGACACAAACAAATTAGATATCGAGTATACCTTTTTGGTCCATGATCGGTGACAATTTTGTGACAAATTATTACACTGTATCATTAAGCTTTGGAAGATCGTAGTTTTCATATCTTTTCCCATGGAGTGGAGCAAATCCTAATATCTCTAAGCACCATTTGTTCTCTTGTTTTGAGTTACAATGGTTTCTAAGGTAATCCTCGGACATTGATTCTTTATGCTTCTCCCACAGTTCACGAATTTTGGTGGACTCACAAAAACAGAATAGTAGCAAATAACCTTACGAGAGCATATGGCATCGAAAAGTGGCGGACTCACACAGCAGTCATCAAGTGTCTTATCGGTCTCTATGAGTCCTCTATTCTCGCATGATTCTCTAAAAGTAGGGCATATGATGCTGCAAGTTTTCAAATCATCATATGAGGTTGGACCTCTAACATGATTTAGAAGCACTCTCAAGAAATACCTCTTGCCTTGGCAGGTGTGCATACACTATCCGTCAATCTGTCCTCTTTGCTTTCTTGTTTGCCATACCCTTTTTTGCTGATCCACGGTAGTATTGCGGGATCTCTTTGTACAATGATTTCCTTGCAAAGCGTCAACACGGTTAAGCTTGAAAATTGCATCGGTGTAGTCATAGAAGAAGCGAGGATGTTCACTATCTCTTCTAAATTTTTATTCTCATCAATAATATGAGTGCATGTTAGGCGGATGACTTTGAGCGCAAAATAGATGGGTAGACCCGAAAAGGTGGAAGCAGAAAATCCTATGTCTGACTTAGTGGTGAGATGTATCTAGCATCCTATCTGCGAATCTCATTTATTACCCGGCTTGACCATTAGCATCAACGGCGAGAATGATGCACAATCGTGGCCTTTGTACACATATTTAAATAAATACTTACGAGCTTTGATGCTTGAACATGCTTCAACGTTGATGTGACGATTATATCTCATAAGCGAGCCGAGTTATGCGGGACAACCCACTGTTGTCCAACTCGGCACCTCTTATTTTGACACGGCCATCATCTCTTCTCTATACAAAGGATATGAATCTTTGCCTTGTTGTGTTGCGAGGCAAAATTGCAGAGATAGCAGCGACACTCTCCATTGATCATACGGACACTTCCTATTCAAGACACCACATGGTCCATGGAGCATATGCTTAATGACCGTGTTATGCAACACAGGGTACTTGTCCTTGTCAGGAATCTATGCCGAGATGTATTTGTCATATGCATCTGGGCTGGTTAACTTACATCCTTTTTTCATAATCAATAGCATGTGCTCATGTGGCAAGCCCCTCTTCTGAAACTCAGTCACATGCACATATGCTGCAACCTCACCAAAATATTTCTTCTTTATCAATAAATCCTTGATGGGCGTAATTTGGCTCGGTATACTCTTGATGTGATTCCGGTCGATCATGGGGTTTTTGTCCAGGTTCAAGATTGGTGGTGACCTCCTCCCAATATGGGTTGCAAGTCATTGTAATGAAGTAATCTGGCTTACCCAAACGCTGGACAATAGTCATTGCATTAAGAAATCTCTGCTGCATATCGCGGTCACCACCCGGAAAAGAACGAGGCAGCACAATTCTCTTTCCAACCTCTGAAGCTCTAGTCTCTCCAGCAGAAATTACATCGGTCAAGCCCTATGGCACCAGATAAGAAAATATTTCCTTGATCAGTCAAATAACTATTATCCATGTGCATTGAAATTGAAATATAACAAGATATTATATTCTACTCACTTAGTACATTCAGCCCTTATGAGTTTCGGTTTCGAGGTTAGAATACCAGTCAAGCCTCATCGACTCGATCTTTATATACATGTCGACGGCCCATTGTTGGAAAAGCCTCCCTCCAAATAACAAGATGTTAAAAAGACCCTTTCTAACTTGCATCATAAAGCAATAGTATTCTCTTCTTTGTTACAAACCGTAGATTGACTGTTTCTACAACTCTACTTATGTGATCACCTTGTTTGTATGTCGTTATGCGATTCACCATCCTCTGCATTAAGATGGGAATACATTATTATCAGTATATTATATGATAGGATTGCATCTACATGCAGGACACCCATACTTAATTGAGTTTGTGTTGACATACCCGTAGGTTCAGTCTCGATCGCTCAAGCTGTGGGACTATCATTGTCACGACATGAAGCTGGTTCCATCCAGTTTCTCCTCTAGGATGAAATAAAGGATATGCTAATGGGTCATAACAACCATGATATGCTTTGATATAGCGCATCTTCTCTCCTCTAGGGTATACAATAACACTCCTATCAAAACATCTTTGGGAATCATTTCCATCAGTCCAGATAGCAGCAACTTGGGAGGCAGTAGGAGCATTATACCTGAAATAAAATGTTTTGCAGGAATTAAAAAACATAAAATGTTTATTAGCTGGTTATAAATAAACTTAAAAATTGCTGGGCAATATATAGTATAAAGAAAAGCAAAGGTTGAGTAATCGAGAAGAGGTTGTACCTTATTTGGTCGGTGTCACATTAGTGTTGAGCTCAATTACATAGTCATCAAGATTTGGAATAGAGCCAACTCTATTAAAGGTATGTACATAAGGGTTATCTTCTTGTAGTATCCTGAGCACTTTTCTTACGAGGTTTATATCAAGATCGGAGACCTCTTCACTCTATGTGACAATGTATCATCTTCTTCTTACGTATCATAAAAGTAGAGTTGCAAGTGGCGTGGCCCTTTTGATCCACGGCACCAAATGGTCGATCGATGATACATCGCACCTGCCTACGGAATGTATATGTGCGATGCATTTGCGGCCATGTATCTTTGGTCGGTGTAACTCGAGGCTTGTGAAGGAGAAGTGAGAGTTGAAGTACCGTATGTGCTTTCTAAAATATTTTGCATCATTATGCAATTGACTTGTAAACAACCTCTTCAACTCATCGGGCACATCATGAATATGTAATCTTATCTTTCCCTTTTGTGTGAGAATCCGGTGGCTCGCCTTCAAATCTCATCGCTCCACAATACCGTGAGTCAGAATCTATTTCAAAACATGGTGACTATCCAGGCAAGTTATGGTAGATGAAATCATAAGGATCATCAATGGCTCCATGGCGGTGCAATCATCGATGACACGGTATGTTGGAATGCACATTCTGTTTATATATAGAAATATGTGAACATGGTACTCACTTCACATGTTGACAATACAAATTATTAAGCAAGAGTTACCTTCAGCAAGCTTCTGCATGGTCTCAAAATCTTTGATAGTCTCTCCTATGTCACATCCTTCTTCTTCTTCCTCTATGTCACGTAGATGATCTGTTGCATGACGTTTGAAAATAACACGATGGTTTTAACATAATTCTTACAAAAAACTACACTGGTGAACAGATGTGTAAAACCCACCTTCATCATCAGAATCCTGGTTTGTAGGCTCGAATAAAGCACTTTCAAACTCGACGTCAATGTGCTGTACATGTGGCACAAGCATAGGATCAACATTTTCTTCTTGGGCAAGAGTAGGGCACGCTTGCTGCTCGTTTTCCATCGCTTTTTTCTTCTTATAGTCTCGCCTTTGTTGTAGCAAATTTTCCTTACTTGGCGCATCCATATTCAGGTACCAGTTTCGGAATTTGAGCTGCTTGGAAGTGCTTGAAGAGGCACCTAGTCACCAATGTACACAAGAGATATAATATTAGATTCAATCTGTACCCTTTGAAATGTATACAATGTTTTAGTTAGATTAGATGTACTGGACTTGTATTAATTACGACGCCGTTTGAACTCTCGGTGTGCAAAGAAGACATCAATGGCGGTCGTTGTTGCCTGACGTACTCATCATTCCTATGTAGCCAGTCAATGGACTCATTTGGATCACCATTTTCTTTGCCATCATGTCTTGATGCTTGGTAAATGGCAGAAAGGACAATCTGTTGTAGTGATTGTCCTCCTACGACATCTGTCATTTTAACATCTGTGCAACCGGATTCCAGATGTACTTCATATGATGAAAAAAATATGATGATAAAAAATAAGGGAGTTTCTCTTTGTGATGCTTAAACAAAGAATAGTATACAGGAACTGATAAGGATTACCATGAGCAAGCGTCGTTGATGATGTCAATGTTTTATTCCTTGCACGGTATTCAAGTTATTTTGTATTCCATTCTTCTCTTTGTTCAACGCTTTCTTCGGCCCTTTTGCGTGCCCGGTATTCACGTTGTTTTCTATTCCTCTCTTCCCTCTTTATGAACTCATCATCTGCTGGTGATGTCCCTGTTGCTATGATATAGAATGCGTGTCACAATTTCGCAAAACAATTCGAGCCGACCAGTGCGATGTCAAAGAACATACAGGACCGATCTTTGTTTGATATGTCGCTAAATGCGTGTGCGGTTTCTCTCCTCTCCCCATGGTAGATCTCACGTAAAGCGGCAATACAACAACCCTATGTTCAAACAATAGCATGTTCAACCAAAACAGGAAGGGAACTCCTCCAGATACAATTTGACACCTATAATATATACATATTTATAAACATTCTCCAATGTAAACAAACAATCACAAATCAATCAGCACATTAAAGTTAATCATGACACCTAGACAACTACATTTGTTAGCAGTTGGTATTTGAATGAAGTTTATGCACGGTATTCACGTTGTTTTGTATTCCGTTCTTCTCTTTGTTCAACGCTTTCTTCGGCCCTTTTGCGTGCCCGGTATTCACGTTGTTTTCTATTCCTCTCTTCCCTCTTTATGAACTCATCATCTGCTGGTGATATCCCTGTTGCTATGATATAGAATGCGTGTCACAATTTCGCAAAACAATTCCAGAAACTGACCAGGTACGATGTCAAAGAACATACCCGGACCGATCTTTGTTTGATATGTCGCTAAATGCTGTGTGGTTTCTCTCCTCTCCCCATGGTAGATCTCACGAAGCGGCAATACAACAACCATATGTTCAAACAATAGCATGTTCAACCAAAGCAGGAAGGAACTCCTCCGGATACAATTTGACACCTATAATATATACATATTTATAAACATTCTCCAATGTAAACAAACAATCACAAATCAATCAGCACATTAAAGTTAATCATGACACCTAGACAACTACATTTGTTAGCAGTTGGTATTTGAATGAAGTTCATTTGAATGTCATGGCAGTTTATTTGTTAGCGGCGGCTTGGTGGGCGGCGGCGACCAGAATAGACTAAGCAATGGACACTGCCATCGATTCCTAGATCCAAACATTTCAATAGATTCCTTTGAGCTCACATTAGAGGCAATTTAGTCACAAAGCTGCCAATTCAACTTGATTCTATTGGCAGTTGTTTAACTAAGGACTCTGAATCCACCACGTATTCGACATTTCGATTGCCCAATTAAGTACATCATACTGCACGAACACGAGCAAGGGAGAGGCCCACGCTTACCTCCTCCTTCTCGGCGGCGGGCGGCGCCTCCCGCATTGTTGCTTCCGTTGGCGGCGGCTTGGTGGCGGCGGCGGCGGCGGCGGTCAGCGGCGGCGGCGGCGGCGGCGGCGGCGGCAGCGGGCGTTAGCGGCGGCGGCGGCGCGGCGCGGCGGCGGCGGCGGCGGCTTTGGGGTGGCGGCAGTGGCGGCGGCGGCGGCGGCGGCTGGGCTGATGGCGGCGGCAGTGGCGGGCGGCGGCAGCGGGCGCGGCGGCGGCGGCGGCGGCTGGCGTTGGCGGGTTTGGCGGCGGCGACGAGGCGGCGGCGCAGCGTTGGCGGCGACACGAGGCGGCGGCCGGCGTTAGCGGCGTGGCGGCGGGGCGGGCGGCGGGTGGCGGGAGGCGGGGCTGGCGGCGGCGGCGCCCGAGACGCCCGGAGATTGTGGGTGGGGGAGAGATGGAGGAGAAGTCGAGGAGTTGGGTAGAGGGAGAGTCGCTCGCGGGATGATTGAATGATTGATGAGGTTTGATCCAAAGAATCTGGACTGTTGGATTTGAGTGAGTAAGAGGAAGGAGAGGTTAGAGTTGATCTCGTGCGTTTGTTTCAAAGGTGTGTTTTTAGGTGCGATTTTTGGTGCATGTAGGAGAACTCATGACTGCGTGGGTGAGCAGTTGGTGTAGCTGTAGGGAAATTTAGTACTGGTGCCTTTATAGTAGAGATGGAGTGATCGATGTACGTGGGGATGATCATGATCTTCAAGGCGGATGATCCTTTTTATAAAACAAGAAATAAATTTAGTGCGTGAGACGAAGAGACGCATCGGGGAGCCGAAGCGGCATTGATACGACGAACAGACGCATCGGCGACGACAGCGATGAAGAGACTCATCGGGGAGCCGAAGCTACGTATCAAAGACCGTTCTTATTAAGATCCGTCTGTGCTAATATCACAGACGGTTATAGTTAAAAACCGTCTGTGAAGTCTACAATTATCATATATGGTTCGTATTAAGAATCTTCTGTGAAGTATCACATACGGTTCATGATACAAACCGTCTATGATATTAACTCATCACATACGGTTCTTAGCGTGTTAGTAACAGAGACGGTCGCGCTGGTAAAACCATCTGTAATTACTATGAACAATGACGGTTTTGGAATACCGTCTGTGATGAGGTGTCCAGTATTAGCCTTTTTGTAGTATGATGCGGTTGGCGAGGGAAAAGCTTCACTGGAACGCCGGGGAGATGACGGCGGCGCCTCGGCCAAAAAAATGGAGCGCGTTCCTTTGCGGTTCTTGCTCGGTGAGATTGAGAAAGAGAGGAGAGGAGTGGCTCGGGGTAGCAAATAGCGAGGAAGGGAGCTCCAGGGGGACTTTAAATAGGAAGGAGGGCGAAGATTGCACGAGAGGTAGCCACAGCATTGATGCGCTCGGTGTGTTTACGCCATGGGTGATACCGAGCTGGTAAGGGAGGTGGCCGAGGAGTTAAGGCGAGCCAGGGCATGGGCGAGGAGCGGCTAATGTGGGCGAGGGTAGGGGCGCGCGAAACCGCGGGCGGTTTGGGTGGTTGGTGCTCGAGCAGAGCAGCCGCGGCGTGCATGCTCGGCGGCGGTGAGTCTTGTCGCATGGAGGAAGAAGCTGCAGTGGGGCCGCAGTCGAAGGGGTCAAGTGATTAGGTTTTTCCAGATTTTCCAAAAAGGCTAAGGGTGTTTAGGTAATTTTTAGACATAGTTGCTGAACTCCAAAAACCATTAAAAAAATTAGGGTAGGTTCCTGACACTGGGTAGATCATTTCATAATTTCTCTAGGGTTTTTCATGTACTGCATTTTCTCTAGAATTATTTTAAGTTCTGTTTTAGTTGTTTGACTTTTAATTTTCCACTTTGATTGTTGCTTAAAAATAGCAATTTAATCATAAAAATCGTGAAAATCTGCAATTGAGTTTCTCAGGTGTTCCAAAACCTAGGAAAAATATTTCCAAGCATTGTTCACATGATTTGTTTGTATTTTAAATTCAAATTTAAATTTAAACATGCAATAAAATCAGGAACCAAATAACCTCAAAAACTAATAGCAAACTATGTTAAGAAATCACGATGATTAGCATTAATTAATTGTAATTAGCCAATTAAACAGATCTAATCACGGGTTCTTACAGATTAATCTAATAGAAAACTATGGATTGGAAAGGAGTGTATCCCGAACGACATATCGATTTGTCGGAAGAAGGATTCGTGCTGGTAACATGTTAAGAAATCGATATCGTAGTCGAGAGATAATCAATTCAATCGCACAATAAACACCAAAAAGGCAAAGAGAGACACAATGTAGTGGACAATCCAAAATTTTATTCTTGTGTTGTTCTTATACATAATGGATCCTTATGTTTATAGCTCGTAGAGGTGAAAGTACTTCTGTGACAGTTTAGCTATTAGGCCATAATTAGGTTTACCGACACCACTGTTCGAAGAGTAGAGTATTTTTCTTCGCTGGTCCTAAACATTTCTTTAAGCTGAAGCACCGTCCTAATCCAAACATATCCTACTGGCTACTGTGCACAGTTGTGTTAAGAGACTATGGGCTCGGCTGAAGTCAGCCCATGTATGGGCTCTCCATCCCAAACCCTAGCAGGGTCTCTAGCCTATAAATAGGGGTGTTATTCACTGTAAAGGATTGATTGTTGAATGAAGGAATAAAGAGAAGCAAGAAGTCCCCCTACATCTATGTGTTCACCTTTTATTCTATTCTTTTGCTTTGTATTGTTCTTACGATTCTGAGTATTGTCTACGAGGTAATCGCTCGGACTGGACTCGCCAGCGACGGTTCCTCAACATGTTATCAGCACGATCGACTCTCCTCGCATCGAAAAGGTAACTGTCGATGAACGACACTCGTAGATTGAATCGTATTTTCTAGATTGCTTTCAATTCTGCAAATTTGGCTTTCTAAATTGGTTTTCTACGGTGCAAATTCGCTCTAATCTACCGCGAGCAGACTTGAAGTCGCCAGCACAATGCCGATCGGTAGATTGCATGAAAGAGTGGATGTCGATTGTACCGTAGATTGAAAATTCCAAGTTCGTTCTAATCTACCGCGAGCCGACTTGAAGTCGCCGACCAATCCGATCGGTAATCGTAGGAACGATAATTGTATCGAATGAACAGTAATCGCGTGTGAACAGTGATTACGCGTGAACAGTAATCCGAGCGTGAACAGTGTTTCGTGTATGAACAATACCACCTATAAATAGTATCGTGCATGAATAGTGATGTGTATGAACAGTACCTAAAAATCGATCGGCCCGAGCCATGACACCGATGGAGCCCCGCATGGCCGCCGGCCAGCAGCCGTCAACTCCGCGCCGTCCAAAGCAATGAAAGGAAAAAAAGGGGGAGGGGAGGAGTCGGGCCCTTCGCAGGTGAGCCGCCATCGCCCGACGCCACGGCGCCTCAAAGTGCACCGTCGTGTTGACGCCGCCGGCCTGCAGTCGCAAAAACCGCCGCACGGTCGCGCCCATGTCAGCCGCCCCGATAAGGCCGCCGGACGAGCCACCGCACGGGCACGCAGCCGCATGGCGCCTCCTCGGTCGCCACCGCCATGGCCCTGTGCCGCCTTGAAGTGGCACGCGCCTCCCTGGTCACCACTGCCTTGAAGCGGCTCAGAGCCGCCGCCAGGCACGTGTTTGGAGCAGCTGCCGCCGGAGCCGTCCTCCGCCCGTAGCGGCCGCCTCGCCGCGCCGCCGCATGGCACCGTCTCCACCCCGCGTTGCCTCCGCCTCATACGGGTCCGCTGTTGAACCGGCCGCCATCACGGCCATGAGCCGCCACACCACGCCCCCGCATGGGCTCCTCGCGCCGCCGCCGCGCATGGAACCCTGGCCCGTAGCCGCCTTGAACCACGCCTAGCCGCGCTTAGGGCTCGTGCCCGCAATCACCGCACTCGCGCTTGGAGCGCCGCCTCCGCCCGCACATGGAGTTCGCCGCACGGCGCCAGCCCCGCAAGGTTCCGTATGGCCGCCTTCCACGATGCTGCCCCGACACGCGCATGGTGCCGCTGAAGCCTAGCTCCCGTGGCCTCGACCGCCGCGGCAGCACCGCCTTTGCCGGCTCACACGGGCGCCTTGCCAGCTCGCATGGTGCCGCCGCTCCCAAAATTGGAGCTAGGGAAACCCTAGCTCCCCTTATGACGCGAGCGGGGCAGGTCGGTTTACATATTTGGCCGGGCTGGCCCATTCAAAATCAGGCCGAAAAGGAAAAAGGGGGGGTCGGGCCGGTGGATTTTCGAAAAAAAGGAGAAAACCGAAAGAAATGAAATTTTACGAAAAAAAACCCTCAGAATTTTGAAAATTACGAGGATAATTGCACGCGTGAGGAAATTTTGTAAAAGTCCTCGAAATTCTAAAAATTGCGAGAACTTTTTGCGAATAAGGAAATTGTGCAAAACCCCCCCTGGAAATTGGAAAAATTACACGAATTTTCTCTCAGAACTGAGATTTCGTGTTTTAACCCCCGAAAATTGCAGAATTTGTCGAAAATACTTTTTCCAGCAGAAAAGAGTTTCGGGAATTCAATTTTTGAATCGATTTTTGCATTTGAAGCATATTTAACTTTGTTATTGTTATTTCTATGCAATTTTGTTTATTATATTTACTGTTTCGATTATCTGTGATTGTTTATATTGCTTTTAATCACTAAAAATAACAATAAATTATGAAAAATGCATAGAAAAATACGGGATCACGAACGAGGAGTTCGATGAGCATCATGAGAATTTTGCAACCATTTTATGCAGATTACTAGCAGTAATCCTAGGAATTTTTGCATGAATATAAATATGACTGCATCACAAACCAGCAATTCGAAGAACTGACCCAACATGGCCAGAGTTTATACAAGTCTTCAACTCTGTGATAATGTAATCACGAATGAGTAGAAGATTGAGAAGACTCTCTACCTTTCACCCGAACGCGGTGCAATCCGCACGCAACTATCGTCAAGACGGCTACATGCAATGTACCGAATTAATTGACATCATGCAAGTTGCGAAAGCTCAAGATGATGTTCTAAGAAAGAACTACATCTTGCAACCACCTAGTAGTAATGTTGGCCATGAAGCCACTGCTAGCAGCTACAAGGTGATGAAGCCTCTCACGAATGAGAGGAGCAAGAAGAGTAAGGTCGTGCGTCACACGTTATTGATGCTTTCCAGTCTAAGAAGAAGGGCAAAGAACAACATGAGGCATACCTCGCCATTGCAAGCACAGAGGATCCACATCCATTAGTTGTACTTATGAATGTGAACAGCCCAGTAGCAGCCCCATCATCCCTTATTTGGACATCGCAGCGACCGCAACCTAGTTGCCCAAGAGGAGAAGATCGCCATAGAGTAGATTGAGGCAGAAGTTCCTGAATATTTCGTCGATTCGATCTAGTGCACGTATTGCACTAGTATCTTTTATAGAAACTTGTAGTTTGTAATTGAAGCAAAATTTTGAATTATTGAATAATGGTTACAAGTTCTAGGAGAGCAAAGCATTAAATTTTTATTATGAGTCCTGCAAGACTTATTTTCCGTCTTTATAATAGCAAGTTACGTTCTGATATCTGAAGTATTTTATTTATGTGTTGCTTGCTTTCTGCTACATATTAATAAAATACATTATATTAGAACGCGTGTGGCGCCCTATGGAGGAAGTATGCTTATTAGCATGTAACGGCACAACGAATACCATCATGAGAGAAACAGAAATTTTTGGTCAATCGGAAGAATCTTTGGTAGCCTTACGACAATCGTGAAATGATACTTGTATAATAGGCTCAGGAAGGGTCATAATTATACTCCCAATGGGTACAACTTTGGTCATTGAAAAAGACTTGTTGTACCCAGAATCAACTAGAACTCTCAAGGATATTTGCGCTAACAGTTTCCACGTAGAGACTGAAGAAGAGTATGGTACAGAATACCTGCTCATTACAAAGCATGAAGAAAGTGAAAAATAGCATTAGAATGTCTTCCTTCATATGAAACTCGGTTATACTACACTAATATTAAGGTACCTGCAGCCTATACTGCCTTGAAAACCATATTTAGAAGCTCCGGACTTACCTATCTCTAGCATGATAGATTATGCCGCCTAGGTCTTAGGATAATGAGAGATATAATTAACAATTCACAGTAACATAATATGAATATAAAGAATTTTCCGAATCAGGAAGATTTTGTGTGCCCTGCATGTGCCACCGGGAAATTAATTATTAGACATTTTGCTCTGAAAGCGAAGGATGAAGTCCCTACATTCCTGGACCGTATCCAGGGAGACCTTTTACAGTCCTATATAGCCCCTGTAAGGGTCATTTTAGGTATTTTATGGTGCTCATCGATGCTTCCTCGGAATGGTCGCACATATGTTTATTGTCTACGAGAAATCACACTTTTGCATAGCTAAATCTAACAGATAATTAAATTAGAAATATTTTCCCTAATCATCATGAGAAGTCCACCTGAATGGACAACGCCAGAGAACTTACTCCGAAGGCATTTGATAATTATTGCATGAAAATAGGAATTAAAGTTGAGCATTTTGTACCGCATGTCCGCACCCAGAATGGACTAGCAGAACTTTGAAGAATTGTAATTTACCAACTACATGTTGGGGACATGCAGTCTTGCTCGCAACAGCTCTCAACAATTTTTAGACCGTCGGCCTATAACATCGATCCACCTATGCAACTAGCGCAAGGGTCAGCACCGAAAACTACTCATCTTCGCAGGTTTGGTTGTAAGGTTTATGTACCTATACCACCACCGCAGCGAACTGCAATGAGCCTTCTTCGAAAGTCTGGGATATACGTTGGTTATGAGACAACATCCATAATCAAGTATTTAGATCCTATGACTGGAGATTTGCATAATGCCCGATTCGCTGATAGTATATTAGATGAGATAAATTTCCCGTCATTAGGGGGAGGACATCAACCCTTAATGAAAATATCGAGAAATAACGTGGCAAGCCACGGGAAGTCCAAAAGATAATTGAAGTCTAGAAGACAATTAAAATCCAGAAGATAATTGAAATCTATACATATGACCCGCGCACTAGTAAAAGCAAATAAAGAAGTCTAGAAGACAATTGAAGTCCAGAAGATAATTGATTTGCAAATATTAGTGAATCAACTGCCATACCACTTTAGTGATTTGAAGAGCGCGACCAAGTAGCACTTGCCTGCAAGCAATGCACCGGAGAGGGTTGAAATACCAATGAAGGTATCCCTAATCCCGTCCAGAGGTCTCAGAATAAAAGGATGAGAACTCCGGTCCCTCGAATCCAAAGTAACCGGGGACGTCTGGTGAAAAAGGATAAGAAGGACTTGACACACCGATCACAAAGTTCCCGTAACTGAAGGGGCGGTTGAGACGACATCGGTATGGAACCTTCAAAAAGGCATACCAGAATTGAACATCCCCATGAAGGGAGACATCAATATGGATGTGTGCGCACACATCGGAGCTGAAAAACTAAAGAAACTTGCCCCGCAATTGAAAGCGGCGGTGAGCAAGTAGAAGCATTAGAAGAATCGTCCCTTGAAGAAATAGCTATAAACTCTGTGACCACAGGAGAATCTTTGAATATGATAACAACAAATATTGACATCTACTTTGCAAAGAAAATTGTCACAATCATCGATCTTGATCCAGAGCCTGTATCGCTCGCTGAATGTAAGGAAAGATCAGATTGAGAAGATTGGGAGAAGGCAATAGAAACTGAATTATTCTCTCCGAATAAAAGAAATGCGTTTGGGCCTGTAAGCCGCACGCCTCCCCTCGTGCACCCCATATGGCATAAGTGGGTATTTGTTCAAAAGAGAAATGAAAAGAAGCAATGCTTGTTGTACAAAGTTTCACTGAACATCCAGGAGATGATTATGAAGAAACATATTCCCCGGTCATGGGCGAAACTCCCTTTAGATATTTATCTCAATGGCAGTGAACTTGAAGTTAGAAGTGAAATTGATGGATAGGGTACCTGCATACCTTTATGAAATATTAGATTCGGATATTTATATGAAGATACCTGAATGTATCCCTGTCCCGAACCAAAACAGAGCAAATAGAAATATGTACAATGTGAAACTCAGAAAGTCATTGTACGAACTTAAGCAATTAGGCAGAATGTGGTTTAATCGCTTGAAGCGACTTTCTATGCAAGAAAGGCTACACAAACAATGAAAATAATATCTGTGTATTTATACGACGATCCAAGAATGGATTTCGTATAATCTCAGTGTATTAAAATGATCTGAACATCATCGGAACCCTGAAGGATATTAAGAAAGTAAACTCTTACCTGAAGTCGAAGTTCGAAATGAAAGATTTGAGTGAAAACTAAATATTGCCTAGGCTTGCAGCTTGGGTATGCCCCTGAAGGGATATTAGTATATCAGTCAACCTACACTCAGAATGTGTTAGAAATGTTTGATTTGGAAAAGACATACCCTTTAAAAGTGCCAATGGTCGGGAGATCTTTGCAGCAAGACAAGTACCCGTACAGACCTAGAAAAGAGGGGGAGGAAGTCCTGGGACCGGAATTCCCACACTTAAGTGTAATAGAAACACTTATGTATTGAACAAACTGTACTAGACCGGACATTGCATTTGCCGTGAACCTATTAGCAAGGTATAGTACATAACCTACCAAAGGCATTGGCAGGAATGAGGATATCTTTCGATACCTCCAAGGAAGCAAAGAATTTAATCTGTTCTACAGAAAGAATCAAGACCTAACTATGAATGACAATACAGATGACGGGTACCTATAGGATCCGCATACAGCTAAATCGCAAACAGGCTATGAACTCCTATGTGGTGGAACTGCAATTCCATGAAAATCGTCTAAGAAATGTCTTGTATCGACTTCGACGAACCACTCGGAAATCATAGCACTGTACAAGGCCTTACAAAAATATGTTTGGCTTCATCGGATGACTCACCACATCCAGCAGTCGTGTGGATTGAATACCGCGCAAACCCCCACTATTTTCTATGAAGATAATGCAGCTTGTGTTGCACAAGTACAGATGGGTTATGTGAAGAATCCTCACAAAGCATATCAACCTCAAGTTCTTCTATGCTAATGAATTGCAAAAGATGAACGTAATCAAAGTATTGCATACTAAGTCATGTGAGAATCTTGCAGATTTATTCACTAAGTCACTTCCAGCGTCTAGCTTTGAAAGATGCATACGTGAATTGGAATGATGAGACTTAGAGAAGTGCAGAATTCAAGAGGAGAATATTCACGAACTCATTATTAAAGCTTGATCATGAAGATCGAGTACCCAAAGAATAAATCCAGGAGATTAAAGGAAATTGAGTGGATTGTACTCTTTTTCCCTTGACGAGTTTTTCCGAAGTTTCTCGGTTAAGGTTTTTAAAGAGGCAATTCGTACAGCACAGCAGAACGTGTATCATGTACTCTTTCTCCAAAATTTTCTTACTGGGTTTTTATGGAATTTTGACGAGACATGAACATGTGAGGATGGGTGCACAAGGGGGAGTGTTAAGAAACTATGGGCTCGGCTCGGAAGTCGGCCCATGTATGAGCTCCATCCTAAACTCTAGTAGGGTCTCTAGCCTATAAATATGGGGTGTTATTCACTGTAAAGGATTGATCGTTAAATGAAGGAATAAAGAGAAGTAAGAAGTTCTCCTACATCTCTATGTTCACTTTTTATTCTGTTCTTATGTTTTGTATTGTTTTTACGATTCTGAGTATTATCTATGAGATAATCGTTGAACTAAACTCACTAGCGATGGGCCATCGACAAATTGCTCACTGGACGCTAAAAAAATAACGGGTGGTAGAGTGGCGAGTAAAGTCACCGGCGGCCACGTCTCCCTCGCACCCAACTCCCAACCCCTCCCTTGGTCCCCACGCGCTGACCGCCTAACACGTCACCCTCCTGGCCCCACCCTCCGCATCTGGTCCTTCCAGAACCTTCGGCCCAATACTGGCCAGGAGCGCCTCGGCCGGATCGGGCGGTCCCGTGCGCGCCATGTGTTCGGGCTCAGCCACGCGGGCATCCGACGTGGCGCCCCTGCCCCCCAGGAAACTGATACACCCATGCCTCGCCTCTCGCTCCCGCAAAACCTCGCGCGGAAAGGCCACACGCCGTCGTCGCCAACCAAAAGCTTTCGGTGCTCGCGCGAGGGAGAGATCAGGAAGTGTGGAGAAAAATAGTAGTGAAATCTAGAGAGAGGGGGGAGGGAGCTAGGGTTTTCGGAGGAGATGAACGGCAGAGGAGGGGAGGAGGAGATGGAGGAAGACGGGGGCCACGGCTCGGGGAGGGGGAAGGAGCGGGTGGTGCTGATGTCGGGGTACCTCCCGGGGGTCTCGTCGCAGCGGTTGCCGCTGCTCTGTCCGGTGCCCGTGAGGATGCCGGCCGCGGCGGCGGCGGCCGGCGACGCATGGAAGGACGTGGCTGTTGGCGGGTGCGGCTTCGCGATGGCCGTCTCCGGTGATGTTGCCTTCTCCTTCTAGTGACTGCTTTGTTGTTGCCGTTGCGTTGGAGCTTGTTGGATCTGTGGTGCGCCGGTCGTGGTAGATCTGGTGGGTGTTGGTTTGCGCGGTTATTTTGGGAGAGGATTAGAGTGGGACTTTGTCGGAGATGGTTAGTGATTAGGGGTATTCGGGGAGTTCGTTGTGAATTTGATAGTGAATGGCGGGGTTTCAGGTGCAAAAGGTGCAAAAAAAGTTGAACTTTTGTGAGTATATTACCTTTTAAAAGTTTTGTAGCATGCATGAAATTTGCTAGAATGGTCGCTTAGATGAATCTGAAGGATTGCTTGTGAACTGATTGGTGAGCACTGAGTAGTGGAGTACCGGATGGTCAGGTATTGGTAGTCGCGATTTGGAGGTGTCATATGAATTGACACCCTGAAGACGAATTCAGGGTGGAATGTGCCATCTGATTGAGTTATTGGTTATTTTCTTTTCCCGAGTGACAGAGAAGATTAGAAGGCGAAACATAGAGAGGAGGCAACGTTGTCGGGCAAAGTTTGTTTGTATGTATTTTTCGTGGAACTGTATTTTCGTGATATTCTCGTGGACCAAGTGATAACATTTGCGGTTGAAATGACTATGCACACGCCTGGATGCAGATTAGCGAGTAAAGTTTATGCTTTAGATGAGCCGAATCTCACTATTCGCCTATAAGCTTTTGATTTGCCCTTAGCTACACTATTTTCCACAAAAATCCACCGATTATGTTCTATGTTTTAGATTGCTAGCTCTTGCTACCATTAGAAGACTGCATTTTCACGAGGTTCATATATGTGTGTTGTTAGCTATTATCTGTCAATGAGCTTGACATTGACACAGCTGCCGTTTGCCTGATTCAGAGCAAGGAAAACTCCTCACTTGGGGTTCTACAGATGATATGGGCCAGAGTTATGTGACTGCTGGGAAGCATGAGGTAGAGGTGTACCTTGGTGCTAGTTGTTTCCGCTGTTCAACATAATAAACTGTTACTAAAGTAAACATGTTGTGCCTCTCAGGAGACTCCGGAGGCATTTCCTCTTCCTAGTGATATTGCAATTGTAAGGGCTGATGCTGGATGGGCTCACTGTGTTGCAATAACAGGTATTGTATTGAACTCCTTATATGAGAATTGCATAGAATTCCTATCATGCTACATTGATTGCTGTTCTTAGTAAAATTCTTCTCAAGCAGATGAAGGTGATGTCTACACATGGGGTTGGAAAGAGTGTGTTCCAACTGGAAGGGTCATTGCAGACCAGTCTGCAACTGGGGCTATGGAAAGTGCTGAAAGGCAAAGTGGCGTTGCCACTGACCAAGGTGGTGATGCTTACTACCCATCTCTTGCCAGTTCTGCATAAAAATATAAGATTCTCTACATCGGTTGTTTACAGATGTAATATAGGCAACTCGATTACAGTGAGCCCCAGGTCGCAGGTGAATAGGACAAGCACCAAAACAGCATCTGGTCCTGCTGAAAGCAGAGGTACTGAGGATAGCACAAAGCGACGGAGGTTGTCTTCATCGAAACATAGGGATGAAAGCTTGCCATCTAGTGAGGAAAATCTTTCAGCACCCCCTTGCCTTGTAAAATTTAATACAGGAGTTAAGATAGTGGAGGTAGCTACCGGTGGGCGTCATACATTAGTGTTGTCAGGTAACTTACATTAGGCGTTTACCGCTGTAATTTCTCTTTACACTCAACTTGGTTAGGAAAATGTGCTGATAACCGTATGTTTTCTCCAAAGCTTCAGACTTTGGTCAGGTCTGGGGTTGGGGCTATGGAGGAGAAGGGCAACTAGGTTTGGGCTCTAGAAGCTGTACAGTTTCCTTCCCACATCCCATACCGTGCATTGAATCAACATTGTACATCAAAGATCGGCCGGGAGCTGTGATAGGTAACAGAACTGCTCAAGGGCCAATTAATAGAGTTACAGGAACCTGCGTGAAGGCAATTGCCTGTGGAGGCCGTCATAGTGCTGTAGTGACAGGTCAGAATCTGTTGTACAACCTCTTCGAATTCATGCTCTGCTCATCCTTTAGTTGTTTTATGATATTCACATGGAAATAATGTTAATTGTTAGCCATATGTCATGCCAATGTTTTGGGTCATTTTATTAATGGATTTTATGATTGTGTCCAATTCCTGAGGTGATAGATAGAGTCTGGACTCCAAACTGTTGATAGTTGCTTCCTGTTTACAAACTTGAAGTTGTGTTGGAATGAGTTATGTTGTTTTAATGCACTGTCTATTTATCATGTAAATTAATGTGTTTGTGATGTCCAACAATGTGAAATAATGCATGGGCATCATATTTTTGTTGAGTTTATTAAGTGCTTCAGGCAACTACTTGCATGTGCTTTCAGTTTAGTGCTCAGCCTGGAGTTGCAAAATGTAGTGCGTAGACCGAATTGTGTTATGACTTTATTTTTATGAGGACCAATCAAGCCAAAGGAACTCCAAGACAATGACCAAGATAGAGGGGGAAAAAACTCGAATGAAAAAGCATTTCCTCCTGTATTTCAATACATGCAATAAGGTTGGTTTTTTAGATATTGCAAGCTGTACCTGTTATGTTCTGAAATTTGGTGGCGAAGATTGTAAGAGTGTTGCATGGGAGGATGTTCCCCTGGGCCTCGGTGGCGCTTGGGCGCCAACCGAAGTAGGGAGGAGAAGCGCACGACGGTGGAGAGATAACTCTCTTTTCTATTTTCTTGCTTGCCAAACTCTTACAGCCGATGCACATTATGTTGTGCTTATCAAAACAAACTATGATTCAAACTCCTAATTACAGAAACTAACTCTGACTCATACCGATTCCCTACTGGACTCCTATCTCATTGAAGTCCCTGCTCCCTGGTGGACACTTCCGGTTGGACCCGCTGCTGCACCGGTTGGACCAGCTGTGCACCAGTTGGACCAGCTGCTGCACCGGTTGGACTGGTTGGATCGTGCAACGGTTGGATCCTTCTATGGTATGTGAGGCCCACCATAACATCTCTCCCCTCGGGGAAACAGCTCGTCCTCGAGCTGAAAAGCCAGGTAAAGACTATTGAATTCAGAAACAGGTTCGCATGTTGTCTCAGAATCCGGCAACTCATGCCAAGCGATGAGAACCTGCCATGTGCCCCGGTAAAGACGTCCTTTTAACGCCTTCTCGGGTTTGGGAAGTGCACGACCATGAGATAACTCCGGCAGACTTGGTGGCGTTGTGGGTGGTTCACCATGAAAAGCCTTTAATAGCCCGACATGAAAGACATCATGAGTGCACGCACCGAGTGGAAGACGGAGGCGATAAGCTACTTCGCCAATACGTTCGCTGATTTGGTATGGGCCAAAATAGCGTGGACTGAGTTTGCTCTGGACTTGCGTCGATAGGGACAAGGCCTGTCGCTGGGAGATGCGAAGCCAAACCCAATCATCAACTTGAAAAAGAGATTTCACGATGGTTGGCGTTGTAACGCTTAGCCGATTCTTGAGCTTGAAGAAGACGTTCGCGGACGTCGGCGACGAAAACATCGTGCTCGGCAGTTGCTGTGTCCACGACTGGTATATGTGTACCCCTTCGTTTATAAGAGCGAAGGGTAGGTGGATCACGCCCATAGACTACGTGGAACGACATCTCCTTCAATGCCGTTTGGTAGGAGGCATTATAACAATACTCTGCCCATGGCAACCACCGCACCTACTGGCGAGGGTGATCCCTAGCCTTCGATTGTCTGTCGGATTGAGGATGATAAGCCGTACTCATGTGTAAGCGAACTCTCGCGAGCTTGAATAATTCTTGTCAAAATATAGCGAGGCAAGGTCCTGTGAGGGCGCACACGGAGCTATCCTCGACCACATCCCGTCTGGATAGGGCGTTAGCCACGACATTGAGGCGGCCTGACCTGTATTCAACTGCAAAATCATAGCCCATGAGTTTACTTACCCACTGGTGTTCTGGAATTGTAGTAAGTCGTTGGTCGAGGAGGAACTTGAGGCTGTAATAGTCCGTGCGGACAAGAAAAGAGTGCCCCAAAGTATGGACACCAATGATGTACAACCTACACCAAACCAATTAATTCACGTTCGTACGCTGCTAGTTTGACATGTCGGGCGGCGATGGCACGACTGAAGAACACCACCGGCCCGCCACCTTGATGTAAGACGACACCGAATCCCATGCTGGAAGCATCACACTCGACCATGAAGGTGGAGGCGGCCAAAGGACCGGAGCTATTGCCAATGCTTTCTCAAGCGCCTGAAACGCGCTTTCGTCTCCACGGTCCAACGAAAATGTTCCCTCTTGAGGAGGCTTATGAGGAGTGATGTGATTACGCCATAATCCTTTATGAAACGCCGATTGTAGCCGACAAAGCCTAAGGAGGACCGTACCACACGCACAGAGTGTGGCACTAGCCAGTCAGCCACCGCCGCCACCTTCTGTTTGTCCATCTCGACTCTGGCGGCCGATATCACATGACCCAGATAAGCCACGGACAGCGTCCCAAAAGTGCACTTGGATTCCTTCAAGACCAAGTAATGGCGACGAAACTCCTAGTACACCATGCGCACATGTCGCAAGTGTTCATGCTATGATGAGCCGTAGATTAAGATTTCATCAAAGAATACCAAGACGAAACGACTGAGGAACTCGCCCAAGATGTCGTTCATCAAAGCCTGGAACGTGGTTGGCGCATTGGTGAGGCCAAACAACATCATAAGGAACTCAAAGTGGCCATGATCCGTTCGGAATGCAGTCTTATTAACGTTGTCTGGATGTATGCGAACCTGGTGATAACCAGAACGTAAGTCAAGCTTGGTGAAGAACTGGGCTCCGTGGAGTTCATTCAAAAGTTCCTCCACCACCGGGATGGGAAACTTATCTTTGATCGTCTTGTCATCAAGGGCGCGGTAATCCACGCAAAACCGCTAGGAACCATTTTGTTTCTTTACTAAGAGCACTAGGGATGAAAATTGTGACGTACTGATGCGAATAATCCTTTGTTGTAACATCTTTGCACACTGTCGTTCGAGCTCTTCCTTCTGGAGTTGGGGGTATCGATACAGCCAAATGGCCACCGCATCTGTCCTGGCCGCCAGATGAATCCAGTGGTCGTAGCGTCACTTCGGTGGCATGCCGCATGGTGCCTTGAACAAGTCACCAAACTCCTGGAGTAGCGCCTGCAGAAGGTCCTTGTTGTCGCCGGTTAGGGCGAAGGCCACCAGTCGGATTGGCACCTATCCTTGGCAGCACACCACGTGGTTGGTGCGCCAAAGCGACATTGTAAGGTGTCCAAAGTCCCATATGATGGGTTCTAGTGTCTCGAGCTAATGAACACCGAGAACGAAATCGAATCCGCTTAGTGGGAGTGAATAACAATGGATGTAGGTCTCGCCTTGGATGTTGATGAGGAGATTGCAAGCAACACCTCCACTATCCAATTTTTCCCCGTTTGCCACGGCAACGCACATGCCTATGCTCGTTGGCTGCATGGCGAGTCCTAGCTTCTCCCATGCGGCTTCGCTGACAAAGTTGTGGGTGGACCTTGAATCCACCAATGCCGTGAGCGTCCTAGTGCCCACGCAGACCTCAAACTGCATCATCCGACCAGTATTGATGCCGGTTAACACATGGAGGGATATCTCTGGGTCGGCATCAACGGGCTCGTCGTCGTCGTCGGAGTTGTTCTGGGCGAGCTCAATGAGGTAGAGCTGCTTACAGTTATGACTGTGATGGCATTTTTCATCGCAATTAAAACAGAGCCCCGCTCGCTTGCGCTCCGCCATTTGTGCAGGCGTGAGTTGCTGAATCCATCGTGTCTTCCTGGCGGTGTCCGTCACCATCGCAGGGGCACCCGACATTGGCCCGACAGTCGTCTTCGGTGCGGCTGGAGCCTGCACACCAAATCGTGGAAGTGGCGCCGGTTTGGAAAGCTTGGGCGTCGATGTGGTTGCTGCTAGTTCGGTTATGACTTGAGCACGACACTCAAAGGAGCGAGCGAGGCTCATGGCCATCTCCAAACTTTGCGGCGCCTGGGGTTCGATGTCGATGCTGAGGGGTTCTTGCAACCCCACCGTGAAGAGTTGAATTTGCTACGTCGGAAGCAAGGGCCCAGCTTGACTGAGTAGCACCAAAAATTGGTCCATGTAGTTGGCCACCGTTCCCGTGCGCCTCAATTGGGTGAGCTCGCCAAGGGGGTTCTTGCAGATGGGAGGCCCGAAGCGTAGGTTGATCATCTCCGTAAAACGCGGCTAGGATGGTGTACCCTCATCACTTTCCACGTGCAAGTACCATTGTTAGGCACTGCCGATCAAGTGATAAGATGTAACCATACCTTCTCATCTTCTAGGATCCGTTGCCCGCGAAAAAATTATTCGTGTCTTTGGAGCCATGGCAACGGATCCTCCTTGCCGTCGAACACCGGGATTCTAGCTTGTGGAAGCGAGGCACTCGATTCTACTCTCTGTCCTCCCCTTGAAAATTTCCCATCGACATAGGAGGAATTTGTGGTGCCGTGGAAACGACTACGGAGCCATCACCCTCGACTTTTGCCTTCTCTAGCCGCGCCAACCGCACGTCGTGGCTCTCCAAGCGGTTGTTGATGGTCGCCAGTTGCGCCCGTGGTCTTCTTGCGTCATGTAGATCGTCTTCAACGGCGTGCGGATCTCCTCAATCTTCGCAGGATCGACACCACCACTGCCCATGGACGAAGGTGCAACAGGTAGCTCTTATACCAAGATGTTATGGTCTGAAATTTGGTGGTGAAGATTGTAAGGGTGTTGCGTGGGAGGACGTTCTCCTGGGTGTCAGCGACACTTGGGCTCTAACCGAAGCAGGGAGGAGATGCGCACGGCGGCGTAGAGATAAGGAGGTGAGAGATAACTCTCTTTTCTACTTACTTGCTTGCCAAACTCTTACAGCCGGTGCACATTATACAGTGCTTATCAAAACAAACTAACTATGACTCAAACTCCTAATTATAGAAACTAACTCTGACTCATACCGAATCCCTACTAGACTCCTATCTCATTGATCCCGAACTGGACTCCTATTATCATGTTACTTTTCGAAGTCCCTGCTCCCTGGTGGACATTGTTAGAATAGGGTGTAAGAATATGAACTATTTTGTATTTCCTTATCTGAATATAGCATACACCCATTGTACTCCCTATATATATATTGCCCATTGGGCCTGTTCAATACACAATATTCATAACATGGTATCAGAGCAAAGGTTAGGGTTAGGGTTTACTGTTGTGGCAACCTCCTAGCCGCCGCTCGTCCTCCACCGCCACGCCGCCCCCGAGAGGAGCTATCTACACTCCTGGGGGTTGCCTCCTTGGTGCTTGACTTCGCCTCGAATGCACCGGCATCGTGCCTGTCGAGCTCTTCCCCTTCGTCGGCGACCTTGTCTACAACTGAGATCCCATGTCTCCTGGGTGGATCCGCTGTCGCACGCGGGGAGTCGTCCTCTTCTTGGACCGCCGCCGAGAGCCACCGCTTGTCGTCTTTGGTCTTGGATCTACGCGGGTTGTCGCCACCGTTGTCCTCTTCTTGGACCGCCGCCGCCGCTTGTCTCTTCTCGGCCGCCACCACCGAATCTGCGCCGCCTGCGCCGGATCCAGCTCTGACACTGCCCTCCGAGCTCCTCTGTTCGCATCGCAGCTCGGTCGACGGGCCGCGCGCGCCGCTCGAGTCGCCGCCTCGGCCGAGCCCCGGCTCTGGATCTCGACGTGTCGCTGCTTGCGTCGCGCTCCGCTGCCCCTAGCGCGGCCTCCCTTGCTCTGCCTCTGCTCCCTAATGATGCCCGACGCCGCTTCGAGCTTCTCCGCCTCGGATCCGGTTGGGTTGCAGTGGTGTGTGGCTTTTGGTTTGACCGCCACTTTTGCTTGGGAGCTCTTCCTCGTCCCCATCGCTGGTTCTTTCTTTGGCTGATGGTTGGAGTTTTGGAGTGAAGAGGTTGCTGCTTTCTTCGGCTGGGAGGAACGGGACGTGGGCAAGAGACGATGAGGGGAGGAAGGAGTCGCGTCTGCGTCTTCGTCTATTGGCCCGATTGGGATGGCTATTGGATGGCAGTTGTTTATTGTTGAGCTCGGTGCAGTTGAAAAAGGCCTGGTTGGGTGAGGAGATGGGTCTTCTGCTGCTAGTTATATTTGAGTCATTTCTTTCTTCGTGTCGTTTTCTTTTTCCGTTGCTTCTATCCAAGTTCCTCTATTCTATCTTAGAGTTCGTCTAAGCCATGCAAGTCCATAAATTTATTGCTAGTCATAGAAGCATTAGAATTTATTTTGCATGACAGTAGCCGCCGCTCCTCTTTGAGCCGCTGCAGATCGTAGAAGTCCTTATGATGCCGTCGCTTCTCTCTTAGCCGCCATCGCGCTTCTTCCGCACCGCGCCTCCGTTGCGCTTCTTGTGCACTACGCCGTTGCCGTCTTGGGCTTCGATCTGCATCGTCATGTTTCTATCTATTCCTCTTCAGCTTGATTTGACGGCTTTTTTTATTCATGTCGTGTTGTCGCGGTCGACTTTGCGGACTGTCTCACGACCTCGAATAGGAGATCTTTTGATACTCGACATATTTTCCAAGAATTGCACGCTACGACGACATTATCAAGACTCGGACTTTGGATTTCCATATCTTAGTGTCAACTCTTTTCCAAATGCAATGCTATTGCATACGCTTTGCATTTGAGGGGGGGGGGTTAGAATTGGGTGTTAGAATATGAACTCTTTTGTATTTCCTTATCTGAATATGAACTCTTTTGTATTTCCTTATCTGTATATGTCATACACCCCTTGTACTTCATATATATATTACCCATTGGGCTTGTTCAATACACACAATATTCATAAAGACACTTCCGGTTGGACCGGCCGCTCCACCGGTTGGACTGGCCGCTGCACCGGTTGGACAACTTCATATACTTCATATTCGTTCTTGATGGAGGTTAGGTCCCACCGTCCAGGTGGCTCATCTGATCTTCAAGGTTGAAGACTCTTCTATTCCTCTCCTTACATATTTCCCGTACGATTAGCATTATATCAGGTTGTTTGTAGCCTTCCTCACCGTGATGCGTAGTGCGCTCGATCAACAAGGCGTGTGCGGTACGTAGTGACGTTGAAGACTCTTCTATTCCTCTCCTTACATATTTCCCGTACGGTTAGCATATATCAAGTTGTTTGTAGCCTTCCTCACCGTGATGCTTAGTGCGCTCGATCAACAAGGCGTGTGCGGTACGTAGTGACGTGGTCGGGCCCATCGAAGGAATTGCTTTCCTGGACACAACGCTGAGCCCTAAGTGCTAACTAAATTTCTTCTGTTGCATTTATTGACAATAAATTTATACTTGCAGATTCAGGGGCTCTTCTTACATTTGGATGGGGATTATATGGACAGGTTGGTTTTGCTTTGTTACAGTCTTTCTGCCATCCTAGATTTCCTAGATGTGTTATATTGACTGTTGAGTGCATAAATCAAGTTTCTTGTTTCCAAATGTTTTTAACATCTCTTATGGACATTTAGTGACACAAATACATTAGCTTTCTGCTAGTCTTTACCTAGTCATTTATGGAGCATGTTACTGTGTATGATAGTTTCTACTTTCTACAGCTTGGTGCATTGTTTAAATTATTTGTAGTAACAAGCAATGTAATTGGTTGTAAAGAGTCATGGTGCTTACTATGTAATGATGTTTTAATATATTTTACAGTGATTGTAAAATGGATTTCTTATTCGTAAATCTAGGTCAGTTCAACTGCTAGGCACGATATACCTCATACGAACTTGTTAATAATTGCCTTTTATTTTTCATATTTTCATTTAGCACAATTTCTTGTTCTACTAAGAGGCGTAGAATATCTTCAGTTATTGTTCATCTGATGAAAATGTCATCCTGAGTGGACTGCTCATAATTTATTTGCTTAGTTGCATCAGCCGTTTGCTGCCAATTAAGTGGGTAACCGGGACAGAGTTTGGTAGCAATCCGTATTTGAAATAATAATGTGCTGGGTCCTGTTTAACTTGCATAAGGAAAACATTTGACTGGTGCAGTAACCAGTATTCTAAAATAGCACAGTAGTATTGGCATGTGCAGATATGCATTTATGGAATCTTGTCATTTGTGATAACATTGTTTACCTGTTGGGCAAGTTCAAATTTTTTAGGATGCACTGCTGCCAAAGGAATTTCTTATCTCAATATTTTTCACTGCTGCGTCCCCTTTTGTTCAGTGTGGACAAGGGAACACTGATGATATTTTAAGCCCAGCATGTGTTTCATCTATTCTGGGAGTGAAGATGCAAGGCGTAGCAGCTGGGCTATGGCATACCGTATGTACATCAGCAGATGGTGATGTATATTCCTTTGGAGGTAACCAGTTTGGGCAGCTGGGAACTGGATCAGACCAAGCTGAGGTAGAGCTTCAATCTTTATGGCACTTCATTCTAAGCTAGGACTAAGGACAGGGCAGTACCTTGATTTAAAGGAAAATCAAACTATTGATAATCTCTTATCCTTCCAATAGCCCATCACTACATTAACAGTTATGCAGCATAGAATGATCAATTAACATCAGGGACATCAATATGCAGACTGTTCCAAAGTTGGTAGAAGCCTCAACCTTGGAAAATAAGAACGCAAGAGGTGTTTCGTGTGGAGCCCGTCACACCGCAATCATAACAGGTACACTACTGGCCTCTATACTGTACTTTCTTGGATTGGTAGAGTTTTGATCCCTCGAAATATCCTGCTTTATCGCGATAAGTATTTATGGTTACATTGTCACATTTTACCCTTCTTCCAAGTTCCCCCGTTGTCCATTTCCATAGGATCAAAACGAGGGGTTCTTAAAACTTACAATGCATTTTGCAGATAAAGGCGAGGTCTTCTGCTGGGGCTGGAACAAGTACGGCCAGGTAGGGCTTTCCCTTCTCCTGTTCATATTTGTAACATGAACCCATCGAGCCATATCTGAAACGTTGAGCTGTGCCAACAGCTTGGCTTGGGCGACGCGACTGACAGGAATGTACCATGCCGTGTACCTGTGGAGGCATACCACCTGCTAAACGTTTCTTGTGGTTGGTGGCACACATTGGTGCTTGCGGAATCTCCTTGACGAAGATATCTGCTTTCAGTTTTGCTAGGGAATTTGGTAGGTTTCCCCATGCTGCACCAATGTACATACATGGCAGTGCTTACAAAATCATTCTTTCCATCGTCTTCTCAACATGAAATGTAAACAAGCTTGTCTCGCGGTGCGTATACATCATAGTAGTGACTAGTAAATTAGTGTACATTTGCTCTGCTGAAAACTACGGTGACGCTTTAGACTGATGCTGTACATACAGTGGTGATAAAAGGAAACTAACATAAAAACTACGCAGTGCTTCGTGTTGAATTCTACAATCATATATGTAGAGTATGGAGCTGTCATGCATGTTGCCGTGCTTTTCTGTTCTGATAGTAAAACTACCAAACGGAAGATAGATACTTCCCTACTGCTACCGAACAAAGAGGGTTACGTCATACGTTCTTTCAAAATTCAATAGAACATGGTATTGCATTGCATTGATCATGTTTGAACATCTTTCAAAATTCAATAGAACATGGTATTGCATTGCATTGATCATCTTTGAACATGGATTATTTTCTTTCTATAATCATCCGAAGGATGTATACAAGCCTCCAATGCACAGTTTGAACTTTGAACTACACACTAATTATAAATACGATGAGTTAGGTGCATAATGCAGGCGAGTTTAGACTGCTACTGGGCTGCAGCTAACGCTCGCAGTTAGTTATTCATGTGCTGTTAAGTCACTTTATTCCTTGAGCCAGCCACAGCATTGCCGAACCCTAGAGCCTAAAAAGGTGCAGACGTCTCCAATTCAGATGCATCTTCCTCCTCCACTTTTCGGTGCCAAGTCGCCGTCAAAATTCGACCGGCGCATACATACGTGCATTCCGGCCGCGCCAACAGAAAACATTTCATATCCAACCAACGAAACACCTACGGGATTCATTCCGTGCTTCCAAAACTGTCGCTCTTAAGTTGGTAGATAGACATGAATACTCAAGAGAAGCTCAAAGCAAGCATCAAGATCATGATATGAAGTCTGTTGTAATTTGAGGGCTATTTGGTAATTTCTCATTTGAGAAAAGAAAAGAAAAGATGTGGAGGCCCACCTGTCATTGAGATGGGGAGGATAAGGTTGGAGACATTGTCTCCAACCCAAACCAAGCGGGCGTGCGGCCGAGGCTAGGTCATCGGTCTGGCGGCGGTGCGGGTGACCCGGCGACTCGGGCGGCCCAAGCGAAATGCGCGCCGGCCGTTGGTGGCGGCCGCGCAACTCCTCTCCTTCTCAAAGGCTGCCTCCTCTCTTCTCCTTCTTTGACCCGAATCACAGTGAGTTTTTCCCTTTTTGTCAATGTGTTCTTCCTCTCCTCCGATTTGATCTTCGGTTTTGGGGCCTTGGAGCTCCCGCGTTGCCGTGGTTGACCCGGTGCCATCGGTGGTGATCTCCGAACCTTGCTCTGTGCTCATCTGGCTAGTTCCCCTCTGTTGGACCGAAGAGGCGACTAGAGGGGGGTTGAATAGGCGCCACACAAAACGATATCTTCAAAATCTTTTGCCTCAAGACGTTCAAAGTTCTTACACTCCAATAGCTATGTAGAGCTATGAAGATCAGAGATAGTCTTTCAAATAAGAACCAGGCAACAAAACTGATCAAAACTCGTTGAAATCCCCACTGGCCGGTCAGACCGGTGAATAGTGGTGGTCAGACCGGTGAACAATAAAATCAGCACAGAAACTGAATTTCAGCAGATTTCGAAATCGCAAATTGATCCATCTTTTGATCCACAACTCGAAACTTCATAAAACTTAAAACATACCTTCTCTAGGATGTCAGGAACCTATTCCAATCAAAAATTGTGAAAATCATCGCCAAAGTTCCGACCTTTTTCCATTTGAGTGAAGGTTGCTCTAAAACCGGGTCAGATACGAAAATGATGATTGATAGGATTTCATGGGAGGAATCAATCCAAGATGGCTAAGAATGGTCTCCTATACGTCCTAGCACCCTTAATCACAGAAAGAATCGGGCCAAAAGCCCTCAAGAGCAAAACACCTAAAATCACCCTTTCTTTCACCAAAATCGGGCAAAATCAAACTTAGATCTAAAAACTTGCTCGTGGGTGGATGATGATCAAGAAGACCTTAGATCATATCCCACACGTCCCAGCAAGCAAGATCCCAAATAAAAACCTAAGAAACACCAAAAATCTCAAAGACATCAAAGAGAGAGCAAGAACAAGATAGAACTCATATTATGGTAAATCTTGCATAGATTGATTAGAGAGATTGTATGTTTACAACCACTCCCTCATAGAGAACAAAAGCTCAACACTTGAGCACTCAATCAATCCATCTCTCATGAACCCTAGCCTCTCAACTCCTCTCTTATCCCTAAATCACAAATTAGGGTTGCCAGAATACAAGGGTTGGAGGGTGCACAGCCAGCACCCTCCCCTATTTATAGTGTCGGCTAGCTTCTAGAGGAAGACATCTAAACGGGCACCCGTTAAGCCCCCCACACAACGGGTTTCACTTGCATCGACCCCTGCGCCGCTTGATGCAACTTGTCACACGAAAAGCCATGCCGCTTGATGTAACCCGCCACACGAACTGTCGCGCTGCTTGATATAACCCGTCGCACCCAACTATTGTGCTCGATCATCATCCATGTGGCCCCAATGACTTCCCGCCAAGCCTCTCATGCGTCGGATTCCACTAAACCGTCCTCGCTTGCAACGGGGACCAAGTCACTTAGTGCACCACATGTCTCACCATGACTGCATCTGGCTTTCTTAACTGTTCAGGATCTCAGCTCCTCCCTGAGCCTAGTCTGAACCTCAACTCCTCCCTGAGTCTAATCCCGGTCCACTTTGCCTCTGCCCGTCATGTTCATCACTAGTAGCTTCCGCTCCAGTTCCTTGTCTTCTCGGCTTGTAACCACCCCGCTAGTCTCAGTCATCTTTCGGCACCACCCAGGTCGTTCTGGACCTCGGTTCTCCTAACCTAGTCCCGATCTAGTCCGCATCACCATGACCTAGCTTCGGTGTCTTACAACCATCACAAACAAGCAAACCGTCACATAGCACCGCACGATACACACAATCATCAATTCACATAATTGATGAGACATAAGCACATATCTTCACAAAGCCCTTTACTCAAACTTCGCCTTCTATGGTTCTTGTCCATCTTGCTCCTTGCTTGAGTACAACCATCTCACCCGACATCCACGATTGTTCTGGACCTTGGTTCTCCTAACCAAGTGTCGATTCTCCTCGTCGTTGACTATAGTTGACTCCAAGCCACATGCACAACAATAGACCAAGCAACTATTTCGGGCACAAGTTCTTCACAACTTGACCCATGTTAGCCAAAACATGTATCACACCCTCATCTATCAATAAACCCAAACTAGATCACCCACAAGCAGTTCAACCGGGTCTACGACCAGTTCTACTAGGTCTACGACCAGTTCTCTAGGTCTACGATTAGAGTCCACGACCACTGCCCACGACCAGTGTCCATGACCACTGTCTACGACCAATGTTCACTACCACACCTAGTCGAAAAGCTACGACCACCTGGTCAAAAAAGGGCTACGACCACTTGCTACTCGTAGCTACAGTACTCGAAAGCTGTAGTATCCGGAGCTATAGTACTCGAAGTTTTCAACCATTTGACACCCATAGCTACAGTACTATGAACAGTACCTGTAGCTTTCGACCGCTCGGCACTTGCAGCTACAGCCTCGATGAACAGTACTTGTAGCTTTCGACTACTCGGTACTCGTAACTGCAATACTCAAAGATTTCGACCACTCGGCACTAGTAGCTACAGTACTCGAAGCGCAAACAAACCGTGTTGCGGTAATACCGCTCCTACTGAACTTTGCGAAAACAAGTGTTTTGACAAACCCTCAATACCATTGCCAATTGTATCATCATCCTAAGATTATGAGTATATCCCCATGATATCCACACCCTCTTGCGCCCTCTCCTCTGTGGGTATTCTGTTCGGGAATTTGGTGCTTGCGCATTTGGGGATTAGTTTCGGTTGGCTCTGACTTGACTTCGATGCGGAAGAAGGCTTCGTTTTTCTGGTGATTGGTGCTCTCGGGTGCACTCGGTCGGTGCATTTCGGTTGGTCTTGTACGACATTCTTTGTACCTCGACTTCGCAAATCTGTGTTTCCCATTTTGTGAATTGGTATTGTATCTCCGACGACCTTGTCCGTTCATTCGCGACACAGCAGGGCAATTGGTTTTCTGAGTCAGCGCGTTTCGCGTGCCTTGCCCAGTTCTACTCGGTGGCATTGAGTGTTATCTGCATCGTAAGTATCGTTGATTTCAATTTTTAGCATTACTGAGCATTGTGGGTTGTGCTAGTTAAATTACATTCTGTAGTTTGTCTAGTACTAGGACACTTTGCAAGTAATTATTGTGGACTCGATTATTACTCAATGAGGATAAATGTCTTATGCTAAAAATGGAATGATGGCTAGATTAGACTTGAGCTAATTGTTTGCTTATTAGTGTTGTTTGATCTCTAGCAGTTCGGTTCTGTATAATTCAGTAGTTCGATTGCCTGTGTGCATTCTGAACATGATTAATTTGTACTTCTTGATGCTTCTGCTTCTCTGTTAGTCGATAATAGTTAAGGTTGTGATCTCTTTTTACATTGAGAGATATTTTATCTCCTGTTAGCCAAAAGGCTTAAGTGCTGTTAAAAGTGATCTCAATTTTGCACACTGACATAATTGATCATTTGTTGGCTGAAAGTATAAATTACTGTTTATTGCTTGAGATAATTATTGACATATTAGTAAAGCATTCCTTTGAGCCTAAAGTCTGATTAACAGCTGTCATATCTAATTAGTGAAGAGTATAGACATTAATGGCGAGGAGACCAAGATTTCATCTTGAGCAACCCGATATCTGAGAGCAAATAAATAAACATTTAAATCTTAGTATTATGCTGATTTTGTATGCTTTCGAGTCCTATCTTTTGAGCATATTATATTGTTTATTCGACATGAAGAAATTTCATGTTTATATGCCATTTTTGTCATTTATATGCTGCTGGAAATATGTTTTATTATCTTTATTGTTGCTAGAATTATATCTGAATATTTGCTAAAACCGTTAATTTTACAACAATTTTGAAAACCAATAATTGAAGAAATAGCTTCCTCGTCTAATGTCGTTAAGCCGGAAGTATTTGATGGTGCCAACTTGAAATGTTGGCAGGCTAAAACAAAACTATGACTGACTGACCTCAAACTTTTTTGGGTCATTTCAAATTCTCCAATGTTTCCATTAGAAACCACTGCTATGACGTGGTGGGAGGATGTGAACAATTCAGTCTTAGCTCGTTTGTTAGCTATCCTATCCAACCGGCTGTTCGATGTGTATGTTAACTTTAAAGATGCTAGGCAACTCTGGGACGAACTTGATGAGAAATATTCCAAAGGGGATAACGGGAATGAGTCATTCATAACTGCTACCTACTTGAACTTTAAGATGATTGATGGGCGGTCGGTGATGGAGCAGCTTCATGAGCTACAACTCCATGTACGTGACTTAAGTCTGTATGACTGCATCTTACCAAAGAAGTTTCAAGTAAATGTCATCTTGGCTAAGTTACCGCCCTCGTGGCATGACTTTGTGACAACTCGTAAACATATAAATGAGCGCTTGACTCTCAATGTCAGCTGCTATTAATATCGAAGAGCATGCAAGAGCCGATGACGGTACAGGAAAGGCTCCAGTTCAGGCTCATAAGGTTGAGGTCAAGAATGTTGGAGGCTTTGGGAAACAGAAGTTCAAGAATCAGCCCCAAAACAAGCTCCAAGGAAAGAAAACGAAGAAGAAGGAGGAGGACATTGTCTGCTTTGTTTGTGGAGTGACTGGTCATAAGGCCAACCATTACCGCAATTGTAAAGGCAAGTGTCCTTCTCCTGGTTAGTATAAAGGCTGTAAGGCTGAAGTGAATGTCACACTGGCCAGTTCCAATTCAGAAGGGTATGTACCTCAGACCTTTATGGCAAGTCCATCTATTGAATGGTGGATTGATACATATACTACTAGACATATATGTGCTTATCAATCTTGTTTCTGTTCATTTCAGGGTGAAGGTGGTGGATCTGTCTTGATGGGGAATAGAGCCACTGCTACAGTACGTGGGATTGGACAGGCAAAACACTCATTCTCAAAGACGTGTTGTATGTGCCTACCATGACTCGCAATCTGATGAGTGGGTCTATGTTGTGTAGGCAAGTAGTAAAAGTTGTGTTTAAGTCCAATAAGGTCGTGTTGACCAAATTTGGTAATTTTGTAGCAAAGGCTATCATAGCGGAGGCATGTTCTGATTATTCATTCTTGATTTCAATAATGTAAACATTTTTAATATTTCTCATTGTAATAAAATTCATGATGTTTGGTATTCTCATTTATATCATGTTAACTTTGAAGCCATTGTACGATTAAGCAAAATGAGCTTAATTCCAAGCTATAATTATAAGAAGGGTTCTAAGTGTGAAGTGTGTGTGAAAGCAAAGCAACCCCGAAAACATTTTCATAGCATTGAAGGGCGAAGCACCTCTCCACTTGAGCTAATCCATTCTGATCTTTGTGAGATGAATGAAATACTAACTAAAGGTGGCAAACGATACTTTGTAACTCTCATAGATGATGCGACTAAGTATTGCTATATTTACTTACTTAAGTCGAAAGATGAAGCACTAGAACACCTTAAAATCTTTAAAGCCGAAATTAAAAATCAACTAGAAAATAAAATCAAACAGTTAAGATTAGACCGATGTGGTGAATACGTCTCCAATGAATTATCTCAATTATGTGAAGAAAGTGGAATAATTTATGAAATTACTCCACCATATTCTCCCCAATCGAATGGAATAGCCGAAAGAAAGAACCGAACTCTTTGTGACTTGGTTAATACCATGCTACAAAGTTTTGGTATGTCGGACTATTGGTGGGGTGGAGCAGTTCTCACAACTAATTATGTTCTCAATAGGGTTCCGCCTCGCAATCAAGAGGAAACACCTTATGAAGGATGGAACGAGAGAAAACCTAACTTATTATTTCTTCGAACTTGGGGATGCCTTGCAAAAGGGCATGTGCCATTACCAAAGAAAAGAAAGCTTGATCCCAAGACTGTTGATTGTGTCTTTCTAGGGTATGCTAAAAATAGCACAGCTTATAGATTTCTAGTGGTCAAATCCGGGGTGAGTGACATCGCTACAAATATAATGATGGAATCTCGTGATGCGATGTTCTTTGAACATGTGTTCCCTATGAGACCAAATAAAGCCATTGACTCTAATGATTCAGATGAACACTCTATTCTTACTAGAGTGGATAATACCGCTCCAGAATTGGAGTTGAGGAGGAGTAAGAGGCAAATGGTGAAAAGTCTCTTGGCGATGACTATGTCACCTATGTAGTGGATGATGAACCACAAACCCTTTCAAAGGCATACGCATCCCCGGATGTGGATTACTGGAAGGAGGCAGTCCGTAGTGAGATAGATTCCATCATAGCTAACAGGACGTGGGAGGTTACAGACCTCCCATCTGGATACAAGCTAGTAGGCTACAAATGGATCTTTAAAAGAAAGCGTAGACATGATGGTACCATAGAAAAGTACAAGGCCTGTTTAGTGGCTAAGAGTTTCACGCAAAAAGAAGATGAAGACTGTTTTGATACATACTCTCCTTTGGCTTATTTACGCATAATTCGGGTGCTTTTAGCATTAGCTGCTGCATACAAACTCCAAGTACATCAAATGGATGTAAAGACCGTTTTCTTAAATGAAGAGTTGGATGAGGTGATTTACATGCAACAGCCCGTTGGTTTTGTGGTTGAAGGGCAAGAGCAGGAAGTATGTCGATTGATTAAATTCTTGTATGGCATAAAACAAGATCCCAAGCAATGTCATGATAAATTTGATAGTACTATGATCTCGGTAGGCTTTTGTGTAAACGAAGCCAATAAATGTGTCTGCTATCGGTTTAGTGGGGGCGAAGGTGTCATTATGTGTCTATACGTAGATGACATATTACTTTTTGGGACCAACATGGATGTAATCAATAAAATAAAGTCTTTTCTCTCCCAGAATTTGATATGAAAGACTTGGGTGAAGCTGATGTTTTCTTAAATATCAAGCTGATAAAGGGTGATAATGAGATAATTCTTTCACAATCCCATTATGTAGATAAGGTCCTAACTAGATTTGGATTCATGGACTGTAAGTCAGTAGCCACACCCTATGATCTAAATGTTAAGCTACATAAAATAAAAATACTGGACATAAAAAGACCAGCTTAAATATTCTCAAATAATTGGATCCTTAATGTATCTAACTAGTGCAACGAGACCAGATATCTCATATATTGTAAGCATATTGAGTCGATATACGACCAATCCAGGAGATGATCATTGGATAGCACTAAAGATGGTACTTAGGTACCTAAAGGGGACCTCAAACTTGGGAATACATTATTATGGCCATTCGGCAGTCATGGAAGGATTCAGTGATACTAACTTTACTAGTGACTCGGATGACATGAAGGCTACGAGTGGCTATATTTTCACTCTAGCAGGTGGGGCTGTTTCGTGGAAGTCTTATAAATAGACTATCCTTACACGGTCCACTATGAAGGCTAAGTTGGTAGCACTAGACCCAGCGACTGTAGAGGCAGAATTGATTAGAGAACTCCTTTCTGACCTACCTGTGGTGGAAAATCCAATTCTAGCTATATTAACCTACAGCGATAACAAAACCGTTTTGGTTAAGGCGAAGAGTAGGAAGGACAATATGAAGTCCTCAAAACATATTAAAAGGCAACTTAAGTCGGTAAGGCATGCTAGAGAGACGGGTGTTATTTATGTGGAATACATCCAGTCTGAAAGGAACTTGACAGATCCTTTCACCAAAAGTTGGCGTGGAAGGCCATCTTTGCAACATCAAAGGGAATGGGGCTCATACCCATGTAAAGGCTCACATTGGTGGTAACCTATCTTAGTAGATCAGAGATCCCATGAACTAGACTCTAGGACAACAAACGATGTCAGATTAGAGAGCACATCTAAGGGTACCCATTAGCTGTAGTGCTTTTTCTGTATGGGAGGTTGAGCAATGGCTCTTAATAAATTCGATGCTTATATGGCATCGGGAATCGTCCTACAAGACTCCCTGAAGAATTCACCTACTTGAGTATGATCATGAGGTCGTGATCAAAAGAAGATAAGGGTATACTTTCTTAAGTACTCATGAGCTAGATACGGGGACATGATCGTAATGTCCCAACCCGAGAGGGAAAAGGGCAAGCCGCTTAGTACAGAATGTAACTTGGGCAAAAATTCTCACACCAAGGCATTGGATCAAGACGAAGTCCTTCTTTGTCTGTGTAGAGTCGTAGTTCTTGTTGCTAGACTTTGGATTCAAACACACAACGTACCCATCATTGAATAACTATATATTAAACAAGACTTTGAGCATCTTTTATTAAATTGAAAAATTGGTGGGGACTGTTATAATTTGAGGGCTATTTGATAATTTCTCATTTGAGAGAAGAAGAAATAGAAAATAAAAGATGTGGGGTCCACCTGTCATTGAGATGTGGAAGGATAAGGTTGGAGACATTATCTTCAACCCTAACCGAGCGGGTGTACGGCCTGGAGGCTGGGCCTTTGGCCTGGCAGCGACACAAGCGACCCAGGCGACTCGGCGAAATGTGCGCCAGCCGTTGGCGGCGGCGGCACAGCTCCTCTCCTCCTCTTCCTCTTCAAAGGCCACCTCCTCTCTTCTCCTTCTTTGTCCCGAATCACAGTGAGTTTCCCCCCTTTTTGTCAGTGTGTTCTTCCTCTCCTCTGATTTAATCTTCGGTTTTGGAGCCTTGGAGCTCCCGCGTCGCCGTGGTTGACCCGGTGCCATTGGTGGTGATCTCGGACCTTGCTCTGTGCTCATCTGGTCGGTTCCCCTCTTGCACCCTCTCCTCTGTGGGTATTCTGTTCAGGAATTTGGTGCTTGCGCATTTGGGGATTAGTTTCGGTTGGCTCTAACTTGAATTCGGTGAGGAAGAAGGCTTCATTTTTCTGGTGATTGGTGCTCTCAGGTGCACTCGGCCGATGCATTTCGGTTGGTCATGTGCGGCATTCGCTATACCTCGAATTTGCAAATTGGTGTGTCACAGTTTGTGAATTGGCATTGTATCTCCGATGACCTTGTCTGTTCATTCGCGGTACAACGAGGCAATTGGTTTTCTAAGTCAGCGCGTTTCGCGTGCTTTGCCTGGTTCTACTCGGTGGCATTGAGTGTCATCCGCATTTTGAGTATTGTTGATTTAAATTTTTAGCATGACTGAGCATTGTGTGTTATGCTAGTTAAATTGCATTCTATAGTTTGTCTAGTACTGGGAGACTTTGCAAGTAATGATTGTGGGCTCGATTATTGCTCGATGAGGATAAATGTCTTATGCTAAAAATGGAATGATGCTGGATCATATTTGAGCTAATTGTTTGCTTATTAGTGTTGTTTGATCTCTACCAATTTGGTTATGTATAATTCAGTAGTTCGGTTGCCTGTGTGCATTTTGAACATAATTAATTTGTGCTTCTTGATGCTTCTGCTTCTCTGTTAGTCGATAATAGTTAAGGTTGTGATCTCTTTTTACATTGAGAGAAATTTTATCTTCTGTTAGCCAAAAGGCTTAGGTGTTGTTAAAAGTAATCTCGTTTTTGCACAGTAACATAATTGATCATGTGTTGGCTAAAAGTATAAATTATTGTTTATTGCTTATGAGATAATTATTGATATATTAGTAAAGCGTTCATTTGAGCTCAAAGTTTGATTAATAGCTGTCATTCTAATTAGCGAAGAGTATAGACATTAGTGGTGAGGAGGCCAAGATTTCATCTTGAGCAGCCCGACATCCGAGAGCAAATAAATAAATATTTAAATATGAAATTATGCTGCTTTTGTATGTTTTCAAGTCCTATCTTTTGAGTATATTATCTTGTTTATTTGACATGAAGAAATTACATATTTATGTGTCATTTATATGCTGCTGAAAATATGCTTTTATTATATTTATTGCTGCTGGAATTATACTAAATATTTGCTGAAACTGCTAATTTTATGACAAAGTCTGAGTGTGAGTTCAGTAACAGTGCAAGCTTATCTGGTTTTGTCGTGGAACTCTGCTCGTTTTGATCCCAACCTAAATGCAGTTAATTGGGACATCCACGTCAGTGTCAATACGATAACATTATCCAACTTGTCAGATGCAGCTATCTAGGCAAAAAGCAAAGGAGCGGGGATTAACATATTTGCCACATCAGTTTATATGTAATTGTCAAAATGCTACCTTATGCCTCAATGACATGTGGCTCCGCATGTCAATAAGATATGAGTAGCATTTTGACAATTCCACATGATCTCAATGACACATCTTCAATAATCTCAAAAGCAAATCGGACAGCTGACACAACACAAAGGGCAGCAGATGGTCTGGTATCATATGAACTTCCGTTCCAAAAAAAAAAGTCTGGTATGAACTGTTGTCTGATCCGCATCTTCAATCTTCCAGATGGTCATATAAACAAACCAAGACTGTACTAATTTAATCCGGTCAACCCTACAATCATGCCTCAGTGCTTCTATTTTAGCCACACGAGCTGCAATCTTTCCTTTGTTTAATCATCGTTGGTACGCTAACAACTCAAACTTGTGTTTGAGAAGTCACCACCTGAATTGATGGACTTGTCTTGCCCTGGCAGAAGTCGGCTAGAGTGACGCATGATCAAGACGAATTTCCCTGCTGCTACTCGGGTTTCCAACGGATTACGCCACCGGAAACTCGAATTAAGAATTCCGCTGGTTGCACAATCATTTCGAGCTCATGTTCCGATGGGAGCTTTCTTTTCTTTTGTAGCAGGTAAGCTGTATGCTTCCAAGGGTTGAACTGAGAGAGATAGTCTCGCGCTCTGCACATCACTGTCCACTTGTATAACTCGCCTTCTAAGACTGAACATCCCTTGCGTTCAAGTCTCCTCCCTGCTGGAATTCTGTTGCCCAAAATCCTATCCATTTACCTTACATGCCCATCCTGCAAGATAAAACCAAGAAGCCATGTATGATGTATGAGTCTCTGACATGACACAGTTAATTCAGAGTTAAGCTCAAGCTGTCAGAGAAAAGTAATAGTAGCATATTACCGGGGCTATTAGTTAGTAGCTTCAATTGGATCCTTGGCAAGTACTCCATTTGATCTCTATCCACTTGAAGGTTTCTTCAGTTTGCCTCCCTTTTTAAGCTCACCTCCCACCTCCCCCTCCTTTGCCATCCTAGATAGCTAAGAGAAAACAAACCTCCCTCTCAAGTGTCCTAATAACTAGTTCTCTTTATCCTTCAGCTCTCTGGATCAAATTAAAGCTTCTGAAAGTTAGCAAAGCTTCTGCAAATTCTGCTCATGGAAGGCTTCATCCCGTTCATCTACAGGGCCATTGTGCAGTACAGGAAGGAAGGTCAGGTCTCCTTCAGCGACCTCTTCTTCGACGAGCCGTCGCCGTCGTCCTACTTCCGTCTCCCGGGGGGCTCCGGCCGGTACCAGATGACGGCGAACCAGCTGTTCTCTCAGACATCGGCCGATTCCGATGCGGTCGTCGCCGCGCGGCGGTCTCCGGCGCACCGTCGGCGCCCCCAGGACCATGAATCAAGATGATGGAAGTGCAGAGAGGCAAAAAAAAAGAAATCAGAGGGAAAGCAAGTGAAGACTTGCTTAGGTTGTAGCAATGGAGGTAGTAAGTACATGCAGACTGGTATGCAGATGCTGAGCAACTGTGAATATTAGCCTAAGTTGCAGTTTAATTATGCGTACTTGTTTCTCTTTCTTTTATTCAGCTTGTTATGATCGGTGAAAGTGTCAAGTATGAATAAGTGATGCATGGGTGCAGGTGCTCCCAAGGAGGCTTGCACCTTAATTAGAGTGAGAAGCAGTGTATAGTGCCATCGAGTAATATGGCAGCAAAAGTGTGTAAATGTACAAAGGCTTGTACGAATACATGCATGGGGTGCGTAAAAAATTGTGAAGTATCGAGATTGAATGCATCCTTGTTCTTGGGTCAAAATTCGTGCTGTTCTAAGGGAAGCGTCATCGCTAGTAGCATTTCAACCGTTCTTGATCATATATTTTTTTACCAATCTTGGAGAAATTCTTGAAAGCCTAATGCTTGAATAATGGTGGTAAGGATCAAAGGATGCATATTGCGACAGCACAGTAAGACTGGATATCTCGTCTTGTTCGGTTGTTCCCCTGTTCGGCTGTTCCGTCGTTACTCCTTTCGTGCTTGCGTGGTGCTCTAAGACTAGTCTCGACACTTTATTCAGGATGAGCTAGTTTCACCAAATCGCCCCCATCCCCCCCCCCCCACCCCCAAAAAAAAAATCGTACTGCAGTTTGGAGAATTTGCTTCTTTTTCTCAAGACTGGAGAATTAAGGAGTTTGCATCACCGTGGGCTCTGATGGTCTTGAATGTGAGGAGTGAAACCAAGTCAAATCAACAAACCCATCTACAACGGATTGGCCTGCAAAAATAACTGCAGGTCTAGCCCAAACATACACCTAAGTGTTCAGCTTTTCATTGGCGGATCAGTGCCCGGCCCAATCACGCCACGGGAACACAAGCGAGCCTGAGTGCCACCATCTACTCCTCTTTAACTTGTTCAAGTCATGACCTGTCTTTTATAAATCTGAACATATCATATCGCAGCTGAGTGGCCAAAGGAACTTCTGTTATATAGTGAAATAAGTAGCTGCAGCCAAAAGTCCTCAATTTAGGGAACTTTTAGTTTCTCTCGCATGAGATAGTTATTCTGAACATCTACTTGTATAGTTGTATGCCATCATGTGCCACATTAGGTAGGCAGAAGTTGAACAGCGGGATGCGACGTTCATTTCCAAATATTTGCATTAAATTAGGAAAATAAACATATAGTAAAGCCTGCAGCATTGTTAAACCTTGTGGTAATGCTTTGTAACCAACTTATGTTTCTAGCTCTGTGTAATATTTTATTTTTGTATCATGTTGCAGAATGAGTGATACGCCTGACATCATGGGTCAGATGACTCTGTTGCCAGAGCGTGTAAATGAAGACCAGCTAAATTCACTTCTTCAACTGGACAGAATGGTAAGAGCGCACAAACCTGTCGATCGTAGGAGAGGTCCACGATTTGCACATCATTTTTAACCGAGTTACGATGTTAAAGTTATGCACATTAGGTGTTAGCGACAATGTCTTAATTACTTAGTCGTCATTGTTTTATCCTGAAGGTTAGCGCGGCACACGCCGCTCATCTTACCTTGTATTAAGCCTGGTGGGATTGCCGAGTCCAGAGCGAAGCCGTACATTAAGTCCTCCAATGCGCTTGCGCCGCGTGCCTTCTTCGGTCCATTTATTTCTGCCGAATGCGGCCGCGGGAGCCTTTCTCCGGTCACTCGGTGCCGCAACCGTTTTGCCCGGTCGACGCTGCATTGGTCTTCACATGTTTGTTGCATCGGCCAACCTCCAGACGCGGACGCGTGGTGGCCTGCACAGGCTGTGCTTTCCAGTTTACAGCGCTACACACAGCCTCGGGTTCCGTGCGTGCCCACGCCCTGCTTTCTGGTTTGCATCCCTCCACAGGGCATCGGGTTCCACACGTGCCAAGGTTTGCCTGCCCTTGCTCTTGGGTCCCACGTGTGCTCTCGAAGCGTCCGGGTCGTCATCTGCTTCGCCCGTTTGCCTGTGTGTGTTTTGTGCCGCGTTCGGGTTTGCTACGTGCGTGCGTGTCAGCTGTTTCGGCCGCTCCGTTCAGCACGGCCCGCGTGCGCACACAAAACAACGCTAGCCAGAGATTTCGTCCTTATCCGCTCTTCTTTCCTCCCGACCTCTTCTTGCCTGCCGAGCTCCGCCTCGATGCTCTGCCTCCGCGCCGCCCTCTTCTTTCCTCCCAGCCTCCTCGCTTCTCTATGTACACGTCGCCGCTGCCGAATACGACGAATAGCTCTCACGCCCTCCTGCTCCGCTTCCTTCCTCACCCTCTCCCTCGTCCTGGCCTGCTCTACCTTGCTGCCAGCGTCGGCAGCACCATCGATGACCCATCCGTACCCTCGGCAGGGGATGGGATGTCCAGTGATTGAGTGGAAGGAAATGGGGCGGCCAGTAGCCAGATCTGCGGCGAAACAGTTCAGGTTGACGCTCTAAGGGGTTCCACGTCGGTGCTTTCAATTTTTATTTTCATTTACTGGATCTCTAATTGCTTTGAATTTCTTTCAATGATTCGGAAAACAAGTTGGTGTGGATCCTAAGAACCAAGCTGGCTTCGTCGGAAACCGTACGGTTGCAAGGTTTGCGCGCTGTTCTGACTTTTACCTACCGTTAAGAGTTGAATGTAATGAAACCTTAATGGAGCTTTTATTTTACTATTTTGGCAGTAAATTTACTTCGGCACTTGCAGACCAACCCAGAAGTGCTCCCCTGTTAAGCTTTCTGAAAGTGATTGAGATTGTTGTCGTTTTGGTCCATGCACTGCTCTTCTTTTCTCTTAGCTTTCCCACTATGTTCGAATGCAGGCAAAAATTCCATATGTTTCATATGCTCTGATAGATACACTGCTATTTCTGTTAAATCCTTGTTCATCGTAGTATGGATTAGTACATGGAATCTTGAAATGTAACTCGAGATGATAGAGCCAACTATTTGAAACAACATATTAGATTTTTATCTATGCGGCTGTATCTTTAGATTGAATCGGGTGATCTTATATGCTAATGCAGTTTCAATGGGTAGCTATAAAATTATCATTCTCTGTGGTAGGTTTGCAGCCGCAAAAAAATGTACATCTCTGATTGCTTTTAGTTTCTTTCCATTATTTATAAAACAGGTTACTGTGGATCCTAAGAACCACACTGGCTTTGTCGGACCGTCCGGTTACGGTTTATGCGTTGTTCTTACTTTTACTTACCGTTCAGAGTTGAATGTTATGGAAGGTTAATGGTGCTTTTGTGTTACTATTTTTCTAGGAAATTTACTGCACCACTTGCTAACCAACCCACAGGTGCTCCCCTGTTAACCATCATGGAAGTGATTGAAGTTGTTGTTGTTTTGCCCCAGGCAGTGTTGTTCTTTTCTCTAAACTTTCCTACTATGTTTGGTTGCAAATAGAAATTCCACATGTTTGATATGCTCTGATAAATGCACTGCGATTTATGTCAAATTCTTATTCTGCGTAGTACGAATTAGTACATGAAAGCTTGAGCTGTATCTCCAGATGATGAAATCAACTATTGGAAACAACATATCAATTTTTTATCTATGCAGATGTATCTTCTGATTGAATTGATTGCTCTTATATGCTAATGCAATCTGAATAAGTAGTTGTCAAATTATAATATTATGGTTTTCTATTTCAAACAGCATATCAGATTTTTATCTATGCGGCTGTATCTTATGATTGAATTGAGTGCTCTTATATGCTAATGAAATTTTAATGGGTAGCTGCAAAATTATAATATTCTGGTTTTCTCTCCTTTTATGCACAATGCTATACAATTTGTGGTCGGTTTACAGCCGCACTATTATTATACATTTCTAATTGCTTTTAATTTCTTTCCATGATTCAGAAAATAGGTTGATGTGAATCCTAAGAACCAAGCTGGCTTTGCCGGGAACAATTCAGTTATAGGGTTTGCGCGCTGGTCTTTCTTTTACTTACCGTTCAGAATTGAATGTAATGGAAGTTTGATGGAGCTTTTATGTTACTAATTTTACAGGAAATTTATGGCAGCACTCGCAGACCAAACCACAGGTGCTACCCTATTAATCGTCATGAAGGTGAATTAAATTATTGCCGTTTTGCTCCATGCAGTGCTATTCTTTTCTCTAAACTTTCCTACTATATTCGAATGCAAACAGAAATTCCATATGTTTTATATGCTCTGATAAATGCGCTGCTATTTCTGTCAGATGCTTATTCTACGTAATGTGAATTAGTACATGGAAGCTTAAACTGTATCTCGAGATGAGAAAATCAACTATTGAAAACAACATACCATTTTTTTAATCTCTGCAGCTGTAGCTTCTGATTGAGTTCAATACTCTTATATGCTAATGCAGTTTGAATAGGTAGCTGTAAAATTTAAATGTTCTGGTTTCATTCACTTTTATGCACAATGATGTACAGTTTGTAGTCGGTTTGCAGCCGCAAAATTATTACACATGGTATTGTACACCAAATAGCAATGGCATCTCTTATATGCTAATGCATTTTGAGTAGGCAGCTGTAGAATGATAATATTCTGCTTGTATTCCCTTTTATGCACAATGTTGTAGGCCGCAAAATTACTACCCATGGTGTTGTACACCAGATAGCAATGGCATCTCTTATATGCTAATGCAGTCTGAATAGGCAGCTGTAGAATTAGAATATTCTGGTTGTATTCAAATTACTACCCATGGTATTGTACACCAGATAGCAATGGCATCTCTTATATGCTAATGCAGTCTGAAGAGGTAGCAGTAGAATTAGAATATTCTGGTTGTATTCCCTTTTATGCACGATGCTGTACAATTTGTAATCGTTTCACAGCCTCAAAGTTATTATGAACATTATTATGAATAGTATTGTACACCGAATAGCAATGGCATCTGTGACCTTGTTTGAACAGATAACAATAGTGAAGTGTTAGCTAAAGAATTCTGAGTCAGTTTACAACAGCAAAATTGCTATACATGGTGCCATACACCAAATAGAAATGGAATCTGTGACCTTGTTTAAACAAATAGCAATAGTCAGGTATCAACTAAATAATATGAAATTATTGTTCCAGGCACCCATTGGAAGTGATTGGCAGAAAAGAAATGCAGATGCTGCATTTCATGCTCCTGCAGCTATGAAATTGACAAAGGTATGTCTCCTAATTACATGCCAACCAAAACTGATATAAATGAGAAGATGCGAGGCATTCTTGGTGGTTGCCTGATAGAGGTACGGATTATGTCCTATGCTTGGTGGATTCAGCATAATATTCTTCTTATGGTTAGGAAATCCTTAGCTTCCATACTTCTGTGTCCAATGCAGACGCGCTACAGTCAAGTGTCAACTAAAGAATATGAAATTATTGTTCCAGACACCCATTGGAAGTGAGCGGCAGAGAAGAAATGCAAATGCTGCATTTCATGTTCCTGCAGCTATGGAATTGATGAAGGTATGTGCCTCTCCTAATTACATGTCAACCCAAACTGATATAAATGAGAAGATGCGAGGCATTCTTGGTGATTGCCTGATGGAGGTATGGCTTACGTCCTATGTTTGGTGGATTTAGCATAGTATTCTTCGTATGGTTAGGAAATTATTAGATTCCATACTGCTGCTGTCCAATGCAGACGCTGTTGGATGAACCCCTGTTCCTTACTGCGGATATCATAGACAGATTTTTGCCTCGTGAAAATGTGGTGGGAAAGAAGCTTCAGTTGGTTTCTGTGATTGCTATGTTGCTCGAGTGCAAATATGAAGAAGTAAGCGTTTCTGCCATGGAGGATCTGATCCTAATCTGCTCACTCGCGTACACTAGGCCAGATATTCTGGAAATGGTAACAATGCTCCACCTTTAGATTTCAATGCAAGCAAAATCTTATCATGAACACATGATCTTCAGAGTTAAGAGAAATGACACTTAGCTTTCCGCAGGAGAGGATGATTGTGAACACACTTCTGGGTTCACTGATACAATTAGAAAGTACTTTCTTCTCGAATTTGAGTATTTTGCAGCTTCTATTTTTTGTGGTTTCAGAGAGAGTAAACTGTAATTTTATAGACAATGCATTGTGCTTCTGTATGACCAATAAATAATATGAAGAATTTTTCTTTGCCATGTTTCTTCTTTGTTTTCGGTGAAATTTTCATATAGACTGCGTGCACGCAATTGGGTTACTTTTTTTATTTATCATACTGTTGTTACTCCATTCATTTTATTACAGATTTATGTTAGAAAAACTCATGGTTAAATGAACTGTTATTCTATTCATTTTATTACATATTGATGTTAAAAAAACTCATGGTCAAATGAACTGTAAAGCCTAATGTTTTGGAATCAGAGTAACTGTGAACATCCGTTCCTCATAATCCAAAGAAAAACCTCATATCATACTACTTCCTTGGTCCACAATGGCCTACACGGGCGGCGCGGCGTAGCGCGCCTACCGTGCCTAGTATGAAGCAACTCAGCAAGAACTACGAAGCTAATAATGCACCATGTACTGAAAGGAGAAAAGACCAGATGGCTGGAGGCCTGGAGCTTCCCCCAGTCTCCAGAAATTGATTTCTCATCAACACAGTCATGTACGTTTCTCTCCGCATGCCAAGGTGCGCGCAGCTTTCTAGTACCAATAATGGTCAGATGCAAGCTCGTATAGGACAAGAAATTTGTGGTGCATAATTATCGATTGGGCCCCACATTTAATTATGGTCATCAAGTAGGGGTGAGTAGAGGTGCAATCGGAGGAAATTTTGACATATCTGACCCTAATGAGTTTATTATTCAAAACTAGCCATCTTTCGTCATAATTAGCAAAATTGGCCTCCGTATAGTGTACGTACCGCTCCTCCCGGACGCGACAGGGGATTTGCCCCTAGCCCCGGGTGCGGCAGGCACCTGCCCCCGATGGTGGGCACGGCAGGTCGCCTGCCCCCGGCCCTGGGCGTGGCAGGCCATCCCCTATAGGGAATTTTTTTAAAAAAGACAAAAGCAGAAAAATTGAAAAAAAAATCAAAATTTCAAACAAATTACACAAAAAATTCCTGAATTTGAAGTTTATTTCATTCATTAAAAATGATTTATTTTTTTCAGAATTTTGCAATTAAGCTTTAATTAATCCATTAAAATAGAAAATTTGTAAGGTAGCTGGAGGCTAGTTTTTGAATCTTTTTTTAAAAAATAATTATGAGTTAATCCCTCTCGAACTATCCATAACTTAAAAGTAGAGAATGTATCTGTGAACTATTCTTTTAACATTTTGTGATCGTCGTATGTTGTTCTAGAGCGGTGAATACATATATCGCAAGTTGAAGCCCTAAAGTAGTTGGTCTATTTGTAATTTTCGTAGATTTTCGACGGTACAAAATCTGTTAGACTCGCAATAATTTTTTGTAATCGTCGTATGTTGTTCCAGTGCAGTCAATTTCTGTAGATTTTTGCGATGAGTTTGAGATATTAATCATTCGTATGTAGAAAGGTAAGTGATAACATATTGCTGCTATTCGTGCTTTGTCGTGGACGTTTGAGGTATCAATTAAGAACATTGCCAATAACATATTAGTAATGTTCGTGCTTTCTCGTGGACGATTTAGGTATTATTGATTCGTAAGTACGAAGGTAAGTTATATTCCGATGCGCCAGAGAATTCAGACATGATGCACAATTTTGGAGAAATGGCGCAACGTTAACAACACGATAGTTGATCCAACAAGAGGGGTTACATGGCACGCAGGCTAATGAACCAAGTACGGTACACGTATGTCTTTAGGGAATTAGAAATACATGGTACATATGGACGAAGAGGATCGAACTACTACGTGGACCGGGGCCATTTGCCCTTCCTTGCGAGCTCAGCGCTGTATTCCTCGCCGGCCGCCTTGGCCTCGGTTGCCATTTCCCTCTTTTTCTCGCGAGCCTCACGCTCCCTGCACCTGCACGCCTCGAGATAGGCCTGCATCTCTCGCCGGATATGCTGGTTGTGCTCTTCGGTGCGACGCTCCTCGTCCCTCCTCTCGCGGTCCCTGTTGGCATCCCACTCCTGGCAGTCTAGAGTCCACTGGTCATGTGGGTGGATCTCTAGGTCGATCCACTTGTGGTAACCACATAGTGGATCCGGGGACTACAGGTAGACGACAGAGGTTGTTAGTGCGGACTTTGAACGAGAATTGGTAGGGGAACATACTGTAACCTTTCCTTATCGGCTGCCGATAGCGGCTTGTGTCTCAACAGCGGTCGGGATAGTCGCTAGAGTAGTTTGCGCAACCCTAGTAACGTATACCCAGGCTTAGCGGATGCTTGGACTTTAAGAACTTGCAGCTGCCTTGCACCAACAGAGGGGCAGCGTCTCGCCCTCGGGAGACTTAATGGGGGAGACTTAATCGCGTAAAATGAAAAACGTTCTGTATTATGAACTCGAAACCACATCAAAGGAAATGCAGGGGACCTAACTCAGAGAGAGCTCAGAATAGCTATGGGTAAAGTGGTACAAGCCTACGCAGTGCTATATCAAATCATGAATTCATGTCAGTCTCTTGGATTAGAGTCTACGGAAATCACTAGGGGTCTATATTTTCTCGAGTGACAAGTAGTCTTTTCAGTACTAAAACTTGCCACCTAAGGTTTTGACGAGTTGTTTATTTTCAGAAATGGAGATGAACTAGAAAATGTAATAATGAACAGAGATGAGTCATCCAGTGCATATTTTGCTATTAATGTTGGTAGTACACTAGTACTCAATCTTGCTATTATTCTCCTTTGATAGATCCTAGTCCGGTAGGAAACTATCCCGAGTGGGATGAAGGACACGCAGGTACCGATGAGGCCACAGGAGGCAGAGTGCTGACTACGAGGACCAAGGCGAGGCGGACGCCTTATTTGGCGGATGGGACGAGTAGACGACTGGTGGATCAAGTCTGGCAAGCGAGGGGAATTCGTTTCCCGTGTAATTAAATAATTGTATTAAAGACTATAGCCTTGCGTGGCTAAATGCTGTAATAAAGTGTACTTTTATCTTATTGTTCTACTGCATTGACTCTGGTAAGACTTACTATTCATCAGAACGATGTCTTACCAGACAGACAACTAGTAATCCGTTTACTTAAGTGTGATTACCCTCCGGAGTAATGACACAGGGCGCCACATCATACTAGCAATTGACCCAATGCAACGATTGCTTGACCTAGCCATTGAAGACGACATACTTTCACCACTAGGCGACTGAGCCACCCGTCTCCTCACTTCCCTCTATGCAGATGACGCTGCCATTTTCCTTGCGCCGTGTAAGGAAGAGGTCATTTCAATGGTCCGTCTTCTACGTTGGTTTGGGCATGCCAGCGGTTTGAGCACCAACCTCCATAAGAACTCCGTACTCCCGATTTGCTGTGGCAATCTAAACCTCAACGACACCCTACAAGCTCTCCCTACTCAAAGATTAGAGTTCCCGATGAAGTATTTGGGATTGCCACTGACCCTACGGCGACTTCGGTGAGTTCATTTCCAACCTCTAATCGGCAAGATTGGTAGTCGACTAACCGGCTGGAAAGGACCACTCATGTCGAAAGGAGACTGCCTAACCCTCCTCAAATCGGTACTCTCCTCAATGCTGACCTACCTGCTTTCCCTTATCAAGTACCTAAGGCGGTGTTGAAGCAAATCGACAAACTGTGATGAAGCTGGTTGTGGTGAGGGACAAACACCACCAACGGCGGTCACTGCACTCTAAATTGGGACCGTGTGTGTTGGCCAACCAAGCAGGGAGGATTTGGGGTGCTGAACCTGCAAAAATTCAGTAGGGCGCTTCGTCTGCGATGGCTTTGGCATGAAAAGGCCTCACCGCATAAGGCGTGGGTGGGATCCGGCACTCCCGGAATCCCCTGTGACAGGGAACTCTTCTCTATGACGACTGCCATCTCAGTAAGGGACGACAAGTCCACCTTATTCTGGAGGGACAGATGGTTGCAAAACTCCGGGCCAAATCTTTATAGGGTTGCTACAAGGAAAAATAGAGTAGTCGAAGATGCCCTGATGGAGAACTACTGGATAAAAGACATCTGCAGTAGCATCATCCCCAGCATGTTGCTTGAATTTATCAACCTATGGACTTTGCTCTTGTCGATACAGCTACAGTAGGGGCACATGATGTCATTACCTGGAGGTTCACGACCAATGGAATCAACACCTCTAAATCGGCGTACCAACTACAATGCAAGGAGGCGTTCCAAGTCCCTTACCATGACATCATTTGGTAGACCTGGTCTCCCTCCAAATGCAAATTTTTCGCTTGGCTATTCGCTCAGAAAAGGATCCTCACGACGAACAGGTTGATGCTTCGAGGATGGCCAAATAGCTATTTTTGCCTACTCTGCTACCGCAACCTCGAGACCTTAGACTACCTCCTGCTGCATTGCACGTACTCCGCCAAGGTATGGTCGGACATGGCGTCTTGGGTTGGATTTTCACTCCCATCTAGGGGTGACAATCTTGCCCGATTACCCACGTACTCATGGGCAAAAACCCTAATAGAGGTGGGTATGTTCTTCATTTACTGCCCACGGGCATGTTCATGGGGACAAACTCTGCCCGATGGGTAAACGGACATGGTACGGGGGAGCTCCACCCGTGCCCATTCCACCTTATTACGCGCCATCTCCACCCCCTTTGCATCTCCCACCAAAGCTGGCTCCATTGATGCTGCTACTACTGGAGCAACAGCAACAGCTCACGCTGGTAACATCAGCAACAGTAGCAACCCTCATCTGGTTGCCTTGTCTCTGTTCCCCCTACATCATCCACCCTTGAGCTGCCCCCTACAACTCCTGCTTCTTTCAAGTGCCCAGGTGAAACATCAACAACTCACTTCACTTCCACTTCCATGTTTTGTTGCAGCATTAAGCATTCTTGTTAAGGATGGTACGTAAGAGGTTGTTTTGTTGTGTGTGTATTTCTTCAGGTTCTCCCCTGGGCATGGAGCCATTGGGCTGTGAATACAGAACCAAAAAGGGGTCTCCTTTCCTCTTAGCTGGGAGTAAGTATCAATAGCCCTATATTTTGATAGCGCCATAACAATCAATCACTCAATCATGATGCATATAAAATTAGCCTCCTGCCAACCCCCCCTAGTGGTTCTGTTATTGGTTTTTTATGTGTGTTTTCTGCAGAGACTCATGAGTTCTAGGAAATCTGACAGAATGTGGGGTAATTTACTAATTTTGTATACCTGATAATGTTACTAATTTGTATTAGATATGCTAAGGTCCTTGTCCTGCTATTGGAATGATAAATCAGTGGTGCTTTGTAACCGTGGCATTCTTGTTTTCTTTTTTTTGGACCTTTCGACAATGGCCTGTGCTACGGGAATGTGTTTAATTGGGTGATTCCTTTTGTGAATATGTTATGCATTATTCGCTGATAAACGGGCATGCCCGTGGGTGACGGCATGTGCGAGGTTCTTCGCCCGTCGTCCTTCGCGGGCATACCCGTGGGGGAAAATCGGGGTCACGGGCATAGGTATGGGCGAGCACTACCTGTGCCCGCCGCGCCCAATTGCCATACCTACTCCCATCTCCTACCCCCCGCACAAAACGTGCTAGTATGGTGGACTGATCAGGTAAACTCAGCGGCGCTACTGGCGAACCGGAAAGGCCTCAACTCCATCGTTCAAGCTACTCTTTGGGAGCTATGGAAGGAGCAAACTTTCAAACAACATCACATGCCTCCCAGTGTGCGGTGCATGTGATTGAAGACTCCCTCAGGGGCTGTTTGCTTCGAAGCCTGGTGGCTGTTTGCCTAGCAAGGACAGCACCTGCCTTCTGCTTGCCGTGCGTTTGCTTCGAAGCCAGACAGGCCACCAGGCCCAGGCGTAGGAATTGAGCGCCTGGGAGCTAGGGGGCTGCCTGGAGGTTGCTCGATCTACACCATTGATAGCTCGATCCAACAATCTATATTTCATTCACTAATTTCAGGCACGGACTTTCAATCAAACAACCTATCTTCAGGTTTGCCTAGCCAAGCAAAAACATCTACTTTCCAAGCTACCTCCAGATATCACTTTTTCTCAGGTATAGAATCCAAGTCACCAACCAAACAAGCCCTCGATCTCTGGATGTTGGCCGGTGCAAAACACCTCAGTACTGTAATAACCCCCCTTTAATGTAAGTACCTATGTGTACAATACTATCTTTTACTCGCTTAATGATATGATTTTGGTAGTTCTCCTGCCATTCGTTCAAAAAAAAAAGTTGAGCATCCTGCAACCTGAGTTCTCGTAAGCCCTAGAATTGCAATATATACAAATACGGTATATGAAACTGTTTTTGTGAACTATGGTATCTTCTTTTTTACCCTTGTATCTTTCCTAGCGCCAACAAGTAGATGTGTCCTAAAATCTGTTATTATTACTTCTTGTTCCTTTTTTTTTTTGGCCATAGAAAGTGTAATAGCGTAAGAATACTGAATAAATGAATACCTCTGAAATTTGAATAAGCATCGTTTAGTTGTCAGAAAGAACACTGGGAAATGCAGCCTCTGTGGTTGCCATCACTGTGCCGTTCAATACTCTCATTGCTGCGGCAGTGTTCTACCGTGCAGGGAATTGCGTAGACGCTGTACAGAACAAGAGTTCCCTTGATGTCGTCTTCTCTTTTACATCTGGACAATTAAGCCTGTCAGCCTCACCTTTGTACGCTGAATGACCGGAATTTCTCATGCAGATCTATCACTCAGATGAGTTAGCGGTTGAGTTGTAGTCAACACGGCGCAAACTGTTGGTGAAATTCAGATACAACTCAACAATCTGAAATTGCTTGACTTTCCGTGGACAGCATGTAGCCATCAGCCCATCACGGCGTTACAGGTAGAAATATAGGACAAATCCAGATCAGCTCGAGTAGAAATTGCGGTACATGTTTGAAATGGAGTGCTGTTCGATTTCAGTGTGCCTGAAACTCTTCAAATACTCAAAAGAGTCGAAGGACGTTTGCAATCGCCGTTAAAGAGTAGTAATACTCCAAAGTGCTTTGTCAATAATATACAACTCAGCTAGAACGTCATGAAAGGCCACTAACATCGTGCCATTCCATAACTATCAGAAGATAGTCAGATAGAGGTAGAAAGCTGCATCGCTAAGACCAAGGTACTTCCCGGAAAATTCCCATAACAATGAACACAAAGATAATGACAAGGCGGTTTACACATCAGCATCTGGAGCAAAGCTTCCATTCAGTAATTTCTCTCCATGGAGTTCACAAGTTCCCAACATTTCCATTTTTTTGGCCGTGTGGTTTGTTACATATCTGGAATACTATCCTATATAAAAGCTACAAATAAAGGAAAACAGAAAAGGAGACACTATAAACAGAACTTACGCAAGATTATACACAAAATCAGAACGAAGCCAAGAGCCAAAACATGATAAGAGCTGACGTAGCACTTAGAGCCCAAGACAGAAAAGCAAATGCTGTGGCGAGTTCAAATCTCCCACAAGGTAGTTGGGGATATCTTCTGCAAAAGAACACGTCCCTTTCAAAAAGAACTATTACACCACCAGCTGAGCATGATGCAGCGAATGACAGGATTGCAGTAACCTGCATTGCATAGATGGACATTAGTGTTGCTGGAAGCACTGAATTACGGAATGTGGTTAGATGGATGCCATCCTAATAATGAACACAGGGCATATACTCACACAACTTCATAGATAACTAATTCAAATAAGAATGTATGTCATGCACAGATCCGATATTTCTTCTATGTCATTATGTCAAATTAGTATGACCATTCGGCTGACACCAGGATGCATTATGTGGAAAATAGAGAGAACATGAATAACTTCAGCAATAAGTACAGCAAACCAAACTCCCTTGAAGTACAAACTTACATAAATTTTAGTGTGCAACAATAAACTCTCCTAAAAACGAGCAATAATCAACAAGTGTTGCGCAATCTACTGTCCCTTTAAAATGTCAACCATGTAATAGGTGTGCTTCCAGCCGTGCATGCATCTTGAAAGGGAGAGAGGAACGGAATGATAAGATGATCATTAACATAGTAAAACTAGATGTATAACGGTATATATTTCTGTAGCATTGCAGCAAAAGAAAAGAAGCCTGGAATAATCATCTGATATGGTTTTGTCAAATGGTAAGTTTCAATGCTTGGCCAAAAAACAGTCTGATCATATATGGTATGTTATAGTCTGTCACAAACAATGAAGTAGAGTACATCTAAAAAAAATCAGAGAAAGCAAGAAATCAAGGCAACACGCTATGTGGCCAGAGTTTTAATTACCCAGTCTCCGACGACAAATAAGCTCACTAGAACAGCATTGTTGAGATCCCTTTTGACTTTAAGGGCATATCCATCAAGGCATGCAAGTCCCAAGCTCCACAATGCTTGTAGTCCCATTGACGCAATCAAGTAGCTGACATTTGAAAGCCACAATGAACTCATTACACGACTCAAAGGCATCCTGTATTTATACCCCTACTAAATACCAGCAAATAAGCCAAGATTGCACTAAAGTTGTCACCAAATGTAGGAACTGCAAAGATGCACCACATGTTTCAGACGACCAACAGGAGACAGCATGTCAAACAAAAGGGAATTTTTGGACAGCATTCACCGATGCAAGTGGCATTAAAACCGCCATCCCAATCTTCTTATAAGTTTTAACTTACATATTTTTCAGAATACATGCATAAATGGATTGTGCAATGATTAGCTTCATATATTCTCAGATGTTCTTGGATTATGTAATCAACCATCCCATCGAAAGCACAGTTGCCAGTGGAAGGCTGGCATTTCTACAATTCTACTCACAAATTAACAAAGCCCCTTGTAAATTATCCATCTCTCACTCCAGTAAAAGAAAGGCCACTCGTGAATTACTCACTACACACCACGAATTCACGACAAATGTTTCAGGGCGAAAAGGGTACTCCTCACTGCGCCCCAGCCCAAATTCCCCCACCCAAGGCGCCATCTACAACTCGCATTGCTCCATGAGAGTCCAGCAGCACTGCACAGATCAACCAACTTTCCACCTAGGGTTCACAATACCCCACCCCCCCACCCCAACCCCCCAACAAAAAAAACAACAGAACAATAGGCTATGCGACGACGGTACCAGAAGGCGGTGTAGCTGGCGAAGCCGAGCGCGGACGCCATGACGCCGACGGACGCCGCGGCGAAGGCAGCCTGCCCCACCCGCAGCCACAGCCCGCCCCACGTCCCGGGCCTCCCGACCAGCTCCCTCATCTCCCCGACTCCTCCCCCTTCCGCCCCCACCCCCTCAGCGGCCGCCCCGATCGGCCATGCGCGCGCGGGTGGATTACTACTGCCGCCAATCCGATCGGGTCGGTTGGGTAGGTGGCGCCGTGCGCGGATGGGAGGAAATCGCACTTAACTACTGGCTGTTGGTGAGACTTGAGGAGGAGGAAGAGGAGGCCATTAAGAAAAGTGAGCAGCAGTAAAGTGAGGTGGGGGAATGAATATTGGACGGACGCAGCGCTGGCTGGCGCCACGGCGGCAGAGCTAGTGCGACGCTGACGCGCGCGCGCGCGTCCAGCCGCGGATCCCAGATGCAACGCAACGCAGACGCCGCGAACAAAAGAGAGCCAGCACGATTGCTTGAGTTGGCGGTTTTCTGATCGAGTCTGATGGTTGGGGTTAGGCGATAAGGTGGGGGCGAGCAGTCAATGATCGAGTTTTTCTTAGGAATAATTAATGTTTATCAACCGCAGGCCGTAGTGCAGGACCTTCGTGGGGCAAAAAAAAAAAAACTCGTGCAAAGAGGTGTTCTTGCGTGGATGGGATTAATGGATTGGAGTAAGAATTACGCACGATCAGAATTTATATAAACGAATGAGCAAAGTCCGTATGGGTTGGGTGGCCTCGGCAGTCGGCAGCAAGAAGCTACACCCTACATGCCTGGTACAGTGAAAATACCTGGTCTATACATACGGAAGGGCACTGCGCATGATCTACATGCCCACCCCAGCGCTAACGAGAACGGTGGAGAAGGATTGAACGGCATATGAATGGCAGCATGAGAGTTTGATCGGGTGTGGTCGTGTGGAAACCACCGGATCGAGTGTCGTAATGCAGCGCCAGGACATTGTTCCACCGGACTAGTCCGTTCTAAAAATGTATACCGATGACAGCCATGCTAATAGATTCGGTAACACGGATGAGACCGAGCATCGTCTTGAATGGGAGTGGGGGGGATACTGCGTCTCAGTACTTGGCCGGCGCAAGGGATGTGCGAATATTCGTCGCAGCTCCCTTTCTTCTTTTGCCTCGACGGATGAACCGGCCGGGGTTGAAGTTGCAAAACTATTCTTCGTGCAAGTTTGGAGCCGCATTTGGGCTGGGCCATCATCATCCTACGATGGCGCGCAAAACCTCCAGAGCCCACACCATCACGGCTGATAAGGACTAGCCTTCCTACGAGGCTACACCTGGGTCCTGGGAGCCTGGCCTCTCTAAGGCTGGAACCGCGGACGCTGCAGGCCCAGCGTTCCAGGTGCGCCTCAGGCCCGTGCCAAAACGCAAACGCTGACGGCTTTGCCCATGCCACAGTCCAGGCCATCGTGATCTGCGAGGAAACGCTGACGCTGACGCTCGCGACGATTCCTGCCTGGCCTGGGTGTCGGCTCTGTTATGTTGCAAGCTACACTGTACCGCGGCGGCTGGTCAGGTTCGACGCACGGACCGGAACGGTGTGAATAGATGGGAGGAACAGGGTTCGTGGTCCGGTGCTTCCCCCCTTCCACTGTGCGGCCGTGCCGCGTCCTCTGGTCCTTCTCGCGAGAGCCTACGTCGCCGTCGAGCACTTCTCAGATGGCTAAGCTCTGCTCCGGCTCCCTGGCATTCCGCGCGGTAGAATGCCAACTGTAACATCTCTCCTGCGTGGTACACCTTCGCCCGCCTCTTTGCTACGAAACTTGCCGGAGTTTCAGTCCACTCTCCCAAGATTTGTATCTTTCGTTTAAAACAAGTTGAAATGCGCAAATCTTTTCGTTTGAAACATGAAACCTGCACTGTTTTCTGCTTGGAACTTCTCTGGAATATTACGCTTGCCGAAACTTGAAACTTGCACAGTTTTCTTAATTTTTAGACAATATTCCCTAATACAAGTCCTTTTTCTTTGGAAGCATCTCACAATATAAGTACTTTTTCTTAGAAAGCGTTGTTCCACCATATATAAGTTCGTTGAGGGGACCAATAGTTATTACAATGTTTTCACTCTATACTCCTACTTTAATGCTAAAAAGTGGATCAATAGTTTTAGTATGTCATTTGAGAGCGGTATGTATGGTCCAACAATATTAACTTTTTAAAAAATTATTGTCTCCTTGGTATGTGCGTTTTGTAGGTTTAGACTTATATTTCATCCCCAGGGAATAGCAAATTAGTGATCAAAAGGACAAGCAACACACATTTGGCAAGCATGCTCCTCGTGATAATGGAAACATATCCTCTGTGTTAGAGGTCAAAATGCAGAGGCGCTGCAGAGCCATGCATTAGGAGCAACTCTCAACCGTTTGATAAAAAATCAAAGGCTCAAATCAACCACTACAATACCATTCCTACAGTGTTTGTCTGCAGTACGGTAGACAATTCGGATCAATAATGGTAGATTTCCATTGAAAACGGATCATCTGCATTAGAGGTCAGAATGCAAGGTGCTACAGTGTCATGCATCAGGAGCAACTTGATTAAAAAAAACAAAGGCGACATTGTGGCTACAGTGTTCACTACTGCATTGTGCGTTGAAACACTGTAAGACCATCTCCAGTGTTGAAAAAAAAAACACCCATAAGGCTACATGTGCTCTGCAGGCTACCACGCCCTTTGTGCTCGGCAGGCTAAAAAACGGTCACGGTGTTTTGAATTTTTTTATAAATAATCTAATTTTTATTATAAAATACAAATTTATTCTATCCTTTTTTTATTACATGAATATACTCATGTCGCCTAACGGTTGGGCGATTGTCTCCAGTCGCCCAACCGTTGGGCGTCTCATAAATGCGGTCGCCCAACTGTTGGACAATGAATGCAGTCGCCCAATGGTTGAGCGATAGGTGCCTCCAGTCGCCCAACGGTTTGGTGACTGGATGGCTTTATAAGGCCCGCGCGCGGTCCCCCCGGCGCCCGAGCCTGCGGTTGCGAAGAAGGAAAGAAGAAAGAAGGAAGAAAGAAGAGAGAAAGAGAGAAAGAGGGAGAAGAAAGGGAGAGAGGGAGGGAGAAGAAGATTTTCTTTGTGAGGTAAGTATTTTGATTTTGTATTATATATTTTTTAGTAAATAATTAGTTTCTATAGTTTAAATAGTAGTATGTGTAAGAGATTTTAGGTTGAGAAAAAATATTAGGATTTTAGGTTGAGAAAAAACATTAGGATTTTAGGTAGTGGAAAAAATTAGAAAATGAAAACGTAGTTAATTTGTATGTAAATAGTAGCGGTAGAAAAATAGTTGATGTAGTTAGAGACAAAAATAGTTGATGTAGAAAACTGTAGTTAGAGACAAAAACTAGCCCGTAGGAGAGTATAATTGATGTTTATGAGAAATATTAGCAGAGGTTAATTAGATCTGTAGAAGACTGGAACGCCACTTGTAGCAATTCGGATTGCAAGTTAGCGTCAGAATTAGATGATGACTTCTATGGAATAGCTCAGTTTTTTAGGTTGAATCCGAATATTGTACTGCATGTTCATTGTGGCGTCTGCCTTAGGGAATGAACGGGGTCTTGATCATGATGTAGTGCAGTTGTCGACGGTAGATGAAGAGGCTTACAAATGTAAAATACAATGTAGAAATGCTTGCATGTTGTGTGTTGCGATCTGACTTGTTGCAATATGAAAAATATTTGCAGACATATACAGTAAGTCATGCCTGTACCCACTACATTGAAAGTGCATTACGGTGTTGGCACCGTTCGTGAAGGTCCGTGCGGTGTTGACTTGAGTAGTTTTTCTCAAACCACTCTGGTACACCCAGACGGCGAGAATGCAAAATCGCAGATGTGATGTCTTGGCTCACCCGTAGCTTCTCCTTGGACCCCGAGGTGTGCGCTGTCGCCATACAAGGGCTTTGGGCCTGGTCTCCCACGGACATCGGATGGGAGTTGAGAACACCGATGCGCATGGTGTGTGGAAGGGCTTTATAGAAAATTTGAGGCGTCGTGGATATGAGTGTGTAGTGCTTGTACAACCATGCCCAAAAGAAGCTGTGCAAGGACCCGTCGTCGGATATCGTCCTGGTGGTGGGAGCAGCTCGGGTGCTCAGCATGTTGGTGAAGAAAAGGAGGTGGAGGCCGGCATTAGGAAGGCTTCGGAGGATATTGCTTGTGATGAGCCCAACGCGGTAGATACAGAAGAGGAAGATCGGTCACCGCATGGTGAGCCTACAGGACAGGCTGATGAAGGAGAGCACATGGAGTACATATTGCGTCAAATGGATTGCGATGACCGGATGGCCTTGGCTGAAGAGGAAGCTCTACACGAGGACGACGAGGATAGTTCCGATGAGGACGGAGGTCCCATCCCCTAGGAATGGAATAGATTTGACGTTGACGGCGTAACTACTCATGACGAGCACGAATCGCCGTGGGAGTACCATGCTACTGAGGTTCGGTTGCACTCAATGTTTGCTGATAAGACATCCTTGCAGGATGTCATTAAGTTGTGGGCTATGTCCATGCAGCGGACGTTTCGGGTCATCAAATCTAGCCAGGATCAGTACACTGTGAAGTGCGAGCAAGCCAGTTGTCCTTGGCGAGTGCACGCACATAGACCAAAGTATGAGACACACTGGATTGTCTCGAAGGTAGAGGCGCACTCCTGCATGCTCAACACTGTTTTGTCCAGACATCGTAACCTAACGTCGACCTTCGTAGCCAATTTGATGTATGGAGAGATAGTAGAGAAGAAGGATGTGGAGGCCAAGCACATTATGGTGGCTATCGATAAGAAATTCAAGTACAAAATCAGCTACGCAAAGGCGTGGTGTGCGAAGCAAAAGGCTTTGGAAAGACGGTTTGGATCTTTTGAGGCGTGCACGACAACCTTCCTCGTATCTTTGGGCGTTGCGGAGAGAAACCGGAACGCATAACGTCAGAAGGACATGCCATCTAAAAACCGCAAGGTTTTTAATATTGCAAAGGGCCTTCTTAGCCTTCGATCCTCGCATCGAGGCTTTTAGGCATATGTCGCTGTGATCTCGATTGTGAGACCTTTTGGTGGAAAATACAAGGGGCAAATCCTAACAGCCATAGGCGTTGACGGGAATAATCAAATTCTGCCATTGGCCATCGCATTCGTCGAAGGTGAGAATTACGACAGCTGGTTATGGTTTCTTTGACATCTAAGGGTTGGAGTTGTTGGAGGTCGTCCTGGTGTGTGCGTGATCCATGATCGCCACGCCGGGATGCTGAAGGCCATAAGAAAACTTCAAGAAGACCCCGAGGAGCCGTTCCCTTGGTCGGATATGAGGACTAGATGGTACATTCGGCACTTAGGGGCGAACTTCTTTAAGAAGTTCCCGAAGCAACCGCTGGTGAAGCTATTCAAGAGGCTAGCTATGCAGAACTAGCAGCGAAAATTTGACGCCTTATGGATGCTACTGGATGAACACAGCAGGAAACACGTGGACGGGAGGAACCACGGACAAGAGTCTGAACCTGCTGGAGCGAGGCGGAGGAACATACAGTGCTTCTCGCACTGGATCAAGAGCGTGCCATTGGAGAAGTGGTCATTGCTGCACGACACCGACGGGGCGAGGTATGGTATAATGACGACTAACCTTGCGGAGGTGTACAACTGGGTTCTTAGGGGCCTCCGTTCTCAGCCCCTCGTCGCCATCGTGGAAGGTGTTACGCATGCGACTGTCGGGTATTTCAGGAGAGGCATTCAAATGCCGCACTTCATGCCACCAACCCTCAAACACCGTACTGCTCGAAGATTACGGCATACATACAGGCGAAGACAGAGAAGGGCCAGTCGCACACGGTGCACGTGATGGGCAATACGGAGCATCGTTTCGACGTGCTCCTCCGGGATAGAGCCGGATTTGGGACGGCTCGTTCTCTTGTCACGCAGGAGGTATGGCTTGGAGATCATGTGAACGAACCTAGCTGTACATGCAACAAACCGAAGCTATTACACAAGCCATGCTCCCATGTCCTCGCCGCATGCGGGATTGTGCGCATGGACCCGTTGAACTTTGTGTCCGAGTACTTCTTGAAGGGCGAGGTGGTGCGAGCTTGGGTGGCGAGCTTAGGGGCTTGGGGTTGTGGGTAACTTCGCCACCTTGGACATTGCAAACAGGATCTGGATTCCGGATATTAGCATGCTGAAGGGTGGCAAGGGTCGTCGGCAGAGTTGGCGTATTACCAATGATATGGATGAAGCACAAGCCGGGGCGTTGGGTCGATCTTTGCGGCTCTGCGTCCGGGAGGGCCACATGACGAGACGATGCAAGGCACCACGGTGGAGTAAACCTTTGCCATGGTTTGCGGCACCACTTCTTGCATGGTGCAAAGTGGGACTGTGTGTACTTTGTATTACTTATGTAACTGTTATGCCACTACGTACTTTGTATTGTTTATGTAACTGTTCTGCTATAATATAATTTGTATTACCATGTGTACTTTGTATTGCTTGTGTAACTGTTCTGCTACAATATAATTTGTATTGCCATGTGTACTTTGTATTGTTTATGTAACTGTCCTGCTGCTAGTACTTATTGGTTTCTTTGTTTACAAGACAAATTTACTCTTGTTTTACATTCGATGTTATATTTCCACGTATTTCCTAACTTCAATTTGTTTTGCAGGTATGGCTCACGGATCGGATTGGAGTTTCGGTCTCTTGGAGGAGCGTATCGACCGGCTACATCGTGCGTCGCGTCGTGTCCCTCATCCGCGGTGCGGGCGATGCGATCGTGTTGGGGTGATCGCGACGCGACACCTCGGGTGGCCTGGAGGTTAGAACCACGCTGGACATCCAGGTTAGCATTCGTTGGCACTATCTTCTCGCCATACGTACATCTCGTACTAACCTTTTGTTGCTTTGCAGGCTCAGCGATGCCCGTCTACTACCGCTCGCCCGGATGGTGCAGACCACGGACGAGGACAAGCGGCGGCAAGACCGCGATGATCACGACGAGACGCCATGCCGCGAGCGGTCCCGACGCTCCCATTCGACCGGTCCTCATCGACGGCTCGTGGACCGGTGGCGTCCGGAGACTCACACTTTCCATCTCCCGTTCGGGGAGATGGCCCCTATTCTACAGGACGTCTCCATGCTTCTTGGTCTCCCTATCGCGGGAGGTGCTACTTTCCCGCATGAGCCTCCGGAGAACTGGCGTGAGGACCTTCTGGGTAGGTTTCAGGGAGTCCTTCCGCCTGCGGCCGCGGCCCGGTACTACGTCTTCCCGGAGACACAGAGGCACGGCCTGTCCTTGAGGTGGCTGTCGCAGTTCTGGGTACGTGTTCGACGACATTCCCGTTGGAACCGCTGCACTTTCTTTTTCGTACTACGGTCTTACTTTCTTTTTTGTTGTGCACAGCTCGAGCGGATGGACCCTGCCGCGGACGACCAGCAGGTGTCACGCCACCTCGAGGCGTACATGTTGTGGCTATTCGGTTGGGTCCTATTCACCACCAGCCATGACAACACCGTCGACGCGCGGCTCATCGCATACGCCAGGGCCATCGCCAACGGAGAGGCCGCACACATCAGCTGGGGTTCGGCTGTACTTGCTGCCACGTATCGCGGCTTGTGCGACTCGTGCTTCAGGTCGCGGCCCAACTCCGTCCTCACGGGGTGTCCTCTCCTGCTGCAGTTGTGGTCATTCGAGCGCTTTAGCCTCGGACGACCCTTGTTGGATGACAGCTCACCCTATGGGCAAGAGATGTACAACGCAGGCGAGGTTGATCGGCCGACTATGGGATCAATTTGGTGTCGACGACGGGTACGTATTCTTTTGTGTGACTTACTTTTTTATATAATCTATCGTTTAATCTAATATGTTGTGTTGTGTTCCTCCCAGGTACAATTTGCGCCGCGTCACGGTGACACGCGCGTTTGAGCCGCTCGTGGAGCCGTCGACCGCTCACGGTGGGACGACGTTCGTTGGGAGCCATACTCCCCTGAGGAGTTAGCTGCCCGCGCTCCTCACAGGCTTTCCTCGCTGTGCCTGCGCGACCGGGAGTATTGGCTCACCCACAGGGCGCTCGTCTTCGACGTATTTGTTGAGGACTACACGGCACATCGTGTGATGCGCCAGTTCGGCCTACGGCAGGAGGTTCCAGTACCAGTTCGACGGCGAGTGCCCGACAGCGTGCACGCGTGAGTAATCGGCATTCCTTCATCATTTTCAACCTACATTTCATACATGCCCTGTTTTTTGCTGTCGTCTACTACGCATGACTTCTAACTACATGTCACGTCTTGCAGCTTCAGTAGGAAGGGAGTTCGCCGCGGTACGAACTGGGGTGTTAGGATGAACGACTGGGTGGGGCAGTGGGACGCCGCGCTACAGGACCATGTGCATGAGGACACCCCTTACGACCCTACGACCCACGACGCGTACCTCCGACGGCACGCCTCGGACACGATGAGGCTCGTACTTGCCGCAGATGAGGCGCGCGCGTGTCCCAAGACCGCAGCACACATACCACATGCATTTCGCGCAGACGCCCACCGCGCGAGACGTTACATCCTACTTCAAAACTTCATCAAAGCCTCGCCATTATAGTTTTAACCGTGTCTTGTTTTCGTGCGACGAGCATCGCCACGAGATTACGACGATCGCCGCTCATGGCTTCAGAGGTTGACGGACGGTGTCGTCGGGCACACGCGAGAGACGGTCCAGCTATCCGTCGTGTGGCTAACCAAGCCACACGTATTTTCTACTTTGTTGTGCGTGCACCGAGCTCCGGATGTTGATACGGCCGGGTTGCGTCGGTACGGCACGCCGTTCTGCCGCTGCGTCGTCTGTCAGAAGAGCCAGCCAGAGCGAGAGGGTCGATTATACGACGTCCGACACCGACACGCCCTGACGAGGCGGATGCTCGGCGGACACGTCGCCGCGAGGCTGAGGAGGCCGGAGGGTCCGCTGAGCACACCCGACACCGTAGCGTCGCACTACGTCGGTCCTCCACACCCCTTCGCCTTCCACACTCAGTACACACAAGGCGCGTACGGCGTGCCATACTTCCCTACGGACGCCTTCGCGCGCTATGGCGCTAGCTGAGAGTACGTAACATCTTCGTTTGTCGACACGCATCGTGTTTTTCTTAATTAACTAACAATACTTTCATGTGGTGTTCAATTCCTATGACGGAGAGTCCTTCCGAGCCGCGAAGCCCACGACTTCTTGGTGGATGACGACCCGGCACCTCAGCCCACTTCGGCTGAGGTTCTCAGCGTCACGGCTCGCGATGCGCCGATACCCACACAGCGGCCGCCGCCCACCCTTCGCCTCTCGGCGCCGCGGACTGGGCTCCAGACCGTCTTTCCCTGTCGGGCCGAGGCCCGCACACCAGCAGCAGAGGAGGGGGGCCCAGCGAGCCGTGGGAGGACACGAAGATGGAGTGGGCCATGGTGATGGAGGAGGATCTTTGGGGATCTGGGAAGTGCGGTTATCGGGCCTAGTAGGGGCTAGTAGGCGATTGACGGGGCTAGTAGGGGAGGATCTTTGGGTACATTTGTTCGTTGTCATACTTAAATTTCCCACTTCATATGTGATGCATGTAATACTTTTGCGTATGTGATGCATGTAATTCTTTTGCGTTGTTGTGGTACCCAACGAGCCAGCTTTTTCTCGACGATGTGACCCAACGAGCCAGCTTTTTTAGGACGATGTAACCCGACGACCCATCTTTTTCTGATGACATGACCAGACGAGATAGCTTTTCAGGACGATGTGACCAGACGATCCAGCTTTTTCTGATGATGTGACCAGACGAGATAGCTTTTCAGGACGATGTGACCAGACGACCCAGCTTTTTCTGATGACGTGACCAGACGAGATAGCTTTTCAGGACGACGTGACCAGACGACCCAGCTTTTTTTGATGACGTGACCAGACGAGATAGCTTTTCAGGACGACGTGACCCATCGAGCGGCTTTTTCGGGCGATGTAACCCGACGGCCCGGCTTTTCTAAGGACATTACGGTAGAGGTAGCTTTCGGGCCGGCTACCACTCCGTCCGCTCTAGCTATAAATACAACGCAACTCATCCAACAAGTCCACAGCAGCACCACCGAGTAGAAAACATGGACAAGGAGAAGGAATGAGAGAAAATCCGCAAACTTTTGAAGGACTGAGTGTCTCCCCATGAGACCGCCGCTCGCCATCATGCCACTAGTCAACAGCCTTTCACACACCAAACTTTTCCTAAGGTAGTGGATGTGAGGAAGCTGCCTCGTAGTACGCCCAATGATTCTGGGTCGAGCCGTGGCCCCCCACCAATGCCCGCGGAACGCCCTCCGGAAGGGCCCCCGATAGGGGTGACGCCACCCCTATGCTAGTGTCGGGACGCCTGTAAGTGCGTCAAATCAACTGATGAGTGGACCATTGGCCGGCGCTATTGGTCTTTGCTCAAACTACGCCAGGACTACACCGATGATCGTGGTAATGAAACGTATGTTGGGGTACAATGCTCTTTTTCCTTCCGTAACGGTCTAACAAACTATCTTTACCCATTGCAGTCTCCGCCACCACTATGCGACTTCCTCCAGTGGATCGACGACAAGATCCACCCCACGACATGTGGTGGTTGCTCACACGAAAGAGTTGGGCAGGGGACATCGAGACCCGTGAAAGGCGCCTCAAAGAGGTGAAAGGCGAGCAGCAGAGCAACGAGGGTCGGACAGCGCGCGAGGAGCGAGGCGTGAGCATGCCGGCGCACGGAGGCCGAGAGGGAGCGGAAGAGGCCATCGCGGAGAGCTAAGGCGCAAGGCGAGGAGTATAACGCCGAGTGGCCAACAAGGGTAAATGGCCCGTTCCACTCGTGAGTTCTACCTATTCGCCCACATTTCCCATGTATTTCTATTTCCCTAAAGGCATGCGTGTACCGTCCTCGGTTCGTTGTCCTCCGTGCCATGTAACCCCCCTGTTCGATGAAACGTTGTGTTCTTATTGTAATATCAGTTGCCTTCGTACGTAGCAATCATTAAAACCGTAATCGTCCTCACAAAATTCTTACAAAATTCACCTTAGTGCAACAATACACGACATATTTCAAAAAGATATTCATATATACCCAGCCAGTTTTTCATTTTTCATGTTCCACTTAGCCAGTTTTTGATTTTCATAAAATTTAAAAGGTATCAAATCTGTTAGACTCGCAATAATACTTTGTCATCGTAGTATGTTGTTGTACTACGATTAATTTTTGGAGAATTAATCGACAAGATTTGAGGTACGAACGATTTGTAAACGGAAAGATAAGTGATATTGCGACAGGTACCTCCATTGACGCTCAACTAGCGATAGGTTCCATATTTTTGTAATTTTTTATAGCGACTACATATATTTGTAATTAATTCTTAAAAAAAATATTATTTCAAAAAAAAAAGACAGGATAGCCCCCTGTCGCCCATCTACTGGCGATCGCACCGCCGCCTAATGGTTAAGAGAGATCGATCGCCTGACGGTTGGCGATGCATCCTGTCGCCTCAACGGTTAGGCGATCGAGACAATCGCCCAACCGTTAGGCGACACGAGTATTTTCATGTAATAAAAAAAGGATAGAATAAATTTGTAATTTATAATAAAAATTAGATTATTTTTTTTAAAAAAAAATCGACCAAATGGGTACACTGTAGCTACAGTGCTAGGCACAGTTCAAACACTGATTGCGTGCGTCACACCAACGGTACGGAAAACACTGTTTACACACGGTTTTTTTCGGACTGCCACACACAGGGGCACAATAAGTGACCTATCATAGCATCTTCATATGGGTATCAGTTTTGCCATTTTATTTTCAAAGAGTTATGTTTGTTATTTCGTCATAGAACAATGCTGGAAAAAAAAACCTCCAACATTCTCTCCATGCCCAACCCACCGACACGTGCCGCGGATGCGAGGTGGTCCCATCCCCCAGGGGCCCAGGGTGTGTTCGCCGGTCACCACCACGCATGTCACTGCAGCGTTGGCATCACCGGTGACGCAAACTTCTCGCCCGCTCGGGCTCGGCCTCCATAAATGTTCGCCCGTGCGAGCTTCGGGTCTCAACATTAGCCTCTCGTCTGCGCGCGCGGTTTCCACTTGTCAGTACCGGAGGCAGATCTTTTGCGCTTGTGGCTCCAAGGGTTGTACGCGCACAGTAACACATGGCCCGCCACTTCGTCCTGAACACCGGCGCCAAGATCCCGGCAGTCGGGCTCGGCACGTGGCAGGCCGATCCTGGCGTCGTCGGCAATGCCGTCTACGCCGCCGTCAAGGTGCGTCGTTGCAAACCATGCCTGTGTTCTTCCTGTTTTAACTAGTTCGGTATAACACCACTGCTACTGAGGATGTGTGTTTTTCGATTTTTGGGAAAAGAGGAAGTATCCAGGTTGTGCTTGGATGATCAGATACTAGCCTATGAAATTAGGTTCACAACTGATAAAACAAACTCTTAGCAATTCTTTTTCCACCTTGACGAACTACGACTAATGTAGAGATTGTTGAATTTTGGTGGTGCTACTTTGGAATTGGATGCTGGATGGTGTTTTTGCTCTTGTTCTAGCAACAGGCGAGAGAGGTTGGGCGGCGGATGCGAGCGCCTGGGCAGCGGCAGCGGCTGAGTTTGTGCTCGAGGGAAGCAGTGGGTGTGCGCTGACTGAAGGCGGCCCGCAGGCCGGCGGCGGCTGCTGCCATTATTGGGGGTGTGAAGAGAACAGGAAGGAGATAAGAAGAGGAAGAAGGGAGTGTAATTTTGGGATATCTTGGGAAAGTCCAATCCGAGTGGTGTTTTACTAAGGCAAAATAGTTCGGTTGTATTTTGCAAACGGAACTAAACACACGTCGTACGCGGTACAATGCATGTGTTGCAGCGGCGCAACGTGTGGAGTCGCGGAGGAGGGAGGCGACGCGCGGGGCCGATAGGAGAAGGAGGAGGAGGAGGCGCGCTGGTCAGTCGGAGGAGGGGGCGGCCGGGTGGGCGCCGCCCACGGTCCGCGGGCGGTCGGCCAGGTCGTCGTACGCAAAACATTTCCATTTTGCGAAACCATGTATCTTTGAGTGGCATAGAGTCACTTTTTCCTAAAAAAAAACAGGGACAAATCTATAAACACCCACATAAGTCACATACTTTTTTTTATCCTTCGTCTTATTTTCATTTACATCTCCTCTTAAGTTAAGTTGGTTACTGGGTACCCCTCTCGTAAAAGGTGCACGTACACGGTTTCCCTCCCCTCCCCTCCCCTAACATAACAGATTAACGAGTACTCTTTTACGCAAAAAACACTCGAGTGCTGCTTAGCAATTTCCTAAAACATATATGGTACCAGTTAAATTTATTGTGCTTTTCCACCTTTGTAGTAGTTTTGCGATATCTGAATTTATGCTATGCGTAACTATGCAGGCTGGTTATCGGCATATCGATTGCGCTCAAGCCTACGGCAATGAAAAAGAAGTAAATTCTCTCCTCAAATTGACTCCCCAGTCAAGTGAACGATCTTTGAGTCAAAATTAAGGCAGGCTAACCACCATGGCTTTGCAGATTGGATTCGCTCTCAAGAAAGTGTTCGACGAGGGCATAACCAAGCGCGAAGATCTTTTCATCACCTCCAAACTCTGGTCAGTCTTCCTTCCTGATTCTGAGACCTGAACATTGTCGACTCAGGCATAGCAATTTGCAGTAATCTTGAACATTACTGAAGGACATGCAACATCTTGGAACTTTTTTAAGGAATACTAACCATGCGCCAGAGGACGTCCCGGTTGCACTGGACGGCACACTGAAGGACTTGCAAACTGACTACGTGGATCTTTACCTTGTAAGCATGCAGTGCGTATGAGATGCGTGCACCGTTTTTTTTTTTTTTACTGTTTTGGCCTTGTACCTTAAGATGCTTGTACCGTTCGTTAGATCCATTGGCCAATAAGAATGAAGAAAGGCTCCAGCTTTGGCGCGGAAAACGTTATTCCGTCCGACATATCGGCAACATGGACGGCGATGGAGAAGCTTTACGAGTCTGGCAAAGCTCGCGCCATTGGTGTCAGTAATTTTTCAAGCAAGAAACTGGAGGACCTGCTCGCCATCGCACGCGTACCGCCGGTCGTCGACCAGGTGGAGTGCCATCCCGTGTGGCAGCAGACCAAGCTCCGCATGCTCTGCGACTCGAAAGGGGTACATCTCTCGGTATGTTCAGCACGGCAAACTAAAGCTGCCAGAAGCTTAAGCTCGTCCAAACAGGCTGTTACTGAACTTTTCAGTGCATTCTAGTAGTGCTCAAATGGTCTTCTTTATCTTGTGTCACAGGCGTATTCGCCGCTGGGCTCACCTGGGACAATGAAAGCCGGCAACGTGCTGGAGCACCCTGTCGTCGTCTCGACGGCGGAGAAGCTGGGCAAGACGCCGGCACAGGTGGCTCTGAGGTGGGGGATTCAGATGGGGCATAGCGTGCTTCCGAAGAGTACCAACGAGGAGAGGATCAAGGCGAACCTTGATGTCTACGACTGGTCCATTCCGGACGACTTGTTCGCAAAGTTCTCCGAAATCGAACAGGCAAGTAGGCGTCAGCAGCAGATGCTGAAAACTGCAGCTGTTGACAAAGTGTTATTAACCTTTATTGTTGGTGCTCTAAATTCTTGTCACGATGGTATCGGCTTTCTTGAGAATCTCGGTGGGTGATTGTGATTTGCAGGTGAAGTTAATCCGAGGAGCCTTTTGGACTCACCCGGAAGGCGTCTACAAATCCATCGAAGAGGTTTGGGATGGCGAAATAATCTAAACAATTGTCTGGGAACTGTTCTTTGTCCGGGCTACAGCTTGTGCGTATGTTATATAGAACTTTGCCAGCGCAAACGAATAAGCACATCTCAATTGTGAGAGATAATAAGTGTATGTCTAATCAGTAGTCGACTAGCTTGCGTTCTATTGGTATTGGCATGCATTTTGCAAGAACTGAAATCCAGAACCGTCCCTGGTGAACTAACAGTGCGGATGCAGCCTACCTACAGTAAAGTAGTAGTATATTGAGAGTTTGTCATGCCGAATCTTGAAGTAGCTTTTGCTCTGTACCCAATGGATATGTGGAAGGGAACCCTGAATCCGGTTGTCACATCTACGATGCAGTCTCTCACCATTAATTCAGCCTTGTCGAATCCATGAAAGTTTGTCCCTCGTCTTGTTTTGCTAAGAAAGAATTGACATGGCTCGCGTAAAAGTTTGGCGTTGGTTGCATACTATTTGCAGCTAGCTGATGTTTTAATTGATTCTGTTCAAGAAATTGATGGCCTTTCGGAGAGAGATTGATGGGCTGATATCCCTGCTTGGAGGAGTTCATTACTTCATTCCGGCTGAGCCGAAAAAAAGCCCCACATTTCAAACAGGGCGTGAATGAATTTAGGTTTGAACTCAACTTACTTTACGTGGGCATTCAATCTTGAGCTAGGATTTGGCCGATTGGCAGCCTGGCTAACACATAGTACAGGCAGGTCACAGCGAATGGCAGCCGGGTGGCGATGCAAGTGGCCCAGTAAGCAAAGAACCAAGCAGAGTTAAGGGCCGAAGACCTTACCAGGAGGGTCCCGACTCCCGATGGTGAGAGTTGCTGCGAGCGTTTGCATGGCAATGCCTGTAACACCGCTGCTGTAGGTAGGGAAAGTGGGTACGGGCTGTTTGCGAGCTCACTAAATCCAACCCACAATAAACAGTAAGTAGACTCTCGCGGACTAGCTTTTCTTTTAAGTGGATTTAAGTGGCAGCCCACGTAGCACACTAGCACACAATTTAGCCCACGTAGCCCACAACATCGTCCTGGTGAACCATCGTCATCCTTGAAGCTCCGGCGCATGGGCGACGCCTCTGGTGAATCGTTATCATCCTTGAAGCTCCGACGCATGGGTGACGCGCCTGGTAAACCATTGTCATCATTGAAGCTCCAGCGCATGGGGCGTCGTCTTTGGTGAACCATTATCATCCTTGAAGCTCCGGCGCATCGGTGTCGTCTCTGGTGAACCATTGTCACCCTTGAAGCTCTGGCGCTTGGGCGACGACTTGGCGTGGATGTCGCCGCTGTTTGTCCTCGATATCCCTTCCTTGCCAGCGTAACGAGAGGGCGAGTGGGGTCACTGCCCGGGGAGGCCGGCGTGTGCTCCGCTGCTTCCTGCACTTGGCCGCAAGACGGCAAGAGCATCCAGAGATCATCGTACGGCCGATCGGTGCCGGCGTACTCCTTGATAGAAATAATCATGTTGCTAACTGCTAAGTCATGTTTCCATTGCGTGTTTTGTCTGAATCTCATTCAGAGTCTTGAATTGTTTCTCTGTCAGAGTCTTGAATTGTTTCTCTGTCAGAGTTCAGAGTTCAGCAAGCATGCACTCTGAAATTCAGAAGAAGTTCAGAATTTGTATGCTTGCAGCTTAGTGTGTTTCGGTCCATGATCCGAGTTCTGGGGGATATGGCGGAGTCGTGGGTGTGTTAGTTGCTTGGAATTCGGTCTGTCAGTTTGCTAGTGCGTGCGTGCGTGCGAGTAGTCAGTATTCTGGGGTATTCAGTTCAGAAACTGTAGCAAATCCTGAAAGACAATAACAGAGCAAAAACACAGAAACGGTGCGGCAGTTTTTTGAGCACCAGAAACTGGGTTGTCATCCTGTTCTCTTCCATCACAAGTGTATCAATTAGTGCTCGCGTGAGTTCTAAACAATCTATGGGCCAACACTCCTCGTCTTCTTCCTCGATGTCCTCGTCGAGGTTGACCACGTCTGCATGTTGAGCTGGTGGAACTCGACGATCTCCCGCAGGAACCGGTTCTCCCTGGCATACACCATGTTCTCGTGCGCCAACCGCCCCTTCTTCGTGAGCAGCGTCTCCAACTGCTGCCGTATCTGACGAAGCATAGGCACGCACGCAGCAGCCGTGTCATATATGCATGCAGTTGCAGACATCAATGTCGTTTACCATTAGCGTGGAGCTAGCATGCTAGTGGCCGCCGCTTATGCCCGCATAATGCTCAGTGGGCTGCCGCATTTGCCCGCGTAACACTAGGCGGTCGGCGCGGGCAACCGCAACTTGTCTTTAACTTGTCCCACTTGCACCCTGAGCTGTAGGAGGAGTTTTTGCCTTGTATGGTACCATTGACGGCGTTAATAGCAATTTTGGTACTCTCTCGATGTCAATAACAAAAATAGCATCACAAAGCTGGTGACAGCCGATACGTAGCCAAGTCCAGTCCCCAAAGGGCCAGACTCAATCTCCACCGTGACCTAGGGGGCTAGACCCCCCCCGCGCGCCATGTGTAAAATCCAGACCCCTAGGGTACGGACCAGGCTAGGGCAGCCCCTAGGGGCACGACAGAGGGCAGTGTCGTTCCCTCAGGCCACGGACGAGGGGGATGACGTGCCATCAAGGCACGATAGAGGGGTTGGCGCGGGCGGGAGCCAAAAAAAGATTAAAAAACGATTTGTTGTCACTATTTAAAACACTATTCAAAACTTTTAAAAATATTTTTTCTTTGAATTTTTTCTCCTTATTTTTTTTACCTCGCACTCGCAGCTTCAAATGTATTATCACATGTACTAGAAAAAATTCACAATTTTTTCACATGAAATCAAGATGCAGCACAGTACACGCAACTTCAAACATGGGTGTTAACTATCGCCATCACCACCCTTCGCTGCCCTCGGTAGGTCAGTGAGTCGATGGACGATGGTGGTCTGGTGTCTGTACTGCTAGGGTTAGGTTGTCACCTACTTGTTTGTGTCACCGTCGCAGTCGCAGTCTCACTCTTTGCATATTTGCACACGAGTCGAAGGGTATGATTACAGTATTATATGATTTGAATGTTAAATATTTCCCTCAGTTGATTCATAGATATGCTTATCTAGCCTATGGTACAGTACAACATAAAAAAATAACATCCACATTAAACCGATAAATTAACAAAAAATGTACCAAATCGAACACCAAGCATGTCTGATTTTCTATACCTTATGCCTGATTTTCAAATTAACAAATAATGCATCAAATCCAGCACACGCTTTCCTTTTATGCTTGATTTTCTATATATTATCACATGTACCAAATCCAACACCAAGCATGGGAAGGGGTGTCGGCGCAGTCGCACCAAGCATGAGTGCACATGCACCCCTGCCGTCACGGGCGGTGACGGTGTACTATTGCCCGCTGCTGTCTCATGAAATAGTGTTTCACATGCACCGCCCATCAACTCACTGAGCCACTGAGGGCAACAAAGAGTGGCGATGGCGACGATTGACACCTATGTTTGAAGCTGCGTGTACTGTGCTGTGTCGTGATTTCATGTGAAAAAATTAATAGAATTTTTTCTTGTACATGTCATAATACATTTGAAGCAGCGAGTGTGAGGTAAAAAAACAAGAAGAAAAAATCAATTTTTTTAAAAAAGTTTCAAATAGTGTCAACAATTCATTTTTTTAATCTTTTTTTGGCTCTCGCCCGCGCCAACCCCTCTGTTGTGCCCAGGTGGCACGACATTCCCCTCGTCCGTGGCCTGGGGGCACGACACTGCCCTCTGCCATGCCCCTGTGAGCCGAATTAGTTTGGTCAAAGCTCTAGGGGCCCATATTTCACATGTGGCGCGCAGAGGGAGGGGGGGGGTCTGGCCCCCTAGGGCACGATGGAGGTCGAGTCCGGCCCCTTGGGGACCGGACTTGGCTATGTGTCAGCTGTCGGCAGCTTTATGGTGCTATTTTTGGCATTGATGTCGAGAGAGGGCCAAAATTGCTATTAGCGTTGTCAATAGTGTCATATGAGGCAAAAACTCCTGTGGAAGATCTTGCCACCAGAGAATATCGTTGGCCAGTGTCTTCCTCTAAGGTTTGGCAAGATTGGGGTCGGCGAAGGTAGAAGCGAGAAGATAGGAAGGCGGAGGTCGAGGCGACGCCCACGACTGTGCCTAGGGCACCGGTGGCGTCAGAGTGACAGCGGCAACGACAGTGGTGCGTGCGATTAGAAGAATGGTGGTACGACCGAAGGGGTGGCAATGAGGCGGGGGATGCTTCCGCAGCCCTACCCTCACCAGGGACCTGACCCCGCGAGATCCCCTTGAGGTGGAGGATTAAACATAATGGGTTAAATATATATTTTTACTTTCTAATATGTCTTAGGCTATTAATTTATAAATATTATGTATATTTCTCACAATGTATAGTTTGGGTTCTCACACAGCCCCTATAGGCATAGGGTCTTTTTAGGGGTAGAACTGTAATCTCGGATGCCCTAGTCGAAAGACTATAAATAGTTGCCTCCCCTCATGTAATAAGGAGGACTTTTTCAAGACAATTAATACACATTTACTTCTCTTGACATCGGTCCCCTTTTTCTGAGGATCTCCTGGTTCTCCTCGTAGTAACCGGGGTCCCTTTTTTTATACTGTCTAGTCATTTTGCTACGACAGTTGGTGCCGACTGTGGGGATCAACAAGAGAGTCACGAAGCATAGTTCCAAGGCACCGACATGGCCCCTCGGAATTAGAACATGCCCAAAGTCTCTACGACTGAAGGGCCAAACGAAGCAGGACCTCTGTAGCGGCGGTAGCCACCGCTGAGGCCGCAGAGGAGCCAGCCAATAACTCCACGCACGGAAACATCATCCAGAGCAACACCCGGCCCACCGAAGCATGTCTCCCCAATGACATCGTTGGGAGCATACGAGGCCCTCCAAAAGGAGTTGGCTGACCTCCGCCGCGAGATGCTGAGCCCTTGGCAAACGGCAGTAATGACCCCTGTGGCCCTGCCTCGAACACCAGGATAGGTGTCAATGGCCTCCCGCTATTCTGTGACCTCCACAGCAAAGGGTTGCACATGACCAGGGACTACCGCACCATTGCAGCCATGCAGGACTACATAAACAACAGCCAGCAACAGACCGAGCAGGAGGATGGGCGGTGGCCGAGCAACCAACTATCCGCCCCACCGTAGAGACCCCCGTATAGAAGGGGCCCACGAAGAGCACCCCCAGAGGGTCATCAACATGATCACCAGAGGATCCTCGCTCGGCATTTAGTCCAAAAGGCAGCGCCGCGCGTACGCCAGACAAATACACCATGTCGCGACATACCCCACCACGAGATACCAATCACCTTCAACCCTGGGGACGCTAGAGGCTTGTACTCCCTCCACCAGGACCCCCTAGTCATTTTTTGCCAACATCACGTATTTCAAGGTCAGGAGTGTCCTCGTGGACGAAGGAAGCTTCACGGACCTGCTCTTCGCGGATGCCTTCGACAAAATGATGATCCCCAGAAACGCTTGTCACCATCGGGCATATCTCTAGTGGGCTTCGGGGGAAGGCCCGTCACGGCCCTAGGTCAAATTGACCTAGCGGTCACATTCGGCGACGACTTTGTGTCACGAACCGAAGTCATCACCTTCGACGTCGTCTAGATGCCTTACCAATACAATGTCATCCTTGGCCACACCATGCTAAACTCCTTCGGCGCAATCACACACCACAACTACCAGTGCATGAAAGCACCCGAGGGCATAATTACGGTGCAGGGGGAGGGGGTAGGACCTGGCAAGACAAGCAGAGTTTGAAGCAATTGCCCTGGCTCGCCATGTCCACACAGTTGAGCCAGGTGTAGGGGCCCGAGCAGACCCCTCAGCAAAATGGTACCAAAGGCCAAACCGGAGGGGCAACTCCAAAGGGTCCCCTTGAGGGAAGCATCACCGGAGAAAACAGTGGCCCTCAGAGCAGACCTCCAGCCGGAGGCACAAGACGCCATCCTCGAGGTACTCCGCAGCAACGTGGATATCTTCGCATGGGGACCCGAGGATATCCCCGAAGTGGCCCAAGAAACCATCGAGCACCACCTGGCCATTAAAAGCGAGCCCCCAAACAAAAACTCCACCGCATGTTGGCCGAACGACTTGAGGCAACCAAGAAGGAAATAGCCAAGCTACTAGAAGGAAACAAAACACTCCGAATGGTTGGCCAAACCGACAAGTGGCGCATGTGCATTGACTTCACAGACCTCAACAAAGCATATCCGAAGGAACACGTACCACGTCAAGGAAAGCGCACCACATCAAGGGACTCCAACTTCCCCTCTTGGACAAGGGTCCGAAGGACGTGTTCCGTCGCCGTCGACCGCTCGAGGTCACTGGTGTAGAACACCTCACCACCCCCGTCCTTGCTTCGCTTCATCATAACAAAAAATCTAGAGGCCACGCCGAACAGGCAAAAGCGAAAGCACAGCGTGCGAAGCAAATCGTGCAAAGTAGGGCGCGTGAAGCAAAAAGCAAAAGGCCAAGGGTTTCCAATAAGAATAGCAGAGCACAGGAGCAAAATGAGGGGGGTCCCCTCCCTTCTTATAGGCACCAGGGGACAAGGAGCGGAAGTTGAAGAGACACAGGCTAATTACAAAGTGACACGTACCCTACTCAAAGCACCCCACATACCACCAATTTGCACATGACTCGAGGAGGCGCCATTACTGCCAACCACAAGCATAATGGCGCACACCACTCGACGCAAGACAACAATAGCAACAGCGGCCCCGTGCGCCACCCGAGGGCGCGCCATCACTACCGCCCCCCACATCATGGCGTGCAGCACCTGACGCACGCCACTCGAGGGCCCTCAGCAAACATGCTTCGTCCAGGACGAAGGGGACAGTGTGCCTAGACCTTGCGGGAAAAAGGCGCGGTTTCAGACATGACGAAGCAGGTCCTCGACTGCAAGGGGCTTGTAGTAGGGGCAGGCCTACCAGCCCCAACGACCAGGCGAAGGTCACAGGGACACTACAAGATGAACACCCTTTTACCAACGCATATATGCGTTGGTAAAAATCCAAATAAGTGTTGCTACGGTCTATACCAACGCATTTAATATGTGTTGCCATTGAAGCCGTTGCGAGAATCTATTACAACAGATAAACAAGCGTTGGTAATAGATATGAAAATGCGTTACTGCATAGCGGATATAGTCGAGTTGTAACTACACTTGTATGTGTTGGTACTTACCATGCATGGATGACTTTTACTATTTTGACAATAGATATAATTATATTGTCACAACGCATAGAAACGTTGGTACTTACAACACACATATGACTTTTGCTATTTTGGCAACGGATATAATTAAGTTGCTGTAATGATTATAAGTGTGTAGAAGTCGAAGTAAAAAAAATCACTATTGATCGTAGCATGGTAAAAAAGAACACTCATATATTAAAAAGAAATTGTTGCATTACATAAATAACCATCCACATAAAATATGATATAAATATTTTGCTCGAACATCATTTCCTAACATAATGAAATCTAAACGTAATGAAAATCATCTGCCTATGTCACTATTCTCCACCTTCATTCAACATATCATCCGTAGCATCATCCATTTATGTTATCAACCTACAATGAAAAATTAGAGTCCATTAATGCCATTACAAGATGATCTACATGGGATAGACAAAGTTGCTCTCTTGCCATTAAATTTTCAATGGTGACTAGTGTGATGTTTAATTCATAATTAAAATTGCAAGCAACTTTATAAAAGAATTACACTCAAGTACTAGACAGCAGTGATCAATCCTCACTTGGAATCAGAGCATTAGTCATTCAAAACTAAGAATGAAAGGCCAAAGGGATACCAAGCAAAGCTGCAAACAATACAAATAAATATCCATTGCCCAGACACAGAATAATACAGCATAGAGAAAACATACTGACTAGATATATGGAGACAAACCTTTCTAGGTTCAGAACTTTAAGAATAGCTTGATGTGCCTTTTGGTCCTGCTGGGCACAAATGAGATTCAGTATTAAACACGAATCTTTGGGACATCACATACGAATTTACTACAAAGAAAATGAGATGTGCTAAACCCAGTAGCAACAAAGGAATACGCCAAATATTGGAAACATCATACAAAGTGACAATGTTAGTTGCCTAAAAATAGAATTACTCATGAGCTACCAGAGCGATTAGCTACCAAAGCAAATGAAGCTATCACGACAACAAAAGTTTACAATTCCATTACCAGCACATGGCAGAACTAAGAGTTTTTCCTTCACATTTTCTTCCAAAACCTATTAAATAAGATTGCAGTTTATGAAAAGTAATGTAAAGAAACCCAATAAAATGAAGAATCTACCAAGATACAGCATAACGGTAAAATGAATTTGTTGCCTAACCTTTGTACTGCGACAAGCTAAAATATTTGGGGTGAGCCCAAGTCCCCTTAAACCACAAACACTATGTTGGGTTGGCTTAGTTTTCTACAAGAGAAAATAACAGACGTAGAATAAATAATAGGTAAATTGAACTAAACAGATTTATCCAAATAATGCCATGCAAACGAAATAATAAGTTAATTTACAGTGGAACATAGTAAATGAATCAACCAAACAATCCAGCTGCCTGTTCACCAACAACATTCAGAACTGGAACAAGACTGACATGCACCAAACAGAAATTACCAGGACCTAGCAACCAAAGTATAGTCCAAAAGGAGATTGTAAATAGTAAATACCCGCTTTCTCATGACAGTGTTTATGTATCAGATTGTAAAAAATTACGCCAGCGAAATTCCCTAGGAAATAGCTTTAAGTATATATGGATCAGGATGCCTGAAGTTCTTGGTTGCTCCTCAATTGGTTATTCTGTACTTCTGCAAAAGAGTAAATGTTCCCATTAATTTCCTCGCAATTGAACAATGTACGCAATAACAATCATCAGTAGACGCATATCAAGACTTAAGAGTAACTGTGAAAAAAATGAAATTCAAGTTAGACAAGTCTGTTTCCTTCTATCTTAATTGAAGTTTGCATAGTTATGCCTACTGAATCAACTGCCGACAATATGCTTGAGGCGGAAGCAGATATCATGAAAATGCAGTACTCATGATATCAATACTGTAGAGATCAGAAATCGCTTTGTTAAAATCAAATCCGAGACAGTACATAGTGGGAGCATGAGGCATGACTCATGAGGATGGAAGAAGTTGTTCAGTCTTACAGTGTGAGTGAAGAGAGTGTAGCTAGACAACAACCAGAGTTTCTTTTAACATTCATGATAGTGGATTAAAATATGTACCTTGACAGTGTTAAGTAGCACTTTGGCTTCACTATTGTTGTTGAAGTGGTCACGAACAGGCTGAAAAATGGAAATTGGTAAAGGCAACATTAGTAAGACAAAAAAACCTACAAATGAATAATATGAACAATCACTGAAAATAAACAGTGCAATGCTTTTGTTTGGTTTTGTGAGTGCAGCTCATAGATGTAAAAAAAAATGCTTCTGTTTTGTGCTCAAACTTGGTGTCTGTAGTAGTGAATTGATCTCAAAGTTGGCTGAATTCAACCTTGTTTGTTTCATCGATTACGATCATGCATACCAAGTAACCGCAATGTCCAACCAATTAAAAAAACTTGTCCTATTTGTAAGAGCAAGAACACCTTGATTGTACTAGAAATTAGATGTTGTACAGAGAATCATCTGTCCAAACGGTCAGTGAGACGACAAGAGCTCCATAATTTCATCCTCAAAACTACAATATGTCGCAAATCCGGGACAAGTATCACCTAGTGTTGAATTGAATAGTTTAACTCTTGAATTGAATTAGACAAAGGAATTAAATTAGGAACACAAAGCAAGCGCTGGGTTGGGGGTTTGCCGTTGTTACCTGGCGGTCAAGGAACTTGAGGAGGTCAAGGGGCACGGCGTGGAAGCAGTCGTAGACGGGGCCAACGATGGCCTTGATGGTGCCCTCGACGTGATCGACGCCAGGCAAAGCGGCACGCGCACCGCAGGTATGCATGATACGCCATTGCCGCCGCGCGCCGCCGCCGGAGTGAATGTTGCTGCTCCTTGAGTCGAGGGCCTCCTGTTGCTTGGGGGCGACGGCAGAGGCGGTGGGGAGGGGCGAGTGCGGGAGCGAGATGGCGGCGCAGCAGAGCGGGCAGGACGGGGTGGTGTGGACTGCGGAGCCAGCCAACCAGGCGTTGACGCAGGTGGCGTGGAACGCGTAGCGGCACGCTGGGAGGCGGGAGCAGCCGCAGCTCGGTGTCGGGCGCGAATGGCGAGAGGCAAACGGCTAGTCGGGGGAACCCTAGATGAAGGAAGGGGATTTTTTAGAGGAAGATGAAGCGGAAGGGACTATACGGGAGGAAGCAAAGAAATAAGATGGGTTTAGATCGGAGTAGTTTTATTCGGAGGTGGGAGGTGGTGGGCCGAGTAGCTTTTGGTCCTGCAACGCATATGTTTTCTGTTGCGAGTTATGTGTTGTTGTATGCATGTTTTTCTTGTAGTGGGAGGCCCCCGAGGGGCAAGGCCGAAGGCGTGGCTAAGTGTCTTCCCGAAGGGCACCAACCATGCGTTTGGGAAGGCCACAAAGGGTGCGCGAAGGCCCATGGGGACCATGGCCGAAGGCGCAGCTATGGGCCCCTGGAGGACACTAGACGTACCTTCGGAAGAGTCCCGAGGGGGGCTCGAAGGCCACCGGGAGGCTTCCAGGGACCACAGGCAGAAGGCACATCCCCCGGGAAGGGTGCAAGAAGCCTTTGGTACCCCGGTCAGGGGCCACCTGCTGGGCACCGAAGGACGGCCATAGCCCTTCGGCCCGGGTTACCCACACGATGCGAAGGGAAAGAGGTGCCGATGGACCGCAGGTACCAACTAGATGGACTGGGACCAGGAGGGTCCACTATGAACCGAAGGCTATGTGAGGAAGAAGGAAAAGCCCCTGCAGCCCCTACAGGCGTATGATCTTTTTAGGAGTAGAACTATAATATCAGGTGCTCTGGTCGGAAGGCTATAAATAGCCGCCTCCCTATGTAACAAGGATGATTTTTTTTAAAACAATTAATACATATTTACTTCTCTTAGCATTGGTCTCATTTTCTAAGGATTCTCTGGTTCCCTCATAGTAACCGTGTGTCTTTTTTTATACTGTCCGGTCCTTTTGTTACGACAACTTGCAACCGTAGAACTTAGATCTCTACCTTGTAAGTTCCTCTGCTTGACAGTCTATCCAATCCAGTACTAAGAGATAACTTGTGAAATGCTGTTTTTTTTTTCCAGATCCACGGTCCAATCCGTCTCACGAACGGAACCACGACGAGCCCCGAAAACTCCGTCCCCTGTCCTGCAACGTGGGGAGCAATGGAGAGGCTGCGGGAACATGGCAAAGCGCGCCATCGGCGTGAGCAATTTCTCCCGCAAGAAGCTGGAAGACTTGCTCGCCGTCGCGCGCGTGCCTCCGGCGGTCAACCAGGTGGAGTGCCATCCGGGTTGGCAGCAGGCCAAGCTCCGCAAACTGTGCTAGTCAACCGGCGTTCATCTTTCTGTAAGTTTTTCAGCTCGTAACTTGCAAGACACGGTGGAAGTGATCAAACACGAACACATGTTATGGGCTAAGTATGTTTGATTTTATGCTCTCGTAGTGTTGTTTTAAGCTATGTTTTTATTTCCAGATTTTTATGTTGGTGAATGGCCTAATGTTAGTACCGGGTCATTGTAAGAGCATCTCCAGCAGGGCCCCTACTTGAGCCCCTAAAACCAAATTTGAGGGCTTGAGGCAAAAATAGAGGTCCAGCAGGCCTACTAGAGCCCTCAAATTTGAGGGGCCCCTAAAATCCCCCCTCAAGCCCTCATTCCTGGGGGCTCTAAACCAAGCCCTCAAATCACAGTTTTTTGCCCGCCCTGACCCCGATTCTTCCCCCGCAAACTTTTTCCCCCCGCGCCGCTCCTTCCCCGCCTTCTTTCCTCTCGTGCGGCGGCGGCGCCGCCTCTTCCTCCTCGCAGCCACCTGCGAGCGCTGTCGCCTCGTTCCCGCCCGCCTCTTCCCCTCCCGCAGCCGCGCGCGCGCCGTCGCCTCGTTCCCCCCGCCTCTTCCCCTCCCGCAGCCCGCGCGCAGCGCGCCGCGCTCTTTCCCGACCCCGAGCGCCGCCCGCCTCCCCGCTATCCTCCGCGACCTCGCTCTCCTCCGCATCGCCGGTCTCCTCCGGCCTCGACCGCATCGCCGACCTCGACCGCATCTCCGACCTCGACCGCATCGCCGACCGCATCGCCAGCCTCGACCGCATCGCCGACCTCGACCGCGACCACCACGGCGGTTCCAAACCGCCGCCGCCAACCGGACATCCTTCACGCCGAGTTCGCCACGCCATCTCCTCCTGCGCCACCTCCACCTCCGTTGCGTCACGTACCTCTTATAATGTCCTCTGAAGATGATCTTGACAAGAAATTAGCAAGACTAGAATGCCCTGAAGATGTTCTTGACAACCCCTGTGAATACTGCAATGTCATGAAACTGCATAAGATATTCTCACTTTGGAAGATTTTGTTACCAAAGGAGAGCTAAAGCTCGTATTCTCAAAAAAATGAAGAGCTAAAACCGGTATTAGTTGTATTAGATATTGCTGCTGATACAGCTGCTGCTTTGCTCTTCCGAACCAACATTGCTTTTTCCTCCACTGAGACACGCCGAAGGAGTTGAAGCACAGCATGAACCACTGGGTGGCTATGTATCATCATACAAAAGACAGGTATGCAATATTTTCTTCATCCACCTATTTTGCATTTCGAGCATTCATTTTCCTTTTTATCAGTTCTCTCAAAGTATTGTAATAAGATGATACTATAGGTGAAACTTGTCTAGTCTCCTAGTGAAAGCACAGTTAGCCTTTTCTCTAGCCTACATATTCTAGCTTGTGTCATCGAGTTAAGTTCAGGCCTCAGGGCAACTTATTGTATGCTTTTTTAGGCATTGCTAATATTAGTTTAGCTAAAAGATTGGAGCAGATAGATAAAGACAATTCTTGTATTTAACTTACATGTTGTTTGAATAGAAAATTGTAACATTTGATCATTTTTAGTATACTTATATAGGGAAGCAGACCTCACATGTTTTCTTTCTCCTAGATGGTTATGATTCCTCTCGGGCTAGTGCACGAAATTCACATTAACACAAGCAAAATGATCGACAATTATAGCGATTGCATGTGCACATAGGTTGCCAGAAAATATGCAAGCAAGAACTCTGTTGCTTTGGTAGTTAAGCATAATCTATGGCATTATGCATCATATGCATGCTTTGCATTGAAGGTGTAGATGTCAAACCCAACAATAATCAGAGCTACACAATTATGCTCGTGTAGGATTACCATCCTTCATTTCTTTTCCTGTTTACTTGAGAAATGGTGAGATGCATCCTTTTCGATTGATGTCACAAGGTCTCTAAAAGATGGGCTACTTTTGTATAAAACAGAAAGAGAAATCCAAACTTGAGATAAGGAAACAAGCCTCAAGAAAGCAGCTGCCAAAGGCCGCAAAGTGAGCAGAAGGCCAAGAAAAAGCAGGTAGAGGAGGAGGTATCACGCAGGCAGTTCGGAATAGGGGAACATTGACACCTTAGTGAAGGCCATAGCTGGTGTTTCTGTCTCCAGCAGTGCGGATTCCACAAAGCCTACCAAGGGTGCACGGCAGCGAGAGAAGAAGGCAAAAGACTGTTTGTGTCAGTCATCAAGCTTTCAGGGGCTGGACACACACAGTTTCGGTGATAGCAGGAATACATGAGCATTGCCCAAACACAGGAAATCATTGCACAATAACTTAGGCAAAATTGTTTGTTAAAGTAAATTAGATGTATATGCATTACATAAAACTACACTATGCAAGTATGGAAGATTGAATTCACCGTTTCATTGCCTTCTGGATGTGTTCCCTTTCCTTTACCTGTATTACAACATTATAAAGTATGTTTTTCTTTCGTAAACCTATAGTTATATGTGCTGTTTTTTTTCACAGTTTGAGATATGTCGCAGGGAGGTAATTGGTCACAGATGATGTCCGACGACATTGACATTGATGAAATTGCAATTTTACCCATTGGTACCGAGGCTAATCAACCTAGTGCACCAAAGAGGAAGTCAATCCGTGCTGCCAACTACTATCAGGAGGAAGATCTCCAATTATGTGAATCATGGGAGAACATAAGTTTGGATCCTATCACTGGAAATGAGCAACCAAGCAAAGCGTATTGGAAGCGAATTCATGATAACTTTCATGCCAACAAAAATTTTGTATCTGATAGAAATGCAAATTCTCTAGAGCATAGGTGGGCGACAATTCATAGGGAATGTCAGAAGTTTCAAGGATTATTTGAGGAGGTTGAGCGCCGCCATCCTAGTGGAGTGCCCTACCAGGAACATGTAAGGATTGTTTTTATTAAGATGTTGCATCTTTTCATTAAGAATTTGTACTGACACATGTCTTCGATTTGATTGCTAGAAGCTCAAAATGCATATGCAAACAATGATCCAAAGAAGAAGGGGTTTCCTTTCCTCCATTGTTGGTTGAAGATTAGGCATTGCGAGAAGTTCATGCCCCCAATCAACAACAAAAGGCCTAGGGCAAGCAATTCACCACCAACAGCAATAGATGTGTTTGATGTAGAAGATGACGAGAGTAGAAAGAGCCAAACCCCTGACTCTTCCATGCCTAATGGTAAAAGGCCTATGGGGAGGAAGCAAGCAAAGGAGAAGTTGAAGAAAGGAGGTGAACAAATGAATTATGCAGGGTTGCTAGAGAAATTGCTTACAGAGAAAGAGAAAATTAGAGAGGATAGGTGGCAGGAGAACAAGATGATGCAGGAGCGCAAGGTATCAATTGAAGAGCGCAAGGTATCACTTGAAGAGCGCAAGGTTGCAAATGAGGAGAAAAAGATGATATGGGATCAAGAACAGAAGATTATGTTTTGTGACCTTAACACATTGGAGCCCGCCCAGAAGACATATGTGATAGCAATGAGGGCTCAAATTGCAGCTGAAAAGATGGCGGCCTTCAACAGTGCTTTCGGTGGTAGCAGTGAAGGACATGATGCTAGTGGAGGGCACGGTGCCGGAGAAGGAATTTGATAGATGTTTCATTGTGATATGCATGTTTTATTTTGGTTTAGGACTATGTTTCATTGTGATATGCATGTTATATTTTGGTTGTGCGCTATGTTGCATTATGACTATGTTTCTTTTGATTTGCTGAGATGAATTATGATTTCACATGAAAGTTTTAAAGTGGATTGCGCTCTGTTTGAGATATGACTGTACTGTACTTGACTATACTGCAGATGGTGTTTACCGATGATGAAAACGATTTGCTTGATCAATGGTGGGAAGAAGAAGAATCGGATGACGATGATTTGGTTGCGGCCATGCTAATTATTGCTGATGCTGAAGAAAGGAATCATAAGAAGCTTCGGCGTGGTTCAGTGCTTGGTCGTCAAGTGGTGCCAAGAGACAGCATCTTTGGTAACTTGCGCTTGGTTGCAGATTATTTTGCGATCCTCCAATTTACAATGACAAATTTTTTAGGAGGAGATTCAGAATGTCTAAACCATTGTTTTTGAGAATTGTTCAAGGAGTCGAGGCACATGATGACTATTTCAGGCAAAGGCCAAATGCGAGAGGGTTGCTTGGAGCCACCGCCTTCGTAAAGTGGTTGGAGCTTTTAGGATGTTAGCGTATGATGTTCTGCAGATTCCATGGATGAGGTTGTGAGAATCGCTGAGAGCACTATGATTGAGGCCTTCAAGCACTTTGTTCGAGCAGTGGTTGAGGTTTTGGTGAGCAATACTTGAGGCCACCCATCGTTGAGGATCTTGCAAGGTTACCGGAGATAAACAACAATAGGGGTTGGCAGGATGCTTGGATGCATTGACTGTATGCATTGGAGGTGGAAGAATTGCCCGACTGCATGGAAAGGTATGTACTCGGGACATGTGGATGGTCCAACTATGATCCTTGAAGCGGTTGCATCGGAGGATTTGTGGATTTGGCATTCATTTTTGGATTACGGGATCACTAAATGATATCAATGTTCTTGAAGGTCTCCTTTTTTTGGCTAACACGGAACTTCACCTCCAATTGAGTATACGGTGAATGGCAACAAGTACACCATGGGTTATTATTTGCGATGGGATCTATCCTTCTTGGGCTACATTTGTGAAGAGCTACGAAACCCACAAGGTAACAAGAAGTCTCACTTCACACAAGCTCAAGAAGCGGCTAGGAAGGATGTTGAGAGAGCATTTGGTGTTTTGCAGTCACGCTTTGCTATGATTAGGGTCCTGCAAGATTTTGGGGAAGGATATGCTATGGTACATATTGATGACATGTGTGATCATACATAATATGATAATTGAGAATGAGAGAGATGACGCGATGTTGGGGGATATGACTATGATCAAGATGGGGGTGAGGAGCTGAGGCAGGAGGAATACCAACGCCGTAATCCAAATGTGTTGTCCGAGTTTCTCAGGATACACAATGAGATTGAAGATAAAGAGGGGCATGAGAAACTCCGAAATGATCTTGTGGAGCATTTGTGGGCGCGACATGGCGCACGTTAGTTGTTTAATTGTTTTGTCCGACTATGTGTTTGATGATTATGTCATTTGATTTGCAGAGATGTTATAAACTATGTTGTGATCGACTATCATTAAATTCGGACCAAATTTGTCTTTGAATTTAAATTTGAATATTTGTATTTTCATTCATAATTTTAAGTATAGTGCTTTAGAGTTATAGTTTAAATAAATTATTATATAATGTGATGTTCTCAAATACATATGCATATAGTGTGAGAGGAAATAGAGGGAATTAAGAAGTAAGGGCTCTGTTTTGAGGGCTCTCACTGAGTGCAGCCTAAAACAGGGCCTCAAAGCAGAGAGCCCTCAAATTAAAAGTAGGGGCTCTGTTTTGAGGGCTCCTGCTGGAGATGCTCTAAGACTTTAGCAGACAATTTAAAGCACCGTTTCGTTGTTGTATAACCTTTCTTGGGGTTATTCGTTTTTTTTAATGTGTTCGCGAAAAAAAAAAGTTTTTCACCAACACAGTATTCTGCCATTCCTTTCAGATTCTGATCACCAAGTACATACTTTCTTGTGTTGCTGGTTTTGTTGTTGCAGGCACATTCGCCATTAGGTTTGCCTGCCGCAGCTGAGGTCAATGGGCCACCCTGCTGTGATCTCCATTGCCGACAGGTAGCAGAAAACTCCTGCACAAGTCGCTCTACGCTGGGGCCTTCAGAAGGGCCAGAGTGTACTCCCAAAGAGCACCAACGACGCAATGATAAAGGAGAACCTTCACATCTTCATTTGGTCCATTCCCGAAGAACTTATGGCCAAGTTATCTGAAATCGAACATGCATGTCTCAACAGCACAGTTTTCGCTGCATTGGATGTTCTTGTCCGTGCTTTCTTTTTCCTTCGTTGTTTCGGTTTCTTTCGTGGTCCGAAGAGTGCATGGGTCTGCATTTTTGCAGGTTAAGGTGCTGAGAGCCGAGTTTGGAGTTCACCCGGTAAACGGTTACAAAACGCTGGAGGATTTATGGAATGATAAAATATGAAGCATTTGAAGTGTGAACTTCCCCGATTGAGGATTTGAGTAAAGGCACTTGCATGTGTGCAAAATATCTGTTCTTGTTTTTTTTAAACCAAAAATATTTGTTCCTGTTACATTTGGTTATTGCCCAGTGCAGAATTACCCTTGAACAGTTGAGATTAGAATAAGCGCCTTCCTTCTTTTTGCCCATTTCCCTTTTCTGCTGTTATTTTTGTTGTCACTGTTGTCCAAAGATGGTTGGTTCAAACTTCAAAGGATGGGAATGTGTTTGAGCCGTCCGATAAAAAAAAAACAACTACCTGATAGGTTAATCGATGAAGTAGAATGTAGAGCTGTACCATGATACCATCGCTGTAATCTTCCACGCCACACTCTCCGCCGCCTCCTTCCCCACTTCACATTCTCCGCGCCTGCCCCTCCTCGCCGGAGCTCTACGTCGTCTGCCTCGAGACCGCGCGTCCGGGCGGGGCTGGCTAGCCAAGTGACTGCCATCGCCATCTCCATGAGCAGATGCTGGCCGGGATTCTTGGCGATAAATGGCTTAAGGAACCGCCTTCGCGTGCCATTGCGGCGCGTCGCCCAGCGGCGATTGTAAGGTTCGGCTACCTTATTTTTTCCGCAAAGTCTCCATCTTGTTCTGTAGCGGCAGCGGTAGCTAATTTTCAGTGGGCTCCTTGTGCTCTTCTAAAAGGCGCTCCTTTTCCGATGGTTCCGATTAATTATCAACGACATTGAGTGTTACAACAATTTACAAAATTTTCGTTCCTTGGGAGTTGCTGCTCCCCTGTTATGCTGTATCTTAATCCGTGAAATTCCTGTGATGTCAATTTTCCTTACAATTCCTGATCTTGCTACTTGTTTGTTTGTTCTTTCTACTTGTTTGCACAGTTTCACTTTTGGTCTCACTGTTGAGACTTGAGAGTAAAGAGCCTCGCTTGGCCACAACAACAAAGGAGTGTCTTCTAGAAAAGTGTAGCTCTCTTGATCTTATCAACAATAATGGAGTGCCGCACCATGGTGCTGCTGTCAGCCTGTCACATCTGCTGTCAGCCTGTCACATATATGTAGTTATTACAGAACAAATACCCCCACCCCACCCCCACCCACCACACTTATCCTCTTTGATAGTCTTTGTCTGCTTTCTTCACCAATCTCACCCGGGTTTTCCTCATCAAAGATGGCTGAATCCTTTGTTCTGAACACTGGTGCAAGGATCCCATCAGTTGGCCTCGGCACATGGCAAATAGAACCTGGCGTTGTCAGCAACGCCATCTATGCCGCTGTCCAGGTCTTTTCCCGTTGCTCTAATTATGTCTTGATTTCTTCTTGATGGTTTTGTGAATCTTCGCTATATTGGTATGTGCTGAGCCTGAATTACCTGTTCACTTCATCAGGGTAGAATCAGCTTTGTGTTATTTGGAGCCTATAGAATCTGTAGAATGAGCTCTATGAGACTATGGGAGATCGAATTTGCGTCCTAATTGGAAATTTCTGTTGATTCAGTTACCTCAACTAACCTACTGAGTTACCTCTAGAACGGAAGAATTGCTAAATTCAAAGCCAACTAGCTCTTGAAGTGTTCATATGCTCCATTATGTTGTTTTATTGTGTTCTGGAGTCCTGATATATATCAAACTGCATGTGTGCATCTCTTCTTCTAACCCATTCTAAACCCGCTGCTTTTCCGACACAGGCTGGGTATCGGCATATTGATTGTGCTCCAGCATACCACAATGAGAAAGAGGTAATTAGTAATTACTTGCACCATAGCTTTCCATCACATGATTGTCCCTTCAATCAGCATGCTGATGCTATTTTTTTAGTTGTAACTGGTTAAATATGATTGGTACTCTCAGAAAAATATGTGTAGTGTACGTTTAACTACCACTGCTGCATGATTGTTTGATCCCACATGAATATTACATATTAGAAGTATGCTCATAAATGTTAATTCTATTTTGAATGTTTCTGTGCTGAAACTTTAATGTGTCTTTATTTTAAAACAATATTGAAGGAAAGAACCATACATGTATACTACTGTTCTGACATTCAGAATTAGGCGTAAGTAATAGGAAGAAGTCTATTCTACCCCCTCAAGTATCAACATGTGGACACCTAACCTCTTGAACTAAAAAATTGACCCTTTGACACCCCTAAGTCGCAAAACCAAACAAATACCCCCTCTGACTGTTTCGTGCGGTGGTATTGCTGATGTGGCGTCCGCGTGGCCTGGTTTTGCCAGGAGGGGAGCTGATGTGGCGTTTCTCTTCCTTTCTTTAATCCCTCATCTCCTCTTCTCTCTCTTCTCATTCATTCACACGTTCGGCCGAGAGAGTCCTTGGCTCATTCTTGCATCTTCCTTAAGCTTTCTTCTTCATTCCTCTCTTTCTCTTCATTCTTGCTCTTGGTGATTTCTTGCTCCTGGCCGAACTCCCCGTGGCTTTGCTTCTCCTGTTCTATCCCCATTTCTCCTTCTTTCTTGGTTCTTTGTCTTGGCCAAAGGAATTCATGGCGTCGCCTCCATGGCTCCCCTCTAGCTCCTAGCCTGGCGCCGCCGCCGGCATGCTGGCCCGCCACCGCCTCTCTGATGCACCCGGCCGCCCCTCACCTCCGGCCTGTGCCTCCAGCTGCTCCCAACCCGTCTCCCTACTCGGCCCACACCAGCGCGCTCCTTGGATCGGTTTTCCTCTTTTGATTTTGCTTTTAAGTTAGTTTTTGATTTGAGCTTTTGTGGTTGTAGAAGGTAAGAAAACCAATGCGTGAACAAATTACTGCAGCTTCAGCTAGCCAAGCAGCCAGTTAGATCTATTTCAGACAGACCATTTTTCCTTTAGAAATGTTGCCTGACTAGTTGTTGTTGGATACTTCAATGCAATGCAGTGGTAGGTGGTAATTGTACTTTATTGAGTACTTCATAAGATTTTAGTGTACCACGCAATCCCCTCTGTTAATTTGAGAATGTAGAGCTGTTGCTGCAAGTATCCCTCTTGTTTCAATATCTGAATGACATTGAAATGTATCTTAATGAATCAAATGTAGATAGCTAAATGTGAAAATGATGCATGCCCCAAATAATCAGCATAAGGTGGTGAGCAAAATGACCAAAACTTTGATGTGTTCAGCAAATTGGTAGGTCTGGTGGAGGTGCCTCCAGGGACTGCAGCTCTCCAGCTCCATGCTCCACCAGGAAGGCCATGGCGAGGCCCCACGTGATGTGCACATCCAGATGGCAGTGCATCAGCCACAGCCCCGGGTTGTCGGCGACGAACCGGATGACGACCACCCATTCACGGCACGCCAACGTGTTCGCGACGGCGGTCGTCAAGGTTGAACTTGGCGGTGTCGGTGGCGGCGTTGAAGTTGCCGAAGCCCTCGGCGAGGCTTTAGAAGTCGTAGCCGTGGATGTGGATGGGGTGGTTCTCCCCTGCGAAGATGTTGGTGCCCTGGAGCACGATCTGCACCACGGAGCCGTACTTGATCTTGTAGACCTTGGTGCCAAAGACGGCCGCCGAGCGCGCGGCTTACGTTCGCGCCGTAGTCGAACCGCACCTGCCGGCGGGTTGGTGGGGAAGTCGGCGGTGAAGACGTCGGGCGCGCCCTGGTAGTGCGCCTGGAGGATGGAGAGGCTGGAGGGGAGCACAAAGGAGACATTGTTGATGCTCGCCGCGAACCGCGTCCCATTGGGGCCGCCACAGTTCTGGCCCTTGGAGCAATTGAAGAGGCCGACGCCGACGGTGAAGAAGAGGTTCTCTCGGCCGAACGTGTGAATGAATGAGAAGAGAGAGAAGAGGAGGTGAGGGATTAAAGAAAAGGAAGAGAAACGCCACATCAGTTCCCCTCCTGGAAAAACCAGGCCACGCAGACGCCACATCAGCAATACCACCGCACAAAACAGCCGGAGGGGGTAGGTTGTCTGGTTTTGCAACTTAAGAGTGTCAAAGGGCCGATTTTTTAGTTCAGGGGGTTAGGTGTCCGCATGTCGATACTTAAGGGGGTAGAATGGACTTCTTCCTAAGTAATAACCGGGGGGGGGGGGCTGGCCCCCCCTATCGATCAAAACTTGTTTGAGTACCTACCTAATTGCGCATTAGTAATCACTAGAGTTTGCATATTAAGTCCCAGCAGATGAAACTTTCTTCACAACTCCTAGCTAGCAAGCCCAATAAGGACTACATAGTAAAAACTCACAGCTAAAGTAATTCTTTTCAACAGAACATTGGAGGGAACCTTCTAGAGTTATAATATTGTCCTATTTGATTTGAAAATATGCTGTGCCATATTACTAACTATATTGAAATTGATGCTCTTTCTAGGTTGGCTTGGCTTTGAAGAAATTATTTGAGGATGGTTTGGTTAAGCGTGAAGATTTGTTTATCACCTCTAAGCTATGGTTAGGCCTCATTTCTCAACCTTAGTTGAAGCATTGTGTGGAATAGTATCTTATGTAACTTCCAATTTTGTGTCGTCATAACTCATAAGTATTCTGAAATTTTCAGGTCTGGTGATCATGCACCTGAAGATGTGCCAGAGGCAATTGGCACTTCTCTTAAAGATTTGCAGCTTGACTACTTAGATTTGTACCTCGTAAATCCCTATGCTTGATAGTATATCCAGTTATTTGTTTATGTACTGAGACATGCCTGTATTTACTATATACCAAAAGTTTAAGAGCACATAACCTCCTTTCTTTCCAAATTTCGTTTCTGCGTGACGTGAACCTATTTTTGTCTAGAGGTAATTGTTTTTGTTTAAATTTCCTATACATGGAGTGCAAGTCATTAGATATTTATTTCATTCAAAATGAAAATCACAACAGGACCATCAAATATAATTTCTTTGTATTGGGCTTTGCATAACACGGTGTCTGTTCCCTATCCATGACAATATGAGTTATGTTAGAGATATATTAGAGATAAAATAGGGACTCTTGTGTATTGTCTTATCTGTATATGGCATACACCTCATGTACTTCTATATATATTGCCCATTGGGCCTCTTCAATATACAAGCGATATTCATAACATGGTATCAGAGCGAAGGATCCAAACCCTAGTCTCCTAGCCTTCGTCACTTCCGTTGCCTTCCGCTGCCCGCTGCCCCCGGGAGGAGCAATCTTCGCTCCCGGGGGTGGCCTCGTATTGCGACTTCATCTTGGCGTCCTGATCTCGTGCCCGAGACGCTCTTCTTGGCCGTCTCCCCAGATCCAATCTGGATCAGGCCTCCTTCTCTGGATGCCTTCTTGGGTCACGTCGGGGAACAAAGGTCAGCAGGTCCGATGCAGATCCTTGACGACCTTCAGCTTGGGAGCCGTTGGCTTGCAATCCCCGTGTCGCCGGCTACACGATTTTCGCGCGTGCACGCGCCGCCGGCTCCTCTGCTCGACGTCCTCCCAGCACCACCTCCCTTTTCGTGCAGCCGGTGTGGGCGCTGGCCCTGTCCGTCGTTGGCCTCCTCGTCGCGGCCCGCGTCGTGCGCCTCGCGCTCTGGGTCTACACCGCGTTCCTCCGCCCCGGCAAGCCCCTGCGTCGCTGCTACGGGCCCTGGGCCATCGTCACCGACGGAATCGGCCGCGCCATGGCCTTCCGCCTTGCCGTCGCGAGGCGACCTGTACGCCCGCTACTTCCACGACATGGACGAGGATCACGCAGGCCGTGCTCCCAGGCACGGTGGAGACGAGGTGTGACGCCATCGTCGCTTGGCCTTGCCGCGGAGGGAGGCAGAGGCGGACGGCTGTTGGTTAGCACTCGCGCTGCGCATCTGGGCATTGATGTTGAGTACAGATGCTAGCAAGGGCATTGATGTGCAATGCCACGTGCCCTTGTACGTGGCAACAAAGTGTTGTTGGCGTTTTGAGCTGTGTTGGGGTGCTTGCTGCTGTGTGCTACTGTCGGTGGAGCTATTCGGTGCTGCTTTGGGCCGTATTGGATTGCATGCGGTGCTTCTATGCTAGTGCTATTTGCTGCTAGTCCTTGCTGTCCGGTCGTCGTCTTTGTCTCTTTGCTGCTAGTTATCTGTAGTTTTTTTTTCTTTCTTTCTTTGTGTCCTTTTTCTTCCGCTGCGTTCATCCAAATCCGTCAAACTTTATCTTTGAGTTCGTTTATGCCATGCGAGTCCACAAATTTATTATCTTTCGTAAAAGCATAGGAATTTCTTTTGCATGGCAAGCGGCCACGTTCTTCTCTTGAACCGCAGATCTGCCGCCCGCTTTTAAGGCATTGCGCTTCTTCTCTGATGCGTCTCGGTGTACTTTTTGTGCATTGCGCCGCGCTTCTTCTGCACTGCGTCTCTGCTGCGCTTCTTGTGCATTGCGTTGCGCTTCTTTTGCACTGTGCATCCGTTGCGCTTCTTGTGCTCTCTGCGTCTCTATTACGCTTCTTGTGCACTGCATCTTTATTGCGCTTCTTGTGCACTGCGTCGCCGCCGTTTTGGGCTTCGATCTGTGTCGTCATGCTTCTATCTATTCCTATTCGACTTGACAATTTTATCTTTTTGTCGGTGTCATCATCTTCTTCGTCATGTTACCGCGGTCGACTTTGTTGCGGGACCTTGGATGTGAGGAGATCTTTTATCGACATATTTTTCAAGAGCTGTATGCTACGACGACATTATCAAGACTTGGACTTTGGATTTTTCATATTTTAGTGTCAACCCTTTCCAAATACAATGCTATTGCATACGCCTTGCATTTGCAGGGGGTGTTAGAGATATATTAGAGATAGAATAGGGACTCTTGTGTATTGCCTTATTTGTATATAGCATACACCTCATATACTCCTATATATATTGCCCATTGGGCCTCTTCAATATACAAGCGATATTCATAACAAGTTATACACTTGTACTTGTATATCTTACCCTCTGACCAAGTTTTGTGGCACTAAAATTATATTTTCAAGACTGTTCTGTGTTTGAGAACATATTAAAGAAATTTGTAAAACACAACTCTCAATGGAACCGAGTAATGAATCGCCAAGAACAACATAGCTGCTTTAAGCGTATGCCAGTGGTTGACTGCAAGGACTAAAGTCTGTGGGGTCAAATATAGAGTTTTCAATTCTTGTGGGGGTCAGTTCTCTAAAATTCCATGGGCTTATCTGCAAATCCTTATGACTGTAGTGCTGTTTTCTAAAAAGCTGTGGGGTCCATTGGTTGTTACCTGACTTGGTTGTTGAAATGACCTTATGTTACAGATTCACGGTCCAATCCGTATAAAGAAAGAAACAACGATGAGCCCTGAAAATTTTCTCCCACCTGATATTCCCGCTACATGGGGAGCGATGGAGAAATTATACGACTCCGGCAAAGCTCGTGCAATTGGGGTGAGTAACTTTTCTTGTAAGAAGCTGGAGGATTTGCTTGATGTTGCACGTGTGCCTCCAGCAGTCAACCAGGTTGAATGCCACCCGGTTTGGCAGCAAGACAAGCTCCGTAGGCTATGCCAGTCGAGGGGTGTTCATCTTTCTGTAAGCTTGACATATCATAACTAATATTCCAGCATTCATTTCAGTTTTCTGTAAGCTCCTACCTTAGTTTGTCGATAATCAGTACTGCACTGTTGCCCTAGGTTCTTGTTATAAACTGCCAATTGCGTTGTTGCAGGCATTTTCGCCATTAGGTTCGCCTGGATCACCTGGGGTCAATGGGGCAAGTGTCCTTAGCGACCCCATTGTCATCTGTATTGCCGAGCGGTTGCAGAAAACGCCTGCACAGGTCGCCCTACGCTGGGGTCTTCAATGGGGCCAGAGTGTACTTCCCAAAAGCGCCAATGAAGCAAGGATTAAGGAGAACTATGACATATTTGATTGGTCTATTCCTGAAGATTTGATGGCGATGTTCACTGAAATCAAACAGGCATGTCTCAAGTCTCAACACATCTTTCTTCCGTTTTTCACGTCCTTGATTTCTTGTCTATGCTTGTTACTTATTAGGGTATCTTGTAGCCTAACCATATGCACAAGGAAAATTAGAATGCTTCACAGCATTCTTTTCGAGAAGAAACATATCAATGGAGAACTCCAATGCTTACGTTTTCATTCTTGACATCCGAGATTTGGTTTGGTTTGAAACATGCAGGTAAGGATGCTGAGAGCGGAATTCGCGGTTCACCCGCTAAGCGTTTATAAAACCTTGGAGGATTTTTGGGATGGTGAAATCTAAAGCATATGAACTTTTCTGGAGTGAAAAAACTGAGTGATGAAGACACTGCATATCTGCAGTACGTTTATTCATGTTAAATTAAAATAAATCATTCTGCATATGCTTCCCCCCCTTCTCGTTTTGGAGGCAGCAGATGCTTTTCTTGAACATCTGAGAATGTAATAATACATGCCGTCGTTCAGAGAAAAATCTCTAAACGAATCGCCCTGCTGTTCTTCTGTTATCTTGTTCTTTGTGATGTTCAAAGAGGTTTTATAAATATATTACAATAGTAATCGGTGGTTAAAGTTGTATTTTAGAGACTGTGATGATATCCACAATGACTTGTTTTTTGTGAACTACAAAGAGTAATAATATATTTGTTCCCAACCTAAATATTAAAAGCGAGCAACCAAACAAAGACTACTCCCTCCATTGAGATGTTATTCTAGGATTTTACACATCAACCAAAGGAATACATGGAAAGACCATATTATACTTGTTCAATGGGTATTTTATTACTCTTGAATAGTGTGTTACTCTAATAGTTAGTAGTAAATGATCTTAGAAATAGACATGAACAATGAAGGGAAGGGTATACAAAGGGAAAAAAATAGTACAAAGTTATCTAAAAATTGTGAAATGACATGTAATTGAGAACAAAAAATTTGAAGTATTCGGAAATGGAAGAAGTATCCTAGTCCACCGCAATCCTTGGGTATAAACGGAGCGAAAGTTGAGGTGCAAAGAGATGGGCCACGTCGCTCCGATTCTCCTTCCCCGTTTGATCCCACGTGCTCTTCATCCTTGTTGTCCGATTTTTTTTGGTTTTGCGTGCCCGTTCCTTCGCGTCGACGCAGCTGCTTCGGTTCCTTCCTCATTCTCATCCCCTCCAGATCTTCATCCAGTCTCCCTCTACGCTTTCTCTGCCGCCGCTCCTACCCTTCCCCTCCCCCGCCCCTGCCTCAATCCCCTCCACCTTTCTCTCCCCCGGCCCCTGGACCCATCCCCTCCACCTTCCTTCGCTTTGTCGCTTCTACCTCTGTTTTAAGCTCCACGCCCAACCAGATCCCTTCCCCCCGCCCGGCTGCCGCCCCCTCCCCTTCGTCCCCACGCCTCTCCTCCCCTAGCCGACGCCCCACGCTTGGCCCACTCCCCCACACCCGCGTCCGATCCGCACGCCCCTCTGCCCCCCTACGGTGGAGCCTTGTGAGTCCGAATTGGTTTCTCTTAGCTTTGGTGGTAGAAGTGTGACCCCTGGATTGGGTTTGTGCAGTGGATGGAGCGGAAGGTGTAGGAATCCTGGCCGTGGAATTCTATGCGTGTTTCCTCCGACCCCTGCCCCCCTTTGGAGTGGTGGGAGGGAGGTTAATTGTGCCTGTGAATGATAGAATTTTACCAAGTAACCCAACTGGACGAGAAGCATAGAAGAAGAGAAGAAAATAATGAATGTATGTAGCCCAATTTCGTACTTTATGTGATAAGATTTGCATGGACGAGTCTCGATGCTCAGCATGCACTGATCGAAATTTCAGCTGGATCATCGAATAGTCTATCGATAGCAATCTTGTGCTATGCTTTATAGGATCATTCTGGGAAGTGATAGCCTCGTCTGAATGGCTTCTGGTTCTGAAGAGTTCCTGGAACTCATCAAGAGTGCGCTTCTGACAGCCCTGGAGGGTTAGTATTTTCAGCATTTGGAACTTTCTGATTTTGGGTTGCTTCAACAACTTTGTGTTGTCAGCGAGTTCGGTTTCCATAGTTCCTCAATTGGGTTTTCTCCTTGCAACAGCTCTTATTCCAGTCTCCCTGTTTGGGATTATGACATTCAGCCACAAGATTGGGTTGTATGATGTACAAGGTCCGATTCAAGTTGTGAAAAATGTTTTCATTCCTCCAGACTTAGAAGAAGATGGGCTGCCGGTTGCCCTGGAAGATGCCATGCCCCTACTTTCCTTTTTGGCTCCTGTATGTTACGAAACTATTTTTTTTTAGCAAAAAGGCAGGAGCTCTGCCACATTCATTAAAGATAGAGAAAAGGAACAAGATTAGGGCTCAGGAGGAAAAAAAAAACAGAGGCGCAAGGACCGAAAGCTCGCGACAAACAACCACGAAGCTTCGGCTAAACTAAACGAGAAAAGCTTGCTCCCACAGTTGGATGTCCTCTCTGATTTTGAAGGCGAGCTCCTACGAGCTCAACTCCACATTTTGAAAAATCCTTCGATTTCTTTCCTTCCAAATGTTCTAGACTATATAGATGACAGCACCGTTGAAACTTTTCCTATCTCCTTTGAGCGTCTGTTGACTAGCTTGATGCCACCAAGCCATTAAGCTACTGGAATTCTGAGAGGGAACACAGCTCAGTATGTTGCAGTTTGAGAGGCTGAACACCCTAGTCCAAGTCTCAAGAGCGTAGGGGCACAACAAGCATAAGTGCGACGACGTTTCGGGGGCTTGGTTGCACAGGCTACAGAGAGGTTGATGTGGCCAACCTCTCTTTGCTAGGTTATCAGCTGTTAGGATCTTGTCGAGGCTTAAGGTCTAAGCAAAAAAACTTGCATTTGTTTTCCGTCTTATTGCAATTCTAAGGAGCACTGAGTGCTGCCTTGGAATTGCAATAAGTAGGCTGATTTAGAGGAGTATTCGCCGTTCAACGTCCAAGACCAGACAATGCCATCTTGGGTGTTCGGATTGAGGTTGATTTGCTGAATTTTGGTCCAAAGGGCAATGAATTCCTGAAGTTATTGAGAAGTGTTGAGAGATCTCACCGAGCGGATCCAATTGTTTTGATATAGTTCCTTGAAAACCGATCTATTCTTTCTCGTGGCAATTTTGAAAAGGTTGGGTGCTAAGTATTTTGGTGCCATGTTTGAGAGCCAATGATCGTGCCAGAACTTTGCCTTTTGGCCATTCCCAAGCAACACTACAGTAGCCACCTGGAACAATTGTTTATCAGTTTCGTCGCAAGGCACCTCTGTTCTGACCCAGGGTTTAGAGTTATTCTTCCATTCACGCCACAACCATCTTAGTCTTAGGGCCTGGCCAAATTTTTTGAGGTTAGAGATTCTTAAACCGTCCAACTTCTTTGGACGACAAACTCTCTCCTATTTGACTAAGGAGTGCCCTGCATTAGCATGATCAAAGCCCTTTCAAAGGAACGATCGTCTAATTATGTCTAGTTTCTTCCTTGCCCACTTTGCTAATGGGAAAATGGTGAGATGGTAGGTTGGAAGTGAAGATAACACTGAGTTGACAAGGGTTAGCCTGCTTGCTTTGAAAAGGAGTTTTCCTTTCCAGCTCGGTAGCCTTGAAGCTATCTTGTCTATAATCGGCATGATGTGGATTTTCCTTAGCTTGCGCGTGTGAAGCGGCAAACCTAGGTATTTGCAGGGGAATTTCTTAGAGGTCGAGCTTAGCACATCTAATTGGGTAGACTGTGCTTTTCTACAGGTTTGTTACTAGGCCTGTCACTTCCCCAAAAACTTGCAAGATTTGTTGAAAGGCTTGGATTTCGATCTTTATTGGATTTAAAAAGATAGCTGCGTCATCCGCATAAAGCGAAGTTCTCATCCGAATTGCCCTTGATTGAATCGGAGAAAGAATATCCTGTTGGGTTGCACGATCAATGATTTTAGCAAGGAAGTCAATCGCTATGATGAAGAGCATCGGTGCAAGAGGGTCTCCTTGGCGGACCCCTCTGCGATGGTGGAAGCTTTTCCCTGGCTTGCCATTAATAAGGATCTTGGATGACGAGGTAGCGAACAAGATCAATATCCACTCCCTCCATCTGGGGCTAAACCCAACTTGTTCCAACACTTCTAAGAGGTACCCCCAATGTATGGAGTCAAACGCTTTTGCGATGTCCAACTTGAAGAACAAGGAGGGCGTGTTGGTTGTGTGCAGGTTGCGGATCACATTTTGAGTGTATAAGAAATTATCCTGAATACATCTTTTCTTGATGAAAGCACTTTGGCAGGGAGAGATGATTGAATTCAGATGGGAGGCCAAACGGTTTGCTAATAACTTGCAAAAAAATTTGCTGACGCTGTGAATCAGGCTAATTGGTCGGAAATGTTACGAAACTATAGGAAGTGTTACAGCTTGGTTTAGTCAATATGAACATATCGTGTAATGTTAAGATAATTTATGAGCAGGTTGACACATGCAAGGATCGAATTGCTGCTGCCCTGGAGACACTGTGACCTACATCTTCATGGGAGAGAGGTGCTGCTTCCGGGCAGGAAGTGGATACTGTTTTGCTTGGTGGCCGAGGTTTGGGAACAACCATGTCTGCTCTAATTGACTGCCTAAATTCGGAGTATGGGACTAGTTTTGCTTTGGGTAGGTTAACATATTTCCCTTTCTGCAATTTTCTAGAAATGCCTTTTGTCAATTAGGTAATTACTTTCCTAAGATATTGTATGTTGCAGAAAACTTTGTACTTACTCTTTTTATGCCTAACTAGCAATGGTTTTCTTCTTAATTCAAGAACAGCTAGGGTATTTGCTTTTCTGTCTGGTGCTCCGGATTATGGAGGTCAACTAGACACTAGGAAATATGGTGAGCAATATGCTAGCAAAGGGGAAGACGCTGACCTTGCATTGCTCCCTGAACAGATGCTACATAAATGCCAGATGGTGATTTAAGCATAAGTCCTAGCCATGCTTACTGCTGGATTATAGGTCTTCCTTCTGGTTAGATGGTGATTTAAGCATGAGTCCTAGGCAGCACAGATGAAGAAATCTTTGGAGGTGGGTTATCTCTGAACATTATAGGACTTCCTTCTGGTTGGTTGTTGATTTGGCTCTATCTCTTTACATATTAATCACTACCAAGGCGATGAAAACTAAGTATGCGGGGGTGGAAGAGAGGGTTACCAGACTCTTCTCAATACTGACATGAAGAGAAAACTTGACCGTTTGTTGTGAGTCGGACATATTCTGGTGATTCCTTTGTATTTCTACTACACTTTGTAGTTTGTAGCACAAAATATATGGCTACAAACACATTTGCTGTAATACCAACTTATTCTCCTGTTTGCAGGGTATCTTTCTTCAAGCTGCTGTTAGCTACAGGCAGAAGATTGGATTTAATGCTAATTGCATCTTGGTGCTACATGATCTTCCTGTTCCTATACCCCGAACATTGACATATTCAATAGTTCAATTGTTTTGTTTTATTACAATTTAGGGATAGTACTAAGCTTTTTGTTTTTTCACGAACATTGTTGATAGAGCCTAAACCACAAGAACCCTCGGCGGCTACTAGTGCTAAACAAAACTTGAGAAGCCAGGTCTTTGTCTTCTGGACTACCCATACAGTCATACACTTATACTCAGTCCACACCGCATACCGTATTCTCAACGCCGCTCCGCAGTCTCTGCCTCCTTGCATTGCCTGCCTCGCCTTGGCCGTGTCACCCCTCTTCGGCGAGCCGGCTCAGGGACTCTTGGCGAGAGACGGCAGAAAGGTGCCGCCTTTCCGCGATATCGCTGTGTAAGGTTCGATGATCAGCTTTTACTGTCCCGCAAAGTAACCCCTCCGTCTTCTTGTTGTGCAATGGCAGAGACAGTTTCTTTGACGAGATAATTGCCAAAATACCACACCTTTGTGCTGCCTTTTGTAAAATACCATTAAGTTCGATGCAATAGATTATTTGCCACAACTTATATTGCCACTTCGTTAATTTACCCTTTTAGAATATCTAATTCATATTTCAGTTTAATGACCCTAGCCCACATGCGAAAGGTCATTTTTGCCCCTCCGGTTAGTTCCTCAGTCCCGGACCTGGTTGGGTCGAGCCTTTCCACCCAAGCCCTTCTCGCTCGCTTGACCACACCCTCTGCCCCTCCTCTCTCTCGCTCACGACCACCCTCTGCTGGCAAAATCCGGCGACTGCAAGCTTTCCCGAGCCAAGCTACGATGTCTGAGGGTAGGTCCTATGGCAGTCACTCTACCCCTAGTCGTGCGCCTTTGCCGGGGCACATGAATAGTGGTTTTCCCCTCGTCGACTGCCCTACTTGCGGAGTCGAGAAGGTGGTGGAGCTCACCTTGAAGATGAAGAACAACTCAGGGAATATTTTCTTCAAGTGCTCGAGGAATCAATCCGGAGTAAGTTGTTGGCTCCTTTTCTCTATTTGTTGCATTTGGCACTGATTTTGGTTGGATTACGCAAGGCTAGGGTTATATGGTTCGACGTTTTTGGAGAAATTAGGGAGGAATTGGTACTGATTAGAGGTGCATCGTGGCTAGGGTTTTCTTGTAGTGCGATTTGTAAGGAGAAATTTTGACTAGAGTAGGGATCCACCGTGGCTAGGGTTTTACGGTTGCGTCGTGGCTAGGGTTTTAGAGTTGTGCTATTTTGGAGAAATTAGAGAGGAATTGGTACTAATTAGGGTTGAACCGTGGCTAAATTGTATTGATTTTATGCTTGGCAGGTTTCGAATGGTTGTAATTTGTCTTGTGGATCGACAAGTACCAGCAGTACCTGGTGGACATGGGGCTTCTTCATGAGGACACTACATGCCTTGAGGATACCATTCTAGAGCTGTTTGAAGTTAGATCTGACCTCAAGGAAGGCTACGATTCTATGAAGGATGAGTTGGACGCTCTGAAGGCTAGCGTTGCCTGGTTCAAACAAGATATGGCTACATTGAAGGCTTTTGCTTGCAACGGGGATGCGAAGCTAAGCAAGCTCACGAAGATAGCAAAGATGCAGATGGTTGTGAATACAATACTTGGGTTATTTCTTTTCCTGGCAGTGTTCATTGTGTTAGCAAAGTAGGCAATGCCCTATGTAATGGATGGTAGTTTGCTTTTGTCTAGGTGTAATGAATGTTTATGGATGGTAATGTATGATGATGGATGCTTATGCTTATGCAATGAAGACTTATGGATGGTAATGCATGGTCATGTATGGTTATGGTGTGGTAAATGGATGATTTTGTTGATTATGTCTGCCTATTCTCTGCTTATGGTGCTAAATGGATGTTATGGACAAAAAAACTATGTTGTTGTACCCTAAATGGTTTTGTTAGGTTTTCAACCAAAAAATGTTCTGAGTTCAATTGGTATTATCAGTTTTTAACTACTTCATTTTGTAAGTGTTTGAATGGTTCTTAGTATTTCAATAGGTATTGTCAATTGGTACTGACTATTGACAGGCATCACTGAGTTCAATTGGTATTATAAGTTGGTACTAACTATTGACAGAATCCAGATAGCACAAGAATGGGCTGAGTTGAAATGAAGCACTTCTAACATAGCAGAGAATCTAGAATGCAGAATGCAGAATCTAGAATACATAAGAAGTGACCATTTAGTACATCCAGCATGGTAGAATGCAAAATACATAAGCACTTCCAACATACATAATCCGGAATCTAAAAGCACTTCCAACATCCAGAATCCAGAATACATAAGCAGTGGCCATTCAGTACATCCAGAATACATCCAATGTGGTAGAATGCAAAATACATAAGCACTTCCAACATACATAATCCAGAATCCAGAAGCACTTCCAACATCCAGAATCCATCCAGCATGGTAGAATGCAAAATACATAAGTTGCCAAAATATCCAAAATGCAACCCTAATACATAACTTCTCTTAGGTCTTCTGTTTCTTCTTCTTTGGGGTCATATTCTTGACAGGTCTTGCTGGAGATGCCTCACCTCCCAAAGCCCGTGCCAGTTGCCTCGAACAAGATGATCTAGTTAGAACTGAATATGGATACTAAAGTGGAACAAGCAAAAAGTATTTCACCTTCTTGTGATAGGACTAGGGCTATCACTCAGTACAACAGGCATGGTGAACATTAACCTCCTAGGTGATATGCTTAGACCTCCCATTGTTGAAGTGCTTGGGCATCCCTCTCTTGAAGTGCCTGCACCTTCTGTTCTTGCTGCACTCTTCCTTGCTTTTCTGGACTTCTTGTGTCAAGCCCACAATTACAATAGTTCATGTATCAATCTGGAAAACCAAAAAGCATTTAATTTAATATGCATGTACCTTTTCTTTGTCCCACTCAGTGGACATGCTGCCTGCCTATGCTTCAGCTCCCCACATCTCTTGCACCTGTTCAGGCTTTCCAACTGAACCAGTTGCTTTGCCTTACCCCCTTTTTCCAAGCAACTTTTAATCCTCAATTTTCTAGGCCTTCTAAAAGATCTTTTGGCTAATGGAGGAAGCAGCTGAAAGCCAATGTCCACCTTTGGCCATTGAGACTTTTCTATTAGTGGTTCAATTTTCCCTTCATAAGTAGCTCCAAACCTTTCTAGTGAGTAGTACTCATGTACATAATCCTCCATATTGACATTTCTCAAAGATGTTAGGAATGCCAATGCATGCTCACATGGCTTACCTATGTGCTACCACTGAAGGCAAGTGCACTTATGAGTTGATGCCTTGACAACATGCCTCAGGTTGCTATTATTAGTGTCCCTCACCTAAGCAATCCAATTGGCAGATGCTGGAGCCTTCAGGTGGGCTAATCCTCTTGACTTGATCATCAATTGTTGTAAGACAACTAGTAGAATCCTCCCTTGCAGCCTTTCCCCAATTATTCTCCTCTTCTCAAACAACACCATAACCATCTCCCTTAACTTGTCTGCAAGTTCATCCAGAGGTAGGTCCTTCACATCTCTCACCCAACCGTTGAAGGACTCTAAAAGGTTATTATTAATATAATCACACTTGATGTCTTGTTTAAAAGCACATCTCATCCACATTTATTTGTGATACCTTTGAAGATAGTCAGCCACCTGAGGGCATGCTGTCAAAACTTTGTTTATGTAGTAGTAAAAAACATCTTGCTTATATGCCCTAGCTGCAGGCCACATATGTCCAAAGCAGTCACCATTGAATTTCTTCACAAAATTTTGCATGAGGTGCCTAAAACACTCTCTTTGCTTAGCTTGAGGAAAAACCTCCTTAACTGCATTTTCTAGACCCTTGCAAGCATCTGTGCATACAGCCAGGTTAGGAAGATCACCTATTGCCCTCTGGAGCTGTCTCATGAACCATGTCCAGTTATCCTCACTTTCTCCATCAATGAACTCAAATGCTACTAGGAACATCCAGTTATGACCGCCTAAAGCTGTATAGGATGCTAAATGCCCATTCCACTTTCCATTAAGAGCAGTTGAGTCTATACTAATGTATGGTCTACAACCTCTCAAAAATCCCTCAATGCTGGGCCTAAATGCAATAAAGAATCTGTGGAAGTACACATTACCTTTCACTCTCTTACTATCAATCTCTACCATGCTTCCTGGGTGTAACGCCCCTTTTTCTGATCTTTTTGAAAATTTTTAAAATAAAAATAACTATTTGGTTTTGTTGAAGTTCTAAAGCTTAACTTGAGATTTTGGAATATAAAAATAATTTAAATGACTAAATCTAACTTCAACTAATTAAAAATTTTGGTTTGGAGTTTGCTGGAGTTCTCTGGTGTTTAAAATCCCCCTTCTCTGTTTGTTCCATTCTCCCCTCAGCCTAGCCCCTCTCCTTAGGACCTCCCTCGACCTCCTCAGGACCTCCCTCCAGGACCTCTCCTCAGGACCTCCTCGACCTCCTCAGGATCTCCCTCCAAGACCTCCTCAGGACCCCCCCTTGGTCATGACCTCCTTGTGGTCACGACCACCCTCTCGGTCACGACTAGACCTGTTCAAACGCCGAGCCAGGCCGGGCTTGAAAAGGGCAGTCGAAAATCTCCAGGCCCGAGCCCAGCCCGGCCCGGAAATTGTTTTTCCTATTTAAAAATATTATTTTAATAATTTTTGGAATAAAATAATAATATTTAATTCATTTCCAGAATTAAATAAATATATTTTTATTTTTTAATCGTTTTTACTGGAATTTTGGGGGTCGGCGCTTTGTTGGCCGAATTCCAATCCTAAGCCCGGCGGATCGGGCGGGCTCGGGCCGAGCAATGGCCGGCCGCGTGCGTGAAACAGTCTAGTCACGACTACCCTTTCGGTTTCGACCAACCTCTCTGTTTTGACCATCCCCGCCCTGGTCATCTTCCACCTCCACCCGTATCAGTGTCATGCACGCGTTTCGTGCCGACTCACCTACCCCCGCTGCGCGCATTAAATGCGCTTGTCACTGTCGCTCTGCGCCATGCCTCTGCTCTGTCCCGTCACCTCAACTCACCTGCTCCCATCTCGTCGCTCTGCGTCGGCCAGAGCTCCGCTCGTGCGGCCCCTGTCGCATCGCCGCAACTCCCGCCGCTCCATCCTGTCGCCCTGTCCCCCTCCTTCCTCTATAAATAGCGCACTATGGAGCCTTTTGCCCTTTTTCACTCCTTTTGTTTTCCCTCAACTTTCTCTTTCTCCCTCGCTCTCCTTCATTTGCCAAGATTTCAAGCTCCTAGTGCTCCGTCCGAAGCTCGCACTGCCAGGAGTGTGTCACCGTTGAAGGTCCTTTGTTGTTGACACCTCCACCTCTGGCATCACCTCACTGCACTCTTCACAGTGCACACCTCCTCACTGCCAGAGCGCCGTCGCAAGTTGCATCTCGCCACCGCCATTCTCCCTCGCCTCCGACCTCCCCCTCCGGCCTCTCTCTCGGCCCTAGTGAGTTTCCCGTGCTCTTTTCCCTCTCAGTTTAGACATCCCTCTTAGTTTAGACTATCTTTTCTACGACCACGTCATGTAGTCGTATTCTTTCCTACGACCGTTTTGAGTAGTCGTATCCTTCCTACGACCACGTCGAGTAGTCGTATCCTTCTTTGGACTTGGTAGTCGAAGCCTTCTTTCGACGTCCTTCCGAGGGCTCGACATCCCTCGTTTGAGCTCCGACTTGAGTGGTTCAAACTTCTATCTTCTTCTAAAGTATGTACCTTTCTGTTTGTTCTAGTTTGGTAATTTCTGGAGTTTATTTGGATTCTATTTGGACTTTATTTGAGTTGGCTGCGTTCTTACGTGTAGATTTCGACAACTCCGGAGAACCTAAGTACACCAAAGAAGTACATCCTCAGGCATTCGAGCAAGGCAAGTCATACCTTTGATCATATTGAATCCCAGTATTTCAAATTATTTAAATTCTATTTTAAATTATTACTGCATGCGTATTTCAATTCAAGTACTTTAAATTCCTGTTTTAACTTGATAGTTATTCCTAATTCCTTTGTACACCCAAACTTGAATGTCATTTGGACCACCCTTAATATTCTAGTAAAAGCTAGTTGGTACATTAGTATGAACTAGAACTTGTTGCAAAACTCTCTGCTTAGTCGAAGCTTAGCTCCAAAAATATTTAATTTGGGGAAGTTAGCCAAAAGCTCAGCTATGATTTAAATTGTTGCTATGGTATGGTCTGTACCATGGAGTTTTATGAAATATTTTAATGTGGTATACAAAACAAAAAGTGGTTTAGACTTGGGCAAAATGGATGTTTGGATGGGTGCATGTTCATGCACGGGATCGATTCATTTCTATGGTCGAGGCCCAGGGTTCTCGTGGAAGTCGCCCAAATCAGTTAAGGACCGGTCTTCGAGCCGCATCTTGCTATGCCCCATCGTACTACCACATGTCCTGAGTGAAAAGGACCCGACAAACTAATTTGTAGCGTTTCACCGTGGTCGTGCCATCCGATTGCGTGGTTGTCTTTTATGACCTACTTTCATGTATTCCCACCTAGCGCAAGAGGGGGCCTGAACCCACGGGTTTCTATCCAAAGGGGGTGAAACCTTAGCGAGGCGGGACTACGGTGGGATGACGCATTGTAAAGGCCTTGTCATGTGCTCTAGACCGCTTACCTAAGGTAGTAAGCGGTGGTATTGATAGATGCCAAACAAACTAGAAAAGTTGTGTCGTATGGGTAAAGTTGTACTACTTCTACAGAGTGTTAAGAACTATTTCGAATAGCCATATCCACGGTCATGGACATGTTAGCAAAGCCACTCCAAGTTAGATTTCTGGTTTTGTTTTCAAAAGACTTTATCAAATGGTTTTGGATCTCTATCCAAATGGGTTTTGGGCGGGTAGCCTTGTGATAGGAGGAAATCCTTCACCACTTGTTGATGAATGTTATCTGACTATAAAACTTGAGTTTTAGAAAAATAATTTTAGTATAGAATAGCTGTTGTGGAACTTAGTACAAGTATTTGGAAAGAAACATAGCTTTATGCAAATCAACTCTATAGCCTTCCGTTGAGATATCCTTGCATGCATTATAATCTGTTACTTGACGGGTGTAACTTGCGAGCATGGTTGTTGTGCTCACTCTTACTTAATTTAATTATTGAGCAGGAGAGGAATGCTACGAGGAGTTGGAGACGGACGACTAGGCTATGCCCTTCAGACGATTGTCTGTGGCGAATCGTGTGGTCTACCTTGCTGTTTTTGCTTTCGCTGTAATCTGTTTGTTGGCTTTATGCCCCTTTTGTAATCAACTCTAATTATTTCAATGATTGTGTGGTATGATTATGTTATCCACTCTTGTTGACTGTGTACACTAGCTACTGATCATAGGACTAGTGTGGAATACATGGAGGACCCAGGATCCTTCGCTCCCAGGCCTGACACTAGGGACCTTAACTCAATCTCAGCCTTGAAGTTGTACAAAAACTGAAAGCTCTTGTCCCAGCACCCATACAGTTCACCCACTGCCTTTTGTCTCCACTTCCCTACTATGTCATATGCCATGGTAACATTGTAATCATCTTGCAGCTTTTCTTGCATCTCCTTGGCTCTCATGTTGGGATGGTCCTCAGTCGGAGATAATGCCCTGTCTGCCACCCAGAACTTGGATGCCATACTAGTTTCGATCCTGCTGCTTGAATAACATAGATGATCATTGACTATCTTGGACACCTGCAAAAATAATAAAACCAGTAAGTACAAACAAATCAGGAAAATAGTTCATGTATGCAACATTAAGATTTAGCAACAAAGTTATTACCCTGATAGCTTTCTTATCTGCAGTCCTGCGAGCTACAATTCTCTAATGGCATCCTTCAGCCCTACATTTCCCAATGAACATTGTAGGGTCAGTTTTCTGGGTGAAGATGTCAAATTGCTAATTTATAGCATACTGTCTAATGGCTAATCTAAAATCTTTCATGGATGGAAACATGCTGCCCATCTACATCTTGGGATGATCCCTATCATAGTTGATGTGCTGCTCCTCGAGTATGTCATCATCCACAAGAATAGCTGCCCCTTCAGTGCTGTCTACAGGTGCAGCACCAGAATCAGCCCTTGCCATCCCTATGTTAGCCCCATGCCTGCCTATGTCAAACTCATCCCTCAAGCACAAAAGAACAAACATGTTATCCTCAGTTATAGCAACATCTCTATCCAATTCATTAGGTCCTTGATCAATATTAATAGTAGACCAGTCCACCCTAACTGGTAAGGACAAGTCATTTCCTTGGTCCTCAGCCTCATCCACTGCTGCTGCTGTGGTAGTACCAGCACAATCATTCACCAAGGGGTCGACTGTAACACTAGACTGGCTAGATAGATATGAAGCTTTGTCTACTATTTCCACTAAGAAACAAACCCATTTCGTTCTGCTGTGGATGTTGAATACATCCAACAATTCAAAGGTGTGTTGAACCCTTTTCATCCCACCACCACACTCCAAATCATTGCACCAAATATGGGCCTCCTGAGATGATCCCTATCTTGTCTTCTCTCCCAACTGTTCCATCAACTTATCAAAGGTAAACCCATGCAAATCAACAATCTATTCCAGATCTTGTCGCCTGTATCTGCATTGGCTACCGTTGTCAAGCCTAGCAAAGTACGGTGGAACTCTAACACATACTATAAAGGCCCTTTCAGGTTCAATCCTACTCGACATTCACACAAAAGATTATTACGGTTAGGGGGACTACAATATTGTATACTTCATTCGATTGAGCTAAGATGGGGGTGGGGAGGGCGCAAAAACAGTACATCGAAAATAACTGGAGGGGAAGAGACCTACCCATTTGGGTCCACTGCGGGCGCTCCTCCAGCAACCGGCTCCTCCACTATGGGCGCTCCTCCACCAACAGGCTCCTCCACCAACCGGAGCCTTCATCAAGCTCAATCCAGTTCCACCCTCAAACCTATGGTTTAGGCATTCACCACATCTATCAAACCGAATCAACAACGAAAGAAGGAAAGACGAAGAGAAAGGGCTTTGGTCCGGGAGTATATCTGCTGAGCCCTTCGCCGCTGCTGGATTTCACCCACTGCACTGGTCTCCGAGACGGTCGTGCCGAGAGAGAGGAGGGGCATAGGGTGGTGGTGGCGAGCGAGAGAAGAGTGAAGGGAGAGAAGAATGAAGGGAGTAACACAGTGTGCTAGAAGGGCTCGGGAGGAAAGTCTCGACCTAGCCAGGTCTGAGACTGCGGAACCGATCGGAGGGGCAAAAATGACCTTTTGTATATGGGCCAGGGCCATTAAACCAGAAATATAAATTAAATATTCAAAAAGGGCAAATTAAAAAAATGCCAATATAAGATGTGGAAAATAATATATTGCATCGAACTTAATAACATTTTACAAAAGGCAACACAAAGGTGTGATATTTTGGCAATTATCCCTTCTTTCACTGGTGGCAGTACCTTGCGCTGTTCTTTCTGCTCTAGAGGTCTAACGAATAGCTTGAATTCGAAGGATTCTCCTAGTCCACAGCTATCTCTTCTCCGTCTATGACCGGAAGTAGATGTTGCGGGTGAAGAATTTTACAAAGATTCCCCAAGCGCTCTGTTGTCTCCATCTCTAGTAGCAGTAGATGCTACCCATAAGAGTTTTGGAGTGTTTCCTGTAGTCTCCAGTTGTCACTGCACTTGATAGCAATAGATGCTTCCAGTTTCTGAAAGCTACTACTCCATATAACAATCCAGATCGTTTGTAGTTTTCTTTTGAGATTAACTGCACAAAATCAGGCCTAGAAACTCGCAAAAACAATTTAAGTGTGCATTTTTCATGCCTTTAAATGCTACTCTGTATCCTCTGGAATTTTTTTAAATAATATTATTTTAAAAGATATTTACAAAAATAAATAGTCGCCCCCAAAAATTATAAAAATATGTCTACAGGAACCTATCGCCAGTTGAACTGGCGACAGGGACCCTATCGCCACCCTGTAGCCAGTTCAACTAGCTATCGCTAGTTGAGCTGGCGACAGGGACCCGGCTATAAAAACCCCAAAAAATCAGTGCGTAATTCATTTTAATTCCAGAAAATTACAAGAGAGAGTTCGAGATGGAGAGAAGAAATAGTAGCGAAGCTCTGCCGGTTCGTCGCGGATGAGAGAGATTGACAGAGCATTAGTTTCGAGCGATCATCTTGCAGGTAAATTTTTCTGAAACTGTGTACGTTACGTCCAAACCTTGTAGGTTAGCAAACAAAAATAGCGACATAGAATTCAGTAAATTAGATAAATGTAGTCAAACTGTGTAGTACATATTTTGAGTTGTGTAGCAACATAGAATAGCGACAATAGCGACATAGAATTGAGTAGGTTAGATAAATGTAGTCGAAATGTGTAGTACATATTTTGAGTTGTGTAGCGACATATAATAGCGACAATAGCGACATAGAATTGAGTAGGTTAGATAAATGTAGTCGAAATGTGTAGTACATATTTTGAGTTGTGCAGCGACATAGAATTGCGACAATAGCGAGATAGAATTGAGTATGTTAGATAAATGTAGTCGAACTGTGTAGTACATATTTTGAGTTGTGTAGCGACATAGAATTGCGACGATAGCGACATAGAATTGAGTATGGTACATTGTGAGATAAACACGAAGTAGCTGATTAGGTCGAAAGAGCAATGAGAATATGTGTGCGCGGTTATTATTTTGTTAGCTTATTTATTATTATTGTGTTAGTGTGCGGTCAATATCTTGTTAGTGCGAAAAATACCATTTAAACTAGAAAAATAGAATGACATGTATTAAATTTGTAAAGAAAATTCGTAGTTGCTACATAGGCTATGTAAAGATGCATGAAAAAAATATGAACTTTATTTTTTGCTGCATTTTTAGGTATGGCAGACGCGAGTTAGTACGAGTTGCTTGACCCAGTGATTGACACGCGTCACCGTAGTCGCCTCAGTACCGTGCTCCCCCCGGAGGGCGAGGCGCCGATAGAGCTTGGGGCGTTCGCCACGCACTTCATCGTGGCATGGAGGCTGCACCGAGACTGGATTCCGAGGTACGTGAAGTTGTGTCCTTCATGCACTCAATCGCGGTCTGATTATTTTGCGTTGACTCTTGTTTGTTCTTAATCGTTTGGACGCAGGTTGAGAGCGGCATGCCTCCTTCCACTAGTGAGGATGGTGGAGGCGACGGTGGAGGACGATCAGGACCAGCGTGCTGGTCGTACGTCTAGGCGTTTTCCGTACGACCGGACCCTGCTGATGGCGCTGGTTGACCGTTGGACGCCAGAGACCCACATGTTCCACCTCCCATGTGGGGAGATGACGCCGACGCTGTAGGACGTGAGCTACCTGACCGGGTTGCCGTGCGCAGGCGCTCCGATGGCGGCGCACGACGTCCCGACCACGTGGCGCACGGACCTCCTAGCCAGGTTCCACGATATGTTGCCGCCAAGCAGCGGGTACGTTGAGTTCAAGCGACCGCACGCCCACGGCGAAGTGGATGCGCCGATTCACGTAAGTGTTCGTAACTATTGTTCTCTCGCAACAATTCGTATGTGAACCTTGGCCGACGATATCGTGTCTTCTTGCAGCCCGAGCGTATGGTGCAGAACCTAGGGGACGTCGCTGTTAGGAGGCACTTCGAGGCCTACCTGTTGTGGTTGTTCGGGTGGGTCATGTTCACGGCTCCCACGGCGAGAAGGTCGACAAGAACTACATCCGTGCGCGCGCGAGGTGGCGGACTCACCGGTCGACCAGATCCCGCGATGCGCGTGGTCCGCCGTCTTTGCGCGCGCGACGTATCGCGCGCCTTGGCGACGCAGCGTGCCGGCGTGCGCGCACGACGGCTCCATCCTCTCGGGATGCCCGCTTCTACTGCAGCTGTGGTCGTTGGAGCATTTCCAGATCGGACGGCCACACCTGGACTTGGGAGCGTACGAGGATAGCTTGTACGTCCCGCAGGACGACCTAGACCGGCCGACCATGGGCACTGTGTGGTGCTGCCGACGGGTTAGTTTTATAGTCATTTATTGTTTTCGTATTGCAATCACTATTTCGTGTGCTTAGTTTGCAATGTTCTATTGCACAGGTCACCTTCACGCCGATCACCTCGCAGGGCTCTTACCCGGAGTACGTTGTGATGTTCAATCAGCTGACCGATGACCGCGTCATCTGGACACCGTATAGTGACGCCAGGGTGATCGCGCGCCCCCCCATGGACTGTCGGTGATGTGCACGTGAGACTACCTGTACTGGTACACGCGGAGTGCCTTAGTACATGATATCTTCGTGGAGGAGTACCAGGTACAGTGTGTCATGCGCCAGTTCGGTCTGCGACAGGATGTCCCAGCCCCTTGGGGGGGAGGCGGGTGCGGGCGCACGTACACGCGTAAGTTCACTCTTTACTTCATTCGTACAATATGTGTTACATCCGCACCAAATATATTTCTTGCCGTCCACAGGTACACTAGGAAGGGAGTTCGTGGCATGATGTCCTGGTCGGACAGGATGGCCCCTTGGGTCGAGGGTTGGAGTAGCGCGCACGAGGACCTCGTCCAGTGTGGGCAAGATCAGTACGACCCCGAGACGTACGGCCAGTACATGGAGTGGTACGCTACTCGGACGAGGCTTCGGTGCGTCCGGGTCGTGGTCGACCCTCCTCGACATGAGGCCGCGACGTCGGACACGTACCCTACCAAGCTGGACTCCGCTTTCCACCGCTGCGTACGTACTCAACGGTCCTTATTTCATATTTAATTTGACATACTTAGGTCTACAACTTGTTGATTACCTGTGCTGGTGGATCTTCAGGAGATTGTCGAGTTGGTAGACTCGCGCAGACATGACAACGCCAGCGGAGACCGCAGGGCTCTCGCGGCGGATCGTGGAGGCAGGAGTACGCGAGTGCACATCGGGGCTGGTCGCACGCGACCGACCGGTGGACCGGCGATCCGGGGACGAGGGGTCACCGAGGTGGCGGGACACGACCTCTGCTCCTCGGGGCGCACGCGTCGTCGTGGCGGTGGGGCGAGCACCTCGGGACATGCCGAGGTGAGTACAACACGCCACATCGCTTCTTCATTTCGAACCTCTAAGTTTGTAACGACTATCTTACATTCATGGTCCTCGGCCCACCCGTACGCGGGCCAGGACTATGCCGCGTCGTCCGAGCACATCTTCGGGCCAACAGGTAAGTTCCGCTTGGTCACGTAACGTCCTTTCCGCCATAGTTATGTTTGTAACGTAATTATTCGCAGGAACGGCTTGGGAGGACGATACATTGTCGCCAGACAATGTATACCTATCGGCACCCATCGAGGACTTTTCGAGGATCGCGTGACACGGTTCTCTTTGAGGCTTTGGTATGCGGCGCCGAAGTTCGTCCCCACCGACGCAGACTCGGTAGCGCAAACCCGGTAACCGACGCAGGAGCAGCCCCTGGCGACACCACCGCAGGCTACTCGCGCGGGTCGGGTAGTCAGGCAGCCCGACCCTCTGACGTACTCGCACCAGCGATGGGCGAGGACCGGGACGACACGCGGGGTCCGCCCTAAGAGGGGACGCCACTAGATATTGATTTCTGTTTGCAACTATTATTATGGTAGCTATGTAAATTTTATTATGTTTGCAACTATTATTATGGCAGTCTCCAGTTTCGGTACCAAAAGCTTTTGAATACCACGTGATCCGACGATCAAATTTTTGACAACGACATGAGCAAACGAGCTAGCTTTCAGGACGATGTGACCAGACGAGCAAGCTTTTTAGGACTATTTGACCCCACGAGCTAGCTTTTCAGGACGATGTGACCAGACGAGCCAGCTTTTCAGGACAATGCGACCAGACGAGGCAGCTTTTCACGACGATGTGACCAGACGAGGCAGCTTTTGGGGCGATGTGACGATGCGATGCGGCTTTTGGGACGATGTGACCGGCGACGCGCCGCTTTTTACGGACGATTTGACCCGACGAGGCACCTTTTACCAAGACGAGAGTCCCGGCTACGGCTCCGTCCGCTCTAGCTATAAATACAGCGCAACTCGTCCAACAAGTCTACAACAGCACCACCAAGTAGAAAACATGGACAAGGAGAAGGAATGGGAGAAAATCCGTAAGCTTTTGAAGGATTGGGTGTCTCCCCATGAGACCAGCGCTCGCTATCATGCCGCTAGTCGAACCTTTCACACACAAAACTTTTTCAGAACTGGTAGATCTGAGGAAGCTGCCTCGTAGTACGCCCAATAGTTTTGGGTCGAGCCGCAACCCCCCACCTATGCCCGCGGAACGCCCTCCGGAAGGGCCCCCGATAGGTGTGCGTCACCCCTATGCTGGTGTCGGGACGCCTCCAAGTGCGTCAAATCAACCGATGAGTGGACCATTGGGCAGCGCTATTGGTGCAGCCCAAACTACGCCGTGGACAGCAACGACAGGCATCCGGTAATAAAACCGTATTTCATGGTACAATGCTATTTTTCTTCGCGTAACGGCGTAACAAACTCTCTTTACCCACCGCAGTCTCCGCCACCCCTATATGACTTCCGGCAGTGGATCGATGACAAGATCCACCCCTACAACATATGGTCATTGCTGACACGGAAGAGCTGGGCCAGGGAGAACATCGAGACCCGTGAAAGGCGCCTCAAAGAGTTGAAAGCTGAGCAGGCCGAGCAAGGTAGGCGGGACAGGCAGCGTGAGGAGCAGGAGCGTGAGCATGCCAGGCGACGAGAGGCCGAGAGGGAGCGGAAGAGGGCCATCGCGGCGAGAGCTAATGTAACATCCCAATTTTCTGAGTTTAAAAATCTTTTAATAGTTAGTAGGGAGAAAATTCACCAGTTGAATTTATTTGAATTTAAATTCAAAAGTTTAATATTGGACTTTACAAACAAAAACCTTTAATGTGAATAATCCCAACATGAACAATAGTCAAAACTATTTTATTTGGGTTCTATGTGCTCAGATATATTTTCTAGATTTTTCTAGAATTTTTCTGAGTTCATCTGCTATTTTCTATTGCTTATTGGAATTTCTGGTATTTTCTAAAATAGAAAAGCTATTTAAAATCTCAAAAAACTCCTTCGGGCCGAATTCCAAAACCCCGGCCCGTTTCCCTCCGCCGTCAGCCCAAATCCCGCGCGAGGCCCAGCTCCCGCGCGCGCGCGCCTCCGCTGACAAGTGGACCCTACCTGTCAACCTCTCTGTCTCTCTCTCTTTCCTTCGGAGCGCCCCGATCATCCTCCACCGTTCGATCAGGGATGGACGGTTGGATGTGCACGATCGATTCGAGTTGCCCGAACGTCCCACTGATTGTGAGCCGTTCGATCTCGGATGGACGATCAGATCTTCGGAGTCCGTTTCACGGTCGTACCGCTTCACACGCGCCCGCGCCCGAGCCACCGTCGCTGACTAGTGGGCCCCATCTTGCCGCGTCAGCATCGTCAACCTCCCGGACTCCTCTTTCCTTATCCTCGCCGCCGCACGGTTTCACCTTCGCCGTCTCCGTCACGGACTCCTTCTGGCGGCCGTATAAAAGGAGGGCACCTCGCCGATCTGCATCCCTTCCCACCGCCGCCGCCTAGCTCGGAACCCTAGCCACGGAAATCGCGAAGAGACCTTGGTGCGCCGCAACTCCGTTGAGCTCGTTCGTCGCCGTCAAAGCCGCTCAAGCCTCGCGTCGCCTCCTCCGAAGTTCGCACAATCGAGGCTAACTCCGGTGACCTCGGTGCCGCCGCAAGTTCACCGAGTCCCGCATTCGCCGCGCGTGACCCAACCTCGCCTAATCGTTGCCGCGGTCATCAGGTTGTCCCCAAGCACGCGTGAGACCACCGTTGTGACCCCATCTCACCTCTACCTCCTGGTGCCACCCGTCGCCGCCGACGAGCCGCCGTTCGTCGAGACCGTCGGGACCCGAGCGCCGCCGCTCTTGTTGTCGTCCACGTCACCGCCACCTCCGCTAGCCACCTCAGCCCAACACCCTCGTGGCAGCCACGTGGAGCCCGTCAGCATCCACGTGGGCATACGCGTGGCGGTCCAAACCTAACCCCGTGAGCCGGTTCGGTAGACTTAGTCTACCGTGGACCGTGAGGCTGACATGTGGGTCCCACATGTCAGTGATTTCTTTTGTTTATCTTTTTCTGAAATTCTGAGGGCTGACGTCCAAGATTGCGCAATAATCCGATTTTTCTTGGAGAAATAATTGGAAATTCGAGAAAATCCAAATTAGGTTTCTTTTAGATTTAAAACTTCCAAAGGCCATAACTTTTGCCTCCTAACTCCGATTGAGCCCATTCAAATTTCTAAATTTATCTAAATTCGAGCTCTATTTATCTGAGATTTTTATTTAATTTTTGGAGCTTGTTTTGCCACTGTTATTTATTTGTTTTGTTTATTTTTGTTTCGTTTGCGAGTAGACGTCGATTCGTCGGTGAATTTTGGTGAAGAAGGAGCACCCCAAGATCAAGACCAGTGCCTAGACCTTTTCCAAGGCAAGCCATACCTTTGATCATCTTGAACTCAGTTTTCAAATTACTTTATGTTAAATTATTGCATTCTACTTTAATTATTTATTTAAATGCTTTGGGCATAGTTATTATCCAATTTGTTATCACCCCTTGAATTTGTATGTCATATTTCCTTGTCACCCTAGATTGGTTTATTAGTTGGTAATGTTGTAGCACCAACGTGAGTTGGTTAGATGCGAGTACAATTGCTTAGCCATGCTACGAGTCTCACCTCTCATGAAAGTTGCAATTATTAAATATGACTAAGTGACTATGGAACTTTGTGTAAAACTGTGTGCTATGTGTTATTACTTCGTGATGGCATGTGTTGCACTAAAACCAACTGGGTGGTAAAGGATTTAGACCGAGGCAAGTGGTGGAAACTGTGTGATATGGTGGAAGCTGTGTGCTTAGGAATGATAATCTGTGTGGCTTAGTTAGAACATGGAAGTCTTGCCTTAGTCAATTAAGGACTTAACTTTGTGTGCCATTGAACTGAGCCTTACTGTACGACCACATGCCTAGTATGGGACGGGCCTAACTTAGTAAGTTATGGATTCTCGGCATTGATGTTCAGGTGGGTAGGTTAGGCTGTGTGACAGGGTGGAGGTGTGACTACTTGGTGGTTGCATCGCGAGACGATTCGTCGCTTCCCTGTCCAATGGTGTGTGTTATACCAATTCTATGTGAGCTGGTGTAGCGGGAAAGCACATCGGGAATGTCAATGTTTGAGATAAAGTTTTCGAACTGTTTTGTTACAATTAGTGCTTGCTACACTAGTTGTATCTTGTGGGTAAAGTGTACAACCTCTGCAGAGTGTTAAATCAATCTATTCGAATAGCGCGTCATGGTCATGGACATGCTCGGGATTTCACACGAGGGTAGTTTTCATAAAATCTTTGGGATGGGAGTGTGTGACCTCAATCATATGGCTATGTGAAATAATCATTTAGTTGTGTGTCTTTGTGAAAACAATTGTTAAATTATTATTGTCTATTTGTTTTGAATTATACTTTCAATCTATTATTGGTATTCAATTGCAAATGTTGCTTTTATGCAAAAGAACCACATAAGCCTTTTCTTTGGAATAAACTCGCATCTATACATTGCATTACGTGGTATGATTTGCGAGTACGGTTGTGTACTCACGCTTGTTGTAAAACTTGCGCCCAAACCTACGTAAGAGGAGGAGTCTCACGCCTTCGAGGAGGAGTTCGCCAAGGTTGTTGATCGTTAAGGTCCGGATCCCGATCGGTTGCCGTGGTGAATTGGTGGGATCTACGCTGGAGTTATTTCCGTTCATTCTTTGCTTTATTCTCTGTTAGCCTGCGTGGCTTAATAAGTGTAAACTCGACCATAAGGTCAAAACCCTTATTTGTTATTCAAACTAATCGCTTACTTTATTTACCGCTTGTGTGGATCGATATTTACCTATGTTAACCCCTGTGTACACTAGCGTGATCTGGACTAGTGCAAGTATACGAGGGTTCCGTAATCGCATGCGGGTCCCGACAGCTAAGGCGCAAGGCGAGGAGTACAACGTCGAGCTGGGCCACAAGGGTAAATGGCCACGTTCCACTCAGTAGTTCTACCATAGTCCTCCACAAATCCCATGTATCTCAATTTCCCTAAAGGTATGCGTGTACCGTCCTCGGTTCATTGTCCTGCGTGCCATGTAACCCCCTTATTCCGATGAAATATCTTGTTGTTATCGTTGCGTCATTTCTCCAAAGTTCTCCAACGGAGTTGTGCAGGAATTCCCGGACACATTATAATATCACTTCGTACTTACAAATCATTAATCCCCCAATCGTCCTCGAAAAAATCTTGCAACAATGCACGACATATTTTAAAAAGATATTTACAACAAGAAATACCCGCCGCAATAAGTTACAAAAATGAATCCCTGTCGCCAGTTGAACCGCTTGTCGTCGGTTCATCTATGTATCGCCAGTTCAACTAGCGACAGGAAGCTATTGCTGTTTAAACTAGCGACAATCCCTGACCTGTATATAACCCTCTTGGAACTCTCGAAATTCCACACAGGACTCAGTCTTACTCAGCAAAAAGAGAAGGAGAGAATAGAAAGGAGGAGAAAAGCTAGCGAAGTTACCGTCGATTCAGCCGACCTCTCGGGTAATTTTCTTAACAGAACGGATTATATGATTTTTGATGTACTGTTATGTAGTGAAGTCTGTTTTACATACTTTTTTGTGGGCTACTTAGTTGCACATATGTAGTTCATGGTGTAAATGTTCTTCACATTGCAGTGCGTCAAATATGTCTGACGTCGTTAATTTCAAAATTTACTACGGCCGAGGGACTATTATGGAGGTTCCCGAGGGAATTGATTTGAGTTATTTCCAGTCAGCAGACGTGCCCCTACCAAGACCTTAGCAACGTACATTCGGTGCTGTTATGCGGTGGTTATTTCACACGTTCCAAGTGGATCGTGATGTCTACGATCTGACATTGAGTTGCCTTGCCCCCCGGGCAGGATAGCCTACGTATTGGGAGTTAGTGTAACTAAAGGGAACAAATTCATGGCGGTCGTATGTATGCATGGCGAGGGAGAGGGGATGGAAATTGGTCCTTCTAGTCCAGGCATTTGCAAAACCCACTCCTGCATCTGCGTCAGAACAAGTAGGAGTTGTTGACACCGAGGAAGAAATAGGTGACTCCAGCGCGGCGCACACAATGGCAGAAGGACAAGAGATTGCTGATGTCATCGATGAAGGCTATGCCGAATTACCTCATTCAGTGAGACAAGCTAGTGGCCTTGCTGACGAGGGGGAGGAGCTTGAAGACCTGGTGCAAATGATGGATCTCGAAGACCAGGACTACATGGCATTGTCCGAAGATGAAGGTTCTGATGACGATGATGATGTAGACCAGCAGGCGGTTCCATCCGAGTGGAACACATACCAGTTCGAGAACCTCATCGTCAAGGAAGGCTCCCATGTACCGTGGGAGTACGACCAAAGCGAGGTCAGACTAGGAGCTACGTACAAATGCAAGGAGGCCGTGCAGGATGCGGTCAAATTCTGGGCATTGTCGGTGCGTCGCACATTCACCATCGTCAAGTCTACCCGAAGATGCTACGACGTGAAGTGCGGCATAGAGGGATGCCCTTGGCGCGTGCACGCATTTCAGCCCAAGTGGGACACCTACTAGAAGTGCTCCATAGTGGTCCCTCACACATGCGTCGTCGCAGAGTCAGTGCAGTCCCACCGGAACCTATCATCAGGCTTCATTGCCAATCTCATGTACGGTGAGATCGTGGATAACCTAGATTTTGAGCCACGATCCATCATTCGGGCCATTGAGGCAAGGTTCCAGTACACTATTAGCTATGCCAAGGCTTGGAGGGCAAAACAGAAGGCATTGGAATCAAGGTTCGGCACGTTCAAGGATTCCTACCACAACCTCCCTGGGCAACTCCGAGTCATACAAGACAGGAATCCCGGCACTCATGTCGACATTCAAGACGCCACGCATCCAAAGTGGCCTAATAAGAGGGTACTACAACGAACATTATTCGCCTTTGGTCCATGCATCAATGCATTAAAAGATCGTCGCCCAATCTTGTGCATCGATGGCACGTTCTCGATCGGGAGGTACAAGGGCCGACATCGATCGCAATAGCGATGGACGGAAACAATCAAGTTCTTCCCGTGGCATTCGCTTTCGTTGAAAGTGAGAACACGGATAGCTGGCTGTGGTTCCTGAAGAATGTGAGGATTTCTGTTGTGCAGGACCGTCCCAACGTATGCCTCATACATGACCGGCACGCAAGCCTGCTGCGTGCAATAACTCAGCTACAACGAGGAGAGAATGTACCACTTCCATGGCCGGATCTACAGAGCAGGTGGTGCATGAGGCACTTGGGTGCGAACTTCTATAAGCAATTCCGCAACAAGGACTTGATGAACCTATTCAGGCGCCTGTGCAACCAGAACCAGTAGCGTAAGCTCGAAACACTCTAGAAGATTCTGGACGACCGACCCAAACCCACGTAAAGGAGCGGCGAGAAGGGCCGCCTGCAGCGACTGTGCCCCGAAGCATTGCCACATCTACCCACAGAGGCTCCTAGTGTCATGAGGAAGACAGGGGCACAGGTCAAATGCTTCTCAGACTGGATTGAGCACAAGCCTAAGGAGAAGTGGTCGCTGCTACATGACAGGGGTGGTGCTCGATATGGTATCATGACAACCAACCTAGCTGAGGTCTACAACTGGGTCATGCGCGGTGCCAGGTGCCTCCCTTTGGTTGGTATTGTGGAGGCAATTCTCCGCGATACCACAAACTACTTTGTTAACAGATGCAGCAATGTGTCGCTCACCATGGCAAATGACAGAGTACTCTACTCCGCCATGATCACCGCATACATGGAGGAGAAGAGTAAGAAGGGTGAGATACACCGGGCATTCAAGATGGGCACGAGGGAGCTTCGCTTCGAGATAATGTGCAGGGATAAAGGACGTCGCGGGACTAACCGCGAGAGGATCACCCATGAGTGCGGGGCAAAATCAAAAATTGGCTAAAGCTGAGGTATATATCGACAGTTCAACTGGCGATAGGTTCCTGTCGCCAGTTGAAATGGCGATAAATACCTCAACTGGCGACAGAGGGGGGACAGAGTCCCTATCGCCAGTTCAACTGGCGATAGGTTCCTGTCGCCAGTTGAACTGGCGACAGAGACATATTTTTGTAATTTTTGGGGCGACTATTTATTTTTGTAAATATCTTTTAAAATAATATTATTTTTAAAAATTCGTATCCTCTGTACCACAAATTTCAAGTGGGGGCCTGAGGAGTAAAGTGTGAAGATTTAGTGGGGTAGAGCCGGAAACTTGGTCACATTTAGTGGGATGGGGCTCGCAAGTTTAACAAAAACTAGTACTTAACCTTTTTCGAGAACACACTTAAGAGCTGTGTTAGACCATGTGAGTAGGTCTATGATATTTTAGTTGATGAATAATTGACAATGTTGGGTATTGATGTTATTCGAGATGTGTGGTGTATGTGGACTTATGTCGGTCAAGTTAGGAAGAACTTGTGCCAGGAAAAGATGGTGTTTTGGTCTTTACATGTGCAGGGTAACTCGGAGGCAATCGTGGTCTACGGCAGTGACCGGGAGGTGGCTTGGTGCGAAGTCATGGTCCAGAGGGTCAATGATGCTGGAGGAGACGATCAGGCTCGAGTTGGGACACGTGGAGATCAAAGATGGATGATACGTGTTGGAGCTACGAAGGTACGATCCAGAGACTTCGACATATGGCAATTTTGAGGTGTCCATACGGCGTGAGGAATTGATGGCTCACGGTGCAGCACATGGGATGGATGTGAGATTGATTGATAGGTGATGGGCTCACGGTGCAGCACATGGGCTGAATACGATTATGTGATTAGGTGGAAAGAGTTTGGATGTTGTACATTGAGTATTTAGGCCAACATGGTTGGCATTAGGGCTGTGCTCTTTGACGTGAAAAGAAAAAGGCTCTCGGCTTGAAGTAGTGACGACGGCAGGTGTGCTGGTTTGGTGGCTGTTTATGAAGAAAATAGGGCCAGCGGCAGGATATTGACGAGGGGTTCGCGGTAGGAAATTAGCCAAGGGATTTTAGCTGCTGTACAACACAGGATTTTTTATGTGAGTTGATTGCTGCTTTTGATTGTGTTGATTGCTGCTTTTATCGTTGCTAGTGGCTACACATCTGCTTGTGGTGGCTTGGTGCTTGCATGCAATGGTACTAGGACATACAGGGAGGAGGTCAAGTGTAGTTGATTGATTTTTCTTGATCGTGAGTTGCTAGTAGTGGCCGTGTGATTTTTGTGTATGACGTGAGGTCAGTCGGCTATACCTAGCATCTATCGGACAGCTCGCGTTGGACTTGAGTCAGTAGTCGATGCAATCGAGGTGGAAGGCGTGACGACACTTGAGATCGAGCGCGGCAGTGTCGGCATCCACGCGCGTGCAGCACAGCGGCCGGTGGCAAATTGTTTGTGATTCTCTGTAGATTGATTCATCTGATTCTTTATTTGAGATTGGGTGCGAAAAATCTCTCATAATCATTCACCCCTTTTGATTGTCATTGATGTTCCTACAAGCTGCGTGACATACTTATAACTGGTCAGTCGTCAATTGCAAGGCGGTACAAGTAACAAATGCACTTTACAGAAGTGTACAAGCATTTCCCTCCTAATTGTTTTTTTTTATAATATCTCTGCTTTGTTCTCTAATCTCGCGCAAGTTTGGCTATCAGATAATCAGAGATGGCTGAATTCTTTGTCCTCAACACCGATGCAAGAATCCCATCGGCTGGCCTTGGCACAACGCAAGCAGAACCTGGCATTGTCAGACAGGCCATCTATGCTGCTATCAAGGGTTGTAAAAATATTGGTTTTCTGAATTGTTGTAAAAAATGACAGCTTTAGCAAACATTCAGAATTAATTCCAGCATAATTAATAGTAAATAAAGCACAATTCCAGCAGTATTTAAATGACAAGATTAACATATACACATGTAAAATCTCCAAGCCATTTAAACATGACAATATGCTCAAAACATAGAACATGTCGACAATTAAAATCAGCATAATGCTCAGATTTAATTGTTTATTTATTGCTCTCAAATGTAGAGTTGCACAAGATTTAATCTTGGCCTTCTCACTACTTATATCAATATTTTTCATTAGTTGAATATGATAACACTAAATCAGATTTTAAACTTAAAATTTAATGCTTTACTAATATGTCAAGTACTATCTCAAGACAGCAAATTAAACTTCCAGTCAATAAAGGATCTTGTGATTAACAGTGCAAAAGAGACACTATATTAGCATATTGAATTTTCGACAGACAGAGAATTGATCATCCTATGGTGCACAGAAATCACTAACTTCAGCAATTAAGCGAATCTGTAAGCAAAGGATCAGCAATATCACGGAGCACAAAATGACCAAGTTTTGCCTAGTCACAGTCGAAAACTAACAGTATCAGAACCAATGCTGACAGTATCAGAACCAATGCTGACAGAAACAAAAATGACAACAGTAAGCAATTCTAATTTAGCTCAAGTCTGATTCTAGTTACCAATTCAATTTCATAATATGACAACAATCATCATTGAGCTATTAAAACGAACTCACAGAAGCACTTGCAATATCTCGCAGTACTAGAATCAAACCAATTTTAGATTTCAACAAGTACATCTCATATATGCAAAGTGATGTGCAAAATGAATTACAGTGATACTCACAAAGCCGACGGCAATCAAAGCTGATGAGAAGAACCGGGCAAGACACGTCTAATGGAGCTGTCTCAGAAAACCAATTGTCTCACTGTACCGTGAACCACAAGACAAAGGTTGACGGAGATACAATACCAATCTTCGCAATCCGAGACACACCGAAAGACAAAGCCGAGGTACAAAAAATGCTCCTCAAGACCACTGAAGATGCACTGGCCGAGTGCACCCTAGAGCACCAAGAAACCAAAGGAAAACCAAATCCTTCTCCCTCACCACCGACCAATCAGAGCCAATCACCGAACAAATCAACCAATGCGCAGGTATCAATTTCACTTCTAGTGTACCCAACAGAGAGAGGGCTCAAGAAAAGAACCGATCTAATGCACACAAGGAAGACAGGTCTGGGCTTCACCATCGATAGCACCGAGTCAAACCCGGCGGCGCAGTAGCACCAAGACTAAAAAAAAATAGGCCAAATATCGGGAAGAAGCGTCAAGATTTGTGTTGTGGGGAGCACTAAATTTTTGTGGGATTTTATAAAGAAGAGTGGAGAACTAGTCTTTGAAGAGGAGGAGCTAACCCAATAACCGACGGCGCGCAACCTGCCCGATCCAGCGGGGTTCCATGGCCCGAGTCGCCCACGCCGCCGATTTTGGCCGAAGGCCAAAGCTGCCAAAGCAATTCCCCTTCGGTTGGAGATAGACCTTTCCTTCATCACAATGACAGGTTGGCCCCACAAACTTTCTTTCCTTTTCTATTTATTCTTTTCTCAAATGAGAAATTACTAAATAACCCTCAAATTTCCAACAGCTATCAAGGTCTTTTAAGTAGAATTTGTAGAGCTATCTCTGAGAGAACATATTTAAGCCTTTCCTAGCTCGAAATTTTTGTTGATTGATTTACCTCAGCTAACCTACCGAATCACATCTAAGGTGAAAGAGCTGTTAAATTGAAATTTAACTTGCTCTTAAAGTGTTTGTATGCTACAGTTTGTTTTAAACACAGAAAAATGCTTTGTTTCAAGAAAACACACACAGAAAAATGCTACTGAAGCTTATCATGGTCTTAAGTTTGAAATATCAATCTGTACTCTTCTATCCAGGATTAAGAATTTGATGCTTTTACAGTACAGGCTGGATATCGGCATATTGATTGTGCTCCAGCATACCGCAATGAGGAGGTAATTTGTAATTACTTGAGCCATAGCTTTGCATCAGATCAGATGGATCTCCCTTCAATGCGCCTGCTGTTAATTTTTAAACTGTTTAAAATGACTGATTGGTACTCACAGAAAGTATATGTCATGTCAGATTAAATATCACTGTAATATTAATTTTTTGCTTACACATGAATATTTATATTTCTTGTTCTCCAGTCTGGTCTTGATCAAACTTGCTATGTCATATTTGTACTGCTGTGTTTTGTTTCTAACAAAGGGAAACATGGTTCTTGTCCTTGTTCAAAAAATGGATAATTTCTCTAGGGGGAAAATATTTTATTTTCAAAATAAAATTTGGAGGACGTTTTCAAATATAGTCAACAAGTGATAAGATGTGCAAGAGAAGGGTAGTGCGCTGGCTAGAATTGAGAGAACATTGGATGCCCATCGTCGTTATCGGTCGCGCTCTAACAGATTGCAGCTTGACATACTCTTGATACTTTTTTTTAGTAAAGTACACTGTGGGTCCCTAAATTTGAAGGGTGGGTTCACTTGGGTCCAACATCTTTGAAAGTGTCCAATGAGATACCTAATCTATTTAAGTGGATCAAGTAGGTCCAAAACAGTCCAAGCTGGCCGGTTGACCGTGACGTGGCCGGTTGATCGACGCGTGGACTCTCCACGTCGGCATTCTTTCCCATTCATCCCCCATCCAATCTCTCATTTCTCCTTCTCCACTCCTCTCTCCCCATGGCTCTCCTCCAGCACATCCCCGACCCCATGGCGTCGCCGCCTTTCGCCTCGTCTTTAAATCTGGTCCCTTCACGCATGCGCACGCCAACCACCGTTGCCTCCCGACCACCACAGCCTCCTCCCGCCTCCTCGCTGGCCATGCCGCCATCGGCCACGTGCGCTACTCCACAGCCGGCGCCGCCGCCTCACTGCGTAACGTGCAGCCCTTCTTGGCCGGGTACCACTTCAAGCAGCTCGTCGTGGCGCACAACGGCAACCTGCGCGCTGGACCTCATCAACGCCACCTACGAGCGCGAGGTGGAGCCGGGGGAGGTGGTCCTCGTTGACCGCCGCAACATGTCCAAGGGCGGTGGATGCGCTGCTCGGGCAACGCTGAGGGGAGCTGGCGGCGGCATGCGGCGACCGGGCGCGGGGGAGGAACAAGACGGCGGCGCCAGAGTGAAAGGGGGGTGGATTGGAGGGGAGCACGAGCAAGAAGGAGGCCAAGGGAACTTGCTGGTGTAGTCGGAGCAGGCGAAGGGGCTCCGAGTCGGGCCGACGGCGAGAGCCTCCTACGACGTGACGGCCTCAACATGGGGGTGGCGGAGGAGCGGTGGAGAGCGCAAACTGAAGGTTGGGGAAGTACAATGGAGGCGTGGAGATGCTCCCACGGGGAAGAATCGGAGAGGGATTCACCCGGGAGCAATCAACGGCAGAAATGGCTGGTTTGGCCAATGCTAAAGAAGAGGGCGAGGGGCGGCTCTCCGATGGGTGGAGCTTGCAACTGATAGAGGGGAAAGTGTCCTCGCGGGATGGAGCACGGTGTGACGCGGCCGGCGGGAGAGGGGGATGTTGGACGGCTTGACATTGCGGTGGATGATGGGCGGCACGGCGTAGCAATGCAGGTACTCGACGCCGCGCCGCAGACGTACATCGCGTCGAATGTTGCCGGGATGGTCAGCCTCTCGAGGTCGCGGCCAAGCACGACGACCCGCAGTCGACAATCGTGTGAGCGTCATCGTCGGTGTACGGCCTCAACACCGATGCGCCCTTCTCCGAGGAGCACCGCACGGACCGACGCCCGCCACGACTTCACCTACATCGACGACATCGTCAAGGGCTGCCTCGGCGCGCTCGACATGGCCGGTAAGAGCACGGGCTCCAAGTCCGGCAAGAAGCGCAGGCCCACACCCCTCCGCGTCTACAACCTCGGCAACACTTCTCCGGTGCCCATCACCTGCATGGTTGCCATCCTCGAGAAGCTCCTGGGCCACCTCTGTCGCCATCTCACTCTGTCTCTCTCTCTCTCTCTCTCTCGACACGCTTATGGAAATGTGCGGCGGGGGAGGACGAGGGGGATGCCGACGGCGGCTCGGGAGGAGGAGGAGGGGGAGGGCGACGGTGGCTCGGGTGGCTCGGGAGGAGGCGGTGGGAGAAGAAGCAAACACTGGGAGGGGGTGGGAAGGCCACGCTGTCATCCACGCTGGAGTGGCCACGTCACGGTCAACCGGCCATGTCACGGTCAACCGACCAGTCTGGGCTGTTTTGGACCTGCTTACCCACTTAAATAGATTAGGTACCTGATTGGACACTTTCAAAGATGATGGACACAAGTGAACCCACCCGTCAAGTTTAGGGACCTACAGTGTACTTTACTCCTTTTTTTTGAAACATGTAGGCAGGAGGAATGCCTACTACTTTAAATCTCAGCCTGATGCTTAATAAAAAGCTTGGGGTGTCTTTTTATTAAGAGGAAGGGTTAAACAATACAGCTAAATAGTACAAACAAAGGAGAAACAAATATTGAACAGAAGGGTGCACCCTCTCTACGCAGCCAACGGCTGCAGCTACCACTCTAAAGCTGTCCCCCTCTAATATTGTTTGTTTTTATCATAAGATATATTATGTTATATTACTAAGTGAATTGAAGTCTACGCCCTTTTATAGATTGGTATGGCTCTAAAGAAATTATTTGAGGATGGTGTGGTTAAGCGTGAAGATTTATTTATCACTTCAAAGCTATGGTTAGGCTTCATTTCGCAACCTCAGTTGCATCATGTGTAGAGGTGTAGCTCCAAGTATGACTAGAATAATCACCAATAAAGATCATATAGTATCAGTGACCTTCTTTCGAAACAAAGGGAGTCGGACCCCAAACATCAGAGTGAACAAGATCAAAAGGACGAGTAGAAATAGAATCACTAGAGGGATAGGGGAGCTGCAGGTGCTTGCCAAGTTTGCAACCTATACAATGTAAAGAGGTGTCCCCAGAAACTTACCCAAGAACACCACGACCTACTAGTGACGATAGACACGATCCACAGAGATGACCTAGACGATGGTGCCACTGAGCGAAGGAGATAGTGGAGGACGCAGCAAGACCAGAGGTAGTGGTAGTGGCTGACTAGCTGGTGGAGACAGCAGAAGGAAGATGAAGCCAATCGAGCTCCCAAAGACACTGTGAATCACGACGCCGAGGGCTAGTACCAAGCAGAGTCCCTGTGCAGCGGTCCTGAACACAACAAGAGTCAGACTCAAGAACAATACGACAGTCGTGATCAGTGATTTGACCAGTCGACATAAGCTGTATAGTAAGCTGAGGAACATGAGAGACTGAAGGAACATGAAAATAAGAAGTAGAAAGGGTGCATCGGCCTGCAATAGGAAGAGAGGTACAATCTGCAGTCTGAACAGTGGATGAAAAAACTGTGGGACACACGAAAGTGAGGTGGGTAGAATTTGGTGTCATGTGAAAGGAAGCACTAGAGTCTAAGATCCACAGAGACAAGATACCTGACAAGAGAGGAGGCGGATGTATGGAAGACTGCTGAGAAGCTACAGCCAGATGAGCAGAACCCAAGGAGTCTGAGGACGAGCCGACACCGAGGCATTGGAGCAGTGAGAGGAGCTGCTGTGTGGCATCACCGAAGGAGCCCTGGCGAGAGGCGCCAGCTCCTGAGTGTGAGGAACCTCCAGAGCCCTTTGGGGGACGTCCACCCTGGTGACCCTGGTCCCTTCTCCGCTTGTAGCAGTCCTGATACATATGGTCGTCACGCTGCCAGTAGGTGCAGTAAAGACCCGCATAGAGGCAGCAACCATTGGTGCACTGGGAGGGATCATGGTCGGTGCTAAAGAAACAGGCGAAGGAGCAGGTACTGAAGTAGACAAGACACCTGCATCTGAGTTGCGCCACGATGATGAGTCTCCTCAACACACATAACTGAGAGGGCCTCCACCAAGCTCGGGCGCGGGTGGCGAGTCAGGAGCTGAGCACGCACAATCTCGAACTCAGGCCAAAGACGCGTCAAGAAGTTGTAGAGACGGTGAGTCTCCTGGTGAGCGGAGCCGCACACAACAGGGACTGGTCCGGCAGACATCCGGCCCTAAAGAGTCAAGCTGACACCGCACCTCAAACATCTACTGGTAGAAATCATCGATGGTGGCACCGAGCTGTTGAAGAAAATGTGTCTGGTGCACAACTGAGTGGTACATAGCATCACTCAACGACTGGTATTGAGCTCGGAGGCGCTCCCACATAAGTTGTGTCATTTGTAGCTCTGCCATATCCATGGAGATGGCCACGGGCATGCTACCCACCAGGATAGCGATAGCATGAGCCTCGACATCCTATCATCGCTCGTAGGCGAGCAGCTCGGAGTGGTAGAGCTCTAGGGCCTCCTTTAGTGCAGTATTGGTGGTCTTCTGAGCCACCTAATCTGCACTAGCAAGAAGAGCTAACAGAATTGGCGCTGTAAGTTGACCCCAGAGACACTGGCTATTGAGGTGAATTCTCAGGTGAACAGCCCACTCCCGGAAGTTCGTCCCATCGAAACAAACCGAGGGGAGCGGGATGGCGAAGGGGCCGCCGACGGAGGCCATCGGTGAAGAAGACACAAGCTCAGGCGGTGCACTGAGTGGAGAGGTGAGCTCAGGCAACGAGCTCGGGCAGCATCAATGTCCAAAATAGAGGCGATGGCGTCTTCAGCAGAGGACGGCTTGGGCGACGACGCTCAGTGGTGGCGTCGTCAGTAGGGGCGTCGGCCGGCGGTGGCGCACATCAGAGGAGGCGCGGCCTCCCAGAGTTCAGGCGTTGGAGGATGCACGAGGCGGCCTCGAGCTCCCAAAGCAAAAGGCTCAGTTCCGGCGACGAGCGGCCCGGATCCGGCGGCGGCGCTCGGGATCCAACAGCTGGATGAGGCTTTTGGCAGTGGAGCAAAGCAGAGGAGGGGGCAGCGGTGGAATAAGCAACGCAGAGGAGGGCACGGGAGGGTGGTGGCCGGCGGCAAAGCCTAACCGTAATCTTGCTCTGATACTATGTTGGAATGAGGCTTCGTATCTATTCCAAAAGGCCAAAAGGCCAATATATAACATGTACAAGATTGTTAATATGCAAAGAACACCCTAGGCTATATACATATCTAACATATGTAACTTGCAGTGCTGTGTTTTCAAAAGATATTTTGAATTTTCCAGGTCTGGTAATCAAGCCCCTGAAGATGTGGCAGAGGGCATTGACACTACTCTTGAAGATTTGCAGTTGGATTACTTAGACCTGCTCCTTGTAAATTTCTGTACTTGATTGTCTATCCATTTTATAATGTATGTATTGTGAATTTGTGATATGCCTGTGGGTCACTGAAAACTAAAAGTAGAAGAGCAAATATGCTTATCCAAATTCCATATCTGCAAGAGTACACCTTATTTCTTTCCCCCGATAGTAATCAATTGATTGTGCCTTTTTGTGTGTGTGTGTGTGTGTTTCTTTACTTCTGTACATGGGGCCGCACTAATCCTTAGTAGTTACATGCAAAAAAAACAGGGAGTAAAGGAGGACACTTATCAGATATAAATTTACTGTCTTAGCTTCTATATTAATTGGTCCGTGATAAGATCATTTCTGCTTATCTTGCCCTCTGAGCAACTTTTTCGGCATGAAAGATCACATGGAGGCATTTCTGTATTTGAGAGTGATCAAAGAAAACTGCAAAATATAACTTTCACTGAACTGTAAAGTGCACCCTCGAGCACTTTATGTTTATGAGAGAAATGCTTTAACCGTATGCGAATGTTACCTGAGTTGGTTGATGATAATGGCCTATATTTTGCAGATCCACACTCCACTCCATTTTAAGAAAGGATCCCAACCCCCGAAAACTATCTCCTCTTGATATTCCTGCTACATAGGGTGCGCTGGAGAAGTTATACAACTGGCATGGCTCGTGCAATTGGTGTGAGTAACCTTTCTTGTAAGAAATGGAGGATTTGCTTGCCATCGCTTGTGTACCTCCAGCAGTCAATCAAGTTGAGTCCCATCCGCTCATCCAGGTTGGCAGCAAATGAAACTCCTTGAAATTTGCCAGTCAAAGGGTGTTCATCTTTCTGTAAGTTTTTAACATTAATAATATACCAACAATTTCCCCCTTTTTTTCAATAAGCTAGTGCTGCCTTATTGAAAATCACTTCTCCCCCTAGTTAGGCTAGTTTGTTGTTCATAAATTTTTACTTTTGTTGTTGCAGGCATATTCGCCCTAGGTAAACCTGGATCACCTGAGTTCAAGGGTCCAAGCTTTCTTAGCAACCCTATTATCATCTCTGTTGCCGAGAAGTTACAGAAAACTCCCGCACAGGTTGCTCTACGCTGGGGTCCTCAAATGGGCCAGAGTGTACTTCCAAAAAGCACCAATGAAGCAAGGATAAAGGAGAACTTAAAACATATTTGATTGGTCTATTCCTGAAGATTTGATGGCAAAGTTCTCTGAAATCAAACAGGTATGTCTCAACACGTTTTATTATTTTGGCTTGAAACAGAAGCACGTCCGCACGGTAATCTGTAATGCTTTTCATCATTCTTTTCTCAGAGAAATATAGTGCATGACAACCTTCATAATTTACCTTCTAATATTGGTTATCTGAGATTTGTTGTGGCTTTCTACATGCAGGTTAAGACGCTATGAGCTGAACTTGTAGTTCACCCCCAAGGTATTTACAAAACCGTGGAGGATTTTTGGGATGGTGAAATCTGAAGCGTATGGAGTTCTGCTATAAAGGCATTGCATACCAGCATACAACCCCTACTTGTTGTCATTGATTATATGCAGATATTTTCCTTGAACAGCTGAGAATTAATGCCTTCGTTTAGAGAAGAAACTGAAAATAATTGCCCTATCATATATCTTCCTCTGTACTGCTGTCATTTTGATTATTATCTCCCTTTATCCAAAAATCTTTGATTTGAAGTGTGAAAAATGTGTTTTCGTATTGTAGTCCTTAATCAAAAGTAGAACACCTGGTTCAACATGCTAGTTGACTGCTTCAACCAGATTAGATCATGAGATGATTCGGCTGAACAACTGGAGTGTGTGTGTGCTCTCTCAGAGGGCCATCCAAAGATTGGATGGTTGAGATCTTTTCTTGGTGAGGAATCAGTTGTTTGTTGTGCTGACGGGCACTTCTTCTGAGAAAAAAACATTCGATCAGGTATTCTTTTGCTATTGGACTACCCATGGAGTATACACTACACAGTGGCTAGTCATTAAAGGAATCATTCTTTTACTCTGTATGACATTTTAGCTATACCATGTGTATGCAGTATACACCCTTTTCAGCATATCTATTATGTTGGCCTTCAGGCTAAGCTGCTCAGAGGCATTCCCGAGAAAGTGCCTATCTCATGCTCATGAGAGAGTGGGTTGCTTCTGCCATGAATTCGACACACGGATATCACCTTGTGCACTCTAGTTCCCGAGAAAGTGTCTGTATATTCAAATTTCTGCTTAAAGAAGACCCTAGTTTAATTTGTGTCTGCTGTCAAAAACTAGCTAGTCAGCATCTTGATGTTGTTGTATGACTTCTTCTGCTAGTCTTTCAATTTATAGATATTGTTTTCCTCCGTAAAAAACTATGTATAGATTTGCTTTTGCTATATAAATTGACTTGACCTATCCTTACCAAAAAAAAAATGACGACCTATTGTGTGCTAGTTTCTTCGCGTGGTTGCAGTTGAGTTGCTTTTAGATGGTACACCAACCCCAAGTCCCCAACTTCCCCAACTGGTGATGACTGGATGGGCTTTAGTTATGTGCATCAGGAAATATCAAGTCGCATTAGCCTCGTCAGATGCAGCTTGCCCAAAGCTTCACCTCGGGTGATCAATGAGGCTATCTTTTTTTTCCCTACCAATTAAGCTATCTGAAATGGATTGTGAAAGTTAAAGAATTTTTGGGTTTAGAGCTTCATGCGTTCAGCGAAACGAGATGGATGCCTGTTATACTCTGATACCTCTTCTTGTACACAACAACTCTCAGATCGGATCAGAGTTGCGAGATACGGTATAAGTGTGCAAGATATTAAGACGAAGTAGATAAATCCCGTAGAAAACTTAATAACAACGACGAAATAATCACGGCGAGATAGAGAGATTTGGTAAAGCCGATAACAAATTCCTTAAGCATAATCTCAAAAGAATACAAATAATTATCACTCTCACAACCCTTTCAAATCTTTTAGGACTCTCGGATCCTTACCCTATACAAGAATCTAGTGCTAAAGAATAACCTAGCATCTAATCCTCCCATTTGTCTCTTCCTTTGGATGAGTTGATTTGTGGTTTGTATTCTCCATAACCACCCCTCGTGATTTTATATAATACCCTTAGTTCTTCTCCAAAGGGAAGTATGAATCTTAATCCTATTAGGATTAGGATAGGAATCTTTGTAAAACACATCTTTAAGTTCTAGTAGGTTAGGATATGAGTCACCTATACTCAACAATCCCTATCTTAACTCATATCCGTTGAAGTCACCGTGCTCCTCCAAGAATTCTTTTCAAGTTGGCTCCGCTATTTTTGTTTTTCCAATATTTTTTCCTTTTTCTCCCACCTTTGAGCATGCCTCCACCATAGGGGCCATGCACACCACCGCAATGTACGTGTCGGTGGCCAGGCCAGGCCAGCCTAACCAAACCCTCCACCTGAGAACTCCTTTGTTGTATAGCTTGGTTAATCACACCTTCTGTTCCTACAACCCTTCATGCAATACATTTGTACTGTCTCTGAGCTCCACTTGCTCGTTGGTACCATGTGGTTGGTCCTACCACGTCTTCCTTCTTTCAACAGCTCGCACATTCGCCTACGTGCCTGCTAGAATTTGCAACTATCTTTGCAGATCGGCACATAACTGCATATGAGATCTGAGTACCTATCGCTGACGACACAATTTTCTTCTCTTAATCAGGATTTTTATCAGACCTCTCATTAGTTGCTCTTCCCTGATGATTACCCATCAATTGGCATCCTCCATTGCTCCAGATACTTTTCACGATTACCTGTCATTTGCAAGTAACTCGTGTGACTCCACCTCGAAGTGATACATCACAACTTTCGAGTTCAAACGACTTAACTGATATTAGATTCTTCTTTAAGCCGTGAACATACCGAACTTCCATCAATGTGCAATGTGCTTTATTATACATTTCAATGTAATCGTTCTCACCAATAATTACATACACCTTGCAATCTGCTAAGTGAATATTTTCATGCGCCGGGCGTAGAGATTCTTCATCAAACATTTGCCTCAACAAACATATATAGAAGCAACAACCTGGATCTAATATCCATTTATGAGCAGTACCTGATTGACTAGCGACTAGTACGTCTGAATCATCTTTTGCTACCGACACTGAGAATACTTCTCTCATTTGCTTCAAACTTGGATAGTCCTTTATCATATGACATTACTCGTCACATAGATAGCATACATGTGTGCCCTTGTTCTTGACCTTTGTCTTCCTATGACTTTTGCTTTTGACCGCAACACTTATTGCAGCCAATGCTTGATCACCCGAGAATAAAGAATTCGATGACTTTTTCAAGGACTCAGTCTCCAATAGATATATAACTACCTTATTAAAGTTGAGAGTGTTTTTTCGACAAGAATATTCATCATCAATTGCTCTTATGATGATGGTAGAGATGACACCAATATGACGACCTTATCACTCTCCTCAATTTCTCATCCATACTAGTTAGCTGTGTGATAAGCTTGTTGAAGGCATTAAGATGGTCAATGAATCGTGTGCCTTTCTCTATGCAACCTTAACAGTTGTCACTTCAGCACCTATCAATTTGTCAATAACTTTATCATATATAATTTTTCTAAGTTACTCTATAATATGCCCCGTCTTATCTGCAGCTAAGTTCTTTGAAAGGTGGTGCCTCACGGTTCTCCTCTGGGCACAACTAGGTGTGGACACCAGTCCATGAGACCCACCAATGGCAGGAGGCCATGGCATAGAGTGGCCATTGGCTTTCAGAGTGTCTTCCTTGGGTGCTTTTTCTCATTCAACCAATCCACCACCACAAGAAAAGGTCTTTTCTGATAGTTTGATTATTTGTTGTTATAGCAGTAGACATCTCCAACTTCATCCTGCCAAACTCCATCAACTAAGGACATCTGTTATACGCACTTTGTCTGCTTAGTTTCTTGTCCAGCTCCATGCAAGTTCAGTTTGGTTTTTGAGAGCGCAGATGGCTAAGTCTTCTGTCCTAAACACCGGTGCGACTGTCCCATCAGTTGGCCTCGGCGCATGGCAAATTTCACCTGGTGTTGTTGAAGATGCCATCCGTGCTACTATCCAGGTCTTGTCACTCCAAGCTGATGTTTGATCCATATGTGATGACCGTGCTCTCTTTTGTTTGTTTGTTTCTAATTGTGCATTCATTTGCATGTAACAATCCATAATTGCTCAACTGGAGTTTTCTGTTGTTTCAGCTACCCAGTTAGCCCAGAAAGTTAATAAACACTCTTGAGAGAAAATTTAGTTGCCTTGACCGCTGTATGTTGTCTTTTGTTGCACAGAATGAATGGCATTAGTGTATTCAATGGTGTGCTTGTGTGTTTTAAGGGGTATTCAAGGTTTTGAGCTTTGGGAACATATATCATCTGGGATTCTTCTGTTTGGATAATTGAATGTAAATATTTTTACTTGTAATTGTCGGGATCCAAAATTACGATTTTGGAACCCTCTGTGTATACTGCACTAGTCCAGGATCACGCTAGTGCACACAGGGTCAACATAGGTAAATATCGATCCACAAACGATAAATAAAGTAAACGATTAGTTTGAATAACAAATAAGGGTTTTGACTTTATGGTCGAGTTTACACTTATTAAGCCACGCAGACTAACGAGAAATAAAGCGGAATGAACGGAAATAACTCCAACGTAGATCTCACCAATTCACCACAGCAACCAAGCGGGATCCGGACCTTAGCGATCGGCAACCTTCGACGAATTCCTCCTCGAAAGCGGTGTAGACTCCTCCTCTTCAGAGGTTTGGGCACAAGTTTTACAACAAGCGTGAGTACACAACCGTACTGCAAATCATACCACGAATGCAATTTATAGATGCAGACTTATTCCAAAGGAAATGGCTTCGTGGTTATTTTGCGAAATACAACATTTGCAATTGAATACAAATAATAGATTGAAAGCATAATTCAAAACAAATAAACAATATTAATTTAGCGATTGTTTTCACAAAGACACATAGCCTAATCAAATTCTTTCACACACCATATGACTTAAATCACACAATTGTCCCTTCCCAACATTTTATGAAAACTACCTCGTGTGAAATCCCGAGCATGTCCATGATCATGACGCGCTATTCGAATAGATTGATTTAACACTCTGCAGAGGTTGTACACTTTACCCACAAGATACAACTAGTGTAGCAAGCACTAATCATAACAAAACGGTTCGAAACTTTATCTCAACATTGACACTCGATGTGCTTACAAACCGCTATACCAACCCAAACGAAGCGCTTTGGCATAACACACACGGCCGATGTGGAAGCGACGAATCATCCCGCGATGCAACCACTAAGTAGTCACACCTCCACCTGAACACACCTAACCTATCCACGAACATCAATGCCGAGAATCCATAACTTACTAAGTTAGGCTCGTCCCATACCATGCATGTGGTCGTACAGTAAGGCTCAGTTCAATGGCGCACAAAGTTAAGTCCTTAATTGACCAAGGCAAGACTTCCATGTTCTAACTAACTCACAAAGATTATCAATCCCATCACAAAGTCCACCATATCACACAGCTTCCACCACTTGCCTCAGCCTAAATCCTTTACCACCCAGTTGGTTTTAGTGCAACACATGCCATCACGAAGTAATAACACATAGCACACAGTTTTACACAAAGTTCCATAGTCACTTAGTCACATTTAATAATTGCAACTTTCATAAAATGTGAGACTCGTAGCATGGCTAAGCAATTGTACTCGCATCTAACCAACCCACGTTGGTGCTACAATATTACCAACTAATAAACCAATCTAGGGTGACAAGGAAATATGACGTACAAGGCCATGGTGTGATAACAAATTTGGATAATAACTATACCCAAAGCATTTAAATAAATGATTAAAATAGCATGCAGTACTTTGAAGTAAAGTAATTTGAAAACTGGGTTCAAGATGATCAAAGGTATGACTTGCCTTGGAAAAGGTCTATGTACTGGTCTTGATCTTGGGGTGCTCCTTCTTTCACAAAATTTCCCGACGAATCGACGTCTACTCGCAAACGAGACACAAACAAACAAAATAAATAAATAACAGAGGCAAAACAAGCTCCAAAAATTAAATAAAAATCTCAGATAAATAGGGCTTGAATTTAGATAAATTTAGAAATTTGAATGGGCTCAATCGGAGTTAGGATGCAAAAGTTATGGGCTCTCGAAGTTTTAAATCTAAAAGAAACCCTAATTTGGATTTTCCAGAATTTCCGAAATATTTCTCTGAAGAAAAATCGGATTATTGCGCATATCGGCGTCATCGGAGGATGTTGGACGGGATGAAAATTGGTCGGCGGTGGGACCCACATGTCAGTGACACGGCTCACGGTAGACTAGGTCTACCGAGCCTCGGGATTTGAAAACCGGTGGACTGGCACGTGGACCTGAGCTGGACCAATCCTGCGTGCGACACGTCGCCGCGGTCACGACCCGTCTTGACTTCGGGTGCACACGTGCGAGATGACAGGGATGCCACGCGGCTGCCACTCGGGATGACACACCGGCGCGGGCGCTGAGGTGGCTGACGACGTGGACGGCCACGTCAGACCGACGGACGGCGGCGCTCGGAAACCGACGACAACGGCGAACGGCGTCGATCCACCGGCGGTGAGTGGTACGGCATGTAGCTCTTGCTATTGCGAACTGTTGAGGTAGGTCGGGTGGTGGGAACAACGGAGGTGGCGCGGCGAGCTCGAGCGCGCGGAGGTGCTTCGGGTTTTGTCGGACGGTGGCTCCGATGGGGTTCCGGCGACGGCGAAGGCTCCGGGAGGTAGAGGCTGTGACGAGGAACACGTCGGCGTGCTCCACGATGATGCGACGACAACAACGGCGGCGGAATCGACGAAGAACAGATCGGCGGTGAAAACCCTAAACCTTGACTCGCGGCGCGCGCTAGGGCTCTACGGTGGAAAAGGGTAGCGGCTCAGGTTGCGGTTGAGAGGGCAAACCCGGGTGCCTTTTATAGGGGCCTGGGGCTAGGGCGGCGCTTGCGGCGAACCCTAAAAGAGTCCGATATGAACTCGCGAGAAATCGGAGTTAGAAACTAAAGCGAGGTTTGATTTTGATCCAGAAGATGCGGGAGGTTGGGGATAAGATTCTACGCGTTTTCTAGAAGGGGTTCAATTGGAAAGGAGGCGTTGTCGCGGGACTCGAGCTCGAAACATGGCGACGCACGCGCCGCTCGCGAGGAAGAAGCCGCAAGGGACGACGAAGGCTTGGGGCCCACACGTCAGCGGCATGGAGGCGGCGCGCGCGGGAACTGGGCTTCGCGCGGGAGATGGGCCGGCACAACGAAGAGATGGGCCGGAGCTTTGGAAATTCGGTCTGAAAGGATTTCTGAGATTTTAATAGCTTTTCTAATTTAGAAAATACCAGAAATTCAAATAAGCAATAGAAAATAGCAAATGAACTCGGAAAAATTTTAGAAAAAACTAGAAAATATATCCGAGCACAAGGAACCCAAATAAAATAGTTTTGACTATTGTTCAAGTTGGAAATATTCACATTAAATATTTTTGATTGGAAAGTCCAATATTAAGCTTTTGAAATTAAATTCAAATAAATCCAAATGGTGAATTTTCTCCCTACTAACTATTAAAAGATTTTTAAACTCAGAAAATTGGGATGTTACAGTAATGATGCAGGCAGGCTATCGTCATATTGACTACTCTCCGCGGTATGGTAATGAGAAGGAAAAATTTTATATACCACTGCAAGTGTTCCGAATCCCTAATCTGCCATTGCAAAGTTACATCTTCCTTACATACCACTGCAAAGTCAAAATTTTACCCTTTTATGCCATTATCATCAACTCCGTTAGATTTTTCAAAAATGACCATATTGCCCTCATCTTCTCCCTCCTCCCCATCCTCGCTCTCTCTTTCCCCTTTTCTCGCTCCTCTCGCCAGCACCGCCTCTTCATTGCCTCCTCTTGGTTGGCCACCCCCTTCCTTAGCCGGAGCACCGCATGTTCCCGGCGATGGTGATTCCGTTTTTGAGGTCGGCGGAGGCAGAGGTGGCGTCATGGAGGTTGGCGACGATGACAATTGTGTCGGCGAGGAGGAGAACGACAACGACGCTGTGACAGTGGGGCATCTTGGGAGTTCAGGGGGAGGAGGCGGCCATGGTGACACGGGTGACTCGGCAAGGGAATGTCGGAGGCGACGAGGACATGACCGAGGCGCCGCTGCAAGAGCACGATTGTGGCGCTAGACTCAGAATGGCGGCGTAGGGAAAATGGTGACAGCGGCGGTGTTGGACTCAGAACACGAGTGGCAGCGCAGGGAAAAGGGTGGCAGCGACACTGGGAAAAAGGGCGATTGCAGCGGCTCAAATAAGAGGCGTCGGCAGTGACCTTGGAGGTGGCAACCTAAGCTGCGTGGCTAGAAGAGGTGGTGATGACACAGATCTAACAGCGTAGTAGTAGCAACCCTCCTCAAGCAAGGTGGTGAGCTCGCCGGAAGAGTAAGATCACTGGTTGGAGAAAGGGAAGAGCTTGGGAGGAGAGAGAAGCAAGAGATTAGAGGATAAGGAAGGGGCAAAATAGTCTTTGCACGGCTCAATCACGGCTTGACTGGTGAACAATGGCATAAAAGTATGATGTTTCGACTTTGCAGTGGTATATAAGGGAGAGATCACTATGCAATGGTAGATCAGGGATCCAGAACATTTGTAGTGACATATATTTTTTTCCCTAATCAGAAATAGGTAATTAATTTCGAGTTGTTTTACATCACAAGATTGCCCCTTAAACATGTATGCTGCTAGTTTGTATTAATCTTTAGTGTCAGCTTATATGATATTATTATTTGTCTATGGGGTAGACCTCTTTGAAGGTTTGCAGAAATTTTGAAGTGATAAGACATCTGAATTCTGAAGTAATTGTATTTCTGATACACCGTTTGAGGTTGATTCCAGGAATAGCTTGATAAATGTTGCTTCTGTTGGACCGAAAAGGCGACTAGAGGGGGGGTGAATAGGAGCTCAATCAATTTTTTGCTTCAAAAACGGATTCAAACATGATATTGACTCCCACAGCTATAGAAACTACGAAGATCAATATATATAAGTACAGCGGAAGACATGTACCGAATGTCCTTCAATCCCCCAAAAGAAATGATCAAAATCACAAGAATCAGCCTAATGAATAAGATCAAAGTTAGACCAGGTGAGCGATGGCCAGACCGGTGAACACGATAAAATCGAGCGGATAAATAGTAAACAGTCTGAAAAACGAATACAAAAATTGATGTAACTTTTGATCCGTAACTCCAAACTTCACGAAACTTGGAACACACCTTCCTAACGATATCAGGAACCTATTCCACGCGACGATCGTGAAGATCCTTGCCAAAGTTCTTATCTTTTTCAATTTGAACGGAGTGTGCTCCAAAATCGAGCCAAAATCGAAATATGATCTAGAGACTTGCTCGTGGATGATTGATGATCAAGAAAACCCTAGATGGGTTCCCACATACTGCAGCAAGTTAGATCAAGGCAAGAAACCAACCAAAAACTCACGGATCAAAGAAATACCATAAATCACCAAAAAAAGAGAAAGAAAGCAAATAGACTCATCTTTGAGAGAACTTTCTTTGGATTGATTTGATATGGTATTGGTTTACAGCCACTCCATCAATGGAGGACAAAGACTCAATACATGAGCACGAAATCAAATCCAACTCTCTAGAACCCTAATCTCCACTAATCCTCTCCCTAAGCAAACTAGGGTTTCAAAAACAATGAAAGGGTTGAGGGGGTGTAGCCACCTCCCTCCTCTATTTATAGTGGAGGCTTAGACCTTCTAGAAGAGTTTCCCTAATGGGCTCGTTAAGGCCCAACACAAGCGGGTCACACACGCACGCATTTTAAAGCGCCGTCTTCATCTCCTCTTGACCTAATCCGCTTCTCCACGCACCGTCTTGCACCGCGAGTTGGTAAAAGGTAACCAAGGCGGTATTTGGTAAGATTACCAAAATACCCCTTCTCGATCTTTTTCAAAGACCGAGTCCAATCTTCGCGAAGCAGTCGCATGCTCCGCCACATGTAAGTTGATCCAACGACTCTCATCATGTCGGCAAGTCTCTCCCATCCGGCTTCCACCGAAACCACCATGGCACTTGCACGGACCCCCGCGCCGCTTGATCCAACCCGTCGCACCGAACTGCCCGTTCGGTCACCTTTGTCCATCTTGCAACATGCTTGAATCCAATGACTCCACCCGGCATCGTCGATCGTTTTGAACCTTAGCTCTCCAAGCCTAGTCCCGATCATCCTCACCGTTGATCGTCGTTGACCTCCAAGCAACCTGCACAACAATAGACAAGCAAATCGAAACCGGGAATAAGTTCTTCACAACTTGACCCACGTTAGTCAAAACATGCATCATGCAACACATATGCACTGAAACCCATGAGATTGACCTAACAACCAACGCATCGCTGCCTAGAAGGCCAACGATTTAAGTCAAAACCGGTCGGGATCGCCAAGCATGGCGGTCGGACGCTCCTGCCGGTCAAACCGCCAACCATTGGCCGGTCGGACCGCCAGCCCTTACGCCCGAAGCAAAACCAGTCGGACGCAGAGGTGGCGGTCGACCGCCACAAGCGGTCGACCGCTCAAGCTCGACAAAGAATAAAGAACTTGCCGAAAAACGCGTGTTTCCGCAAACCTTCAAAGTCATTGCAATTGTCTCATCACTCTAAGATCATGAGCATATCCTCATGATATCCACAATATCCACAATCTCTCCCTTGATGAACACATTGGCAATTCTCAACTAATACAAATTTTGAGGTTTGAAAAGTAAAAACTCGACGTTTTCGCACAAAGGCGCAACTTGGTCCAAATGCAACAGAAAGCAAAGGAAATGACTAAGTTGGCTTCAGAATAGTAAATACAAGTGAGATAAGACAAAAGAAAGCAAGAAAGCTTTATTTTTCAGAAAGAGTCAAAATCTCACTTAAGGTCCATATGAAAGAACAATTGTTCAATATGACATATGATCATCGTGAGGATCAAGAATTGCAATTCAAGTTCAGAAAGGACAATAAGACCATAAGAATGCAAATAAGAAAATCCCCCTCACTATGATTCTCAGATTTCAGAAAATTTCAAAATCTCCAATTTTCTCCCCTTTATACATCTCGAAATATTTTCTCCCCCTTTGACAATGGAGTCATCAAGAAATCACGCATTCCTCTCGTCCAGAGATAACAAAATGCAGAATGAGGCAGAAACATAAGAAGGAGCATGTATGAAATGTAATGGAGTGGCTTCATATTTTGTATTTTTCAATTTTTGATTACAAGAAGCTTTGGAGATTACCCAAAAAGAGCAAGCTAGCATTTCTAATCGTACTCAATACATATCAAGCCTATCAGCGCTAGCAAGATCATGTTAAGACATATATATCAAAGCTAAGCAAGAAGGCTCAAAGTAAAGCGATGAATTGTAACAGATTAAGCAAAGCGTCAAAATTAACAAGTTCATCAACAGGGATCCTAAGGTGATAATTGCCTTGTCAGAATGTCAATGTGAGATCCAGAAGCTAATAAAGATCACCTAAGAGACAAAAAGTCCAGAATTGAATCATTTTGCTCAAATTGTCTCAATCGCCCAATTTTTCAACATTTTTCATTTGCAATGAATATTGAAGTTGATAAGAGACCTATCTTAGTGAAGAAAATCCTGGACTAGTGGCCATCCACAATCTCTTCCTAAGCTTCAACCAATTTTGATAATTTATTTTCTTAGCCACGTGCTAGATCTCAAGTCTTGTCGCGACCATCTCAAGCATAAAAAGCTTAAAAGAGTGGTCTAGGTCATCCAAAACTCCCCCTGAGTTCATGCCTTGTGCAATGGCAAGCCGTCTCATGAGAAAGAATTGGTGAGATCAGTTTTTTTTCGCACAAAAAGAGATCATTTTTCATTGTTCACAAGAGCAATTTTAGATTCTTAAAAGAACAAGAAGCTCAAGTAATGATCAATACTAGATTCAAGAGCTAACAAAGCAATTTTGACAGGGCCAATGTCATAAAAGGATCACTAATTGTGCAAGTAGCTAAAAGATCCACAAATTGCAGTTTTTTTTAGTTCAAGTTGTCTTAAAGTTCTAGCTCTTTCAGCAAAGACTTAGCTACACATGTGAAAGCATGATAATTCTAGCAAGTCAAAGAACTAGATACGATATTAAGCAGAATTGAAATACTAAAGCTCAAGAGAGTAATAAGCAAAGCTTCATCAATTTTAAAAGACAAGCAGAAAAGCTTATATTACAATGCATCTTTTTGTGATTTTCATATGAATGTAATATGATACAATAAGATGCGAGAAAAACTCAAAAATCCTAAAAAGATCAAAAAGTTCAAAAGAAGATCAAGAAAAGATCAGATGAACAAGGTAAGATCAGAAAAGATCAAACTCCCCCTCAAACCAACCCATAGGGATAAATTACCCCTAACTCACTTCTCAAGGTGGCAAACCTAGTTGGATCTAAAGGTTTGGTGAGGATATCAGCCAACTGAGCCTCGGACTCCATGAAATGCAGCACAATATCACCCTTCTCGACATGATCTCTAAGGAAGTGATAGCGAATGTCTATGTGCTTGGTCCTAGAGTGTTTCACAGGGTTTTTAGCAATGTTAATAGCAGAAGTGTTATCATAGAAAAGAGGAATACTATCAAAAGACAACCCAAAGTCCTTAAGAGTGGACACCATCCACAAAATCGACTACAAAGAACAACTAGCGGCTACATATTCACTTCAAGCCTTGGATTGTGCAATGTAAGATCGCTTCCTAGAAGACCAAGAGACAAGAGAAGTGCCTAAGAAGTGACAAGTGCTTGAGGTACTCTTCCTATCTAGCCGACAGCCCGCAAAATCAGAATCAGAAAACCTCCGAATGGACAAAGAAGAGGAACAGGAATACCAAATGCCATACTGGAGGGTAGAATGTAAATACCTGAAGATGTGCTTAACGGCTTGGCGATGGGAAGTCCTCGGAGATGCCTGAAACCTCGCACGCAGGCGGCCGCGAAGTGGATGTCCGGTCTTGAGGCCGTCAGGTGCGGAAGGAACCAATCATCTTTGCGGTACTCGCGTTGATCCACGGCTTCTCCTTCCTCATTTGGATCCAAAGCGTCGAAGTCGCCATGGGAGTGGCGATCGCTTGCGATCACCCATGTCGAGCGTTTGAAGAAATCCTTGGTGTGCCGTCGATGGATGAAGATCCCTTGCTTGCATTGCTTGATTTGAAGCCCCAGAAAGTAGTTGAGTTCTCCCATCATACTCATCTTAAATTACCTGGATATGGTCTCAGAAAAACTGGAAACAAGAGCATGAGAAGAACCACCAAATATAATATCATCTACATAAATTTGAGCAAGCAGGAAGTCATTGCCACGCCTAAGAATGAACAGGGTCTTGTCTACCTTACCCATCTCAAAATCATTCTTAAGCAGAAAAGTCTTAAGTCTATCATACCAGGCTCTAGGGGCTTGCTTAAGACCATACAAGGCTTTGGATAACTTGAAAAGATGATGTGGATGTTTGGGATTCTCAAAGCCTGGGGGTTGTCTAACATACACTTCCTCCTCTATAAAACCATTCAGAAAAGCACTCTTGACATCCATCTGATATAGTCTAAAGCCCTTAGAAGCAGCAAATGCAATTAGAATGCGAATGGCTTCTAGTCTAGCAACAGGAGCAAAGGTCTCATCAAAATCTAACCCCTCAACTTGGCTAAAGCCCTGAGCTACCAACCTAGCCTTGTTTCTAACCACAGAACCATCCTTATTTTGTTTATTTTTGAACACCCAACGGGTTCCTATCACATTATGACCACTAGGAGGTTCTACTAGGTTCCAGACTTTGTTCCTCTCAAATTTCTCTAACTCCTCATGCATGGCATTAACCCAGCTAGAATCAGATAATGCATGTGATATATCGCAGGGTTCGAAAGAAGCAACAAACGCGGAATGGGAGTAGAGACTCGGATCGTGATACCTGGAGCGAGTGACCCGCTCATGAAGATTACCGATCATCTGATCCAGAGGATGACGCCTTTGAATGTGAAGTGGAGCGCCCGGGGGAGACAACATCTCTTCGACCTCGGATTCTGGCGATGAAGAAGATGCGCAGAGCCTCAAGCGAAGGTGAAGTAGTCGTAGCGAGTTCGGAGCTTGGACAGAACATCGACAGAATGTGAAGGAGCAGTATCAAGTTCATCCTCATCTTCTTCAACAAAAATGCTCTCTGTCACCTGTAAGTCACCTGAAACATCGGATCTAGCTCCAGGGCTAGTCTCATCAAAAGTGACATTACATGTCTCCTGGACAATGTTAGTTTCAACATTGAAAACCCGAAAACCCCTCGAATGTGCAGGATAACCCAGAAATAAACCATCAAAAGTCCTTGATTCAAATTTATCTAGGTTTCCTGTCTTAAGAATGAAACACTTAGCTCCAAAAACTCGAAAATGAGAAACATAGGGTTTTCTACCAAATCGAAGCTCATATGAAGTCTTGCCCAAAGAAGGTCTCAAGAAGACACGGTTTGAAATATGGCAAGCTGTAGCAATAGCTTCGGCCCAAAACCTCCTCGAAGTGCTATACTCATCTAGCATCGTCCTAACCATCTCGACTAAGGTTCTGTTCTTCCTTTCCATAACGTCATTTTGTTGAGGGATGTGTGGAGAAGAGAACTGATACTCAATTCCGCGCTCAGCACAAAAAGAGGCAAACGAGGCATTCTTGAACTCCGTGCCATTGTCACTGCGGATCGCTCTGAAAGTACTCGAAAGTTCAGAAGCCAAACGAAGAACAAGATCACGATAATGACCAAAAGCTTCATCCTTCGAAGCAAGAAAGAACACCCAAGTGTATCTCGAAAAATCATCGACTATGACAAGAATGTACCATTTGCCACCGATTGACCGAACCTAGCAGACCAACAAGATCCATGTGAAGTAATTGTCGATCAGTCGGTCATGACCATAGTCACTGATGGGTGTAAGGCGGCAACTTGCTTGCCATCCCTACAGGGCGCACATACAGCATCCTTGACGGCTTTGAGTTTGGGCAAACCTCTCATGAGATCAAGGTTGCTAACTCGCGTTAGATGATCAAAACTAATGTGCCTCAAACGTCGGTGCCAAAGCCAGAAATCAGAAGAAGATGTAACCAAGCATTTAAGAGAACCAGCAAGAGATTCAGAAAAATCAGCTCCAAAGATACTAGCAACTCTATAAATCCCAAAAACGAGCTCACGAGCTGAATCAAGCACCCGACAAGCATTTTTCTTAAATATAGTCTCATAGCCATCATCAAGAAGCTGTGAGACAGAGAGTAAGTTAAACCTGAGCTTGTCCACAAGGGCGACGTCCTTTAGGATGAAATTGTCGTTCACCCTGATTGATCCCGTTCCTTCAATCCGCCCTTGAGTATTGTCTCCAAAGGTGATGAAGACATCACCTGTCGACCGTGTGAAGGAGGTGAACCATTCTGAGTCTCCGGTCATGTGGCGTGAACAGCCGGAGTTGACGAACCACATGTCCCTCCTTCTGCGGCGATCCTGAAAATCAAGGCACAGAAGAACGATGTGTCTCAATGCTGGGGTTAGTTAAACAAGACTTGAGAACCCAGTACTGAGACACACGTCTGCGAGTAGTATGCAAAGCAGAAATGCTATCCTTGATTCTATTTGAAGTTCTGTTATGAGCAATGGTTACTCTAACATGAGAGTTATCCTGTCTAGGAGCATGATGATGATTAGCATGTGAAATAAATCCTAGTCCAGGTTTTTTCTTCTCTAAATGACTATTTCTCATAAAAGCTCTAGGTTGATGAGATGACATTCTAGCAAGATTTCTCTGAGCATTTTTCAACCTACACCAACAGAACTCAACCAAATATCCATCCTTCTTGCAATAGATGCAATGGTACTTGGTACCACTGGGAGAAGCACCTTTTGATTGAACAGATGGTTGGGCAAAACCTGCAGATTTGAAAGTGATCTTTGCAGGTTGGGTATCAAATTCAACGAAGCTATTTTTCAAAATTTGAATGTCATTAGATTTGTCCTGGGCAAAGTTGTATCCTAACCCTTACTTCTTATAAGGAGTTGTTGACTTGTCAAGAATCATATTTAACTGTTTCTTACCTTTAGAGAATCTTTCTAATGTGTCCTTAAGGTAAGCAATTTCTTTTCCAAAGTTAACATATGAATCACAAGTTTTAGTGTTAAGCCTCTTCTTATAAAGAGCAACTTCAAGCTTAAGAGCTTCACATGAAGCACAAGTAGCAGAATTAATACTGTCCTTAAGCTTGGCATACTTAGCTCTAGCTGCTTCTACAACATCATGTACTTCACGTTCACGTTCTAAGTAGACAGAGCAAAAGCTAGATTCAATCACATCAGAAACAATCAACTTGCTAGACTCTTAACCATTTTTCGCAAGGAGCAGATTTAACTTCAACTAGCTCAGTCCTAGCATTTTCAAGTTGTTGCAAACCAATATCATGAGCAGATTGCAGTTTAATTTTTTATTGTTGGACCGAAAAGGCGACTAGAGGGGGGTGAATAGGAGCTCAATAAATTTTTTGCTTCAAGAACGGATTCAAACATGATATTGACTCCCATAGCTATAGAAACTACGAAGATCAATATATATAAGCACAGCGGAAGACTTGTACTGAATCTCGTTCAATTCCCCAAAAGAAATGATCGAAATCACAAGAATCAGCCTAATGAACAGCATGCAGGCCAGTCGGCCGAGTGAACGATGGCGGCGGCACGGTGAAACGAGAAATCGCAGATGAATAGTAAACAAACAAAACGAAAACAAAAATTGATGTAACTTTTGATCCATAACTCCAAACTTCACGAAACTTGGAACACACCTTCCTAAGGATATCAGGAACCTATTCCACGCGACGATCGTGAAGATCCTTGCCAAAGTTCCTATCTTTTTCAATTTGAACGGAGTGTGCTCCAAAACTGAGCCAAAATCGAAATATGATCTAGAGACTTGCTCGTGGATGATTGATGATCAAGAAAACCCTAGATGGGTTCCCACATATTGCAGCAAGTTAGATCACGGTAAGAAACCAACCAAAAACTCACGGATCAAAGAAATACCAAAAATCACCAAATAGATAGAAAAGAAGCAAATAAACTCATCTTTGAGAGAACTTTCTTTAGATTGATTTGATATGGTATTGGTTTACAGCCACTCTATTAATGGAGGACAAAGACTCAATACATGAGCACGAAATCAAATCCAACTCTCTAGAACCCTAATCTCCAGTAATCCTCTCCCTAAGCAAACTAGGGTTTCAAAAACAATGAAAGGGTTGAGGGGGTGTAGCCACCTCCCTCCTCTATTTATAGTGGAGGCTTAGACCTTCTAGAAGAGTTTCCCTAATGGGCTCCCGTTAAGGCCCAACACAAACGGTCACACACGCACGCATTTTAAAGCGCCGTCTTCATCTCCTCTTGGCCTAATCCGCTTCTCCACGCACCGTCTTGCGCCGCGGGTTAGCAAAAGGTAACCAAGGCGGTATTTGGTAAGATTACCAAAATACCCCTTCTCGATCTTTTTCGAAGACCGAGTCCAATCTTCGCGAAGCAGTCGCATGCTCCGCCACGTGTAAGTTGATCCAACGGCTCTCATCATGTCGGCAAGTCTCTCCCATCCGCTCCCACCGAAACCACCATGGCACTTGCACGCACCCGCGCCGCTTGATCCAACCCGTCGCGACCGGCGCGTTCGGTCACCTTTGTCCATCTTGCAACATGCTTGAATCCAATGACTCCACCCGCATCGTCGATCGTTTTGAACCTTAGCTCTCCAAGCCTAGTCCCGATCATCCTCACCGCTGATCGCCGTTGACCTCAAGCAACTCGCACAACAATAGACAAGCAAATCAAGCGGGAATAAGTTCTTCACAACTTGACCCACGTTAGTCAAAACATGCATCATGCAACACATATGCACTGAAACCCATGAGATTGGCCTAACAACCAACACATCGCTGCCTAGAAGGCCAGCGACTTAAGTCAAAACCGGTCAGACCGTCAGCATGGCCGGTCGGACCGCTCCCCTTGCCGATCAGACCGCCAACCATTGGTCGGTCGGACCGCCAGCCCTTACGCCCGAAGCAAAACCAGTCGGACAGCCAGAGGTGGCCGGTCTGACCTCCACAAGGTCGGTCTGACCACCTGAAGCCTGACAGCAACAGCAACTTGTCGAAAACGCGTGTTTCCGCAAATCTTCAAAGCCATTGCCAATTGTCTCATCACTCTAAGATCATGAGCATATCCCCATGATATCCACAATATCCACAGCTTCAAAGTAGAAGAAAGTAATATTACACAGATGGTGTCATAATCTTTGCAATTTAACAACACAAATATATTCTCTTCATTGTCAGAACCTCACCCCTCCAGAGCTGAAAGTAGGTCTTGTAAGTTGTGACTTCTTTCTTTTGTAGGTTGGTGTGGCTCGGAAGAAACTATTTGAGGAGGCTATAGTTAATGTTGAAGAGTTTGTATTAGAGTCTAATATATATGTTGTATTAGAGTCGGATTGAAAGTTGTATTAGAGTTAGATTGTATCTTGAGACTATAAATAAAGAGTGGGGGGTCCTGTGGGACAACACACAAATAATCCCTGTAATCCTACATGGTATCAGAGCTAATCCACCCAAAACCCTAACCCAAGAAAAAAAAAACCCTTACATCAAGAACCGCCGCCACCATCTGTCGATCCACTGGCCGCACTGCCTTGTTGCACGTGGTCCTCCACGACCGTGTCGCACGGGAGCGAATCGTAGCTGGCCGGGTTGCATGTAGGCAAGCTGGGGTGACGACATGAGGAGGCGCAAAGGCAGCGTCGGTTGAGACAAAGAGCGGAGACGAACATGGCATAGAGGTGGCCCTGGTGCTGGAGCTCGACCATGGCAGCAACGTGGTCAGGCTTGAGGAGGTGGCCGAGGGAAGCGGGTCCTAGAGATTGAACTCGGCCATGGCGGCTTGCGTGGAGACAACAGGAGGCAGTGGGATCTGACGGGAGGCGGTGGGATCCGACGGGAAGCGGCAGGATCGGCGGGATCCAGGCTGGCTTAGCCTGAGAGGTGACACTCGATGAGGAGGTGCCGCCTGCCGGTATGAGAAGCAGGAAGTGGCGGCATAGCCCACCGCAGCCGAGGGCGAGAAGGAGCTAGTGGCGGATGTCGTTATGGTGGAAGAAGGGAAAAGAGGATCCAACACCTCGAGCCGGCGCTCGGGGGAGAGGAGAACAGGGGGAGAGGAAGGGGAGAGAGAGGAAGAAGGAAGGGAGGAAGGGCTGGCGCTTGGGTGGAGAGGAAGGAGAGGCAAGCGGCGCTCGGGGGAGGAGCTTCGGTGGGAGGAGAAAAAGAAAGGAGGACAGGGGTGAAGGAGGTGTCGGTGGGGAGATCCCAAATCCGGATACAGTGTGGTGTCGGTGTGGATCTCGGATTCATTGTGGAGGATTTGATCTGGTGTGGGTGCTTCGAGGGTGGAGGATCTGATCTGGTATGGTAGGATCTGGTGTGAATCTAAATCGATGGAGGATCTAATGTGGTTGCATCTGCTGTGTTAGGGAAAGGAGAGAGATGATAGTGTGTTTGCTGAGAGTTCTAGCCGTTGTGTTGCTTGGTGGTGACAATATCGGAGGTTACGATGGAAGGCATGAAAGATAGAGGGAGAAGACTATTCAGGTGGTGCTTTGGTGGTTGCGGTAATGGTGGAATTGGTATTGTGTAGTGGTGTTGGTATGAGTACCGAAGATAGTGTTGTTGGAGATGTCCGGAAGAGGATTGGGACATGAGGTAAAGGTGGTGGAGACTGAGACTGAGGGCATGTGGGTAGAGTGGTGGAAGCCGATGGTGGTTGGGGGCATGAGGGTAGAGGAAAAGGAGGTTGAGGTCGGTGCAGCTGATAGATGGTGAGAATGGATTTAGTGACGTCCCGAGTAATATTAGCGGTAAGCAATTTTTTAGTCTTTGTAATGGTATTAGTTATGAAGTCGATGGATGGTAGGTTTTAGTAGATCTAGTAATAGTATTGCAATATGTATATACTTGTTCTCATGCCCATCTTGAGGGGAGCGTTGGAGAGTTCATATTCGAGTCTAGTATAGAGGTTTTATTAGAGTCGGATTGTATCTTTAGACTACAAATAAAGGGTATAGGGATCCTGTGGGACAACACACAGATATATCCGAAATCCTACAGTTAAGTGTGAAGATTTATTCATCACCTCTAAGATATGGTAATTTGTCAACCTCTCATCTTTCTGGTTGCTGAAATGCTAAGGAAGAATTCATATCATGTCAATTGATTTATAAAAAATGTTCTGAAATTTTCAGGTGCACTCATCATGCGCCAGAAGACACATACCAGAGGCGATTGATTCCACGCTACAGGATCTGCGGCTTGGATACTTAGATCTTTACCTAGTTGGAAGCCATATGAGATGTGCTGGTATACAAATACTACACTTGACATCGATTAGCTATACTGGATAAAAAGATGAGAAAATCCTGCTTGCCAGCAATGTATTGTGCAAACCAAAAATTGTGTCCATTTTGACTGACCACCGTGAGCAGACGCATGCCAAGTATTTGTCGTGAAGTAGTAATTTACAGCTTAGTGGTAGAAAGTTCATCGAGTGCAAATTTAGATGGCAAACTCAGTAACTCTATACTGAAACACACAGTGAAATTCTGTCAACTACAGGAGGAGTCAACAACCTTAAAAATCAGACACTTCAAATTAGACAACACCCAAGGTCTATCAATCTAGGGTACCCGAGGTCTATCAATCTAGGGTCAATATGTATGTCGGGTAAAACAAGTCCGCCTGGTCCTAAAAAAGATGCTTGCCAGAACAGAATGATGGGAACAAAGAACACATCCAGCTCACCTGCCAAAAGCAAAATAAAATGTATAAAAATAGCTTGCCCCACTTAAATATCGAACTAAGTTATGATAGAGTACTCGATAGCATTTCATAAAGGTATGAACTGTTGAGAACGGTGTAATGGAATATTATGGAAGGAGAATTGAGGGATATGCAGTTATAAGCTAAAAGAGAGGCAGACCTGAGCAGCACCAAGAAGATAATCTCAGGCAAAAAAGAAAACTTTGATGAACAGTGCCAGGGCAAACTGCAGCGCTGCTGCACTAGCAATCAAAACCATTATATCAGCTCCTTCAGTGCATTCCTTCAAGTTTAAAGCGATGAACCAGGATGATGCACCACCAGCAAGAACTATGATGGCCCACCGAAGAAATTCCACGGGAATAAGTAACAGTATCTGAAGCAAAGACAAATAGCAGAGAATCTGTATTAGACATAAAAAGCTCCCTTCACGTGCAAGAACAGAAGCGCAAGTCAAAATGCAGACAACCATAATAACGTCGTGAATTTTTTACATTGAGAGAGTCGATCTTCAAACAAGAGATTCCTGGAACCATTATATATATTTGCATAAAAGAGATAGTGAAAATTCCTAAGAAAATAAACAATGGTACATATGCATAGCGCTACATGTTCTTGCTAATGACAACATAAGGATATCAATGAATACTTGGATAGGACTAGAATACTTACAGATGTTGGTACAAAGATAAACAGAGAATAGCCCCACATACACCAAAACCGAACAAGACTTGGGCGCGATCCAAAATACTGAAACAGGAAAAAGAATGCAGCAGGTACCACGATAGCATAACCATACATGACTGATGCCGCCCAATTGAAATAGCCAACATCAAAGTTCCATATATTCAGTTCAGTTTTCTTTTGGATCAGATAAGTGGCAAAGTTCCCGAATGCCGCTAGCATGAATATCAGTGTAGTGGTGATCCATAAGGGCCCATACCTACCGAAATCAGAATGATTCATCACATATCAAAAAGTAGACTCCGGGGATCGAAATGATTGAAGTACAAAAAAGTAAAATATTTACTGTACAACATACACAAGAAATTCCAGTTAGATAATAACCAGAAAGAAGCTCAAGGAAGTACAAAATTGGGTCAGAAGTCCCTTAAAAAAAACTGACTTGTCCTGTTCCCTTAAAATCACACTGCTGGCATAACAAACTATTGCTTCATGCTACTATTACTTTCCATATTTAAATGCCCATCTCATGCTACTATTACTTCACCAAACAATTTTGGCACATTACAACTGTTAGAGATATATATGTATAGTGTGTTATTCCCCATTGTTATAAGGGGTTCTTTGCATATTTACCACATGTACTTGTGTATATATACTGGCCCATTAGCCCCATATTGAATACAAGCGATATTCACAACATGGTATCAGAGCGTACCTAGGGTTTTCGTTTATCCCGTCGCTTCGCTTGTCACTCCACCGCCGCCGCTCGGATCCGACGGCGTCGCTCTTGTCGTCATCTTCGACGACTCTCGGATCCTCGGCTGCCGGCGCCGCCTCCGGTCTCCAGACGCAAGCTTCGTCGGGTTACTGTCGCGTCGGCGACTGGTCCGCGCCGCCGTCGCCACTCGCCGTCGCCGGATCGGCCGTCCGCGCCGCCGTCGCCGTTGCCGCTCTCGCTCTGCCGGGCCCGACTCCTGCGACGCCGCCGGATCGGCGCGCCCGCTGCCGTCGCCTCTCCGCTCCTCGGGCCCGACCTATCGCCGCGCCGTCCGCGCCGCGCCGCCGCCGGATCGCCGTCCGCGCCGCCGTCGCCCGCTCTCGCTCTGCCCGGCCGCTGCCCGACGGCGCGGACGCGCGCCATCACCGACGCCGCCGCTTCGAGATCGTTGCCTTGCCGCCGCTCCGCTGCGGCCGCCGGGAACCCTAGTTCCCCGTGTGCGTGTTGAGCGGGCGGGCACGATAGCCGATTTCTAATCGGCAGAAGAAAAAGGCAAAAACGTCGTTCTAACCATCGCGCCGCTCAACGCCGCCGTTAGACCGTTGCCTTGGTCGCCGCGCCCGGCGCCGCCTACCAATGGGTACCGCTTCCTCCTCGTTGCGGTGATCTTCGATGGTGTTAATTACACCTACTGTGTCTTCATGCGCATCCACATGCGTGGTCTTCGTCTCGGGCGTCCTGCGGCGATGTCACCGCCCGCCTTGCCTACACCTCCGGCAGAGCCTACGCTGTTGCTGCGCCGCTTCAACACCGACAAGGCTGCCGCTGAGACCGCCGCTTGCCGATGATGAGGCTATCTCGCTACCAGAGGCTCTAGACTTCTACAAGGATCGCTCGACCGCCTTACACTCGGTGAGTACGACGACGACGCCGGCCGCTTCTTTGTCCTCATCGCCGAGATCGGCCTCGGTTCTCTTACGAGGTTGTGGGACTCCATCGCTTTCGGATGTGGACTCACCTTCACAAGACTACGAGCCCTCCGGTGATGCTCTCTACCGTCCGTGGTTCGCCAGAGCACTCTCTTCGCAGGGTGATGCTATCGTTGGACGCTTTACGCTCGAGCTCTGGCATCGGACGTCGGCTAGACTCTCTCCGCGACCGCTGGTTGCCGCTCTCCCGATGCCGCCTAGTCAGATGCGTCTTGACACGGAATTTCAACGGCTCACGAGTTCCTTACTCGCCGCCCCGAAGTTCGGCGGGCGTGCCGCGCTCAGCCTCTTGCACGCCACCCTCGTGTCACTCGGAGGCCCCATCGAGATACGAGCAGAGGAGACTACTTTGAGTGGTGCCGGCTCGCCACTCCTCCGTGCTCGCCGCCGCCCACCTACTACACCGATCGCTCCACGCCAAAGACATCGCTCTCCACGGCTACCACAGAGGTGGTGGCGCTCCATCCGGCGGTGGTCGTCCTCACTGCTCCTATTGCAACAAGGTCGGCCACATTGAGTCCCAGTGCTATAAGAAGCAGCGGCATCTTTCACGCCGTTCTTCTACTAACACTGGTACTAGTGCTTCTACATCGACGCCTGCATCGACTCTTCGCATTTTTCTCGGCCGAGCAGGAGATAGCCAGACTTCGACGCTTGCTTGCCGCCTCGTGTTCTCCTCGGCAGTGTTCTGCGAGTTACGCTCATCGACTCTTGGGCACTAAGAAACCACCTCCTCCACAGTCAGGTACCTCCCCGTGGATTCTTGATTCTGGAGCATCCTTTCACATGACTTCTAATTCTTCCACTTTGTCTTTCATTACACCTCTGGATTCTCCTGTCAGTGTTCTTACCGCTGATGGTACATCCCTTTCTGTCTCTGGTCGAGGACCTCTTAGCAACTCATCTTTTCATGTTCCTTCTGTTGCTTATGTTCATCGTCTTACCATGCAGCTTCTTTCTGCTGGACAGATTATTGATCTTGGTTGTCGAGTCATTCTCGACTCTGACTCTTATTGTGTTCGGGACCGCCACACGGAGCTCGGTTGGTTCGGCCTCGCGCCTTGACTCACGGCGTCTCTAGGAGCTTGACGGCTTCACCTTCCTTGCCGCCACCGCGCGCTCTCTCGCCGCGCCATCTCCGTCTACCGCCTCTTTCCAGCAGTGGCATCACCGTCTTGGTCATCTGGTGGATTTCGCCTCGCCGCGTCTTTAGTTCGCCGTGGTCTTCTCGGGTCCATCTCTCAGAGATGTGTCTTTAGATTGTCGGGTTGTAAGTTAGGTAAACAAATTCACTTCCTTATCCTCATAGTGAGTCGGTGTCTCAGCGTCCTTTTGATCTTGTTCATTCGGATGTTTGGGTCCGTAAACTCGCCGTTTGAAAAGGGTTATCGATATTATATCATTTTTATAGATGATTTTTCTCGCCACACTTGGATATATTTCATGTCTTCGTAGTGAGGTCTTATCTATCTATAAACAATTTGCCACTATGGTCCCACACGCTTCTCCACCCTATTCGTGTCTTTCATGCCGACTCATTGGCGAGTACCTCTCGTTACCGCGCGGCTTCCTTATCGAAAGCGGTACTCGCTCGGTTCTCTGTCCCGGTGCTCATGCTCGAATGGTGTCGTGGCGCAAGCATCGTCATCTCCTTGAAACGGCTCGTGAATCGATGATTGCCGCCTCTATTCCACCTCACTTTTGGGCCGAGGTCGTTTCCACCGCCACCTATCTCGTTAACATCCACCTCTTACGCTCTTGGTGCGATCCCGTTGAGCGTCTTTGTGCTCTTCTTCCCGACTACTCGCTCTTCGTCTGTTTGTTTGCGTTTGCTATGTTCTCTCGCCTCGAGAACGTATCAAACCGATCGCTCATCTGTTGAGTGTGTCTTTACGGGATACAAGATCACGAGCACAAGGGATATCGGTGTTGGGATCCGTTGGTCGACGGATGCGGATTTCGGGATGTGACTTTCGACGAGTCTCGTCCCTTCTACCCACGCCCTACCTCTCTTCGGCCGGCTTTCCTGTGGAGTCTGTCCTTTGACCTTTCGGATACACCTATATCGTCTTACCTCATCCACCCGCCCCAGCTGCGTCTCCACATATTCCTCCTGTGGCCTCTCCGCCGTTGTCGCCGCCGATTCGTCTCCTGCGGCTCCTCGGGCTCCTCCCACTACACTCGTCGACCTCGTATTGAGAATCTTCCGGATGAGCCATCTTCTCCCGATGTTCTATCTTCTCCCGATGATCTATCTTCCCGATGGGTTATCTTCTCCTCGCCACGCTCCGCGATCGCGATCGATTCGGCCTCCGCGCTCGTTTGGTTTTTCTAGTGCGGCTACTCTTGAGCTGTCTCTATCGGATGTTACTCATCCCGAGTGCTGACATGCTATGGCCGAGGAGATTGCGCCCTCGAGCGTCATGGTACTTGGGATCTTGTTCCTTTTCCATCTCACTCGCCCCATCACGTGTAAGTGGGTCTATAAGATTAAGACTCGCTCGATGGCTCTCTTGAGCGCTATAAGGCGCGTCTTGTTACTCGTGGCTTCCAAGCAGAGCATGGTCGTGACTACGACGAGACTTTTGCTCCTGTGACTCACATGACCACCGTCCGCTCTTCTTGCGGTGGCGTGCATGCTCGCCATCTGTCTGCTTTCTCGGCTTGATGTCAAGAATGCCTTTCTTAATGGCGAGTTGCGTGAGAGATCTACATGCTTCCGCCACCGGGTATTACGTTCTCGAGGGCATGGTCCGCCGTCTTCATCGTTTCTATGGCCTTAAGCAAGCCCTCGTGCTTGGTTTGAGCGCTTCTCCTCGTGGTCACTGCTGCTGGCTTTTCGGCTAGTGATCATGATCTGCGCTCTTTGTCCACACTTCGCCTCGTGGTCGGACTCTTCTTCTTACGTATGTTGATGACATGATCATTCACGGAGATGATTCTGAGTACATTGCCTTTGTCAAGGCTCGTCTTAGTGAGCAGTTTCTTATGTCGGATCTTGGTCCTCTTCGTTACTTCCTTGGGATTGAGGTTACTTCCACTCCAGATGGTTTCTTTATGTCCCAATAGAAGTATATTCAGATCTTCTTGATCGCGCTCTCTCATCGATCACAGATCGTTGAGACTCCCATGGAGCTCAATGTTCACCTCCGACCCTCGATGGCGAGTCTCTTTCTCGATCCGACTCGCTATCGCCATCTTGTTGGGAGTCTTGTCTATCTTGTCATTACTCGTCGAGATATCACTTATCCGATCCACATTCGAGTCGATTCAGATCTGCTCCCACTCAGTCCACTATAGCCACCTTCTTCGAGTTCTGCGATACCTTCGTGGGACTATCTCTCGCCGTCTTTTCTTTCCACACTCCACTCGTTACGACTTGAGCTTATTCGGATGCTACTTGGTCGCGATCCTCCGATCGCGGCCTATCTCTCGCCATCGTGTTTTTCTTGGTGGTTCTCTCATTGCACGGAAGACGAAGAAAGCAGATCGCAGATGTCCCGCTCGAGCGCAGAGGTCGAGTTGCGAGCTATGGCTCTCTTGATGCAGAGATTGCCAGCTACGGTGGTTACTTAAGGATTTTGGTGTTTCACACTACACCGACTCCTCTCTTGTCCGATAGTACAGGTGCTATCAGTATTGCCTGTGACCCTGTGAAGCATGAGCTTACCAAGCATATTGGTGTTGATGCTTCCTTCATACGGTCTTGTGTGCATGATCAGGTGATTGCTCTCCAGTATGTGCCTTCCGAGCTTCAGATAGCGGATTTCTTCACGAAGGCCCAGACTCGAGCACAACACGGTTTCTACCTCTCCAAACTCAGTGTTGTTGATCCACCATGAGTTTGAGGGGGGGTGTTAGAGATATATATGTATAGTGTGTTATTCCCCATTGTTATAATGGGTTCTTTGCATATTTACCACATGTACTTGTGTATATATACTGGCACATTGGTCTCATATTGAATACAAGCGATATTCACAACAACAACTTACAACAGAACTCTTAGTACGACCGCAGCAGGTACATCTGCTGCAACTTACAATATCACTTGGCATGTTAACAACACACAGTATAATGTAGCCAACTATTTTACAGTGCCCTTTTTTGTTACGAAATTGTATATTGGACTTGCCTTGAATCATTTACTAGAAATTAAAACATCAATATCCTAAGGTACTTAAGTCCATTTTTTGCATGAAGGCTGATGGCAGATTGGCAGTAGCCTAATAGTAGAAACTTACATGTCAGGATTAGCATCAATCTTCCTGAAAAACCCATCCATTGGATAAACTGAACTGGTGAGTCTGTCAATTACGACATCAGTATCAACATTGAAATATGGAGCATAAGATGCAACGTTGAAGTATCCTTTCCAGTTTGTCTGGGTTTCTACATCTCCATCTGCAAAAGTAAAGAGAGACTTCAACATGGAGCAACACATGCAAAACAAACATCAGTAACATGCCATTCTATATGCAATATTGAGCAAAATCCAATCATTTCACTCACTAATACAAAACACCTGCCAGGGATCAAAGTTCAAAGTAATAAATAACAAGTCATGCCGATGCTTGCTTCAAATTGGAGATGGTTGCAAGATCATGGTATATTATCTTTTCTGAAGACCCAAAAATGTTGTGTGGTAGACTCAGGCACTACCACAGTAACATTCATCAAATGTGTTATGAATAATGTGTGTAAATTGAAGAGGCCCAACGGGCAATATATATATGGAGTACAAGGGGTGTATGTCATATACAGATAAGGAAATACAAAAGGCAGATAAAGAAATACAAAAGAGTTTTTATTCTAACACCCCCCCTGGCAACGCAGATCGAAGCCCAAGAAGGCGGCGGCGCAGAAGAAGCGTGGCGGCCTTAGAAGCACGGGCAACGACTAATAGAGAAGCGGCGGCATCATAACGACTTCTACGATCTGCACGCGGCTTAGAGAGAAGAGCGGCGACTGCTGCCATGCAAAAGAGAATGCCTATGCTTCTATGACTGATAATAAATTTGTGAACTCGCATGACTTAGACGAACTCAAAAATAGAGAGTTACGGATTTGGATAGACGCAACGGAAGAAAAAACACAAAAGAGCAGCAGATACTAGCAACACCAGCCTTTTTTTACTCTCGATTTTGGGTTGTACCCGTCGGGCCTATACCCATCACCGTTTAATAAAACAACGCAGAATGCTCGGGAGGATTAGGGATTCCCCTCCCCTGTTCTCCACCATTGGCGGCGCGTGCGCGTGCGGAGGGCACGCGAAGGGGGCTGTAGGCGGCGGAGCGAGGGCGCACGGGCTGAATTCTTCTTCATCTCCGGTGACGGTGGCTTCCCCAATCTCTCCAGTTCACCACCAAGCAAAGCCCCAACCACCAACCCCCCCCCCAGAAGAAGCCTGCAGCAAAGAAGCCCGCGGAGAAGCAGCTCCCCGTGGGGAAGGGCGAGAAGGGCACCGGCGAGGGGAAAAAGGACCGCACCGAGAAGAAGAAGGGAGGAGGCAGTGGTGGTCCAAGAAGATGGGATCTGGAGGCGGCGGGTCCTCCTTTGCATGGGGGAGCTCGAGGATGGTGCAGTATCCATATATCCGTATCCAAGAAGATCAGCTCTGGAGGCGTCAGGTCCTCCTCTACTGCATCAGGGGTCGGGCGATGAAGATGAGGGGGCGACGACAATCTCCACCTCAGGCGAGATAGGGCATAGTCGGTCAAGGTGACGACGAGGCAGTACGAGGCCGCCACAGGGAGCAGAGATTGCTCCTCCCGGGGGCAGCGTGGGAAGCGACGAAGGCTAGATTGTAGGCTAGGGTTAGAACCTTTGCTCTGATACCATGTTATAAATATTGTCTGTATATTGAAGAGACCCAATGAGCAATATATGTAGGAGTACAAAGGGTGCATACCATATACAGATAAGGAAATACAAAAGAGCGCCTATTCTAACATCATATTCTAACAAAATGCACAAGATTACCATCAGTATGCTCCATGCAACAGCCATAATACTCAATGACTTGTAAACAAAAGCTGCTCTTAGCTATCAAGTATCAACTATATCTACACTATAAAAATGTACACTGCAAGTATCTACCTATTTAGCTACAAATTTTCAATAGACATTAGCATTTTTACACATGCACCTTAAACAAAGCAACACCAGGTTAGTACACTAATGTCATATTCTGGAGGAAAATCATCGGGGAAGCAGTGTACTTCATTCAAGATTTCTCACATAAGAGAGCACCGCTACTCGTCTAAGCACATAAAAATATCTCTTCCTCAATGCTCCCGAATATATCATTCCCATTTCGAACTCGAAAACTTAAGCCATATACACTTGGGCCTTGGCATTCAAACATATCACGTGAGTGAGAAAGAACTCAACAGCACCGCCCACTAGCACCAAGATATATCCACATCCGTAAATCTGATACATTGTGCATCCAGAGCAGGATTCACTCAAATATTTCAAACAAACTAACATGGAACGCTCTGATGGTTAACAGACCGGCTTGTTACCTGGAGGGGTCCCTGGAGGCTGGTACCCTCCTCCATTAGCGCCAAGAACAGGCGGGAACTGTTGCAAACGCGAGGTGGCAGCTGCATTCCCAATCGAAACCTAATTAATGAGAATTACAGTAACCTCGACCCAGTATCAGAAGCGCGCGCGCAAGCGCGCGCGCACACACACACAGAGATCACTACCTTCGGCGGGGGCACCGGGCTTCCTCTCTTCGGGAGTCACAGCCTACAGAAACCATCAAATCAATCACCCCAAATCAACAACTACGTCAACCCCAGCGAAACGAGATACAGGAAGCGACTAGTGAAAGCGGGGATCGGTACCGGGACGGAGCCGAGGAGGTGGCTGGTGGGGAGGTTGGCGTAGCCCTCGTCCATGGCCGCTTTCGCGTGGTCGTGGCGTCGTCTCCTCTCAGCAGCTGCGCATGGCCGCGTCGCGTCGCGTCGCCGGAGTAAAGGGATGGGATCGGAGGATTTTGGTGAGAGTGGGGAGGGGAAAGGGGGAAAACTCTGCCGTGGGGAAGTCGTCGTCGTACGTCCTCGTCCTTGGTTTTGCTTCGAAAGGAAGGAGGTCACGAGGCCGGTGCAGCGCAGCGCTCAGGACATGGGAAGCCCGTTAGGAAACCATCGGCCTAACATTATCGGCCGGCCCATTAAAGCATTTCAAATCGTTGTTTTTTAAGATTATGGTTGTTTTGTTTTGTTTTTTTTCCTAGGAAACAATACTACTCTGACGTCCGAAGCACCGAACGGTTCTTATCCACTCATTCCACCGTTTGTATTTATCCTCCCAACTAACTTCCCTTCTCCCCATTGCCACCCGTTCCTTTGCTCTCCCATATCCCCTTTTCTCCCCACTACTTGAAGCTCAGGCGAGCAAGCTGCCCAAGAAGCACCTACGCTTCCTCGTCGACAGCAACGAGCTGCTGTGCTTCCACGGCGCCATGCTCTCGTGCGCCCTAGGCGTCGGCGCAGGCTCCAGCCTCTGCGCCTTCGATAAGTGTGTCGTCTCCCGCATCGTCCGCCACGGCTTCTCCGCAAAGGAGGGCAAGGTCGGCGTCGGCGTCTTCACCACGTCCACCAACGACCGGGCGTTCGAGTCCATCGAGGCCTACGACGACGACCTGGCCACGCACAAGGCAGTACTGGTCTGCAGGGTCATCGTCGACATGGTGCACAAGCCGCTCGACAACCTCAAGGAGTTCGTCGGCCAGACAGGCTTCGACTCGCTAGCTGGCAAGGTAGGGCCCTACTCCAACATCGAGGAGCAAATTTTGCATACGTGCAAAAAAATATTGCAACACTACGGAAAAAATGTTGCACATGGGGAAAAATGTTGCATACGAATTCCGATATGTTGCATCTTTTTTTTATATGTTGGCATAATGTTACATATGATTGTTGCATATGATTCTGAGATTTTTTTTTTTGATTTTTTATAAGAATTCTGAGATTCTGAGATGATGTTGCATGTGATTGTTTGATATGTTGTACCAAGTGAGAAAAAATGTTGTATCGTGCATTCCTCTGTGTTGCATTGGGACCGTACGGTGGGAAGCCTCTCACCGTACGTCTAAGCCGTAGTTGCTCCCTTTTTTCTTTTGAATTTTTTAAAATAAACTGATTTTTTATTCAATTTACAAAAATAAATCAGTATTCATTTTTTACAGAAATAACTCAAAATCACAGCTCCACCGAGCGAGTAGGCCCACTCGCTAGATGGAACTGCGATTGTAGGTTATTTCTATAAAAAACAAAGTCGCGAGGTGAAACTGCGATTGTGGGCCCAGTCATGCCCGAAACTGCGATTATGGGCCCAATCGCGTGATTTGATTCCAAATATGTTATCCCTGGTCTCATTGATATGTGGGTCCTAAGCTCGCGTATCCGGAAGACAAGAGATGACATATTCAGGATTTGAGAACTTTGCATGGGCTTTGCGAAACTTTTCCCATACTTCTATTTGCATGACCCACTCGGCCACTCATCCCTAGTTGGATGTAGAATTACCACTGCGATGAGTTGCGGCCGTCCAGACTTGGCCGTTGGAATTCTTTATAGGTTCTCCTATTCCGTAGGCCTACAGAAGCCGAATAAGATCAATGGTGCATGTTGCCCGAGTTGAACTCCTAAAATCGTTGGGAAAAAACTAGAGGTGGGAGTCGGACTGTGCCCCATAGGCACAGCAGGCTGCGAGCCACGACGGGCAACGGTGGCACGGCACGGCAAACACCCGGGTCGTGTCGTGCCAGCACGACAAACCGCTGACGAGCCTAGCACGACACGGTGGCACACCAGGCGGCTGTCAGGCCATGCCGGCACGGGCACGACGCACCTCCCCTATAGCTCGCCTGTCCCCCACGCGCACCGTGGCCTCCACATCGGTGCCCCCGCCATGCCGCCTACATCGGCCACCATGTTGTCCCCCACACGCTCCCACCTCGCTACCCCCGCCATGCCACTCACATCGACCACACGCCGCCTCGCCGGTCGTACGAAGGGAAGAAGATAGGGGAGGGATGCGACGCCAACGCATGGGGACAAGGGAGGGAGGGCAGCTGCACGTGGCCGCGTAGGGAGGGAGGAAGAAGATGGGGCGTCGGTGGCTAGGGGGTGAGGGCAGAGCGACGGAGGTGGCAAGGGGGCAAGGGCGGAGCGGCGGAGGTGGCAAGGGGGCGTTGGGTAGGGGGCGAGGGCGGAGCGGCGGCACAGAGGTGGCGACGTGGCGCGCATCGTTGCGCCCGAGGGAGAGGGAGTGGGAGTAGGAAGAGGCGAAGAGGGAGAGTAGGCTTGTGGCATGTGGGAGACGGGAGGAGGGAGTTGGAGAGGAAGAAGAGATAAGGATGGGGAGAGGAAGAGATAAGGGCTAAGGGCAGCTAGTAGCATAAGGCAAAGCGCAGAAGGGAAACCGGGAAAGGAAAAAGGAAAAAGGAAAAGGAAAGGAAAGGGAAAAAGAAAAAAGAAGGGGAAAAAAGGAAAAGGAAAGGAAAGGGAAAAAGAAAAAAGAAGGGGAAAAAAGGGGGAAAGATGAAGGAAAAAGGGAAAGAAAAAGTGGAGGGAAAATGAAAAATTAAGGAAATTAAAATAGAGAACTTAACTAGAGATTAAGTTTGGAAATTATAGATTATTTAGAAAATAAGCATTAGTTGATCATTACTAAAATAATTCATTTAATTAAGATATTCAGTTACAATTTAATTAAAATGGTTAAAATGATAAAATTATGGACACTTAAAACTTAGGAGGGAAAGTGAAATTTTATTGATATTATACGCACACATTGTTATTGCCTCGTTAAAAACCTTACGCCCTAGTGTGGGGTTCCCCGGTAAGGAAAAGAGTACATTAACTACATTCATGCATACATATCAGCTACTCGACATTGAGTTCATCGAACGCCTCTACGATCTCGAGATCCTCTAGTTGATGTTGATGTCGCTCTTTTTCCAATTCCTAGTCTTTGAGGCGGGTGATTGCCTCCACCATTAGGGGCATGAGGGATGACCTCCTTTCTTCAATTATTCTTCGTACCATGCTGAACATCCCTTCGAAGAGACAGAGGATTCCAGAACTAATAGAATATCTCGTGCAAAATGACACAACACAGATAATATCCGCTTGTTGTTCAGCCACCACTCGAGCAAGTCTAACTTGCCTCCACCGGAAAGATCAGGATCGATGTTTGCAAAATCATGCTCCAAGTAGTGGTTCAGCTCAGAGGTATAATTCTACTTAGGGGGCGCCTGAGACTGAGAAGGTGAAGAATTAGATTTGGCCTTCAGCTTCCTTCGCAAGTGTGTTATCAAGCTTGTCTTGGCTGGATGCGTCTGCTGTGAGGCCTCCAATTTTGTGTTGCTGCCAAACTTGTCATGGTACAAGCGGAAAACAAGAACAAACTCCTTTTTGACATTTTCGAAAGCTTTGGATAAATCCAGGTCAAGGCACTCACCTATTCCCTCCATAGCCATCTGCAAACCTGCTATTTTTATATGATCCAAAATGATAGCAAAGCAATATAGGTGTGAAATAGATCTTTTTCCTCCATTCCTGTAGCAAACTTGTCTGCAATTAGCCAAATAAAATCTATAACTAAGTAAGAGGTAGGGCAGTAAATACCGGATAGAGCCTTAGTTGCTTTGTAAAATGGTCTAAAAAACTAAAAAATAACTAACAATTTCCCAATATGAGTTAGCAACTATCAACTTATCTGAGTTAGCATTGACAAAGACATATATAATATGTCCATACCCTTGCACTTTCTTCAGCGTGATGTATGTCAAGTTCCACCTCACCTTCATGTCAAGACCGAATTTTCTTAGGGCTTTGTCGTTGGCTACACAATACTTCGCGAACCGGGCTGCCACCACTATTGTACTTTAGAGGAAACGAAGGGTATCGTGGGTATTGTTCAAATAAACGCTAATGACGGCGTTGAGGAGCTTGCAAGTGCAGCAATGGCGGCAGCGCATGGGGAGGAAGAAAGGGGAGGAAGGAGAAGGGCAAACACGTGGGTCCGCGCGATAAGAGAGAGGGAAAGAGAGAAGAGAGAAAGCGGGTGGGCTGGGCTGTGTGGGCGGAGATAAAAGGAAGGAATGGTCCGGGAAAAGGGGATTTCGGCTTGAAAAAGGAAAAGGGAATTTAAATTGATTTTTGAATTTTAGAAATTGCAACAAATCAAATAGGCTTTTAGAAAATAGCAAATATAGTTCAAAAATTCTAGAAATATTCATAGAAATTCCTTGAATTATTTTGAACTTAATAAAATTATTTTAAACTTAAAGTTGGCTTTTCACTTTGCACATAAATTATTTACCTCTTTGTTGCATTTTGCCATAAAACAATGAGTTGATATGGATAGAGTTGAGGGCTCCTCATTGTCGGAGCTAGAAGTTGAGCATTCTTCTCCCAACATCCACTCTTCTATGTAATCATCCTTGGTTGAGGTGGACCTTTCATAATTATCTTGAAGTTGTATCCACATCTCATGAGTGCTCTTGAGATTGCATATGGCATCAAACACTTCTATACTCAAAGTACTAAATAAAGCGTTAGTAGCTTGAGCGTCAAGATGTGAGCATTTCTCTTCCTCAATAGTTGGAGCAAGAGGATCCTTTGGAGGAGAAAAGTCCACATCTACAATCCGCCAAATTTTAGGGCTCATGGCCTTAAAATAACAAGACATGCGGATTTTCCAATGCGCTTATTTTGTGTCATCAAATAGAGGTGCTTCACTTAGGTGCACTATATCACTAGTGGCTATCATTTACTCTCTAGACGGTTAAGTCTTATAAATGAGAGACTAAGCTCTGACACTACTTGTAAGATCGAGGAGGCCGACTAGAGGAGGGGGTGAATAGTCATTTCTTAAAAACTCTAAGGCTAAAACCGATTTCTAATGCGGAAGCTAACAATAATCCGGTTTTGTACAATTAAAGCCTGAATCAACTAGTCTTTACTAAGTGCACCAACAATTCTAAGACTATTGATAATGATAGCAACTAAACAAATACAAGTAAGCAATTTAATTCTAGAAATGTAAATTGCAATAGAGTAAAGCACAAGAGAGCAAACCACAATGACACAATGACATTTTACCGTGGTGTTAAAAAACTTGCTGATCTCCCATAATCCACGTTGAGGTAAGCCCAACCACGTTGGATCGGCTCCACGACTTGAACCAACACCTCGATCCACTCAGGGTTGCTCTTCCTCCACACCAGAGATGGCGAGCACCAAACCACTCACAAGTCACAACCGTCGGGCCTTCTCACAAGCTTCTTGAGAAGATCACTGGACCACGACACCTCCACGCCATCTAGGTGTCGACAAACACCAAGAGTAATAAGCCAAGCCCCTTGCTTGACTCTCACCAAATACAACACATGCACAATTAGACGCTCAATCCAATTCTAATTGCAACACATGCAACTAGAACCTCTCCCTTTACTCACAAAGTGCAACACATGCACAATTGAGAGGAGGAGCTCAACTAGCTCTAGAGAATGAAATAGAATGCCAAGAGTTGCCCCCAACCGGCCAAGGTAGGTATTTATAGCCCACACACAAAAACTAGCCATTTGGAGGAGAATCTGTCGAAAATCAGGGAAACCCGGTCAGTTCGCAGGCACAGGGCCAGTCAGTCCGGGCAACAGTGCAACGGCTATAAAAATAATCGTTACACACAATTCCCGGTCAATCCGCCCTCACAAGGTCTGGTCTGACCGGACCCTCGGTCGGTCCAGACTTCCGGGAGGAAGAAAACCAAAAAATATGCTCTCTGTTGACCGGCCTTATAAGGGCGGTCAGTCTGGGCTTTCAACTGCGGTTAGTCCTCCTCTAGATTTTAGCACAAACAACACTCGAAAAAATGATCATAACTTTTGACTTCGATGTCGGAATTGAGTGATCTTGGGCTCTATAGAAAGCTTATTCAGAGGGCTACACAACTCATCTGTTTGATTGATCTCAAACACATTTGATCAAATCAAGAAGCATAACTCCAAAAAGCCAACACATGGCCTAAGTCCAAGAAAAGAGCAACGAGCAATCTTAGACCATGTTAGGGAATGATGCATGAACTTCAATAATTTGCAAAACACATTTGCAAACTTAGATCATACCATAAGGAGTAGGTACATGGACTTCAACCATTTGTAAAACATATTTGCAAAGTATAGTCACATACTACAAGGATTAGACGCATGAGCCTCAACTATTTGTAAAACACATTCGCAAATAATAGCATCATGCCACAAAGAGCTAGAGCAAGCGAGATTGAGCTATCAATACATGATGAGACTCAAGCTACTAAACAAGACCCCTCTTAATAGTACGACAACATATATTAGCAATCCAGTCTTTCAACCAAACACCAAGACCGGTAAAAGACTAGGAACACATCTTTAACCCTAGTTAGTCATATCTTTGCCTTTGAGCATCTTGAAGCTTGATGACGTACATCTTCACTTCAAGTTCAGGTCATTGTCTTGATATGCATCAACCTATGATGCATCCTTCACGTGTCCTCCATCAACACATGATGGATCTTCTGTTGACTTGATGATCAACTCATGTTCATCTCCTCTTCTTGAACATCATCAACACATGATGATTTTCTTTTCTTCGGGATCTTGATGTGTAACAACACATGATGCATCCTTCACTTGCCCTCCATTAACTCATGATGGGTCTTCTCTTTTACTTGATGATCAACTCATGATCATGTGCTCTTCGAGATCTTGATATGCATCAACACATGATGCATTCTCTTCTTAAACCTTGATTTGATGACAATCAACTCATAATGTCATCCAAAGTCTCTATCATCATGGAACATAACCTATTTACCCAACTCATAGAAAATATTAATCCCACAATGTGATTATCATTAATTACCAAAATATATCATTAACTCATAATGGTGGATCGATACTTCAATCTTTTCCTCTTTTGTAATTCATGATAACCACCTCAATTGCAAATAATTGAATATAGAGCAATATGAGTATATATAAACTACACAAGTTATATATACTCAAGGGATATGTTTCAAAATTGAGATCCTTAATATGTGTGGATAAAGAACAAGGACCAATACTAATGAGACCACAAAATATAGAGTGAACTCTTCTAAATGTGTGCATACACAAATATGTAATAAAAACATATGTATATATTCAAGTTAGACTTTTGGTGGAGTTCAACCTGTATTTTGATCCGAGATATACAACAAGATATAAGAATATGATGTCGAATACATACCTCCATGATTTTCATCTTTCCATCCAAATGAGACTAAATAATATTATAGTTAACAAATGAGTTAGTCTCACATTTAGATTTGTCATTAATCACCAAAATAGGGGGATTTCAGGATTTGCCCTTATGAGATAGATGGATTTCAGATTTTGCCCCTCCATGTGTCTATGACATGTGGGTCATAGACACATAAGGGGACAAAATCTGAAATTCATCTATTCAGTGGGGCAGATTCTAAATTATTCCACCAAAATACTCTATTAACTCAAAATGGTGGGTCTAGATTCTTTACGCGCCCACGACGGTAGCTTCAGTGGCCTAGACCTTGGACGCTTTCATCCTTCTAGGTAGACCTGTTCAAACGAAGGTCGGGCTTGAAAAGCTTGACTTCAAACAAGTAGGCCCGAGCCTAGCCTAGCCCGACCCGAAAAATGAATTTTCCTATTTAAAAATAATATTTTAATTCATTTTAAGAATAAAAAATAGTTTTTTATTATTATTACTACATTTCAGTTGATTTTCGGGCTTGAAATGAAGTCCCGAGCTTGGCCCGGATCGGGCCAAGCCACCCATGAACACCTTTACTTCTGGGTGCCATCACGATGTTGCTTCTCTACCGATCCCCACAGACGATGCCAACTATTGTGGCTGCAGACCAAGCAGTAGAAAGAGGGGGGCCTTAGGGCCGCTACCCGTTGCGAAGAGGATAGTAGTCCCAAGATCCCCGAAGTGTGGAAAATAGTACAGAGGAACAAATGATGTTTTATTCGTGTCTTGAAGAATGTTCGCCCTGAGTTGATGCGTAGGAAGGTCTATTTATAGACTTACAAGTTGGGAGGTAGAAAATTATAACAATGCTCTTATGGAGACCCTACGATTTGATAGTAGCTTCAATGTACGGTGGACTTCTATGGTTGGTGTCCACCACGTCACCTTCCTTGGTCCATGCGGGGCCTCGAGCTCCCCCATTCGTCCTACCCGAAGACCCCCTTCGGGTCGAGGACCCCTTCGGGTGAAAACCGAGGTGGTGGACCGATTGACCGGAGCATCGAGTTGACGTCTCGCTTGTGCCCCATCACACAATAAGAAGGGTCTGATACCCTCGGCTTCCCTCTCCCTTTGTGTATGTCGAAAGGGCTAATTTCTTTGACTCTTTGCCTGGCTGTTGGGACTCTTCACCTGGCTGTTGGGACGGTGGTCCTACTTGGGAGTAATTAGTACAGCACAACAACCGTAAAACGGTCCTTGCAAATAAAAGAAAAAAGGGCGCGACTAGTGCTCAGACGTACGGCCTAAGCGCTAGCGTCGTACGCTCCGGTTGCAACATATTTTTTCACTAGTTGCAATATATCAAAAAATCATATGCAACATTATCTCAAAAATCTCAAAATCAAAACAAACAAACATCAAGTAGCTTCTTCTCTTTGACGGGTGTCAACATATCAAAAAAAAGAGATTAGGAAAGAAAAGGAATTATAGTCCGAACATAAGAAGAAAAAAATCTTGCAACATCACTGTGAACAGTATACAACATCACCGTTCAACGGGTCGCAACATATCAAAGAACAATATGCACTATTTTTTTCAACAGGACGCAATATTTTTTCAACGGGTCGCAACATCTCATAGAACAGTATGCAACATTTTTTTTCGAGTGACACAATATTTTTTTCAACGGGTCGCGACATCAGAACCAGAAACAACAGAGGACTGACTGGCGAGACAAACAACCCCCAAAATCCCAACAGCCGCAGACAATATTGATGCATCAAGAAACCAAAAATGGTGAAAGCACCGACTCACAACAAGAAAGTAGCATGCGAAGATGTTCCTGTGAGATTTGTCTCCGGTCGGTGGTGGGTTTGAGCTGTAGGATGGCAAAGGGGCATCAACCAAAGAGAGGAGGCACACAGACACTCCAAGTCCAACCCTTCAAGCCGATCGAGCGCGTCTCCGTCCCCATCCGCCATCTTGCTCAGACGCTCACATCATTGCTGCTTCGAACAACTCCACTGCACTCCACTCGACCACAGTTCCACTCATCAACCAGAGAGAGAGAGAGACGAGGATAGATACAGTCGTGAGAGAGAGACGAGGATAGATTTGGGGAAAGTTTGTTGCCTTCAGGTCGTGCACTAGCACGTGGGCGAGGGAACTTCTGTAACATCCCAAATTTCCTGAGTTTTTGAAAATTTCCAAAATAAAAATAATCATTTTCTTTTTTCCTGTTTTGTTAAAGCTTAAACTGAAATTTCATAAATCAAAAACCTTTTAAATTGAATTAATCCAACTTCAATTAAAATAAAAAGTTAGTTTATTTGAGCTTCCTGGATTTTATTTGGATTTTTAAGTCTTTTATTGCATTTTCTGGATTTTAATTTGGTTTTTCCTTTTTGTTTGAAGCCAAAATCTATTTTGGTTGCAAAATTAAAAACTAAAGTATAGCTAAAAGTATTTTTATTAAGTTCTAAATAATTCAAGGATCTTCTTTGAATTTACATAGAATTTTTAGACATTATTAACTATTTTCTAAAAGTCTTTTTTGCTTTTTGGGATTTCTTTAATCGGAAATCCATTTAAAATCCTCTTAACCTTCTTGGGTCGAATTCCTTCTCTCGGCCCACTTCCCTGGCCCGCTCCTGCGCGCGCGCCCCTCCCTCGGGCACCGTCCGATCGAAATCGGACGGCCCTCCAACCGCCGCGTGCCCCTGCGCTCCTCGACCGTTCGATCGAAATCGCACGGTCCCGATCGCGTGCATCCTTCGGAGGTGCCGAATGTCCCGATCCCTGTGAACCATCCGATCGAAATCGGACGGTGTCCCCGCGGCCACGCCCTCCTCCACCTCCGACCGTCCGATCGAAATCGGACGGCTCCCGCTCGTCGTCCTCCTCCGGACCTCCCCTTCTTCCTCGCGCGTCCGTGTGCGGCACCGCGCCGCGTTCCTCGCCGGTCCTCGCCTCCTCCCTCGCCTGGCCCTAGTGCCTGCACCGCCGCCTACCTCGCGCTGCTTGTTTCCGCCGCTGTCGCACCCGTGCGCCCCTCTTTTTCCCCTTTTCCCTGCTCCTTTCGCCGACCCCGCCGCACGCCGCCGCCATTGCCGCCCGACACCCTCCCCTCCTCCTCCGTCTTTGGGCCTTCCTAAGCCCTTTAAAAGGGAGCCCCGGGACCGCCTCCTTCCCCTCTCTCTTTCCCCCCTCTCTTTCCCCTCTCCTCACTCCCCCTCTCTCGCCCTCCTTCGCCCCCTTTTTGCGAAGAAACACCGTCGGCCGAGCTCCGCCTCCCCACTGTTTGCACCGCCACCTCTTCTCCTCCGCCGTCTCCGACCCCGCCGTCGGCATCGCCGCACCGAGGACCGCCTGGTGCGCTCTCTCACTCCTCCCGGAGCCCGCCGGAGCTCCTCCGCCGCGTTCAACCGCCGCCGCCTCCGCTCTTCGTCCTCGCCGCCGGCCATCCCGTGCCGCCGCAACGTCAAGTCCGAGAACGTCGTGATCACTGCGCTCTCCTCTTTGCGTTGGTCTCCTCGCCGCCGACCGTCGCCCAGCCGTTCGTCGGCGACCTTCGGGTCGTGAGCGCCGTCGTCGCCTTCGCCAACGTGGCCGCCACCTCGCCTCCACCTCGGCACCACCTCAGCCCTACGCTGACCGAGCAGCCGCGTGGCTAGCCCACATGGCACTCCAGCTCCCCCCCGTTTCCTAAAGCCCGGTGGACCTAGTCCACGTGCACCCTCTCACTGACAGTGGGCCTCACATGTCAGTTTCTTTTATTTTATTTTTCTTTCGGCTGAAATTCCCTCTGCTGACATCAGCCGACGTCATAATTGCCTTTTCCTTTACAAAAATAATTCCATAAAATCAGAAAAATCTCCAAATCCATCATTTTATGTGTTTTCCAACTTCGGAAGGCCATAACTTCTTCGTTCGAACTCCGATTCGAGTGATTCAAATTTCTAAATTCATCTAAAATCCTCCTATTGATGTTAGTACTAGTTTGGTATTTATTTGGAATTTATTTGGAGTTGTTTTATTTATTTTTCTCTTTTCGCACGTGTAGAAACTAGCTTTTCTAAGATTTCTGATCCGACAATCAAGCACCTCAACTCTTCAACGAAGGCAAGTCATAGACCTTTGATCATATTGAACTCATATTTATAAAACTATATTGTTTTATATAAACATGCATTGCTAGTTTATATATTAATTTGTTTCGGGAGTAGATAATTGCCTAATTGATGTATACCTCCTTGATAAATTGCTAACGACATGTACCCTTGAATGACATGAACTCTTGGACACCATAGGATGGTTTATGGTAGTTGGACATTGATAAATTACCAACAGGGGTACGTTTTGCTTGCTTAGTCATGCTCTAAGTAGACGTGGGTCTCTCGGCAACTTAAGTCACTAATGTTATTTTACCCCAGCGCACTTGGTTTGCGGCTTGTGTAGTAGCGGTCGGTGTAGCTGATTAAAATGAAGTGTGGCCCTGTGTGAGGCCACGATATATGTTGTCACCTTAACTAAAAGTATGTTGTGCCAGGATCAGGGTGGTCCTTTGGCCGGGTTGAACCCATCTAAAATTGAATTTAACTAATGAACTATGGAACCGTGGCAATGCCACTTGATGAAATTGTGGTGCTAGGACTAGGGTGGTCTTCGGCCGGATTGAACCAAAATGTTTTATGCTCAGGCGAGTGGGTAGTGGTAAGTGTGGGTGTCGTAACGCATATCGGGACGTGGATTAGTCTCGCCTGAGCAGCCAACTAAGGACTTAACCTTGAACCATTGATCTGGGTCATATCGTGCAACCACATGTCTAGACTGGGATAGACCTGGCTGACTAATTAGCAATGCTTTGAGTCGGTTCTATTTGGGGTTGAGAATGGCGCAAGAGGAGGCCCGAAACGGCGAATCCTTAGCAAGCAGAACCGAGTCAAAACAGAACTTTGTAAAGGCCTTGTCACGTGCTATAAACCACTTACCCAAGGTAGTGAGCGGTAGCATCGCCGGGTGCCAAACAAACTAGAAAAGTCGTGTCTTGTGGGTAAAGCTGTACAACCTCTACAGAGTGTATCAAAACTATTCGAATAGTCGTGTCCCCGGTTATGGATATGCCCGGAGATTTCACGCAAGGGGTAGTTGTTTTCTTAAAAATGGTGGAATCGATGGTTTGGGTGGAATGGTTGGAAAGATCTCTTGTTGTTTCAAAGAACTGAATTACTTGTGTATTAATCTTTTAAATTATGCTTTTAATCTACTTACGGTATTTGCTGTTAAATGTGGCTTTCTGCAAAAGTAAACATAAAGCTATCCTTGTCAAGCCTAGCATGAATAATAATTGCATACTGTTCTCTATAACTTGTTGAGTACATTCAAAGTACTCACGGCTTGTGCCCTGTGTGATTAATCCCCACAGAAGAACCAGGGAACTCCGAGTTTCATGAAGAGGAGAACCTCGAAGACTTTGCAAACTAGGTCGCGTCCTCCACTCGATTGCCTGTGGGCATGTCGTGTGGCCACCACGAGATATTTTATTTCCGCTGCAAGTTACCTTTTGGTGTTGAGCCCTGCGTGGCAACTCTGTAAGACTTGACCATAAGGTCTTTTGCTGCTTTCAATATTAATTTGTCCGCTTCATCGTTACTTTGTTGTATGGTTATGATTACATCTTTGTTGTAACTGTGCAAGCTAGCTACTGATCATGGGACTAGTTCGGAATACACAGAGGGTCATGTGGTTGCATACCCGGAGCGCCGACAACTTCTAAGTTGCGAATGGGGTGGAGGCGGGATGCTATGGGGAGGAGGTAGCGGAGGCGAAGTTGCGAATGGGGCGGAGGTGGAGATGGGATGCTGTGGGGAGGAAGATAAGTGGACAGTGGGTTTGGAAACTAGAAATGTCTCGTGGGACTATTAAATGGTGAAAAATAAGAACAGGTGGCCCGTGAACACATCCAATTTTAGTATGTGTCGTAGCATTATCCAAGAAAAAAAACTGTAAACGGATCATTAATTGCACTCAACATGTGTAAATTTACAACTGTTTAGCTAAACAGTAATCAAACCCACGGCACCTAGAGATGCGTCAAAAACCAACGGGCCCCACCATATCCACCTCGCCCCCCTCACTGCTCTCGCTTTCGCCCGTGCCCGCACCCCGTCGTCGCGATGCCGTCGCCCGCCACGGCTGCGGCCGCGGGAGCACCTCTCCACCACTGGCCACGCGCATTGCGACGCCTCTCTGCGCCCTCCTGCTCCCTCCCCTCTCCCGCGCTCGTCAAGTCCACGCGCCTCCGCCTCGCCCGCCCATTGCCGCTTGTCCACGAGCCTAGGCCGTCTCGGCGGCGGCGAGGGCGCGAGCCCCGACGCCGCCATTGGCCGCGCGCCGCCGCCTCGGCGTCTGAGATCTTGGTGCGGATCTGGTTCCTCTCCGCCGCTGCTCTCGCTGGCTTTGTTTATCCATTTGCACGTGGCGCTTAGGTGGCCTCGCGTGGTGTGGTGTGTTTGTTTCGCAGTGTTCGTCGCCGCACTCCGATAAAGCATTGGGTCTCCGTTCTGCGCAAGGAAGCGAGCGCCTGCGCTATCTTCGATGAGTGTGATTACGAATTGTTGAAGTTATTCCGGTGTCTCATCATCTACTCGGTTCAAGCGTCTCATCAATTTTCATTTTACGCTTAGTCGATTAGTAGCATTTGCTTGTTTCGTTTCATGCAAAGCATTAGTGCCATGCATTAGTCATGCATCCGTTACTATCTTTAGTGCCATGCATTAGTACCTTCTAGCATGCAGCCATTACTATCGTTTGTGCTATCTGTAGCTTGATGTTCCCTTTAAATACTCAAGCAATACATCAGAAAACGTTGCCCCGTTTTTGCAGCACCAAACATCGTGTGTTCAACGTGTTATTGAGTGCGCATTCGAGAGTTCGCCGGCGGCGAAAGATTGCCGGTGATCCCCGACAATTGGTATCAGAGCTAATACGCTCCCAGGGTCGTCATGTCTGTCCAATCGGCTTCCGTTGGCGGTGGTGATCGTTCGCCATCGCCCCCTCCTCGACGTCGGGTATCGCACTCGCCTACGCCGCGCCGAGGGCGCCATCGCGGCGGTGAAGTCATCATCGAGCGCGTCGTCAAGGAGGCGGGCGGCTCGGTCCAGTACCCCATGCTCACGCGCACCAATTACCAAGAATGGTCTTTGTTGATGCGCGTGAATGCGATCCCAAGAGGCGTGGCGTGCCGTTGAACCAGAGGAAGGTGAGGTCGTCGAGTACCGCGAGGACCGCCTTGCGCTGGCGGCCATTCTGCGCTCCGTGCCGCCCGAGATGCTAGGGTCGCTGGCGCGCAAGCGCACGGCGCATTCCACCTGGGAGGCGGTTAAGACCGTGCGCGTCGGTGTGCAGCGCGTCCGTGACGCCAACGCGCAATTGCTCAAGCGATTCGGAGATCGCGTTCAAGGAGGAGTCGTCAGACGATTTCTCCCGCGTCTAGTGAGCCTCGCCAACAACATCCGCGTCCTCGGCGGCGACGTCACCGATGGAGAGATCGTGAAGAAAATGCTACAGGTCGTCCCCGAGCACCTCGAGCAGATCGCGTACTCCATCGAGACTCTCCTCGACGTGAACCAGCTCTCCGTCAAGGAAGTCACTGGCCGTCTGCGCGCTATCGGCGGCGGAAGAAAAGCCGCGACCGTCGCGCTGTCTCACGATAGCAAGGGCCGTCTTCTTCTTGCCGAGGAGGACTGGCTGGCGCGGATGAAGCTGCGCGACACCGGCGAGGCCGGTGGCTCGGCAGCGGCATGCGATGAAGAAGCGGCAAAACACGTCGTGGCGCGGCGGTGGTGGCGGCGGCGTGAAAGGCAAGCGGCTCATCTTCAAACGGGCGGCCCGGAGAACACGGCGGGACCGGTGCCGAAGCGCGGAGAATTGGCCATTGGGCCAGAGACTGCCGCAGCAAGCCCAAGAAAACTGCGCAAGCCCACGTCGCGGAAGGAGAAGAGGACGAGCCCACTTTGTTGGTCGCAAGACGCAACCCTTCCTTCTCCATCCGCTCGATTCTTTGCGCCGGTGAATCACCGATTAAAATCGCATCGTCGTCTTTGCGTCGAGATCCACGAGGCCAAGGTTTCGCCAACTCGGATCGCGGAGAAACATGACGATCGGCGATGGGTGCTTGACACCGCGCCACCAACCACATGGCGGCGCGCGCCGCGCCTTCTCCGATCTCGATGAAGGAGTGCGGTATCGTCCGTTTTGGTGACGGATCCGTGGTGGAGATTGAAGGGCGAGGCACGATCATCTTCAATTGCAGAACGGCGAGCACGCGCGTTGGTGAGGTGTACTACATTTCCGTCGGCGGCGAATATCATCAGTCTTGGTCAACTGGAGGAGGCCGGATGTCGGATTGAGATCTACTCCGGTGCCCTGCGCATCTACGATCAGCAACGCGACCTTCTTGCTCGGGTGCGTCGTTCTGCATCGCGCCTCTACATCTTGGAGCTTTGCATCGGGCGGCCGGTGTGCCTGTCGGCGCACAGCTCAGAGGCGGCCTGGCGCTGGCATGCGAGGTACGGGCATATCAGCTTCAAGTCACTGCGTGCGCTCGCCCAACGGGAGATGGTACGTGGGTTGCCGCTACTTGATCAGGTCGATCAGGTGTGCGACAGCTGCCTCGCCGGCAAGCAAAGGCGCGCGCCGTTCCCAAACAAGGCGCTACGGCGAGCAGAGCACATCCTCAATCTCGTCCACGGTGACTTATGTGGACCCATCGCACCCACGACACCAAGTGGTAACAAGTATTTTCTGCTGCTTGTTGATGATGCGAGCCGGTACATGTGGCTCCATCTACTGTCGAACAAAGATCAGGCACCTGCGGCGATCAAGAACTTCCAGGCGGCGGTGGAGGTCGAGTCGGGCAGACGACTCAAGGTCCTCCGCACCGATTGTGGGGGGGGGAGTTCACCTCCGTGGAGTTTGGCGAGCATCGCGCGACGTGGTGTCGGCGCACTCACCGCCCCTATTCACCACAACAGAACGGGTGGTGGAGCGTCGCAACCAGAGCATCGTCAGCATGGCGCGATGCATGCTCAAGGCGAAGGGACTCCCCGACTATTTTTGGGGTGAGGCTGTGAACACTGTCGTACACATCCTCAACCGTGCCTCGAGACGTGCACTCGACGGCAAGACTCCCTTCGAGGCCTGGCACGGAGCGCCCGCCGTCCATTACTTCGGACATTGGTGCGTCGCGCACGTCAAGTCCACATGGCGGGACTCAAGAAGCTTGATGATCGCAGCTCGCCAACCATCTTCGCCGGCTACGAACACGGCTCCAAAGCCTACCGCGCTCTCGACCCCTCAGCGGCGCATTATTGTGTCGCGTGGCGTCGTGTTTGGACGAACGCGCAGTGGAGGTGGGGTGACGACGGAATGCCGATGATCCGCATGGTGAGCCATTCGTCGTCAAGTACACCTCGAGTACATCTTCGGCACGCCGCGGGTCGATGCAGAGACACCAGCGCAGCCGACTCCTTCCCCTACACCCGCGGCGACTCGGGACCACGGCGTCGCGCGGTGAGCCGGTCGAGTTCGTCTCGCCACCGCTCGATCATGAGGAAGATCTGGACGCGAACCACGACGACGCTTCACTTCGGTTCCGCGCCATCGACGCCGTCATCGGACCAGCCTCGCCGCCTGGGTTTGTGCCCCGGGTGCTCGACGAGGAGTTGCAGTTCACCACGGCGGACGAGCCTGTCTCCTTCAGCGAGGCAGAGCGCGAGGCGAGCTGGTGTTAGGCGATGCGCGAGGAGATGAAGTTGATCGAGGACAACAACACGTGGGAGCTCGTCGCGCTCCCCACTGGGCACCGTGCGATCGGGCTCAAGTGGGTCTTCAAAGTGAAGCGCGATGAACACGGCAATGTCATCCGGCACAAGGCGCGTTTGGTTGCCAAAGGCTACGTTCAGCGTGCGGGAATCGACTTCGACGATGTCTTCGCTCCGGTCGCGCGAATGGAGTCCGTGAGGGCACTGCTGGCTCTGGCAGCCCACGAGCGCTGGGAAGTCCATCACATGGATGTGAAGAGCGCCTTCCTCAACGGCGACCTCAAGGAGGAAGTGTACGTGAGCCAGCCACCGGGTTTTGTCGTCAACGGCAGCGAACACAAAGTATTGCATCTTCGCAAGGCGTTGTACGGTCTCCGACAGGCACCAAGGGCCTGGAATGCCAAGCTTGATGCGTCCATGGCGTCACTTGGTTTCCAGAGGAGCAGCTCGGAGCACGGCGTGTACATGCGGAGCCGAGGGTCATCGCGGCTGGTAGTCGGGGTCTACGTCGACGACTTGATCATCACCGGCACCAGCAACGATGAGATCGTGGCGTTCAAGCTCGAGATGAAGCGCGTTTTCCTCATGAGCGACCTTGGGCTGCTGTCGTACTACCTCGGCATCGAGGTAAACCAAGGGCCAGGCGGCATTTCACTATGCCAATCTGCCTATGCAGGGAAGTTGCTTGAGCGCAGCGGCACGAGCACCTGCAACCCCAGTCTGGCGCCAATGGAACCAAGACTCAAGTTGAGCAAAGAGAGCACTGCTCCACTTGTGGATGCCACCGAGTACAGGCGTGTCATCGGCGGACTGCGCTACTTGGTGCACACCCGGCCAGACCTTGCCTACGCGGTAGGCTATCTGAGCCGGTTCATGGAGAAACCACATGAGGACCACCTCAACGCGGTGAAGCGCGTGCTACGGTACGTGGCGGGAACGCGTGACTACGGTCTTCACTACGCCAGGAGAGAGGATGAACGAGCTCGACTGGTCGGCTACAGTGACGCCGATATGGCGGGCGACATCGACACACGCAAGAGTACCAGCGGCATCATCTTCTTCCTCGGCGGCAACCCCATCACCTGGCAGTCCTCCAAGCAGAAGGTGGTGGCTCTGTCCTCATGCGAGGCAGAGTACATTGCGGCCGCTCTGACAGCACGCCAAAGCGTCACCGCTAGCTCGGCTCGTGTCTGACATGCTCGGCACTGAGTCTAGAGCGCCGGAGCTCAAGGTGGACAACCAGTCCGCCATCGCCCTCAGCAAGAACCCCGTCTTCCACGACCGAAGCAAACATATCGACACTCGTTACCACTACATTCGGGAGTGCATCGACGGGAACAAGATCATCCTTCGGCACATTTCGACAGAAAACCAGCTGGCGGATGTTCTGACCAAGGCGCTTGGACGCGCGCGGTTCCAGCAACTGCGTGCGTTGATCGACGTCAACAAGATCGATGAGCACAGCAAGGACTAAGGGGGAGAAATGTTGAAGTTGTTCCAGTGTCTCATCATCTACTCGGTTCAAGCGTCTCATCAATTTTCATTTTATCGCTACATCGATTAGTAGCATTTGCTTGTTTCCGTTTCATGCAAAGCATTAGTGCCATGCATTAGTCATGCATCCGTTACTATCTTTAGTGCCATGCATTAGTACCTTCTAGCATGCAGCCATTACTATCGTTTGTGCTATCTGTAGCTTGATGTTCCCTTTAAATACTCAAGCAATACATCAGAAAACGCTGCCCCGTTTTTGCAGCACCAAACATCGTGTGTTCAACGTGTTCTTGAGTGCGCATTCGAGAGTTCGCCGGCGGCGAAAGATTGCCGGTGATCCCCGACATGAATGACTTATGAGTTGGATAGTAGTAATTGGAAAATTGGAATTACCAACCATTTGGTGCAAATTATTTGCTGAAGCAAATTTGTTAAGCCATGGGTTAGAGGGTTGCTACTGGTGAACTGATAGGTATATAAACAAAATGCGTTTACAGAGCTATAAATTGAGTTAGTTGTTGTAACAAAACTTTTATTTTTGAAGTGTGTTGTACTTGTAACAAAACTTGAGATAAGATTTCACTGAGCAATCTGTTGTTGTAGAGAGTGTCATGGCAGAGCTTGGTCAGCTGCTCATATACGAAGCCTCCAGAGATTGGCTGGTGAGTGGAAATCTTGCATAGCTGAGTGTTACCCGTTAGAAGTTGAAATTAGCTTGTGTGAGTGAAATCAGTGTCAGGCAAAGTTTTGAAACTGTATGGATATTGATATTGACCTGGTAGAATGGTGAATGCCAGCGATATCTATTAAGTTCTTAATCATAACTTGTTTCCATCAACACGTCTTTTGCCACTTTCTTCGCATGCTTTTTTTTCAAATACATATATATTATGAAGAATGCATGGTTCCATTAAAAAATGTGAAAACTTTAGTCTTGTTTTACTTTTTTCAAACACATCGATGAACATTTCACCATAGAGAGTGATGCCATGCTAAAAAAAATTTAACCCTTGCAGCCTACAATCACAGGAGAGATCCAAACGCCTGTAGCTGTTTCTAGTGTTGAATTTATTGATCCAAGGGAGCCTGTTATTGTAAGTCTATTTGTTAACACTAGATACTGTATATGACATTTGTAGTGTCTATGAATATGTTTAGTCTTTCCATTAGCGTGTCTAAAAGGTTGTTCCAATACTGAGAGCTGGTCTTGCTCTAGCTGAAAATGCTTCATCAGTTCTGCCAGCCACCAAGACTTATCACCTTGGTAAGTTGATTAGATGAATTAGTGTCGTATGTTGTTCTTTTTTGAAAAGTCAATTAGCTTTTTGTTCACATATTGCTTACATAGACTGCATGACCCAGATTCCAGCAATCTAAGCTGATTTGTTTTGCATCCCTAAATACCAGTGCTGGATATTCTAGATTTGATGCATGCATGGTTGTGGCCGGAAGCATAAAGTTAGAAATATGCTGAGTATTATCTATGTAATATTTACTTCATCACCAAGTCATACTGTTATTCTGCTTCTAAATTATTTTTTATGAAATAAATTCTTGTAGCAATTAGAATAAAGAAGCTAATCGATACCCAAATTAACATGCATCTTGAAAGCTATGCACAATTTATACTTATCTGTTTTGTTTCATTGAACATGAAGGCTTACGTAGGGATGAAGAAACACTTCAACCTTCAATATATCTGAACAAGTATGTGCTAAGTTCCTTCTCTTCTTGCGAACTCTATTTTAAGTTTTTACACGTTGCTTTTGTAATTAGGTCATCCCATGTTTTAGTTCACACAAGCGCTTATGCTTGACACTATGCTCTTGAGTCTCTATTGGACTACTTTAATGAACATTTTATCCTGTAATTGCAAACACAGTTCTATATTTGACTGTCCAAGTAAACCCCTCTTTGTGGTACATAGTAGGATATGCATGTATTACAAAACAAGGGTTTAATTGCTATTTATTTTTGTGCTAAACTTGCAAAAGCAACGCTACCTTGATAATACCTACCAGTGATTTGTAACAGCAAGTATCATGGCTTCTATTAATTAAGGTCCTTTTCCTTTCCTATTCAGTTGTTTTGCTATTTCTTCCATCAGGGCTTGTTTGGATAGGGATAGATTAGAACTAATCCCTTCGGATTGGAAGGGATTTTAGTTCAAATTTCGAATCAATCCGAATGGATTGTGTCAGATCACAATGTATCCAAACAAGCCCTCAGGAAAGAATTTAAATATCTACGCCAATAGGAGTAATCCCGTAATATTTCTTTCTTTCCTTCTCTCTTATTTAATGCAGCTTGCCAGACAAGATTCCAGAGGGGACTCGTGTGCTAGTTGTTGACCCAATGCTGGCCACCGGTAACCTTCTCTCTACCTAAACAATTTATGCTGCCTTGGGTTCTTCATTTGAAAGTCTATTCCTGTTTAAAGGAGAAATAAATAATTTGAGTATACCATGCAATTTCAAGACCAGGTGATGAATGCATTCCTAGTTCTCCGTATGTATGTTGTGCAGTGTCATCTCAAGTAAATGAACGTTAGTGTTAGTCCCCTCGAAGAAAAATAAAAAGGAAAAAGTTTTTGTACCTGAGGAGTGTTATGTAAGGAAACTGCTAGCAACACTTGAGCAATGTGGCACTAAAGCAATTTGTGTTATTTGATAATTTGAATATGCTTCTTTTTTATGAAAGTGAGAAATACAAATTATAGATTACCGGTCCATGTAAGCAGAATGGCATGTTATACTGTAACTTTCAGAAGTACCATGATATACATTTAACTTGTACCTTTAGGTGGGACTATTGTTGCTGCTCTTGACTTGTTGGTTGATCGTGGAGTTACAAGCAAACCGATTAAAGTTGTAAGTTGATGAAAACTTCTCTTATATTGCTGTTAATTATTCATTTCTATCAACCTAACACTTATTGTATTTCTGATGCAGGTATCTGCTGTTGCGGCGCCTCCTGCACTCCAAAAGCTCAGCACCAAGTTCCCTGGGTAAGAATAGATAAGCCATGTGTGAGTGTGTATAAAAAGTTCCTCTTGTTTACTTACTGAATGGCTTTAAAAAAATCCATTCCAGGCTCCACGTGTACACAGGAACAATCGATCCTGAAGTAGACAAGAAAGGGTATTGTTCTAAATTTCTAACAGTTTTCTAGTTTTTGCGGAACGCGTGCACTTGGCATGCTTATATATGACATACGGGTGCAGAAAGATAGTTCATCTGGCCCGAGCTTCAGTTGAGTAATGACTTTTATTGCTGATTTGTACGCACAGGTTCATAGTTCCGGGGTTGGGCCGTTGGGGGATGCTGGCGATAGAAGCTTTGCCACATAATCGGAGTACTCAATTTGACGCAGCGGCTGTTCTTCCAGCGAGAATAGTATATTCTGGAGTTTCTGTGAATTGGAGTACATGATAGTTAAGATCAGTTCCTTGTTGTTTTGTGTTCACCTGTAGATTTGCCTTTGTTCCAGATTTTTGTTCCTTCTCAGATATACTTCCGAGGCTATCATTTTGTAATTATCCATTTTGTATGATTATGACGGAATATAGCACTAGTCCTGATGTCTCTCCCGAAGAACAATTTTTCTTTTCAAGGGACGATGTCTGTTGGTGAAATATCTTGCCGTTGGTTTTGAAAGGGCAATTACATGTGAGCCATAGCCTACACAGGGCCGCCATCAAGTGAAACGCCATGAGCCCCGCGCCATCTTCCTTTTATTTCATTTGGTTGCAGTGCTGGCCGTTGGATTTTGGATTTTCATCGGGTGGTTTTAACAAACGTGGATGACATTGCCGGAGCAACGATCATCTACCCCCTCAGGCTGCAGCAACGCTGGTTGCCTACGGAATTATTTCATCTTGAATGATTCAGTTGTTGTGATATGGGTAGACTATGTTAGCGCAAAAATAAATATTTTTCTACCGCATAAATCAGGGAACCATACGAGTAAAAGATTATAGATCGTTACTACTAGACACATTGTGCAGTGGAATAAGAGTTGGAACGGTCCGATCCAACATAGCGTGTGTCGGTGTAGTGGAAGTAGTTGATCGTCCAACATCATTGGCCGTCGATCGTCTCTTCCAGTAACTCCTCGCATTCCTCAAGAGCGTCGTAGGTCGTCTAGTGCAGCAGCAACCGTAGCAGCTCCTCTACAGGTATAGCAGTATCCACATGTCCTAGGGTGGAACTTTGTGCATCGATGTGCTAGTACCAGCACAGACAGTAGGGTTTCGAGGTGGCTTGAGTGGAGGTAGGGTTGGAAAGGCTCGGCTCGAAAGCAAGTTCGAGCTGGCTCGCAAGCCAAGCTACTAACGAGGTAGAAGCGTGCTCGACTGGCTCACGAGCCCTTGGCTCAGCTCGGCTCGGCAAATGCAACAAGCAAGAAGGATGTCCCTCAGCTCACACTCACAGTGAGGTGCTGCTGAAATGCAGAACAAGTCAGAAGCAAGAAGTATTTTTTTTGAATGAAATACAAGACAAAATCACAAATTTATAACAGTTGGTTCAATTGTATTTAGTCATTCAATATAATCCATTTAATAAAAAAAATAAGGGTGAAACTTTCACCCTTGCTTATTGGTTTCGACTTGTTTCTGTAGTATGTACCGCTATGACTATAGCTTGATCTAGTTTGAGGCAGGGAAGCGCTATGGCTTAATATGGTGCATTTGCTGCAAGTCTGGAAGCAACTTTTGAAGCAACTGTATCACCTGCTCTGAGTGAGCAATTGAAATGGTAAAAGACACATTAATATGACAGACAGAAAAAGTTCAAATTGTTCTCAGAGAATCCAATTATGACCCAAAGAGAACTTTCATTGGGAAAAAATTACAACATATGCTGAAAGGAAAAAAAGTTGTATACATTGCTTTTGATTGCCCCTCCAACTTCAAAGCAATTGGTTCACATCATGTATCAGTAAAAACTATCATAGATGTTTAGCATGCAAAATTCATGTGTTGAATATTCACATGTTTTACAGATCTGACCACATGCACCAAGTGTGATTTTCTTATGAGCAGTTTTTATTTTTTTAATCCTTTTTAAAAAATTATTTTAAAGATAGCATCTTCTTAACTTTATTTTCAATTCTAACCCCTTTGGTCATGCCACAACGCGTGGCGTGACAAAAACATGTTGTCACGCCATGAATCTTGGTGTGTCAAATGAGTGTCGTCACGCCACTCCTCTTGGCGTGACATGAGTTAACCCAAAAACGGACATGTGATGGCTCGGAGGGCTATCTGGCAGATTTGGTCACGCCGTGGTCAATGGCGTGACATCACAGTTTGATCACGCCACAGGCCATGGCGCGACCAAATGGGTTAGGAATTGGAAATAAAGCTAGGAAGATGGTATCTTTAAAATATTTTTTAAAAAAAGATTAAAAAATAAAAACTGCTCTTTTCTTATCCTAGAAACAAAAGCCCATCAATCCCACTATTAGGTTACTAGTGCAGTAAAGACAATCAATCCAAGATGAACCACAATGTGAAAATGTATGGAGAAAGATGAAGTTTTGTACTCTACAAAGGAGTTGGCCTTATATATATATATATATATCGTGTCGGATGTGCTACAGGGAAAACAGATTACAACAGATCAACAATATCTGAACTGAACAACATCTACACCAAACAACATCTAGCTAACCATAATATCTACGGCATATATGTATCTCTAATTGCTTGTTTAACAACCTCCCTCAATCACAACCTAGTGCAACTAGGTTGAGATTGTGCTTAAGTGCCAAGAATTGTCGGTTAACCAACGGCTTGGTCAATATATCTGCAATTTGATCTTTGGATGATATGAACTTGATTTCAAGCATCTTCTGAGCTACTCTTTCTCGTACGAAATGAAAGTCCACCTCAATGTGTTTTGTTCTGGCATGAAATACATGATTCACAGTCAGATATGTAGCTCCCAAATTGTCACACCATAACCGAGGAGGATTACTCTGAAAAACCCCAAGTTCTCGAAGCAACGACTGTGTTTTTCTAGAGATTTACTTTTGCTGTTGCATTCGCTAGATATTTATACTCTGACTCAATACTAGACCGAGACACAGTTGCTTGCTTGTGAGAACTCCATGAAATCAGGTTTGTTCCAAAGTATATGACATATCCTCTGATGGACCGTCGATCATCCAAACATCCAGCCCGATCTACATCAGAGAATGCACTGATTACAATTGATGCTGATTTATGTATATGCAATCATGTATCATGTTGTAACCGTGTGCTTCAAATACCTAAGTATTCTCTTGACAGCAATCTAGTGACTTTGCGTTGGAGATTGCAAGTATTGGCATACCTTGTTAACCGAAAAAGAGATATATGGTCTGATTATAGTCAAATACTGCAATCCCCCAACTAGGCTTCGATATCTTATGCTTTTTCTCGACTCAGGAACTCTCATTCTAATTTGGAAAGTTTCTCCATTGTAGCCATGGGTGTAGTAAGAGGACAAGAAAACCTCCATCTTCTCTAGGAAGGAATCTGGGTAGAATTTCTTCCTGAACTGCTTGGCAAAGATCTCCCAGGGACAGGACCCTTACTACTACACAAAGGGTTATCACAGACGATTCAGAACCGTAATCACAGATAGTTTTTGAACTGTCTGAATTTATATATCTATGATAACATGCGGTTATCACAGACGGTTTTCAAACCGTTTGTGAAAAAAGCTATCATAGACGATTCTGAACAAGAACCATCTGTGATAGTTTTTTCTATTGCAAAAAAAATCAGATTCTGAAGCCTTGTCGGCAGCGACGAGAGGCGGCGCAAATGCCACGACTGCGATAGAGAAAACGAGCAGAGCAAGGACAAAGCGAATGAATATGTGTGATGACTCCAGGAAGCAACCACCATGCTATCAGTAGCGACACGAAGACCTATGGTCATTGGAGTTGTGCCGGCGATGAGCGGTAGCGACAACGGCGAAAAGCTAAACGGTGGCAGCGAGCTTGAAGGCGCTGGAATGCTATTTAAACCTCACACTTGCACTCACGAGGTCCAAGAGCTCACGGTTGACAACGACGGAGCCACTCTAGGACAACTTGACGGCGACGAGCGGATATGACGGAGCATGGTCCACGGTAACTGCAAGCTTGAGGCAGAACTAGGCAACGAGAGGAGGTATTAGTATCTAGAGGATCTAGAGATGACATAAAGCCAACGAATCAAACGATAACTCACCGGACAAGGAGAGAGAAAGGAAAATGACGACGATGGCTGGAAATGGAGAAGATGATGTGGCTCGACGAGAGATGGAAGGGGCACCCCCGCTCGCTCCTCACGACGAGCTCCACCTCCGCCGAGCTAAGCAGCCGTCGTAGCACGCGGGAGCCTCGCCCCAGCGCATCCTACCTTGACTCGGCGCACTACACGCATATATAACCACAACACCAAAATATTTTGCCTCCCGCACACGCATTCAAAATCGTTCGAACTCCCGCGCTGCGAATCACAGAAGGTTTCATACAAAAACTGTCTGTGACGACATATCACAGACAATTCGTATCACAAACCGTCTGTGATACTTCATAGACGGCTTGTATTAAAAACCGTCTGTAAAGTATCATAGATGGTTCATATTAAAAACCGTCTGTAAAGTATCATAGACGGTTCATGATACGAACCGTTTGTGATATATGAGATTATCACATATGGTTCTATTTATAAATCGTCTGTGATAATTACGTATCACAAACGGTTCTTAAGAAGCCGTCTGTGATAACTACAATACAGACAGTTCCAAAGGAACCGTCTGTGATGAGGCATTTAGTAGTGCCTGGGCAGCAATCCTAGCATATAGGACCCCATCCCACTAGATATTCGCCCGACCCTTCGGCAGAATGGCCACAAAGCGAGCCTACTAGTGTGAAGTCAACTCCAACGCTCCAAATTGCCTCTCCATGTAGCACAACCAGTCCGCTGCTTGGATCGGCGTGCTGAATCCGTCAAACGAATCCAACCTCAGTGCCATCCACTCGCATAGACTCATCCGCACGTTAGGTGTGACTAGAGGAGCAACAGGATCAACAGCAGCAGTAGAGGGCTGCCGGCGTCTACTGACAAAGTGCATGGATCTCTCCCACTAGCTCCCTAAGCCGGGATCCCCTCCTGGCCCCCAATTGCAGGTGGATTGACAGCAATCGGCGGGTCAACAACAACCTACGGGTTAGCTGCCACCTCCTCAGACACGCTCCCCTCTACAACAGACTCTAAAGTCGTGGACGGCTCCACTGGGCCACGCCTGTGACCACAAGCCCCACGACCACGGTCTCTACCTCTCAGCATAAATATTAACCACAATCAATAAAACAGCAATAAGTCCAAAGCACCAAGATAGAGCATTGTCGTTGTTTTAGAACCAATCTTACGCAAAGATTGTTTGATTCGGGGGATCTCCACAATTGATCACGCAGACAGAAAAGACATAAGTGATTTTTATACAGGTTCGGGCCTTCTCCGGAGAGAATAACAACCCTACTCCTGTGTGTATTTTATTGTATATGCTAGTTACAATTAGTGAAAAGACTTAGTTTTGTACAACTGCTGATTGTGTATGCTCGATTGTCTTGTATCAATCGGTTGTCCTCTATTCTCTCTAACTGAATCCCTTTTATAGTGCGCGAAGAGGTAGTCGTTCCAGGCCAAGAGGTGTCTCATTATTCCATATAATGGACGTAATAATGGTAGTAATCACCGGAGTAGTAATCTCCCCACGTCGCCTAGCAGTTACTAGTCAAAGATAATGGTACATTATATGCAGTTACTTCAGAGAATAACAACGTATATCGATTGCTCAGATCTCGCAATCAATTGAGCCTACAGGCAAGTGGACCTAATTAACTACGGGGTAGTCGTAGCTGAGCACCAGGGGTGATCGTAGGAGAACTTACGATCACGAGGTAGTCGTAGAAGGACTTACGACTAGGGGGTGGTCGTAGAAGAGCTTACGACCACCTGGTTGGCTTCTCTCTTAAGACTATAAGGGGTATACTTAATAGTCGTATGACGTCATATTTACCTATAATATTAATTATAGATAAATAGTAAAATAAGGATTATTAGATCATCGTCAAGCATAAATCATCAACACAAAATAGCGGAAACATAAATGTAATGCTTTACCCATTCCCATCCTACTATGTATCAGTGTGTCAAAATTTTAAGTTAGCTAACCATTAGCATTTTTTGTTGATTTTACTAGTCCTAAGGCAAATTTTATCAGATTAATTTTTACCTAATTGTTAATCTATTCACCACGAAACTAGAGCCCGCTCTGATACCAACTGTAACACCCTGGCCCAACACTGAGCCCGGAATACCACTAAATTACCTCAACTACAAATTTAAATCACCTATTATATTAAATTACAACAAGCATATGACGAATAAAATCCCATCCATGGGACAATATATGAAATAAATAAGACATCCGAACTGCTTGATGATCAACACAATAAATGGTAATACTGAATAGGGAATCGAATAAATGATAAACCAAGCCATCGAATGAATAATTAACTTATAACAATCACCTAATCCTAATCAATAATTATCAAGTCCTAGAAGGAATTATTCATCATACCAAAATAAACGTTCACATGGCCAATTAATTCATTTGAGTGAAGAAAGTACGATTGTCCATGTGTGCTAGCCATTCTCACGCAAGATGCCATCAACGACCAACTAAAGCCACAAAATAAACAAGGGTGAGTGCGACTCAGCAAGCACTAGATACAATAGTAAGAACACAAGCTCATTAACAATCGATGCATTATCAAAAGTCTCATCATTCTCATTCTCATTCTCATTCTCAATAATATAATTCTCATTATTCTAGGAGCCAGATGATGCAAAGGCGGCACGACGCTTAAGGCAACACTCTCTAGACAATGAATTGGCATACATTCAAGAACATGCCAAACGCAGTTCCAAAACACCACATAATCTGCTCTAGCATGATTACGCAAAAACGATCCAAATAACTTAATTCTATCGATCGACATACCTGTTGTCCCAGTAGTAAAATAGCTCTAACTTATTCATCCAGACTCCAAATTCAACCATCCAAAACTTTATAGAATTTTCACGAAAAAATCTACATCTTCCTAGTTATGACAAACCTCTAATTCTACCATTCTCTACCCTGTTTGTTTCCCCAAAGACTGACCCAGAATCTGTCAAGACAATCTGCTTCACAATTTTATATCTTTAATTCTAAAACTTGAAAATATATGAACGATACTAGTTTTGGAAACTACATAAAATTTCCCATATTATTAAAGTTGTCACCATATTTTAATTTTGCCATCTACTATATGAAACTGACACATCTTCACGGCGTTTGCCAGCTACGTCTAGATTCTGGACAACAACCTTGCCGAGGCCATATCTTTTCACTTGCTACTATGATTCGAATGATCCAGACCTTCCTGAAAATCTAACGAGATTAGCTAACTTTTCTCTAATTGGACCGATCTTTGAATCCGAGCCTAAATACCCTGAATAGCCCCGCAAGGTTCTATGTCCAACCTTGACGAATTATGGTAGACTGAAAACTAACTTTCCCTAATTAAAATGACCTACAAACTTAATAGTGACTAATCCATGGCAAAACCTAGGGATTAATAGGGTTTACTCTTGATGATCATGATGAATCAAGGGAACCCGCGAAAACCTCCTCTTTTCCTTCCTTTTCTTCTTCTTCTTCTCTCCTTCTCCTTGCTCCTTTCTTCCTTGCTTCTCCTCTCCTCTTGCTGGCTTTCTTCTCCCCTCGACAGCAGCACCGGCGGCTGGGCTGGTGTAGCGGCAACAGGCGGCGACGCGCGACAGCAGGTAGGGGCGGCAGTGCCCTAGGGCAAGGGCAAGGAGGAGGCGCGCGGTAGTGGGGGTGGCGGCAAGGGCAAGGCTGCCACCCCCCTCAGCCCTTTTTTATTAGCTCCGGCCCACCTTAGGCCATGGTGCCGTAGGCCGAAAGCCTATGGCCCAAGTTTTCTTCCTTTTATGGAAAACCCCCCTTTAAATCCTTTTTTAAATCCTTCTCTAATGCATTTCGGGGTATTACATTTAGCATATTGGCAAGCATCACAAACGATTTTATATGAGAAATACTATTGTGTTGAAGTATATGTTGAACGACTTGCAAGGAGGGATGACCAAGCTGACAGTGCCATCATTCTTGAGGAACTTTGGCAGTGTGGAGGACTCCTTTTGATGAGGAACCGATCGAGTACAAGCCTCCTTCACACCGACATCTAAGAAGAAGATCCTTCGTAGCTCGATCCTTAACAAGACAATACTCGATTCTTAACAAGACAACGATTGGAGTGAAATTCAACAAAATCATTTGTTTGACACTAGAAATCACTTAAGAATTCTATTCGTGGGGATTAAGGTTGCGGACGTGCCAGTGTACAAAGTACACAAATAAATAAAATACAAGAAACAAAAGGTTAAGGAAGCATGTATTTTATTAATTCTCATGGAATTACAAAATACAAGTCCCCTTATTATTATTATGCGCTCCTTGACTTGGCGATGTGGTCTCCTGGTTCTTGGGGTCTCGGAAGACTCCCGATTAATTACTTTCGTGGAACGGATGTCGGACCCGGGAGTAACACCCCTAAATCCTCTGTGTATTCTGAACTAGTCCTATGATCAGTAGCTAGCTTACACAGTAAACAAATATGGTAACATCCATAATTCGCATAACTTTATTAATAAATATCATAGTTTATTACAAAAAAAGCTTACGAGCCAACAATGAAGAACACAACGAAAGAAGAAGAAAAAGTAGTAGAGCCTAGATAATGCATACAAGCAATCGACTAGGGTAGCAGCCTAGTCGTCGAGATCTTCAGCAGTTGCAAAATCCTTCTCTTCTGAACAACATTTTATTAAGCGAGGGGTGAGTACAAAAATGTACTTCGCAAGTTACGCCCAATAACAGAATTATAATGCAAGCAGGGATTTTCTTTTCAAATATCTGTACTAAGTTCCAAAGCAGTTATTCTATAATTAAAATTTATTTTCTAAATTCTCAAGTTTTATAGCAAGATAACCTCCATACAAGTATGGTGAAGGATACCCTCCTATCACATGGCAAACCACCCAATTTCCCAATTGGATAAACTATCCAAAATCATTTGATAAAATCTTTTGAAATCAAAACTAAAGTCCAACTTTGAGTGGCTTTGTTCAGCAAGCCCATGATCGTGGACACAACTATTCGAATAGTTTTACACTCTGCAGAGGTTGTACAACTTTACTCACAAGAGATAATCGACTTATGATGTCCGCTTCACACATTTCTGTAGGTATGCGACTAAATGATTATCACAAGGTCTTTACAATATCCCATCCCAAAATAGTCATGCCCGCTAAGGTTTCGCTTCCTTTGGATTAAACCATCCACTATAAGCCCCCCTCTTGCGCCAGGTGGGAATACTATCTGAACCGACAACCCGCACATCAATAGGGCACAATTAACAATGATGTGTTACAAATTATTTAGTCTAGTCTGTCACACTCTAGACTTATGGTAGTACAATAGGGCTTAGCAAGATGCGGCTCGAAGACCGATCCTTAACTGACTTGAGCGACTTCCAATAAAACCCTGGTCTCGATCATAGAAATAACTCGATCCCGTACATCAACTTGCACCATCCAAGCATCCATTTTGCCTAAGTCTAAACCAATTTTCATTCTGTTTTGTTTTTCAAAATCATTTGCAAAATTTCCATGGCAAGCCAATGACATAGCGTTAATTTTAAACTGAGTTGAATCTTTGGCTAAAATTTCTCAAATTAAATATTTTTGGTCTAAGCATGGCTAAACATATTTTTCCACAAAAGCATCTAGTCAATACTATTGTATTAACTAGAGTTTTATCTAGGGTGACAAAGTGTGAGGGAATGATGTCCAAGAATTGTCAACCCAAGATTAGTAAGTCAACCATCAATATTAGAATCACGATCTCCAAATCAATATATTATGCTAGTTGATCAACCATATTATTGTTTACATTAGTCCACCAACAACTACAGATCAACCAAACACTACTACTCAAATAACTCCACCAATTTCATCAATTCTCTATAATTCAACCAATGCACATGAATTCTATTCATAACTTACTATAATAATCCAACTTCATTGTTTATTCATCACTTATACTTGATCATCTTGTCAAAACTAAATTTTCAACAATCACTAATAACACATTTATTTTCACTAAGATTTCTTCTAAATCCAATTTCTCTATTCAATCATATCCAATAAATCCAATATAACCAGAATACCCAATTAATTCCATACTTCTTGATTTAGCAAATCCACCAAAACCAACATCATGAATTGTTATGAAAATTCACCCTTTTCGTATTTCAACCACCACCTTTACTGGGTCAATTTATCAATACTAATTCTCGACAATTAATAAAATCTATTTAAATCCGCCAAAATGTTCTTCTTTATTTATTTCAAAAGTATATCCTGCCAAACCTAACGCAACAAACCCTCATTAGTAACCCGCAACACTTTGGCCTATATGACCCCCCATTACTGGTCCGTGACTCGTGAGATGTCCGTCAATCAGGTTGTCCCCCTACCCGAGGGTTCCATAAGAACAACAAAATGTTATGCTCATTCAGTCCCAAACGGTCCCAGTTGAGTTTTGCTACAGCGCTGTGTTTGTATAGGGCGTAATGGGGGTAGGTGCTTTGTATGTCGTCGTTCGTGAGAAACACTATTTTAAGTTGTCGGGGTAGGTCCTGTCTAATTCATGACGTGTAGTCCGGTCACGTTGGTCGTAGGTCTGTAAGCTATGCACATAGATGCACAGCAAGGCCCTGTGTTGGACACAGTTGTTCGTGCGCTCAGTCGTTCAATAAAGTCCACCTATTGGTCTGTGGCCAGCTCTATACACACTTCCCATTCTGTGATGTGTGCTAGTAGACTGGCTCGGATAGGACTTTAATTAGATTTGGACCAGAAACATGTGGTAAACCTCATAAAACGTGCAGTTCGTGATGCATTTTTTCGGTTGTACAGGTGTGAAGTCGTGGTCAACGGCCATAGTGGCAACTCCGTGTCATGAATTTACAACATAGTATGCGATTAGTTGGGGTGATACACTAGTTTACCGCCTTCGTGATGGTATGTCTTACATTGCTACATGCAAGCTGGACATTTTTTTTGCCCGCCAATGGTCAGCCGCATCGGCCTAGGTGCAAAAAGGCTTGAGGGGGTACCACCAGGGTTCAGTGCGCCAACATAATGGTCGCAAGCATAGAAAATGCAATAAAAAGTGCATCCAACAAAACTGACATGTCGTCGCACCTCAACAAATGCTAAAAACACAAAAGGCTCGACGGGTACCAGCCACGGGTTCCAGTGCACGCAGACAAAATGGTCCCAAGCATACAAATGCAAACAAAAGCCCACCTAAACCAAAAAAAAATACATGGCACAAAATGAAGCCCAAGCATACAATATGCAAAAACTCAATCTACTTAGCGTTTGACCACCGCTGGTCCCATCCTCCAATGGTGGGGTGTGTACTCCTTGCTTCGGTGCTAGTGCCGGAGCTAAACATCCCCGCTACATTGCTTGGGCGTCCGAACCCCCGGCATGTCTTCACTACCAAGTTCAATCCATCAGGACTGCCCCCAGCCGAGGTACGCTAGCGCTCGGAGGGACGGGGCGGCAGGGGACTCGTGCTCTAACCCATCTTCCAACAAAATTGTTCGCGGTTTGTGTTGTGTGGCCGTGGGCAACGGATTTGGTGAGGGCTTTTATCTCGACGCTGGGGTGGGGGTGGACGAGGGCGTCAACGGCTAATCCCTATCTACCTATGTATAGCCGAGGCCAACGACTCCATCCTAATGCGCTAGCTAGTCTAGGGCGTGTGACAGACCTAGGGGGACCGGGGGATGGCGTTGCCTGGCTAGTCCCGAATAATTCATCTCTTTTCATCACGCATCTCCGGGCACAAAATCGATGGCATTGATAGTTGTTACCGCAGCTCTCTAGCACGCGCCATCATTTTCCTCTCTCTCTCTCTCTCTCTCTCTATTTTATATATATATATATATATATATATATATATATATATATATATATATATATATATATATATGAAGCCTTTTTGCTACTCCTAGGTATAGTTACTCCCATTATATCTATCGTCCATCTGTTTCGGATACCACATAATTGATTGGATTATTGGGTTGGATATCACTTCATAACAGTCGCTAGCAACCCGCTATACATACAACACAGTACCCGCAGTACAGAACATTCACTAGCAATAGCGAATCGGAATTAATATCAAACTCGCGGATTCTACGTGATTGACTTTTGATTTTGGCAACCTCCCGGATACTACGTGATTTGTGATTAATGTTTTCTCCGTTAGAGGGAGAATTGATTTGCTACTTCCCTCGTTATCATCTAGCGTGAAGAAACACTGAGAGAGGTCTGGGCGTGGAGCCAGAATGGAGAAATTTCCGACTGAGGATCAAGAAATTGTCCAGGATAAAGATACCTGGACTGATGGCATTCCCCTGGAGAGGTGGTATTACATACTACTTAGGTAGTATGTATACCTAAGAGAGTATTTTAGTACATGTAATTAGGTAGTATGTAAACCTCGGGAGTATGTTAGTACATGTAATTGGGGAGTATATACACCTACGAGATGCACGCCATGGTACATGTAGGTAGTATGTATACCTCGGGAGTATTTTAATCATCTACAAGCAGCACGCCATAGTACATGTACTTAGGTAGTATGTATACCTAAGGGAGTATTTTAGTACATGTACTTAAGTAGTATGTATACCTCGGGAGTATGTTAGTACATGTAATTGAGGAGTATATACACATGCAATAGTATATTAGTACATCTGTACATGGATTTGGGAAGAGAGTATTTCACGTATGAATGTACTTTATGGAGTGCGTTGATTCGTACATGTGTGGCTCTCGTCCATATGTAATATTAATTTCACAGGAGTATGCTAGTACATGTGAAAGGAGTATCTAGGTGTATGGTAGTATGTAACGTTTGCACAGGAGTATATGCGCTATTTTTGCAAATACAGTTTTGCGGTTGCTATTTCTGTAAATACCAAATGAAAAATCGGCATTTCGGCCAAAAACTCTCTGGGAAATGGGAGTATATATGAAAAGAAGTATATTTACAATGAAATGGGTATACATACACAAATTGGAAAATGAGAGCATGTTCACAAGTAAATGAGGGTACATATACACAGTGAAACAGAACTATGTAACCAGGAAACGACAGTATAATGCTCAACGTATTTGGCCCACTTCAGTGCTAAACGAATCAAAAGACAAACTTGACTGATTTAATTAATGACTTTTGTTGATATTATCAAGTCTACGGAAGACGAAAAAGAAGTACCATCTTAGGGATCCTTGTGTAAAGGTACAAATCCTTACGAAAATTCACAAGCAGCACTACTCTGCTTTGTAAATTAATCCACAAGTACTTGATTGAGCTCCCTTGATATATACTTGATATTTGGAAATTTGCTGACGTTGAAAGATTGGTAGGAACGCACATGCATGTTAGTTTTGCCGAGAGGATGGACGCCGGAGGATGCTATACGGCAAGGCGGATGCAGGAGGAGCAGTCGCATGAGGTCGATGGCACCATAAAAACTAGAGTAGCGTCAAACCACAGCGTTAGCTTCCGTCCTGGCGGTGCACTGTACGCACACTCGATCGTAGAATGTCAGATTGCATGGCTGCACTAGAACATCAAAATTACAATGAGATCTCAGTGCATCAAGAAAATTGGCGTAGATGTATGTGATGCTTACACACAACACTACAACGATACCTGTTCAAGCATGTTGTGGCGGCACTGTCTTCCTTGGATATATCAAAGTAGTATGTAGTATATACTATTAGTGATGTTGGTGGTATGGACGATCCAATGTGATGGCGGATCTTCGGCTCGAGGAGGCATGTAACTAGGTCACCAGTTGTAGATCAACGGGTCCCTAAAAAATGTAGTATATTCCATGAGATGAGATAAATATGAACATACCTTGTGCTTCCAAATGGAGACCTGGTTCAGAACAACGTCGGTTTGGTCCCTCAATTTGGTGGCTAGAGCTGATGAGGGCAAGAAGACGACGACCAGCTGGCCGGCAACACGCGGCTAGTATCAAGAAGGCGGCAGCAGGTTCACCGCCGACGAGCGATGGCAACAAGGCAGCAAGAAAATCGACCTCCACGAAAGATCTCGAAGGCGACTTGATTCAAATTGGGATTTACATCAAATAGGATAATTCACGAATTAATTTGCCAAGTTAAAACACTAAATACAGGATAATGGATCGGGTCTCTCATATCCATGATATCCAGCACCGTTAGGCTCATACAGGTTACGCATCTCATCAAGCAAGGAACGGTGGATAGGGCGGGAGTAACTACACTTGGGAGTAGTTAGTATTATATATATATATATATATATATATATATATATATATATATATATATATATATATAAATCCTTTTCCTACTCCCAGGAGTAGTTACTCCATATTCTGTATCTCACATATCTCACAACGTATGGAGTATCTTGCGCAACCAAGAGTATGTATGTGTAGTATACGAGTATATAAGACTATATAGGTGGTATTTACACATTTTCAAGGGTGGTATGTACAATTTTTTAGACATACTCCTTTTTATGTGCGAATATGAAGGTATTTATAAAATATGCTAGAAACTATGGACTCTCTTGCAAATTTTTGTGTGGTTCACATTGAAGTATCTTATAATTAGTATATGAGTATACCCAAAGTGATAATGGAGTATGTCAAGTTCTTTTAGGTGGTATATCAAATGTGGGAGTAACTACTCCCGGGAGTAGAAAGTATTTTTTCTATATATAATAAAAATTAATAGTCTAAGTTCCGTTCTAGGGATCGTGTCGATGTCCAAAACGACACTCTTCTGTGACTAGAAGGAGTAGCTAACTTCTCCCCATGTCTATCACTTTTTTGTCCTGTCATGCAGCAGGAAGGAACATAGGTACATTCCTTTCTTTTCCTATATATACGTTCAGATTTTTATTGGTAAATTTTACTTTTGGATCATGTAATTTTACCATGATTTTACTTTGTACAACCCTTATCAAATCTGTTCAGTTTGTACCGCCTTTTCCTACTTCTTGCTTCACTTTGCACCAGAGAAACATCCTACCATCGAGAGAAAAAACATGAGAGGTGTGTGGGAGCTTGTTGGCAACGTTGCACAGCCGACAAGGTTGCAGCAACCCAAAAAATAGAGAGGGGGAGCCATTTTTATGTTGCCACCGTTGCTATGGTCACCGCCGACGATGCTCCAACTATTCTTCTCCGCTTTCGGTCCATTTCATAGCTTCATCTACCTCCCCTCTCTCCATCCCATGCCTCACCGACACCTCCCGCGCCGTCGTTCACCAAAGAAGACGGCCAAATCTTTACCCTAGTGCAAAGTGCAACACATGATAAAGAGAATGTGGTGTAAAGTGAAAATATTTGCTAAAAGTAGTGCAAAGTGAAACCATGATAAAATTACGTGATCCAAAGTGAAGGTTACTCTCTCTTTTTAATACATGTGCCCACTTTTTGATTTTTCAAATAAACCCAAGTGATTTGTATGTACTGTACATGCTAATTGGGTCACGGCTGATGTGCTTCATTGCGCTTTTAGGTATAAGGGGTCATTGGGACCTAGAGACGTGTTTCAGGTGGTCAGGCTGCTCGCTCGATCCGTTCCAGCAATTCTGCGTAATGAACCATGGTTACAATGCGCATCAAGGCTACTGCAAAGACGACAGGTGGCCTATGCTGCTGCCGAAGGCATTCTGCAAAGACGACAGGTGGCCTATGCTGCTGCCGAAAGAATAGAATGCCATCAAAATCAGGGGCTGAGCCAGCCATGGTTCAAGCTCAGTTTAGGCCAGCTATTTTTAACAGAACTCGTATTTTAGTGACTTTTTGAGAAATTTTTCAGTCTTTTGATCTTAAGTCTCGAACCAGCGGCCCAACTCCACCCCGATCGAAATGACGGATACTATATATTATCATGTGCTAGCCAGCTCTTGCGTGTAATTGATGCAGAAAATTCAATAAAGTATGCTAGTCAGACTAATAGAGCAATGTGATAGCCAATACTATTCCCCAAAGTCCAAACATGCCGTGGACAATGCATTAGTTGTGCCGAAGCAAGCTTAACAGATCATGATGAGTAAATAATTGCAAGAGCAGAGACTGATGGAGTCCTAATCCACTTGCTCCATCTCAACATTCTCAGTATCAAGAAAAAAGTTCAACTGAAATTTAGTGGCAAATACATCTAGAATGGTTCAAACTTCAAAGCGGTGATGAAACATGAAGCAGGCATTTCAACAAACAATATACGCTGTTCTTTCCATTCTTGCGGCAGCAGCATACTTGTTTACATCCTTTATATGCTGTTCTTTCTCCATTGCTTGGTTAGGGAGAAGTACATGAGAACAATTAATGTGATAGGGAGGGTTGTATACCCAAGGTGTAGCATCACCTACTGAGTCAGTCGAGGCCCACCTCCAAAACAGCAAGTAATCACAAAGTAGCGCAATTGCGTATCATCATTGCTCATGTCTCCCACAAACACAATCCACAAACAGCTGGGAAGTTTCAGCACTAGGCACTTTTTCCTATCACATGAACCTGCATAGGAAAATAAAAGAGTGAACAAGCTCCCGCTTCAACCTACTCATGACGTACAACGCATGCAGCATTTTCAGGTATAGATAAACTGAAGTCCTACGCGGTCGTGAAGGAACTTACATGAGACAAACACAGGGGACATTAAAGCTCACTATAATTCCGCCAAACGGCTCGGAATTCCTCTCTGAATGTATTCAGACGTGCTTTCAAATTAGGTGTTCTGAAGCTGGCATGAAGTAGAGTTGCTGCCAACAAAAGAAACAACTATAAGGACATTTCGATATATATACGTATGTCAAAATTTCAAAACCCTACACTGGCCCTACCAAGTAGAGCAATTAGAAGTGCCCATAGAACTGTGAGGAGACTGCAGGAGGTCAACCAGAGCATGCAGCTAACTGCAAACATGAAAACGGTTAGTTCCACTTTTACAAAACTATGATCTGTGAAATAGGATTTTAAGAAGAAGGTTCAGTGTTGTGCACACCTGCAGAAAATAACAGGACGAACACCCAGCGAGGTCGCCCACAAATATGAATTGATCTCTTCGAGCTTGGTCGACCACGAAGAACAGGGCTGTTAACGTTGTTGACAATAGGATTACAACACCCTCTAATGACTCATGATAAAATAAATAAAATACATTAGAAACTAAGACCCTCACGTTATCGGTGGCCTCATCTTTGCAGCTAAATGTGGTGAAAATCGTCTGACAGTCCTTGTGACTTTCTCATTGAAAGTGACTGCGAAGCTGAAATAGCAAACATGATAATTAGTTGATTAATCATCGTATCAGCCAATTAAATGCAAGGGGAAACCGAAAAAAGAATAAATCACTTATTGACAGTTTGAAACAATAATTTATAGAGATACTTTAAATGATTTGGGAACTGTGTCACAAATAGACATGAGAAAACAACCTACATGTGTTTTATTTATTGATTCCTTGGTAGTAATGCTCGAATCCTTCATCCTTAAAAACAATCAGGACAGCTATAGGCATGATTTTGGTGTAATTCTGTTGATCTCAATAACATACTGGCATAATTCTACACAATAAGAACTTAAGTGGATCTACAATTGTGTCTCTCACTCCCATTCAATCCTTCCTAGAAATACATTGCAGATATATCTTCATCCTATCCCTGGTGCCGTAATACAAGATGCTTGGTACGTGGTAGCTTATGACGGAATGAAGGAACATGAAGTTTTAGAAGAAAAGGACATGACTAGATAAAATGTCCTTGAATTCCTAAAGGAACTCCTAACACTTCCCTTATGACACCAACACTGCACCCTAAAGCATTAGAGGTAGTAAAGGTCTAATTTCAGATGGAGTAACTTGCACCATATGCCCTTAAGAGTTAAGACCTTAAACTTCCATGGATATTCCACTTAGGCTTGTGAACTTCAAAAGGTTAACATTTAGGTCTAGATTTACAAAGAAATCGCTTGAACCCAACCAATGCAAATTCAAGAAGACTCACCTCACACAATACAGCCACATGCCACATATCGAAGTTCTATTTAGATTGGTGAGTGGTGACAAAATTTAATTTACCAAATTTAGGTTGTGCCCCGGTATTTTGGCTTGCATTTGGATGACAACCAAAATTGGGTTAGCCCCATTGAGAAATTCACCCCCTTGCACAATGAACCTAAACTACACAGTTTGTGCAGCTTTGCATAATTCTATAGATAGAAAGACACGGAAGCATCTGCTGGTCATCACGTAATGACTAAGTTATCGCTACTGAAGTTCATAGCACAATGTTCTTTGTGAATATTTTTGCACTAACGATGCTAACCTTTGTAAGTTCAGGGTAAACAGTGCTTTTAACATATCTAATTGGAAAAACTCTCAAGAGAAATATGTTACAAGCACAAGGAAAGAGCGGGTATTCGTTAAGTACTTACATACCTATCATTGAGAAATGCAATGCTGATTCCAGTCATAAAAGCTGCAAGTATAGCAACTGGCTTCCAAAGGAAGCCCATCCCTGCATATACCAAAGGCAGCATGTCAAAATCAACCGAAAAACAGGAAGAAGAGACAATCTTCAAATCTTTTGTGCCTACCAAGGATGAACATAATCAAGATGAAGTAGTTTGTCCTGTAGCTGCAGACCAAATCGAAGTAGGGAAAAAACTTCAGTAATCAGTACAAGATAAAATGAAACCATACAAACCATATGTCTTTTTAAAAAAAACTTGCAGATGCAAACTTCATCAATTAATACTACTTTGGCATGCAATCTAGTAATCAAAATCGGCTATCCATTTTGTATCCTCTGCAGCTCAAGGAAATCAACTCAACCCTACATTTACACCACTTTGCATCTAGAATCTGAGTTCAGCGTATCTGAAGTAAATAAGAAAAGAAAAACAAAGTCTTATACATCTTGCTCATCTCATCTCACAGATTGACGGATCCCGGCAAGAAACACCCAATAGATGTCTTCAATGCAAGTAGAGAAAAAAATATGGGATTCAAATTACCTACTACATTTACCAAAATTCTAAGCTCTATCATCACCGTACACAATTCAAATGCATATGCGTGCATGCACAATTTTCTCCTTCCAAGCCTCTTCACCTCGTTGATCAATATTCTGGAATCTTGGTATCATGCATCAGAATTGATAGTAAATGATAGCATGGGCGAACTAAGCGAGACATTTCAACAAATCCTAAACTACCATATATAAGTACGCAAACAAGTAGAGGTCAAAACAAATACTCTACTTCCTTGGCAAACCTCAGCACCATGCAATCAATTCATCAAAGATTGTAAAAGGAATAGCCACAGCCTAATACGCTGGCCTCCTATGCAATTCCTTTAATTGTCACCAAACTTGCTGGGATTAACAAATACAGTGCCCCATGCAACCGTGTTGTGCATGGATCACACTATTACTACGAGCAGACTATACTTTTCCTTACTCTTATCATCCTATGACAGATTAATCTGCATTAACCGAAGGTTGCAACACCATTCCCTGCAGCTATCAAAAGAGTATCAAGCTCGCACACGCATATACCCTACTCCATTCCACCGGGGGGAACGCCTGATGCTCTGATCCATCACTAATTCACACAAAACACCCACAAATCCCCGTAAAACTAGCAAAAATCCCGCCAGATCCGCACAAATTTGACACGGCCAGGCGAGTCCCCCAACAAATCGTGGATGCGCCGCGAGACACCGGCGAGGGTAAGCATCTAAATGGTAAAAGGGTTAGTGGGAGGAGGCGGATCGTACTAGTAGAGGTTGCACTTGAGGCGGCTGGTCCACTTGGAGTACGAGCGGGGGACGGTGAAGCGGGAGAAGAACTCCGGGACGGGGCGCGGCGGCGTGGACCAGTCCACCTCCCGCAGCGCGTCCACTAGGTCCTCCGCCGTCACCGCGCTCCAGTCCATCTCCGGCAATCCCTCCCCGCACAGCCTCCGGCCACCGAAACCCTATCGAGCGAGCGCACGGCGACGCGTCTAGACGGCTCGGCGAGACGGGGCGGGGTTCGGTCGTGCTCGAGAGGGTTTTCTCGCCTCGGGGTCTCGAGCGCCCGATGTTTCCTTCGGGCTGGGGGATTTGTGTTTTGTGGAGTTTGGATGGACTCCGTATCCGTGGGGAGGGGAGGATTTGAGATGCCTTTGCCGTTTTGCGTGTGCCGCAGACGCGTTGTGCTTTCCTTGCTTTGGTTTGCTTGCCGTGGGGGTGTGGCGTGCTCGTGGCGGCGTGGGCGCGGCCCGGTCCGGTCCGCCTAGTGCGACGTAGGCTTGGAAAAAGCCCAAGCTTATGACAGGACACCAAAAAAGAGCCCGTCGAGGGCTGTCGGTTGTTGGGCTGTTTAGCCACTTGCCAAGGCCATCCCAACGAAATGAGGACCAACCCACAGCCTGTAAACACATGCCGTTCATTCCATGTGACAAATGGCTGAAACTCTGCATCCTATCCTCCTGTGATCTGTTAAGGAATCATCGCTGGCGAGTCTAGTCCAAGCGATTACCTCGTAGACAAATTCAGAATCGTAAGAATAATGCATGAACACAAAAACAGAATAAGAGATAGAACACAGAGATGTAGGGGGACTTCTTGGTTCTATTTATTCCTTCATCCATCGATCAATCCTTTACAATGAATAACATCCTCTATTATAGGCTACGACCCTGCTAGGGTTTGGGATGAGGAGCCCACCTTGGGCCAGGTCTGCCGGCCTGGGCCCGGTTTCTTAACACTCCCCCTTGGGCACTCATTCTTCATGTCCATGTCTCGTCAAAACTCCATAGAAACCCAATGGAAAATTTTTGGAGAAAGAGTACATGATACACGTTCTGGTGTGATGCACACTTTCCTCCATAGGGTGCCACACGTGTTCTAATATAATGTACTTTATTAATATGTAGCAGAAAGCAAGCAACACATAAATAAAATACTTCAGATATCATAACGTAACTTGCTATTATAAAGACGGAAAAATAAGCTTTGCAGGACTCATAATAAGAATTTAATGCTTTGCTCTCCTAGAGCTTGCAACCATTATCCAATAATTGAAGGTTCTGCTTCAATTACAAACTGCAAGTTTCTATAAAAGATCCAAGTGCAATGCGTGCACTAGATCGAATCGGCGAAGTATTCAGGAACTTCTGCCTCAATCGGCTCCATGCGCGATCTTCTCCTCTTGGGTAGCTACGGCTGCGGCCGCTTCGATATCCAAAGGAGGGATGATGGGGTCTGCTATTGTGAATCCTCTGTGCCTGCAATGGTGAGGTGTGCCTCATGCTATCGTTTGCACTTTTTCTTAGACTGGAAAGTATCAATAATGTGCGACGCACGACCTTACCCTTCTTGCTCCTCTCATTCGTGAGAGGCTTCATCACCTTGTAGCTACTAGCAGTGGCTTCATGACCAACATTGCGACTAGGTGGTTGCAAGATAAAATTCTTTCTTAGAACATCATCTTGAGCTTTTGCAATTTGCATGATGTCAATTAATTCGGCATACTTCATGTAGCCGTCTTGACAATAGTTGCGTGTGGATTACACCGCATTTGGGTGAAAGGTAGAAACTATTCTCCATCTTTTGTTCATTCGTGATTACATTACCACAGAATTGAAGACTGATACAAATTTTATACAAAATCTGGCCATGCTGGGTCAGTTCTTCGAATTCCTGATTCGTGATGCCAATCATCTTCATATTCATGCCAAAATTCATAAGATTACTACTGGTAATTTGCGTAAGATGGTTGCAAAATTCTCATAATGCTCTTCAAACTCCTAGTTCGTGATCCCGTATTTTTCTATGTATTTTTCATGATTTACTACTATTTTCAGTGATTAAAAGTAATATAAACAATCACAGATAATCAAAACAGTAAATACAATAAATAAATTGCATAAAAATAACAATAACAAAGTTAAACATGCTTCAAATGCTCAAAATGATTAAAAAAAATGAGTTCCCGAGACCCTTTTCTGTTGGAAAATAAATTTTCGGCGAACTCTTCAATTTCTAGGGGTTAATATGCGAATTTTCAGTCCTGAGAAAAATTTCACGTAATTTTCAGAGAGTTCGAGGGCCTTCGTGCAAAAATGCCTTATTCGCGTAAGGATCCGTAATTTCCAAAATCCAGAAGGACCTTTTTGCAAAACAAGGTTTTTCTTTTTTCTTTTCCCATTTTCTTTTCTTGCTTTCTACCCGTACGGGCCCTTTTCATTTGGGCCATTCCCCTTGTTTTTTTTCTTCTTCTAGGAAACAAGTATGGCTGGCCTTACCTTTTGGCCCCCTTTTTTTTTCCTTAGAGAAACTTGTATGGCGGGGCTGATTCCTTTCGGCCCATGCGATAGAGCAAAAAAAAAGAGGGGCTCCCATAGGGTTTTCCCTGCCCGTGTACATTCATGTGGCGGCGGAGGCTCCTCCATGGGAGCCTCACGAGAGTGGCGGCGATGGGGTGCCGGGGCGCGGGAGGCGGTGAGGCGGGCGGCATGCTACGCGCGGGCGGCGGGTTCAGCGGTGTGGGGCGGCGCGGGCGGCACCACTACTGACGGCGACGATCCGGCGGCGGCGCGACGCAGCGCCACAGCGGCGCGAGGCGGCAGCCGCGGCTACAAGGCGGTGGCGGGCGCGAGATGTCGAGCGCGGCGAGGTGCCTCGGCGCCATGCTAGGAGCGACGGCGAGTGGCGCGCCGTCTTTGGGCGGTGCCGTGAGGTGGCGACGCGAGCACGTCTCCTCCCCCCTTTTTTTCTTTCTCTATTTCTTTTCGGATGGCGCTGTGCCGGCGCCGGTGCGGACGGCAACGGGCGCACGGTGCGGCTTCAAAGTGCAGGTTGGCGCCGCTACGGGCGGCAAGGTGGTTTCGGCGGCGCTGCTCTGGGTGCGGGCCGGCACCAGTCGGGGTGCAGCTGTGCTCGGTTCTTACAGGACCCGCCCCCCTTTTTTTCAAGTTTACTGTTCATTCATGCAGATGTATGCGATGCAATATGATGTAATGTAATACGGGATTGTATCGGTGGCGCGGCTTCATGCCGACATGTGCATGCTTGCCGCATGCTAGCGGTGTGGCTCTGTTGTTGCCTCCGTGACGATGCGTGATGGCGGACTATGGCGACCGGTAACGTATCGCGGAGGTAGTGACAGCCGTTTGCAGGCGGTGTCGTGCACATGGTGCTTTTCATGCGATTGCATATACAACCTACGGTACAATCATCATCTACTCTTTCATGCAATCCACCGATCGGTTTGGCAGCGATTTTAAGTCGACTCGCGGTAGATTAGAGCGAATTTGCACCGTAGGAAATCAATCTAGAAAGCAACAATTGCATAATTGAAAGCGATCTAGAAAACGATTCAATCTACGAGTGTCGTTCATCGGCGGTTACCTTTTCGATGCGAAGAGAGTCGATCGTCGCGATAACGTGTTAAGGCCGTCATTGGCGAGTCGGTCGACGATTACCTCGTGACAAACTCGAATCGTAAGAATAATACATGAACACAAGAAGAGAATAAGAGATAGAATATAGAGATGCCTCTGTGTACCGAAAAGCTCATGTACTAGCATCTTCAAAGCTCAAAAAAATACTAGAAGCTGGGGTTGGGTGAAACATGAATGGTACTCGGGTCTGAGTCCAGTTCACAGACCTCGGGCCTCCTCTCGTGTTGATTTTCACGAGATTGTCGATGCCATGTCAGGGTAGGAGACTTCTTACTTCTCTTTATTCCTTCATCCATCGATCAATTCTTTACAATGAATAACACACTTTATTTATAGATTACGATACTACTAGAGTTTGGAATGAGGAGCACACCTTGAACCAGTTCTGCCACCCGATTTCTTAACATGAGCAACGGTATGCCGTTTTTTTGCGAGATTCTCTAACAACTTCTTCTCTACAAGGAAAAACGTTGCCAGTTTCATAGAAGATGGGAACTGCCATGGCCTCTGTGTACCGAAAAGCTCATGTACTAGCATCTTCAAAGCTCAAAAAAAAATACTAGAAGCTGGGGTTGGGTGAAACATGAATGGTAGCAACTAGTGCCGAATAAGAGATAGAACATAGAGATGTAGGGAGACTTCTTACTTCTCTTTATTCCTTCATCCATCGATCAATCCTTTACAATGAATAACACCCTTTATTTATAGATTACGACCTTACTAGAGTTTGGGATGAGGAGCCCACCTTGAACCAGATCTGCCACCCGATTTCTTAACATGAGCAACGGTATGCCGTTTTTTTGCGAGATTCTCTAACAACTTCTTCTCTACAAGGAAAAACGTTGCCAGTTTCATAGGAGATGGGAACTGCTATGGCCTCTGTGTACCGAAAAGCTCGTGTACTAGCATCTTCAAAGCTCAAAAAAAAAATACTAGAAGCTGGGGTTGGGTGAAACATGAATGGTACTCGGGTCTGAGTCCAGGTTCACAGACCTCGGGCCTCCTCTCGCAACTAGTGCCTATCTGAAGCTAAGCCGATGAGGCCTGCCACTCTCTAGTGGCTCGTAAAGTCTTCGAGCAACGTGCTGCTGCTGCTGCCGCTGCCATGTGTTTCAACACGAGCAAGTCCTGTGACTTTTGTCCCGCTTTGCCGAGAAAAGCCAACGCCGCTGCCGCCGCCCCCCTGCGTGGCTCCCTTTTGGCCAGTGTCAGGGGCCCACCTGCGTGATCGAGCGCCAGCCGCAGGGAACGGCCTCGTCGGGTTGCACACCGCGGCAGATTCCGACTTGGATCAACCTTTTTGATAAGGAAAAACGTTTGTCGTGTGTACAGCAAAGCACGGCAGATCCCACGAGCAACTGGTCCGAACTTGTCACGGTAGCAAAACACACAGAAAGAAAGCGAACCATCGACGATCGAAACAATTCATGTCACCTGCATCACATATCCAAATCCAGTTCACCGATGTACTGTACTGTATTGTATCTTATCTTTATCTTTACCACTTAAAAAGAATACAGTGGTATCACCGATACATTCTTTGTTCCCTCTCTTATCCCCTCGATCATTCTACTACTCGCTTCAATTGCCAACATACGGGTCTCCGCTACTCGATCGATTCCACCTCCCTTCCCCCAATCCCACTCTGCTTCCATCTACAAAAAAAACGCTTTCGTACCAATAAGCAACTCGGCACCCATCTCCGTCGTAAACCGCTCTGATCTCATAAACAAATCATAATAGAATTTGGAGGAGGCACGTCAAGTGTGGTAGTGACAAGGCCGAGATCAAGAAGGTATGAGCGTTGTGTAACCACACTACATGGCTATGACCTCGGCAGCTCGACGCTTAAGGTTGGATTGCTGAAGATGAAATAGAGAAACACAAGGGAAGAGAAGATCGCCTCAACACCTCGTCGCTGGACGCGTGTTTCACATTGGCGTTGGAGGACTAGGGCTACCCGGTCGTGGCCCTGGAGCAGCAAGACACGCATCTCCTCCACCTCGGTCTGCATACTCTGTGTTCTCGGAGGACGCCTATGCTGTCGGGCTGTCCATGGTGCTCCTCGCTGGTGCGTATGCGCATGTATAAGATCGAGGAGGACGACTAGAGGGGGTGAATAGGTGGTTTTAAAAATTCTTTTGGCTAAAACTGAGATTTATGTGGAATTGTAAATCAATTTGGTTTTGCTCAATTAAAACCTAAATCAACTAGTGTTGACTAAGTGCACCAACAAAATTAGACAAAGACAATAATTGCAATCCTAAGAAGACAAGCAAGTAATTTAATTCTATTAAGGCAAATTGCAAGAAAGTAAAGTTCAAGAAAGCAAACCATAAGACAACTTGAACTTTTTTCGTGGTGATCGAAAACTTATCGAATTGGACCGGCACCACAAATTAAACCTACACCTCGAATTCACTCGGGGGTTGCTCTTCCTCCTCTTCGGAGATGGCGAACACTAAGCCACTCACAACCGTCCGGGTCTTCTCACAACCTTTTTTGAGAAGATCACTGGCGTAACTCCTCCAAACCGTCTAGGTGTGAGCAAACACCTAGAGTAACAAGTCGAAGACACTCACTTGAACAGATCAAGTGTCTAATGTAATATCTCAAAATTTTATTTCTATTAAAAATAAAAATTTAATTAATTTCACTAAATTTTCTGGCTTTTTTAAAAATTCCATATTTATTTAAAGACAAAATAATCTAAATATCAATTTTGAGTTGAAAATGTTTTATTTAAGTTCAAAATAATTTAGGAAATTTCTGTGATTTTTTCTATAAATTTTTGAATTCTATTTGCTATTTTCTAAAAAGCCTATTTGAATTTCCTCAATTTCTGTAATTTGAAAATCCTCAAAAATCCGGATTTTGGCTTGGGCCCAATCTCTTTCCGGCCCACGGCCTTTTTCTTCTTTTCCTCGTGCCCACGCCGGCCCACGCCCAGCCTCTCGCGCCTGTCTTTCCCCTCCCGCCTCACTAATAGGCGGGGCCCGCCTATCAACTCCATCTCCCTCCTGCCGCCCCTCTCACCGCCATTGCCGCACTGCAAGCTCTTGATTGAGTGGACGTTTCTTCCCCATTTCTTATGCAATCAAGCGCATTTAGGTCGCCACTCTCTCCCGCCTTCACTCCGGCCACGATCTTCATCTTTAACCCGCCTTAATTCGCGATTGTGTCACCACCCGCGCCGACTTAAGACACCCGCGCATGTTCTCCCCTCTCTGACCATACTCTTGCCCTATAAAAGGGAGCACCCTCACCCCTATACCTCACTCATGCTCTCCCCGAAGTCCTAAACCCCCTACTCCCCTCTAGCCGTCGGATTTTGGAATTTCTCGCGCGCCGTCCCCGAGATGCGCCACCACCGATTCCACCACCACCGTTGGAGCTCCGCCCTCATCGACTGCACGTCGAGCTTCGCCTTCTCGTGTTCTACCTGATGTGCACACTCGCTTTGCTAGATAACCCCCGGAACACCATCGTCGTCAACAACTGCATCTCGCACCGCCTTCTCCCTCGCTGCTGGTAGCTCCATCACACTCCTTCGCTGCGTCCGTGCGCATCAAGTTCCCCGTGTTGCCCTCTTTCTTTTGTGCACATGCACGACCACCGCGTATCATGTGGCCTATTACTACTTTATGTTTCTGATGTACTTTTCTTTTGGCTTCATACCCTTTTGTAATAAAAATATGATAATATGAATAAAATATGTGATATTGATTTATTATCATTTTTGTTGAACTGTGTACACTAACTATTCCTAGACTAGTGTGGAAAATATAGAGAATCTGTGATCCTTCTACTCTCGGGTTCAACATCTAAGTTCAATGGATACTAAATTCAACACTTAATACAACACATGCACTATGATTTTGCTCTCTAAGCTCTTTAAGTGCAACACATGCACACAAAAAAAGAGAGGGTTTGCTCTTTGCTTAAGGGGAACAAAAATAGCACCAACACTCTCTCACAACCGGCCACAAAGGGATATTTATACACCCACACAAGAAAACTAACCGTTGCAGGGGAATCTGCAGAAAAACAGGGATTCTCGGTCTGACCGTCAACCAATGGCCGATCAGACTGCCTTAACTCCAACGGCTATAAAAACTAGTAGTTGAACACTCAACCGAATTGGCCTCTCTCACAGGGGCCGGTCAGATCGGACCAAGGCCATCAGGCCACCAGGGGGTGATTAGACCGCAGAGGAGTCAAGCTCAAGGGAAAAACACTCTTTTCGGAAAAAATCAAACCAGGGGACGTTCACCGTGGAGCTAGTTAGACCAGCCAACACATGGCGGTCAGACAAGTTGCCCACCAGTCAGACCGGTCAAACATGGCAGTCAGACCGCCTGAACAAATGGATCGGCACTCAGCCCAGTCACACCCTTCAAGGGCAGGTCAGGTCGCGCTAAAGTTGTGGTTAGACCTCCAAAGACAGAAAAAACTGGTTTTGCATATCGCTTCAACTCAATACTGCAAAACGCATTTGCTAATTGATGTATAATGCAAATAAGGTATGAAAGTGTGGTTCTCAACAAGTTGCAAAACACATTTACTGACTTTTAGAATCATGTCACAAGGAATTTGGTACATAAATTTAAACCATTTACAAAACATTTTCGCAAACTAAAGTCACAAACTACAAGGATTATGCATGGGCCTCGACTATTTGCAAAACATATTCACAAATATCGGCAACATGTTAAAGAGAGCTAGAGCAAGCACTAAAAGCTATCAACACATGACACACTCAAGCTACTAGTCAAAACTCCTCTTAATAGTACAACAACCTATACTAGCAATCTGATCTTCACACCAAACACCGAGACCGGTAAAAGACTAGGAACACATCCTTAATCTATGCTAGTCATACATTTGCCTTAGCATTTATCTTGTAGTGTTCACTTGATGACGAACATCTCCACTCCAAGTCCGAGTTCTTGACTTGATAATCATCAACACACGATGATCTTTTTCACTTCATGATCTTGTCTTGATGATCATCAACACATGATGACATCCTAAGATTTCATCATCATGGGACTCAACCTGTTTCACCACCTCATGAAAAATGTTAGTCCATATAACAATTATCATTAATTATCAAAATACTCCATTAACTTATAATGATTGGTCTAGATTCTTCAATCTTCCCTATTTTGATAATTGATGACAACCCTCAACAAATACGGAATTGAAAGTGATTTTTGAGTATACATTGAGTACAAAACAAATTGAAAGTCGATTATCTTTTGTGGGTAAAGTTGTACAACCTCTACAGAATGTAAAACTATTTGAATAGTCGTATCCACGGTCATGGACATGCTGAGCAAAGCTTTTAGTGGATTAGACTATGGTTTCATTTTTAAAATGGTTTGACAAAAATGATTTCATTGATGTTTATTTCATATGGGAAATATGGGCAAAAAGTGTTGGTGTAAGGGGGTTAGTCCTTCACCAAAAGTGTATGGAAGTTTTTCTGCACTAACTTGATATTTAAAATCAAATTCAACATTAAACTGCTTTGGACCTTAGTAAAAGTATTTAAAATGCCAAACATTGCTTTTGCACAAATAACCCTATAAGCTTTCCTTTGATAATATCCATACATGCATTAACTCTATTATTGGGTGTAACTCGTGGAGTATATTTTTGTACTCACCCTTGCTTAATAAAATATTGCTCAGAGGAGGAGGACTTCACCACCGGTGTGGATCTCGACGACTAGGTTGCTACCCCAGCCGATTGCATGTGACAGATTTGCTGAGCTCTACTACTTTTTCTTCGTCTTCCGTTGTGTTCTTTATTGTTGGCTTGTAAGCCTTTCTTGTAATAAACTCCGATTTTTATTAATAAAGTTGTGCGAATTATGGATGTTACCATATTTGTTTATTGTGTATACTAGCTACTGTTCCCGGGACTAATGTAGAATACACAAAGGATCTGGGAGTGTTACACTCGGGTCCGACAAATTTGCTCAAAATTTTAATACAATCAACCATATAAATATATTTGGAGCATTTTCAACTTATATAGCCCTTAAAAATTCAATTATCAAATAGTTTTATAAATTAAGCTTTTGTTTTTTACAAAAAAGAACTTATTTTCATGAAACTTCTTCAAAAATACCAAATTGAGCGTACGATGGAATTTAAAGCATCCAATTTTATGTATCAGACATAAAATACTATTATGGACCTATTCATGTGAATAATTTTGGCTCAAATGGCAAAACTTACTTAAGTGCTAGAAAGTGGCCACTTAGGTCAAAATAGTATTTTAGATGAGTTTCAAAATCAAATAACTTTTGCTAGGTTGACCTTTTGGAAAACTTTTTAATACAAAAAAGGTTTAGAATAGCCAACTCTAGAATTTTTCTTATAGGATGGTTTTCAAATTTCTTTTAGAATAGATTTTACACTAATCTAGTTTATGTCAAAAACAAGATAGTGTGATCTAGAATTTTGGCTAGAAACTTATTTTTGCTTAAAATATATTTTTCTTGAACCAAAACCTTTGAAAAGTATTTGTATACATTTTGCAACTAGTTTTTTTTCATAAAAATACTAATAGTTATGAATTTTTTTAACTTTTTGCTAAAAGACTCAATTTTGAAAACATTACTAGCACTTAATTTATTTGGATACTTTAGGGATGTGATATACATGTATATGATTTAGCACTCCCCCTTAATGTGTCACTTCCATCTTGCTCAAGATTGCAATAATGAAGATTTTGAACAAGAGCATGAACACATTTTTGAAAAGGGTTTTCATGAATGCATCCTACACAAGGTTAGATGCTAGATACTTCAATATAAGTACTTGTTATCGAAATGACATTGGTTCTTGATATCATGATATGACATGATCAAGGGTAGAGCCAGGATTAGACCATAGAGGGGCCAATAGCTCGAGAAGAGACATGAATTTGTTATCATCTAATTTAAGCTACTTATGATAGGGAAATTGAAGATTTGTCACTTCTAAGCTCCTTGATTTAGGATTTGCTACCTTCAAGTTTCTTCTTGATAATTTGCCACTCCTAAGCACCAAATACATATGATTTGACACCTGGGGTGTATTCCAGTATTTTTATTTTGGATTTTGCACCAAGATCCACTATGAAAAGATGCATTTACCCCTCCTCATCCAAGCATAAACTTAAAGGTAACATCCTAAATCAAAGTGTTTAGGAGTGACAAATCCTCAATTTCCCTTATAAAAATGGAAGTTTTCTTAGGAGAAAACTTTTTATATAAAAACAATATAAAACAAATAATGATCATGATGGATGATAACTTGAGCTTGGTGGAGTTTGATGCACATGCACACTTCACCGAGTCACAGAAGGTGTGATAGAAGCCAGATACGAGGAAGAATTGTTTGATCAAACTCTAAACATGTAGGGAGATAAAATATCATACATCTGTACGGTACAAATTAGACTCAATACTAGCTTAAAAATTTAAGAACAAAATAGAATCTAGTTGATACATAAGATGGGTTCATATGTCACAAATTAACTCTTAGGCTTTTTAGTTTCATCCTAACTGTTACTTAAACACATAAATTGAATTAGTAAGGACTTAGTCCTAGTAATGTTCCAATGCTCCTACATGCTAATAAAAGGTACTAAAAATCATGAGGGGACCGGACCCTGCCATCCCCTTGTCTCCGCCCCTAGACATGATCATCCTCATCCTCATGCTTGGCTCCAAATTGATAATGGTGGAATCCACCTCTATTTAAATGAACCAAACCCCCAATGTCTCTCTAAGTACCTATTTAGCATTTTAAGCACCTATTGGTATCCAAACTCGGTTGGGTTCTTGAATGTTAGTTACAAGATATTTGGGCACCCAAATGGTTCTAGCGATAATCTTAGGTGAACTAACAAATCTAGCAATCATCCTACTATTTTTATCTTTCCTAAGCAAATAATGATCATTATAAAGAATAAACTTATGAGTGTTACCCATGAGGTATGTTTACCATTGTGTTCCTTTTTCCCTACAATTGTAGCAAGTTGGTATTCCCCTTCTTGTTTTCTTTTCTTGCTTCTTGTCGGTTTATCTCTTCTTTGAATGTCTTAACTTGGTATCCACTTGATTTGGGCACATCGAGGTATTGTGGACCTTCTCATTGCAACAAATGCACTTGATGATCTTTATATCTTTGATTGTGTCTTGTCTTGCTATTTTTCTTCTTCTTGGGAACAAAGTCGATTCCTCTCTTATCGTTCAATATTTATTGCTTGCTTAATATTTCGTCAAGAGAGATCTTTTCTTTGTAGTTTCTTTCTAAATTATTTGTCAATTTCTTGACTTGGACCTTGAGCCTTTCATTTTCCTCTACAAGATCAGTTTCAACAAGTATAAAGGAAGAACAAACATCTAATTTTAAGATACAAGGAGCATCTAACAAATCATCACAAGAAGTGAATATGCTAACCTTAGATGTAATGCAAGGCTTAGAAACTATGCATGACATATCATCTAATAAATCACATGTTATGTCTATATCCACCTTGGAGCTAGTGAATTCTTTAAGAAAGAGAGACACATGCTCTTCTTTTAACACATCATAATTATTTTGAAGAGAGGGATGTTCTTTCTTCAAAACTTTGAATTTTGTCTTCTCTTTCTTAAGATATTTATTTAGATCCTCTCATATATCCATCAAATCATCATATGAAGGCTCATAATCGTCATTTATCTCATTTTTAACTTTTGCCATGAAGTAAGTAGACATGCCAAATAGTGATAGAGCCTCATTTGCATTTGAGTAATTTGATAGATAGTCTTTTATGGCTAGCCCGACAAAATATCTTCTTTTGCCATAATTCTTTTTTCTTGATGATGATTTAAGACATTCTTCATCTTCCTATCTATAAGGACACTTTGAGACAATATGTCTCTTTTCTTGATAATTGTAGCACATTAGAGTCTTGTAGTGGTTTGTCTTGGAAGATGAGCTTGAATTTCCATGTGAACCACGTCTCTTCATGAAATTTTTCATTTTACTCATGAGAGTGATATTTTTTTCAGTGTCATCATCTTCCTCATTTTGATATTTTTTATCTTCATCTTCAATAGAATCATGCTTGGCCTTGAAAGCGTGGATTCTTTTGCTTGATGTTGAAGCCCTCTCCTTGAGCTCTTCGTTGTCCTTCTCGTGCATCTCATTTATGACGAGATTGCCCTAAAAGAGCGGTAGGAGTCATCTTTGGCAATTTGGATGAATTGAGAAATGATGTCACTAATGTCTCGTATTTGTCCGGTAGAGCTCTAAACATCTTGCATATAATATCAAGATCGATTAAATCATGATATAGGTCTTTGAGCTTATTTACAATGTTTTTCAATCTAGAGTACATCCCATTCATGCTCTCATGAGGCAACATGGTAAATGACTCATATTTGAGCTCCAACTAATGCAATTTAGCTTCCTTGACAATGGAAGTTTCCTCATAAATTTTCATGATTGCTCACTCTATCGAACTCATCCACTCTCCATGCGCTATATAAAGCACTTAAAGTTTGAGCATCGAGTTGCAAGTTTTGCTCTTCCCTTTGAGTAGAGTTTTATGGATCAATTGGAGTAGCAAAACCCGTATCAACAATTCTTCATAGGTTTGGGCCTATGGCCTTAATATAGATGGTCATTCTAATTTTTCAATAAGTATAATTTGAACCATCAAAGTGTGGTGTCCTACCGAGGTGCATAACCTCTATAGTCGCTATCTTTTACTCTTTAGACTGTTAAGTCTAATGAATGAGAAAATAAGCTCTGATACCACTTGTACGATTGAGGACACCGACTAGAGGGAGCTGAATAGACGGTTTTAAAAATTCTTTGTGCTAAAACCGAGTTTTTTGCGGAATTGTAAATCAATTCGGTTTTACTCAATTAAAACCTAGATCAACTAGTCTTGACTAAGTGCACCAGCAAACTTAGACTAAGACAATGATTGCAATCCTAAGGAGACTAGCAAGCAATTTAATTCTATAAATATAAATTGCAAGAAAGTAAAGCTTAAGAAAGCAAACCACAAGAACACTTGAACTTTTTCCCGTGGTGATTGAAAACTTGTCGGTTTTCCCTAGTCCACATTGAGGTAACCCCAAACGAATTGGAATGGCTCCACAAATTAAGCCTACACCTCGAATCCACTTGAGATTGCTCTTTCTCCACTCCGGAGATAGCAAGCACCAAGTCACTCACAACCGCCCGGATCTTCTCACAACCTTCTTTGAGAAGATCACCAGCGTAACTCCTCCAAATCGTCTAGGTGTCGGCAAATACCAAGAGTAACAAGTCGAAGACGCTTACTCGAACAAATCAAGTGTCTAAGCTCAATGGGTACTAAATCCAACACGGCAACACCTAATGCAACATATGCACTAGGATTTTGCTCTCTAAGCTCACTAAGTGCAACACATGCACAAAAGAGAGGAGAGGGTTTGCTCTTCGCTCAAGGGGAACAAAAATAGCACTAACACTCTCCCACAACCGGCCACAAGGGGTATTTATACACCCCACACAAGACCGCCCACCAATGGCGAGTCAGACTGTCATAGCTCCAACGACTAATAAAAACTAGCCGTTGAACACTCAATCGGACTAACCTCCCTCATAGAGGCCGGCCAGGCCGTCAAGGGGCGGTTAGACTGCTCCATAGAGGAGTCAAACTGAGTGGAAAACACCCCTCTCTGGAAAAATCAAACCGAGGGACTTTGATCGTGGGGCCGGGCAGACCGGCCAACATATGGCGGTCAGACCGGTTGCCTACTGGTCAGACCGGTCAAACATGGCAGTTAGATCGCCAGGACAAATGGGCCGACACTCAGCTTGGTCACACCCTTCAAGGGCCGAACAAACCGCTCTAGAGCTGCGATCAGACCGCCACAGATAGGAAAAAGTGATTTTGCATATCGCTTCGACTCAATATTGCAAAACACATTTGCTAATGGAAGAAGTCCATTCTACCCCCTCAAGTATCGACATGTGGACACCTAACCCCCTGAACTAAAAAATCGGATCTTTGACACCCCAAAGTTGCAAAACCGGACAACCTACCCTTTCCGGCTGTTTCGTGCTGTGGTTTTGCTGATGTGGCGTATGGGTGGCCCGGTTTCACCAGGTCAGCTAGGTGAGCTGATTTCTTTGGCACTTGGGCCCACCTGTAAGTGACCCACAACTTCTCTCTTTTCCTCCATTGCTTCTCTCTCCATTTTTTCCTGGCGTTTTTCCCTTTCCCCATTTCTTCTGGCACCGCCCCTCCCCAGGCTGGCCTCCGATCGTCGTTCTTGGCCCTTGCGCCCCTCGCCGGCTCGTTGGCCCGTCGCCTCCACTTGGCTGTGCATCCCCTAGCCCAGCGCTGCCGGCCTCCCCTGCTCCCGGCCTTTGATGCATGGGCAACTCCTGCCATGGCTCCTCCACACCCACCCACGGCCGCTTCCCTGCAGTGCCCCCTCTGCCTCCGACTACTGCTACAACTACCACATGGCGCTCCTACTCTGCTCCTCCTCCGGCGCCGCCAACAACGCCAACAACGCCTCCAGTGCCGCGGCCCCAACCTCACCGCACCATGCACAGCCACCAGAAGCACCTCTCCACCCCCACTGTCGTCCTCGGCCACATCACCCCTCAACTCCGTGACCTCTACGCCCTCAGCCGCAAGCTCAACCAGGGCCAGTTCGGCACCACCTACCTTTGCACCGACCTCGCCACGGGGGCGCCCCTCGCCTACAAGTCCATCGCCAAGCGCAAGCTCCTCACCCCGGAGGACGTCGACGACGTGCGCCGCGAGATCCAGATCATGCACCACCTCGTCGGCCATGCGAGCGTTGTCACCATCAAGGGCGCCTACGAGGACCCGCTCTATGTGCACATCATCATGGAGCTCTACGAGGGCGGCGAGCTCTTCGACCGCATCGTCGAGAGGGGCTACTTCTCCGAGCATAAGGCGGCGGGGATCGCACGCATCATCGTCGGCATCGTGGAGGTGTGCCACTCGCTGGGGGTCATGCACTGTGACCTCAAGCCCGAGAACTTCCTACTCAAGGACAGGGGCCACAATGCCTCCCGCAAGGCCATCAACTTCGGCCTCTCCGTCTTCTTCAAGCCCGGCCAGATCTTCACCGACGTCGTGGGCAGCCCCTACTACATGGCACTGGAGGTGCTTTGCAAGCACTATGGCCCCAAGGCCAACGTTTGGACCACCGGTGTCATCATCTACATCCTGCTTAGTGGCGTTGAAGAATCTAGGCCCCATGTGTAATGTTTTGGTAATTATGATAACCATGTGTCCTGTACTAACGTGTTTTGTCAAGATGTTGATAGGGTTATCAATGGAAATATTCGAAAGAACTCCAAAGCACATCATCTCGGTCAAAACAAAGGTTCTATTTACTAGCTACCTTTGCTTTGACCGAGATGATATGCTTTAGAGTTCTTTTGAATATTTTCATTGACAACCCTATCAACATCTTAACAAAACAAGTTAGTACAGAGACACATGGTTATCATAATTACCAAAACATTACATATGGGGCCTAGATTCTTCAATCTCCCCCTTTTTGGTAATTGATGACAACCTCATTTATAAGATGAATTAATGTGAACATACACAAGGTTTTGAGCAAGATGCATGTTCTATGACATGAAATAGATAGCATGTGTCACGAGACATAATAGGGGATATAAAAATTAGCACAATGCTAGCTAAGTCATTAAAAGTGAAAGGAAGCTCCCCCTGACTATATGCAAAGAAACATATTCTCTTGTAATAACTTTTGACTGAAAGAGTAACATTATAGACAGAATAATCAAGGGAGATTCAAACATTCAACCAGGCTCACAAAATGAAATCATAATATAACATTCTCACTAATTAAGATCAGAGGTTTAATAAGTCCAAAGGATAACAAACAGCGAACAACCACAAACTTATCCTCAATCCTATTACATAGAGAGTCCAAAACATAGTGAGTAAAACATTGTAGTATTATCAATAGGCTATATAGATATATAGATATATATAAGTCTTCTCCCCCTTTGGCATCAAATACCAAAAGCTAAGAGGTAGGAGGAGGAGGAGCGTCAGTCGAAGTGGAAGGAGCTGCTGGGGAAGGATCCACACGACGACGACGAGATATTCAGTAGAAATCGGTTTTAACGCATAAAAGTTTTTAAAATGCCTATTCACCCCCTCTAGTCGGCATCCTCGATCTTACAAGTGGTATCAGAGTTTGGTCTCTCATTTATTAGACTTAACCGTCTAGAGAGTAAAAGATGGCAACTAGGGGTGTAGTGCACCTAAGTGAAGCTCCTCAATTTGATGGCACAAATTATGCTCATTGGAAAATCCGCATGTCTTGTTATTTTAAGGCCATGGGCCTAAATATATAGCGGATTGTAGATGTGGGCTTTTCTCCTCCATTGGATCCTCTTGCTCTAACAATTGAGGAAGAGAAATGTTTACATCTAGACGCTCAAGCTACTAACGCTTTATTTAGTGCTTTGAGTATAAAGGTGTTTGATGAAGTATGCGATCTTAAGAACGCTCATAAGATGTGGACACAACTTCAAGTTCATTATGAAATGTTCACTTCAACTAAAGAAGATTGCATACAAGAATGGATGTCGGGAGAAGAATGCTCAATCTCAAACTCCGACGATGATGAGTCCACAAGCACCTCCACAAATGAGGATGGCATACAAGAATGGATGTCGGGAGAAGAATGCTCAACTTCTAGCTCCGACAATGAGGATTTCTCAATTCCATTCACTTCAACTCATTGCTTTATGGCTAAAGGTAACAAAGAGGTAAATAATGATGCACCTTCTTATGATGAGTTGATGGACATGCTTGAGGAGCTAAATGAATGTTTTGGAAAGGAGAAGTCCAAATATAAAGTTTTGAAGAAAGAGTTTGTCTCGCTTCAAAATAATTATGATGTGTTAAAAGATGAACATGAAAATCTCATTCTCAAGAAATTCACTAACTCCAAAGTGGATATCGGAATTACATGTAATTTAATAGATGATTTGTCATGCATAGCTCCTATTTCTTGCAATTCATCTAAAGTCAATATATCCACTTCATGTGATAATTTAATTGATATGCCTTGTTGCTCTAGTGAAAATATTTATATTTTCTCTATGTCTTGTGAGACTAACCTTGTAGAGGAAAACAAAAAGCTCAAGGCCTAAGTATCAAATTTGAAAAATGATTTGGATAAAAGCTACAATGGAAAAGCCACTCTTGATGAAATATTAAGCAAGCAACAAAATGTGAACGACAAGAGTGGAATTGGGTTCACTCCCATGAAGAAAAGGAGAATAGCAAGATGAGGCACAATGCAAGACACACGAAGAATGTAAAGTGCTTTGATTGTCATCAAAAGGGTCACTTCTCCTCCATATGCCCTAAAAAGGAAGATTACAAGAGAGGACTTGGCTTCATCGCCAAGAAAAAGGTGAAGAGCATCCCAAAGCAAAAAAGGAAAGAAATACACGAATATCAAATGCTTTGGATGTTATAAGAAGGGTCATATTGCCTCAGTGTGCCCAAATCAAATGGATGACATGTCAATATCATCAAGGAAGAGGCAAACCGGCAAGGAGCAAGAGAAGAATTCAAAGGATGGAAGAAAACATCCAACTTGCTACAATTGCCGAGAAAAAGGACATTTTAGTAAGGAATGTCCTAAAGATATCACTCCTAAGCCGATTATTTATAATAATGATTATTTGCTTAGGAAGGATAGAAATGGCAATGTGTTTGCTAGAAATGTTAGTTCACATAAATTTATTGTAAGGGCCATTTGGGTGCCCAAAAGTATTGTGACTAACATTTATGGACCCAACCAAATTTTGGGTACCAAATGCGCTTAAAAGCTTAATAGGTACTTAGAGATGCATTGGAGGTTGGGCGTATTCATGAAGAGGTGTATTCCACCATATGTCTATTTGGAGCCAAGCTTGAGGATAATCAATTCACATTATGAGCCAATGCTATCTCGGTAACAAGTATTTACATTGAAGTATCTAGCCCTTTATGCCTTGTGTAGGTTGCATTCATGAAAATCTTATAAAAAGGGTTGTTCTTGCTCTTGTGCTAAATCTTATTTATTAAAATCTAGAGCAAGATGGTTGTGGCACATTAAGGGGGAGTGCTAAGTCATTCATATGTATATCACATCCCTAAGTGTGCCCAAATTAATTAAGTGCTAGTAATGTTTTTCAAAATTAAGCCATTTAGCGAAAAGTCAAAATTTTCTTAATTATTAGTAATCCTTTGAAAAATTAGTTGCAAAATGTATACAAATGCATTTCAAAGATTTCCCAAAGGTATTGGCTTAAGAAAAAGCTATTTCAAATAAAAATGAGTTTCTATTCAAAATTCTGGAACTTATAATCTTATTTTTGACCCAAACTAGATTTTTGTGTAAAATCTATTCTAAAAGGAATTTGACAATTGTCCCAAAAAGAAAATCTTAGAGTTGGCTATTCTAAACCTTTTTCGTATTCAAATGATTTCGAAAAGATCAACTCATCAAAAGTTATTTGATTTCGAAACTCATCCAAAATACTAGTTTGACCATAAAGGTCACCTTCTAGCACTTAAGTGAGTTTAGCCATTTGAGCCTAAATTATTCACATGAATAGGTCCATGATGGTATTTATGACTCATACATGCAATTGGATGCTATAGAGTTCATCAAATGCTCAATTTGGCTTTTTTTGTGAAAAGTCTCGAAAATATGTTTTCATTTGCAAGATCAAAAGCTTAATTCATAAAAACTATTTGAAAGTTGGATTTTTAAAGGCTAGATAAGTTGGAAATGCTCCAAATATGTTTATTTAGATGTTTGTGTGAAAATTTGGAGCAATGTACAACAATTCAATCTTTTCTCCAAAATTTTAACTAAAGCTGTCATCGATTCTGATTTGGCTCGATCAGAAGAATCCGGCCCGACTGTCTTCATGTGTCACGATTTGACCGGACTGAGAATTTGGCTGTTTTGTCCAAACTTGTCTATTTCTCATTCTTTGCAGCCACTCCCTTTACTCCCTTTGGTTAAATTGATCATTGCTATCTTTGCTAGCTACCCCAATATACTTTATTGACTCTATATGCCATTTTGAACTCATTGTGATATATTTATCATTCAAATGGTATTCTTTCAAGTGGTAGCGTCTTTCAATCATCTTTGACCTCGGCATGAGAATCATATTTGTTTGTACAAGTGATATCCTTGTTTTTACAATGGTATTCATTCAAGATATCATCTTATCCCTTCATGTGAATATCTTTTAAGTGGTATCTATTTCATACCATGCCGATTAATTCTTTTCAAACCAAGCTCGCTCTAATACCACTTGTAAGATCGAGGAGGCTGACTAGAGGGGGGGTGAATAGATGTTTTAAAAACTTTTATGCGGTAAAACCGATTTCTAATGCGGAAGCTTATAATCAATACGGTTTTGCACAATTAAAGCCTAAAACAACTAGGTTCAACTAAGTGCACCAACAATACAAGTCTATTGATAATAATCAATCAAGCATGGACTTGTAAGCAATTCAATTTAAGCAATGTAAATGATATTATTGCAATCATACACAATGAATAAGTAATTTAATACAAGGTATATAAATTGCATAATGTAAAGCAAGCATTCATACACAATGAATGTAAATGCAATAGTAAAGCAATAGAGATCACACCACAAAGACACGTCGATGTTTTACCGTGGTGTTCGGAGACTTGCCGGTCTCCCCTAGTCCACGTTGAGGGAAACCCAAACCAATTGGGCCGGCTCCACGAATTAAGCCTTCCTCCGAGGTATCAACACCTCGCTCCACTAGAGTTGCTCTTACTCCACTCGGAGATGGCCAGCACCAAGCCACTCACAAACACCGGGCTTTCTCACAAGCTTCACTTGAGAAGATCACCGGACCACGACGCCTCCACGCCGTCTAGGTGTCGGCAAACACCAAGAGTAATAAGCCAAGCCCCTTGCTTGACTCTCACCAAGTGCAACACATGCACAATTGGATGCTCAATCCAATTCTATTTGCAACACATGCAACTAGACCCTCTCCCTTTGCTCACAATGTGCAACACATGCACAATTGAGAGGAGAAGCTCACACTAGCTCAAAAGAATGAAATGGGATGCCAAGAGTTGCCCCCAACCGGCCAAGGTGAGTATTTATAGTCCACACACAAAAACTAGCCGTTGCAAGAGAATCTGTCGAAATTCAGGGAAACCCGGTTAGTCCGTAGGCACAGGTCCGGTCAGTCCGGGCTACAGTGCAACGGCTATAAAACTAGCCGTTACACACAATTCCCGGTCAGTCCGCCCTCATAGGGTCCGGTTTGACCGGACCCCCGGTCAGTCCGGGCCTTCCGGGAGGTAAAAAACAGAAAAACATGCTCTCTAGAAAAAGCTGACCGGCCTTACAAGGGCGGTCAGTCCGCAGGCAAATGGGCGGTCAGTCCGGGCTTTCAACTGCGGTCAGTCCGCACCTGAATTTCAGCACACGCGACACTCGGAAAAACGATCATAACTTTTGACTTCGATGTCGGAATTGAGTGATCTTGGACTCTATTGAAAGCTTATTCAGATGGCTACACAACCCACCTATTTGATTTGATATCAAACATATTTTATCAAATCAAAAAGCACAATTCCAAAGAGCCACTATCATGGTCTAAGTCCAAATAATTAGCAACAAGCAATATTAGACCATGTCAAGGAAAAATACATGAATCCCAACAATTTGCAAAACACATTTGCAAACTTAGATCTGCCACAAGGAGTAGGTACATGGACTTCAACCATTTGTAAAACACATTTGCAAAGTATTGTCACATGCTACAAGGATTAGACGCATGAGCCTCAACTATTTGCAAAACACATTCGCAAATAATAGCATCATGCCACGGTGAGCTAGAGCAAGCAAGATTGAGCTATCAACACATGATGAGACTCAAGCTACTAGACAAGACCCCTCTTAATAGTACGACAACCTATACTAGCAATCCGGTCTTCCAACCAAACACCAAGACCGGTAAAAGACTAGGAACACATTCTTAGCCCTAGCTAGTCATACCTTTGCCTTGAGCATATTCTTGAAGCTTGATGACGCACATCTTTACTTCAAGTCCGGGTCCTTGACTCGATGATCATGAACACATGATGATTCCCTTTACTTCGGGATCTTGGCTTGATGCTCATCAACACATGATGATATCCTTCATCCCGAGTCTTCATATGCATCAACACATGATGCATTCTTCACTTGATGTCCATCAACACATGATGGGTCTTCTTTTAACTTGATGATCAACTCATGATCATCTCCTCTTCTTGAACATCATCAACACATGATAACTTCCTTTTCTTGAACCTTGACTTGATGACCATCAACTCATGATGTCATCCAAAGTCTTCATCGTCATGGAACATAACCTATTTATCCAACTCATGGAAAATGTTAGTCTCACAATGTGATTGTCATTAATTACCACAATATACCATTAACTCATAATGGTTGGGACAAGACACTACAATCTTTCCATCTTTGGTAATTGATGATAATCACTTCAATTGCAAGTAATTGAATAGAGATAAACATGAGTATATATCAACTACACAAGTTATATATATACTCACGTATAAGTATAGATGAACTACAAAAGTTATATATACTAAGAGTATATACAAACTACACAAGTTGTATATACTAAAAGATATGTTTCAAAGTAGAGATCTCAAATATGTGGAAAGGGAATATAGATCAATACTAATGAAACCACAAAACATAGAGTGAACTCTCTCTAAATGTGTGCATACACAAATGTGTGTTAAGAACATATGCACATATTCAAGTTAGACTTTTGGTGGAGTTCATCCTATATTTTGGATCCGAGGAATGCAACAATATATATAAATATGAAGTAGAATGCATACCTTTTGTGTTTTTTACCTTTATATCCAAATGAGACTAAATAATAGGTAATCAATAAAAGTGTTAGTCTCACAAATAGATTTGTCATTTTGAATGCATAAGATTTTTCCTTTATATCAAGAGAGACTAATCATGGTATAACAATAAGAGTGTTAGTATCATAAATAGGTTTGTCATTAATCACCAAAATATTCCATTAACACATAATGGCGGGTCTAGATACTTCAATCTCCCCCTTTTTGGTAATTGATGACAAATCCATCTCAATAGCAACATTTGGATATAAATCGTCATAAGATAATAATTTAAGCTATTGAACTATGTCTATGCATATCATTAACCAATATAAGACCTATGCGCATAATGAATTCTTAAGCATACAAATGAGACATGCATGAAAAGTCATCCAAATGTAGCTCACATAAATTCTCCCCCTTTTGGCATTAAACACCAAAAATCCAAAAGAAAGATAAGCCAACAGGGAGTCTTTGCAAATCAAGAGCTTGGCAATGAATTCATCTTAAATTGGTCACAAAGAGTATGAAATAGATACATATGATCAATTTTGGGAGTTTGGTTTCAAGAATTTTGAAGGAAACCATAAGAAGTCACAAACTCCCCCTATATGTGTTTCCCATCTAAGTTCTTGAATCAAGAGAACCAAAGAGAGAATCGAGTTCAAAAGAAAATCCAAGAACATAAAGCAGTCAAATGACATTAGAAAGATCTATAACATTTAATTCATTCCTCAACTTGCAGAAGCGGCTTTCATCTAGAGGCTTTGTGAAAATGTCCGCTAATTGATTATCTATTCTTATGTGGCTAATCACAATATCACCTTGGCTTACATGATCTCTAAGAAAATGGTGGCGAATATCTATGTGTTTAGTCCTGGAGTGTTGAACTGGATTGTTGGCTATTTTTACGGAACCTTTTTCTTTCTTTACCGGTCTAGGTGAATGGAGAAAAAGATCGGATTAGTATAATAGGAAACCGTACTATAAAGTGGGATCAATTGTCCAGTAGCTTGAACGCTAAAGATGTCACAAATTGCTCAAGTCTTGATTGGTTTAAACTCGGTTTCATTTGGAATGGTCTGGCCTCAATTTTATTGTGTTTTATCTTCAAGGCCGGACTGACCGTTAGTACGGGTCGACAACACGGTCAGCTTTTTCCAGTAAGCTTCTTCTCTGCATTTTCCTAGGCCGGACTAACCGCCGGCTAAATACTGGACTGACCGGACCTCCAGGTCGAGGTCCCAGACAGTTTTTTCCAGAGAAGGAAGTTTGTGATTTTCTCGAGTCCGGACTGACCGACAGTATTTACACGGACTGACCGAACCTCCGGGTCGAGGTCCCGGTCAACTTTTTCCAGAGAAGGAAGTTTTGTGATTTTCTCAAGTCCGACCGACCAAGCGGTATTACGCGATCGACCGACCTCGGTCGAGGTCCCGCCACTTTTTCCATAGAAGTATTTTTTTCATTGTTTTGCTAAAAAGCTGGGTCCGGACTGACCAGGAACTTAACTGCGGTCTGACCGTATATCACTGTAACGGGTAGTTTTTGCACATTTAATGTGGAGCAGTCGACCGTTATTTCAAAGAGTCGGATGGCGAGGCCACATACTGCGGATCGACCGCACCGAGTTTCGTGCTCCAACGGCTAGTACAGATGGGTTGAGGCTATAAATACCTCACCCACTGCAGCATATGTTTGTTGTTGAACCTCATTAAACACTCTTGAGCCCCTTTGCTTGTTCATACACTCTTGAGAGCATTGATTTCATCTTGCAAAGGTTGTTGAGATTTTTCCGAGTGCATTTATTATAGCTTGATCTTTGTGGCACTTGAGCATCTTCAAGCGAAGAATTGTTGATTTATTACTCTTGGAGATTGTCGTCTCCTAGACGGTTTGGCGGTGCAAGTCCGGTGATCTTTTCAAAGAAGATTGTGAAAAGGCCCGGTTTCAAGATTGTGAGTGGTTCGATGTTCACCATCTTCGGAGCGGAGGAAGAACAACAAATAGTGATCGAGGAAAGACTTAATTCGTGGAGCCGACTTGATTTGTACAAGCTCCCTCAACGTGGACTAGTGAAGACCGGCAAGTCTTCGATACCACGGGAAAAATCATCATTGTCTCACTTGTGGTTATCTCTTGTCTTTACTCATTTCGCTCTTACAATTCTAGTATATTTCACGCTTTATTGTATAGCTAGAATTATTTATAGTATTGACAATTAGATTGCTTTGTAGTAAGTTGCCCAATATTTCCTTATTTATATAGTGCTAGAAAATATTTGTTAGAACTTCTATTGTTAAGTTTAATTTGGTCGATTAAATTTAGAAACCGCCTATTCACTCCCCTCTAGTCGGTTATCCTTGATCCTACAGGCGTGCCACCCTTCTGGGCGGAGACGCAGCAGGGCATCTTTGACGCGGTGCTCAAGGGCGCCATCAACTTCGAGTCAGAGCGGTTCACTGCGCACCAGGTGCTCTACCACCCCTGGATCTGCGAGAACGGCGTCGCCCCCGACAGGGCGCTAGACCTAGTGGTGCTGTCCCGGCTGAAGCAGTTTGCCGCCATGAACAAGCTCAAGATGGCGCTGCAGGTGATCACCCAGAACCTGTCGGAGGAAGAGCTTGCGGGGCTCAAGGAGATGTTCAAGACCATGGACACCGACAACAGCGGCGCCATCACCTTTGACGAGCTCAAGGAGGGCTTAGGAGATACGGATCAAACCTCAAGGAATCGGAGATCGGGGACCTCAAGGAAGGTAGGACCGGAGGCGGTGCCTGGAGGAGATGCGGCCAGGGAGCAAAGCTCCAGTGGGAGAAAAATGGATAAATGGAGAGAGGAAGGCGATGAGGAAGAGAAGAAATGGAGAGAAACACCACATCAGCTTCCCTCCCTGCGAAACCGGGCCACCCGGACGTCACATCAGCAAAACCACCGCACAAAACAGTCGGAGGGGGTAGGTTATCCGGTTTTATAACTTCAGGGTGTTAAAGGGTCAGTTTTTTAGTTTAGGGTTAAGTGTCCGCATGTCGATACTTGAGCGGGTAGAATGGACTTCTTCCTTTACTAATTGATGAACAATGTAAACAATGTATGAAAGCATGATTCTCAACAAGTTACAAAATACATTTGTCGACTTCAGAATAATACCACAAGAAATTTGGTACATAGACTTAAATCATTTGCAAAATATATTCGCAAACTAAAGTCACATGCTACAAAAATTATGCATGAGCTTCGACTATTTGCAAAATATATTCGCAAAAATCGGCAACATGCTAAAGAGAGCTAGAGAAAGCACTAAAAGCTATCAACACATGACACGCTCAAGCTACTAGTCAAGACTCCTTTTAATAGTACATCAACCTATACTAGCAATTCGGTCTCCACACCAAACATCAAGACCAATAAAAGACTAGAAACATATTCTTAGCCTATGCTAGTCATACCTTTGCCTTAGCATCCATCTTGGAGTGTTCACTTGATGACGAACATCTCCACTCCAAGTCCGGGTTTTTAACTTGATAATCATCAACACACGATGATCTTTTTCACTTCATGATCTTGTCTTGATGCTCATCAATACATGATGACATCATAAGACTTCTTCATCGTGAGACTCAATCTGTTTCATCAATTCATAAAAAATGTTAATCCACATGACGATTGTCATTAATTACAAAATACTATATTAACTCATAATGGTGAGTTTAGATTCTTCAGCGTGTCCTTCTGCCTGCCTGTTGCGCCCCTACTAGGCTGCCACTCGGTGGTGGAGTGTTTTGAAAGTGTTATTTGTATGCTAATTGCAGATGCTTTTTTTCTATTGTGCATATGTGTTTCATTCACATATACATTTGATTGCATCACGACGACATGCAGTCATGTGGTTACACCATCATCATCATGTGTTTCATTGTTCGTTGAAAGGGCGAGGCTGGTGATCTGGACATCAACGACGTTGCTAGGGAGGCATTGGCCACGCCGTTAGATCGTGGGTCTGGTGTGTTCACTGTAATGCGATGGAGCGAACGTAATGTATGGCGGTAGAGTCGAAGGTGCAGCGCAAGCACAGCGGTGGAGGTGTTACACAAGGCGTATCGGAGTTTGATCATAAGTACCAAACACGGTAGAGGATGCGCAAAGTAGGCTAGGGTGAATCTTACCGTGACACCGGAAAAGAGTAGATGGACTGACGTAGGCTATGTTTTCTCCGTAACAGGACATCTCCAATAGTTAGAGATAACATTGTCTCTAACATATACTACATCATCTTTAGAGATAATATCTCCAATAGATAATCTCTAGCACACTCTCCAACATTTATATTTTATAACTTTCCTTTGAAACGGATCTACATATCATCTAGAGTAGATTAATGTATCATGTCTTATTTCGCGTGTACGACAGTCTCTTCAAAAAAAGATGACATATGCTCTCTCTCCTCCACGTATAATTTTGTTAACGTGGCATAGCCAAGAGACGACAACAAATACGCTATTGAAGATGCCCTCAACACACGAGCATGTAACTTTTCGTAAGTAGTACTCGAAAGATACCGTATATCCTAGCTATCTACGGGAATATATCTGATGCACATAGGGGCTTTGGTGAACACATGCATATACACGATCTGGCCCCTCAATTCATAAATCTACGGTCGAGATCGACGATGCAATCTCATCTCTCACTTAAATGCACTTTTGCGAAAACCCTCTACCAGATTGAAACACACTGCATTTAGCTCACACATTTTTTTTTCTCAACTTAAATGTACAGGTCCGGTAACTTGTAACACGGCGTGTTTGTAGCTCACATATTTTTTTCGCCAACTTTTTCACCTAAACCTCAACTAGAAGTAGGGATGGCAATTTGGCGCGGTGGGTAAGGGTAGTGCTCGCCGTACCCATGCCCGCGACTCTAATTTCTCCCCACGGGCATGCCCGCGAAGGATGACGGGCGAAGAACCTCGCCCATGCCCGTCGCCCACAGGTACCCGTCGCCCGCGGGCATGCCCGTTTACCCACGAACAATGCACCACCGCCCGTGGGTACCCATCACCCGCGGACATACTCGTCACACATAAACAATACACACCACAAGTTCAACACAATTCACACATCAATAGCTACTAGTCTTAACTTCGGTGAAGAAGCATGGAAGCACTACTCTTTACAGAATCTTGTTTTTTTACTACTCTTTTTCTCCTTACATGAGTGTTTTTTCTCCTTGTATACAGTGCAAATAAGATGTTCAAAAGGATAATGTGCATTAAAGACACTACATTACAATTTTCCATTCTCAGTTGAACAAAATAGTGAAACCGTATTACAAAACTTCACAAGGTACACCGATTCACACGATGATAAAATTCAGCATTACAGTCTTATCATCAATGTCCAATTTACTGAAGAACTAAATAATTTTCCCAAAAATCTAGATGGTAGGCTCACACACTGCGGAGACATTTTATTCAAGCGTATAACATAAATAAATGGCTAAGTTCAAAAAACAACTAGCAAAACACTGAGACGTAAACATTTGACAGCAGCAAAAGCACTGCAAAATCAAACCCCAAACAGAACAATACTGGTGGCGCAGCTACCAATCGGCGGCAGCAAAACCAGGAAACTTCATATCACTTACCAAAGCATAGGCAAGCTATAGCACACCAGGGTGTAACTAAAGATTCTCTGAGTTTTGCACCTACAACACAACTACACAAGCACCGTGAATCAACTTGCTTCGGTTGGAAAAATAAAAATAAACGAAGGTACCACATAGATGTCTCTTTGCTCCTTCGAATCCCTGTTTATGAAAAAAGTAAGCACAACAAAACAATATCATTCATTTTGAATATGATAAATATAAGGTTCATACCAGGAAGACATGGAATTTTGGACTGTATTGGCCCTGTAGTGCACCATAATTCCTAAATTAGCCCCCTTAGCATCAAAATTCCATTTTTAGCCTCCTCTTTTCTTGCCGTCCGACGGCAAAGAACTCACCTAATGCGCTGCCGTTGGCAGCACAAGTTGCTGCCGTGCCCATTGGCAGCAACCAAGTTGCTGCCGTCCCACACGGCAGCATCTCCCTCCCCCGGCGCACGTAAATCCAAGAGGAGAGAGAAAATACATTTAAGAATATTTTTTGGATGAATTGTTAAATATATAAAATTAGCTCCAAAAATTATGAAATTTTTTGTGGAGACTCCCAGAACAGTATAGTTGCTTTGGTAATTTTTTCAGAATTTTATGAGTTACTATTTTTCCTGTAAAATTCATTTAAATATATTGTTTGTAGGAATTTTACAGAAAAAACCGTAACTCATAAAATTCTGAAAAAATTACCAAAGCAATTAAACTGTTCTGGGAGTCTCCACAACAAATTTCATAATTTTTGGAGCTCATTTTCTATATTTAAAAATTCATCAAAGAAATATTCTTAAATATATTTTCTCTCCTCTTGGATTTATGTATTGGGGAGGAGGAGAGGTGCTGTGTGGATGGCAGCACCTTGCTGCTGCCGTTGGGAGCGCAGCACCTAGGTGCTGCCTGCCCACGTCACAAGACGCGCCACGGCCAGGGGTTAAAAGTGGAAATTCGGAGCTAATGAGGCTAGTTTAGGAATTACGAAGCGCTACGGGGCCAAAAGCGGCAAGAACTCGAAGACATGATGGCAGGCTGATCAATTATGCTCTCACAACCCCCAAATGAAGGGGTGTGGTAAGGTATCTTTACAGAATCATTTTGACCCATGTAGAGCTTGATAATATCTATGGAGTGAAAAACAGTGCTAGAATAATTATCACATATGCTGCAGTGAAGAGAACAAGACAGTTTTTTTTTTTCTTTCCAGTTTAATTTGCTCAATGGAACCTTGCAGGACACCACCATATGAGGCAGGTAACACACAGTCAGGGCGACAAAAGATTACAAAAACTACTAATATATAGTAATTTAACTTGCTAGACAGAATTAAACAATTTTCAAACTTCTAACCATCACAAATAGAAGCTTGTCACTACTGTGACTACCCCTAATGAATGCAAACAAGGTCCAAGAGCTGGAGAGAAATTTCACCAATCAAACTAACTGGATTTAGAACACCACCAACTACATGGTGATAAATGCAGACTTTGGAAACTAGCTCTTCCCTACCACTGATATAGCCACCAATAACCTAAACCAAAAAAAATACTCTCATTAATGCAAATCTGTATCTGTAGCGATCCTTCTCCCCAGTCTCTCACCTTTTTCAGATCAAAGCAGCAAACAGATCAAAAACAAAAGCATAGAAGAGGGAATACTAGTAGATCTGAAGGGGAAGAGGCGAGCAAGTGGGCTACCTGCGTGGACGGCGAGGCCGATGTCGCATCTGGGTAGAGGGAGGAGGAGATGAGGCAGAGACGCCGGGGGAGGGAGCCGAAGAAGGAGGAGGGGCGTCAGTTGGCCAGGAGGAGCACGTGGGCGTTAGCCGACTGAGAGGAGGATGAGGGATTGAGCTTGGTCTGCAGCAGATCTGGATTTGGTGGCTTCACATGTTTGGGGCTTGGGGGCTGGGGAGTGAGAGTGACTGAGGTAGCCCTAGCAGGCAAGACTGAGTCATAACTTACTACTTGACTAACTAGTGTTGACTACTGGCCCACCTGTCAGTGTATGCCGTGGGTAAACGGGCGAAACAGGCACGGTAAAACTCATCCATGCCCATGCCCGTTTACCCAATGGCCAAAGGATTGCTCCCATTTTTATGCTCGTGGGTAAAGAAAACCCTCTATACCCAGCTCTATTAGGGTAATTACCCGCGAGTACATGAGTAATCGGACACGATTGCCATCTTGACTAGAAGTAAAACCTCCAAATATTCCAGTATATTTCGCTTCCCGTGCAACAACCCCATTCGTCCGTATCTCAATGCGCAACGACCTAACAAACCACGAGTTCCATTTCGCTTCACGCGCACCCGCCAGGCCGCCACGCCCGCGCGGATCAGACGGCCAGCGCTAGCGGGCGAGTCGTCGGCCCCCGCCTCTCCTCCGTCGAATCGCGGTAACCACGCACGAGCGCGCGGGTGGCGGCGCCGCAGAGGATCCCGGGGAGTCGTTTGGCACGCTAGGATTTTTGCGCCCTGCGTTTCGCTCACCCCATCCCACGGACGGAACCGCTTCAAAACCCCCCCTCCTCTCGCCTCTCTCTCCCTTCCTCGCGGGTGCGGCGACTACGCGGCGGGAGGGGGAGAGAGAGAAGACAGCGGATGAGAGAGGGAGAGGCAGATAGGGAGAGGAGGAGGAGGAGGAGCGAGTATAGAAGCGTTGCTTGCTGCCATGGCGACCGCCGACCCCAACCGGATCTTCATGAAGGACGTGAAGCGCATCATCATCAAGGTGATCTAATATCTCGAGTTGCCGCCGCGGATTGACCTTGCTAGATCGCGCTGTTGTTTTGTGCGCGTTTTCTGTGACGCGGTTTGCGTTGCTATGGGGGCTTTTCTGCATTTTTGCAGCTGTTTTCGAATCGAATCGCGGCGCGAGTAGTTTCGTAGAGTTGCCATGTTCGATTTGGGTTCTCTATTTCAATTTAGATTGTACGAATGGTGAACCGGAGGGTTTTGTTTGGGGTTTTGGGTTTTACTTGATGCGACGGTTGTTGTCAAAGTTATGAGTCCATGGAAACATTTGCTGGTTCTTTTGCTATGTCCAGGAATCATGTTTTGGGAGCTTTCTGTAACCATTTTTTCTGAAAAGATTAGGGGAACAGTGACTTCTATCAGATGGAAATGGATGAGGGGGAAAGCACAGAACAGGAAAAAAAATATTGTCTTTGTAAGGGAATATACTTCGAAATTCATCACATGCAACCGCTCTCGCGAGTTCGTGAATGCATTTCATCTGTAATACATATTTTGTTCAAATCCCGTGTTTTTTTTTCTTGTTCTTTTGTGTTTGGGGAAACGGGGGGAGTTGGAATGATCCGTGAAATGGAGAGGGTAATTGTTTGGAGAAAGGCGAGCACTTTATGCGCAGTCTCATCTCAAAGCTGCCAACTGTTAGCAAGTGTGTCACATCTGCTTGAGGAATCTAGTCAACGGCAGAACACGATAGATAGGAACGGTATTTTGATCTCCGTATCGGTTTGTTTGCGACTAATTCCTTTCTTGCATCACAGGTGGGCACTGCAGTTGTCTCTAGACAGGATGGAAGATTGGCTTTGGGCAGGGTTGGAGCTCTGTGCGAGCAGGTAACAATTCTGACTTCTGTACTGTTCTACTATTTACATATGTAGTGTTAAATCTATTGGTAGGTGCTTAACCAACGAAATGTGGCAATGTAGCTGAAGGAACTGAACTCTCAAGGATTAGAGGTGATTATGGTCACCTCGGGTGCTGTTGGTGTGGGGCGACAGCGACTCAGGTACCGGAAGCTTGTGAATAGCAGCTTTGCTGATCTGCAAAAGCCACAGATGGAGCTGGACGGAAAGGCTTGCGCCGCTGTTGGTCAGAGTGGCCTGATGGCTCTTTACGATATGTTGTTCACCCAAGTGTGTTTATTTAGCCAGTCATGAACTTTATTGAAAAAATTGGTACCCGTTTCATCTGTTTCTAATGTCAAACTTCTCGTGTTGCAGCTTGATGTGTCGTCATCTCAACTTCTTGTGACAGACAGTGATTTTGAGAACCCAAAATTCCGGGAGCGACTCTGTGAAACTGTTGACTCATTATTAGATCTTAAAGTTATACCGATATTTAATGAAAATGATGCCATCAGTACTAGGAAGGCTCCATATGAGGTGTGTTTTGTACCATGCATTACCCTGAAAATTTTGAACTATAGTTTTGTGTGACATTGCTTCGTAATTGTGATATCGTGCCTAATACTTCTACGCTTAGATCTTGATCAGTGTATACACAAGCAATCATGACTTTCTAATTTCTGTAGCAATCTCAAAGAGTTTTATCATTTGCATGGTGATGCTCACCAACAATTCTGTTACAGGATTCATCTGGTATATTCTGGGATAATGACAGTTTAGCTGGTCTACTGGCATTGGAGCTGAAAGCTGATCTACTTGTTCTACTTAGTGATGTGGATGGCCTCTACAGCGGTCCACCAAGTGAACCTTCATCAAAGATCATACATACGTACATTAAAGAAAAACATCATCATGGAATTACTTTTGGAGACAAGTCTCGTGTAGGAAGAGGTGGCATGACAGCTAAAGTGCAGGCTGCTGTCTGGGCTTCAACAGGTGGCACACCTGTTGTTATTACAAGGTAAATCAAATATTTGCCTTTTTTCATAGCATGAGAAATATTATTGTTTAGCTTTGCTCATATGTACTCCCAACACTATCTATAGTATCAAATGTCCTCATCATATGCAACTAATAATGGGTACCATTTAGCAGCTGGTGATTCTGGTTGGATATTGTCACTCTGCTGGATCTTATTACATTAGTGTACCAGTAATGTTAAAATTGTTAAGGTCTATAATGTGACTCTGAAATCCCGACTGCTCTACTTGAATTAGTTTGAACTTTCTTAGCAATAGCATATGAAATGATATGAAGTCCGATGTTTGTTTGTCAGCTTCTTGACATTTACGGTTGAGCAGTTCTGATTATAACACCACAAGAGAGAGAGAGAGAGAGAAAAGGATTTGGTGTTGAGGCAACCTTGCATGCTTAAACATGTTGTGGAAATAATTATTGTGAACTAAAGAAGCTTGCTTGTGCCTTCAAACCCAAATAATAAGCTTGTGATAGTGGAGTTCATTGATCGCCATGATAGAACCAAGTAAAGGTCCATATTTTGCAAGCTATATTTATCACCCCAGTGAATGGTGAAATAGTTTTACTTTGTTACTATCCTTGTAGTGGATTTGCATCTCAGAGCATTGTTAAGGTTCTCCAAGGAGAGAAAATTGGTACTCTCTTTCATAAGAATGCAAGTTTGTGGGAACCATCCAAGTATGTCAGTGCTCGTGAGATGGCTGTTGCTGCAAGAGAATGTTCAAGGCGTCTGCAGGTATCTTTCTTTGTCAAACCAGTAAACCACACTAGATTCTTATCCCTACATTATGCTCACTGGAAAGTACATACTACTTTTAATCCACTATTTTTGCTGGTTATTGATACTACTTCCATATCATATGGACATTTGAAACAGAATTTGTCATCAGAGGAGCGCAAGAAGATATTGCTGGACGTTGCGGATGCTTTAGAGGCAAATGAGGATTTAATTAGATCTGAGAATGAAGCTGATGTAGCTGCGGCACAAGATGCTGGATATGAGAAGTCTCTGGTTGCTAGATTGACTCTGAAACAAGGAAAGGTAGGTCCAGTATCCATATATATTTCCTCACATTTTATAACTGCAGTTCGATAGTAGTTTAATGTTTCTTATGAACCAAATTGTTTTGTTGGATATATGACACTTGCTTTTCTTTTCTTGTTTTGGATACTGTTTCTTGTCTGATTCAGCTTATATTTCATCATTTTGTAGATAGCAAGCCTCGCAAAATCCATTCGTACTCTTGCGAATATGGAAGACCCTATCAACCAGATACTAAAAAGAACAGAGGTGAATGCTTGTATGAAGACTACATTTTGAAACTCTCTTAGAAAGGAAATCTGCCATGTTTTTTCCACAAAATTCTACATGATACATATATAAGGATTTGAATCAATAGATTACTTTTTTTTCCAGGTTGCTGACGGTTTAGTTCTTGAGAAAACATCTTGCCCTTTGGGTGTTCTCTTGATTGTTTTTGAGTCCCGACCTGATGCTTTGGTCCAGGTATCTTTAGTTGTCAACTTACTGCAGTCAATGTTTTTCTATAAACCATATGCTTTGTGCATGATTTGTACTTAAGCATATTAAACAACTTGCTTTAAAGTTAGATATAATGGTGTAGATTGCGTCTTTAGCAATTCGAAGTGGTAATGGTCTTCTCCTAAAAGGTGGAAAAGAAGCTATGAGATCAAACACCATATTGCATAAGGTATTATCTTGTGCTACGTAGTAGCTTACTATTGACATTACATGTTGTTTTTTTTAGCTTGAGTGTCCTTTAAAATATCAATTTGTTGTTTTTTAGGTTATAACTGATGCTATTCCTGATAATGTTGGTGAAAAACTTATTGGCCTTGTTACAACTAGAGATGAAATTGCAGATTTGCTAAAGGTGAGCATGAAATACTATTACCAAAATAATGATTCTACCAATATGTCTAAACTCGTAATACACTGTACAGCTTGATGATGTCATTGATCTCGTCATTCCAAGAGGTAGTAATAAGCTGGTTTCTCAAATCAAGGCATCAACTAAGATTCCTGTTCTTGGACATGCTGGTAAGTTCTCTTTGAACATTATTTTTTGCTGCTATTATTGCTCTGTAGACTCAAGTTTATGCTGAATAAATTTGTTGCATTTCTAATCACCTGCAGATGGCATCTGTCATGTATATATTGACAAATCAGCTGATATGGAAATGGCAAAACGGATTGTGATGGATGCAAAAATTGACTACCCAGCAGCCTGCAATGCAATGGTACTTGTCAAATTTGGTACCATGTATAGTTAGTTTTTTAGCACATCTTTCACTAAGATGTAATAACCAAATAAGTAACCTTTATACATCTACAAACATTTTTAAATGCTTTCTATTATCTTAATGTTCTGGTTGTGGTTCTTCTATGGTCCATAAAAAAAATTGAATTGTTGTGCCTATCATTGCCCCTCCTTATTTCTTAATGTTGTGTTTTGTTGTAAAAATATATATTCATAATTGATAATTGTATATGTGCATGTCATCCTTGCCTCATTGTTAATGTTTTCTCCTTTGAAGTTTTTAACTTCATGTATAATTATTATTTTATCTTGATATCGTAATGTTTATAACCAGAAACTCACCATTTTATTCATCATAACAGAGTTACCTACAAATCTTGTTAGTTATTCTTCTAATGTTTTCAAGATGGCGATACTTTATTGTTATATTGTTATTTATTTTTCAAACGTCTAGAAGTTGTTATATGTTTGATTGAGTAAATAACCTTTTTTACATATATTTTCTGCAGGAGACATTACTTGTTCATAAAGATCTTATGAAGACTCCAGAACTTGATGGCATACTGGTAGCACTCAAAACAGAAGGTTTGGCTTTCACTCTTTCTGCACGGAAGTTATATACTCCATTTGTTTATTCTTATAAGGTGCCCACACTTTTCGAGAGTCAAAAGTCAAAACTATATAGTTTTGCCTAACAGTTAGTCCAGCAATACATGTGTTTACTGGCACAAGAGTAGGGATGGCAATGGGGCCCTATTCCCCGGTCTGCTGTGGGGAATTCCTCTATTAGGGGACGGGGATGGTGAAAATCCTTCCACATGGGGATAGAAGTCAGGCCGAATCAAACCCCCACACCCCATGCCCGTTCCCCACGGGACCCTGTTAAGCATATGACATGTGGGTCTTCGGTCATATGTAGCTCTTATACCCTCTCACAAACCCTTGATATAAGCACTATGTGATGGTATTGCTTTTTATTGCTCCTTGTTGATTGATACACTTATAGTATATTCCGAATCAGAAGAATACTAGCTACGCTAGCATTGTTGTTTTACATTGTGTTGTGCCATGGAATCAAGTTAGCTATACTGCTAAAGAGAATCCTTACCAATCCTTGTAAAACACTTCTGTTGTGATTACATAAAAAAAAGCTGCCAATTAGTAACCCAAAAAATAAAGTTGATGTAAAAAAACACTGCAATGCCAAAAGCAGCCCAAGTAACATGCAACTGTAGCTTTTAGCTGTTGGAATGAATCCCCTTAATCTATTCCAATGGGTCAAATGATGGATAAGTCTCTGTGTTGGCTTTTGCCGCCCTTCAAGGACAACATCCTTGACTGGCGGTTAGCATCTCTTTAGGACAACATCTTTGACAGAGCATCTTGGACTAGCTTTAGGACTAGCTTTAGAGGACAGAGCATCTAGGACAGAGCATCTTAGACTAGCATATGCTTGGCATATGCTTGGCTGATTAGCCCTATAAATATGTATCCCCAACCCCTCAGGTTGGCATGGCATTGTGAAGAGAAATATACAAGAAAAATTGCCCCATCTCCAAGTGTCATCTTCTCCATGAGAGTAAGGATCTTGCTATCACCAATAGTAAGAGTCCGGCGACTAACAAGTGGTATCGAGCTATACTATCCACGTAGCCCGAGCATCTCCTGCTCATCTCCTTCTCGGCCTCGCAGCAGCTCCGGTGGTAGTAGCAGCAGCGACTCCATTGTCCTCGCTCACTCTCTCGGAGGCGGTAGCGGCTCGTCGGCAGCCCTCTCCACGCAACACCCCGAGAGCGCGCCATGTCCGCAGAGCGATCTCGGCGTTCGGTCGCCTCGAGCACGCGGCGTCGTGACGGCCGAGCTCGCCGCAGCAAGCGGCGCATGGCAGTGGCGGCAGAGACGGCGCGCAGCGGCGCAGGCGTCGAGGCCGGCAGCGGCGGCGGCGGCAGCATGGAGGTGGAAGCGAAGCGGCGCAGATGGCGGCGTGCGGTGCAGCGAGGTCAAGGTCTGCGCAGCAGCAGCAGCTCCATCTCGCGATGGCAGCCGACGCGGACCTTGAGCGGCTGGAGAGGGAGGCGCGGCGAGCGCGAAGCGCGATGGGCGTCGCGACGCCCACGAGCTTGGCGGCGATCGACAGCGCGGCCGCGCTGATGGCGCTCGAGGTGGCGCGCGACGGCGGTGGCGCTCTGGAGGAGCGCGCGACGGCGGTGGTGCTCTGGAGGAGGCGCTCGGCGGTGGCGCTCTGGAAGAAGCGCGCCACGACAACGGCGGCAGACGGTCGATAGAGCGCGGCCTTCGCGGCGGCGTGGCTCTCTCCGGACCGGCACCGCGGTTACCACGGGTTCCGGTGTTGTCGGGACGCCGGCCCCGGCGGTGGGTGGCCTACCCTCACCAAGGCCAACTACGTCGAGTGGGCCGCGGTGATGAAGGTGAGGCTCCAAGTACGGCACATGTGGGAGGCAGTCCGGTACGGCGACGTCGACTACGACCAGGATCGACGGGCGCTGGATGTCCTCATCGCCGCGATCCGCCCGAGATGCGATTCGCTCTCCAACAAGCGATCGCCAAGGAGGCTTGGGACGCCATCGCTGCGGCACGCATCGGCAGCGACCGCGCCCGCAAGTCCACACTGCAGGCACTTCGCACGGAGTGGGAGACCCTGGCCTTCAAGCCAGGTGAGGACGTTGATGACTTTGCTCTCCGTCTCAACACTCTGCTGCGGTTGGTACGGTTCGGCGACGACACCTACAATGCGAGAGAGAGCCGCCGAGAAGCTCTTTCGCTGCGCCCCGAGAAGTACAAGCGGATGGCTCGATCGATCCGGTCTCTGCTGGACCTCTCCTCGATGTCGATCGAGGAGGCGATAGGTCGCCTCAAGGTCGTCAACGATGATGAGCCACGCTTCTCTCGGGACCCGTCACCATTGGCGGAAGCTCCTCCTCGCTCGGGAGGAGTGGTGCCGGCCAAGGTGACAGGAAGAAGGGAGCCTTCTTCCACGACAGCGACGCATGCGTGGCAAGCGCGGCAAGCGCGCAAAGACGCCGAGCATGGGCACGAGGGCGTCTTAGAGGTGATGACCGTGGGCGCCGAGCGGCGCGGGCCGGCAAGCAAGAGCGCACGCGAGGCGACTCTTGCTACAAGCTGCGCAAACTTGGTCATTGGGCGAGGATTGTCGACACCACGGCGCGCGAGGCCCGTCGCGCAGCGGAGGAGGAGAGCAATGGCTCGTTCATTGCTCAGCGAGCATCGAACTACCTCCGCGGCAGCCGGCCGCAACGGCTCCTCCACCTTGACGAGCCAAAAGCACATGCCTCCTCGGCGAAAGTTCCGCAGCAAAGAAGACCGAGCGGGTGGTGCCTCGACACCGCGACACCCACCACATGACCGGCGGCGGGAGTTCTTCTCGAGCGTGACTCAGCGCTCGAGGCTCTGTCAGTTTGGGGGCGCCTCGCGTGGAAATCAGGACGACGCCCGCTCTAGGATCGGGATGGCTCAGTTCCTCACAAGGAGACACACAAGACTTAGGGGAGATTGATGGATAAGTCTCGTGTTGGCTTTGCCGCCCTTCAAGGACAGCATCCTTGACTGGCGGTTAGCATCTCTTTAGGACAGCATCTTTGACAGAGCGTCTTGGACTAGCTTTAGGACTAGTTTTAGAGGACAGAGCATCTAGGACAGAGCATCTTAGACTAGCATATGCTTGGCATATGCTTGGCTGATTAGCCCTATAAATATGTATCCCCAACCCCTCAGGTTGGCATGGCATTGTGAAGAGAAATATACAAGAAAAATTGCCCCATCTCCAAGTGTCATCCTCTCCATGAGAGTAAGGATCTTGCTATCACCAATAGTAAGAGTCCAGCGACTAACATCAAAGGCCAATTTGACATGTCCGGGTGTGAATATACAAAGAACACCCTAAGCAATATACATATCTAACACCCCCTCAAACTCATGGTGAATCAACAACATTGAGTTTGGAGAGGTAGAAGTTGTGCTGAGCTCTAGTTTGTGCCTTGGTCAAGAAATCTGCTAACTGAAGCTTCGAAAGCACATACTAAACAACAATAACTTGGTCTTGCACTTGCAATCTCATGTACAAAGCACATGCTTAACTGGATCTCAAGCAATAGATCGCACCAGTACTGTCTGATAAGAGAGTGAGTCGGTGCATAAACTGAAACATCGAAATCCTCAATTAGCCACCGAAGCTAGGTTATCTCAGCTGTCAATGACGCTATAGCTCGCAACTCAACCTCGGCACTCAAACAGGAAACAACAATCTTCTTCTTGGTCTTCTAGGCAATCAGAGAGGAACTAAGGAAAACACAATAGGCAAAAAGAGATCGACGATCATAATATTCGCTAGCCTAGGTCGTATTAGAGTACGCCTGAAGCTACAGAGAATTGGAACGATGAAAGAAAATGCGACGAGTGATGGTCCTGCGAAGATATCGTAGAATACAAAGATGACTGTAGTGGCTCTGAGTTAGAGCAGAAACGAACTGACTTAGAATGTGAATTGGGTGAGAAATGTCATGTCGAGTGATCCGAAGGTAGACGAGGCTCCCGACAAGTTGGTGGTAGCGAGTGAGGTCCTCAAGAGGCTCACTAGTAGTAGGCCGAAGGTGAACATCAAGCTCTATAGGAGTATCTGCCATGCGCTGATTAGTGAGACAAGCACAGGCAAGGATATCCTGAATGTACTTCTCCTAGGAGAGGTAGTAGCCCTCGAGCATAGAAGTGACCTCAATCCCAAGGAAGTAACAAAGAGGATTCAAATTAGACATCAAGAACTGCTCACTGAGACGTTCATTTACAAAATCAATGTACTAAGAGTCATCCCCAATAATGATCATATCATTCACGTAGAGAAGGGAGCAATGCCCGACCCCGAGGAGAGGTGTGTACAAACAGAGCAGGGTTGTGATCACTGGCGGAGAAGCCGTCAGCAGTGACAACAGAGGAGAAGCGGTTAAACTAAGCATGAGGGGTTTGCTTGACCCCATAGAGAAAGCGAAGAAGGTGACAAACCATACTATTAGGGATAGAATACCCAAGAGGCGGCTGCATGTATGCCTCACGTAGCTTACCATTGAGAAAGACATTCTTGACGTTCAGCCGAGAGATGGATCACTGTCGAATAGAGACCACAACAAGGAGAGTGCGAACAGTGGTCATATGGGCGACAAGAACGAAGGTCTCATCGTAGTCACGACCATGGAAACAAAAACCGGCGGTAACCAGCCGGTTACCGCCGGTAACCGGATTTAACAGTGGGTACCGGGAAATGAAATCCCGCCGGTTTTCTCAGGTTTTAAAAATTAAAATTCTGATTTTTGATTTTTGAATGGTTTTTAATCAAATTCGAGCGAATTTCAGCCGAAAAATTTCCGGTATTTCCGTTCCTGGCCCCTGGCCGGGATTTGGTCCGGTACCGGGTTTTTAATCCCTGGTCACGACCATGCTCCTGCTGAAAAACACGCGCCACAAGAAGAGACTTGTAACGCTCAAGAGAACCATCCGAGGAGTCATGGCTTTCTCTTACAAACCCTGGCTCTGGTACCATGCTGGAATGAATCCCCTTAATCTATTCTAATGGGCCAAAGGCCAATATAACATGTACATGTGTGAATATACCAAGAACACCCTAACCAATATACATATCTAACATTAGCATAGTTGTTAATAGATGATGTGTTGTATCTCAGCAAATGTTTTGGATACATCATATTCTATTGAGTTTGGGTAACCTTTATTCTTCCATTTAACACATATCAGGTCTTGTCCAATGTCCACGTTCATGCAAAAGACCTAGAAGCTTTTGTATTGTTATGGACATGCTATGATTTTCCACTTGTTTTGTAAATAATGTTATAACAGGAGTTACTGTTTATGGTGGGCCTGTTGCGTGTAAAGTATTGGGCTTCCCAAAAGCACATTCATTTCGTCACGAATATAGCTCTATGGCCTGCACAGTTGAATTTGTGGATGATGTACAATCGGCAATTGACCATATACATCGTTACGGAAGGTTCTTAAGAGTTATTTTGTAGTCTGTCTCTCGCTTATTCAATTTTTTAAAACTGAGATTTTTGTTGAACTTAATTGTCTCTGTTTTGTCTTCTCTTTCCAGTGCACATACAGATTGTATTGTCACTACAGATGATAAAGTAGCAGAGGCTTTTCTGCGTCAAGTCGATAGGTATTTTCAAACAACTTATTTTATTCAATTTTTGCTCTTGTGCGATTTGTGGTGACAGATGCTCTATGTGCTATTGCTGTGGACAAAGTTTTATTTTGATATTCTATGATGATTAGGTGTCTAACAATTGCTCTGTTTTACTTCTAAAATTTCAACAGTGCTGCTGTATTCCATAATGCAAGTACGCGATTCTCTGATGGGGCTCGTTTTGGACTGGGTGCTGAGGTACTTCCAACTTTATATGTTATTTTTGTGATCGTTTTTCTGTCCTTATCTCTCAACCTTCGGAATATCTTGTGTAGGTTGGCATAAGTACAGGGCGCATACATGCCCGCGGACCTGTCGGTGTTGAGGGTCTCTTAACTACACGATGGTATGTGGCTAGGGATTCAGTCCTTTAATTATTTGTCCATTCCCGTTTCTTCCGCTATTGCATAACCCAACCGGTCAAACTTTTTAGATAAATATGATATGGATTATTTCACTTATTCACTAAGCAGTGGCAAATATGGAATATACTGTCTACTGGACACTAAAGACCTATAAATTAGTTTTGAATTGTTGATCTAATGTAAGTTCATGTGATCAGTCAGTTCTAGTCTTCTAGAACAATGTAAGAACACATGCATTTGAATTTCTGGATTTTCCAAATTTGACAATCTGGTACGAAATTAGGGGACTGCAAACGTAAATGTATTTATTGTATTCATCTGAAAAAGAAATCATATATTTATTGCATTCAGGTTTAAATCCCATCCATGGGATACATCTACATGCCCACCCTTGTCCTATTATTGTTGGTTAAAATTTAATACTATTTTTTAGGGGCAGTTTGCGGTTAATGTACTATGCTACGTTGCGCTATAGCTATGTAAATATTTGCTAGTTTCAATAAGATTTTGCTGTTATAGCTAATAAGTGTTTTCAACTACATGAAAAAGCAACCACAATGCCAAAGGGAACCATAGTCTAAAGTTAAGAGCATGTGGCTTATCAAGTTATCTTCTAAACTCTGTTAACATGTCATGTTTCAGTCGTACTGCAGTCTTAAGAGACTTATTTATTTCCTCATCAGCATTGGAATAAGACACCATGATCATCCGTAGTACCTTGCATCTCAATCTTAGTATAGTCAACATAGGGCAAGAATGAATAGTCATACAGATAAAATAAACCTGTCAATGATACAATGAAATAAATAGCTTCGTGGATAGCAAGAGCTGTATGCCTGTATCTCAATATTAATACCGCCCCATTGCTACAAGGTCTTTCATTACCTGTTTCATTGCATGTTATATAAATATAAAAAAGTTTTACTGAATTTTTGGGTGATCAATGTTGGTATGTAGGATCTTACGAGGGAGTGGGCAAGTGGTGAATGGTGACAAGGACGTCGCATACACCCATAAGAATATTCATTTGCAATGAGGTTTGCTTCTGAACTCATGTTTTCTGTTTTAAGATTTTTTTTTATTCTCTTGTTTACCTACTCAATTGATTGGTACTTCAATCAACTGAGATTTGCAAGTTTGAATAATAAAACACAGTTCTGGATATTTTTTCATATGGTGCTATTACATTTTCTTTATATGGCAGAGCATGGTGATCTGATCTTAAGCAACTATGCAGGTCATTGCTTGGCCTGATCCGGATTGAGTGAATACCCTGTGAAGTCAGTTTCATCAGACTACAAGAAAAACGATGGTGAATCTTGTGAAGATTGAGGGGCGTTGAATCAATTGGTTGCATTGTTCGATAATTGTGTACAAACCATCTTATTGCCGCGTTTTGGTAGATCATTTTGTATGAGCTTGGAGTCCTGGCTTCTCCAATATGACAATAAAGCAAAGCAGTGCTAGGAGTAAGAGAGAACTAATGTACCGATACACTATGTTGCTTGAAACAGTGGTTCAGTAGTATCTGTGATTGCACGGTGTACTGTTGGTTATTTCTACGCTTGTACTATCGTGGCCAGACTATCTTTCCCCTAAATTTGGAGTTACCTTTTTGTTGCTTCTCTTATTCTGGAATCTATCTATTTATATTATTAAAGTAATAGAAAACGAACTTATCACGTTCGCTCTCGAGCGTTAGAAGCTAGAAATTGTCACGTTAATTGACGAAAAAAAAAGAAATATCTACACTATTGATTATATTGGATCTAAATTAAAATAAAGAGTCTATGTCAAGTATAATCTAGAAATAAGAGTTTATCTAAAGTATAATGTAAAAATAACTGAAGTTCGTCATAAAAAAATAAAATAAAATATGCAATTTGATTTTGATACGATTTCCTAAGTAAAACCTCTAGATAAACATAATTTAGAATAAAAATTAAACAAAATTAGTAATTCGCTAGATAAACATAATTCGACATAAAAATTAAACAAAATTGGTAATTCGATTAGCATAAGAATTCCAACAAAAAATATCTGGAATTCAGAATAAAAAAATGGCAAATTGATTTGGCTACAAATTCCGAAGTAAAATGACTAATAATTGTAATTCTGAACAATTGTTTATTTAAAAAAATAGAAATTATATTAATATACGAAATCCAACAAAAAATAATTGAAATCTGGGAATAAAAAAGGAAATAAAATTTGCATTTTGATTTCCATACGAATTCCAAAGTAAAATTCATGATAACTAAAATTTAGAACAACAAAATAAAATATAATTACCAATTTCATAAATAAATATAATTTGGCAAAAAATGAAACAAAAAATAGCAATTGGATTAATATACAAATTCCAACAAAAAAATAACTGTATTTCGTAATAAAAAGATAAAGTTAGTAATTTAATTTCGATACAAATTTCAAAGTAAAATCAATAAACAACTCAAATTCGGATTACAAAATTAAATTAAATTTGTAATTTGATTTTGATACAAAATCCAAAGTAAACTCCCTAAATAAAATTAGTTCGGAATAAACATTAAAAAAAGAATGGATTAGTATATGCATTCCAACAAAAATATCTAGAATTCGGAATTAAAAACAAAATAAAATAAGAAATTTGATTTCAATACGAATTCCAAAGTAAAATCTTTAATAATTGTAATTTGGAAAAATGTTTCTAAAAACATTAGCAATTGGATTAGTATACGAATTCCAACAAAAAAACTAAAATTCAGGATAAAAAAATAAAAATTGTAACCAAAGTAAAATACCAAATAACTAAAATTCTGAAAGAAAAATAAAATAATATTATCAATTTGAATTCCATACGAATTCTTAAGTAAAATTCTAAATAAATAGAACTCAGAATCAAAATTAAGCAAAAAACAGCAATTGGATTATTATACGAATTTCGATAAAAAAAAATAACTAGATTTTGGAATAAAAATAAAATATACGATTTCTAGAGTAAAATCCATAAATAATTGTAATTTGTCATAAAAATCAAATAAAAAATAACACTTAGATTAGTACACGAATTCCAACAAAAATAATTAAAATCTTGGACAAAAAAAATAAAAAAATTGCAATTTCATTTTCATACGAATTCTAAAGTAAAATCCCTGAATAACTAAAATTTTGAATAAATTAAATATAAGTTATAATGAAGATATCATGAATGTTTTCGAATGAGATCATGAAAAAGTGCAATGGCGTCGATTTGTCTTATAAGAAGACATTGATCAACAAGGAAGTGAAGAGCCGAGGCGGCGGTGACAAAGATGAAAACAATTACATGCTACTCACTTTAGCCGTTTGATAAGGACAATGTGGTGCTACTCGCTAAAGCCGTTGAAGAGAAAGGCCGGAGTCGAAGGAGCCAAGTGCTATGACGACAAGTGGTGAGCGTAGGTGTTGTTTAAGAAGTCAGTGACCAAAGAAGCTCGATGATGGGAAAGCTCTAGTAGAGAGGAGATGAATGTAATAAGGTCATCGTGTAGCTAGGAGCGTGTTATCGTTGGTGAGTGACACGACGTCACCGACGATACCAAGAAGATTCACCATACCATTAAACAGTGACTAAAGGAGACATACCAACATTAGTGAAGATGGAAGATCGTCGCGGTTAGTGAGGAAGCCACATCGTTGAGTTGAACAACGTCGAAGAAGAGGAGCGACCGACACGGGAGAAGAAGGCACGCGCATGTGTATGTACATACATACATCTGTACGAATAGAAGCACAGGAGTACAAAAACAGAGAAGCAAAGAGCTCGGAGTAGAGATGACGCAACGGTAAGGAATATGCTTTGGGCCACCAGAGAGAGCGCGACGGGTGTCCCTAACAGTAACAGGGATCAACGACATTTGCACGTGTCTGCGTGTTGATATCACAACGGTCATCATTAAGCAATAATTAAAGATAAGTAAAAGATAACTATATGGTAGAGTATTGTATTATAAGGGATAGAAGTTGAGAGATATCAATCAAGAATTGGGCTTGCTATTAGAGGTTGAAGCAGAAAAATTGTAGCGGAGAGAAGAGATAGAAGACACACGGTTTGGTGGGACAACCGGCGTGAGAGAAGATAAGCTCAAGTAGATCACACATGATGCATCGGTGTATACGTGGGTAAGGTACTTTAATACCATGTAAACTAATAAGATAATTTGTGTCACACATAATCAATCGTATTACTTAAGATTAACAGAGATAAATGTGCATGCAAATATTTTGAAAAAGAGTAACTAATGGAGAAAATACAGGGGCATACAACTACATGATGCATACATGATAGAGAATGATTAATTTATTATACTTAAGATTTTCTTCTATCGAAGCTTGTACTTCAGTTATGTTACTCAAGTTTTGTTTTCCCTCAAGCTTTTATTGTCATTTTATGATATCTTAAAATCTAAATAGCTAGTAGACACTATAAACTTTAAAATAAATCTAGTCACGCAAATGCACGGATTACCTTGCTCATTTACATATGATTTGAGTAAACCACAGCAAATTACATATTTACCATCGATTAGAGTTTATTTGCTTAATTGTTATGTTCGTTTATTTGCCGTACTGAGCATGACGGGAACTATGGTTAATGACATCTGAACTACTGAAGCACGACACATCTTTCAGCGCTTTTCGGAAACACCAGCCTAACTGGACACCACCTCTCGTGGAATTGTGTGTACGATTCTACCCACGACCCACTTACTAAAATCCTAGCATCCACTTATTATCCATACATAAATTTGCTTCAGCAATAATTTTTTGAGATCGAAGATTTATCCTTAGCCTCCGTCTGTCTAAACGTGTCTGTCTAAACGTGCTAAAGAGACGTACTCACTTATGTGCGCGTCTTCCTATTAATCTGAAAAAAACACCGGCCTAATTATAATCACTCGTAGCTTCAACATTACGGCTGTTACATAGACCGCTCCAATGAGCAATGATCACCCGGAATTTTTATCAGGTGACCCTGGATCATTTTCCACAACACAAGCATAGAAACTGCTACACAATCAGCACCCGAAGTTTTCTTAGCTCGATGCATGCATCTCGATGAATGGCACCATCGTCAATTGATCATGCAACAGGCGGCCAGTGCGCGGGGTCCTTGGACGTGTCGAGGGACATCGGCGGTATCCACTGCCAGAATGCGGTCGGCGGCGGCGGGTAGCTGGTGGTGTACGGGACGAACTTGCCGGCCCGCGCAAACGCCGCGGGATGGAACGACGGTGCGGCAGCGGCTGGGTGCGGGACGAACTGCGGCGGAGCAGCTGCAGCGCTGACGCCCTTGAGCATTTGCTCCAGCCTCTCCCTCTCGGCCTTCAGCCTCGTCTTCTCGTCTCGCAGCTCCGACTTCTCAGCCTGCAGCACATTGAGCCATACGATCTCTGAACTTTTACTTTTCTGACGAATGGTATCCAGGTGAGTCAGTTGGGGGTAATGCGTTGTTTACCTTGAGGCTCTTGATGGAGTCCTGGAGTGACTCGTTTGATTCCTTGAGCTTCTGAGCCTCAGCACGCAGCTGGCTTAGGAGACGAGCAGCGTCGCTTAGGATGGCGACCTTGTCTGCCTTCGGCGGCTTCCCGGGTTCTATGACGGCGCAGAGCTCGTTGAACCTGGAGTGTTACACCACAGGAGATGGATTAAAGCTCATCAGATCCGGTGTGGCAAATGCTGAACATGTCTGCCACTGAAGCAATGGGAGACTGGTATTGGTCAGTTATGGAGCTGAAATTCTGAACTCTGAAACATGCCTTTCGTTGAGCCTATCTCGCCGGAGCTTCTCGCGGCACGCCTTGGTACCGGGCGGCGCGCTCGACTCTGGCCGGGATCTGCCGACAGAAATTTTTTTTTGTCAAATTAGGCTCGTGGATTCCAGCTCAATAGAACTGGTCCTAAAGTTTGTGAATCGTGATTTGTGATGGCATTTAGCATCAGTGATTAGGACATCTCCAGCAATCGTGCTAACTCTGACGGTTGACTTTATGCTGAAAAGCGAGCCGTGAACCATGAATTGACACAGGGAGAAAATAGGCACGGGTCAAGTATAGTTGCCAAAATGGAGTCTGATCATGAGACAGCTATTGTCAACTAATTTCGTAGACTCGAACTTTGCAAGTAATACTGCATCTTTTCTATATTCATTAACATCATGACCTGTAATCGTGTACTTCATGAGTTCTCTGTGAGACAGGCATACTACCGCTATCTTTCTTCTCAATAAAATCTGAGAACTTGCCAACTAGTAGGGCACAACAACTCGAGCAGAAGCACACTACAAACAAGCAATTCCAAAACATACCATAAAGAAGTTAAATCGGAAGAAACATAGAAAGGAGAGGAAAGGCTTACCTTTTCTTGGAGCTGGAGTAGTCCTGGCCACCGTCCTCTCTTCTGGGAGCATCAAACCCCAAGATGACGCTGTGAACCATCCAATCCAATCCGATTAAACACACCACGCACCAATAGTAGTAATAAGTACTAAACAACAACAACCCATCAAGAAACGAACCATCCAAACCTCCACAAAGAAGAGCATGATCGATCAAGAAGACTAATCACCTGTTGACGGCCGGGTCGTCCACCATGTAGATGAAGTCTGACCCCTGGATCTCCTCCTCCACGAGCCCGTAGTCCAGGAGCCACCCGTTCTGCCCCCCACTGCTCATCGCGACCAAGAAACCAAGCACCAGAAGCAATCCGGCTATCTGAGGCAGATCTTTCAGGGATCGTGGGGAGAGCACGAGCCGGGAAGGAGGCGAGATCGGGACGCCTTCTTCTTGCTTCCTTGCTGGGAAATGGACGGACGGTTAAACAATCGACCGGTGCCACCCCGCGTATTTTATTCGCCAAAAGCCAGCGCAGGACGCCATGTTGCGTGTTGTTTTAGTCCCACGAGCCACGACATGTCGGGTGCGGGCCAATGCGGCTGCTTATGCTCCCTAGCCCCACGCCGGATGGTTCCGACGGAATCGCTATTTTAAGCGGTCGAGGTTGAGTGCGTCTTTATTCTGTGCTCTGCACTGCTGATCTTGCTCCTCATCGGTGGTGCTGGTGCGTGCGTGCCTCGCTAATTTTTCTTCGTTTTTCGGTGGGGCTGAGGAGCATCTGTGCAGTCAAGCGGAGTCACGTCGCCATGTCTTGCGTATTCGTACGGTGAATTTTTTAAAATAATATTAATTTAAAAGATAATTATAAAATTAAATAGTCGAATTTATTTTTTACAAAAGTAGGTCTCTATCGTCATATAAAATGGCGACATACTCCTGTCGCCATTTCAATTGACGACATGTACCTATTTTATGCCCTGTCGTCAGTACAACTTTCTGTCGCCATTTCAAATAGCGATTGAAAGTGAACAGTATTTTTGTCGCCAGTAAAAACGGCGATAGGAACTTGCAGGTTCCTGTCGCCAATTCAACTGACGACGTGGTCCAAGTATTTAAACCCAAAAATCGGTGAAAATATCATTTTAATTCCATAAAAAAGAAGATAGGGAGAAGAGACGTGGCGAAGCTCTGCCAGTTCGTAGAGGAGGAGAGCGAGACGGAGCAGCAGATCTGGTCGGCTATTTCGCAGGTAAATGTTCTTGTAACTTTGTACCTAAATTCAAAATCTTATAGGTTAGCAAATGAAAATAGCGATATAGAATTCAATAGATTAGATAATTTTAGTTGTTTTATGTAGTACATCATTTTAGCTGTGTATAGGTTAGAATAAATGTACAAAAATAGAAAAACACATCGAAGAATAGCATGGTACCTATTAAAACTATGTCAAAATTGCTAAGTAGCAGGGTAGGTAGAGCTTCATCAAAATAATCTTAGGTTAATTTTGGTTTGAATTTGTGCGCGGCAATTATTTTATTAATGGCGAAAATTGTAATTCAATTTCGTATGCTAAGTCCCCGTTTGTAAACAAGGGAAAGTAGCAAGGTACTTGTTATAAATATGTAAAAATTGCAAAGCAGGTTTGTAGGGTTCGAAATAATGCCAACATAATTTTGATTTCCGTTTGTACGGGGTAATTATTTTGTGAGTGCCGAAAATATTTTTTAAACTAGGTATGGCAGAGTAGCTTGTTATTAAAAATTTCTAAAAATTGTAGAGTAACTTCTTACTACTTTTTGTATATGTTTCGTAGTACTTACAATGTATGCATTGAATTTTTAGGTATGGCGGACCCAGGACACGCTGCGCATTGGTCGTACGAATTGCTTGACCCCGCCATTGATGCGACTCACCGTAGCCACCTTAGTACTATCCTCCCCCAAGAGGGCGAAGCGGCGATTGAGCTTGGTGCCCTGCGGCTGCGTACGCCCATAGGGCATGGAGAGTGGACCCACGTTGGGTTCTGAGGTATATGCAAGATTGACCTTCGTGTACTCAATTGCAGTCTGACTACTTTACTAACGTTTATTCTTAATATTTTCGATGCAGTTTGAGGCAGGCAGGCCTCCTTTTCTAGCGAGGATGGTCAAGGCGACATGGTCGTACGTCCAGGCGCTTTCCGTACGACCGATCCTTCCTGACGGCACTGGTTGACCGGTAGAGGTCGGAGACACACACGTTTCATCTCCCGTGCGGGAAGATGGCGCCGACGCTTCAAGACGTGAGCTTCCTAATTAGGTTGCCCTGAGCGGGCTTCCCCTAGCGGCGAACGACATTCCGACCATGTGGCGTACAAAGTTCCTCGTGAGGTTCCAAGGTGCTGTCGCCAAACAACGGATACAGAGAGTGCAGCAGCACCCACGAGCCAACTCTGCTGTAGATCTCTTAGTTCTACGTGAATTTTCTTAACTCTTATCATTCTGCTTCTATTTGTTTGTGCAACTTGCTAATGTATATCTTTCATCTTGCAGCCAGAGCGTATGGCAGATGACGCACCCGGGCACATAGTGGGGAGGCACTTCAAGGTCTACTTATTGTGTATCTTTCATCATTGCAATGTTCGATCAGCTGACAGATGACCGCGTCATTTGGACACCGTACACTCCCAAGAGGGTGTACGCGCGCGAGCCCCAAGCTCTATCGAGCCTGTGCACGGAGACCATGCCTACTGGTACACGCGAGGTGCTTGGTGCACGACGTCTTTGTTGAGGAGTACCAGGTACAGCGGGTCATGCACTAGTTCAGTATGCGACAGCAGATCCCAGCCCCCTAGGGGCAGTGGGTGGCGCCGAACGTCTATAGATAAGTTCACGTTGTACTTCTGTCGTACCATTTGACTTACGTATCTATGAAACAATCGTTTTACCTTCGATAGGTACATTGGGAAGGGAGTGCCTGCTATGACTTCCTGGATGGAGAGGATGTTCTCATAGGTTCAAGGCTGGGTCAGTGCCTTTGCTAACATCATCTAGGAGGATGCTCCCTACGACCCCGGAATGTACCAGGAGTACATCGAGTGGTACTCCAGTAGGACAAGGGTCCGCTGCGTTAGGGTCATAGACAACCCACCACGACATGAGGCTGCGACGTCAAACACGTATCCCACCCAGCTGGACTTCGCATTCCATCGCATGGTACATATTTAACGGTTCATACTTCTTATTTGCTTCACAACATTTTGGTTTCTGACTTGTTAATTATGTGTACAAGTCGATCTGCAATGGGAGATGCACAAGCTGGCGTCCTCCGTGCATCAGTTGACGTCGGGAGCGATTCACCATGACGGTGTAGGACATCAGAGCGGTCATGGTGTAGTTCATGGAGAAGACAAGACGAGGAATCCAGATCGCGTCCTGTCATACGCCGAGGGACCCGGTGGACCAACCTGTGCGTGGACGGAGAGTGAGCCACAGTGCGTCATGACCTAGGACTCTAACCGGACGTGGCGGGCGGGTTGTCGTGGCACCATGCTGGGAGTACCTTGGCACAATTCGTAGGTCAGCTTGAACCACTCACGTCCGGCTCTTTCTTTCGAAATCCGCTAGTTACTAATGGCAATTTTCTCTGACAGGTCCTGCGTTTCAACCATACACGGCAGGTGTATGTGGAGTCATCCTTTGCCTTCGTGCGACCAGGTATGACTATTTTGCTTCCATGCATAACGTACTATTTAATGGTTTTCACTCTGTTTACATGCATAACGTAATGTTTCACAGGTCGTACACTGCTTTGGGACGAGCCGGCGGTGTCGCATGAGGAGTCATGCTCTGTGGACTACGACTTCGATCAGCGTGGCAACCAGGTCTCCATGGGGGCTTCACAGCTGCAAGGTGCGCCTGGACCGAGCCAATCGACGCAGGTTCCCCTCATGACACCCCAGGCTACTCGCATTGGTCAGGTACCTCGGTCGCCTGAGCCATTGACGTACTCGCACAAGCGCTCGCAGAGGCCAGAGGTCACACGTGGGGTACGCCCTAAGAGGGGCCGCCAGTAGATATTTATTCTTGTAAATATCAGTAATACCATGTAAATATTAATTTCTGTACAATTATTATTATTGCTAGTATCATGTTTCGATATTAATTTTTTGCGTGCACAGTATGACCATGTGAGGGAGTTAGCTTCGCGACACCCAACACCGCCCTTTTTTCTACCCTTTACACCACCACACCACCTTTTCATACTGAAAAAAGCGCCCTGTCACTTTTGCAGATCGAAATGACAACATACTGCCACTTCTGCAGATCGATATGACAACACACTGCCACTTTTGCAGATCGATATAACAACACGATACGACGCAAACTTTTGCAGACCGAGATGACGACACACTGTGACACCCCTTTTCAGACTGAAAAGACTACACTAGGCCACCCCCTTGTGAGGCCAAAAAATCCCTTTGTAAAAAGAGGGAGAAGAGAAGTGGAGGAGAAGAGACCTGTAGGATAACACTATACCACCACACCTAACACTACATCAAAGCTTGGTTCACATAACTGAGAGGAAGGAGATGGAGGACTCAGCGAGCTTGTACACGAGGATACTGCGGAAGCAAAAGTGTCTTGCCGAGAGGGTTAAACTCTTCCCGGATAAATCTATGAAGGATGCGCCGGTACCACTGGAGTTCTCACGCCTGTAATGTGTGTGCGAAGAACCGGCAAATATCATCCAGTCCACACACCCGCGACGGTCGCCCGGGCGTAGTACATGTGCGGCCACCACTTCGTAAGCGTATCTTGCACATATATATATATTTCACATCTTAAGTTTCATTACACAAATCCCTAATACACCCGCGCATAATGTCCCGAACATCTATGATAGGGCGTTCATCCAGCAGAAGTACATGCTGACCTATGCGATGCTGGCCAAGACCTTCAAACGTTGGAAACCTTATATACCGAACTCCGACCCTACTGAAAAGGAATCGGATGAGCCTGAGCATGTGCCGCACGAGAGGAAGGCTCCTGCTAACGAGACCGATTGCTGTCTTAGCATTCCCCATTGCCTGGGTGCAGTCCGGATCGAAAATTTATTCTCAGTTTGCATCATGATTATTAATTTGACCCTACGTTGTGCTATACTAACATCATGCAATCGTCTAGCCCGTCTCGCAGAACATGATTGACTTTGAGACTGGCCACCGCCGCGGGTAGAGCAGAGACAAGGGGAAGGGACTGATGGGCCGCCAAGATTGATTGATTTCGTTCCAATCAACTTTTTTTGGATTAAAAAAAACGCACATATATCGTAGGTGTATTTCGGTTTGTTTATTTGTGCATGTTTCGTTTCTAATTTACGTAACCAAATTCGGCGCGCCATATATTCCGCAACTAAAATATGAACTCTTTCGAACTTACATATCTTTTTTCCAAATATTTGGACTGTTAAATATTACGTAATCTTTCCCGAATGAATCGGTTCTACGAACAATGCATTCGGGACAACATCGCGCACGGCAACCCTAAACCCAAATATTATTTCCATTTCGCTCCCAATGGGGCTGTTTGTGTCATTGTGCTGCCGAACTCGCATTCTCTACTTCACATTACATTGTCTTTTCCGATTTTGCATTCCAAACTACTCAGACACTTCAACGTATTACCAAATCTTTAAAAAATTACAAAAATTATAAAATTTCTCTAGACATAATAATAATAATAAAAAACAACAAGCTATCATGTCGCCAGTTCAATTGGCGACAAGAGTCATGTCGCCAATTCAAATAGCGACAGGATTCTATCACTAATTGAACTGGCGACAGAAACCTCCCACACTGTTCCAATTGGCGACATAGTCTATGTCGCCAATTGGAATGACGACAGGAGCCTGTCGCCGTTTCATATGACAACGGGACCTATTTTTGTAAAAAAAATCCGATTATTTAATTTTTGTAATTATATTTTAAATTAATACTATTTTAAAAAACATTATTCACACGGTGGTGACACGGGTATTGGTGGAAGGGCTGTGGTGACGCGGCTTTGGACACTCTTGATCCGTCCAAATCGGAAGATGGATGCCCTAGATTGACTCATTCAGTAAACGTGCAGCAGTACAATTGCTGCCATGTCGAACAGAACAGTAGTTCGCCATGTCGAACAGAACAGTCCGTTCCAAGCTCTCTTGGCCCGCCCTATCCAATCCCTAGCGGTCACATTTTTTGTGTGTTCAATGAATCAATCGCTATAGCGCCGTTACAGTGATGCTTAGCACAGGAGAAAATCCAGTAACAAACTATTGGTCTCAATCAGGGGATTGCACGGTACTTATGGAAGTTACAGTTGCTTTTCAATTGTAACATTCCAGTAGTAGTTACTTTCAAGCTCGCAAACACCCATGCTCTCAAACAGGGGCCTGTGCAAGACAGTGTGACAGTGTACTCTTTTGTCTTTAAGACTGACAGTGTACTCGACCTTGTATGCCCCAACTACTATTCGGTGTGAGTTCATCTTGAGAGTGCTTTTTACTTGGAGACGCTTTCACTTTTAAGTTGGTTGAACTCTATTCAGACATGGAGTATTTCACGCTGTCCTGAAAAAGAAACAACTGAAAAGAACACCGAAAGAACTTCGTCGACCTATGAAGATCTTTTCCGCCTTTCGTTGCTCTTCACCAGTCAGGAGAATCCGACCGTCCTTCGTTCGAAGAGTTGAAATGTTGAAAAAGGTTGTTCGAACAAGATAGCAAGAGATGCCACCACTACATGCGACTCGACTGTGCGAGACAACGCAACGTTTAAATATGTGCCGTACGCCGTACGCGTGCCTCTTGCAAGGTTCGCACACAGCGTGGCGGCTTGCTCACCATCTCTTTACAAAGCAATAGTACTGCTCCCATCCCGTGACGACGTTTGAGGCTCATCATGACCTCACAAAACCGATTCAATGGTCGTTATTGGAGACGTGCGTGCTTTAAACCTAAGAGCATCTACAATAATCTATATCATTTATTATTAAAAGATAGATACATCAGTATTTTGATGATGTGAAAGAGAAAAGATAAATTTATTTCTAGATGAAGAAACAAACAACTTATTGATATCAAGACACAAGAAATAACAAAATAGCTATTAGAGACTTGCTTGTTACATAAAAACGTGTTTTGTTGATATCAAGAATCATGTACACTCGTAGCAATTAAAGTTAGATACAAACTTAAGAAACAATTCACTGGAAGAAACAATTCATTAGAAGACTTGTTTCTTTTTATTAGATTAAATACTTTCTCCTTTTAATAATAAGTTAAGAAATAAATTATTATAGATACTCTGACGATACCAGCCGCCTAACTGCCCCCTCACGAACAAACTGGTTCCATCTGGCGCATTGATTTTGATCTAACGGATGACGATTCTGCACATATTGATGGTGATCATAACGTGTCTGACGCATAATTGTGTCTTTTCCCACGAAATTACTGGGATAGCACCACACGCCTCCCAAGAAATGCAGTAACGTAATCGTTTCTTGAAGCATGCGACAAGAGCACGCGAGCCGCAAAAGCCTCAAGTGGGATTAACATAATCACTTTGCTCGCGCTCTCTCTCTTTATATATATATATATATATATATATATATATATATATATATATATATATATATATATATATATATATAGAAAAATAGTATGGTACACAGGAGTACATGCTCCCACCTTTTATATACCATTTAAACTGTATGATTATACCTTTATCAATTTGAGTATACTCCAATAATGATTATAAGATACTCCAAAGTGAGTTCCATGAAATTTTTTATGAAAATCCACTTTTTATACTAAAATCCGTGTATATACTTCTTTTATGTATGAAAAATGGTATATAGCAAAAATAAAGGGCTCCAATGAAAATTTTCTGATCAAGTCACATTGGAGTATCTCATAATTGGTATTCAAGTATACTGAAAATGATAAAGAAGTATAATATATTCGTTTAAGTGGTATATTAGAAGTTGGAGTACATACTCCGAGTCTGAAATGGGCGTCTTATATATATATATTATATATATATATATATATATATATATATATATATATATATCGTACTTTTGGAAATATATACTCTCACTTCTAATATACCATTTAAACACACATATTATATTTCTTTATTATTTTCAGTATACTTAAATACCAATTATAAAATACTCTAGTGTGACTTAATTGAAATTTTTTTATTAGAGCCCTTTCGTTTTTGCTATATACCTTTTTCATATATAAAAAAGTATATATATACAAATTTTGCTATAAAAGATGGGCTTTAATGAATTTTTTTTCATAAAACTCACTTTACGTTATCTTATAATTATTATTGGAGTATGCTCAAATAGATAAAGAAGTATCATCATACAATTTAAATGGTATATGAAAAGTGGAAGTACGTAATATATATATATAGGGGACGTATCTAGTGCTAATGGATAATTCAGTGCTAAGATGCTAATATCAATCTTGTTTGTTGGATCTGGATTATATGAGCTCCACCTTCAAACCATTTAATCACCTTGCATGCTCCCACCTCCAATGCGCTTCATTAATGCACTTTCATTACCTGCATGCTTCCACATCCAACGGTCAATATATATATATATATATATATATATATATATATATATATATATATATATATATATATATATATATATATATGTGTGTGTGTGTGTGTGTGTGTGTGTGTGTGTGTGTGTGTGTTTAATACATTCTACTCCTAGGTGTAGTTACTCCCACATCTGATATACCACCTAAAAAAACTTGACATACTCCTTTATCACTTTGGGTATACTCATATACTAATTATAAGATACTCCAATGTAAACCACACGAAAAATTTACAAGACAGTCCATAGTTTTTAGCATATTTTGTAAATACCTTTTTTCTACTCGGGAGTAGTTACTCCATATTCCGTATCTCACAACATATGAAGTATCGTGCGCAATCGAGAGTATCTATGTGTAGTATATGAGTATATAAGACCATCTATATGGTAATTACACCTTTTCAGTGGTGGTATATATAAGTTTTTAGATATACTCCTTTTTTGTGCGAATATAAAAGTATTTACAAAATTTGCTAAAAACTATGAACTCTCTTGCAAATTTTTCGTATGGTTCACACACACACACACACACACACACACACACACACACACACACACACACACACACACACACACACACATATATATATATATATATATATATATATATATATATATATATATATATATATATATATATATATATATATATGATTAATACCTTCTACTCCCGCATGTAGCTACTCTCACTTCTGATATACCACATAAAAGAATTAGACATACTCCTTTATCACTTTGGGTATACTCATATACTAATTATAAGATACTCTAATATGAAACACACGAAAAGTTTGCAAAAGAGTCCATAGTTTTTAGCATATTTTGTAAATACCTTCATATTTACACATAAAAATAAGTATGCCTAAAAATTATACATATCACCCTTGAAAAAGGTGTAAATACTACCTAGGTGGTCTTATATACTCGTATACTGCATATACATACTCTCGGTTGCATAAAATACTCCATATTTTATGAGATACGGAATAAGAAGTAACTACTCTCGAGAGTAGAAAAAATGCTATATATATACACACACACACACTCCTTTTTATATGTGAATATGAAGGTATTTACAAAATATGTTAAAAACTATAAATTATCTTGCTATTTTTTCGTGTGGTTCACATTAGAGTATATTATAATTAGTATATGAATATACCCTAAATGATAATGGAGTATGTCAAATTCTTTTATGTGGTATATGAGATGTGGGAGTAACTACACCCAAAATAGAAGGTATTATATATATATATATATATATATATATATATATATATATATATATATATATATATATATATATATATATATATATATATAGGAAAATGGTATGGTACTCACGGGAGTAATGTACTTTCACCTTTCATATACCACTTTAATTATATGATGATACCTCTTTATCAATTTGAGTATACTGCAATAATAATTATAAGATACTCTAAAGTTAGTTCCATGAAAATTTTTATTAAAGTTCATTTTTATAGCAAATTTTGTGTATATACTTCTTTTATATATGAAAATGGTATATAGCAAAAAACAAAGGACTTCAATGAAAATTTTTCAATCAAGTCGCATTGAAGTATCTTATAATTGGTATTCAAGTATACTGAAAGTGATAAAAAAAAGTATAATATATATGTTTAAGTGGTATATTGAAAGTGGGAGTACATACTCCAGAGTCTGAATAATAAATCCATATATATATATATATATATATATATATATATATATATATATATATATATATATATATATATATATATATATATATATATATATATAATTAATACTTTTACTCCAGGTGTAGTTACTCCCATATATGATATACCACCTAAAATAAGTTGGCATACCCCTTTATCACTTTGGATATACTCATATACTAATTATAAGATACTTCAATGTGAATCACACGAAAAATTTGTAAGAGAGTCCATAGTTTTTAGCATATTTTGTAAATACCTTCATATTCGCACATAAAAATGAGTATGTCTAAAAAATTGTACATACCACCCCTAAAAATATGTGAATACCACCTAGGTGATCTTATATACTCGTATACTACACATACATACTCTCGGTTGCGCAAGATACTCCCTATGTTGTGAGATACGGAATAGGGAGTAACTATATCCGGGAGTAGGAAAAGGCTAGTGGTCTTATATATATATATATATATATATATATATATATATATATAGGGAACATATCTAGTGCTAATGGGCATTTGGGTGCTAACATGCTAACGTTAGGCGTCCTGATCCGGCTCGTGTGGCTCGGATCTACAAGGGTGGAAGCCCTCAAATCACTTACGCATTTTTGCGAAAACCCTCCAGGTTCCTATTCTTCTTGCACCCTACCCCGCTTCAATCTCCCACGGCAACCCTTGCATGTAGACGCGCTGCCTTCCCAGTGGAACCGCCGCGCCACTCCACTGGTGCTTGGCGCCGCCTCCTTCCCCATCCTACGACGCATCGTCTTGTAGTCCCGGCGCCACCGCGCAACCCCTTGCATGTAGACGCATCGTCTTCCCTGTGGAACCGCCGCCGCACTCCCCGGTGCTTGGCGCGCCTCCTTCCCCATCCGGCGACGCATCGTCTTTCCAGTCCGGCGCCGCCGCGCAACCCCCCTTGCATGTAGACGCATTGTCTTCCCAGGTGGAACCACCGCCACTGCACTCCCTGGTGCTTGGCGCCGCCCTCCTTCCCCATCCTGGCGACGCATCGTCTTCCGTAGTCCCCGGCGTCGCCGCCTCCTGATCCGGGTAAGGTCGCGTCTGATCGGGCTTGCGATGTGGACCTCTGGTTCTATGAGTCATCAAACAACTAGATATGTTGCGACTTGCCATGGCATTTTTAGTTGGTTAATTGCTAATGGGTATTGTGGTCTTGTAGAATTCAATTGTCTTGTTTGACTGTCATGGCGTTTTTTTCTCTTGTGCGAATGGTGGATTTACATGACGCAGGACTTTGGTTATTGCTAATGACGCCGTGTTATTGCTAACCACAATCTCTCACGCCCGTCATGCCGTACACAGAATTTAATTACATGAGGCGCACTTGGGCCGCGGATGTTTATTCATGAACTGTGCATGGTTTTGATGGGGACGAGAGGAAGGAAACCATGCGAAACCATGCGAGAATGAGTATTGGCATGCGACAAGATTAATTAGGGACGGTTAATGGGATTGATTAATGAAGTTTTAGTTGCTTCACGCACTTCTCTTAGTATTAATTTGTCATTATACTTGCCAATATGAAATTTTGAATCATACGTTTACTTCCTAGAGTTCTATGTTTGATTCATTGTCGATATTAACTCTTACAACGAATAATATTGCTTTTTGTGTTTGGCACAATGTAGTAGGCATGGAATTTGTGGCCAATGAGAGCGTGGCATTGGCTTTGCCAAGACAAGAAAGCCTTGATGCGCACTCTGTCGCTCAAATTAGTTCACCTCCCCAACAATTAATTTATTTTGGTAGCCCGAAAAGAGCGAAGCACCCCGCTCAGAGTAAGTATCGTGTTGTATGCATGTGTTTGATTATATCAGTCATTCCATCATGTTTGACACATAATTATTTGCATTGCAGGGTTCTTCTTATACACCTTGTGTTGACCCAACTATCAAGCCATTTGAAGGAATGGTTTTGATGAATTGAACGTCACGAGGTATTCTACAAGATGTATGCACATTCAGTGGCTTTGAGTCCGTATTGGTCCGCATACGGATGTCAATGGTGTTACGAGATGGAAGCGATGGATGTGCTCAAGAGAAGGCTTCCGGTCTGAGAGAGAAAAGGACAACATCGAGTCAAAGAAAAGGAAATATGTCAGGAAGTTAACTAGGTGTGGCTGCGAGGCATTTTTAGCTGTGAAACGCACTTGCGACAATAAGTTTAGGGTCAAGACATTTGTTGAGTCACATACACATGAATTGGTATCTCCTAGCAAACAACAATTGATAAGGTCTAATAGGAAAGTAAATGAGAAGGCCAAGCGTGCATTAATCACATGTCATAAAGGAGGCATTGGCACAAGTGGGGTATATAGATATCTCCGTATTAGTAAGGGTGGATTTGAGAATGTAGGATGTACGAGGAGAGACTTGCAGAATTATCATAAAGAGCTGAGAAGCTATATCAAGTCATCAGATGCTCAGATGTTTGTTGACAACCTTTGTAGGAAGAATGACATAAATCCTTCATTTTACTTTGATTATGTTGTTGATGACAAGGGTAGGTTGGTACATGCATTTTGGGCGGATAGTACATGTCGAAAGAATTATGTCCATTTTGGAGATCTTATCTCATTTGATTCTACATATAACACCAACCATTATAACATGATCTTCACACCATTCACTAGAGTAAATCACCATAAGGCATGTGTCTTGCTTGGGGCTGCATTATTAAGCAATGAGAAGTCTGAGACGTATGTATGGTTATTTCGTACATTCTTGAAAGCAATGGGAGGAGTTGCACCTAGGCTTATCATAACCGATGAAGATACTGGCATGAAAACGGCTATTTCCACTGTTTTCCCGACTAGCACGCATAGGTTATGCATGTGGCACATTTTGCAAAAGCTTCCAGTGAAGGTACCGCCACATTTTAGGGAAAACCCTTTATTGTACCAACGTGTTAACTCGTGTATGGGCCTCAGAAACTCCGGAGGAATTTGAGGAGCAATTTTCTTCCATAAGTTCTGATTTTGGTTTGGAATCCAATGAGTGGTTGGCTACTCGGTACCGAATCCGCGCATCATGGGTACCTGCTTACTTCAAAGATGTATTCTTGGCGGGAATCCTTAGAACCACTTCTAGGTCAGAGAGTTCTAACTCTTTCTTCAATCGGTTTATTAGATTCAAAAATACTTTGGTGGAGTTTTGGATCAGGTTTGTTAATGCAATGGAAGAACAACGTCAGAATGAGTTGGAAGCTGACAATGCCATTACATACAATGCCCGTGTTGCGCATCACCGGGCAATAGAGAAGCATGCTAGTAAGGTTTTTACGTTCGCTGTCTTCACTGAGTTTCAGAAAGAAGTGTTTGCTGCCCGGGAGCATTGCAATGTGGAGAACATGGAAAGCGCAGGAGAGTACAAAATCTCAATAGTTAGCGATAACTCAAACAAGGTAAGAGAGGTACGCTCCAACCTTACAACAAAAGATGCCAAATGCTCCTGCATGTTCTTTGAGTCATTTGGAATTCCTTGCCGTCATATCGTCCGTGTGTTGCAGAGTCCATCACTTAATGAGCTACCAATCCCATTTGTGTTAAAGAGGTGGACTAAAATGGTAACTAAGGACGACGTCTTCGACGGAGAGGGCAATTTGTTGCAAGAAAAACCAAGGAGTGCAATAGAAACTTCTAAAGACCGGCTGGCATCAGAAATACGCAGCAAGATGGAGGAATTAATTCACCGTACTGGAGGAACATATGAAGGCTTGAAATTTCTTTGGGATCGGTTTGTCATATTTGGGGAAGAAGGGACTCCTCTGATTCCTGAGAATGTGGTGAGTAGAGCTGAAGAGATTGAAGCATTTGCCGGTTGTCCCATCCCTAAGGAAGTCAGTATAAAGGCACCAAACGATGTTAACTCCAAGGGTAGGTGCAAGAGAATAAAACCAGGACAAAAGGTAAAGACAGATGCGAAGAAAGACGAGAATGTGGAGAACAAAACAAAGGTGCCACGCATGTGTAGGTCATGCAAGGAGATGGCATACCATGATAGTCGCAATTGCCTTTTGAGGACGACAACAAATTGAGCAAGGTATGTCAATAAATTTGTTCTCAGATTTTGTCAATTTATTTTGTTACTAACTATCTTGATTGTTTCATTGCCGCTTCATTGTCAGGACGATAACAAATTGACACCCAGGATGCAGTGGAGATAGGATATTGTAGCTGCGGAAATCTTAGTTGTATGACAGTGTTCCTAATATCTTTAAATTTACCCAAAGACCACACATATACAGAGGACTACATACACATATGCAAGGAGGCTATACCATTTTCTATGTTCTGTGAAGCCAAGGAGTTGGTTGCAAGGATGTAGTAGGGATGCCACACCATCTCCAAAGGATATTCGTATTAGCTAGTAAGGGTGTTTCGGTATTAGCTATTATGTTACTAGTAAGGGTGTTTCTGGTATTAGCTATTATGTTGGGAACCTAATGTCATCACAACTATTTTGCTTGTGCAATGCACGAATATTATCAGGCTTGAGTCATGAAGTGAAAGTATGTGGCTACATTTTGTACTTGGTTTCTCATGCTATGTTCTATGTGCTATGATGCTAGCCAAAATTGCTAGTAGTTTCATGATCTGTTTCATGTTGTGCCATTGGAACCTGACAAGAGTGGCATGTAAATTTGCAATTGCTATTGGAACCTTGTAACATCCCAATTTTTCTGAGCCTTAAAAATCCTTCGAATAGTTAGTAGAGAAAAATTCACCATTTGATTTTATTTGATTTTAATTTCAAAAGCTTAATATTGGACTTTACAATCAAAAACATTTAATGTGAATAATCCCAACATGAACAATAGCCAAAACTATTTTATTTGGGTTCTATGTGCTCGATATATTTTCTAGATTTTCTAGAATTTTTCCGAGTTCATTTGCTATTTTCTATTGCCTATTTGAATTTCCGTATTTTCTAAAATAGAAAACCTATTAATAATCTCTGAAAGGCATCGGTAGAAATCCAACCCTCCGCCCATTCTTCCCGCCACACCGCTCCGCTGCGCCTACCGCTCGCCATGCTTTCCACCGGACACGCGGCCCCGCATGTCGATCTCTCTCTCCTTCTTCCGAGCGCCCGAGCATCTTCCACCGTCCGATCAAGGATGAACGGCTAGATGCGCATAAGGCAACCGGAGTTGTCCGAATGTTTCTTTGATTGTTGGCCGCTTGATCAAGATCCAACGGCCGATCGCAAGTCTGTTTTGCGCCGCCTGCCGCGACGCGGACCACGCGAGTGTGTCACCGACGTGTGGGTCCCAGCTTGCCACGCCGCCATCGTCTCGAAGTCGGCTTAGGGTTTCGCCGCCGCAAACCCGCTTTTGGCGCGCGTGCCTCGGACTCTCCAGCCTCCGGTATAAAAGGGAGGTAGCCCTCGGTGTCCGCACCTCAACCCTAGCCGCCCCGCCTGGCACAACCCTAGCCGCCGCAGAGCCCAAGATCAATCGCGCGCCACCAACTCCGACGAGCTCTCCACGCATTCGAGCCGCCGAGCCGTGGTTCGCACTGCTGGTATCGCGACGGAGCTTCTACCTCCCGTGGCTTCGTCTCACGGAGCGCCACCGAGCGCGGTGCCGCCAAGCGAAGCCTCTCCGCCGCTTTGCTCGCCGCCGACCACCTCCGCGCCCCCGACCACCCGAGTTGCACCTGCAGGTTCGCAATAGCGAGCTACACGCCGGTTTCACTCACCGCCGGTGGATCACCGCCGATCGCCGTTGCCGCCGGTTTCGAGCGCCGCCGTCTGTTGTCATCCACGCCATCGCCACCTTGCCTCCATGTCGCGATCGCGCCACGTCGCGTCGCGTGGCGTGGTGTCCGGGCCACACGCTTCAATGCGCGCGTGGGTAGTCCACCGTCTCCGGAACTCGAGGCTCAGTAGACCGGCCCACTGCGTGAGTCGTGTCCCCGACATGGGTCCCACATGTCGATTTTCGTTTAATTCTTTTAATTCCGAAATTCCTTCACGACGCCAAAGATTGCGCAATAATCCAATTTTTCTGTTAAGAAATAATTCGGAAATTCCAGAAAATCCAAATTAGGGTTTCTTTTAGATTTCCAATCTTCCAAAGCTCATAACTTTTGCATCCTAACTCCGATTGAGCCCATTCAAATTTCTAAATTTGTCTAAATTCAAGATCTATCTATCTGAGATTTTTATTTAATTTTTGGAGTTTGTTTTGCCTCTGTTATTTATTTGTTTTGTTTGTTTTTGTTTCGTTTGCGAGTAGACGTCGATTCGTCGGGAAATTTTGTGGAAGAAGGAGCACCCCAAGATCAAGACCAGTACATAGACCTTTTCCAAGGCAAGTCATACCTTTGATCATCTTGAACCCAGTTTTCAAATTACGTTGTGTTAAATTATTGCATTCTATTTTAATTATTTATTTAAATGCTTTGGGTATAGTTATTATCCCAATTGTTATCACACCTTGGCCTTGTATGTCATAATTCCTTGTCACCCTAGATTGGTTCAGTTGGTAACATTATAACACCAACGTGGGTTGGTTAGATGCGAGTACAATTGCTTAGCCATGCTACTTAATCATCATCTCTCGTGAGTCGCAAATATTAATTATGACTAAGTGACTATGGAACTTTGTGTAAAACTGTGTGCTATGTGTTATTACTTCGTGATGGCATGTGTTGCACTAAAACCAACTGGGTGGTAAAGGATTTAGATTGAGGCAAGTGGTGGAGACTGTGTGACATGGTGGACTATGTGATGGGTATGATAATCTGTGTGGCCTAGTTAGAACATGGAAGTCTTGCCTTGTTCAATTAAGGACTTAACTTTGTGCGCCATTGAACTCGAAGCCTCATCGCACGCACCACATGCCCGGTATGGGACGGCCTAACTTAGTAAGTTATGGATTCTGCATTGATGTTCGTGGTAGGTTAGGCTTTGTGATAGGGTGGAGGTGTGACTACTTGGTGGTTGCATCACAGAGGATTCGCTGCCCCGCCCAACGGTGTGTGTTATGCATGGGCTATGTGATATGTATAACGGTTTGTAAGCACACTGGGAATGTCAATGTTGAGATGAAATTTCCGAACTGCTTTGTTATGATTGGTGCTAGCTACACGGTTATATCGTGTGGGTAAAGTGTACAACCTCTGCAGAGTGTTAAATAAACTATTCGAATAGCCGCGTCCCGCAAATATGGACATGCTCGGTGCTTTCACACGAGGGGTAGTTTTCATAAAATATGGGAATGGGAGCTGTGTGATCTCAATCATATGGCTATGTGAAATAAACTATTTAGTTGTGGTGTCTTTGTGGAAATAACTGTTAGATTAATATTGTCTATTTGTTTTGAATTATGCTTTCAATCTATTAGTCGTATTCAATTGCAAATATTGCTTTTATGCAAAAGAACCACAGAAGCCTTTTCTTTGGAATAAGCTTGCATCTATACATTGCATTCTCTGGTATGATTTGCGTAGTACGGCTGTGTACTCACGCTTGTTGTAAAACTTGCGCCCAAACCTGCTGTATGGAGGAGTCTCACGCCGCTTCGAGGAGGAGTTCGCTGAAGGCCGATCGTTCGCAAGGTCCGATCCGCTGGTTGCCTGTGGTGAATTGGTGATCTACGCTGGAGTTTTCCGTTCTGCCGCCGCTTTATTTCTTTGTTAGCTCGCGTGGCTTAATAAGTGTAAACTCACCATAAGGTCAAAACCGTTATTTGTTATTCGAACTAATCGCTTACCTTATCTATCGCTTGTGTGGATCGACATTTACTGTGTTAACCACCTGTGCACTAGCGTGATCCCCGACTAGTGCGATACACGAGGGTTCCAAATCGAAATTCCGGGTCCCGGCATGAGGTGGTATCGAGCTGTGTTGATCAGAGGTCTTGACCTTAGTTAGATTGGCCGTTTTTAGAGAGTCCAAATTATTTTCTAAAAGAAAAATTAACTTGCAAAGTTAATTGATTGCTTAACTTCTTCTATCTCTCTCACCTCAACTTTTGCTATGATCTCTTCTCTCCCATTTGTTTTAAAGTTGCTCTTACCTGCTCGTCTGTCTCGACAGATGCCTCGCTTCGAGCTATGGTGAGCGACCGAGGGTATGCCGAGTCGTGGAAGCCGCACATGTGTTCTGAGGTTTTGATCGTCTCGCACGTCGGCAACAATCGGACGGTGAATGGACGAAACCGAGGAGTGATTTGTCACCGACGATCTACGCCAGAGGAACGATAAGCGAGCCAACCTTCGCACATCTCGTGAGGAAGATCACTTGGCCGAAGGTATCCAGAGTCGCCGCGCTTGGCCATGCTATGTATCTCGCAACATCTACGCGACGGGAGCTTCAAGACACCGCTTCCGTTACCACCCTGTAGCTGCACTGTGGACTTGCCAAAGACGCTACCCGCCCACGTAAGGAGAGAGCAACGCTACGATCAGACACCTCGCCCGATGGGCCAGGCCGCCAGAGGAAGCTTTGGAGAGGACTATCACGAGTTGGATCATGTCTATGAAGCCTTGCGAGAGTCAAGAGAAGGTCGCCACTCGCAAGAGATTCTCTACTGACCAAGTCCCCAAGAAGAGGAAGACCCAGGAGGACCTCAAGAAGATCCAGCAGGAAGGCCCATTGAGCCCGAAGAAGATGCAGAGCCGAGGAGCCACCGAGCTGGGCTTGCACTGAACGCCTCGCCTCCGCCGCACCAGCCTAGGGCATCGATCAGCTTGCTAAGATGCCGCTCACTCGAAGTCACACCGCCAGAGCGCGCCGCGGTTGTGGAGGCTTTCTCGAGTAGTTGGTCTTAATTCCAGCCAAAGCTTAGCGCTGGGCTTAGTGAGTCGCCTTAGGCGGTAGTTTTGTGTGCTTAGGACATTGTTTCTTTTTGTGTGCGAGTATGAGTGCAAAGGCCCTTAGGCATTTGTTGCAAACCATGCTAAGACCCTAATTAATAAAGGTATTTCATTTGAGTTTCTTGATCTGTGTTTTGTTGGGTTTAACCTACCCCCGCTTAGTTCTCAACTTATCTTGTGCTTGCTACCTTATCTAACCTATGGAGTCGCGCATGGTTCAAACTCGCGATCACGCAAGTGGTTCCTGTACTCAAAGACTGGAGGCAATGAGCAACCACCGCAGGAGCGCTCCGCCGCAAGCACCCCAATTGACTTGCAAACTTTGGAGCTTTCATGGCGGCATGCACTCATTGATGAATACGATGATGACTCGATGCAAGCCATGCACAACCGAACAATAACAACAACAATCACCAAGATGGAGCCCACCGCCATGGTCACCATGGACCATCCAAACTTGCAGAATCCATGAGGACTCGCCCACCCACATTTTCTCGACACGCCTCTCCGTGGAAGCGGATGATTGGCCTGTGGTTATCGAAAGGAAAGCCGATCACCCAGCAGGCAACATCGTGAAAAGGTTCAGATGCCACTCACCGATGGAAGGCACCGGCCGAATGGTGGGAGAACTCAGGTCGCTCATGAGACGCCACAGATATCACCCGGGAGGAATTTTTCATGCATTTCGCCAAATCATGTGCCGTAAGGCATTATCGACCAAGAAGGATGAGTTCCGCTCTCAAGCAAGGAGCTATGTCGTTGTCCGACTACCTCAACAAGTTTTTCAACTAGCTCGCACGCAGCAGTAAGATGTAGCCACGGACAAGGCTCGCTAGAGTCGCTTTGAAGGGACTAAACACGGATCGCAAGTCGGGCTTGATCGCCCATACTTTCCCGATTTGTGAATTATCAACAAAGCCTTTGTTCTAGAGGACAAACGCAAGGAATGGAGGATAATCAGTGAACGCCGATGGCTCAAAGAAGGGAACCATCAATCACAGCAGAGGGCAAGAACAAGTGCAAAGACAGGCCAACAAAGTTTCACCCTGCACTTCGCTTGAGCACCTACACCAACTTCAACACCCCGTCCCCGCCCGTAACTTCCGCAACTCCTCGCACTCACAACCTCAATCCAGAAGCAACCGAGAACGTATCAAAGGTCCTCATACGCTGCCGCCACCGGGACATTTTGCCAACCAAAGGTCCACAAAGGGGAACAATCACCCAAGACGCTTCAACCTTGGAGCTACGCCATCCAAGACACCAAGACCGCATCAATCAAGGAGCGCCATGTCGCCGGTCAAGCCGAGGAGCACCCCATGCGGATCGAGGCCGTGTCAACCACGCCACCCGAAGGAGCCCAGAATCACCTGGACGTCAGATCGTAAGTTTTGGTTAACTCAAGACTGATCGCTTTTGTTTGATTCGAGCTTCGATTCATTTGTTTGGGAATGTTTGCAACCAAAATAAATTGGAAGTTATGCAACTTAAGCATACTCGTTAGTCCAATACCTGGAGCAGAGCTAAGTACTAGAGCGGGATGTTTAGGAGCTAAGTTACTCATATGGAGTTGAGTTTCTAGCCAACCAATAGTCCTAGATACCCAAACCCTAGATGTCATTCTTGGCATGGATTGGTTATCCAAGCATAAAGTCAGGCTAGATTGTGGTCGAAGAGCCGTAACAAGAGAGGACGCCAAAGGAAACAAGGTAGAGTTTCTAGCCACCTCTCATTCGTGATGGACATTTGCTAGTAAACAGCTTGAAGACCCTTCCTTGGAAGAAGTACCAGATGGTCGGTGAATACCCAGATGTGTTTCCGAAGAATTACTGTGAATGCCACCGATCGTGACATTGAGTTTGTCATCGGCCTAGTGCCGTGGACAAGACCAATTTCAAAGAGACCTTATCGGATGCCAGCCGATGAATTGGTAGAGATGAAGAAGCAAATAGAAGAACTTCTTGAGAAAGGTTTCGTGAGACCTAGTCAAGGTAGTCAGAGTCGAGATCCTAAGTTGGATCGATTTGCCTCTGAGGATCGAATCAGAGATCGAATCGTAGAATCGCGATTCTACGGAATTGTAAAAATACACATATTTAATATCTATACTATAAGTTTGTATGATTCTTATATGGTTTACCACTTACTTATAATCCAAAAAGGGACAAAGCATTTTTTATCGCACAACCGAAAAGCATAATGGTACTGACATGATAGGTGATATAGTTCTGAACTACAGGAGAACAACCAATGACCATGACTAGTTTACTACAATTACATGAGAAATGTTCACAACTTTTGTAAATCAATATCTAATTGCAACACTTGCATATTCCTTAAAAGCAGCTAGACATACAGGAATAAAAATAGCTTATCATTATCAATCTCAACATTGTTCATGTCATAATATAGATATTTGTACCAGCATTACCATACTGATATTTATAGTTTCATTCTCAGAAATTAATATCAATAAATTTTGCTCTAAAACAAAATATGAGCAAACCCGACTCTTAAAATATCAAAAAATTTGCAAAAATGCAATTTTTTGTCCAAACGACTCTACCATTTAATTTACTCTGCGATTCTACACGATTCTACGATTTGGATCGCGACTCACCACGATTCTACCGATTCGATTCACGGTGCGATTTGGATCGACAGTAATGTCAGGTTCAGAGAATCGTAAGATTCTAAGAGTAGGATCGCGATTCTAACTACCTTGACCTAGTTCGTCGCCGTGGGAGCGCCAGATTGTTTGTCAAGAAGAAAGATGGAAGCATGAGGATGTGTATTGATTACCGCTCTCTCAACGGTTACCATAAAAACAAGTACCCACTACCCCGGATAGAAGATCCGCTTGATCGATGAAAGGAGCCGGATTATTCTTGAAGATCGACCGCGATCGGTTACCACCAACTAAAGATTTGTCCTAAGGATATACCAAGACCGCCTCTCAACGCGGCACGACATTATGAGTTCTTAGTCATGTCCTTGGTCCGACTAATGCCCCGCTATTTCATGAACATGATGAATAAAGTATTCATGGAATATTTGGACAAGTTCGTAGTTGTGTTTATTGGATGATATTCTCGTGTACTCCAAGTCGGAGGAAGAACACGCCAACACTTAAGGATAATATTGAAAACTCGTAGAGCATCGCTTGTATGCCAAGTTCAGTAAGTGTGATTTTGGAAGAAGGAAGTGGATTTCCTTGGTCACGTGATGACAATGAGAGGAGTAGCAATGGACCCCGTAGTTAAAGCAAGATTACATTGGGAGCAAACCAAGACCGTGACTCGATTCGCAGTTTCTTGGGAATGGCAAAGTTATTACCGCTTTCATCAAGGATTCTCATCGATTGCTAAGCCCCTTACGCAATTGTTGAAGAAGGAGAAAAAGTTCACTTGGACTCCACTGCGAGGAAAGTTTTCAAGAGTTGAAGAAACGCTTGACTTCACCCATACGATTCTCACTGATATTCGCAAGGATTTCGACATCTATTGTGATGCTTCGCGTCAAGGATTAGGATGCGCCCGATGCAAGAAGGAAGAGTCGCGCTTATGCGTCAAGACGCTTGAGACCTCATGAGGAGAATTACCCTACCATGATCCGGAATTAGCCGCCGTAGTGCATGCTCTAAAGATTTGGCGCACATTACCTCATCGGAATCGCTGTGAAGTCTACACGCATCATAAGAGTCCAAGTACATCTTACCGAGTCGATCTGAATATGAGACAAAGAAGATGGTTAGAATTGATCAAGGATTATAATCTTGGGATCCACTACCATCCCGAAAAGCCAATGTAGTGGCGTATGCCTGAGTCGTAAGAGTTACCGCAATGCTTTGGAAGTAAAGGAAAGTTGTCCAACTTTATGAAGAATTTCGAAGCTAAAGCTAGAAGTTGTGTTCAAGGATTTGTAGCCAATTTGAAGTACAATCTACCCTAGAGAAGAAATTCGTGAAGCACAACCAAAGGATCCCGTGTTGTCGACATCAAGGACAAATGACGTATGGAAATTCAAGGATTTCACCAAAGATGATCAAGACATACTGGATTAATGGGCGATTCGTGTACCGGATATCAATGGTCTTAGACAGTTAATCTTAAAGGAAGCCCATGACTCAAAGTACTAATCCACCCAGGAGTACCAAGATGTACCAGATGTTAAGACTAAATTTTGGTGGCCAAATTTGAAACGAAGTCGCAGAGTTCGTTGTCTTGTGCGACACCGCCGAAAGTGAAGGCGAACACCGAGGCCAGCAGATTATCGCAACCGCGAAGATTCCGAGTGGAAGTGGGAAGAAATCGGATGGATTTCATCACCGGTTTACCTAAGACCCAATCGGTTACGATTCGATCCGTAATAGTCGATCGCCTAACCAAGGTCGCCCATTTCTTGCCAAAACCACATACTCCGAGATCGCCGCGGAGTTGTACATGGCCGAATTGTCGCTTTGTACGGTGCCCAAGAAGATAGTGTCGATCGAGGATCTCGCCACCTCTCGCTTTTGGCAAAGCTTGCATGAAGCATTGGGTACCCATCCAATTTCAAGATCGCATACCATCCACAGACCGGCGGCGCATCGAAAGAGTCAATCGATATTGGAGGATATGCCGAGAGCTTGTGCTCTAGCAAATGCTACCGCTGGGATAAAAGTTTACCGTATGCGAATTTTCGTACAACAATAGTTATCAAGCTAGTCCGCAAATGTCACCATTTGAAGCTAATCGTATGGTCGTGCGTGCGTAACCCCGTTGAATTGGTCGAACAACGAACGATCGTTTTGGTCCGCACATTATTCAGAAGCGTAAGAGCAAGTGGCCATGATAAGAGAAAGATTGAAGATAGCTCACCAGCGTAAGAGCTGCGCCGATAGTCGCGCCGAGATCTCGATTTTGAACCCGAGGATTTCGTTTATCTTCGAGTGACTCGCCGAGGGGTCAAAAGGTTTCATGCCAAAGGGAAGCTTGCCCTCAGGTATGTTGGTCCGCTCAAGATTTTGGAACGCCGTGGAGAAGTTGTTACAGCTTGAGCTACCGCAATGAAGCGTGAGTGCATGATGTCTTTCATGTCTCGCAGTTGAGGAAGTGTCTTCGTGCCGTAAGATCAAGCCCGCTAGAATCAATGGATTCAAGGAGGATCTTACCTACAAGGAGCAACAACAGATTTTGGATGTCGCAGAGCGCCTCCGTAAGCAAGATCGTTAGTTTTTGCAAGGTCCATGGAGCAACCACTCCGAAGGAGAAGCGACGTGGGAACGTGAAGAAGAGCCAAAGCCGAAGTTTCCTAACCTTTTCTAGCTAGCCCAATCTCGGGTCGAGATTCCTTTAAGGGGAGGTTTGTAACATCCCAATTTTTCGAGCCTTAAAAATCCTTTGAATAGTTAGTAGGGAAAATTCACCATTTGATTTTATTTGATTTTAATTTCAAAAGCTTAATATTGACTTTACAATCAAAAACATTTAATGTGAATAATCCCAACATGAACAATAGCCAAAACTATTTTATTTGGGTTCTATGTGCTCGATATATTTTCTAGATTTTTCTAGAATTTTTCTCGAGTTCATTTGCTATTTTCTATCGCTTATTTGAATTTCTCGTATTTTCTAAAATAGAAAACCTATTAATAATCTCGGCAAAGGCATCGGCCAAATCCAACCTCCGCCCATTCTTCCCGCCACACCCGGCCCACATGCCACCGCTCGCTGGCTGTTTCACCACCGACATGCGGCCCCGCATGTCGCTCTCTCTCCCTTTCCTTCAGAGCGCCCGAGCATCTTCCACCGTCCGATCAAGGATGAACGGCTAGATGCGCATAAGGCAACCGAGTTGTCCGAATGTTTCTTTGATTGTGGGCCGCTTGATCAAGATCCAACCCGCCGATCGCGAAGTCCGCTTTGCGCCGCGCCAAGCCGCGACGCTGACTCACGCGAGCCGTGTCACCGACGCAGGGTCCCAGCCTGCCACGCCGCCATCGCCTCCGAGTCGCTTAGGGTTTCCGGCGCCGCGAGAAACCCGCTTTTGGGCGCCGCGCCGTGGACTCTCCCAGCCTCCGGTATAAAGGAGAGGTAGCCCTGTGTCCGCAGACCTCAACCCTAGCCGCCGCCTCGCACAACCCTAGCCGCGCAGAGCCCGAAGATCAATCGCGCCGCCACCAACTCCGACGAGCTCTTCCGCAGACCGAGTCGCCGAGCCGTGGTTCGCACCGCTGGCATCGCACGAGCTTTCTACCTCCCGTGGCCTTCGCTCGCCGGAGCGCCACCGAGCGCCGCCGCCGCTGCCCGCCTTCCTCTCCGCCTCTTGCTCGCCGCCGACCACCTCCGCCCCCCGACCACCCGAGTTGCACCTGAGGTTCGCATAGCGAGCTACACGCCGGCACCACCACCGCCGGATCACCGCTCGCTCGCTGCCGCCGGCTTCGAGCGCCGCCGCGTGTTGTCATCCACGCCATCGCCACCTTGCCTCCATGTCGCGACGCCGCCACGTGTCGCGCAGGCGTGGTGTCCACCATCGCCCACGCAGCGCGCGCGCGGTAGTCCACCGGATCTCGGAACCGAGGCTTGCAGACCGGGCCCACCGTGAGCTGTGTCCCCATACATGGGTCCCACATGTCGATTTTCGCTTAATTCTTTTAATTCCGAAATTCTTCACGACGCCAAGATTGCGCAATAATCCGATTTTTCGTTAAGAAATAATTCGGAAATTCCGTAAAATCCAAATTAGGTTTCTTTTAGATTTCCAATCTTCCAAAGCTCATAACTTTTGCATCCTAACTCCGATTGAGCCCATTCAAATTTCTAAATTTGTCTAAATTCAAGATCTATCTATCTGAGATTTTTATTTAATTTTTGGAGTTTGTTTTACCTCTGTTATTTATTTGTTTTGTTTGTTTTGTTTCGTTTTATGTAGTAGACGCGATTCGCCGTAAAATTTTGTGGAAGAAGGAGCACCCCAAGATCAAGACCAAGACATAGACCTTTCCAAGGCAAGTCATACCTTTGATCATCTTGAACCCAGTTTTCAAATTACGTTGTGTTAAATTATTGCATTCTATTTTAATTATTTATTTAAATGCTTTGGGTATAGTTATTATCCCAATTGTTATCACACCTTGGCCTTGTATGTCATAATTCCTTGTCACCCTAGATTGGTTCGCTTGGTAACATTATAACACCAACGTGGGTTGGTGAGATGCGAGTACAATTGCTTAGCCATGCTACTTAATCATCATCTCGTGAGTCGCAAATATTAATTATGACTAAGTGACTATGGAACTTTGTGTAAAACTCGTGTGCTATGTGTTATTACTTCGTGATGGCATGTGTTGCACTAAAACCAACCGGGTGGTAAAGGATTTAGACCGAGGCAAGTGGTGGAGACGTGTGACATGGTGGACTATGTGATGGGTATGATAACTGTGGCCTAGTTAGAACATGGAAGTCTTGCCTTGGTCAATTAAGGACTTAACTTTGTGCGCCATTGAATCGAGCCTTCACTGCACGCACCACATGCCCGTATGGGACGGGCCTAACTTAGTGTTATGGATTCTCGCATTGATGTTCGTGGTAGGTTAGGCTTTGTGATAGGTGGAGGTGTGACTACTTGGTGGTTGCATCACGGAGGATTCGCTGCCCCGCCCAACGTGTGTGTTATGCCCGGGCTATGTGATATGTATAACGGTTTGTAAGCACACCGGAATGTCAATGTTGGAGATGAAGTTTCAATCGTTTTGTTATGATTGGTGCTAGCTACACTGGTTATATCGTGTGGGTAAAGTGTACAACCTCTGCAGAGTGTTAAATAAACTATTCGAATAGCGCGTCTCATGTCATGGACATGCTCTTGCTTTCACACGAGGGTAGTTTTCATAAAATATGGGAATGGGAGTGTGTGATCTCAATCATATGGCTATGTGAAATAAATCTGTTTAGTTGTGTGTCTTTGTGGAAATAATCATAGATTAATATTGTCTATTTGTTTTGAATTATGCTTTCAATCTATTAGTCGTATTCAATTGCAAATATTGCTTTTATGCAAAAGAACCACGAAGCCTTTTCTTTGGAATAAGCTTGCATCTATACATTGCATTCGTGGTATGATTTGGCAGTACGGTTGTGTACTCACGCTGTTGTAAAACTTGCGCCCAAACCTCTGTATGGAGGAGTCACGCCGCTGAGGAGCATTCGTTGAAGGTCGATCGCTCGTTAAGGTCCGATCCCGCTTGGTTGCCGTGGTGAATTGGTGATCTACGCTGGAGTTTTCCGCTCCGCCGCCGCTTTATTTCTTTGTTGCCTCGCGTGGCTTAATAAGTGTAAACTCGACCATAAGGTCAAAACCGTTATTTGTTATTCAAACTAATCGCTTACCTTATCTATCGCTTGTGTGGATCGACATTTACCGTGTTAACCCTGCGTGTACTAGCGTGATCCTCGACTAGTGCAAGATACGAGGGTTCCAATCGAAATTGGTCCCACAACCCGACAAAGTCCGCTTGTCTCGTAACACCAACATTTCAGATGTGCCAAAGAACACCAACATTTGCTATTGGAACTCGACACCCATTTGCTATTGGAACGACAAAGTCACTTTGTTCTGATAACACCAACATTTCGTATGTGCCAGAAACAACCATGTTTCTCAGTTAGTAATACTCTATTAGATCAATGAGATACAAAAGTGAGTCCAGTGTACAGGGTAGCATGATCATACAAATGTACATGTAACGTAGTTAAGCTCTTAGCACCCAAACACTGGGACAAAATCATGGTTTCTTTCATTCATTCATCATGATTTTTACAAGGTCAGGTATACGACATCAAAATCAAACCGAAAGCCTTATTTACAAGGTCAGGTTTCTGGCATCAAACTCAAACTCAGAGTACATTTACAAGACTGCATACACTCCTTTCCCTCCTGTGCTTCATACCAATTTCGTCAAATTGGCACTCATACACTCCTTTCCCTCCTGTGCTTCATACCAATTTCGTCAAATTGGCACTTTGAAAGCATGTCATCTCCCCCGTGGCACTGCACAAAGAAAGATTGTCATCTCCCCGCATTTATCATCTTCCTCCTTGTACGTCTTTGAATCAACAACTGCATTGTCATCTCCCTGCATTTACCAATTACACCAATCAACACAAGGTCAGCCATCGAACTCAATTTTCTTTACAACACTACAGACATGTTCATTTGCCATCTCGGGAATTTCCTGTTGTAGCTCATCTAGAATGGCTCCTTGGGCTCCATATCCTAGTTTGGATCTGCCAGCCATTCTTTTGGCACCTGGTTATTGACAGCATGTGAGACACTTCGATAACATAGCGTCACAGGCAATTAGAGGAGTGAATGCAACCAAGTTTACCTATATAGAACAAGCTCAGGAAATTGCAGCAGCTCCCAAGAACAGAGATAATCCACATACCTGCAAACACCTGAGAATAATGAGGACCAGCATAAGCACATTCAGCACACAACAAAGAAATACCTTCAAACAATAAGGATGGTGCTAGGGGCCAGCGAGGGATGGAGAGGTGGGTGCGACGGGGTGGAGAGGCGGCGCAGGTGGCGGCCGCCGGCCAGGGCCCCGAGAGGTGGCGCCGTAGCCAGGGAGGGCCGGAGATGGGGAACTCCTAACCCTAGTCGCATGCGGCCGGAGAGGGAGAAGAGACCGTGGCTTCGGGGGCGGCGACGGCGGCGGCGCAAGGGGAGCAGTCGCTGCGCTGGCGCAGGAGCTGAGTCGGGGCGTGGAGACGCGGGCGAGTGAGGGCGGCGGCGCAAGGGAAGGAGGCGTGAGAGGCCATGCGTGCGATCACACGAAGACGAAGGCGAGTGGACGAAGGGGTACGGGAGTAAGGGGGTTTCAGAAATTGGCAAAGGCGAGCGGGGTGCAAGAAGAATAGGAACCGGAGGGGGTTTTCGCAAAAATGCGTAAGTGATTTGAGGGGCTTCCACCCTTGTAGATCCGAGCCACACGAGCCAGATCCGACGGCCCACGACAACGTTAGCATGTTAGCACCCAAATGCCCATTAGCACTAGATATGTTCCCATATATATAAGACCACCTAGGTGGTATTCACATCTTTTTAGGGGTGGTATGTACAATTTTTTAGACATACTCCTTTTTATGTTCGAATATGAAGGTATTTACAAAATATGCTAAAAACTATATATATATATATTTTGTAAATACCTTCATATTCGCACATAAAAAGGAGTATGTCTAAAAATTGTACATACCACCTCTAAAAATGTGTAAATACCACCTATATGGTCTTATATACTCGTATACTATACATACATACTCTCGGTTGCAAGATACTCCTTACGCTGTGAGATATGTGAGATATACAAATAGAGTAACTACTCCCGGAGTAGGAAAAGGCTTCATATATATATAACGCCTGCTTATATATATATCCTGAGTACATACTCCCACTTCGGATATACCACTTAAACGAATATATTATACTTCTTTATCACTTTCAATATACTTAAATATCAATTATAAGATACTCCAATGCGATTTGTTTGAAAAAATTTCATCGGAGTCCTTTATTTTTTGCTATATATATTCTTTTTCATATATAAAAGAAGTATAGACATAAATTTTGCTATAAAAAGTGGACTTTAACGGCCACCCCGCGCCCGCCACCTCAACCGCCCCATCCCACTGCTCCCGCGCCGCACCGCCAGCCCGCACCCACCCATGTAGCTAGGTTAGGGACCTGTAGCTAGGTTAAGGTTAGGGTTAGGGTTAGGATAATTAGGGTTAGGGTTAGGGTTAGGTTAGGGTTAGGATAATTAGGGTTAGGGTTAGGTTAGAGTTAGGGATAATTTTAAAATATAGCAAATGAGTTCAAAAAATTACGAAATTTTTTGTGTAGCCTCCTAACACCGTGTACTTGCTTGTCTAAATTTTCCATAATTTGATTTGTTCAGATTTTTTATCGCTAATTGGTATGACTGTGTCGTAGTGGACTTGATTGTGTAATATTTCGGTAATTTTATATGTGTTCTGGTATTCTCTAAAAAATTTAGTATTTAGGTTGCGAGAATTTGGATTTTAGGTTTTGAAAATTAGGGTTTCATGATTTCATGTGACTTGGAATGTATTTGAGATTTGCCGGGTTACATTTTGGTGATAAATATCTCAACAGCAAGGTATATTTGCGGTCTAGAGAAGGTTGTGGGATATTCTAAATATGTTATACTTTCCCTTACTTGGAATGTATAAAAAAAAGCTAAATTGCAAGCCCATTGGAGATGTCGATATGCAATGCACGCAACGCAGCCATTAAGCAGTTCACTCAATAAAAGGCAACCGCAATGACATGAAACAGTCCACTCGATAAAAGGCAACCGCAAAGGCGCATCGACCATTAAGTTACATGGTTCACGATATTGAACATAATTGCGTAAATAAGGGGACGAGTATGGAGGTACAAGCTTCTCTGGTCGTGCCTAATGGTAGAAGGTGCTCTATTAGCAGTAACATAAAGGAAACAACTTACTAATTGTACCCCAGAGTGTGGGCATGGAAGAAACGTCGTCCGCCATCGAAAGGGTCGTCCAAGACCTGCACGACAACGTCCTCCCTGTGTTCGCATTTCGGGCCATACCGGTTGAGCACGCTTGTTCGACATCAACCGATAGTTAGGCCCGAAGTCCTCCCTCCTTTCAAGGGGAAAGTCTTGCTTTGGCGACCCCGGTTGGAATGGTCCCATTGCTTCGTTTGCCATGGTATGTTACTGTAAGACGGAGAAGGTTTTTATTCCTACGGTTTAGAGGGTCGAGTGGTTCTACTTTCGTCGCGTGGGGCGTGCATTTTATAGCCCGCGGGGGGAGGCTTATAAAGCGAGTAATGCGTTAGCTTGCAGATGACGACACCTGACGTGACAGCTCCCTGCAAAGTAAGACGTGACAACACTCTGCCTCCTCAGCTTTTCAAATCGAAAAGACAAGACTCGCGCAGCGTGACATGACAAACTCTCGCAAAGTAAGACGTGACAACACTCTGTCTCCTCAGCTTTTTAGACCGAAAGGACAAGACTCTCCAAAGCAGGACGTGATAGCTCTGTAACATCCCAAGTATGGGTCTGTGTTTGAAATGTAAGAAAATGAGAAGAAGTTAAAACTTTTCTTGCATCTTGTTGTTTTTAAACTTTTCTGTAATTTTTGTAAAGGAATTGTGGGAAATAAAAAACCGAACTCTCCTCTGTTAATATGTTTTAGTATAGAATAGGTTTTATTTAGGTCATTGTCTCTGAAAAATGTTGTGCACTAGTTTCATAACTTAGAAAAATCATAAGAAATGCATTTTTACTCCAAATGAAGTAAACCTAATTTTGTTGTTCTTAGGATGCCTTGCTCTGCCTACCATAAACATTTTATGTTCAAAACATTCTGGAAAATTGTGCGATGAACAATAATAGAAAGCAATTTAATTTAAATTTTCCAGCACATTGAAATTGTTTAGGCTATAACTTTTACATGCTTAGTCTAAATTTATCGAATCTTATTGCTTAATTCATTTAAAATCATGATCTTCCTGCTGTGTAAATTTTATGGATTTTGGATGAATTTGGTTTTTGGGCCTTTTTCGATGTTCGTCGCTCTTATTGGATTTTCACGTTCTTGCGTTAGGTTCCGAAGAATGGAGTGGAATCATTACACAATCAAGTCCACTGGATGAGGAGTCTTTAAAACAAAAAATTTCTACATTTATTGATTAATACGAATAAGACACTTATACGAAATAGCGATAAAAATTCTGAACGAATAAAAATATTAAAAATTTACACAAGCAAGTACACACATAACAACCAAAATATGTGTACAAATATAGTAAAATAAAATCGCATAACATGCGATATTATATGGCTCACTCGTCTGAGCCACTACTCTCTGCCTGCTGCGGCTGCGTCCACGTGTGTGGCCTTGTTTTGCGCCGAGCATGACCCGTGGAATACGTCCACCGGTCCGGAGAGCTCGTGTCGGTGCGGAGTGGGTAGGGAGACCGTTGAGGCGGAGGTGGACCAGTAGGCTGACTCTGGAGCAGAGCCTGGTAGGCGTACATGTCGTTGTGATCAGCCATGCCGACCTGGGGGACAACTCTGAGGAATTCATCCACGACGGAGGCTATTAAACCACTCTAGGGGTGCGATGCCTGCAACTCAGGTTGCACGGATGAAGTCAGGGGGAGGCTGCCGTCTGGGGAGGGCACGAACTGGTACAGACCAAACTGTTGCATTACGCGCTGCCATGCGTGAGGCTCCACCATATGTGAGAACACCAGGTGGCAGATCGTTCTCCACAATAGTACGTCCTGGATGCATTGCACGGACAGCCCGTGCGGCGCTACCGCGATCGTAAAATCAGGATACCATGGACACTAGATGATGTCACTCTCGTGCAACGACTCGAACTCGTTGTGGTACAATGAGTAGCACCTCGCCGGTCTTGCGCTGGCCCAGCACAGACGGGCAGCAGTCCACCGTAAGCCCATGGTGGGCGCATCTACGGCGTCATGTGGGGCGGGTCCGACTATAGGGTACGAGTGCGCCGCTATCTCAATGGTCGGCCGCCCAATAGGGAAGTGCTCCCAACTCCACAGCTGCAGGAGCACGTAGCAGACGGCCAGTGTAAGGACGCCGGAATATTGAAATTTATGCCAAATTAAAAATTACACTAAATGCATAATTAATAATTAAGAATATTTCGGTTCTTAATTAAAAATCATACTAGAAGCATAACTTTTACCAAGGTATAAATCCAATATTCAGGTTCCCGGATATATATCTTGCAATAGTTCCCAGCATCAGTGACCATTGCACATATATCCTTAAACAACATTGCATCATACATACAAGGCACACATTTACATAATTATACATAGGATGATACAACTCGGTTTCATTCTACAATATAAGTGACTTTGGTCACAACAAAGGTTTAGTAGCGGAAACAAAACTAAACAGCAAAAACCACTAATGGCCCCATCACCCTCAGGCTATTGCGTGGAGGATAGAAATAGCTTCACTCGTTAGCGTCACCCTGATCGACGCTAACGTGCATCTCATACAGATAACCATCCTCACCTGCAACAAGAGGTTATAGCACCTGAATACGAAAGGTACTCGGCAAGACTTACACAAACTATAAAAAAAGTGTTTGATAGAACCTATACAATGGAATAGAATTTGTATATGCATAAGGTTAACAACAGGAAGGTTGTATGGTTGTAATTTTTGCATAAAGCAATACTCCTTAACCCTACACATGCTAAGTATTAGTAAAGCAACTTTAAAAACCCATTTGGACTCAAAACAGTAATTGAAAGAGAGCAATAATGATAAACCACAATTAATATCAAAGTGGCTGCCACCACCAGCAGAACATTTCGTAGATCATACCAGAAGTTGTATCTCAAAAATCTATACAAAGATCTATTCAACTCAAGCATTGTCCGTAACCGTGGACACGGCTATTCGAATAGTTTTAACCCTGCAGGGGTGTACATCTTTACCCACACGACTTAGTTAGCACGCAGCCTCTGGATAATAGCACACTGCCTTTGGTATGCCGGCCGGGTAAACCTAGATTTGGTATTTTTCAACAAGTTGACACTATTGAGTTGGACTACACATGTGTGACTGATCCCGCTCAGTACAAGTATCTGATAGCACCTGCTAAGCGAGGCACGCAAGTTGTGTCGGGACTGCCGACCCAATTGATAGGAAGTAATGTTGTGCTCCCTTGCACATATATAATTGCAATCGGATCCCTTAAGGTACATACATGTGATGGAACACATGTATGGCCTCACTCTCCTAAGAACACATGATAGAAAGCGTCATTTATTTCGATATAAAACACATATGACATATGATACGTCTGGCCACTGAAGTGCAGCGACCTATTCGTCCAGGAATACATAAGTTAAGACTTAAGCATATATGTCATATGAAATCAATAGACAAACCACGAGAATCGTGAGAATCTACAAATTAACTAAAACATCTCTCTTACTGCGCCGCCTGCCTTTCAACTCAATAGCATTAACCTTTTACTTTAACCAAAGTTGTTGCCTTATAATCAAGTTTGGGTGTTAAATATGCATACTTGGTGGAATCGCGCGCCTTGGCGCCCACCTCCGGATCGTGGAAGAACTATATAGCTCTGTGTGGTTTGATGGATGTGCATGTGACCGAGAGCTCTAAGATGACGTTACCATTGTGATGTGTATGTGTGGTGCATGCGGGGTGGGGAAGAGGATGGCGATGCCGGCTTTGTCTTTGGTGCTCTCCTCTTCTCCCTTCTTGTGTCTTGCTCACGGTGCCGATGGGCTTGAATCTTCAAATCAATTTGTTTAGTCCTTAATCAATCCGCAGGGCTAAAAAAGCCAACCACATTTCCTAAATCTCAATTTGTTTAGTCCTTAATCAATCCAGACAAGCCAACCACATTTCCTAAATCTCGTGCACTAAGGCACCATCACTAGCATCCACTTGTCCAGATATAAAATCAATTTGTCAAACCAAGTTTGGTTTCATTTCAGTTCAAAAGACTGAACAAGGAATCAAAAGAAATAGAAATTCATTTATTGTCCCCAAGTCTGACAAGATAAGCTTGTCAAACACTAACGTTCTACAGACTGCATGGCTAAGCAATTTCTGAAATTAAGTGTTGTAGTTACAACACTACTCTAAGTTTGAGTGTATGATAAGATTTAAGGTAAGCTACAAATGTTAGGAAATTAGCATGCAACATTTACCACTGTATTTTGGAGACCTACAGTACAAAACTTTGGGATCAACATGGTGCAGAGAGGATGCTTGCCTTGCCTTGGTAGTAATACACCTCTTGTTCAGGTTCTTGTTGCTCAGAAATAGACTCAATTACTTCAGAAGAACCAGATTCTAAAAGAAACAATAAAATCCAATGAACACAAGAACTGATAGCAAGCAAAATATAGAGAGGAAAGGTATAATCAAGATGGTAATGCATGGTTAACAACATGCTTAAGCTATATCTACCCCAATAAAGATAATAACTCATATTACTCTCTACTGTCATTAATTAACAGAATAGCTTACAAAAGAGTGGTTTGGTGATCTAAACATGTATCAAGTAAAATATTTTTCTTAGACTAAGAGTATTCATAACTAGGGTAGTAACCTAACTCATCATCTATTCAGTAATTGACAAAATTAACATTTGAGGATCCTGCTATACACAGAGTAGGTTCAGCCAACAGCAAAACAACAAGAATAAGTGTTGAAGATTTTTGCTTAAATACTAACACACATGAACATAATATTATTTCTGGAGCTAAACCTAATCTTTAGGAAAGTTAATACCCTAGATCAACCCCTTGCTAACCCTAATCAGCAAGATTAATCGAAAAATGGCATGCTACAACTTTTGTCGGTTCATCCGACAAAACAGCAGAAAAAGGTGTTAGAGCCTGCTTCGAATTAGAAGCAAAATGATCAGAGATAACCTTTGCTTATGCTACTAGGGTTAAGTTAAGATCTAGTTAAGCTGAAAAGATGACAAGAGAAACCCTAGAGCTTGAAAACGACATGAAAGACCGAAAAATTATAAAAGCAACCTTTCAGTTTAGAGATGATTTGAGTATTACATGCACAAGTGAGTGCTTCAGTAAGTTATTTGGGATCATAAAGAAGCTTAAGATGGAAAGAATGGAGGTCATAGCTCACCAGCCGGAGTTGGAGAAGAGGAAGTCTAGATTTCGGCCGACAATAGGAAAAGTTCAAAAACCAGTTCACCTGTTTGACCAAGAATGAAAATAATGGTAGGCTTGAGCTATAAGGATCATAATACATGATCTTTACATGAAAGAATGAAGCATGCCTCACCGGAGCAAGAAATCACTAGGGTGATGCTCTAGCCAGCTCGGTTCAACAGAGAACATCTCACGGGTTAAACCTACAAACGATGCCCAAAATTCATATTACCAAAGGAAATTAGGCATGGTTATAGATGAACAAGGAGTAAGAGCAAGAAAGCTTCACTGGGAAGGAAGAAAGGAAATGAAGAGAGCTCTCCCGGTCAACAATGGCAGATACGGATGAGCTAGGGTTTATAAAGAGTTTTAACCAACGGAGCAAACGAGAAGTATCCAGAGCTGATGAGGTGTCCATTTGCTGCTAAATATCAGAAGAATAGTTGCACAATCACTGTGCAGCGCCACCACTCCGGCGCTCGGGTCGGCAACAATGTACAGGCGCAAGGAGGAAGAGAGATGTGTCGCTGACCGGTGGGGCTTCGCTATCAGTCGTATCAAATACGATAATACAGTTCGAAAGGATATCAGCCGCCTGATTAGAATTGGATGACCGCAATTGATTTGGGCATTAAATGATTGAACCTTTATCTTTTATGTGGGCCGTGTGATGTGGATCCAACGACCACACTAAGATCTGGTCTTAAGCGCACGCAGGTCGAAGGGGTACCGTAGGATTAAAATCCGACGGTCAACAACATTTGCGTGCCTTTAAGTTCAAAACGAAAAGGGCGGCGCGGTTGGATTTAAGATCAACCCCGCTGATCTGGGCGATTCGATAAGGATCCAAAGGCTAGCGCTAATTTCGGCTTTTATCCTTCAAAATGGCATATCTCGAAAATGGCGCACCGTAGGATTTAGATCTAATGACCACGATTGCATGTCTCATCGGGATGGCCCGAACGGCCCAATGAATCCGACCCGTTCGCTTGGAAATCAACGGCCACGATTTGAATGCATGCTAGGGATTTGAATTAAGGCTGGATGCGGTAGGATTGAGATCCAACGGTGGAGACCACTTCGCGTGCGTGGATAGCCCACACGGCTTCGCGAATCTCGGCCGATGATCTAGGAATCGACGGCTCGCATTCACTGGAGGTTTGGGCAAGCGCCCGAACGTGTCGGATGCGGCCGATTCGGACCTAAATCACTTGGCTCGGTCGCTACAGTGCAAACCCGCTAGGTTTAGGCCGGGAGAGTTGACTAACTCATTTCAAATCTTCAAAAGTTTGACCCGGGCTTTAAAAATAGCAAATAAATTTGTAAAAATATGAAATTTTGCAAAGATGCTACTGGAATGATATATTCCCCAAATAAATTTTGAAAAACAATGTTTCATGTTTTAAAATACATAAGTAATTCAATTAACCCGAATAGGTTTATTTAAAGACAATTATTTTTCTCCAGATCAAAATAATTTCTAAAAATTCAACAAAAATTATTTTTGGCCAAAATAATTCATTTAGTCTTTATTAAAAATACTTCTCAGTCATAATACCAACATTGACTGATATTTTCTTTTGAAACTTCAACAAGTTTTTGGATTTTGGCTAGAAAAGGGAGGTTTTAGATTATAACGACACATCCAAATTTAAAAAATGAATAGTGATGTTATGAACAACATCTCATTACTGTTCATAAAGCATCTTATTACTATTCATTAAAACTGGGGCTGTTACAGCCAGGTTGGTAGCAATGGTACCGTGCCGTGAAGCGTCACACAACCCCTGGTATGTGGCGCAAAGGACGGTTGATCCCGGTATCTGAGGCATCGGCCCAGCCCCCGCGTCAACCAAAGACTCGGCGATGGGGATGATGATGTGGTTCAAAACATCCCCCTTTGAGGTTGGAAACATGAGCCAACCAAAGAGCTGGAGAAGGTAAGCAACAAGGTACGTCCTAACGACCTCGTGAGGTGCACCCTCCGGGCATTTCCTGAACTGCCTCAGCCAAGCCCGGAGGACGCCATGTGCACCCTCCGGGAGAGATTGGCCAAAGCGCTGTTCAACTGGCCTTCCAAACCGCACTCGGAGGGCCCGGAACAAGAGGCACACCCGGATTGGGAGACCAGTCAAGAACGACACGTCCTGTAGGTTGACCATCATCTCACCCCACCGAAAGTGGAAGGTGTGCGTCTCGGACCTCCACCTGTCGACAAGTGCGGACAGCAGGCTGCCGTCTAGGGTGAGCCCGCGTTCGACGAAGACCATCCTCGCAAAGGGCAACAAGCCCGTCTGCCGGAGGATCAAGACGTAATGATCGTCCAACGCCCACCAGTCCCTCCCCGCGCGAAGCGCCAGGGGCGGAGGGCTATCCGCGTCAGTGGTGAGCCATAGCTTGTACCGGCGGTCCTCATCGTAGAATTGTTCCAGTAGCTCCGGTAGAGACATACCTAGTAGCACATGGATAGAAAACATTAGTGAGAATGTGGCTAATGAACATAAACGAATGTAAATTAATTCTAATTCCAAAATTTTCTGTGGTAGTAACAAGTTTCAAACCTATTCTAAGCTAAAGTACAATAAAAAAGGAAACCAACACATTGGTTTCAAAAAAATTGGAGTAGGGCCCGTTTGTCATTTACTCGGTCCATGCTATAGTGCATGTTCTGCTAACATCGAGTTAAAATTTTAATATTTTATGGTCAGGTTCCTCACACTATGCAAATCACTGAGTTAAATTTTACAACACTAACAACAATAAGTCTGCTAAGTCAACTAATTGAAAAGACAAGACTCTGCTAAGTTTGCTAAGTCTACTAACGCTAACACTAACAATAATAAGTCTGCTAAGTCAACTAATTGAAAAGACAAGACTCTGCTAAGTCTGCTAACACTCTGCCTCCTCAGCTTTTAATTTCGTTTCAATTCTAAGTCTGCTCAATCTGCTAACACTCTATTCCAATTCTATTTCAATTTCGTTTTACGACCTCCAAATATTTTAATATTTTACGGTCAGGTTCCTCACACTATGCAAATCACCGAGTTAAAATTTACAACACTAACAACAATAAGTCTGCTAAGTCAACTAATTATGGGCTAATCACATTGCTAACTACTAAGTCTTCTAATTACGTGTTAATCACACTAAATCTTCCAATTTTATGTTCGAACACTAAGTCAAAATACACCGACTACACAACTATAACTACTCAGTTCCTACAATAACAAACTACAATTCATCTAATTACATCCTAATCACATTGCTAAAACTAGCTAAAACTATAGCCCATGCGAATGACACTTACCTTTTCTAGGTGCTCACAAGACGATGCACAACTTCCGTAACTGAGCCAACTTCAAGTTCTCTCTGGTTGGCTACTCCCTTCTCTGTCGCGAGCTCACTGCGATATGAAATGAACTACTGGAAGAATGCTGCGAGCTCACTGCGATATGAAATGAACTACTGGAATAACGAGCGAGCGACTGCAAAATGCAATCGCACTAGCTCTCTCCAATTTATAGCCACTGCTCTTAAAGAGAATCCACAAATTAAGCCATAAATGTCGGCGCACAATGATTTGAGACAGGAGGTGACAGATCGATGCTTTCGGAGGAAAATTTAGCCAAATGCAGGGAGGGTGAAAGCATCTAGGCCCCTAAAAATTGGTTTTGGTAATTAATGATAATATGTGAATATGGGACTTATGTGTTTGTTGAGTATTTACTAGGTTAAGTCCAAATGGTGAGTATGATCTTGAAGATGCATACTAAAGGATATCGTGAAGATCAAATATGGATCAAAGTCAAGGTACAAGTAGCTTAGGATCCTTTTTACCAGTCTTAGGAGAAATAGTTGGAAGATCGGATTATAGGATAAATGTCGTACTATTAAGAGGGATCATGTCCAAGTAACTTGATAGCATATTCTTGTGCTTTGAGGATCAATTTAGGATCATGCATGAAATTGATTTTCCTTTGAAAAGCATCCGTTGCACTGTCTAGAAAATCGATAGTACCGACGTGTTCACACGGTACTACCGGCAAACGGTACAACCGGGCTTGTAGTGCGGTACTACCGCACCCCGGTCGTTCCGTATAAAAAGCGGTATGTTTTTTTTCCAGAGAACATGTTTTTGGGTGTTTCGGTGTAAACCCTCTTAACGGTAGTACCGCTGTTCAAACGCGGAACTACCGCACACCCCCGGTAGTACCGATTATGCAACGACGCTTTTTTCGAGAGCAATGCGGTTTGGGATTTCGTGGAACGGTAGTACCACGCGCCTTGAGCGTATGACCGGAAGCGATAATACCGCATGTTCATGGCGATAGTACCGCTCGCAATTCTAACGGCTATATCATTGCATTTATTGTCTTCCCTTCTAGCCGTTCTTGTCTTTGGTGGTAAAGTGCGAGTACCGCATTTACTTGGCTGTAGTACCGCAAATCATTGTTCGGGATTTCCTCCCCAACGGTTATATTTGTTGGTGGGAGGTATTTATACCCCCCCAACTGCTCAAGAGCAGGCTGCTAGAGTTCATTTAACATCAATAGAGCCTTGAGAGCCTTGAACATTCACTCAACACCAAAATTCCCTTGTGCATTCATTGTGAAGTGGTTGAGTTCTTTCAAGTGCATTCATTCATTCTAGATTGATCCCATTGCACTTGTGAGTTGTCAAGCGAAGGTCATCGATTTGTTACTCTTGGAGTTTTTGCTGAACTCCTAGACGGTTTGGAGGCGCTTGCATGGTGATCTCTTCAAGAAGATTGTGAAGAGGCTCGGTGCCGAGATTGTGAGTGGTTCGGTGTTCACCATCTCCGGAGCAGAGGAAGAACAACCATAGTGATCGAGGGAAGGCTTAATTCGTGGAGCCGGCTTGAGTGGTCAAGCTTCCTCAACGTGGACTAGTGAAGACCGGCAAGTCTTCGATACCACGGGAAAACATCATTGTCTCATTGTGGTTATTTCTAGTCTTTACTCTTCCGTATTTATATTTCTAATTTGATCCTTATGCTTGTATTGCTTAGCTAGAAATATAACTTATTTAGACTAAGTTGTTAATTGGCTTAACTAGTTAATTTGTTAAAAACTTTAAAAACCTCCTATTCACCCCCCCTCTAGTCGGTTATCCTTGATCCTACAGAGGGCCTCCTTCACATCTTTCAACAATCAACACATGGCTCAAATGGACGGAGGGCTTGGTTCAAATCATTGAACAATCAACACCTGCAGCAGGTAGGGCCTGCTGCAAATGGAGGGGGGCCTGGTTCAAATCTTTGCTCAATCAACACATATTACGAACAACACAGTCATACCAATTAGCGATAAAAAATATGAACGAATAAAATTATGGAAAATTTAGACAAGCAAGTACACAATGTCAGGAGGCTACACAAAAATTTTCGTAATTTTTTGAACACAATGTCAGGAGGCTACACAAAAAATTTCGTAATTTTTTGAACTCATTTGGTATATTTTAAAATTCCTTCAAACTCTACCTAACCCTAACCCTAGCCCTAATTACCCACCCTAACCCTAATTATCCACGCACAGGGGTGGGCTCGGAGTGGCGTGCGGCGCGGCGCACGGCACGTGGCGGTGGACGGGTGGGCGCGGGTGGGGCGGGTGGCGTCGGGCGATCGGGCGCGCGGCACGTGGCGAGGTGGGCACGTGGCGGGGCGGCGCGGGTGGGGTTGCGGTGCGGGAAGCGATGCGCGCGGGCGGGACGCGGTCACGTGGCGAGGTGGCGCGGGAGCGAGGCGGCGCGGCGGCGGCGACCACGTGGCGGGGTGGGGGGGTGGGTGTGTCGGGCGCGGCCACGTGGCGGTGGGGCAGGTGGCGCGGGTGGGCGTGCGGCGAGAGAAAGTGGCGCGGGGATGAGGTGGCAGCGGGGGGCGCACCGACGTAGCGGGGTGGCGGGGACGGGGCGCTGAGGTGGCGGGGGCGGGGTGGCGTGCGGCACGGGAGCGATCTTGGTCGGGTGGCGTGGGTGAACAGGGCGGCGCGGGGGGCGCGCGCCGCATTGCTATTTTTGCAAATACGAATGCGACGTGGTTAGAAGTGCAAATACCGGTCGAAAAGTGGCTCGATCGACCAAAAATTCGAATCCGCTGTAGCTTTTGGAGAAGGGAAAGGCCACCCTATGTGGCTAACTTGTGGATGCCTGTGAGTGATAGGAAAAATATTAACTGTGTGTGAATTGTGATGGCATGATGGGTAATAGGGAGAGAGGCTAATCATTGTCATTGACTCGTGTGGTGGTGGCCAAATTGGGAGGCTACCTTCTACGGTTGTACCCAACAATGCCATTGGTTGATTGTAACAGCACAAATTTGAACATTTTAAAAATTTGCATCAATTTCCTGGATTTCAAACTCTTTTATTGCATTTTGAGATATTCCAAAAGAATTGCCTTACAATTTAAAAAGTTGAAAACAAATTCCTTTCATCAAATTGAAAATTGTAAAAATCTACCATCTAAATGTGTACTAAACCTCCTCAGGATTTGAAATTCAAATTCAAACTCAATCCTAATAATCCAAACCAAAAAGTTGAATTAATTATTTCCCTCCATCTCCCTCTGGCCGCTTCTCCCCCGCCGGCCCAGCCCCTCCCTCTCCCTGCGGCCCGACCGGCGCGCTCTATAACATCCCAAGTTTTGTTACCAAAATAAACTTAATAAACTTATTATTGGATTTTCTCAAAATTAAAAGAGTGTAATTGCTTTTCTTGAATTTCTTAAATTTTCAAAGTCAAAATAAAATTTATTGAGTTTTCTGGGATTTTAATGGATTTAAAGTTGAAAAGGAAAACTTTAATTAATTTTTTGGAATTTTAAAAGCTTTTTCCTATCTATTTCAAAGCCAAAATAAATTATCGGCAAAAATTATTACCAATTATAAGTTGAAAATATTTTATTTAATGTCCAAAATGTCTTTCGGAATTTTTGTGAATCTTTCTATTATTTTTGAATTTTATTTGCTATTTTCTTAAGCTTTTTTTATTTAACTGGAATATTTTAATTGCTAAATCAAACTAAATCGGAAAACCGTGCTTGGCTCGAATCCTTCTCAGCCCACTCCTATTCCCACGCACGCGCAACCCGCTTAACCCAAATCCTTCGCGCGCTCGCACTCTAACCAATTTCAGTCGTTGGATCTAAATTCAACGACCCGATCTTGATGACGCCTTGGGAGGTCCGAACATCCCCACCGCTGTGGACCGTCCAATCAAAATTGAACGACGCGGTCGAGTTGGAGGTTCGGCGGTCCGAACGTCTCCATCAATGTGGACTGTCCGATCTAAATCGAACGGCCCAACGCCACCCTCCATTCCTTGCTCGGTTCGATCGTCCCTCTCTGTCACTAGTCTGTGTGCCCGCCTTGTTAGGTCTTTCTCCCTCGTCGCCTTCGTCTCCAACGCACGCTTGAGCCAGCAACCGCCATTGTTAGGGCTTGAAGCTCGTTTCCGAAAACGGGCATAACAACCCGATTTTAACGCTTCAACGCCGCCAATCTTATCCCCTCATCCCGTCGCACCCATCCTCACCCTTATCCCCTCTTCTCCGTGTCCGGTACGCCCACGTTCTCAACGGTCGCCGCGATCCTCGCGCGCACGATCTCACCCACGACCACCCCTTGGCCCCTATAAAAGGGAGCACGGTGAGCCCCTGTTCCTCCTCACCAAAACCCCTCAAAGACCCCTCTCTTTCCCCCACTTAATCAGCGATAATCGGAGTTTTTCTCCGTGCCACTGAGCTTTCTTCGCTCATCTTCTCCGGTGCCGACCGTGTTTCTCCGACGACCTCAATCCGCTCGTTGGCTTCGCCTCAACCACGCCTACCTCGTGCGTGCACTCACTCGGCGCAAGGACCACCGGAGCTTCTTCTTCACCGTCGACCTAGCACTGCCACCGCCAACCTTCGTCGTCACCAGTCAATTCGTCACACCCCGCCTCCGTGGACTGCACCATCGTCACCGCCATCGCGAGAGCAACCTCGAGCACCTCTCCTTTGTCCCAAATCGCCTTGGGTTGTCATTTCCGACAATAGCCGTACCTTCATCCTCCGCTTCAACGACCTCTTGAGCCAAGTCAGGTACCATCATGTTCGCAACAACCGTACCGACCTGCTAGTACCACTCACCACCGGCAAAACCCCGACGTTCACTGTTGCCATCGGGTCCAGTGCCGTCGTCACCGTCGAGCAAACGTGGTAGTCCACGTCGGCGTCCACATCAGCACACGCACCTACGTGGCGCACACATGTCGGTCCAGTCACCACCGCGTCAGCGTCTACGTGGCACGGTCCAATCGAGCCAGATTCAATACCCTTGTGCACCCAGCCCATGTGCACCGTGAGACTGACTCGTGGGCCCCACATGTCAGGGTTTTCTTTTATTTATTTATTCCCGAAAATCCTTCGCTAACGTCAACATGCGCAATAATCCGATTTTTCTGTTGAGAAATAAGTGAGAAAGTCCAATAATTTAGTTTTTAGGGTTTTTCTTTAGATTCAAAATTCCAAACTCCATATCTTTTGCATCCTAACTCCGATTGAGCCCATTCAAATTCCTAAATTCATCTAAATTCAAGATTTAGCTATCTAAACTAAAATTATTTAATTTGGAGTTCATTTGAATGTTATTTGAATTTGACTTATTTTCGCGTATAGATTTTGACGACTTCAGATAGTTAGATTTCGATGCCATTTAAGAGCAACTGATCAAGCAAGGCAAATTACATCTTTGATCATGTTGATCCCAATATTTTAAATTATTTAAATTATATTTTAAATTATTATTGTATGCTTATTTCTATTCAATGTAATTTAAATACCTGTTTTAAATCATAGTTATGTCTGAATCCTTTGTACTGCCAATTTTGACATTGATTCAAATATACCTTGACACCTTAGATGAAAATCTAGTTTATGTAGTAGTATGAATTAGAACACTTTGAAATAATATATGCATAGCCATGCTTAGACCAAAAATATTTGATTTGGGAATTTTTGCCAAAAGTCAAATGTTGTTTAAGTTGTATCCATAGCATTGGTGTGCCATAAAAGTTTATAAATACCTTTGGCAAATAATAAAATAAAATAAAATAAAAGACTAGTTTGGACTTGAGCGAAATGGATGGATGGTGGGTGCAAGTTTATGCACGGGCTCAATTCAGCTAATGTTTGAGGCCTAGGGATTGTTTTGGAACTCGCCCAGTCAATTAAGGACCGGTCTGCGAGCTGCGGATTGCAAATCTCTTCCGTACCACCACAAGTTTAGTTTGGGATAGACTAGGCTAACTAATTTGCAATGTTTCAATATAGTTGTGCCACTCAGTTGTGTGGGTGTCGTGAAGACTTATTGTTAATACTCACATGGCGTAAGAGGGGTTTATCATTTGGTGCAAAGCCTACGGTAGCAAAACCTTAGCGAGCATGATTACTTTGGAATATTGCATTGTAAAGGCCTTGACACATGTTCTAGATTGCTTACCTAAGGTAGTGAGCGGTGGTATCGACGGATGCCAAACAAACTAGAGAAGTCGTGTCTTATGGGTAAAGCTGTACAACCTCTGCAGAGTGTCAATCTATTCAAATAGTCGTGTCCACGGTCATGGACACGCTGAGCAAAGCCTTTCGCAGATTAGACTTTGGTTTTGTTTTCAAAATATTTTGTAAAACAGTTTATGACATAGATGGGTGTCCATGAGAAAAACTTATGAGTTGAAACCCTGGGTTGGTGCCCGTATTTAAGTTAGTGTTAGGTTGGTGCCTACACTAGCTTTATTATTTCAGTTAAAACTCAATTTTAGATATTATAAAACTTGAGCTTTTGAACTTAGTATTGTATTTAAAATGTTAAATGTTGTTTTTGCACAAATAACCTTATAAGCCTTCTTTTGATATTATCCATGTATGCATTAACTCTATTATTGGGTGTAACTTGCGAGCACAATAGTTGTGCTCATACTTGCTTTATGCAAACAAATTTAACAGGAAAAGGACTTTGCTACTGGTGTGGATCTCGACGACTAGACCGCTACCCCAGTCGATTTTCTGTGGCAGATCAGCTGGACCCTACTACTTCTTCTTCGACTTTCGCTGTATTCTTTATTGTTGGCTCGTAAGCCTTTCTGGTAATCAACTCTGCTTATTAATAAAGTTATGCGAATTATAGATGTTACCACATTTGTTTACAGTGTGAACTAGCTACTGATCATGGGACTAGTTCAGAAATACACAGAGGATTTGGAGGTGTTACTCCCGGGTCCGACACGCTCCCAGCCCAACATGTCATCGCTCCGCCGTTCCCTCACTTTTCTTTCCTGTGGCCTAGCTGAGTCGGCCCAGCTGCGCCCTTGCTTGCTCCCTTATTTCCTCTCATGGCCTAGTCGAGCCCAACACCCAATCGCGTCGTGCCACACCATAGCCCACCCGCCTCTCTCTCTCTCTCTCTCTCTCTCTCTCTCTCTCTCTCACCCGCTCTTGCCGACATGTGGGCCATGGCGCCACCTGTGAAACCGCCCGAGGGAGAGCACGGTGCTTCTTCCACGCGTGTCAGCTCACCTCGCCCTCTCTCATTCGTTGATCCATACGTGCCCCACTCGAGCCAGAGCCATGCCAGCCTACCTCAAGCAATGTAGCCACACCTCGATCCTCTCGCCCTCTCTCGCACCGCCGTGAGTTCGTCCCATCCATGTGTCAGGCCCCACTGATTCTCGTCGTTTAGGTGAGCTTCCACCTCCGTTGTCTCGCGCATCTTGGTCACCTCGACCTCCTCTTTCTAGCATGCACATTCTTCATCCTTGCCGTGCACCAGAGCCACCAGAACACCATTGTCCCCCCACCATTGTCGATCTCCTTCCTCGCTTGGTCTCTAGGTGAGCTCTTCCTTTCCAGTAGACTCCTTCATCTTGCAAACCTGGTAGGCTAGGCAATGTTGCTCATAGATGACCATAGAGTAGTCGCACCATAACACCTCGTTGTGCCACCGCAATCCCCCATGAAGAGCTTGGTGCGCCGCTTCTTCTAGAGCACTGAGCGCATGCTTAGCTTCGTTGTTGCCTGTAGATGATGTTTCCTAGCTTCAATTACAAGTTTAAGCCTCGCACCATAGTTACCCAAGTGCACAGTATCGCCAATGTCGTCCTTGTTGTAGCACCGCTGCCATAGTGCACCTTTTGTCGCGCCATCGCCATCGTTAGTATTGCCTTAATGTCCGCATTCCATTTTGCTAGTCGTGGCTAGTCACCGAGCCCTCTCCATTGGCACTGAGCTCGCCTAGAGCCCAACCATGGGCCCAGGTGCTTAGGCTAATGGTAATTAGTTGCGGGATGGTTAGTAGTAATGTCTGTATAACATGTGGGCCCTCGATGATTAGGAAATCTTATTAAATCGTATGGCAAAGTATGTATTATTTACGATTGTCTCTGTAATATTAAGTATTGTTTTACTTATATGCATATATGGATATGATATTTACCGATAATTACACTGTGTGAGCTAGCTACTGATCACGAGACTAGCTTGGAATGCACAGAGGGTATGGATTCAAATCCGGGCTCGACCGTGATGGCTTGTCAAAAGATGGAAGATTATTCTTTGATGTTTCACGAGGATTGAATAATTCTCGATTAATAAAATTATTTATCTATAATATTCAATATAGATAAGGGTTTCCTAATAGCCCTCTGGTATACCCTTGGTCGGAGATGTTTGTCATGATCAGGCTAGGGTACGACCGGTTTAAGTTACGATCACCCCTTTGTCTTAAGGCATGTTACGACTAGGTTGGTCGATAAGTCTCACAGACAAACATATGGATCCTATCCTATCAAATAGAGACCATGTACACCATGCTCGATTATGTGTGATAGTAAATACAACGTGTGCGCGTATGTGTTTTTGACATAACTGTACGCACCTCTTTCCATCTTTGGCAATAAGCGTCTAACGAACGTCTCACTAAGAACAAGCGTCATGAATGTGTGGATTCCAGCAACCATCAAAGCGCCTCTTGACGCACAACAACTCACCCTTCAATGCTTTATAAGGGGCGGTGCTGGCGGACAGACGGAGAGAGAACGACACACACGGGGTTAGAAGTCATTGACAACATTATTAGCTTTGGTGGCTTGTTGTGTTTTGTAATCTTATTCAATACAGGAACACAGAAATAGTGTTGTTATTCTCTCCGGAAAAACCTAAGCCCATTAAAAAAAAACTCATGTATCTTCTTGTGTAATCTCGAGAGCCGTATCCTCAGTATTTACTTACAAATATGGATAGTAATTCATCGACAATATTCCATCCTATTATCCTAAATAGATCTCTTTTCATTTGGGAAAAACAAAAAATCGTAATCGACCTACAATGATACCCCGTAAATTTCTACGCAAGGAGTGCAATGAAATTTTTGAGTCGTTTTAACTTGGAGGTAAAATTTCTCACGGGAAATTTAGAACCCAACTCTTAAAACAAGTTCTCGGCTTTTCTACGGGAGGAAAGGGAAGTAGGAAGCGAAGGCCATGGATCATCCATTTTTGGGCAGAGCACGGGCCACGGGGAACCGCGCGGGCCACGACCGAGCCAGCGCAAAGTTGCGGGCCCGTGGAGCTGAGGGCTTAGGCGCGGCGGGCCGACGGCTCCAACTACAGCCGTGCTTGGCGCGCAGACGGGAGGCCGTTCTGCCGCACTTGCACTACGAGAGGCGGCCGCGACGGGAGAGCGCGCGGCGTAGGCGCGTAGTCGTGCACTCTTTCCCGTGGTGCAGCGCCACGCTGCGCGCGCGTGGGAGGAGATGTTGGCGCCACGCCGGCGGAGCCCAGCGTCTGGATTTGGTTCGGGTGTTGGCCCGTGTGCGAATGTGTGGTCGGGCTCGGCAGTGGTTTGGAGCGGCAGTAGTCGCGTTGTCAGATGGGCCGGTGCTTTCTCATTGTTGGATCGAGCGTGGCGTACTATTAAGTACAGTTGGGCCTCAGGTCGTGCGGGTATCGGCTGGGCGTCCATGTTTTCCTTTTAGACTTATGTGGAGGTAGAACCAGAGGAGAGACGGATGCTTTCCGCAATATTTCGTCGTTGGCTGCAGGGAAAATAAGGATAGGTATCCCGTACAGTGGCGAGGAAAGATCTCCTGCACTATGGTGTCATGGATTTTTTTTTACTTCAAAGATACTTGAGTAGCTATCCAGCCCATCCAGATCCTCTGCAGTACTAGAGAACCACCATACGAACGATAATTCTGAGAGAGTAAACAGGACTATGTTATAGTGTTGTACCAAAATAAAACAAAAACAGCGGTAAAAGTAGTGTAGCAAGAAAATGATGTAGCATTTGATCTTGACCTTTGTTTTTTAATCGGACGTTGAAGATCACTCCTAATGCTTTGTAGTGTAGACTGTCTACGTTGATTCCTTCGTATCACAATCCTGTGTAGCCACACCCACGTCCTTGAAACATGGATCGGAACATAAGGTGCGGAACAGGAAACCACGTCCATGTAGCCCGATAATAAGCACAATTTGATACGATGGGTTTCAATCCCTCTTTCGCCCCCATCCAATCCTTAAAATCAAAGATGCACAGTTCTTGCGCATACCCTCGTTTTTTTTACGAATTTTGATGTCTATCTGATTGACAACCAGCGTTTCTTAATTTAAATTAGAGTGACACCAAAGTTTCTGATTTAGTGCTACAGAGCATGTGCTCTAGGACTGAATGGATCTAATATCAAATGGGATATTCTTTGATCCAACGGCTGCCGAAAAAATCTGACCAGTTTCTTGACAAAAAATGCTCCATAGTTATACAAAGACTTGTTCATACTCCTATACATGCAGGCTGGCAATACTGCAGCCAGTACACTGCCAAGGACCACGTGCATGGGATTCGGATTCTATGCAGCAACAACAGTAAACAGTGTTCTAAGCTTATGCGAACAGAGCTATGCAGCAACACTGTAGAAACATTGCATATGCACTATAGCAAAAACACTATAGTCCTGTTTGGTAGAGCTTCGGATTCTCATTTTTCAGATTCTGCTCCTGATTCTCTGAGAATCCACTTCTCTAAGAATCTAGAGCTGTCTGTTAAAATCGTTTGGCTGGTAGGTTGGCTCCCAAAACCATATGAGGGGGATTAGAGGCAAATAGATTATGTTACCCCTGGTTGTAATAATTCAATTGTATTTGTGTCTTTCTCCTATGTATTTGTACATAAATTATAGAATTTTTTCCCCCAAATTTGTGTAGACCCTGTGAATGTATATACGTTGTATCTTTACACAATACTAGGTTATATTGCATTTACACTTCATGATGGATTACAACTGTGCATAAGCAAGTTTTGTACTGTTGTCACTGCAATAAATGAAGCTAGAGATATCACATTCATATCGTAAAAGTGTTCAAATGATTATTAAATGATATTATGTACAAGTATTAAAATAATAATTGAGTCATAACAAAATACCATAAAAATTCACAAGTAGTGTGTCCATCATCCTGAATGAGCAATTGCACTTGCGAGGTCATCACAGAAACTATCCATGGATGTAGCACTAGTTTGCGACGTTGACGCATCCGATGCATCCTGAGAAATGACATATTTGGCATATCTTGATGGTATTGTGGGCACATAATTAGGATCCCGATCGAACCTCGAAAATGCATGTCCGGCGAAGCATGTTTACGTATGAAGTTGTGGATTCCCATGGTTGCTGCAACAATCATCTTTTGCTTGGACATTGGAAAGCTCGGCATCTTAAGAAGAATTCTCCATTTCATCTTCCATACACCAAATGACCTCTCAATTACGTTGCGAACACTCGAGTGCAAATGGTTGAATTTCTCTTTCTCACTACTAGGAGCAACACCTTTCCGAAATTCTGGAACATGATACCTTTGGCCCTTGTGTGGCGCTAAGTACCCAGGCCTGTTCGGATAACCGGCATCGACAAGATAATATTTACCTGCAACATAAGACGAAAAATTCATGTATATCAACATCCAATGCATGAACATTACAAGTATATAATTTTGTAAATGATACTGAGCAAAGAAAATTACCCTATGGAGGATGTGGAAAGACTTCTCGGTCTACATCCAATGCATGATAAAGCACACTAGTATCGTGCATAGCTCCTAGTTGTCCAATAGATGCGTATGTGAAGCGCATGTCAAAATCACATACCGTCATTACATTCTGTGTTGCACTTCCTGATCTACCAATATATCTAATTAGATCTTCCGAAGCAACAGTTGCAAGAATGTGTGTACCATCGATAGCTCCAATACAGTCCTTGAAATGTGGCCACATCCTTCGATCATTTCTAATTCTACTGTGAACCGTAGAGAAGTTTGGATCCTTTTGCCTCACAAAATCTGTAGACATTCTGACCACACATTGCAAAACATCATCAAACTTCCTGCTAATTGTTTCACCAGAATACTTGAACTGATTCTGCGCTCTTCGGTTAGATTCACCGCCACCACATATGTATAGGAAAAGAGCTAGTGCTTCAACTGAACTTGTATGCGTAGTTGATTTCAAATCATATGTACTTACCAAAAGGTCATGTAGACTGTGAAAGATCGTAGCATTCATACGAAACATGTGGTAGCTTTCTCCCGGAGTGATCAAAGTTTCTTTCACCCAACCCATTCCACTAAGCTGAGAAGTCCTAGGCTCATTCTTGTCCAAGTAGGTTGAGTGATAATTTTCCATGATAATTGTAGTAGCAGCGAGGTGACTTGACATGTCATGCCACAGACGCATCATCTGTATGTCACACTCATGTTCCTCATCTGATATATTACTCCCTTCACTATCGCTTTCAGAAAACGACATTTGTACATGAACATACAAAAATACAACAACATAAATGGCAATTTAAAAATACATGAGCACACATTAGGTCCAAATAACACTTTATAACTAGTGAAAAATGTCTTATAATCCAAAAAAGATCTTACAACCAATCGAGAAATAAAGAATAATAAAGGCGAATACAAGATAAACTACTTGTAGTAATGTCTCCAGAATCATACTAACATATAATAAATTTTCTATTTGCCATACTTGGAATCGTACTTCCTTTTGAGCCATTCAAATCGTTCTTTACTACTGCACAAGGTCATAAACATTCCCTTTGCTCCTTCTTTACGAAAATTTCGGATGCAATGAAGTGCTCATTACTTCCATTAATAGCACCACACTCTTTAACCGATTCCATTACATCCTTGATGCTACACACCGAGTTTTCCTCTCTTTTTTTGGCAAATGCTTCAAAAGATGCATACGACTTCTCATTCAACTCAAGAATTCTTCTCAGTTGATCTTGCATGACCACAGAACTACTCTTTGGTTTCTTCCCCTTATCATTGCTAGGCCGCAAGCTCTCTTTCCTTTCCTACCAATTGGTGATTCATCTTCACAATCACTGTTATATTTGTCATCACACTCATCTTCAAGCTCTTCAATATCAATAGCTGTCGGTGCACGCATAGGGTTTTGAGGCAATGTTCCCATTGCAGGAGACTAATGGTCTTCACTGGTGTTGCGAATGTCGTCAAACATCTTGGACAACAACTCCTCATTTTGAAGTCCACCTTCTCAAACTTGGAACATCCTTTATATTCCTGTCAATGTCAAGTGTTACACGTTAAACCTACACTAATAATAGAGCTAGGTGTGTACATTAATGCATTTAAAAATAGGTAATAAGTAATAACATACTTTTTTAATTTCTTCCACCTTTCGGCGGTGGCCTTTATTGTATTCTTTTCATGGTCCCAACCTAAGCCTGTCTTCTTTGTCCTCAATTTCCTCCAAATGTTGTAATCGTTCTTTAATTTATCCCATTTGTTCTTTAATTGCAACTTTTTGTATTGCAGCCCAGTCTTCTCTGCAAATTTTTGTATCACAAGAGTATACCCTGGATTGTTCAAATGGGTATTCGGGCGATTGCCTGCCTCTACTTGTTCAACGAACAATTCACACACTATCCTAGTGTTCTCGTCGTTCCACTCAGCGTTATCAGCCATCTGCATATTTGGCCCATAAATTTTGTTTATCAAATTGACATCAACAAGAAGATATGGACACCTAGATAAAATCTCTACAAACAGCCAAGAAAAAGTAATCAGAATCTACTAATTTGACTGATCATCTCATCTATTTCACATTTCACATCAACAAGCCAGGCAGATAAAATCTCTACAAACAGCCAAGAAAAAGTAATCAGAATCTACTAATTTGACTGATCATCTCATCTATTTCACATTTCACATCAACAAGTCAGGCAGATAAAATCTCTACAAACAGCCAAGAAAAAGTAATCAAAATCTACTAATTTGACTGATCATCTCATCTATTTCACATTTCACATTTCACATCAACAAACCCAGAACCCCATGGGCTCCTCAGAATCAGTGATCATACAAACATCAACAAGCCAGGCAGTCTATCTATTTCACATTTCACATTACATAGTTGCTGTTCTGGACAAAGGCTTAAGCCTCAGTGGTATCATCTCATAAAATTCAGAGAATGTTAGAGCATGCTGTAACATGTATTGCTAGCTATTTAAATTCGAACTTTATACTTGAAACATACAAAACCAGAACCCCATGGGCTCCTCAAAATCAGTGATCATACAAACATACAAACATCAACAAGCCAGGCAGTCTATCTATTTCACATTTCACATTTACATAGCTGCTGTTCTGGACAAAGGCTTAAGCCTCAGTGGTATCATCTCATAAAATTCAGAGAATGTAAGAGCATGCTGTAACATGTATTGCACTCTATTTAACTTCAAACTTTATACAAACATACAAACATGCATAAGCCAGGCACCAGTGATCATACAAAACATTATAGGACCAGACAAAGCTTGGTGAAAAATCATCACTGCCAGTGCTCTCCTTACTCTGAAAAATCATCCCTTGGAACAAAGCTTGGTGAAAAATCATGCATGTCAAGATAGGATCAGACAACAGACAACCAGGTGCATTTCAGGCAGGATTACACAAGCTAAGGGGAAAGGAAACTGATATCTTCCAAGAGGCAGCAGAAATCAAAGTATGAAGTGCCTGAGAATTAAAACTAACCACTCAATTGAGTATGTATTACTCTGAAGATAGGCACCTGATAACAGGTAATTCCACAAATACAATGTAGGAATCAAACGAAGTAAAACACACATTTTGCATCAATTAATCTCCCTCTTTGACAGTGAAGAACACACAATTTGACAGTGACAAACAACAATGATTCAAAGAAATATACAAGAGTCTACAAAATAAAAATTCAAAGATATGATTCATACACATTCATAGATTCACAGATACACAATTTTCGTACTACATCCACAGATTCAAAGAAATATACAAGAGTCTACACATTACAATCAAACGGAAAAAACAAAATGATCCACCCTAGGGCGGCCGGCGAAGAGGAAGCACAAAGGGAGTAGGGAGGACAAGGGGGACGGCCGGATGAAGAACTTACCTTCACAGGAGCCGGCCGGTGGTCTCAAAAATGGCAGCGGCGAAGAAGCGGGGAACGACGACCTAGGGTTTCCGGGGTGGGCGTCTCTCGTCTGCTCACGGCGGCGCACTCTAGTGCCTATGGCAGCGCAGTCGAGATACCGAGGTGGCGCGATGAGAGGACCGAGCGCGCGATGAGGACCGGAGGCGGCGATGTCGGCGCGGGCGATTCTTTCCCCTTTCGCGAGAGCTCGGGAGGAGAGGAGGGATCGAGGGGAATGGCCGAAGGGGTACGGGATCGAGGGAAAGGCCGAAGGAGTTAGTTGGAGGGCAATTGCGGGTAATATCTTCGAACTTCAAAGGGTATTTTCATTTTACAAGATTGGATTCTCACGAGAATCTGCGGGAAGGCAGCTCCTCGTTGCTAGTACATTGTTTAGACAGCTCCTCGCGAGAATCAGGATCTGGTTGCTTTGAGAAGTTGGGTGTTTGGCATGGCTCCACGAGAATCAACTGAGAAGCTGGGAGTAGAAGTTGTACCAAACAGGTCCTATATCAGTTTACTGTTCTCTTTGATACTATAGCACTCGATCTAGATCATTCATTTTAGATCGTACGGCGAAGATAATGCCTAATGCTAGTCAATGTAGATCCTTTGCATTTTTCTCTTCAATGCAGATGATCTATTTCCACGTGCATGATGGAAAAGCGGAGTTTTTTTTGCTCTTTTGGCGTGTTTTGACGATAAAATAGCAAATCTAGCCTTCTCTCCACTGAATTGGCAAACTTGGGACCGCAAAAGGATAGGTAGGCGACATGAGTCACCTGCAGTGCTCCTAGGGCGCTAGATGTACTTACCGCTCATCCAGAACACTTCAAGACACATGACGCGCGCAAGGTGCACCTCATCCTCCCGTTGCTGTCCCGGTCAATTGCAGGTAGTTGTCACACGTGCCAGGGTCTGGTCAAGTCACCATCATGTTGTTGTGTCGTGTCGCACGCCTGGTCCCTACAGCACATTGCCACTCACTCGGTGCACATCACGAGGCCAGCCGCTCGCCCGATGCATTGCACCGCACTATCGTGCGCCCGAAGCGAGCTAGGTTGTCTGCCACTGTAGGGACTTAGGGTTAATTGCACCTTCAATGTTGTTACTTAATGTAGTGTTCGCACAACCGATTATTTTTTAAAAGAGAACGAAATATTAAATATAGAAAATTAGGGAGTTAAATTTAGAAGATGGGGTTTGAATTCCGACAATAAGACTTGGTAATGTAGGCGCGAATTACATAGCGTGCAAGGTTTGATTACGTGCATATGTTTGCACCGCTACTCGTAGAGTACAAATGACAACATGCACAAATCATTATGCTGATCTACACCTAAGATACATGTACATTTTGAAATAAAAAACTTGGGGATCGGGAAAGAAGTCTTGCGGGCATGCGTCCCATGCATCTGGACCCATGCAACGGTACCCTTCACCTTGTATAACTCCCATACATCCTGCCCTCGCCCATTCGTGAAGGTTACCGCCTTAATGACAAGCTTCTTTCTTGCTATCTCCGTGTCGAACTCCCTTAAGATGTAGCCCGTCAACTTGTCAATACTTATGCCATTCAGGCTATTTGCCCAGACCACCTTAAACTGAAATCTTGTCATGTCCAACCCACCCGGTCTGCCCCATATGAGATCATCGTAAAAAAAAACACAAGCAAGTCTTGTATGCTAGACATTACCTACAACCATAATAACCTAATACACTTAATATCCATGTTTCCAATAATTCACCATTTTTTAGTACCTACGAATTAAACGAGCTACCCAACTATTCACATATTTTTCCAACATAGCCAACAATTGTGTTAAACATATTCGCAACATTTACCAGAATTTTTTTCAGATGCACTACACCATTATTTTTACACAATATGTGCTAAACATTTTATTTGTACATAATCACCTAAACAGTTTGCGTTATTTAATCTATATTTTCCTACATCCCCAAAGCAACTACACTTTGGTAATCCTTATCTAATTATGTTACAAAATCAGTGGCTAATTAACAAACTACTAAATTTGTGCACAATGTATGCAAAACATTTTATTTGTCGACAATCACCTAAATAGTTTACACTACTTAATCTACGTTTTTCTACATCGCCAAAATAACTAAACTTTAGTAATCCTGACCTAATTACGTCAAGTAATCAATGCATAATTAACATACTAGTAAATTATTGTCGACTATCTTCTTAATCACGCACACCAAAAATGTCATAACCATCAACGGCCATGTTTAAATATTGTTCCCACATGGCCAACAATCGTGCTAAACACATTCGCAACATGTACCACAATTTGTACACAATAACCTAAACAATTTGCACTTTTTAATCTACATTTTCCTATGATCACCAAAGCAACTACACTTTGGTAATCCTTGTCTAATTATGCTATCTAATCAGTGGTTAATTAACAAGCTACTAAATTAATGACGAATATATTCCTAAAAATGCAAAAAAGGTTAATCAAACACTAATTACACAGTTAACATACATAATGCATGCGGAAAAAAATTGTCTCTTCTCGAAGATCTTCGTTTGATCTAGAACTTTTCTACTAATACAGCCACTAAACACTACTCTAAAATTTCTCAAATCGGTAGCGAAATCAGAAAAACATTCAGCCGAACGCTCTATCTTTCGCTTGCTCCTCTCTATCCCTCTACGATGAGAAATTGAGGCTGGTGTGGGGGGTGAGAGCGATGGTTGTAGCCTTTTAAAACCACGGGGTAGCTACCTCCAGGGCTCTGGGTGAACGGCAGGGACGCGACCAGCCGACAATGACGCGTTGCGATGACGCGACGGGGCAACTAGATCGGGCGTTGCCACGCACAGTAGCAACCGGCAGGGGACCGAGTAAGCAACAGCGCGCTGCAGGTAGACCTGTTCAAACCCCGGGCCAGGCTAGGAAAATCCCGGCTTTGAATGGGCAGGCCCGGCTCGGCCCGAAAACTATGTTTTCCAATAAAATAATATTATGTTGATTCATATTTAGAATAAAAAATAATATTTGATTCATTTCGATAATAAACAAAAAAAAATTTATTACCATTATTGGGCTTTTCCAGGCTTTAGATCGGGCATTTGGGTAGAAAATCAAGGCCTGATCTCAAAAAATTCAGGCCAGGTGTAAGATTGAGGAGGCCGACTAGAGGCGGGTGAATAGACGGTTTTAAAAATCTTTAGGATAAAAATGAGTTTTATGCGGAATTGTAAATCAATTCGGTTTTGCACAAATAAAGCCTAAATCAACTAGTCTTTACTAGGTGCACCAACAATTCTAAGACTATTGATATGATAGCAATTATACAAATACAAGTAAGCAATTTAATTCTAGGAATGTAAATTGCAATAGAGTAAAGCACAAGAAGGCAAACCACGATGACACGATGATGTTTTACCGTGGTGTTCGGAGACTTGCCGGTCCCCCCTAATCCACGTTGAGGTAAGCCCAACCACGTTGGACCAGCTCCACAAATTAAGCCAATACCTCCGAGGTAAGTCCAACCACTTAGACCGGTTCCAAAATGAACCAACACCTCGCTCCACTTGGGGTTGCTCTTCCTCCACTCCGAAGATGGCGAGCACCAAGCCACTCACAACCGTTGGGCCTTCTTACAAGTTTCTTGAGAAGATCACCGGACCACGACGCCTCCACGCCGTCTAGGTATCGTCCAACACCAAGAGTAATAGGCCAAGCCTCTTACTTGACTCTTACCAAGTGCAACGCATGCACAGTTGGATACTCAATCTAATTCTAGTTGCAACACATGCAACTAGAGCTTCTCCCTTTACTCACATGGTGCAACGCATGCACAATTGAGAGGAGAAGGCTTGCTCTTAGCTCAACAGAGTAGAAATGGCACACACAACACTCAGCAACCTCACCAACAACAGCAGCAACAGCAGCCCTTGCTCCAACTGGCCAAGGTGGGTATTTATAGCCCACACACAAAAACTGGCTGTTGGAACCAAAGTATGAAAAGAATCAGCAAATGCAGTAGTACCACCAATCAAGGCCAGTATTACCGATCTACTCTAACGGCTATAAAACTAACCGTTGGACACATAGGAGCAAGCCAAACCAGAAAGCACATTCTCTGGAAAAAAACGTGCCGCTCGATAGAATTGGTACTACCGCCATGCGGTAATACCACAAAACAAATGCAATCATACTGCTCCACAAAGGAGCAAACCAATCCAGAAAACACATTCTCTGAAAAAACCCGCTAGATAGATCGGTACTACCGCCATACGGTAATATCGCTGAACAAATGCGGTCATACCGCTCTAGGTCTACGACCAGATCATGACCAGGTCTACGACTAGATCACGACCAGGTCTACGACAAGATCACGACCAGGTCTACGACAAGGTCCTACGACTAGTGTCTACGACCACTATCTTCGACCAATGTTTATGACCACACAGGTCTACGACCATGACCAGGTCTACGACCAGTGTCTTTGACTACTGTCTACGACCAGGGTCTATGACTAGTTGCGGTAAAATCACCAACAGCCTGGAAACACAGAAATTGCATTCTGCTTCAACTCAAATTGCAAAACACATTTGCCAATTTGATGCGCGATGCAAACAATAGTTAAAGGCGAGATTCTCAACAAGTTACAAAACACATTTGCCAACTTTAGAATCATACCACAAGGAATAAGGTACATGGACTTAAACTATTTGCAAAACACATTTGCAAATTATAGTCTCATGCTACAAAGATTATGCATGAGCTTCAACTATTTGTAAAACACATTCGCAAATAATAGCATCATGCCTAGATGAGCTAGAGCAAATGAGATTGAGCTATCAACACATGATGAGACTCAAGCTACTAGACAAGACTCCTCTTAATAGTACAACAACCTATACTAACAATCTGGTCTCCAACCAAACACCAACAAGAAACATGCATGAGCCTCAACTATTTGCAAAACGCATTCGCAAACAATAGCATCATACCACAAGGAGAAGGTACATGGACTTCAACTATTTGCAAATTATAGTCTCATGCTACAAAGATTATGCATGAGCTTCAACTATTTATAAAACACATTCGCAAATAATAGCATCATGCCTAGATGAGCTAGAGCAAATGAGATTGAGCTATCAACACATGATGAGACTCAAGCTACTAGACAAGACTCCTCTTAATAGTACAGCAACCTATACTAACAATCTGGTCTCCAACCAAACACCAACATCGGTAAAAGATTAGGAACACATCCTTAACCCTAGTTAGTCATACCTTTGTTTTGCACATCTCTTAAAGCTTGATGATGCACTTCTTTACTTCAAATTCGGGTACTTGACTTGAATATCATTAACATAGGATAATTTCCTTAACTTCAAGTTCTTGACTTGAATATGTATCAACCCATGATGCACTCTTTCACTTAATCTTCATCAACACATGATGGGTATTCTTTTGACTTGATGATCAACTCATAGTCATCTCCTCTTCTCGAACATCATAAACACATGATAACTTTCTTTTCTTCGAGATCTTAATACACATCAACACATGATGCATCCTTTACTCCAAGCTCTTAATTTGATGACGATAAACTCATGATGTCATCCAAAGTGTCAATCATCCTGGAACATAACCTATTCATCCTTTGCCCTAGCTAGTCATACCTTTGCCTTGCACAACTCTTGAAGCTTGATGACGCATATCTTCACTTCAAGACCGGGTCATTAACTTGATAATCATCAACACATGATGATTTTCTTTGTTTTTGGATCTTGATATGATGCTCATCAACACATGATGTCATCCTTTACTCCAAGCTCTTGACTTGATGACGATCAACTCATGATGTCATCCAAAGTCTCCAATCTCATGGAACATAACATATTCATCAAACTCATAAAAAAAATATTAGTCTCACAAAATGATTGTCATTAATTACCACAACATACTATTAACTCGTAATGGTGGTATAACATACTTCAATCTTTTCTTCTTTGGTAATTTATGGCAACCACCACAATTATAAATAATTGGATGTAAAAACATATGAGTATATATGAACTACACAAGTCTTATATACTCATTTGATATGTTTCAAAGTAAAGATCCTTAAATCCTTAATATATGTGGACAAAGGAATATGGATCAATACTAATGAAACCACAAAACATAGAGTGAACTCTCCCTAAATGTGTGCATACACAAATGTGTAATAAAAACATATGCACATATTCAAGTTAGACTTTTGGTGGAGTTCAACATATATTTTAGATCCGAGGAATGCAACAAGATATAGGAACATGATATCGAATGCATATCTCTTTGATTTTTACCTTTATATCCAATTAAGACTAAACAATGGGTATAATAATAGAAGTGTTAGTCTCACAAATAGATTTATCATTAATAACTAAAATACTCCATTAACTTATAATGGTGGATCTAGATTCTTCACCAGGCCACGGGGTCAGGCCCCTATGAACAAGTCTAGTTGTAGGGCTTCGGGTGCACGGTAGGCCCATACGGCGCACTCGGTGCGCGACATGTGGCTGTAGTGCTCCGAGTGAGCGGTAGGACGCTGCAGCTGACTGGGAGCACGACACGCGACATGTATCGTTTGTCAATTCTTCTATGGTGCCATTTTTGACAATTCATAGGGGAGTGAGTTATATTTTGTATTTCCTTGTGAAAACATATCAAAAGAGCAAAAACTCTTCAAAAGCGGTGGTGCCACTATGATTTTGTTTTATTTAATCTATTTTTAAAAATATTTTAGAGATAACTTTTCCCTAACTTTATTTTCCAATTTGCTACGGAATTCGGCTTGGCAAACGAGTGTTGTCACACCACCACTCTTGACGTGACAGGACTTAGCACAAAAATAGATACGTGTTGGCTCGGTGAGTTATTGTGGTAGGTTTGGTCACGCCACGGTCGGTGACGTGATAACATAGTTTGGTTGTGTCATGAGTCATAGTGTGATTAAAAAGATCATAATTAAAAATAAAATTAGAGAGATGTTATTTTTAAAAATAAATTGAAAAATAAAAAAAGCTCTGCCGCTATCCAATACGAATCCGCTGCGACGCTCAGATGCACTGCAGTTCAGAGCGCGCGTCACTTGCATTTTCCGAGAAAACCTATTAATCTATGCAAACAGTAGCGCATGTCATTTCCAAGGCAAAAGCACGTTGCGCCACTGGCATTGTGGGAAGTGGTGGGTGTGGCCAGCTGCCGCGGCAGCGGCAGGGGCATGAGGAGGCCACTCGGATTAGACAAACAAAAGCGAAGCGAAGATGAGCATATCGTTTAAAAGTGGCAAATCCAGAAATTGGCCATATCTTAGGAGCGGAAAGAACATATGCTTAACGAGAACCCATTACCGAATATTAGGTTAACAAAAGGCCACTGGCCTTCCGCTTTGGCTCTAATGCCGATGGCCCATGCATGCACCCGGCCATGCTCCCATGATTAAGAAAAAGAAAAGGGATTGCTTTAAAGAAGCATGTACTTACTTGGAGAAGCAAGCAAGCAAAAGTTTTACTGCTACTACTGGTCACCAACCAATGTTGCATGCAGGGTGAAAATAATGTATATAGATACTAGGCCGATGATTAATTCCACTGCAATGGATTATTTATAGTCTTCCATTCCTACCTCCCTAGACAACTGAAAAGATGGAGATATGATGGAATGCTAATTTAAGCAGTCAGTTTCTTGACAAAAGAAAGTTTGACAACGAAAGGAACAAAGCACCTAAACCGGCACACTCGGTCCCATCACAGGATAACCTTTTTCTCAAAAATACAGACTGTACTACCCCCGTTACCAAACGCGTTTCTGCCCAAGATGCTTAGAGCTCAAGCAGCGCTGATATGAGTTACTTCCTGTTTTTTATTTGACAAGAGGGGTGCCTCTCGTTTTCACCTCAAGATTTACACAGCAGAAAAGAATGTCTCCGCACGCAGCCTTTCCAAATCCTCTCAATGCCTTCGCACGCAGCCTTTCCAAGCCCTCTCAAACAAAGGGATGGAGCTCTGAGCTAAACTCCAGCTCTCCTTACATGAGTGGCAATGATAACCCATACCCCCTGCTACCAGCTTTATCCATGAAGGAAAAGGCAGGCATCATATTTCTTCAGTAGGCATGCAGAATCAGAGCTCTTCGAGTGTGCGTTTTTATTTGTACCAAGATCTTATCTCTCCGGCACATAGCGGCGGAGCTAGGAATTCAACGTTGAGATGTACACACGAAGCAACACCTGGTACGATTAGTTCAAACTACATATCACCCAATGGAACAAGAAATTTGTCTGTTAGAAGTCACCAAACATCAAGTAAAAAAAACAGTGAAAATAGTCAACGAGCATCTTTTCATATGTCACCACTATAATAATCAATTTGGAAAATGACTTCTATAATAATATGAAAATGAGAAAAATGGATGCTGCTCCATGTACTGATTTAGTATTGTAACAACATTTTACTATTAAATCTTAATCAATAGAAGAGAGGGAGAAATGAATGGATGTGACCTGTGAGGAATGGATCCTTTCCCATGAACTCACCACCATGCACACCTGCAAAACCGTTGGCCTTAGTGAGGTCGTCGCCCACCATACACCCTACTAACCGCCCTGCGCCGCCCTGTCGCGATGTATTGCCGGCCGCGACGTGTGCACACCAATGTCCCGTCCAATTTCAATCTGATTGAATAGCATTAAGTTTGCCATGAAAACAAAATCAAAGAACCCCAAGACTGCCATCATAGCATGGGCATTCCCCCTTCAGTCTTTAGGTAGGAATCATTTCCAATCGAAATCAAAAATCGAGCCATGACTTATCGTGGATGTGTGCTGGTGAGTGCCGTGTCTGCTGTTGCTACATGCTGCTCCCACGCCGGCATCACACCGCTGCTCCCACTCTGTGTCGTTGCTCCTGCGTCGTCTGGCGAGTCGTCGATCCACAGGGACCAGGTGGGGAGGAGAGGATCACTGATTTAGGGTTGGAGATTGGGGAGGAGTTGGAGTATTAGAAATGGAGATGGTTGTGGGTTGGTGGGGGCACTAGCGGGCCATGGGTTGTGAGCTGGGGATGCACACTAGGAGTACTACGAATATGGTCCAAATGCAGAACTGATCCCTAGAAAAAAAAATTCAATTTTTGGGTGTGCCTGGTCATATCGGGCACCCATACTGACTCCACCCATGCCGACACCACACGCTAAAGAACAATCGGAAAATAGGTGCCAAGCAAGCAGTGGATACTAAGTGAGGTACCGACACTAAGTGGAAAAAAGCTAGGCGGTCCCACCTGTCAGATGCGCTCGGCCGCTCCATCTTGCTAGGATGCAGAGGTGTGGCCGCCGCCTGATCGAGGTTGGGGAAGACGCGCCTGCCGCAACCGCCCGCACACCCGAGGTTGAGGAAGAAGTTGTGCCGCGCCACTCGATTTGACATTTCCGCCTCCGCATCGAGGTTGTACTCGACCGCCGCGTCGCGATTTGCTGTTGCCACCCGCCCATCCGCCCAAGGTAGAGGAAGACGCACGCGCTGCCGCCGAATCGAGCTCGCACATGCTCAACCGTTGTCGCGCCTCCTATTGTAGCTGAGGAGGCGAGCAGACATAGATCGGGAAAGATGAGCAAGGGCGGGCCCATAGTGGGTCATGGGTGTTCAATTAAACACCCTTTTTAAAAAATACATTGTATATAATAGATATATTAAGTGCATATGTTGTTAGTTGGGACAAAACTATATATTTGTGTACACACTCCCACACCTCGCGCACGGCCCATGTAACACATTAGGCTATTTTTCTTCTCACCTTAGCCCACTAAACACTAACCTCTGTTCTCTCTCTCTCTCATCTTGTGGCTATCTCTATGGGGGGTGGCTCCAGCCTCCGAGTGGCGAACAAGCCAAGGCGCGAGCTGCGGAGGCGAGCAACGACCGGTGGGCGTAGTGTCGCGACGCGACAGCAAGCAGGCGTGAGGCAGCACAGGAGGAGCGTGCGGCGACGTATCTACGCTGGTGAGGAGAGAGGTGGCGCGAGCGAGCGGGCAACGACGCGACGAATAGGGAGGCAGAGAGCAGGCAGCTAAGAGGGAGCAACACGACGACGGGAAGGGAGTAGTGACTTTAGCTTATTGTTGTTATCCTCTCTCCGGATCTAGGTGTGCTCTGCCAACTCCACTTCTTCCCCTAGCTCTACTCTGCTCCGGCTCCATTTCTTTCTGGAGTCTAGTTGGATGTTGTATAAAAATACAATATTTTTCTTGGGCAATAGGCAATTAGTTGGATCCTTGTTACATATGTTTACATACTAGTTTTTGCTCCATGGAAGGAATATATAGCTTTCTCCTAGATGGGGGGGGGTTCTTGTTGATAGGGGGAAAAAATCAAATAATGGCAAGATCAACAAGGTGTGCAACTGTCATTGATATCTATAATTTGTTATTTAATTCATGCATTATGCTCGGCATATGTTGCCCATTTCCTCATAAGAAATCATTAATTTATATATATTTTTGTAACACACACACACACACACGTGTATCAGTGTTATGGGGGAAATGGCATGTCACAATATCGGCGTATCGGTATCAACGTAGACGGCCAATGTAAGACCTCGGTCCGTTCGTAGTGCGTCCCATGTGGTCCATGTGGAGTTGTGATGGTTGGATTAGTCATACATTGCTTATCTAAAGTGAGTTATATTAGCATATAATGTCTATTGGGTCCAAACGTAGCACCTCTGGGTTAACCCTTTTACACGAAACGATGATAAAAATGCAAGTGAGGTGCTATGTGTGCGCGATCCGCCCCACAATGGGATGAACATTGGGCGGATTTTGGGCTAGGGTGTTATAGATGGTATCAGTGCATCAACTTTTGTTACATGGGCGTGCAGGACAGGAGCGCTGGCATATGGCGCATGGCGCGTGTGGACTCGGAGTGGACATAGGACCTGACATATGTGCCAGCACTGGACGCACTGACGTGTACTGAGGAGTGGTTTTGGATATTTGCCTCGTGTGAGGTATGCTGCCGATGGTGTTAGCCCTTAAGCGGGGTGAATGTAATACCCGACCCGTTTGTAGTGCGGCCTATGTGGAGTTGTGATAGTAGGATTAGTCTCACATTACTTGTCTAAAGTGAGTTATAGTACATATGAAGTCTGTTGGGTCCAAATGTAGCACTTTCGAGTCAACACTTTTACACGAAGCGAGGACGAAAGTTTAAGTGAGGTGCTATGTGTGCATATGAGTCTTTAAGGGTGGTGAATGTAATAGCCCAGATTGTTTGTAGTGTGGCCCATGTGGAGTTGTGATGGTGGCATTAGTCTCATATTGCTTGTCTAAAGTAAATTGTAGTACATACAATGCCTGTTGGGTCCAAAAGTAACACCTCTGAGCCAATCCTTTTACACGAAGCGGGGACGAAAGTGTAAGTGGGGTGCTATATGTGTGCAGATCCGCCTAATAGTGGGTTGGGCATTGAGCAGGTCCAAAAGCAGATTTTGGACCAAGGTGTTACAGTCAATCTAACTCCGAAGACCCATCTTTAAAATTCTGGATCAATAACCGGAGATGACAGCGGTGGATGAGAGGAGAGAATGAATTTATTTTAATTTATTCAATGTGGGTTCTACCTGTGGAGATAAAAAGAGCTGCCAAACATTGGAGGTAAAAATGTAAAGCTAGTGCCTCTCCGACGGAACAATTCTTAGCACGACTGAAGATACTTCACGTTGTGGATGCCGGTCGTCTTGCAATAATATTGCCATGCACCACAGAGCCTGAAAAGAGGTTAGGCAGCAACAGTGCCCTTTTTAAACAGGAACAGTAGTTACTTTTGGGGAGAGATAGCAGTAGTCAGTGACGTGCATGGATTCCATCCACGCAAAAAGAACGAGCATGGAGCCCCCCAGCTGCTTATACTAGTAGTACTCCTCACCAAAGCGTACATCAAATCAGATGCTGCGAAACCGAGGGCCATGGATAAGGGATCCCAGGTAACATGGGCTTTTACATTGGGGAAAAGTTACAAAAAACCAACTGAGGTTCATCATGGTGGCGTTTCCGTGTCAGTGGCTAATTGGCCAGTTGTTTAGTGCATTGATCAAGGCAAAAGGTCGCCTACAATAGGCACAGCTCAGCCCTAACAGATGGTTAGGGCGACGACAAAGCCAGCGAAAGGTTAGCAGATGGGCAAATCATGGCTTGTTGTCCAAACTTTAGGAGGCTACTCCGTCTAAGGATACAAGATCTGTCACAAATTTACTCCCCACCATCGGCTTTCTTAGTTTAATTATTTAATAGAAGTACATCCAAAGGCTAACTATGCAGGATATGAATGATAAGTCTATCCAGTCAAATTCTAGAGCTACATCACCATTGAGCCTTCATCTGTAGATTACTGTGATAAACATTTCAGACTGCTGCCCATAAATGGAGCACCCTTTATTTGCCACTGGGAGCGCTCACATTTGCAAGTCAATGGAATACAGGTTAACACAGCTTACTCTAGGATCAGAATAGGGAACAACACTACAACAGGTCTCCAAAGGTATAGTTACGCTGTTTATAGCCTCAACAGTGTCAAATATTGACAACACTCTGGATCTACACCAGAAACATACCTATGCCCCCATGCATTAACTTTCTTCACCGTCCTACTTTTAGTACAATACAAGTGGATCATATCATCTGCATGCATGCTGAGCCTTGCAATCATCGATCTGTTCTTCATCACCCAACAAAGTCATGGAGCAAATGGCCACCGATCTCCTTGGTGAAGTGCCGGTCTGGCCTCCGAACGAGCCCAGCACATAGGCGTCACTGACGTCCTCCAGTCCGAAACGGTGGGCGAGGTTGAGCGGGAGCGCGGCTGGGAGGGGCTCGGCAATGTACGCCCGGTTGTTCTGGTGAAGGCCAAGGGTGAGTGAGACACCACCACCGTTCGCAGCACCACCGACGCCGACACCTTCCACCTGCTGGGGGTGTGACAGTGCAATGCTGTGGTGCGCGGCCAGCCCATTGTACGCGAAGCTCACCTGTCCTGGTATGTCATGGAGCATGTGGGGGAGCTCGTTTTGGATGTGCCGAGAGGATGCAGGGGTGCTGTGGTTCCTTGTCATGCTGCTACTTTGCCCTTGCTGCGAGTTTGAAGGATCGGAGGGCTTCCCGCTGCTGTCTGACGAATGCTCGGTTTGCTGCATGCCGAGCTGATTCTTGGCGCGAGACGAGTTCTTTTGCAGCTGCCGCATCTCGAGGTTGTGAATTTCTTCCACCATTGGCTTCCATACTCTAACCCTTGCATTGATAAACCAGTTTGATACCTACCCATGCAATGTTTGAGAACATCAGGCACGCAATATTTTAAAGGTTCTATAGCATTTTGATTTGACAGAAACGGTGCGTGGACTGCCAGATAAATTGTTGGCAACCATTGCTAGCGGCCAACATCACCTGATCAGTTACATTAACCTACAAAATTCGAAACATAAAATGGTTGCTTACCTGATTCCTTGTTAAGCATGTCTGTTTAGCCAGCATCTGCTTGTCACTATCAGTTGGGTACCTGCAATGTAAGCACCAACATGAGAATGATGGCACGTACACAATCGCCCGTGCAGACTTAGGACCACATATAAAGCATGAAAAATAAACAAACTAATCATCAGATAAAACTCGTTGCACATTACATGTCGTTAGGCAGTAAAGAATTCATCTTGTATAACGAACTAGTAGCCTGTTCGCCACTACTACATGCAACCTTCTAACCAAAAAAAGGTTGAGCAATGTCTCGAAGCTACATTAGAACATTTGCACCTAAAAGCAAGTTATCATGTTGGTTAGTACCTATAGTCAGTCAGGGTCCCATGACAAAAAATGTACTCCTTTCCAATAAGGCCTTGTTCAGTTTAAAAATTAAGGCACATCACATTTATGCATTACAAATTTTCATCTTAATTTTTTCCCCATCCAACCTGTTCAAAGCGATTAGTGAAAACAACAATAAGATGGTATATATTGCTACAGACTAAATGTACAAAGCCGATAGCCATGCACCCTATATATGTAACGAAAGTGTAGAGGTAATTTGCAGCTCAATCTCGTTCAAACTGATGTTACCATGAACCAGAAATGACCACCACTAGCAAAAGCAGCGGCTATAATGACAACGTTGTTAGATTTTGATAGGTGCCTAAGATGGTTGCAAATAAATCCCACTTTCAAGTTGTTGAACAATCATCATGAGCTAAATATAAAGTGGGACCCATGCTGAAATCCAAAAAACAGGCATCTAATGATAGTAGTTCAAAGTCATATCAGACAGTATTGAATCAACAATAGGAATTTAATGTGATGGAAGGATTTTTTTTTTCTTTTCCACAATGCCTTTTCTCCTGTTGACTTATGCATGCAACAAAGCATTGGCCAGTGTAAGCCATCGTTAGCTAATCTGCCATTTTAATGCAAGCGCACGAAAAAAATTAGAAGCTTTCAATAAAGCAAATGATTTTCAGCCATTGGTTTGCTTGCAACTATCTTAGGCATTTATCCCATGTCTCGGATCTATGCATGATTCTCACACTACCAGGAATCATGTTGCACAAGCAGCATATCATCATGACATGTCATGTCACTGCTACCCGATGGATAAACAGGTGCATTTGCCAATTGCAGGCATCGTTGTTATACCGTAGTGATTTAAAAAAATTGCAGATCGATATTAGTACACAGTACACAGTCCCCACATTCAGTACTGTGTGCCTACGGATGTTAGTCTTAAAAAGATCAAGCTCTCACCAATTCTTAATTAATTTCAACGGAGTCGGATCTAATGATTTCATATACTTACGGGTGCAAGAAGTGCTCAAACAGCCAAGCGCGAAGAACGGACACCGCACGCTCGGGAAGCCCCCTTTGTGGCCGCCAAATATTGTGAGGCTGGCTGAATGCATTCACACTGTTCCCCCTCAGGAGCCCCGCGCCGCCTCCCATAAGCCCAAAGTTTGCCATGTCTTCCTTGCCGAGGCCATCTTTCGCGGCGACCTTGCTCGTGTTGCGCAGCTGGCTCAGTATCGTGCTCTTCAGATACCTGAAATGCTTCGACATCGTCCGAAGAGCCATGGAAGCGAATGGGGCGGCATTGCCCAGCCCGGCAACGGTCTCAAACGAGGAGATCACAGCTTGGAGCTGCTGATAGTATTGCTTGTATCGCTTGCAAACCTACAAGGTTGTGGTAGTTTTATTAGAACACAACAAGAAACGGCCTCGATCAATTAGTCGTTGCAGTCATTAAACGTATCATGTAGACACTACTTCACCAAAGCATGTCACTTCCTAATTAAGGAACTAGCTAGAATGATATCAAGCAACTTTGCTTAGCTAAATTAAAACCGGTGGACTACCTTTTTGAGAAGGAGAAAAAGAAAAGAAACTGCGACTATATAAACATAATCTTTCTACAGCTTACACTGATGGTGTACCACCAGTTTGAAAGGGGACAAAATCTAGGAATCTTATCAAGTAGCAACTTGAAATTTTCTATGGGATAAAATTAGAGCAACCTGGGGAATTCAGCTGTTCTAATTTCATGTACAGGAAATACTGTACTACTCTATTAATCATAAATCCGGATCAAGCTGATAGTTTTACAAGGGAAATTATAAGAACAGAACTGTTCAACATGCACAGTGCAAAACATTGATTTGAGACATATAATAAACAAAGAAATATATCCCAAAGAACAGATATAATAGATATCATGATCCACAACCATCATCAAATCACAAAGCACAAGAAATAAGCTGTGCAGCCAAAGTAAATAAAGATTCACAAGCTGCGTCCATGATGTGACCCTGAGGTGTTCGTTAGATTCTTCTCGGCAAGAAGAAAAAATTACATGGAAATAGAATCAATTTTTTCGTCAGGGAGAAGCAATTTAAGGTTAAGATAAACTCACGTCTTCCGTCAGGGAGATGAGCCTAGTCTTCCTCCACTGCTGCTCGGCGCCGGAGACCGTGACTGTCTCAGCGGCGGCGCGGTCACTGCCATCTATCTCGTGATTGACGTCTCCCGCGTCCATCGCGTCCATCTCGAGCAACCCGTCGTCGGAGCCACGGTCCACCTGCACCGGCCGGCCGCCCACGTTGCAGATCTCCTCGAGCAGCTTCTGTGCGGGCCCCAGGAACCTGGACCGCCCGAGCACGGCGGCGTAGCCCGTGAAGGGCCCGTACGGTCCCGTTGCCCCTCCACCGCCGCCGACGCCGAGCGGCCTCCGCGGAGGGGGCGGAGGGTTCGAGGACGCCGAGGACAGCGAGAGAGCGAAGTTCTGGTTCGGGATCTGGACCCCGCCCGGCAGACCGTGGGCCACGAGCTGAGCGTGCGCGTGCGCGTGCGCCAGCGTCGGGCTGTGCGGCGAGTAAGACGACGCGTGCGAGTAGAACGGTCCCGGGGGCGGCGGCCACAGGCCCGGCGGGGGCGACGATTCCGCGGGGTCGGGTGGGAACCGCAGCTTCTCGCGCCGGCTGTGCTGAGGCACGTGGTAGAGCTGTCCCGCGGCCTGGCCAAGCAGCAGGTGGTGCTGGTGCTCAGCGCCGCCGCCGTATCCGCCCGCGGCCGAGGACATGGCGGAGGGCCGCGCGCGCGGGCACGCACCTACGTGCAGCCTTGGGGCTCGCGCGACGTACGTACGTAGACACCCTGGAGAGAGTAAGCACGGAGAGAAAGAGAGAGCTAGAGAACGAGGGAAAGGAAGCGCGGCTCCGCACTTTGCGAGCGCCCGGCCGGGACAGGGACACACTGGCTTGCTTAGCAGCTGCTGCTTTGCCCGCCCGCACCGACCTGATCTGATGTATCTTTGCTTTGCGCTCGCTTTGGTGCGTTTTTGGTGGTGGTGTTCGGCTGTTGGGTTCGGGGTGCCTTTCTTTCTGCAAAGGTGCGCAGCTGCAGAGGGGGTGAAAAAGAGACGGGCCGGGGGGGGGAGGAAGGACGGGAAATGGTGAGCAGTGAAAGCGAAAGGCAGAAAGGGTGTTGGTGATGGTCTGATCGTGTGAGGAAGATGTAGAGCTGGATAAATAGGCGGCCCGGCATGGTTCGTAGCCCGACCAAAAAAGATAGTCTGTCGGGTTGGGCCGGGTCGGCACGAGTCCATTTTGTTTGAGGGATCGTTGCGGCTTATTTAGTCTGTTATGTCTGAAAAATTAAAAAAAATACAAAATACAAAAAATTAGAAAAATATGTAGAATTATGAAATAGATATAAAAATTGTAAAAAATGAGACAAACATATTGAAAACATAATAATGAGCTTTATTAATGTTCAAATGGCTGCCGCGTTAAAAATCTTTACCAAGTAAAAACTCAAAGGATAAGGAGTATAACCTATAGCTCTACATACATCCTTATTCTACATGTCGTTGTCTAGGTACATATTTTCGAACACCTCTGACAACTTTGAATTTTTCACTGAGTGTTGTGCTCGTGAATCAGCTTGTTCTCTGTCCTTCACAGTTGAAAGTATCTCCACCATCTCACTTATGAGACATGTTCTTCTCTCCTCCAATATTCTTCCAGCAAAAGACACTAAGATCTTGCCCCACATATTTATCTCGCTACTTAACCCCATGAAACTTCTTTTCATACCTTTGAAAAACCTCGTGTGATTGAAAACGAACTTCTGCAAAATAGTTAGCATAGTCTAGCCCCTTAGCATCACTAAGAAGATTAAGTACATTAGCAAATACTTCAATTTTAGCTCTATGATCTAAAACAAATACAAATGCATATACGAAAGGGAATTCTCTCAATATTTAAGGTATTTACTTTTCATAGCAACAACAGCCTCGCGTAAAACTAAATCGTTTTCATACCTTTTCAATTGCGTAGCAATCTGTAAAATACTATGCATAATGATAAGATATGTTGGATAGTAGACAGCGGACAAAGCAACAGTGACCTCATAAAAATTTAAAAACTACAGTATCCCTCAGCAACGAACTAATGTTGCTCAGTCAATAGTATAGTACCGTCAGTGCTCTGATAGTCTGTTTGAATAAAAGCAGAAAAAGTGCTCTTATATAGTAAAAGACTCTTAAGCATCAGATAAGTAGAGTTTCATTTTACTAGCATATCCAAACCGAACTTTCTTGGACGTACACCTATCGCCCTGCAAAAGTTCTTATATGCTGCTGTTCTTACGTTAGAATTATTCAAGAAAGATATCGCATCGCGAGAAAATTTAAGATACGTATTCAACCTCTTCAAACCATATTTTATTATAAGGCTAATAATATGACAAGCGCTCCGCTGATGTAACAAGAAGGAATCGACGTATGTACTTAACACCAGAGTAAGAATATTCATAGCCCTAGAGTTCAAAGCGGCACTGTCTAAAATAATTGAGAATATTTTGTCAGTAAGACCAAAGTCTTCCACGACTCTGATAATATAGTCCGCAATATTTATCACCTGTGTGTGATACATCAATTAATTTCAAATTTATAATTCTTTTCTCAATTACCCAATCATCATTAACATAATGAGCAACTACACTAAGATAATCATCCCTAGTCCAACCACTCTATATGTCCGAGGTCAAGGCCACCGAAAATGTGCACGTACTAAATAGTTCCTTTATTTTATTACAACATTGATTGTAGTATTTTACTAGATCCCTAGTTATTGTTTGTCTAGAAATAGCAGCAAATCTAGGATTATGCGCAGTCCTAATGTAAGTTTGGAAAGTAATAAACTCCCTAATTCCTAACGGTAAATCCTCGGAAGCAATTAAATGACAAAGAGATTGACAGGCTACCTCAGAATCGTAATCCTAGCTACGTAGCATACTGTAACATCCCAATTTTCTGAAGCTTAAAAACCTTTTGATTAGTTTAGTGTTAGGAAATTTCACCCAATATTTTATTTGAATTTTAATCAACCTTAATATGAACTTTCAATAGCAAAACTATTTAATGTAATTAATCCCAAAATAAACTATTGTGAAAATTATTTTATTTGGATTCTATGTGCTTGGATATATTTTCTAGATTTTTCTAGAATTTTTCCGAGTTCATTTGCTATTTTCTATTTGCCATTTGCATTTTTAGGTATTTATAAAATAGAAAATCTATTTAGAATCTCGGAAAAAGCTTTAGGCCAAATCTCCTTGAACTCGGCCCATTTCCTCTCGCCTCAGCCCGGCCTTCTCGGCCTTTCTTCTCCCTGCACCAGCCCGCTCATGCACGCTCTCTCTCTCTCTATCCGGTGGGGCCCGCATGTCAGGTTGTCGTCTACATCGCGTCTTCATCCTTGTTGCGCACGGTTTCGCTGCTGCCATTAAAGCACCTTGGAGCTTTGTTCGGCAATGAAGATTCTAACAAGAATATCACATGCGAACCGCGTCATTTGATCTCCCTTATCTCCCCGTATCCAAATCTAACCAAAATCATATCTTGTACCCTCTTTAAACTCTGAATTCGCCTTGTGGCCGAAACGGACTCTGTCGCCGATACACCATATTAGCCTCGCCCTGAACCTATAAAAGGGCCCCAAGGACTGCCTCCTCACCCTCATCCAGAACCCCAAGTTTTCCCCACCCCTATAGCCCTAGCGTCGCCGTAATAGGAGTTTTAGGGTTTCGGTCGAAGCTTAAGGTTTTGCAAATTGTGCCGCCATCGTCAGCGCTCTGTCTATGTTGATTGCACTGCCAAGTTCGTCGTCGCTCAGGCTACCACCAGAACCCCTTCACGTCGTCGGAACCTCACCGAAGTCCATCCCTGACAAAACCCGAAGCTCTTCGCCGCCTAAACCTCGCCGCTGGCCGCCACCGTCATCTTCGACCACCAGTGAGCACATCAACACGTCCGCAATAGCCTCCACTACACACTGGAACCACTCACCGCCGATGAAGCGCCGCCATTCGTCGAGACCTTCGGAACACGAGCCCTCGCCCAATTTGTCGACGTGGCGGTTCACGTCATCCGCCAGCTCAGCTCCATGCACACGTGTCGCCTACGTGTCGTCCTCATCACAGCCGCGTCAGCACCCACGTGGCACATCAGATCTAAACCTAGATCCGATCTCGCATAGGCCTGATCGATGGTAGACCAAGTCTCTCTCTGGTGGTCCCCACTATTAGATCACTATTCCGTAGTCTGATACACCCGTAGGCCAATAAACCCCTTTGGGTGGACCCAGTCCATGGACTGCGGGTCCACATGCCAACCTCTGCACCATTTTTCCTGAATTTCTTTTAATTTCAAAAATTTAGGGTTGACATCAGCTCGCATCATATTCTGGGTTTTTCAGTAGAAAAATAATTCAAAAAATCCAGAAAAATCCATTTTTGCCTTTTTCTTTAGATTAGAACTTCCAAAAGCTCGTTGTTCCTCATTCAAACTCCGATCGAGCCCATTCAAAATTTTAAATTCATCTAAGTTTGAGCTCTATTTCACTGAGATTTTTATTTAATTTTTAGAGTTTGTTTGTCCCTCTATTTTTATTTATTTTTTATTTGCTTCGTTTGCGAGTAGACATTGCTACCTCGAGGGATTTCGAGGAAGAAGGAGTTCACCAAGACCAAGACCAGTACCAAGATCTATTCCAAGGAAAGTTGAACCTTTGATCATGTTGCACCTAGTTTTCTAAAATTATTCTGATTCAATTATTGCATTTACTTCAATAATTATTTAAATGCTTTAAGATTAGTTAATTATCCAAATTGTTTCGGTCCACCTTATCTGTTGTGATGTCATGATCTTTTGTCACCAACGTTTAAATATTTAGTTGGTATTATCATAGCACCAACGTTGGTTGGTTAGATTCGAGTAGTCTTCTTAGTCATGCTACGAGTCGTCACTATCATTTGAGTTGCAATTATAAATTTGACTAAGTGATTATGGAACTTTGTGATAAAATTGTATGTTGTGTGCTATTACTTATTGATGGCATGTATTGCACTTAACTAACAGGGTGGAAAAAGATTTAGATTGAGGCAAGTGGTGAAAACTGTGTGATATGGTCGAGCTTTATAATTGAGAAGGATAATCTTCGTGGCATTGTTAGAAATTGGAAGTCTTGGCTTGGTCAATTCAGGACTTAACGTTGTGTGCTATTGAATTGAGCCTTACTGTACGACCACATGCCTGGTATGGAACATGCCTAACTTAGTAAGATACGGATTCTCGACATTGACTACTCTGGTTGTAGGTTAGGTGCTCAATGATGGGCGGAGGTGTGGACTACCATGTAGGCCACATTTATGAGCGGTTCGCCGCTTTCGTGTCGAACGGTGTATGTCATACCAAAGCGCTGTGTTGGGGTTGGTGTGACGGTAAAACACATCAGCAGTGTCAATTGTTGAGATGAAGTTTCGAAAAAGTTTTATTATGATTAGTGCTAGCTACACTGATTATATCATGTGGGTAAAGTGTACAATCTCTGCAGAGTGTTAAACAATCTATTCGAATAGCCGCGTCCGTGGTCATGGACATGGTCGGGAATTTCACACGAAGGGTAGTTTTCATAAAACATTTGGGAAGGGACAAGTGCGTGAATTATTTCATGGTTGTGTGAAAGAATTTGTTTAGGCTTTGTGTTCTTCGTGAAAACAACTGTTAAATTATTATTGTTTATTAGTATTGAATTATGTTTTCAATCTATTATTGGTATTCAATCGCAAATATGGCTTTATTGCAAAATAACCACGGAAACCATTTTACTTGTAATAAGCCATCATCTATATTTGCATTCTGTGATACAACTTGTTGAGTACTCGGAATACTCATTCTTGCTGCAATCATTTAGCTGAAGTGGAAGAATCATCGGCCGCTTTCGAGGAGGAGTTATAAGACAGTGCTGATCGTTTGGTCTTGATCTCAGTCGATTGCCTGTGATGAATCGATAGGTTTCCGCTGAAGTTTATTTTGTTCCGTTGCTGCTTATTTAATTTCTGTCAGCCCTACGTGGCTTAATAACTGTAAACTCGACCATAAGGCCAAAACCATTATTTGCTATTCAAATTAATCGTTTATGTTTTTATTCGTCTTGTGTGGATCGATATTCATCTATGTTGGCACTATGTGTACTAGCATGATCTTGGACTACTACCATTATACACAGTGTACAGAATTGCATTTTTGGGTCCCCACAGAGGTGGTATCAAAACTATATTGACTGTAGGTCTTGACCTTAGTTAGATCAGCCGTTCTTAGAGTGTCCAAATGATTTTCTAAAGCAAAAATTTGCAGATCTGAGAATGAATTATGTAGTTTTGCTTTGTATGTTTATGGGCATTTGCAAATCTGAGCTTGCAGTGGGCTAATAATTTATTGGCTTGTATATTGTGCTAGAAATTCTGAACATTTATCATTTGCAATATGCTGGAAAGATTGTAGTAAGTTCTCTGGAACGATTCAATGCTTAGTGGTGCTCTATGTACTATGGCATGACAGTAGCTAGTTGATAGTATCTATTTTTTGAGCACTTGACAGTTCAGTGGCTAATTTATTTTGAGAAATAAAATTGGTAGTCCTTGCTGTATATTCATGCAATTCAGCATATTGTACATTGACAGTACGAATCAGTATTGTCATTCATATTGCAGTATATTCATGCAATTCGGTAGCAGCATTTTCATTAGTAAAGCATAGAGGCACTCATTTAAACATAGTGGGAATGGTTGCCTCTGTTGGAAATGGACATGAAGAACAAACACCTTGTCATGAATAGTGGTTTCCTGCTTAGTTGATTATCATCAAATAAATATGTCACTTCATTGCAAATCATTATTATTGCTACTTGATAGTAATCTAATGTGTTTCTTGTGTATATTCTGGTTTTTCACTTGTGAATGTATATATTCCATGTAATCTTTCTTTATCATATTTTTTGTTGCTTTTGCTGTTATAATTCAGAAGATTATCACATTCATACCTTAATATGCCATCTTTAATTTACTGCATTATTGGTTTACTCATTTCTAGACAACTGTTGTGAGTCATGGTTATTGTATATTTGTATCTCATTGTATATGGCTCATTGTGATTGTAGATGCAAAATTCTTATATACTAAATAATTTAAAACCTGGATAATAATGAATGTATCACATGAAAATTTCTCCATGCTAATGTTCAGATTTATGAATATATATTGGTAGCATCTTCAGTGTTGGTGCTCTGTAATTTTGCATCTTTTGTTGATAAGAAATGATGCATCTGGGGTGGATTTGATTTACTTGGTAGTTGACACTTAAGGAACATCCGATTTATTATGTATTTGCTGCATAATTGAGTTGTAGTTTTATTTAAGATTTGCATGAATGAATTTTTCAATGGCCATTGACTCATTGTAAATTAATGAATGTATCACATGGAGGGGTAATTCAATGCACATGAGCAAATTTTAGTTTTATTTTTGCGGGTACGTGTGAGGGTGGGGGTGCCTAACACTGTCGACGCCGGTCCCAAGCCCAGAAAAAAGTGGAGGGGGCATGAATTGTCACTTTGTTGTACTGAACTAACTAATCTGGATGCCTCAATATTTGTAGAAATTTGTTCGGTTATTCTCAATGTTTGTGTCTATGTAAAAATTGTCCATAGTTGCCTTCAGATAAATTTCAGAATAATGATTGCAGTGGTTAAATTTTTTAGTGGTCATGTTGTTTTTAATAATTATTTATTGTAATATTTACTCATTGTAATAATTGTTTTAGTTGTATTCATTATTCAATATAATAATTATTTGTTGTAATAAATATTTATTGTAATAATTGTAGTTAAATATGTTAATTATGATTTATTACGTTGTTTACGGTATATTATCGTTAATCTCGGTCAATATCGGTAGTTCTCGTCGGTCAAAACCCAGGGACTAAATCTCGGCAGGTAGAGCGATGTCGATCGATTCTGGAAATACCGAAATTTTTCGTGAAATTAGCCAAAATTGATTAAAAATCGAATTTGAATTTTAAAACACGAGAAAACCGGCAGATTTTATTTCGGCACTCACCAGTAAATCGATTCTGCGTGATAACCCACGATTCGCACGGTTTTGTTTCCATGGTTCTTGTCAATTGTGGTATTTCTCATCAATTGTCGTTAATCATAGTTAATAGTCATCAATTATTGTTAAATGTTGTTAAATATTGTTAAATGTTGTCAATGTTTGTTAAATATCGTTAAATGTTGTTAATTGCGTTAAACGGCATCAAACAAGCCATTTCTGTTCTTAGGGGCATTTTAGACATTTCATATCTCGGAAGCTGCAGTCAGACTACCTAAAAGCCAGACAGCCAAACACTAAATCAGAAAAGCTCAGCCATTCAGCCCGCAGCCAGAAAGCCTTACAACACAGTCAAAAACTGCTTTTCAGAAAAATAATAGGCCCTTACCCTCGTCATCCTCCACCCTGTCCTCCCACAGTACAACTCTCTGTTACCGCCGCAAATCGGCACTCCAAGTCGGCATTAGATCGACAAATCACACGTACGGCCGCCATTAACGCTGCCCTAAAACCCAACCTCTCCATTGGTCGGCGCGCGTGCCGTGCAGCCAGCGCCCAGGCAAAGCGCATTAATAATTGGACCCGAAGGTAAACAAGCATCCCGGCTGGGCCCCACCCTCCCACGACGCGATGTAACATTGCACAGCCCTGGCCCGCGGCCTAGCCCTTCTCCCTCCCGAGACCCCTTTGGGCCCACAGCCTTGGCGACACTGCCGTGTGGGCCCCCCGTCCCGTCGTCCCTCAGGCTCCTGTAGGAGTACTCGATAGGTACAATAGCAGGGGATTGTTACGTAGATTCCCCGGGATACGGGGGCCGCGCTACGGTCGTCACGTCTACGGGTGTCAGTGAGGGACGACGGGACACGTGTCCAATCCCCATACGGTGCAGCGTCATCCGGGTCTCTCCAGCTAGCTACAAGGATTCTAGTGCTACCTACATACGCGAAACAGAGCATGTGCAATATAAAGAAGAGAATTAAATCATAGAAAATTAAACTATCTCTCGTACAGTTGTCAACTGTAACACGAAAAATAAGATATATTGTATATAAATAAACTGTTTAAATCACAAAAAATTATACTTAGTGCTGAGGGATACTATAGACAATGTACCGTGAGCCACATCGCAAAATTAAGATATATCGTATATAAATAAGCTGTTTAAATCACAAAAATTATACTTAGTGCTGTCCATATAAGTCATAGGGATACTATAAACAACGTACCGTGAGCCGTATCGCAAAAAGAATTACATACGCGCAGGCCTAAGCGAAGCTACTCTACTGCTCCTGAACTCGGAGGTGACGTGGCTGCTGTTTCCATTTAACGTCGCATCCATCCTATCCTTGCCAATCTAGCGAAAGAGAGGAGAGAGGGGGTATACGGACGAGGAGTACTGGTACTGGACTGGACGAAGGAACTAGTCCTCCGTGGGTGGGCTTTTGTTGTTACTGTAGAATTTCCTGTAGTGCCAATGTAGCTGCAGCATCCGTGGATAGCCATGGATAGAGCTCAGCACCCCATCCCAGGGTTAGCAGCTAAGCTAGGCTGGCTGGCTATAGCTACTTGGAGTAAAGCAGGCGACCGAACCCCTACGGCATCGCGCACAGTTTTCCAACAGTGCCGTGGTACGGAGACGGACGGGGCATGCGGCAGTGGCACTGTGCTACCCGCGCTGGCCACTGTTGAATCTCTCGTGCATGGCGTCGAGGGCGCGCCGTACCGGCAGTCAAGCTGGTCGCGCTCGTCGTCGCTGTAAAGCCGGCCATCATAAGGGTCTGCCGCCGCTTTTACGGAGTAACATAGAGCGGGTGATTACCTCTGAACTTCGAGGGTAATTTCAAAATGAAGGCTGCGGAAAGCTACAGAAACTCTCTGCAGACGGCTTTCGGTTTTCACAGTTCTAACACGAAGCGGTTTCGGAGAAAAACAGTTGCGAAAAGCCCCACGATTGAGACGACTTCCGTCCAAAACAGGGCCTAAGTTTCTATGTTTTGTGGTATTAGGGGGTGCTTGGGATGGTTTCGACTTCGGATTTTCGTCCGAAAAAACTAGAAGCTGTCCCAAAAGGGGGGTTTTTTCAACCGACTATCTCAGAAACCGGAAGCCGCATTATATGTGAAAAAGCCGAAAGCCGCCGCTGGGCAGCTTCCCGAGACTTCTCACCACCCCCTTCCAACTTTGCCCCTCAAATTACGAGTTATTTACCCGCTTTTGTCACGAAAAAAAAACCTTAATTCCAACCTCCCATCGAACCCTAGCACCGCCTACGTCCTCCTCCTCCTCCCACGCCTCCTCCTTCCTCCTCTCTCCAGCGCCGTCGCCCCGGCCCGCACCCATCCTCCTCCTCCTCCCCGCGCACGGCGCCCTCCCCTTCTCCTCCCCAGAGCGATGCTGCCCCGCTCCCCTTCTTCTCCTCCTCCCAGCAACCGTCGCCCACGCCATCCTCCCCCAAGCGGTGCTGCCCCGCTGCCCTTCTCCTCCTCCTCCCAGTCCCAGCCACCGGCGCTGGTTCTCTCCTCCTCCTTCCCTCCTCCTCTGTTTCTTTCTGATATCTAGCAAAAAAAAAAACTCAATTACGAAGTTCTGTACTACGCTTTTGGTATCTTAGTGAAAGAGAAATGAGAATAGCCTAATCTTAGGAGTCAAATCGAAACTTGGTTGGTATATGTTTAGTTACTTGTGATTTTTGGTGCAACAAATATGTGTACAAAATTGTTAGATTTTCAGTGTTCTTTGATAACAAAAGGCTGAAATCTGAAAGTTGGATGCAATTTACTGCTGGACTATGCATTGACGGTTTACCGGTGTTGTTAATTTGTGGAGAAACTAAGTTTCGTCATGTGTTTTTTACATGCACCTATGGTAAGACTATATTTCGTGTCGTTTGTGTTTCTCTCGTGCAATGGATGGTCCTTAGCAGTTGTTCAGGGAGTATACCTTGGTATAGTGTTTGCATTATTTACATCTCTTCTGGTAACGTTTACTCATCTACAAATTTTTCACATGTGTCTGCAGGAGTTAAAAAGTTGTAAAACTGATCAATTCTTTTCTCATCATTTCATTCAAAGGGTTGACAATATCTAGCTAGCACGCTATTCTTGAAACTGCTAGCTAGTATACGAGCTTCTTTGTATCAGATTAGTATTTCAGTATGCGGAGAATTTTCCCTAAAGTAAAATTCAGGTGCACTGATCATTCCCGACTACAGTTGTAAGTCGGTACTCCTGTGTGCTAAATAGGTCTGTTGGAATTTTCTTTTCCCCATGGAAGATCAGATCAGAGTTACTGACCATGCAAATCTTGGATATTATTTGTTACCACCCGACTTTTTGAAAATAATAGTAGTAATACTCCATGTGCGTACTACTATGTTCCAGGAAAATAAATGAGTTCATCTTAGTGAAAATATCGACCATAAGAACATGATTCGTCTTAATTCTTCTGATTAACAGAGCTTAGCTAGTTGTCCATTTTTTTGTTAAGCTAGTTGACTGCCAAATTTATGACATATAAGGTATATAACTATATATGGTCAATGAAAAAATAGTACATTAAAGGAAGTGATTCTATGATATCACATAGAAAACTGATCAAATTTTTAATTGTTGATTGTTAAGTAGGCTGATTATCAGTATTTATACCTTTTATTCCATAGCATATGCATCTTTCATATATTTAAAGACCTATATAATTTCCTTTTCCAAGAGTGGGGAGATTAAAGAAGCACAACTCATATCACACACTGGAACTGTTTGTGCATTTCTCCACCAATGTTGCTAGGATTAGCGGCACCAGGGCCACCTCCGGTATGTACAGCCCTCCGGGGTCATTGGGCCCCTTCAGGGAACTCCTACAATGACAATAGCGACGCCGGCATCTTCCCGGTGACCGGAATGGCGAAGCGGATGGTGATCTTGGCTTGCCGCTCGCTCATGTCTGTATTTTAGGGAGTGATCAAGGAGACAAGACACCCTCTCCTACTGCTTGGGGATCTTGTTTCTTGGCACTTTTCTTCCAGTGGTAGTGGCAGGCAGAAAGAACCTTTCGATGGTATTCCAGTCAGGTCAAGAATTAGGGAGTAGGAGTGGGAGTTGTTGCTACTGCCATTTCTTTTTGCTTTCTCTGTTGTAAATTTAGATTCTACTAGGAGAGAACTTATGTTGACAATGATGAAAACTGGACAATGATGAAAACCATAAGTGTTACCGAATATTTAAATTATGAAGCATGTATTGTTATAGTTTCTTTTATCCAAATGCTTGATTGACGAACAGTTCATGCTAGTTATTAGTATTTAGTAAATGCTTGCATACTTACTTGAGCTGAGGCCCATACGGACTTTCTAGAGATCTTTTTATGTCAAGCATGCTTAGTTACATTTATTTGCACCAAACATCTAGCTGTTCTTTTCATGTGGGCCAATTTACTTGTTATTAGCATGAAATTGGACTGATGATACCCATTTTCATTATATTGTTCAATAATATTAGATTATGACATCTCTAGTTTTATTATCCTTTTTGTTCTGCCGCATGTTTTCAAGACATGCTTCTATCCAATTTTTGTACTGAATTACAAATTTAAACAAGGATGACCGATGTTTACTGCAGAATTCATAGGCAGTGTTAATTGTCGTTAATTACGGTGGTTGTCGTCAATTGCGTTAATTCCCGTCAATATTGTGAATTGTCGTTAATTACTGTTAGTTATCGTTAAATATCATTAATTGTCGCCAATTGTGTTAATTGGCATTAAACGATATCAAACAAGCTATTACTTGTCTCAGTAGTATTTCAGATATTGTTTATCTTAGAAAAACCAACATACCTAAAAATTCAACAGTTAAACTCAGCCTTATAACTCGCCGAAAGCCGTTTTTCATTAAAAAATTAAAACCAAACAGCAATGCACGGACAAAGCCGACCCATCGTAGGTCGATGATACCATTGATAATTTTGAATGCGAAAGGAACAGATTTGTTTATTATTTATTTATGAATCGGTGCTTTATCCGAACCGTACATTGGGCTAGCATTTATGACCAGTCACCCTTAAATACTAAGCCCGCCGTCTACAGTTGGTCAAACAGAAATGGCCGGCCGAAACACAACACTATTGATCCAATCCAAACAAGATACAGTCCAACACTTTGCACAGCTCGGGTTGACATGATTCGATCGGACGTGTCGTGCTTAGGTCAGCACACCGGTTCATCAGGCCGGTTGTGTGCCGTTTATAGTCCAGTCCTAGGCCTGGTACGACATGATGGGCGGAGGAGGCTAGGCACGATGGGGCGAGGAGGCGGCGGTGCGCAGTCTGCGCGAAGGAGGCCAACGTGGCGCGGAGGTAGCCAGACTCGATGGCGACTGGGTTTATCGTGTCTACCATTATAGTCAGAGCCGACATGGCATAGCTGAGAAATCGACATATCGTGCCTAGGTCGGCACCCTGGCCCCACGGTCCACAACACCATCCGTTTAGTTAGTCGAGCCGGCCCGGTACGGCCCAAATTAGACTCGTACCTTGCCAGGTCGGGTGGCCCTTTTGGACACCACCACCGTCGTCCACGTTTACTTCTAATTGTTGACTTTGACTAATTGAGTTTTGACCTAATATAATTTTAAAAATATCTAATTATGTAATATAAATAGGGTATAGTTAGATTTGTAATCAAATGTATCTTACTAATATTCTATATTTAAAACTATTTGATTTTTGTTGCTTAAAAAACGACGGTGAAAGTTCCGTCAAAGTCAACAGTGACATCTAAACGCGAGGTAGTGATTGTATTCTGAGCATGCATTACGTAACTGGAACTGACTCGCAACATGTGCAGGCGTGTAGCAGCCTAGCGTTCTTGTCGTGGTCACCAACTCACCGTTGCTTCGACGTACCTTTGTCCTACTAGGGCGGACGGACGGACTCCGGGCCGGCCGGCCGGACGAGAGTTTTATTACATTCACGGCGTAAATGTCGCCCCCTATATAATATATGTACGCATGCAATGCATGTACGCACTGCGCGGATTGAGCGTCTCATCTATTCCGCGCGCCAGTGCCCACCTCGGCGATTGGTCACGACTCACGAGACGTGGCTGGGGCGAAACGTCGCGCAGCGCTGTGCTGCTAGCTGCATGCTTTACTGCACGCCCACCGTGCCCACCCCTGTGCGCCGCTCGATCGATCACACGGGTGGCGCCTGTAGCCGGCTGGTACCAGCTCGTCCTGTTCGCTTTGTTTTCTTACCACCGCGCGCTGGGCCATGACGCCTTTGTCTTGCGCGGCAGAGGAGAGGAGAGGAGAGGAGAGAGGGCGAGTGGCGTTCAGACATCAGAGTTCACGCAGGCACTGGCACGGGGTGCCTGGCACCGGCAGGCACACGTTTGGATACACACGCTGGCGCTGCGACGCGGCTTCACTGCATCTGCGTGAGCACGACGACGACCAAGATCGCTGAAAGAGATTATAGTATATGGGAGCAGAAGACGCCCGAGTTTCCCGTCGAGCCCATGACACGACCTCCGATGCGAACAGGCCATGGGGGTACTGCCGTGTCTGTGTCTGCGTCTGCGTTTAATTTCTGTGTGCATGCATGGGTGGGTCTCTGCACGACAGCACCCCACATGTGCGTGGCGTACGGGCGTTGGAGGAGGCTTTAATGATCGGTCGATGGCTCGGGCGATGGGGTGGGTGAGCGGTGAGCCGGAGGGAAGCAGGCATGGCGCGCGGGTCCCAGGCTTTCCTCGATGCGTATGGAGTAGTACGTGCGTGACAGGGAGGAGGGTGACTGCAGAAAGCTTCCTGCTTGACATGATACGAGCACCTTTGGCTTCCGTTTTTAACATGTGCGCGCACAGCGCACCACTGCCTTGTAGTGGTACTAGTACACCATACATTGCAGTTCCCTATAGTTCGTATTGAGTGCCAAGTTTTAGACCTGTTTAGCATGAAGAAATATGTTAAAAGAGTTTGCGAAAATTATAATGTTCTTACAAAATTTCTGCGCATCGCTGTTAGGTAGTAATGTAACACGTAAGGCCTAAATATGTGCGGTACTATTGTATGTTTGTGTGCTGCAACAAGTGATAACTGCGAGCAGGGAAAGTACCGAGGCTCAAATCTTAAAACTATGATTCTGACATCTCTGACCCTCTGAGGCCCCTCTCTTTCTTTTGCCTGGTGTAAGAAACTGCTGTATGTATGTATGCGGTTGGTTTCTTCTCCCTCGTGAAGACAGATGCTGGCAAATCAAATCATACTGTCTGATCCGAGCTACTATCTCTCATGCATGCTTGTCCGGAACTGCAGTAGTAATTAACGCACAAAGTGATTCCCGTAACTCGAACACGTAACTCAACACAGACTGGGGGACTGAGGGTAACTGTACTTGACATGCAGCGGTGGGTAACGTGAAGTACAAGCGCAAGATCACTTCGCGGTCGTCGTCGTCACCTCGTCATCACACCGCCGTGATTTGACCCCGTTTTCTTTTGTTCTCGCTCTCCGATGCTTGAACAAAGAACTTCAAAAGATCTTTCACTGAATACGATCCGAGTGACCTTGTACTAGACCTTTGTATTGACCTGTTCAAACGCTAACGGGTTGGGACCGAAAAGCCTGGCTGCAAAAGGGCTAGATCTATTCAAACACTAGGTCTGAAATTTATTTTTTTGATTTAAAATTATTATTTTAGTTACTATTTGAAATCAAAAGTAATATTTAATTTATTTAAAAATAAAAAAGAATTTTCTTTATTTTTCAATTATATTCATCGGGTTTTTGACCAGAAATTCAGTCCCAAGCTCGGCTGAAACCGGATTCGGCTCAAGCCGGATTGTCCGCGAACAAGTCTGTCTTGTACTGTATATACAGGAGTATGATGAGTAGTTAAGTTTATCTAGCTCTGCAGCTAGCTCACAACTCCAGCTTCACGTACCCATGCGTGACTTCTCATACGTACGTACGTGCACGTCAGCGGCTATTAATTAATAATTAAGTTGGCCCTCTCCTGTTGCTTCACGCCATGTTCTTCCTCCTGCCCTAGCGCCGTCTCCATGAGAATTTACAGTTTAGATTTAGTTTTTGGATTTAATGAAAAAAGGAAAAACTATAAGAAGTATTATTTTGTTTTTTTAACAGAATCTCTGTATTACAAATAAGCTTTAGCGTGTGTAGACAGGTTCATTTCACAGCTCCATTATCAATAGCTAAGTATTGCATTGTTAATCTGGTGTGGAGCCCCCACATTTTTCAATTTTTCTACCTACACATACATTCTCAGATAGTCGCGAGAAAATTTTAGTCATATTGGCCGAGATGTATAGCAACAAAAAGCTACCTGCAGTATTCGTAGATCAATTCGGTGAACCATGCACACACCCATGTGCTAGCGCAACTAGAAACAGCAGCACCCACGTGTAATTAATTACTCTCTCAGTTCAGAAATGTACTGCTCTCTAGAAAATGTACCATCAAACTTTTCTAATTTTAACTAATGAAAAACTATTTAGATTTATCATGAGATAATAATATTATTAGATTTTTAATGATAAATATTATCATAATACAATAATTTTATAACTTTTTACTAGCTTAATCATATGAAAAATAATGTTAAAGTTAGACATTGAAGAGGTTCAAAACGTCGTACGTTCTTAACAGATGGAGTAATAAATCAGCAGTTGGTTTCGGTGTTACGCCGGAGACATGTCGAGCATAGTTGGCCGCTGTGCATAGCTATCGACCCATCAACGCGTTGCTCTCTCACGGCCAGGCCGTGTCACGTCATTTGCCTGTTTTTGCCGATAACTTGGAGGCACGCGCGTGGTGTCGCACACACAACTCTCCCGGGATTAAACAAAAAAAAAACGCGGCGAAACTAAAATATGCAGGTTGATTATGTGACATCGAGCAGGGCCATACGCACGTAATCCCACGGCAAAATGAGATATAGGCCACTCAAAAAATATGGAATAGAAAATTTAACACTTTAAAACTTAGCTCATGGATATTTTTATCCTCTCTCCACTCTCCACCCTTCTTGTCACCACTGCTTCTTGGGTGAGCTTCACCCGCACCGCCTCCAGCTCGCCGCGTCATCTCCTTTGCTGCCACCGTGAGCCGTTCCACCGTGGGCGGACCCTCAAGGGGTAATGGGTGTTCAACCGAACATCTATTTTTTTTTTCAAAAATATCTGGTATATTAGAGGTATATATTATTAGTTATGCCAAAACTATATATTTATGTTCACAAATGAATTCAGCTGGCACTCTTCACACCTCGCGCGTGGCTCATGTAATACATTATGCCCATATTTCTTCCTACTTCAGCCCACCAAACTCTAACCTCTATTCTCTCTCTCATCTTATGGTTGTCTGTGTGTGTGGGCCAGGGTGGGGGCCGCTCCGGCCTCCAAGTGGCGAACGGGCGGAGGCACGAGCTACAAAGGCGAGCGACGGTCGGTGGACACGACGCTACGACGGTAACGACGCGACAGCAAGCAGGCGTGAGACGGCGCTGGGCAAGCGTGCGACAGCGCACCTGTGCGGGCGAACAGAGATGCGACGAGAGCAAGCGGGTGGTAGCCCAACAAACAGGGACAAATGGGGTTCTTGTTGATGGGAAAAGAGCAAAAAAGAACTGGATCAGCAAGGTATGCATCTGTAAAAGAAATTGAAAAAGAAGGCAGGAGCTCTACCGATCACTATTAGAGGAAGAAAATAAATTTTAGCAGTCTAACTGCTATAACTTGGAACATAAAAAAGTGAGAAAATAACAACGATCAAGACCAAGCACAAGTTTTTTTCTTCAAAAAGAAGACATGACCTCTACCGATCAGTATTAGAGGAAAAAAAAAAGATTTAGCGGTACACTACTACAGAAAATGTTATCACGCACGGTGCCGAATCGTCATCACGTGGTCGAATCATCATCACGCATTCGCTCGCACCGTCTGTGTTTTTGTACGTCTGTGATAACTGGTGGTTATCACAGACGGTTAAAAAATCGTCTATGATAAGTAACAACACAGACGGTTCTAATAAACAAACCGTCTGTAATATCCACATATCACAGACGGCGATATTTACGAACCGTCTGTAATATCTATATATCACAGACGGTTCATAATTCACACCGTCTGTGATATATGGATATCACAGACGGGTCATAATTAGCACCGTATGAAATATCCACATATCACGAGCGGTGATAATTATGACTCGCTCAGTGATATCCATATATCACGACGGCGATATTTACGAACCGCTCGTGATATCCATCTATCACGCACGGCGATAGTTATGAACCGCGTGCGTGATAGCTCTTTCAAAGATAACTAATTTAATTTTGATTTTCGGCTAGCCTCAGAATTGCTAGCTATACCCTCTGAAAACAAGCGGCGTAAAATAGATACATTACGGATGAATCAATCATTGACACTCAAAGTGATCATTTAACTCAAAATCAATTCGACACGAATATGTATCAAATATTGGCTAGCCTCGGGAGTTACAATTGAATTACAACTATTCAAAGTGAATTACATTAATGAATCATTCAAGGTCGTTCAATGTGTTGGAGTAGTGAAACTCTCCGTTGGCGCTAATGATATCCGTCATGATGAAGGTGCGAGCTTCCTCGAACATCCGAGATCTCTCTCAACAAGTGAATCTAAATCTATATTGAAGATCCGTAGCTAGCAAGAGTGAAATAGTAAGCATATATATTTAAATTTATAATTAGGAAATAATTATTGCGAGATTGACCAACCTCGGGATCCTCCAACTTAGCACTCATGAGAATCTGCATATGATGGCAAACGTAGAATGCACATTCTTCTGCTTTTTGCTGATGACACTGCAAAAATAGAATTACATATATAGGTATAGTCAGTTCGAGACGCATTATTACGAAGTATGATATAATTATTGTGTTGTAGCACGTCGGAAATCGCGTCTGTGATTAAATGTATGCGTTCGTTCCCTTGTATAGCCCTCCCTCGGCAATATAGAAGATGAACGACCTACATGTTTCCAAAAAGTTAACCTCGGCCATTTCAAACGAAGGAAGACTACAATAGAGTTATGTATGGAGGAAATAAGCACACCTGTCGAGTACTCCTCGCACAAGGGTGAAGTCGTGACTTTTTTTCATTAGGGAATCAAGGTATAGTACCTAGTTCCTCTTTGGTATAATGACTAAAAGGATCCAGTGGTGCCTACTCATGTATGTCGCTTGAGTCATTAAACCTAAGTTCGTGCTGCGTATAAAGTACAAATGAAATTTGTATAGCAAGTAGTGAAACACTTACTTCTGGTTGTAGGGCACCATTATGTAGTCATTGTAGTTTTGAGCAAGCAATCCTGTCGTTATGTATTTCTCGACGTAGGATGCGTCTGCCAAGATGGTTTGCTCAGAGACCACGTGTGGGTCGAGGAAACCCACCGGTTCTTTCAATCGCCGGGCATTTTTAATCATGTATCTATACATAAGCAATGAGTGGTTATATTCGGTATTACGTGAATGTAGAACTTGATTGTACACACTTACAGTGTCCAGCATCGTAGAAGTGAGGCATCGAGGGCTTTGAGGTTAAATAGGTCGAATAAGTCGCCGAAGCCCACGACGAAGGGGTCGGCTCGTGGAGGAAATAGTCCTCCGTGTATCGATGATGATTCCATCGCACCCTTTCTCTTTGGTCTTGTGCAAGTACCAGGTATGCAAACTCTGACAACCTAATCCAACGTAGGCCAATACTGCGGTGGTCGCCAACGGACTTTCAAAAGAGTATTTCTTAGGGTTAGGAGGTGGAAGCGCCTTAATGTTCTTCGATTTCGATTTGTCCTGAATGACTTGCCCGCTACGCGTCCTCCTGTGAGACGACTCGGGAACCGAAACGGCGGCACACTTTTTTTGTTCGTTCGGTGTCTTCTCCACGGGAACCGATGAGGCGGGCTTCTGAAGCGAAGGTTGAGGTGTAGTCATGGAGGGTCCTGTTGGAGAGGCATGGTCGTGCCGAGATGGTTGGGGTAGAGTCATCGAGGTTGAGGCGCTGCGCAGGTCGAGCGATGTCCTTCTTGGGTCCTGTTGGAGAGGCATGGTCGTGTCGAGATGGTTGGGGTCGAGTCATCAAAGGTTGAGGCAGCACTGCAGGGTCCAGAGCGATGTCCTTCTTGGGCCACTGGATAAAACTGTACACGGCATCCCCTAGTGTTCGATGTAAATCGTTCGCGAATCTCAGTGGGACGACCTTAAAATTGTCATGTACCATGTCCACCGACCCTAGCGTAACCTCGCGCCACACGGGCACCGTCTTCGCACTATCCCTTCCATGCATGGATACGCCACCCCACGCCCAGCCTCAATAGACATCCCAACCATCCTCACTTGGAGCGTGCAGTGCGTCGGCTCCTACAAAACGATACGCAATTAGCTAAAGCGTCCTATAGGTCTATCTTTGGAGCATTCCAGAGATGTACATTACCTTGATGTTGTCGATAGGTAATTGGACGTCATCATGTTCATAACTGCGTGGGACGCAACGCCATCCGATGTTGAGGAGGTGGCTCCCAAAACAACGGGGCGGCTGCATCGGTTGAGGAGTAGGAGTTGATTCACTTGGTCCTGCAATCTTTCTATCTTTTCTTCAAATTTTGCAGTAAGCACTCGTTCTCTTCCTTCAAATTTTGTAGTAAGCACATGTTCCAACTCTGTGTCGTACTCGGCCTTGGATCTCTTCCTGCTCCTATACGTGCAATAGTTGTGCGGGAATCCATCCTCCAAGATACGTTAACCCCTTTGCCTCGTGTGCGACCGGGTGCTCCTTGTTTCCTGAGCCATAGATAGTATATCCTTCTCCTGCGCTTGGAAGGAGCCTTGAACATGCGGAACTCAATTCTTCTTTGCAAGAGATCATCATGTTATTATAGACATTATGAAGTTATGGACTTAATAACAACTAGGTAGTTCAAGACATATTTACCACACGGTTGGCCACATCCCGGTCTCACGGGTTTGTGAAAGAGATTTCGCCAAGACGTGGTCGATGCCTCGCTCTTAACAAGAGAGAGCGCTCGTCTGTGATCTCAGCAAATGGCCTTGTTGCGTTCTCGTCCTCCGCCACCTATTACGCGGTTTTACCCGCGTACCCAGCGGTGCCGAGTTTGTGGGGGTGAGTGTTCAGTGTCTGGAGAGCCTTGTGCGTCACACTTTCCTCAAGAAATTTGGGCGTCGTCTTCATTTGCACAAAGGCGTCCCATATATCCCGCGACAAGAATTTATACACCGTGAAGGGCGTTCGACCCGTGTTCACGTACTTTGTGACAAGCACGCTCTTGAAGGTCCTCCACGCCTTTCCGATCGAGAGCAACGCCTGCCGTTCCACGCGCGCCAGGTCTGCGGCTGGGAAAGTGAACGATTTTAAAATTTCGTCCCACAGCTCGCGTCTCCGAACATCCGACACAGTGTCCCAGCTCAGTGTGGTGATGGAGACCCGTTCCCTTCCAAGTATCCCGCACATGGTCCGGAATCTCGCCACTGCTTTGGGGGACTCACAGGGATCCCATTGGCATTGACCTCCGTGACGGTCATTAGGCCTGGAGGAATTTTCGATGTTCCTCTGCCATCTCACGTACATACCACTTTCCTCGGAGATCCAGACGCATTCGGCAAAGTCGATGACGGCGGCGAAGACGGTGCGGACGCCATGTCGCTTACTTGCTATCTATATATGCACGAAGCAATATGCGTAAGCTCTAACTGACCAGATTCAAGCAGATTTACTCAACTTAACCAAAAATGATGCACAAACGTAATATATAAAGAAGGATTGATGGTAGTTTGTGCTCTCAGAAAGAGAGTTGCAAAAGAACAAGTCTTTGTCATCTCAATCCTATTGTCTATACTCTTCATTAAATGAATATGATAGTATAAATTCAAACTATGAGATCTAAACAGACTTTGCTTAATCACAAATAATCTCAATCATTCTGAAAATGATCTTAACTATCACATTCAATCTCAAGATAAGACAAAAGTTCATCACAGAGCGAACGTAACAAAGCCCACCGATCAATTTCAGTTCACATATTATCAAAGACTATCAAAGTCACATCACAGACGGTTCGTCAACACAATAGAGCTCAAGAATGAACTAACAGTATATCAAATTGACAGTAGCATTCAACCGTCTGTGATAACTAGCATTCAACCGAAAGTAATAAATTAACAGTATATCAAATTGACAGTAGCAAGTAATACAATAAAGCTCAAGAATCAACTAACTATCACATTCAATCTCAGTATAAGACAAAGTTCATCACAGAGCATGTCAACAAAGCCCACTGATCAATTTGCAATATCTTTAGTACAAGATTCAGTTCACATATTATCTTTAGGAATACTCACAGAGAGGATGCCGCACAACAACTCACGGTGCAAGGAGGAGCCCGGTGCAGGGGAGGAGGCCGACGCGGGGAGGAGGGAGGCGTGGGGAGGAGGCCGACACGGGGAGGAGGACGACGCGGGGAGGAGGACGACGCGGGGAGGAGGCCGGTGCAGGGGAGGAGGCCGGCGTGGGAGGAGGCCGCAGGGGGGAGGCGGTGCATAAGGAGGAGGCCGACACGGAGGAGGCCGCGAGGCGCAGGCAGCGCTGCCGATGAAGGCGCGGCGGCGAGTCTTACGGCCGGGAGGTGAACGGCGAACCCTAGAGGAGCCGAGAGCGCGAGAGAGCCTAAGGCGCGCGGGAGAGGAAGTGACGAGTAAAGCAAAACCCTAGCGGTGCGCTTTTTATAGTGATATCACTGACGGCTCTATTAAAGCACCGTCAGGATAAGATATCACTGACATTGCCCATTAAATAACCGTGCGTGATATTGAGAATATCACAGACGGTTCTTTAATGTAACCGTCTATGATATTGAGGATATAACAGATGGTTCTTTAATGAAACCGTCTGTGATATTTAGGATATCACAGACGGCGCTTCAATAGAGCCGTCTGTGATATGGTAATATAACAGACGGTTATTTAATATATCCGTCTGTGATATCTTATCACAGATGGATCCATCGTAGAGCCATCTGTGCTATGGATCTCATTCCCTTCATCTCCCGCGCGAGTGTCTCTTCGTCTCCCGCTCCAGCTTTACTACTTCTTTTATATAAATAGACAACCCTTATCAAAGGGATTTCTCACGAACCTCCTTGATCATCCCCTCTCTCTCCACAAATTCCAAATGGCTTCCTCTCTCCCCTACTGCATTTGCCTACATTTTGGTTGTGTACTGCACCTCTCTCGTCGCAAACCGCCCAAGCCGTGAACAAGGCGTCCGTCGCAATGCAATCCGTTGTAGACCCTCCCATATACCGGAGACCATAACGGCGATCATCGGTCGATTGGAGCTCCTCCTCCAACAGACCAGTGCGAGGCTCTCCAGCATTCGGCGAGTAAACCTCGTCGTGGAGATTGTCCTATGGAACTGTTTGGTCCGCACCGAGGATGCAGCCTAGAGAGTCGAGGACGACCTCGACATTGCAGGAGAGCGGTTCCGCCTAGCTGAGACTATGGAGACCAGGGTTGATGGCCTCTGGGCTATATGGGACTTGATTACGGAGTCCGAACATCTACAAGAGGAAATTGAGCGTGCAAGGTCACAGGTGGAGGCGTTTGGTGAGACAGTCGCTGATCCCGCCCCCACTAAAGCCGACGAGAAGGCGTACGAAGATTCGAAGACTAAGATAGGATCGCTCATCCTTTTTTATCGTATGTGATGTAAAAACGATAAGGCCAGTCTATTGTCTGTGATGTAAAACAATATGGTCTTTTTATAAATGCGTGATGATATGGTCTTTTTTATCATCTATTTATTACTGGGCAATTAATTTTGTTAATTATTTGCGCATATACATGCTCCGTACGCTATCACAGACGATTGAATTAAGAACCATCTGTGATAATATTCTCATCACAGACGGTTCCTATCACTAACCGTCTGTGTTGAACTTATACAAACGGCTCTATGTGGAACCGTCTGTGATATCCTCCATATCACAGACGGTTAGTAAGGAGAACCGTCTGTGACATACTCACATCACAAACGGTTTGTTAATAGAACCGTCTGTGATGTGAGTATATCAAAGATGGTTCTCCTTACTAACCGTCTGTGATATGGAGGATATCACAGACGGTTCCACATGGAGCCGTCTCAGATAAGTTCAACATGACGGTTAGTGATAGGAACCGCTTGTGATATACTCATATCACAGACGGTTGGGAATAAGAACCGTCTGTGATATGCCACCTCTATAAATATAAAGACCCGACAGACCCCCTGCCCTAGCTCCTCTGATCTCTTCTTTGGAATAGAGGGGCTTGAGAAGCTTTGCTCTGTGTTGGTTGTAGGAGGCTTGTTTATTTTGCTTGCCTTGTTCTTGGTTGTGGGTTGCCCTAGCAACTTATGGCTATTTGGCTTGCATGCTTGCTTTGTGAGGCTTGACTTTGGTGGTAGCTCTCGGTTTGGGTGTTGTGAATGAGTGTTTTGTTTCGGCTGTGGGTGTTTTGTGAGTAGGATAAGCTTATGGGGAGGTGCATTTCGACTGTGGCTCTTCTCTTGCCCTGTTCATTTAAGTCTCACATTGCACTGTGGCCTGAAGGAGAAAGACAGTGAGGAATCTCGCGGGATATTAGGAATTTTCGTCGTGAGCTCTGAGGGTAACGATCTTTAACGATCTTTAATCAATTTTAGTGTATTTTGTTAATAGGAGGAGTAACGTATTTGCAGTTTATTAATATAATTTAACACTACTAATTGTTACGTGTGTAGCGTAGATGGACCGAATCGATGTACGGTGCGAACCTGTGAGTGAAGAGTACATTAATGGCGTGATTGCTTTTAAAAGAGCCGCGGAGCAGATATGCTGAATAAGGGATATAATTTATGTATCTGTCCATGCATTGATTATGTAATCAAGATTTTTAACAACCCGCGCAGATCGTAGGGCACTTGATTGAAGGGTTTCAAAAAGGGTATACATGTTGGACCACCACGTGAAGAGCAGATTATACAGAAGTTAATAATGATGACATCGCCGAGGAAGTTAATAATGATGACATCGCCGAGGAAGTCAACGATATGCCGGATGTGGTGTGTTTTTATGACGATAGGTCGCACGATGACAACTGGATAAGATGCTACGCGATGCGTATGAAACTACGAGAGAGAGAGTTTTGTAAATTCGAGCGCTTAATGGAGGACTTGGGGAAACCTTTGTTCCCTGGCTGCAAGCCGGAATACACAAGGTTGTCAACCGTACTTGAACTGCTGAAATTGAAGACGAGCAATGGTTGGTCCGACAAGAGTTTCACGGCGTTGTTAGGTCTCCTATCGGACATTCTTCCGGAGGGAAACGTGTTGCCTAGCACCACCTACCAAGCCAAGAAGGTTCTTTGTCCATTGGGAATGGAAGTAGAAAGAATACATCCATGTCCGAACGATTGTATCCTGTATCGTAAAGAGTATGCAGACTTGCATGTATGTCCCGTGTGCAAAGCATCCCGATACAAGCGTAAGAATACTGCTAAGGTGAAGCAAGGACCTCCTGCTAAGGTGTTGTGGTATCTTCCTGTGATCCCACGTTTGAAGCGTTTATTTGCGAACCGAAAGGAGGCAAGATTGCTGCGTTGGCACTCGAAGGAGCGTAAGAATGATGGAAAACTAAAACACCCTGCTGATTCTGCCCAGTGGAGAAACTTCGATCGGACCTTCAAAGAGTAACCTGTCGGACTTCAGTACGAAAGGAGCCAAAGCCTGTCCGCACTGCTTAGATGCTACGGAGAGTGTATGGTCAACAACTCGCAAAAATCGTGTATATGCGCCACCGTAGGTTCCTTCCCAGGAGTCACCCATACCGCAAGATGAAGAAACAATTCGATGGAAATAAGGACGACAGTTCAGCTCCAAGGGCTTTTAGAGGGAAAGAGGTCTATGATATGGTTAAGGATATCGATGTTGTGCTTGGGATGGGATGTAAATTAAAAACCCGTCAGAAGAACATCTGGAAGAAGCGGTCAATTTTTTGGGACTTGCCTTATTGGGAGCACTTAGAAGTTCGTCACTGCATCGACGTCATGCACGTGGAGAAGAATATATGTGAAAGCTTGATTGGTCTCTTACTAAATATTAGTGGCAAAACAAAGGATGGTGTTAACGCACGACGTGACTTGGTTGATATGAACATAAGGACCGAGTTAGCACCGAAAGAGACCGATAAAGACGAACATACCTTCCACCAGCTTGCTACACTATGTCCAAGGCCGAGAGAAATGAATTGTGCTAAAGCTTGCATGGTGTCAAAGTCCCGTCTGGTTACTCCGCTAACATTAAGAAACTTGTTTCTATGCAAGATTTGAAATTAATTGGTATGAAGTCTCATGATTGTCATGTGCCGATGACACAAATGCTTCTGTTGCAATTAGGGTATCTTGCAGAACAAGGTCCGAGTGGCAATCTTGAGGTCGTGTTATTTCTTCAACTCAATTGCTCGTAAGGTCATCGATCCCGAAGGACTAGATGCTCTACAGCCGAGGTGGTGACGACTCTATGTCAACTTGAGATGTATTTTCCTCCGTCATTTTTCGATATCATGGTCCATCTCATTGTTCATCTTGTGAAAGAGATAAAGATATGCGGTCCTATGTTCCTACGCCATATGTACCCGCTCGAGAGGTATATGGGAATTCTCAAGTCCTACGACGGAATCGATCTCGACCGAGGGCAAGATCCTCGAAGGTTATGCAACCGAAGAGGTCATTGAGTTCGCGTCGACTACATGGCTCGTGGAACCGATAGGTGTGCCTCTATCTCGCCATGAGGGAAGGCCGGATGGTATCGGGACCATCGGAAGGAAATCAATTACTCCCGATCCGATACGCACGCCAAGCCCATTTCACGGTCTTGCAACACATGACCCAAGTGTCCCCGTACATCGACGAGCACAAAGACATGGTACGCCAACATAATCCAGACCGGTCGGAGGTTTGGATCACGAGAGAGCACAACCGTCGGTTCAACGAATGGTTAAAGGTGTGAATCATAACTGGGAGGTCATCAAGCGATGATATGTTGCTATGGTTGGCAAAAGGGCCACAATTTACAATTGTCACATGGCAAGGATACGACATAAATGGGTACACATTTTATACGGCAGCTCAGGATAGGAAGAGCACAGTCCAGAACAGCGGTGTCCACATAGATGCATTCAGTACCGATGGCTGAGGAGCTCGTACTATGGGCAAATAGAGGAGATATGGGAGCTCGACTACGTGCTTTTCAAGATCCCCCTATTTCGGTGCCGTTGGGTCCATCTCCACGGTGAAGGTCGACAAATGCGGCATCACTACCGTGGACCTTGATCGTGTCGGATACAAAGACGAACCATTGCACTAGCTAACCAAGTTGTTCAAGTCTTCTATGTAACCGACCCGGCAAATAAGAAGCGCCACGTAGTTTTTCATGAAAAAGAAGGATTGTCGGAGTTGAGAATATAGTGGACGAGGAAGAATACAATCAATTTGACGAGTTGCCTCCTTTCGGAGACGGCATCGCTCGAGGAAGAACCCAACGAGGAAGCTAGCTATATGCGTCGATCATCATGAAGGGCTATATTTTAATTAAGAAATTAGTCCATTGTAATTAATTTATTCCATAACATCATGTGTTATGGACTTGTAATATGTCGACGATATTTTGATGTCAACGTGGAATTGTAATCCCTCCCGCCCTTGTGGACCGTATATTTAAAAATTCATTTAATTTGGAAAATAGTCCACCGCACCACCTTTCTAGAAACCTAAAAATGAAATTTTATGGCAAATAGTCCAACACCTTTGCAAAGAAACCGGCATACTCATGCCTAATTCGCAGATTGTCATCGCAGTAAAACGACGAGTCGCCCCACCCTTCCACACCGCAGCCCTGCTCGTGCCCGTGGCCATCCTCCGACAGGCGCCACACCCACCCCGGTGGCGGCCTTCTTCCCCTACGCGCTCGACCATGTCCGCGGCGAGCCTCGCACCGCCGCACTCCGGTTGGTCTTGGCCGTCTCGCACCCACCGCCGGTCGGCTCGTCCTCGACCTGGCTGATGTAGTGCTTCCCAACGTCGCGCGTCTCGCCGGTCGTGTAGAGGAGGAGATCGAGCACGTAGGTCGCGGCCTTGTGGCCGGCCACGGCCGGCCGTTCAAGGAATATGAGGCCGCGCTGCATGTCTTGGGGCGCGAAGATAAGCCCGAGGCCGACAATGAAACAAGCCCCCGGGTTGCCGGCGCCGACCAAGTGGTTGACGACGGCGAGGTAGCGCTCGTTGTCCTGCCACTTCATCGCCTCCTCTCGCTCCAGCGCCACGCGCCTCCCCACGGCGCGTTCCTTGGACATCTTGTACAAGGCCTTGCAACTCTAATATACGTACATACAAAATTCAAGATGTTAGAATAAATAGTAGTACGTACGTATATTGTAGATATAAAGATGTACGTACGTTAATCGTAGGCTGCATAGGTCCTCCATGGGCTGAGGAGAGCTCGCGGCCACACGGCCGACGATGTCGACGACGACATCGTGAGAAAGAGCGGCGATCACCGACCTCCTCGCCTTGGTGCGGCTCGATCGCTCGCATGCTCACCTTGGCGATTGCTGCGTGTATGTACTCAAAACCGTGAGACGAAGAGCGATGAGAGGAGTTTAATCTTCGGTGAATTATTCCGTATTATAAAGAATTAGGAGTAACTGGCATGTGAGACGAAGAGACGCATGTATCGTTGGCGTGCGAGACGAAGAGACGGTTCTGCGTTGGTGAGATGAAGAGACACATCGCGCGGGAGATGAAGAGGTAGGAAAGAAATATCACAGACGGTTCTATCTTGGAACCGTCTGTGATAATACTATCACAGACGGTTATTTAATATAGCCGTCTGTGATACTAGAATATTACAGATGGTTCTAAAATTGAACCGTCTGTGATACTTCACAGACGATTTTATTTCCAAACCGTCTGTGATAAGGCGTACTCATCACAGACGGTTGATATTATGAACCGTTTGTGAAGTATCACAGACGGTTCATAATATCAACCGTGTGTGATGAGGAACTATCACAGACGGTTCTTATTACCAACCGTCTGTAAAGTATCACAAACGGTTGGTATTAAGAAATGCGTGATGTAGCGCAGATCACGCAGCGATTCCAAATGGAACCGCGTCAGAAGTTCAACATGCGGCGCCTTTGGAACCGCTCGTAATGAGGTGTCTGGTATGACCTGTTTTGTAGTAGTGATAGTTGCTTTAGCACAGAACAGAAAAATAGAGAAAACAATAACGGTCAAGCACAAAGTACAAGTCTTGGCCACACCCTGCAACAACAATATAACTCAGCAAAAAAAAGAAGTCTGGAGCAAAAATAGCTCTATTCCTAGTTGACATCTATAATTTGTTGTTTAATTCATGCTATTATGCTTACCTTATATCGCTCATTTCCTCATATGAAATCATTAATTTCTATATTTTTGTATTTTATTATATATAAGCGTACCGTCGTATCATTGTTTTTTTTAGGGGGGTGACATCTCATGGTATCGGCGTATTGGTATTGGTATATCTAGACAACCTTATTATATATACATGTATCGTCGTATCAGTGTTTTTTTAGGGGGTGACATCTCACGGTATCGGCGTATTAATATGGGCATATCTAGACAATCTAGCTCCGAAGTCCGAACACCCACCCTAAAAATCCTGAGTCCTCCACTGTGTTCCACCTCATTGTCATCGTCGTGAGTCCATCGCCTCTGTCGCGAGCCACAAGCCGTGCGACCTTCTTACCTCACACCGTACAGCCCCGCCGCGCGTTGGATCCGGGGTCGTCACGGATCCGACTCGTTGCCACTGGTCTCAGGCTCCGCCTCGCCGCGAGTCACCATCATTGGATCTGACTCGCATAGCCACGGTCTGAGAACCGTGGCAAGTTGGAAGCCTAAAGCTTCCCAAGCCACTGTACCCCAACACAACCCTTGTTCACTGTGCCCAACACAGCCTCGTGAGACACCCAGTGTCGAGCCGGGGGCTCGAGCACGGGCGGGCTGGGCGGTCCCCTGCCGTCACTAGCCAGCCGAGCTTCGCTCGCTTCTCAGTGACATTTTTTTAATATACTGTCTTTTGGAGTAGTATATATTCAATTTTGTCAATCCCTCGTCTTGAGAGGAACGGGTGATTTGCTGATCGATCGATAAGGCGCCATGAACTTGCTCCATCTGCGTCCGGGCCGACCTGCTTAATAGCTACCCGCGCGGCTACGGCGTTGCACACGTACGGCTGCGTCGGGGGGAAGGACTGTGGTTGAGGCCTACCATGTCGAAGAGACTGGAAAGTGTTTTGAGAGAGGAAAAAAAATGGCGGCCACCCTAGGCTAGGGGCCAACAAATTATATACTACGTACTTTGGGCGAGCAAAAACATTGATTAAAAATCATGGTGAATGTTCAATTGATGCATAATCTTCACAAGGTCATGATTAATCTGCACCATGAATTAATCTTCCCACTCTTATGTACATCGCTTGTGTTAACTAGAGTTGTAGTGGGATGGATTTGCAGTCGGCAGATTGGTAGGGCACGGATCGAGGACCTTCTTTCGTTGACAGGGTCACATCGGGGAGGCAAATCCGATCGCGAGGACGAGGTCGGCGTCATGGGTGAAACGGACCGGAGCAGGAGTCTGGTGTCGAGTAGAGCTCGTTAATTAGACGGCATGTGTGGGTGGGTGGTGAGGGGTGGTGTCACCTGATGTGAGAGATCAAATCCGCTCCGTGCGTGTGTGATTTCGCGTCGCGCCGATGGGGACCCGAACGGCATCGTCGCAATTCACACGGCGTGCCACAAGAATAACCGCGGAGACGGAGCAGCGGCGCACACCGTACGTCTTGTGCACTCTGCACGAATTTTTTAAAATAATATTATTTTTTAAAAAAATACAAAAATAAATCGTAGATTTTTTTTTTAACAAAACTAGGCTACTGTCGTCATTTGAAATGACGAAAGTGACGACAGCAATTTAGGCAATGGCGATAAGAACACGAACAGTGCAGAGAGGTCTCTGTCGCCAGTCCAAATAGCGATAGAGACCTATCACCTCCCCAAATGGCGACGGGATCATGTCGGAATCTTGCAAGTCTCTAAATTTTTTAATATTAAAATTTTAGAAAACCTTCATTTCAAATAGCGACGTGGATCCCGTAAGTCTCTGTCGCTATTCCAAATGGCGACACAATCTACTATATAAAAGACACCAAAATTATGGTATAACTCACCTGTATTTAGCAAAAAGAGAAAGAGGGGAAGAAAGGGAGATGAGTAGAGTGGAGGAGAGAAGCTAACGAAGCGCTGCTCGTCCAGTCCTTCACCTTTTACGTAAATTTTTTAACCGAATGGATTGTATAGTTTTGATGTACGGTTACGTAGTTTAGCATGTTGTACATAAACTTTTTCGGTAGGTAGTTTAATTTTAGATATATGATTAATCGTGAAAATCTTGTTTACGATGCAGCACGTCAAATATGCCAGACGCCACCACTTTTAAAATTTACTACAGCCAATTGACTATTCTTGAGGACCCTAATAGGATTAATTTGCGTTATTTCCAATCGACGACTATACGCCTAATAAGACCATAAAAGTATACATAAAGCACTGTGATGCGGTTGTTGTTCTACACATTCAATTTGGACCATGTTATGTATAATATAAGATTGAGTTGTCTTGCCAAAAGAGCACCATAGGGCGCATATTGGAAGTTAGTTCAGCTCAAGTGAACAAGATCATGGCAGTCATATGTACACAGAGCGAGGGATGAACGGTGGGATTTGGTCCTTCTAACCCAGGCATATGTCAAGTCTACTCCTGTATCGACAGTTGAACAAGAAGGGAGTGGTGATACCAAAGAAGAAGACTAGAACTCCAGCCACAGTGCGATACACACAATGGCCGAAGGTTCAGGAGTTAATGATCCTGTCGACGAAGACCCTGTGGAAGGAGCTTCTTCAGTTAGGCAAGCTAGTGGACTTACTGACGAAGGTGAGGAGATGTAAGCCCTAGTCCAAACGATGGATTTCGAAGACCAGAACAACAAGGCATTGTCCGACGATGAAGGATCCGATGACAAGGATGTTGTGGAACAGTATGCGGTTCCATCCGAGTGGAACACATACCAGTTCGACAACCTCGTCGTTAAGAAATACTCCAGTGTGCCGTGGGAGTACGACCAAAGTGTGGTCAGCAAGGAGCTATATACAAATGCAAGAAGGCCGTGCAGGAGACAGTCAAATTATAGGCCTTGTCGGTGCGGCTTACATTCAAAGTCGTCAAGTCTAACCCAAAATGCTACGACATAAACTGCGACATAGAGGAATACTCTTGGCGAGTGCAAGCATTTCAGTCTAAGTAGGACACATATTGAAAATGCTCTATAGTGGTCCCTCACACAAGTGTCGTCGTTGAGTCAATGTAGTCCCATAAAAACTTGTCATCAGGCTTCATCACAGTCATCGTGTACAATGAAATCATGGATAATCTAGAATTTTGAGCCACGATCCATTATTCGGGTGATTGAGGCAAACTTCCAGTACATAATCAGCTATGTCAAGGCTTGGAGAGCAAAACAGAAGGCATTGAAATCAAGATTCGATACGTTTGAGAACTCCTATCATAACCTCCCGACCAACTCCGAGTCATACAGAATAGGAACCCCGACATTATGTCGACATTCAAGATTCTACGCATCCGAAGTGGGTCAATAAGAGGGTACTAAAGCGAGTATTCTTCGCCTTTGGTCTATGTATCAGTGCATTCCGGCAATATCGTCCAATCTTGTGCGTGGATGACACATTGTTGACTGAAAAGTACAAGAGCTAGATACTGACCGCAATAGCGATGGACAAGAATGATCAAGTTCTTCCAGTGGCATTCACATTCGTTGAAAGCGAGAACACGGACAACTGATTGTGATTCTTGAGGAATTTGGAGATTTCTGTTGTACAAGCCCGTCCTAATATATGCATCATATATGATCGACATGTCATGCTTGCTGAGTGCAATAACTTAGCTACAACAAGGAGAGAACGAACCACTTCTATGGGTGGATCTGCAGAGTAGGTGGTGCATGAGGCACTTGGGTGCAAACTTCTTCAAGCAGTTCTGCAACAAGGACTTGATGATCTTGTTCAAGCGACTATGCAATCAGAACCAGTAGCGAAAGTTTGACGCACTCTGAAAGATTCTGGATGAGCGAACCCAGACACACAGAAAGAAGGCAACGAAAAGGTTGTTACAAGTGCTGACTAGCCTCAAAATATTGCCACGGTTACTCACATATGGTCCTAGTGTGGCGAGAAAGACGGGGGTGCAGGTGAAATGCTTCTCGGACTGGATTGAACCCGAGCTTAAGGAGAAGTGGTTGTTGCTACATGATAGAGGTGGTGCTTGATATGGTGTCATGACAACCAATCTAACCGAGATGTACAATTGGGTCATGCGTTGCACAAGGTGCCCCATTTGGTTAATATTGTGGAGGTAATTCTCCGCGGTACCATAAATTACTTTGTTAACAGAAATAACAATGTGTTACTCGCAATGGCAAATGACACAGTATTGTATTACATCATGATCACCAGGTACATGAAGAAAAAGAGCAAGAAGGGTAAGACGCACCAGACAGTCAAGATGGGCACAAAGGAGCTTCGCTTCGAGATACTGTGTAGGAATAATGGACGTCATAGGACAAACCGCGAGAGGATCACCCACGAGTACACGCTATGCCGCGCTAGTTGCGTATGCACTTGCAACAAGCCTCTTCTTCTGTATAGGCCCTAGTCACATGTCATGGCCGTATATTCGATGGTGGCGCAACATCTCGGCCAATACCTCTCCGATTATTTCAATAAGGAGGAGGTGATGTAAACCTGGAGTGTTGAGCTGTATGGTTACGGCGTGGTTGGCCATTTCACTAGTCATTCGACCTGAGAGCAACTTATCTGGGCCGCGAACATTGATAGGCTTAAGGAAAATGTTGGCCGGTGACACATATAGCGTATCAGGAACGACATGGACGAAGTAGAAGACGGATGTCGTACGAAGAAGTACTCTATTTGCAGGGAGTTTCGGCACGCCTTCAAGAAATGCCTTACGAGAAATCCACCAGACGAAGAAGACATCGGCAGTTCGGACGTTGTCGTTGGGACCTCATCCGACCGCCCCAGTCGAGGCGGTTGACATGGCGGATGTTGACGCCGCGGCCACGGGAAATATCCGTCTTGTTGAAATATGTGGTGCTCAATGCTTTGTAATACCATTTTGATTTGTCGAAAAAATAGGTGATGACATTATGCTGAATGGTTTGTAATATAAAATGTGATTTATCGATAAAATATGTGAGGACGTTGCGCTAAATGTTATGTAATATTATTGTAATTTTTCGACAAAAAATGTGATTATGTTGTGTTGAATGTTTTGTAATATCATTATGATTTATCCACAAAATATATGGTTGAAATAGACAGTAAAAAACAAGCAGAGGTACCTGCCGCCATTTCAAATAGCGACATGGTTCTGTCACCATTTGAAATGTCAAAAGAATCCTATCACTATTTGAACTGGCGACATAGATCTCTTTGCACTGTTCTAATCACTATCACCATTGCCTAGGCTACTATCATCATTTAGAATGGTGACAGAGCTCTTTTGCCATTTCAAATAGCGACAGTAGTCTAGTTTTGCAATAGCTTTTTTCGACTAATTATTTTGTATTTTTTTAAAATAATAGTATTCCCAAAAAAATCCACTGTGCACTACCTGATTAGAAGTCGATTGGAGCCGCGATTTGCTGCAGCGGATGGAGATGGCCTTTTCTGGTTAGAGTCGTGCATTTCAGATCTCTTTGCCTGTCCGAATCATAAAATTTCCGGATCTCCAATGCGTAACGCGAGCCTAGCATGGGTGTGCCGGTGCTTTTCTGCGAGGTAGACGAGTGGCGACTCTATCCAAAGTGTTGAACACAGGCAATAGACATAAGTTACGCACGTGACAGTTGCCTTCTGCATAATTCAGAGCTCGGAGGAATAGGCATGCTACCGATTACGTGACAAGGTAGCGTTTTAAATTATAAAATTGAAACAGAATTCTTGTTCCCAAGAGAAAAAGAATACTTAGGCTCAGCAATTGCTGGGGATAAAAGAAGGCCTAGAGAGCTTTTAAGAGATCAATGACCCAACAGAAGCCCAAAAGCCCATTAGTATAAGAGGCCGGAAGCCTCGTAGTTTAGAAACGTTAACCGAATAGGGCGGATTCCAAGAGGTGGTATTTCCCATTTCGTTTTCACTAGGCCCAATGCCCAGTTCTCTCTTTGTTCGTTTTCCTCATATTTTAACAGGCCATCCTCTCGCTCTCGCTCTGTCTATACTTCACATCTGTCACAGTTGGTCAACCTTCCAAGTATTCCAACTTCCATATTCCATAATCCCTACCGGAAGCAGAAATGCTTCACGTACTACGAATACGTCAACCTTCCATGTATTCCAACTTCCATATTCCATGTACGACGCCCCGCCTGCCCGCGCCGGTCGTCCCTCCTCTTCCCGCGCCTCCTCTCTGAGCGCCTGTCGACTCGGTTGGATGAGCGCAGGTTAACACACGCGAGCACAAGGAGATGGCAGAGCTACACACGCGAGGAAGACGATCCATATTGGCGATGCGTAATTCCGTGCGTCTTTTCTCTTCTTTTGTTCCATCTCGCATCATCCTTCACAAACCGAATGCAAGACCTTTTAATAGGGAAACACACGGGCACTACAAACTCAACAAACTAACTGCATGCAGCTCCATGCACGTAATGACTCTAAACGGGCTCACGCACGCAATGACTCTAAACAGACTCACGCTTATCCAACTAACAAACTCTGGCCGAGTCTAACTGTATGCACGTACTGCTACTCCGGTCCGCTTATTGCTCTATAACCCAAGTCTCACGGATTGACTAACTGACAAACTAGGGGTGCAAGTTGGTAATGGATAATCCGAAATATCCGACATCCAAATTCGATAAAATCCTTATATGGTATGAATTTCAGCATCCGAATACTCAATCGAATTCGAATACGGTATGGATTTCAGCATCCGAATACTTAATCGAATTCGAATATGGTAGGGCACACCCTGTCAAATTCGAATTCGAATATTTGAATGATTTCCGACTTAATAACACTCGTCGGGTACTCCCAAAATGGCCAATTGCCGATGCGGTTGTGCCATGTCTCGTGGACGGCGTGTTTATGGCTCTGTGGCCTAGCGAGAGATGTGCGCCGCTTTCGCGGCCACTCAGTGCGATGCAGTGCGCCCAATAGCGCAAAGACAGACTAATGGAGGCGCTTGTGCGTGTGTTGTTATTTTGGAACTCGGATGGTCGCATGTAGGAACCAACATATATTATGCCCTCTTGTTATGTCATCAATTAATCACCACATGGTTGGATTAGTGGTGGTACTATAATGTTGCTCTCATGAAACATTGCCTCTAATAGTTATAGTCATCTAGTGATACGTTTTATTAGCTCTCATGATACAATTGCAATGCTCTAAAAATCCTTTCAATTTGTTCTAAAACATGAAAGGCATTCGAATTCGATCGAATTGAGTCCAAAATCCGATTCGAATTTGTATTCGGTGCACATTCGATTCGAATTCGAATTTGGTGTACATCCGATTAACATTCGAATCCGACTAAAGTTATATGGAAACGAATATGGTTTGACCAATATCCGATTCGAATTCGACCGTTTACACCCCTATGACAAACTCACTCAACGCACGCGCATACGCATGCATGCAACCAATGTACTATTGGTCCAGCTACTCCGTGCACGGCCGGACTAGCATACAAACTCTAAACTAAACATGTCAAGATTATAGCTAGCAATTTTCCCCTAATCTTGACATGCCGACTCACCATTACGGATCACACAATGTCTTGCCACGAGTAGCGGTTTCTTGCATGACTCATCACGCTATTGACGGTCTTCAGTACCCACTCGGTACGGGTTAGCAACACAAGTTCCTTTTATGTGTATGCTCGCAGCTGCTTCTCTACCACATGGTGCACTCCGCCTTGAGGAGCAGTACAATCGTCATCGCCACGCGATCACTCTTGAGGGACAATACATTCGCCCTCACCATCCGCGACTGCGGACATGGGCGCCACCGCAGCCTATGCACCTGACAGTTCTTATCCCCATTTGAACCTTGTTTGAAATCCCCATTGTCCGTTAGGACCTCCCGTTGCTCAAATCCTCTTTTGTTTTTGTGCCGTTCAATTTGCGTTGAGCGGTTTGATCTTGGGCGCGTTCGCTTGACTCGGTTACCGGTAAGTCTCTGGTCAGTGCGGTGTCAGTTTGGTTTTGCCTCTCTCAAAATAGAAAGTTATTGGGAGAGTGAGTAGAACCCGGTTCCCTAACCTGTTCTCTAGTCAGCCCGAATCTCGTGGTCGAGATTCCCTTTAAGGGGAGTAGGTTTGTAACGTCTCGTTTGTCCTGAGTCTTTAAGCTTTTTAAAAATAAAAATAATCATTTGGTTTTGTTGAGAGTTCAAAGCTTAACTTGAAGATTTAAAAATTTGGAGATTTAACTCGATCTAACTAAACTTCAACTAAATCTAGTTGTCTCGTGTTCTTTGTTTGTTGGAAGCTCCTCGCTGCTCTTTGGCTTTTAGCCTCTTTTCTCTTTTTGCCTTGTTTGCCCTCCAGGCTAGCGTATCCCCTCTAGGTCTCTCTCTTTCTCTAGACCTTCTTCTTGCTGGACATTCCCCGATGTCCAGACCCTCCTTTTGTCGGACATCTCCTGATGTTCAGATCCCTCTCATCTTTCTGACCCTCTCTTCTTCTCTCAGGACCTCCCTTGAGTTCTTCTTTTTGGAGCTCTTACCTCGGCTTTCCCTCCTTTTGGAGATATACTCCCTTGGGTTTTCCCTTTCATCCGGACCTCTCCTTCTTTGGGATTTGAGGGTCCAGACCCCCCTTCAGCTGGACCTCCTTGTAGGTTCAACCTCTTTGGTTCTCTGGACCTCTCCTTGTAATCTTTTGTATAGACTTTCTTTAGTCCAGACCTCCCCTTTTGTTGGTTTGAATCTCTTTGTGTTTAGACTCCCCTTTTGATCTAAACCCCTAGCCCTGTCTAGGTCTCTTTTGATCTAGACCTCTTTCCCCTTTTGTACCTCCCCTTTGTTAGATCTGGCCGTTAGGACCTCCCTCTCGGAGATCTTAGCCGCTCAGACCCCCTCCCTTGTTAGATCTGGCCGTTAGGACCTCCCTCTCAGAGATCTTAGCCGCTCAGACCCCCCCTTGTTAGATCTGGCCGTTAGGACCTCCCTCTCGGAGATCTTAGCCGCTCAGACCTCCTCCTTGTTAGATCTGGCCGTTAGGACCTCCCTCTCGGAGAACTTAGCCGCTCAGACCTCCCCCTTGTTAGATCTGACCGTCGGACCTCCCTTTTGGAGATCTAACCGTCAGGACCTTCTCCTTGCCTTTGATCTTGACTGTCGGACCTCCCTTTTGGAGATCTAACCGTCAGGACCTGCCCCTTGCCTTTGATCGTGACCGTCGGACCTCCCTTTTGGAGATCTAACCGTCAGGACCTTCTCCTCGCCTTTGATCTTGACCGTCGGACCTCCCTTTTGGAGATCTAACCGTCAGGACCTTCTTCTTGCCTTTGATCTTGACCGTTGGACCTCCCTTTTGGAGATCTAACCGTTAGAACCTTCTCCTCGCCTTCGATCTTGACCGTCGGACCTCCCTTTTGGAGATCTAACCGTCAGGACCTTCTCCTCGCCTTTGATCTTGACCGTCGGACCTCCCTTTTGGAGATCTAACCGTCAGGACCTTCTCCTCGCCTTTGATCTTGACCGTCGGACCTCCCTTTTGGAGATCTAACCGTCAGGACCTTCTCCTCGCCTTTGATCTTGACCGTCGGACCTCCCTTTTGGAGATCTAACCGTCAGGACCTTCTCCTTGCCTTTGATATTGACCGTTGGACCTCCCTTTTGGAGATCTAACTATCAGGACCTTCTCTTTGCCTTTGATCTTGACCGTCGGACCTCCCTTTTGGAGATCTAACTGTCAGGACCTCCTCCTGTGTGTTTAGACCTTTGTGGTCTAAACCTCCCTCTGTGTGTGTTTAGACCTTTGTGGTCTAGACCTCCTCCTATGTGTGTTTAGACCTTTGTGGTCTAGACCTCCCTCTATGTGTTTAGACCTTTGTGGTCTAGGCCTCCTCCTTTGTGTGTTTAGGCCCTTGTCGGCTAGACCTCCTCTTTGTGCAGACCTCTTTGTTGCCTTAGGACCACCTGTCCTTAGACCTCCTCGTTTGTCCTTGGACCTCCTCGTAGGACCTCCTCCTTGGACCTCCGTCGAGGAAATTTTTGCATATTTGGCCCTGTAGCAATTTTAAATTTCAAAAATAGCCCTGTTCGAATGAAAATTTCAAAATGACCCAAGCAGGTGGTCCTACTGCTGGTATCGAGAGATGGCAACCACTTGCCGCCTCAGCGCGTGCACTGGTCGCCTCGGCCAAGCGCGAAGAGCCAGTACCGCCTCAGCGCGAGGCAGCAGCTTCTCCCCAATTTTTGGATTTTTTTAAAAATGAAGAACAACTTAAAAAAATAAAAATTAAATAAAATTTGGAAAAAATTTAGAATTTTTTTTAAAAAAATATGAAATATTATTAAAAAATTATAAAAAAATAAAAAAATTTAAATATCTATTGTATGATATTATTTTTTTGAAAATAAAAGTGTGGTGACAACGTTGGTTGGTCTGTTTGTTATTTTTGTAGAATATGAAGGGCACAAAATTTGTCAGACTCGCAATAACATTTTGTGATCGCCGTATATTGTTGTAGTGCGCTAAATTTCTGAGAAATTTTACGAAGACGATTAAGATAGTAACGAGTCGTAAGGAGGAAGGTAAGTGATATTACTTTATGCTTGTTAAAAGTGACGAGTTAAAGCATAATACTTTATGGAGCTTGTACAAAATACAATTAAAGGGGCCGAGAACGCTCGTTGTGATTATGAAGATGGTCTAAAACAAGACTTTGAAATGTTGGGGGCCAGAAATGTTGTGGTTCCATACTCTATATGCACTGCACAATTTTCTTCAGTCATTTCGATTAGGGTTTGCAGAAATAAAAAAAAAGTAGGGTTTGCGCCTTGATAGCAAGGTATATTTCTTTGTCTAGAGGAGGTTGTGGATATTCCAAATATACTATACTTTCGCGCATACGGAAAACTATCTGTTAGACTCGGAATAATATTTTGATAACGTTGTATCGCCAAAGTACAACAATGTCGCAAAAGCATACGTCATGTAATGCAGGGATACACGACAATTGATCTATTTATGAAGGACTACGATACATAGATAAAGAGTGAACATTACAATCTTATTACAACTGGACTTCTACTTGGCAAGAACAAGAAATAATAGAAGAAATACCGCAAAACTAACTATGTGAAGTAATTTCAAGCATTTTTCAACCCTTTCCATCCTTTCATCCAGTCTTTTAAGTCTCATTAGGTTCATTTTGCATTGGTTGATCGGAGGGTCGAGCCATCGACAAAATGCGCAACACCACGAGTGTCTTCTTGTAAGGCAACAATTTGCATTGCAATATCTCGAACTATTGGGCAACTTCATCACCCCACCGCCAAAACCGACATGTTGTGTTCAAAAGGAATTGCTTGAAGTGAAAAAGAACGTGATATTTCAATGGAATTCATTTGGGATGATTAGGCAAGACTTCATCGTAAGATTTGAACACTTCATGAACACTCGGGATGGATTCGTTGGCGTGCGAGGCGAACACATTTGCCTGATCCCCGCAACGAGGGCATACGAGGTGTCTTTGCAATGATTCTAATTGTCCGCTCACACGAAAGTTAGACGAGGCCAAAGACATGTTGTTATAGAATGGAAGAAAGGAGAAGAGGAAGTGAAGAGTGAGGTGAATGGCTGCCAAGGCATTCATATATAGCCTGTGGCTAAATTGCAATTGAGTTCAAGGATATTCGCGTCCGCGAGGTAGCCGCCCGAGGAGGAATCATTTCGCAGTTGTTGCGTGATGTCTTTTAGATTTTGTCCCACTCGTCGTCACATCATCGCATAAAAGTCGACTCGTCGGGTCAATGATCGCGCAAAGCCGACTCGTCGGGTCACATCATCGCGCAAAAAGCCGACTCGTCGTCACGCCACTTGCACCTGAACCGTATACATTGGAATCAAGACGAGGCACATTACACGTGGTCACATGGCATGCTAGTTCGGCTAATTGCTTGAGTCATCCTTGCTACTACTACGTGCAAATGCGACACAAGCATCCGGACTATGTAAGTATACATACATGCCTTTAGGGGATAGTAAAAATATGGCGGGTAGGACGAAGGATCATTACGGAATGGCCCGACCCATCGCGAGGATCGGGCCATTTTCCTTCCTTGTGAGCTCGGCGTTGAACTCCTCGTTGGCCTCTTTGGCCTTGGCCGCTATTTCTTTTCTCGCGCTCCTCTCGCGAGCCTCGCGCTACCTGCGATTGCATGCCTCGAGATGAGCTTTTGTCTCCGACGATACGCTGCTTTGCTCGTCGCTGCGGTGCTCGTCCTCCGTGATTTCGCGGGCCTTTGGACATCCCACTCAAGTCGAGTCCACCGGTCATGTGGGTGGATCTCGTGGTCGATCCACCGCGTAGCCACATAGCGGATCCGGGACTACGGGTAGATGGGAGAGGTTGTTAGTGCATACTCAAAGAGAAAGGGTATAAGAAAATATCAGAATCGACCTACACCACCGTCGATAGCTGCGTGTGTCCCAACGGCGTCGGGATAGTCACAGGAGTAGTTCGCACAACCCCGTGAGCGCATGCCTAGGCTTAGCCGGTGCTTAGACTTGAAGAACTTGCATGGGTCCATGCACCGCCAGAGGGGCGTCTCCTCCGCGGGTGCCGCGCGAACGCCGGTTGGAACGCTCGTGATGGGGTTGCTGCACGGGGCCTCACCACGAGAGTCGCCATCCTAGAAAGCGCCTCTTGCCGACCCGGCCGCAGCAGCCCTTGCTTGGTCGTCCCGCTCCCCAGCAGCCCTTGCTAGTCCGCGGATCTCTTCCCATTGCTTTGTCATCTTGTCTCATTGCTTTTTCTGTCTCTTGTCATCCCGACGTGGTGAAGGAAGCTCTTGTGTAGTGTTGGGTTTGGTTGTGTAGTGTTCTCTCCCATAGCAGGTCACCCCCTTTTATAAGCCCCCGGGGTGGTCACGGTATGGTTAAGTTCTGGTGAGTAGCCTACGAGGTAGAGTGCTATCTTATCTTTCTGAAAAGTTTCTGGCGATGCATAGTGATGTCTCGTCTTTCTGAAAAGTTGGCTCGTGTGGTCTTGTCACTGCGCAAAGCTGAGCCTTGTGGTCTTGTCGCTGCGCAAAGCTGCCCTGTGTGGTCTTGTCGCTGTGCAAAGCTACCCCGTGTGGTCTGAAAAGAAGACTAGATGACAGGTTGTCCTCCAGTACGCCGCATCCTGCTGGCATAGCAAGCTCAACCCGTCGGGCGCCGTGCCTTGCACGAAAACATCCGCCCAAGGAGCCCATATTATGTCGCCTCATGCAAGACCTCGAATTCGTTGTGGAACTCGGGTATATGCGACGTGCCTATCCCTAGACCACCCCCGGTCGCCATAGTCCATCGGATCCCATGGTTGGGCCTTCCACGGATCCTCGCCGTCCGCCCAACCATAGAAATGTTCGTGCGCGGTAAGGGTGGATCGCGGCATGAAGTACGGCCGTCCGACCGCAGTGCTCCCAAGACCACAAATGTAATAGCGTGTGGCAACCCGACAAAGACGGGCTTGTTCTGGCGACGACCGGAAGCGCCGCACAAAGCACAGATAGTAGCACACTGCATACCTGAACCCCAATCGCATCGCGCGCACGTCGTCATCGTTGGCGTCACGATGGACTCGCAAGGTGAATATAACTCGGGTACACCATGTCTCCTGCGTGCTAGGGAACATGACCCACCCGAAAATAAACAACAAATATGCAATTAGGTGGCATCGAACCACCTCCTCCGCTGCGCTATTCGGCAATGCATGAATTGACGCAACACCGCAAGTGAACGCCTTAGACCTCTCGAGGATAGGATGCCCGGCGATGATGGAGACGCGCCTTCCACCACGGACTTCGGAGGGAACAACCGCACGGCCCGCAATCGGCAGCCCGTGAATGAAGCCGACGCCTTGCGTTGTCACGATCATCTCCCACCGGCGGAACGTGGGTCTCCGCCGCCAACGATCAACCAGTATGAAAGAAGGCGTGCATCGATCGAAGGTTCTACCCATGTTCAAGATGAGCGAACGCAATCGCCCAGATTGACGGTCTTGGAACATACCGCCGTCCAACGGCCAAATCTCCTCGGTCCCCGCGTCACGAGTTGGCGGTCCATTGCCACCGATCCAAGTGTGACAACGATCTTTGGCGCCCCATGCCTCCTCAAGAAGGGGTGGTACGAAGCGGGCCATTGATGCAAATAGACAACAAAGAAATGGTTAGTGAGATCTAAGCACGTATGTAACCTCAAATCGCGATTAAGAAAATTAATTAGGTATGTCATTGCCTAATGTAATCACAATGTCGAACGCGCGATCGCGCTTATAACGATCGAGCCGCGGCGTTCGCTCATATATACGCAGCGAAATGCATAAAGAAAGACTCGATGTGACGCGATGTGACTTTGACGTGATTTAAAGAAAAAACAAAACACCTTTTGCTTTTGGAAAGCCACGACGCGCGAAGCGCCCTCGCTGCATGCAAAGACGCGAAAGGCAGTAACCGAGGCGCCACCGCCGCGAATACGGCTCGCCGCCGCGCGCTCAGGCATGCGACACGCGCCGCATGAGCCGAGGCGCCACCGCCGCGAAATAAGGTGCCGCCGCTAAGCTCGCGCATGAGACACGTGACCGCGCAAGACGAGTGGCACCGCCGCGAATTACGTGGGTTGTTCGCCGCGATCTCGCAGCATGCGCACGCGATCGCGCGACGAGGCGGCAGAGCGATGTGACTTCGACGTGATTTAAATTATTACTTATTATTATTATTAATTTTGTTTAAATAATATTTATTTTTTTCAAATTTTAAAAAATTTTAAACTGTCATTAATTTTTTTTTTAAATTTTTCCTCCATTTTTCCAAAAAAATTCGAAAAACGGGCGCCACGCACGCATGGCACCGGTACTGCTTGCTTGCGCCGGCGAGGGCACCACCGCCGCACCGGGTCGGGGCAGTGGTCGCCGCCCTGTGGGCGCGTAGGAGCACTGTTTCGGAGTCATTTTTAAAATTTTCGTTTGAACGAGACTATTTTTGAAATTAAATTTTGCTACAGAGCCAAATACGAAAAGAAAAAAAAAAATCTCCGTCGAGCCTTTATAGGCAGGCACAGATGGAGGCCGGGGCAGGGCGCCACGAGGCGAGACAAAGAAGTTGATGCTTCCCCTCGAGCCGCGCCGCCGCCTGTAATGACCACCTCACGTGCCCTCCTCTCTTTTCCCCTTTGCTCATGAGTAGATACATCTTCTAGAGAGTCTTAGGTTCATCTCCTGAAGTCTGGACACCAGAACCACCACCATGGAGGCCAAGAAGAAGTCGGCGCCCGCCCCCGCAGCCGCCGGAGCCGCGCCGCAGCCGGCGAACGGTTTTTTCAGCTCCGTCTTCTCCGCGTCGCCTGTGGTACCGTCTCTTCACGCCGTCTTTATGATCTATTTGTTGTTAGGTTCTTGAGTTTTTAGGGATTGTTTCTACAATTGTGGCGAGCTAGTGATGTGATTCGGTAATTCTGGTGATCTTTTGTTTCTATAGTGAGAATTTGATGTTTTTTCCTCTGAATTCATTCCGTGGATTCTTTTGGGGTGATTTGTGTGATTGAGTTATGGGTTTCTTTAAAATCTTATTTTGAGTATGCCTGTGATATCGTTGCTTTTGTTTTACCTAAAAGGCAAATGCTAAAGACGCGAAGCAGACGGACTTGTACACGATGCTGAACAAGCAGAACACCAAAGGGCAGAATGGCGGTGGCATTGCAGGTAGTTTTGGGATCTCCTGTCTGTTTGACATTGCTAAATTAAGGTTAAATTTATGAACAGAATTGGGGGGAAAAGAATAATTCCAAAGCATTAGCTGGCCTGAAATTTGGATTTGGGCGAAGTGAGTGTGCGAACACTCATGTGCACAGCTTCGCTGGCTATCGGCATGACGCCAGCGCCAAAGCACATTGATCTTCGAAGTAATATTGCTCCCTGGTTATAGGTGTTCCACCATGTTGATGGAAATCTTAGTTTGGAGAGGAACTTGGTCATTGCTATGTAATACAACAGCGAATTAATTGCGAAAAGTTTAATTCCTCTTCCAGTTGGCAAATGCCAAGGCAGCCCCACTGAATGTCGCGCTGCATACAAGGATGGAAAACAATTTTACCCAAACGAGTCATCAGAGTCACCTTATTTTGGCTCGTCGGTGCATTACGGTGGTCGGGAATTCTATGGCAGCTCCCAACACAAGGAAGCCGATGAATCATCAAGAAATGTACGTAGAAATTGCTGTTGTTAATAATACAGCTCCTGGTTGTCTATATCACTTGTGTTCCAATGTTTACTTTGTATGTCCAATCCAGTATAAGGAGGACAATCCGGATGGCTTCCTGGCTACCAGAGGTGATTGGTGGCAAGGTATGGCATTACTGCACGTTTGGATACACTATCAGATGAAATACATATGTACTGACTATAATGTACTGTCAGGTTCACTTTATTACTAAATAATTTGCCAGGACTCTCCTTTTGTGAACCAGGTATACTACAGCAATGTGCTTTATATTTAACCACTGGCTTAATTGTTTGATTTGTCTCAATTTTGTGCCCTTATGCTGTGTACGCTTTGTCCTCATCGTTGGTGCCATTTAATTTATTTCATCTCCAGTTTGGGCAGTGGTAGGCTGGCAGCAGTATATGATAGTGTAGTTAATTAATTATCCATGTTATGGCCTATGTGTCAGAGGTAACTTAAAGGGAAAATCGGCTACAGGACACTGCAAATTGACACCATTTGTCAGCGGACATCCAAAAAACGTGGTTCAGCCAAAATGCGCTGTAAAAATATGTGATTTTGCCGTAGGGCACTGAGACTATTATTTTATCATTTCCGGACTGGAGAGGAGAGAGAAAGGCAGTGAAAAATCCGTTTTACCCTCCATGCGTTTATATTCCCCTTTGTGTTCTCTCCATCTTCTTCATACGCTGCCCGACTGCCCCCAATCATCTTTCTCGTCCTCCCTCCCCAATGCTCCCCCATGGACTTGCTCCCTGGGCTCTCCCCTCCCCTCCACCCGGCCGCTCCGGCTCCCCTAATGCCGCCGCTCGCCGCGCCTTGCTCGCTCCGCTCCAGGCCGGCCTTGGCCGCCTCCTCTCTTGGCCTCTCCGGCCGACCGCCTCCTCCTTGGCTCGCTTCCTCGGCTCTTGGCTCGCGCCGCGCACACCGCCGCCGCGCCCGCCTCTCTCGCTCCCGACCCGGCGCCTCCCGCCTGCCTTCCGCGCGCGCGCACTCTCTCTCGCTTGGCTCCGCGCTGGTCTCTCCATCGCGCAGCGGCTGCGGCGGCGGAGGTGGTCCGCTCGACGCGCTGGCTCGGTCCTCCGGCGGACGTGCTCGCATCGCAGCCTCGCTCTGTCGGCGTCGCGGCGGCGGCTTTGTCGTAGCAGATTAGGTTGCGGGTGCCGGCGTGCCCTGCAGCTCCAGCGGTAGGGAGGATGGAGAGGAGGAGGTGGAGAGCTGACCGGAGGTGCGTCGTCCATGCCGACGAGCTCGTCGTGCGTGCCGAACTCCACGACGCGGCCTGGCCCGCGCTCCTGGCTCACCTCCCCCACCGCGCCGTCCGCTGCCTCACCGTGCCTCCCCCTCGCGTGGCGCCTCCTGCCGGCCCATGCCTCCTCTGGCCCGACCATGCTCGCGCCCGCACGCCTCCGTGCTCGGCCACGGGTTCACTCGGCCCACCCTGGCATCGGCGCAACCGCACCTACTCACCTTCCTCTCGCGCGCGCGGAGGACTTTGGGTGGAGGGCTTCCAAGAGGTGCCTCGAGGTGTTGGACGGCCGTGGCGGCATCAAGATCGACATCCGGGACCTCACCATCTGCCCGGAGTGTGCCCAGTTAGTTTCAGAGTTTTTTGGTTCATGGTGTGTTAATGAATCTGGAATTGTGCTGATCTTGTGTTAATGAGAGGAGCCGGCTATGATCTTGTGTTAATCAGAGGGACTTGATACGGCAGATTGTGTTAATGAATGAGACTTGTGTTAATGCAAAGCACAATAAGATACGTCATATTGTGTATGAATCTGGAATCATGATTTTGTTATGATGATGAGAACAATTAATATCTTCAAAATGAATTTCAGAACAATCAGCTGGAAGAATCAACCGCAAATTGGATCAAGTACGTTTCAATTCAACAGCTCATGCCAGTCCCTCTGATCCAGCTGGTACCGTAAGCATGACCATCGGAGCAGAAAGAAGAGGAGGGCAGAAGGAGAAAGGGCAAAATAGACATTTCCGAAATTTTCTCTCTCCCCACTGACCGGAAATGATAAAATAATGGTCTTAGTGTCTAACAGCAAAATTACACATTTTTACAGTGTCTTTTGGCTGCACCACGTTTTTTGGATGTTCGTTGGCAAATGAGGCGAATTTGCAGTGCCCTGTAGCCAATTCTCCCTAACTTAAAACTGATCTTTCTCTGGTAGAACCAGCTCACAATAGGTGCTCTGCATCTGTTTCAAAACAGTTATAACAGAGGGCAGATTGCTTAATCTTTTATAAAAGGAACATGGACCGTGTATTACGTAACATGAGAGATGTGAACTTGTGAAGCAGCAATCAACTAAGGTTCATTCAGTTTTGTTGTCTCTGGGGTACTGCCCTTAGTCATGGTCTCACTGTTGATCTCCTTGGCTTTCCTAATACACAAACATTAAGAACAAAAAATATCCTTGTTTATGTTTGTGTCATTGTCGCAGTTCTGGTGTCAATAATTAAATCTTCAAATCTGCGCAAGATTTAGTTGTCCCACATGTGCACAATGATTGCAGAGTAGCTGTGGTTGACAATGATAGCTCCCAAGGAAAAAAAATGGTTAATTGTCCCGAAGTGAAAGTTTAGTTGATCTGCAAAATTATCTCAAGAGCTTATAATAAGTGGCATCATCATCAGTGTTATCGTATATTTACTAAGAATGGAAGTATTGTGTGTTAATCTTTCGAGAACCTTGTTATTAGCGTTGCTTTCAAGTACTCCACACATTTGGCATAGTTTGACGTTTTGCCATTTTTTCTCACGTTTATCATGATATGAACTTGTGACTATGGTCCTTTTTCAGCTGTTAACACCCGTCACTTGACACCCGGTTGGCATTTTACTATTTGGTTAATCCCCAAGGCATTCCTATAGGCCTCAATGACTCACCTATTTGGTTGGTTTTGACTTAAATACTCACAACCATAGTCAGGTCCTCCATGCCAGAAAATAGAAACCGGAAGTATAGTTCAAATTGTTAAACAGCTAAGCAGTTCGTGCGATTTTTTCTTCTTTTATTCCTGGTGTTGGGATTTTTTAATATTACAAATCATTAATCAGATATATAAGGTTAACAGTGGCTCATATGATTAAGCTATTCTGAGTAGCTAACTAGGCTCTGTCTTGTAACTTACTTTGATGTTCCACCTGCAACCTCTGTTACTTACAAGAGCAATGCCTTATCACGGGCTTCATCATTTTCACATCTTATTCGGTTGTTTGTGCCAGAAATAGGAGTGGGCCGGTCTAGTTTGCTGTAGAGTTGATATGGGCCATCAGGCATAAAAAATCATAGTGGAACTACATCCGTTCCACCGGTGGAGGCAGTATTTGGATGCATCATCTCACCAGGGCAGATGTAGTCTTGTGTCCTTTCCCCCCTTCTTTTTTGCCATTTGTTTTGCTGTTTACCTGATTTAGTGGTGAAATGTAATGAACTGGTAGGGCAGCAGGAAGTAGGTTCTATAAAAAGTTGCTACTCTTTCGCAACTGGCAACATCACTTGCTGTGTTGCATATGCTTGTTCGTGGTGTGTTTAAGATTTTGATTTGCACAACTGTTTCAGTCCAACATTTCTCTCGTACGAGTTAAAATTCACTCATTTACAAGGACTGGAGGAGAAGTTTTCTTTTAAAAAAACTTCCTTACTCCTGATTTTTTTTTTCTTAACCCTCCCGACTCCCGAGTTAGAGCTCCAAAAAGATTGTAGGAGCAGCCCTGCAGTTGAACTTTTGCAGAGTTAGCCCACCCTCATGGGAGGGCAAGGCCCTCCTCCCGCATCGAGGAGAGAGAGGGGAGGGACGGAGGGGGGAGGGATCCAATGGTGCCAGGGGCCTCGCAAAGAATTTATTTCCCATGGGAGGGCGCCGAGCAGAATCCACAGGCCACAGCACAGACAATTTTCTTCTGCCGTGCGCGCCGCGCGGTCGATGTGGTATAATGTTCGTAAGTTGTAACCGGTGGACGCGGATCTACGGTAGCATACAGGGGTGCATATAACATTGGGTTCAAAAATTATTTTTCTTTAGATATAATCATATATATATGTTATGTGGACACTTTTAGACTAACATAAGGGGACACTGTTAAGCCACAGTCTAGCCGAACATGATCTATCTCGTCTCAGAGATCCCTGGTCATTTTTGTTCTGAATCCGCTACTGGTAACCGGTGTTTGCGTTCACACCCGCCGCGGTTGCCCTTGGCCGAATCCTGGAGAGGGAGTGAAAGTGTTGCGCACGCGACTGCGCCACTGCGCGCTACCGTGGAGCACAAGGCCCGACTGGGTGAATCCGTTGCTGTGAGACCGCGCGGGAGTGTGCGGGCGGGCGCCGCAGCGACGTGGTAGAGTTGGCCGATGGGGGATCTGGGCGTGCGGCTCGCGCGCTACCGCACGGCACGGGCGCGGGACGAGCACGCGCGGTGCGTTGCAGGCAAGACTTGCATTATGGCCTTGTGGGCCTGTGGCAGGAAAGGACACCCTTTGGGGGCTTGTTTGGATACTAGGGTGTAAAATCCCAGAGAAGAAAATCCCTGTAGGGAATTTTGCGGATACATAGAATCCCCCTCAATCCTAGGGGAAATCTTCCCGCCCGGGAACAAAATCTCTGTTGCTGTTTGGGAACAACAGGAGTAAAAATCCCGGTCATGAAGATTTTTTCAAATTTTTTAAAAAATCATAACATTCAGAAACAATAGCACAATTAAACAAATCAGAGTATGTAATAACACAAAATTTTCAGTTTTAATTTTCGATATTAATAGAGCATTTGAATCATGGATCCGATACAATCTTCAGCTGCTTTCACTTTCACAGTAAACTATACACAAAATCTGGTTTCAGAAGCATGATGCAACAGTAGCGGTAGAAAACACAACATTAACTATTTATATGAAAATATTATTATGTGGCCAGGAGGTCAGGAACTGGCCCCGACAGGTCATATTATCCTCTTTCACATATAGTTGATTTCCTAGAGGCTACAGCAAACTGCAACAAACCCATGGTATTTCACTGTACGAACCATCGCGATATAGTGCATTTCAGTAATTTGTAGCAATATTACATAGAGTAACTAATATTGCAAGCCAGGAAACATTCTCTGCTATGGCCTCGAGAATCAGCACAGGAAACTTATACTCTGCTATGGCCTCAAGAATCAACACAAGTTAAATTCAACTTTTGAACAAGGATTAACAGTAAATGCATAGCTTATAATAAGAGACATGGAAACTTCATTTAATAGAGAATCCGACTTCCACACAGAAACAGTTGCAAGTGCTCTGCAAACTTAACATCAGTCCACAAGAAGATGAAAGTTTCCAACTGAGTAGAGGGCATATAGGATATGCCGAGTCCAAAAGAAGTGCAGAATTTCAAATTCTCTTGTGCTCTCGAATTTCTTTGATGATGCCATCAGCAAGGGAATCTGCATCATAGGTCTTGCCAAAATTTTTAACAAACTCCATTTTCGGATTCATCAAGTACCTGAAAGTAGATAAGCATCTAGTCAGCATTTAACATATGAGCCAAATATGTGAATGAAAGTAGGCCAGAGCATGTTAGAACCTATTAAGCACTAACTTCTGGCCCTTTGGCTGTGTAATGTATAACTCAAATATGCAGACACTTGATAACAATGACATCTAGATATAACACATGTTTTCAATTCGAGAGAAAAATTATTAAAGGTGAACATGAAAAAGAAATAGTACAATGTCAGTAACATTTAATCATAGTCAAGGCTCGGCGAAATAAAATTGAGGGTAGAATGAAGTTAATACTCTCAAGTCCTAATAATGCAGCTCTCCTCAGAATATTTTCAACAAGATACATGATCTGGAATTAGGCTGCTGTTACAGAACATGATGAACATGATCTTACCGGACCAAGATATTTTATGCATTGCTTCTTCAGCAGAGCTCTTGGACACTCATAGTAGAAATGCAGGTTGTGCCCATATCTATACCGTGGATCGATCTATACAACAACAAATGAACATCCCTGTCATGATTACATCGAAAATTCTGCAAACGGGATTTTAGCAAGGAAGGGACAAGAACTTCTACGACGCCAAGCTGTGGACCTTTTATGATCAAAGTTCACACCGACTAAAAGTCCAAGCCAACCGATGCCGAAAGTAGCCTCTTTTACACACATGTAAGAGGGCAGTAATATCCAAAGCAAATACTACACTACTAAGAAATACTGGTAGATTAGTACGATTTGTACTCACAGCCTCGATCCAGTGCTGGAAAGCCAGCTTCAGATCCTTGCCATCCCTTGATAAACCCTGACCCACCTGTATCAAGCTCACAAACAACAACAGCTTCAACAGATCAAGATAGAAATATAAGATAGTGCATCATTCTCCCATTCTTTCAATAGGACACAATAATAATATGTCTCTCTATGTCTACGGCAAGCATATTTTTGTAGTTTGTACCCAATATAAAACAATGTCATAGCAATAAAGCTAATTTCGGAGGTGTAGTCTGTAGACCATCTTTCGTTTTGTAAACAATAAAAATTGTTAACAACAAATTATCATACTTGACATCACTGGATCATACTTGAGAACTTTGTTTCCTTTTCTTAATTAAGGTTAAACTATTGTTGAACATTCTTAAAGATTTTTTATAACATGGAACATGAAAGAAGATGAAGATTAATCAAAGTTGCCCTCAATATTAGGACCAGCACCTCTATATGTTAATGATATATAAACAAACTAACAGAATCACAAGGATCTACATCCGCACTAGCATACAGGAGCACCTTTTGGAGAATCAAAGAACAAGAGATGAATTTTAGGTTGTAACATGCAACGGGTTTTCTCCTCACCAAGGAATTTTTCAGATCCATCACAACCGGATGAGCTAACTTCACAAAATTTCAGATTCAAACACATTCCCACGGGGCTCAAAAATCGGATCTGAGCCAAGACTACAAGAGGATGGAGAGGTTCTTACTTTCGGCCGGCAGACGGAGGGCGATTGGCGGACGGAGGGCGGCCTGCGGGCAAAGGGCCGTCTGGACGGCGCGGTCGCGGGTCGGCATCAGGAGGCAGCCGCGCCATGGATGTGCTTGACGGGAGCGACAGCGGGGGAAGGAGCGTAGGGCGGGGGGAGGAGGAGCGCAGCGCAGTCTGGACTCGGGAGCGACCAGCGGCGACGAGGAGAAAGAACCCGACGTAAGGAGACATCATTTTTCTCCCCCGTGGAAATGGCCGGGTTAGGCCGAAATTTTCCTGTCCCGGAGTCACCCAAGCAGACCTACAGACCAAAGCGGGAAAATTTACTAGGGGATGATTTTTTCATGGGATCGAACGGGGATCCCGGCCGGGATTGGTGCTCCCAAACAAAGCCTGGAGCTTCCTCCGTCAGCCGAGGCCTTTGGACGCTCGGGCCGAGGGACTAGAGGTGCCTGCCGCAGCCCAGGAAGTGCTAGTTTACTTGCCGATAGGAAATACGAGATGGGCTTCCGGCCATTTAACAAATCAAGGTCGATTTGTGATGGCTAGCGAGGAGTGGGCCAGTTGTGCCCAAACTTTCCTGTGTTTGTTATGGCTGTTGTTGTGTTGGCCTACCTTCTTCAGCTCCCTGACCAGCCAACCATCAGAAGCATCGCTAGAGAGCGATGCTCCGTCAGTTGCAGAGACGTGGTGCCCTTTGATCATCCGATGAACATCGAATTAAACACACTCTCTCAACAGTAATTCTACACGGCACTGTCTGAGCATTACAAACTGAGGGCGGCAAACGGCAAAACAAATCGCCCTCCCATGCTAACACGCGACAAGAAATTAGGAACACATACACGAGGTAGAGTATGCACAGGGAGGCCTCTACAGGCTTGGATTCACAGCTCCGTGTCCATCGGGATGTCGAACACGGCGCTGTCGACCACCATCTCCTTGACCTCAACGCCGCCGTGGTCCGTCAACGCTGATGCCTTCGCGCCAATCCCCCCGCCGTGGTGCGACCGCCGGTCGACCAGCAGCGCCCTCCCGATCTTGGACGGGCTCGACTGCAGTGCCGGCGAGAAGCTCGGCGTGTCGTACGCTGTCGCGTACGGCGTGCCTGAGGCGGGCACCACCGTGAACGCTGACGACGGCACACTGGCCTTGCTCTTGCAAACTGTCTTGTCGTCTGCGCCACCGACGGGGAGCTGATCTGACTGCTTGCTCACCTCATCAACGTAGAGCAGGTCGTCGATCCGCGCGATGATGTTGGAAGCCAGGCTCTCCAGAACCCTTGAGTAGCTCTCAAGGATCGATTTCCCCACATCCTGAAGAACGTTCGGCAAAAAGACTACATGAATTCACCAGACTTAATTACCAATGCACACGACGTTTAACGAATGGAGACTGCACGCAAAGGGATTCACAAACCATGTTGTCCTGAATCTTGCTCATGTCCAAGCTCGTCTGCGTCAGCCCGGGGAACCTCTGCTTGAGGGATATCAAGAGGCCCTCGGCGCGCTCGGCGAATAGGTCTATCTTCTCCGTGTCCACTATCATGTCCTTGACGATGCCCCAGGACGATTTGGTGCCCCCACGGTTCGTGCCGCTCACTGATTTCGCGGTGCCTCTCCGGTGCCACACGTAGACGGAGGCCTCGACGCGGTTGGCGATCTCCAGGGCCTGGTACTCCGACGACAGGTCGAGGCAGTCGAGGAGGCATTCGGGAGAGAACTGATCCGATGTAATGTAGCGGTATATGATGTCACCGAGTGCGGCACGTCCATTCTGAAAATCCAACGTTCATGAAAGCAGCATGTCAGAATCAAGAAATGCAGATAGCACATTAGCACGTGTGAGAACGAGCAGGTGGTGTCCGTGCCGTGGTGTACCTTTGGTAACGAGTCGTAGTACGAGTCGGGGATGACCATTTCAGCCAAGGCATTGCTGTTGATGGCCATGGCGGCCTTGAGGATTTGGTTGGCGCAGTCGCGCTTGTGCTCCAGCTTCCTCCTTGTGGTCTCGTGGAGGCCGCCGGGGGGAACGCGTGGCACTGGCAGCCACCACTTCTCGTTGCCGCGGTGGAACGATCTCTTGAAGGGGGCGGAGCCGTCGCAGTCAGGCGCGCATATCCCCTGGTCGACATACCAGAATTCAGGGTCTCTGAAGCTCTCCAGTGTATCCTAGAAACAGAGGTTTGTCAGGAGATGTTCCTCAGTTTTTCAGAAGAATCAACAAGTTTTGTCAAACTCACAAGGAGCATGTGGTCTAGCTTCCGAAGTGCCGGCAGATTGATGTATAGATCGGACCGTGGCCTGCTTGTCATGATCTGAAATAGGTAGTCGTCCATAAGTACCAAATAGTTAGTATTAATGTTCTGTTTTTAGGTAAAAGCACATACTGCAGTATACTAGTAATGTTCAAGGCAACTATTATTTCATAGAGAAATACTATGGAACATTGTACCGTTGTCCGATCCCCCTTCGGACCCACAAATTATAAGGCATGCTCCTTCGCACCACTCTCTCTCATTTCTCTCTCCTCTCTTTTATCCCTCTCTCCTCGATCTCTCTCTCCCGTTTGCGGGCGAGGAGTGCAACCGGCGAGCTGACGGAGGCAAACTGCCACCCCCTCCTTCACTTCTAGCGCCGCCCCTCCACCTCCTCCTCCAACTCCGGCGCGCCCTCCATCTCCTTCAACTCCGGCTCCGGATTTGGCGTGGACGGCGGCGTGGTGCTTCACCTCTGGCTTGGGATCTGTCGATGGACAGTGGTGGCACGGCTCAGGACGGTCGGATTTGGTGATGGCATGGTGCGGAGCTTGGGTTGGAGCTGGGGAAGAGAGATGGATACTCGGCACGGAGCTTGAGCACGATTCGACGGCGGGCGACGGCGGTCGGTTAACGTTGTGGCGGTGAGGGTAATCGGGTTGAAGCCGGAGAAGAGGGTGTGTTGGCGGTGGATCGTGTCGGGCAGCTCAGTATTGCCGTCATAGCCAAGTGAGTTGGCCGAAACCTATTGAAATTTTTGTTTGAAACTTATGAAAATTCTTCGGCTGAAACTTGTGTTCCAAAATTTGAAATTTGTTGAAACTTTTCTTGGAATCTCTTGGAAACTTCTAGAAACATGCTAAACTCACTTAAACGTCAGGAAACTTCTTAAAACATGATGAAACTTGTTGATATACCGTTGCAACGCTACATTGTTCCCTAGTCGCTTCCTATTTCATAATAATGAAATCAGGTATACTCTACAATTAGTAAAACTCTTCGCTTAAGTTTGATGTTTAGTGGCATATCGTGGTGAGTACTGACGTATACTACTATACAGATGCGACAAGAAGCTGCTAGTAATATTTGAAATTTGATGAAACGCGCAAAAGTGGACAACCAAACTGACGGCACATTGATGCAGTCTTTACTCTTTGGACCTCAAAAACACCACGCGCCCAACGTTTTAATAAACGGGATTAGGTACCAAACGGCTATTTGCAGTGGTCCATGTCCAAGTAAAATTCAAATTATGAGCTGTTTTGTGCTCGATTTATGCTTTCATCCGTAGAACGCCAAATTACCTCTGTATTTGCCCATGAACAACAAGTCAACAACACTGATACTAAATTCCATATCACCATTTTTTTATCTCTGAACTTGTCTCGTAAATTCTACGATTAGTCCGTGTTATTAAGGTGAGTATATTTTACCGTGCCGGCAACTGGTCGACTTATAAGAACTTTTGCTTAAATAAATATATATGATGTAAAATTGTATTTGACAGGGGAATGATTACTGGTTGGTTAGTTCTTGGTTACCTCAAGCCTTGTCCCGTCAGGGAACGGCTGCCATGTCGGCACCAGCTCGATGATGTGGTTGCTCACGCAGAGCAGCCAGTCCATCTCTCGCTGCCACATCGCCTTCTTCTCCGGCGGCAGCGGCTCCAGCCTCCACAGCTGCCCAAACACCGTTGCTGCAAGAACGGCATAATTAACCGCAAGAACTTGATTACCCCCATTGTCGTAGTTAATTCTCGTCCAAGAACTTAAAGCAACTGCACAATATTTAACCAACGAACCAACGATCAATCGAGAATCGAGATGCTTGACGTACGTACCGCAGAGGTTGGTAATGGCGTTGGAGATGGCGAGCGCGGTGCAGACGCCCTTGCCGCTCCCGGACATGTCCTCGCCCAGCAGCAGCTTCGAGAACCTCTCCTTCATCATCTCCATCTCTGCCAATTAAACAGCACGGTGAATGATCGAGACCCCCACCCCGAGTACAAATTAATTACACGTTCCGGAATTAAAGGAAGGATTTGCCGTGTGCGTACGTACGTACCTGAGGCTTTGTGCTTGTCGTCGCCCGCGTCGTCGACGCCTCCGCCGCGCGGGGGCAGCTTCTCCTTGCCGGCCGGCTCGGCCGTGACGACTTCCTCGGTCACGCAGGTCTTGATGGCGACCTGCTGCCACTCCTCGGGCGGGCAGGAGGACTCGCTGGAGGCGGCCTCGGAGCTGGCGCTGGAGCTGCTCCCGCGGCGGTCGTCGTCCGCCGAGTCCGACGCCGTCAGCGCCTCGCTCACCTCCCTCTCCTCCTCCTCCTCGGTCGCGCCGCCTCTCGCCATCCCGGGTCTCCCAGCGCTTCGGACCGTCCTCACACTCGTGCCGGCAACGGCCCGGCTCATGCCCTGTTTCTTGGCTGCTGCGGGTTTGACGAGGAGCGCGAGGGCGGCTACTACGCAACGACGGACGCGCCGCTTGCTGCTGCTGCTGCTGCTACTTCTAGTGCGCGACGAGAAGGGCGTCTCGGACATGGCATGGCGCTCTTGTGGGCTGTGCCTGTGGGGCAATGCATGCGACGGTGAGGGGAGTAAATTCTTAAAAGAGGCGAGGTGAGGTGAAAGGCGGAGGAGTGACCGTTGGGTTTTGAGTTGTTTTGGTGGGTTCCTTTTCCCTTCTCGAGCGGACAATGCAGCAACGGTCAGTGAGAGGGGCGACGCCGCGTGGTGGTAATAACAAGTGAAAATTAGGACCTGTACTCAATACACTCGAAAGATGTGTATTTAGATAAATAACATCACAAACGCACTCAATTTCAAAATAACATTGCAAAACACATAAATTCTAGAAAATAACACTCCCTGAAGAATATTCCTTACAATATTTTTAAAATGACACAAATACCATTCTCTTCTCCAACTCCTCCATCTCCGGGCGTACAGTACCTTGTACTAGAACGAATATTTGAACTGGGAGTCGTTGTTACCTAGCCTAAAAATGTCTTTTCACCCATAGGAGTGTTGTTTTCTAGAATTTCTGCTTTTTACAATATTATTTTGAAGTCGAGTATCTTCGTGATGTTATTTATCTAATTACACATCTTTAGAGTGCTACTGACTTTATTTTCCCTGGCAACAGGACCGCTTAAAATTGGGCGACGTGCAGCTACGCTCGACGGTCCGGCCGGTCCTTCTCGCGCTGCTTTCTCAGCACGTATCACTGCTTTCCCTCTGTCCTCACCGTCTTGCCGTTGTATGCTGTCGATCGCTGGGCATGTGCGGGGAGAGGTCGGTAGAAAATGGGTTGCAGGATCTGCATGCTAACGAGACGGAAATCTGGCGTTGAAGAACGATGATCAAACGGTCAATTCGAGTGTGATGCTCGGGGTATAGATACTTTTACTCGATTGGTGGCGGTGCTGTACTTGTCACGCTGTAGACAATTTCGTAAAAACCTAAAGGCAATCAAAAATTTACTAAGAAATTGACCCCACTCCACTCAACATATGCGAGTATCTCAAAACTTACATTCCGTGCTGGTAGGTAGGACTTGTGTAAGTGCCTCGAGCTCGTGGTTCGGTTCAAGACTCTAAGCACAAACCTCGTCAGTGAAGCACGAGCGAGAGTGATTTCAAAACCTAGGCGGGGGGTGGGGATAGGAGGCAATGGCATCCATCTACACTACAGCGCACGAAACGTTAGGGGGAAAAGCGCCTGCGGTTTGACTCGGTAGTCGAGGCAACAACAACTTTTGCGGCGCATGAACAATCTACCACCTCACGGTGGCCCCCACAAAAATCACGTCGGTTAGAACATATACAACAGTTTATTTTTTAGCCTGTTTCTTGAGTTTGACTCTAAGATTTTAATTGCTACCCAAAAAACAAATTTTTAGGTAATAAATAAGTTTTCAATAGTTATTTTATTATTTTTTGTGTCTTGATATCAACAACTTGATTGTTTCTTTATCTAAAAATAAGCTCACATATCCCTTAGTAACAAATAATATTGACTATTGTAGATGCTCTTAGGGCATGTACAATGGTACAGACAGCTGTTGTCTATAACAACTCTCTATATCACCTGTATACAACACTAAAAACAGCTCATATAATGGTTGTGGTGATACAGTCGGCTACAAGATTGTAGACAACACACAATCTTTTAATGTTTTTCTTGTTTCTGGTGTTAAGGTTGACTACAGTATTGTAGATATCATCTTTCTCTCTTCATTCTTTTTCATCCACATCAGTAAAAAATCTACATAACAGAGGCTACAGACAGTTAACATAAGCTCATTATACGTGCTCATAGTCACCTCTACTGCGTTAAAAGGATAGCAGCTCATCAGGACATCTCGTACCAACCATCTTAAATCATCGGATTTCGCTAGTGGGAGCACTCGTGTGACTGCTGCGCTAATCGTGCACGCATGACTCACTTCTACTGGAAGCAAAGAGTTCTCAGGAGTTTAGCACAGTGCAACGTGCCGGAATGATGCCACATAGGGCCCACTCGCTAGTGACAAGATATGTTTCGACCAATTGGCGTCGTCAAGGGAACAGCGCAGGAAGGAATTGATGGGATGCAACCGTTCCCTGGTCCAAGCGGGCGTGGCACCTTGGTTGTTCAGTTAGTGGCTAATTAAAATTCCACTTTCACTAGTTACATACATGGGTGATGTCTCAAAACACTCGACCCCTCGATGTATCGAACCAATCGAGGATTTACTACGACTTTGATTATTCACTTCTAAGTTGTCATGGTAGGAGTATACACTAAGCAATCGACTTAACCGCAGTCATGTTTCAAAATTACTTGTTCTGTATGTTTCAACGAGTTTTAGATTCCAAGCTGCGGGTTTGGCAAGTTCCAACGAGTTTCGAGTTTCAGATTTATGTAAGTTCCAAAAGGTATCAAGTTCAAGATGACCCATGTTTACGCATGTTTCAATAAATTTCATATTTTAAAAATGTCATTCTTGTGTAAGTTTCAAGTTTGAAAATGCCTTTGTTTCATCAAGTTTCAACAAGTTTTTATGAATGCTTCAAGTTTCAAATCAAATTTTGAGCAAGTTTTGGCACCTTTTAAGTTTCAAAAGCAAAATCAAACGCAAAATTAGAGATGGAGCAACATGGCGGTGGCACGACCCGGATCTGGCCTGAGGCAAAGGGGTGTGTGCACGGCAGCCTAGCTCCCGTTAGCTGCGTGCTGCGACTTCTGCTACTTCGCCGACATGCCGCCCTTGATTGTCGATGCTGGGGCACCGCCGCCGCGAACGAGTGTTGTTACAACGCCACCGCAACATGACCGTGCCCGTGCCCGTGAGCACGCCACGCCGATCGAGGCTCGCCCGCTCGCTGAACCCTGCTGTCCGCGGCCGACGGCCGTCCACCGTTTTGCCATGCTTGCTAGTCGATACCTGCTAACCGCGGCTGCCAGTCGCCCATTGCTACTTGCCACGTCCGTCAAACGGATCTGAAGCCGCCGGAGCGTTGGGAAAGGGAACACAGTTGAAACGTGATTGTGACTGCCTGACTGGGGATGGAGCGAGGAGGAGAAGGATGTCAAGCAAGCCGCACTCACGTAGAGGCTCATGCTTTAGGATTCACGTGATGGACTTGGATCAAACGCTAGAACGTTACCCCGTTGATTCTTAGGTGAACGGTACACCGTTGCCTGGTTTTTCTCTTTAACCGCACACACCAAGCAATCAGACCCAACAACCATAGAGAGGGTAAGTTATTGTTTTTCCTCTAAACAAAGGACCTCTAATTAATTTGCTTCCAGCTTTTTTTTTAATCTAAACAAAGGACCTCGAGTTAAGTTGCTTCCTCTCCAACTACTCGAATTATAGTACCGGTCCAATGTGTATAGACCGTACGTAGCAAATTAAGCACATCATAACCACCGACGAGAGAACGACGGCTGCGGTGCACTGCTTTTTCAATTCCCGCTCGGACAGGGTGTTACAGTGTTGTCATTGTCTCACTAGTCTGTCACATCAGGTACAGTCACCATAAACCACACCTTGAATGACTAAACCGTGCATGGACCAGGAGGTCAAACCATAAACAAACAGCTTGGGACAGTAAAATGTCAGGGAGGAATCGCACTTGCTCCATGCGAGAACTCCAAGCCAGGGGCCCAAATGTGAAAAGACAAGACGGCCTCTTCATGTCTTATAAAGTAAAGAATATTCCATGGGATGTGATACTAGCGGTAGTGCTGGTAGTAGTAGTAACCAAGGATGAAAAACTCGGTTGGTTATCGTCGGTAACAGTAGTAGTAACTAAGGATGAAAATTTTGACCGGTTACCACCGGTAACAGTACGAGTAACCGGATTTACTGGTGGAACCGAGATTCCAAATACCGGCCAGAAAACTTCAAATTCAAAAATCCGGTGAAAACATCATAAATTCAAATTTATTTAGACAAATTTTGACCAATTTTTTTTCAAAATTCCGGCCGATAACCTGCCGCCCAACAGGATTTAAGCCGGTAATGGTTTTTTGGATCCTCGGTAGTAACTGCATGCAGGCAGAGACCTACCTCTCCGTACGAGAAGCCAAGATTTGAGAGCCAGCCAATGGCAAAATAGTAGGACGAGTACTAGTTTGTCACCTCTCACTTGTCGCAGCTCGCGACTGCCACTCTCTGCGTGTCGTGGCTCGACGGCCCATGGATGGATGGATACGTCGCCGGGCGGTCAGCCGGCCAGGGCCAGTCGCGATGTGCTACTGCTTCTAGACTAGCTCGGAATCTGACTCGTCGGTTTGTGTGGCATGGGGGGGGGGGCAGATTGGTCGTGACGGCGTTGGGGTGAGCTGATGGGAATCTGGGGACGTTCTCCATTTGGTCCTTTGGTTCTCGTCTTTTTGCAGCGCGGCACATGTGTGGCATGGGGTCTATAATAGTCTGTTTCTTATCTTATTACTAAAAGGAGAGAGAGTACTCAATTTTAATATATATAAAAAAACAAGTCTTCCAATTGTTTCTTGAGCTTATATCTAAGACTTTAATTGTTACAAATGTGCATGATTCTTAGTGATCAATAATAAAATACAACTTTGTGGTCTACATGTTTTGGTTCATTTATCATATCAATAATAAAGTTGGGCTGCACAAGTGATCCGGTGAATATTTTACTTGGAGACAGTGAGACCCACAAAACGCGTTTTTAAGTAACAAGTAAGTCTCTAATAGAGTATTTGGTTGTTTCTTATGTCTTAGTATTAACAATTTGCTAGTTTTTTCATCTAGAAACAATCTCACATTCTCTCATCCACATTATCTAAATGCTGACATGATAACCTGGATTGTTGTAGATGTTCTGAGCCTGGTGCCAGCAGAGCGAGGCTTTGAGCTTTAAAATCTTGAGGATAAATAGGACGGGATTTTCTAAGCCGGAGTAATTTAAGCCCATTCTAATGGTTTTATAGGCGCTTCTTGCAACCTCTTGTATTGGTAGTTGGATAGTACATGCGAATGCGATGGTTAGAAAAAAGACTCTGGTATTCCAAATGCAAACTTTTGAACATGCAGGTGCCAAATTGCAATACGGCCATGCCGAGCTGTAGAATATGAGTTGGTGATTAGGAATTTTTTGCCGATACGGTCACTTTTTGAACTGTAATTACGCTTATGATCACCTTTACCACGTATTTACAAAAATAGCAAGCCGGGCGCACGGCCAGCCCGCGCCCGCGCTGAAGGAGCGACACGTAGCTCGTGGGCGCGGGCTCACCGCGCGCCCGCCGCCAACTCAGCTCGTGGGCGCAGGCTCACCGCGCGCCCGCCGCCAACTCAGCTCGCGCCGCCACCTCACCGCCCGCCACGCCGGCCGCTCCCAGCCGCAGCTCACCGCGCCCAACACCACGTGGCGCCCTCCCGGCCCGAAAAAGAAAGCACTATTGCGGGGAGCGTTGCCACCTCGCTCCCCGCATAGTGCCCTAGGTTGCCGGCCAGGTAGGGTTAGGATTATGTTAGGTTTAGGTTAGGTTAGGTTTAGTAATTAGGTTAGGTTAATTAGATAATTAGTTAGAGTCTGAAATTTAAAAGAATTTTAAAATATAGCAAATGAGTTCTAAAAATTATGAAATTTTTTGTGTAGCCTGCTGACACCGTGTACTTATTTGTGTAAATTTTTCGTAATTTTATCTATTCAGAATTGTTATCGCTACTTCGTATGAATTGTTATCCGTGTACTCGCTTGTTTCGGAGATTAAGGTTTCATAATTTTATGTTACTTTAAATGTATTTGAGATTTGCCGGACTTGGAATGTATTTGAGATTTGCCGGACTGTTATGCGGAGAATTAAAAAACCTCGTAGTGGACATCTTTTCCACCGTCCCTCCTCCGCACATCTGTCGCCTCATCCAGAAATTTCGGTGCCAATGTTTACGGAATTCCCGGCGCCAACGCCGCGACTCCTTCTCCGCTCGACTATAAATACCGAACTCTGGCACTCGCTCTTCGCTCATATCAATTGCGTTTCGATTCTCATTCTTGCGCTCGTCGCTGAGAACTCAGAGAACGTAACATAATTAATTTTATTGGGAGATTAACTATTTTCCTTCTTCTCGTCGCTCGTCGCTCGGCGTTGATTTATTACTCCCCCCGAAGGGCTAATTGATTACTTCCTCGGAAGGGCAGGTAATTTGTGTTATGCTTTTGTCGTTTCTCAGTTAGCTAGTCGTAATGAGATAATTTAGGGGTAATTAATTAGTCGTAATTAGTTAGTTGACTAGTAATAAATTAGTTTAGTGCTAATTAATTAGTCGTAATTAGTTTAGTAGTCATCATTACAGCGTATTAAGTAAGTGGAAATGAAGTACTGATATTTTTTAGTGGTAATTAATCAGTCGTAATTAGTTAGTTTAGAGGTAATTAATTAGTCATAATTAGTTAGTTCACTAGTAATGAATTAGTTTAGTCGTAATTAGTTTAGTAGTCATCATTACAACATAGTAAGTAAGTGCAAATAAAATACTGGTAATTTTGTAGTGGTAATTAATCAATCATAAGTAGTTAGTTTAGATGTAATTAATTAGTCATAATTATTTAGTGATTGTTGTGGCTTTAGGTATTTTCGAACATGCAAGATTTGTTTGTGTTTTACGGCGATGGGCTCGTACGGGCCGGACATGATGGGTTAGACCTATCGAAATGCCAATACAAGGTGGTCCGGCGGAGGGGCTCCACACGATGAATATTCACGAGCCGCGGTCGCATCCGAGGAGTTTGTCACGAGCCAACGACGAAGAAAGTTATGATCGAGGCGATCACCGCACGAATTATGTGTGGAGCTCGTAAAGGTGAATGGAAGCATAGCATGGAGGCAAGACATGGAGATTGTCTCCACCGAGGCGACCATTCACGGGAAGCCTATGGTGTACGTAAATTTCGTACATAGGGCATCGGGAAACCCTGATGATGCCGAGGCCTCTACAAGCCGGCAAGCGCAGTCCGAGCCTGAAGATGGCAACACGGAATGTCTTTGCCTCGGAGGGAATTCCGTGCCTAATTTTGTGCCAAACGAGGGGCGAAACATGGTGGTCGCCCGCATCGATCGCCACAAGTATCACGGACGAGCCTCTCGGGTTGGAGTCCGACGAGGACACCGACCCAAGCTCGGATGGTACCGACGAGGACGCACACCAAGCCGGTGGTCCTTACGTGGCATCAAGACTTGATGATATCGCGGTGCGTTCGCTCGTACTACCGCAAGAAGAAGGCTCCGGTGGGGTTTGAAGCCGACACCCTCTTAGTTGGGCGCTTCCTCGACAAGGGGCCGTGCAACAAGCTATAGCACGATGCCCCGTCCATCACCGTGTACCGAGTGCACCGGTCCAACCGTGAAAGTACGTAGTGAAGTGCGTAGTAGAAGGCCGCCTCGCAAGGTCGGGCCACGAGCAAAGATCTTGCTCGATCTTCACACCAAGGAGTTGATCGACCACACTTGCGAGCTTAGCGAGCCCTCGCAGCAAAGATCGAACGTGACTTCCGTGATATGTTGCAAACCTCATCACGCACCTAGTTGAGGCGACGTGTCTATCTCCCCCAAGTTGTTGATGTCGGAAGTCGCCAATAAGGTTGGCTATCCAGTTAGCTACAGCAAGGTCCGACGAGCCAAGCAGAAGGTCATCGAGACTATGTACGGGACATATGAAGAGGCGTACAACCTTGTGCCGAGATTGCTTCACCAAATTGCCGAATCAAACCCCGGCACGTACATAAACAAGCTTGACCATGAAGATGCTGGCAAAGGCCCCAACCGCTTCATACTAGACCGGGTGTTCTGGGCTTTCACTCAGGCCATCGGGGGCTTCAAGTTCTGCCGTCCCGTGCTAACCATATATGGCACTTTCCTTACGGGGAGGTACAAGGGCACCATCCTCACCGCGGTGGCGGCCGATGTGAATGACCAGCTTCTCCCGATGGCATTTGCCATTGTGGAGAGTGAGAACACATCCAGCTGGCTGTGGTTCTTAAAGAACGTGAAGAGGGCGGTGGTGGGAGACCGGCCCAACGTCTGCCTAATCACAGACCGCAATGCTGGGTTGTTGGCGGCAATCAACACCATGCAGTGTTCGACGGATCCATCTCACCAGTGGAACGATATGAAATCTAGGTGGTGCATGAGGCATCTTGCATCTAACTTGTTCACGCGGTTCCGCAGTCAAGAACTCATGAAGACGTTCAAAGCATTGTGTCTGCAGAACCAGAGACGGAAGTTTGAGTCTATTTGGAGAGACCTCGAACACCGGACTACGAGGCATACAAGGGAGTCCACTCCGGAGGGGATGCAACCCAGCAGCGCCATAAGCTTTTCCGAATGGATTAACGGCCACGCTCCTGAATAGGAGAAATGATCCCTCCTCTATGACACAGATGGTGCGAGGTACGGGATTATGACGACCAACATGTCCGAGGTCTACAATAGCGTCCTCAAAGGTGTGCGCGACCTCCCTATCACCGCGATCGTTCAGGAGACATGGACTCGCACTGTTGGTTATTTCGTCAATAGAGCCACCGCAGCCAAGCGACAGATGGACGAAGGCAAGCAGTGGTCCGAGAACATGCGAGACACATGGACCGGAAGATGGAGAAGGCCCAATGCACGACATCCGGTGATCGACGGCCTCAGCGAAGTACGAGATCAAGCTTCGGCGTAAATACATCACTTGATCATGCAAGGGGGAAAGAAAACAGGCATGCACCCCGGGTGATGTGGCGACATGCACCGCAACAAGCCGGCTCCTCCACAAGCCATGCTCGCACGTGTACAAGGCATGTGCACAATGCGCAGATGGCTACACCATACATCTCTCGAGTACTACAACATGCGGCACCTATTCGGTACATCGAGTGGAGAGTTTCACTCGTGCACGGCTTGGAAATGAACTATAAGGATCTTTGGCGGACATGGTGCAATGGGTCCCAACAGGCTTGAAGAGAATAGAGAAGGGGCGACGGCAGACGCGCGGCCTGAATGACATGGATGCTAGTCAACGAGCAAAGATAGCCGCACAATCAAGTGCGTGATATGCAAGACCCCGGCACTCAATGAAGGATTGTCCCAATAGACCTAGCTCGTCCTGGCCGTTATTCAAAGGTCATAATTTCAAGTTTTTCTGTCTTGCTTGTTATGTCTCGATATTTGGATTTTAGGTTTTGGATATTAGGGTTTCATGGTTCCAAATATGCTATACTTTCCCTTACTTTCAATGTATAAAAAATGCTAAATTACAAGTCCATTGGAGATGTCGACATGCAATGCACGCGACACATCCATTAAGCAGTCCACTCGATAAAAGACAACAGTAATGACATGAAGCAATCCACTCGATAAAAGGCAACCACAATGATGCATCCACCATTAAGTTACATGGTTCACGAGATTGAACATAATTGCGTAAATAAGGGGACGAGTACGGAGGTAAAAGCTTCTCTGGTCGTGCCTAATGGTAGATGGTGTCTCGCGCTACCCACATAGAGTGTTGTACTGGCATTTCGATAGGTCTAACCCATCGTGTCCGGCCCGTACGAGCCCATCGCCGTAAAACACAAACAAATCTTGCATGTTTGAAAATACCTAAAGCCAAAACAATCACTAAATAATTATAACTAATTAATTACATCTAAACTAACTACTTATGATTGATTAATTACCACTACAAAATTACCAGTATTTTATTTGCACTTACTTACTATGCTGTAATGATGACTACTAAACTAATTACGACTAAACTAATTCATTACTAGTGAACTAACTAATTATGACTAATTAATTACCTCTAAACTAACTAATTATGACTGATTAATTACCACTAAAAAATATCAGTACTTCATTTCCACTTACTTAATACGCTGTAATGATGACTACTAAACTAATTACGACTAATTAATTAGCACTAAACTAATTTATTACTAGTCAACTAACTAATTACGACTAATTAATTACCCCTAAATTATCTCATTACGACTAGCTAACTGAGAAACGGCAAAAGCATAACACAAATTACCTGCCCTTCCGAGGAAGTAATCAATTAGCCCTTCGGGGGAAGTAATAAATCAACGCCGAGCGATGAGCGACGAGAAGAAGGAAAATAGTTAATCTCCCAATAAAATTAATTATGTTACGTTCTCTGAGTTCTCAGCGACGAGCGCAAGAACGAGAATCGAAACACAATTGATATGAGCGAAGAGCGAGTGCCAGAGTTCGGTATTTATAGTCGAGCGGAGAAGGAGTCGCGGCGTTGGCGCCGGAAATTCCGTAAACATTGGCACCGAAATTTCTGGATGAGGCGACAGATGTGCGGAGGAGGGAGGAGGGACGGTGGAAAAGATGTCCACTACGAGGTTTTTTAATTCTCCGCATAACAATCCGGCAAATCTCAAATACATTCCAAGTCCGGCAAATCTCAAATACATTTAAAGTAACATGAAATTATGAAACCTTAATCTCCGAAACAAGCGAGTACACGGATAACAATTCATACGAAGTAGCGATAACAATTCTGAATAGATAAAATTACGAAAAATTTACACAAATAAGTACACGGTGTCAGCAGGCTACACAAAAAATTTCATAATTTTTAGAACTCATTTGCTATATTTTAAAATTCTTTTAAATTTCAGACTCTAACTAATTATCTAATTAACCTAACCTAATTACTAAACCTAACCTAACCCTAAACCTAACCTAATCCTAACCCTACCTAGCCGGCAACCTAGGGCACTATTGCGGGGGAGCGGGGTGGCAACGCTCCCCCGCAATAGTGCTTTTCTTTTTTCCGGGCCGGGGGAGGACGCCACGTGGGGTTGGGCGCAGGGTGAGCCTGCGCCGGGAGCAGCCGACGTGGCGGGGGCGGTGAGGTGGCCGGCGCGAGCTGAGTTGGCGGCGGGCGCGCGGTGAGCCTGCGCCCACGAGCTGAGTTGGCGGCGGGCGCGCGGTGAGCCCGCGCCCACGAGCTACGCGTCGCTCCTTCAGCGCGGGCGCGGGCTGGCCGTGCGTCCGGCCTGCTATTTTTGTAAATACACGGTAAAGGTGGTCATAAGTGTAATTACGGTTCAAGAAGTGACCGTAGCGGCAAAAAATTCGGTGATTAGCCGTTCCATTGTAGCCAGGCTAATTGTACTCCAGCAGTAGACGGGTTCTCAATTCTCATGATTCATGAGAATGTGGACCTAATTAGTAAGGGCAAGAGAAAAGACATTCTTCACTTGGAAGGCTTAGATGTAGATTAGATGTATATGTTTAGCACCTAGCCCTTATCATTGTCTGGCTAGGTTATCAGCAGTCCATGAGAAGCGTGTAACCATAATGTCATGTCTTTTGTGGCCGGTGACCAACCTCCAATATGTGTGCTGCAGGGGCACATTAGTACCATGGCCTACTAGTTAGTTATACCGAAGAACAGCACCTCAAAAAAATAGAGGGAAAAGAATATGAAATAAAGTAGCTTGCTGCTTAAATATATCTAAGATTTGAAGTTTGCTACTTGGTAGGCCCATTTTAAGCTTGGAGTGTTTGCTTGTTTGTTTAGGCTCAGGCGAGAAAAGGGAACCATGAGCAGCTTATGGTTAGCTACACGTTACAAGAACTTGGCTTCGAAAGAAAATGTTTCACTTATCCTGCCGAGTGCCAACGCCAGAAAATAAGAAACAGAAAAGGGAACTGTATCCGTCGAAAAAAAGGGAACTGTATAGGATATAATATCAAAAGTTTTTTTGAGACGCAAAAGTTTGTCATTGCCATAATGCCATCTGCCAAAGTATTCACCAAAAGAAAAGCAATCCCTTTGTAAAACTATAAACAACTAGTATACCGCACAGCATCGTTCATAAAAATATCAGATATAATGAAGAAATAATGAAGCGAGTTCGAATTGTTTTCAAGGGGTAGTGCTGTAGTAGGTTTGGGAATGATTTATGGTCCGGTGGAGTAGGTTTGGGAGGTAGTAAAGTAGCTAGCATTCGAACCATGTCCTCATTAATACAAATTTCAAACACCATACCGGAATCAGCAAGCAAATGTGAAGTTCAGAAATCGTAAGTCACATACAAACGACCTCATCTGTTCACCACATTTGACCGTAGCACACAACACGAAAAATCTGAAATCAACACCAATAAAAAAAAACAGAACAAAAGGCAATACACTGGCATGCTAACTAAGCATGGACAAAATTGTTTAAGAGCGGCTTGATTAAACAATGGTAAAGACCTTTCAAGCTGATGCTTGTAGTTTGTACATGCAGTTGTATCTTTTTAACTTCACAGCAGAGTTTTTTTAGCATATAAATCCTGGGGGCATACATAAGCATAAGTTACGGCAGGAAGAACATTTCAGCTAACACAATAAACAGAAAGGTGTATAACCAGGAGTTTAGAATAAAGTACACTATAGGTTTCTAAACTTGTCAGAGTTGGTCACTTGGGTCTCTAATCTATGAAAATCCCCAATCTAGTACTTAAATTTATTTAAGTGGGTCATCGGAGATCCAAAATGTCTGGACTGGCCTTGACCGTTGACGTCAATGGTTAACCGTGCACGTGAACTCACCAGCCCGGCTTGCCGGCTCATGGCGGGAATTTTTGCGTTTTGTTTGTTTCTTTGTGTTGTTTAGGTTGGCAAGAATGTGGAGAGTGATCGCTGATGCAGCCGCAGGAGACGAGGGGGCTAGCAAGGGCCCGCCTCTGTCTCCGGGGCCGACGCATGCAGCGACCACCGCGGGAGCGCTCAGGGCGGAGCTCCGGAGTTGGAGGCCTGGGCTGAGTCGCAGCGTGCGTACACGGCTGGCCTGGAGCTGCATCAAGGACGGCGGAACATGCCGCGTCTGCTTGTCGTCTAGGCCCGCACGGTCAACACCGTGGACGTGGAGGCGGCGACCAGGGCGGTGGAGGCCGTCACGGCCGAGGCGCCCGCCATCACGACGGCCGTGAAGCAGTGGGGCAGCGAGGAGGAGCAAAAGGGGGACGAAAGGAAGGTCTGCGTTGGGCTGGCGGCGACGCTGGCCGCCATGGTGGAGGCCGGTGGCGTGGCCTCCGCTGCGTACGACGAGCTGGTGGTGGAAATGGAAGAGAGGGAACGGGAGAGAGAAATGGCGGGAAGGGACGAAGAGCCAATCCAAAACTAAACCTGCAATTGTACGATGTGTCAACGAGGTGTAGTTGTAAATTCACCAAACTTATCATTCATAAATCACAATTACTTGGAGGAATCATAATTCAGAAATGCTGCTTCATCCATCAAACCAGGATGAATTGTACACAATTACTGATATGAATTGTTCAGAAATGAAGTATTCAGTTCAGATAACTAAGGCTATCAGATAATTTTGGTCACTTAGCTGAACTCTCCAGGAATTCACCAATGAACCTACCCCTGGCTGTCAGATGAATCAGAAATCAACACAACCCATCACAAGTCAGAACACCTACTGCAATGCAATCATATTATAGAAGAGTTCCAAACACCACAATATTAATTAATGCTTTGGAGTTCAACCTCTTAGCATATATAGCTTAGTCAGTTCTACTACAGAACTACGCAAGGCACTGACACGAGGACTCTGAAAAACTCCAGTCCGTTCACTTCACCGACAGTTTCATCAGCTAACACAAAGACGACACCTCATATAGATACGCTCGTAATAACGCCATGTATAAAACAGCAGCACCAGCAGCTAGTGTCTCAGTGTGTCACTTCACTTGGACATGCCGCCGTTGGAGTGGGAGTCCCAGACCCAGACGTCGACCACCTCACCGGGCATCCGATTTTCGAGGCTGGCCATGCTCTGCATCGGCGAGTTCTGGACCTGCTCCGTCGGGGACAGCCCCGTGAAGCACGCGTCGTCGTCGGGGAAGTCCAGCCCGGGGAGCACGTCCGGGACACGGCACACCTGCCGAGCGTTCAGCGCCGGCGATAGCCCCAGGTGGCCGAGCCCGCACGACAGAGCGCCCCGTGCCACCATGTCCTCCGGCAGCTTCACCTGCAAGCTACTGGCGAGTCCACGTATACGGTCAACCATCGATATCAGCGGTTAAAGTCAGTTTAGACGTTTTGGACCTCCTATCAGAAGCGGAACTAGAACGAAAATGATCGGGCTTTACCACTTCACCATACATATAATAGTATATATAATTTTCAAGTAATACTATATTAAATAGTAATTTATACAACAAAAGACTAAAAAAAACCAAAGGTTAAGCCGAACCTGGGTGCACAGCTTTTAAGCTAAGGGGTGCACGTATAGTATATACATGATAATATCTGTTATTTTTTCTGGGGATCCGGTGTCCTGTGGCACCGGGTGGACCCAAGTACTTCCGTCCCTGCCTCCTATAACCCACTTAAATAAATTTAGATACCAGATTTGACAGTTTCATAGATTATAGATTAGAGACCTAAGTGACCAACTCTGTAAAGTTTAGAGACCCACAGTGTACCTTATTCCAGAGTTAATGTCAGGAGCAGCGAGATGACACTGCACACTTAAAACAAGTGCACCGTTAATGTATCATGCAATCTGAATGTGAAAAATTGTGGACACTGAAGGCAACCATATGTACATCACTAGTAATCTATGATTTTATCGCAGGTAATTTATGCAACGGTTAAGCTAGAAGCTTTAAACTTCAGTGAGTTCAGCGATAGGCAGGCCAGTGTGCAAGTTAAGTTTCTATGATAAAAGTTTCTCAAGAAACTTGCGGTGACTAAAAGGAGATACCAATCTTAACTAAGTGATATTCACTACACCTTTACATAAGTGCAGAAAGCAAGGACCTTCCTATTGCACTGGTCTTGCACTCTTTCTTCCTGGCAAAGGGGAAAAGTCATTTGTCACGGTAGCACAATGACTCAACAGAAAATTACGCTGCTTGTCCTTGATTTGTGAGGTTGTACCATTTAACTACCTGAATTTGTATTTTACTTTCTCAATCCTCTGAACTCACGAGGTTGTACCATTTAGCTCTCTGAACTTGTATTTTCTTTTCTCAGCCTCCTGAACTTGCGAGGTTGTGTCACTTAGCTTCTTGAACTTGCGTTGAAGCGAAGTTCGTCGGATGCGATACCGGCAACTCCGAGTCCGATGGACTCGTCACCGCCCCTTCCTGGTCGTGTCCTTCGTCCTCATCACCTCACGCCGAAAAAACAGATTCGTCGGACCCAGGAATGTACCGTGCTCACGTCTTCGTCGGAGCTCCATCGTCGCAGCTTGTCGCCGCCTTCACCCTTGCCTCCTCTGAGTCAGCTGTGAGAAAGAGAAGTATATTCCTAGTATCAGAGTAGGATACAATACTTCTCTCTCTCTCTCACGGTGATTCGTCGGGTCAGCCTTTTCTGTTAGCAAATGGCCTAATGGACTTCGTGTAGGGTGAGTAGCTTCTCCTCTGGCACTGGAAATATACTTATCTCTCTCACAGCCGACTCAAAGAAGGCAAGGGCGAGAGCGATGACAAGTTGCGATGGTGGAGCTCCGGCGAAGACGCTGTTATGAATAGTACTTGTATTCATCATGCGGTCAATAAGCCAATATATATACAAGTAAAGGTGTGGCATATATGCAGATAACCCCTTATACAATGGAAAAATACACAGCTAATGATATACATCTAACAGCCCTCTCAAACTTATGGTGGATCAACAATATGAAGTTTGGAGAGATAGAAACTGTGATGGGCTCTGGTCTGCGCCTTTGTGAAGAAGTCTGTCAATTGAAGTTCTGAAGGCACATACTGAAGAGCAACAACCTGTTCCTGCACCTATGACCGCATTAGGAAGCATCAACACCAATATGCTTAGTAAGCTCATGCTTCACCGGATTTGTAGCAATGCTAATAGCCCCTGTACTGTCAGACAAAAGAGGAGTGGGTGCTGAAACTGAAATACCAAAATTCTCAAGTAACCACCGTAACCAAGTAACCTCCGCTGTCAACAAAGCCATAGCTCGCAACTCAGTCTCAGCACTCGAACGAGAAACAACTGTCTGCTTCTTAGTCTTCCAAGCAATAAGAGAACCACCAAGAAAAACACAATAAGTAGAGAGAGACCGGCGATCAGAGGGATCACTAGCCCATGTGGCATCAGAATATGCCTGGAGCTGTAAAAAACTGGAGCGAGGGAAAAACAAACGACGAGTGATAGTTCCACGAAGATATCGTAGAACACAAAGAATGTGACTATAGTGGAGCTGAGTGGGAGCAGAAACAAACTGACTCAAGATATGCACAGGGTATGAAATATCAGGGCGAGTGACACTTAGATAAACAAGACTCCCAACAAGGTGACGATAACGAGTAGAATTGGCAAGAGGCTCACCATTAGTGGGCCGAAAATGAAGATTAAGCTCCATAGGAGTCTCAGCGGTGTGCTGATCAGTAAGAGAAACATGATCAAGAAGATCCTGAATATACTTTTCTTGAGACAGATAGAACCCCTCAAGTGTAGAAATAACCTCAACCCCAAGAAAGTAGCGAAGAGGACCCAGATCGGACATGAGAAACTGCTCATTAAGACGCTCCTTCACAAAGGTGATGTACTGATAATCATCTCTAGTAATGATCATATCATCAACATATAAAAGAAGAAGCGTCCGACCACGAGGCGAAGTGTGAATAACGAGAGCAGGATCATGAGCACTGGCAGAGAAACCAACTGCAGTGACAACAGAAGAGAAACGATCAAACCAAGCACGAGGAGCTTGCTTGAGGCCATAAAGAGATCGACGAATGCGACAAACCATACCCTTAGGAACAGAATACCCCAGTGGTGGCTGCATATAAACCTCTTCACGTAGCTCACCATTGAGAAAGGCATTCTTGACATCAAGCTGGGAGATGGACCATACCCGAACAGACGCCACAGCAAGAAGAGTGCGAACGATGGTCATGTGAGCCACAAGAGCAAATGTCTCATCATAATCACGACCATGCTCCTACTGAAAACCACGTGCCACAGGACGAGCCTTGTAGTGTTCAAGAGAACTATTAGAGTAGGTCTTAACCTTGTAGACCCACTTGCACGTGATAGGAGTAACACGCGCGGAAAGAGGGACAAGATCCCACGTGCCAGTACACTCAAGGGCAACAATCTCCTCTGCCATCGCATGCTGCCACTCCTGATGAACAGCAACACCACGATAAGAAGTTGGTTCGGCAAGAGCAGCGAAACAAAAGCGCGCAGGAGGCCGAATAGACTGGCGATCACGAAGAGCATATTGAAGAGAGGCCGAAGAGGATGAACAACCAGAAGATGGCACATCAAAAGAATTCTCAACTCGCGGACGACGAGTGTAGTAGAGAGGATAAGAAGGACGAAGGCCAGGAGGAGCCTCTGGAGAGGGTGGCGATGACGAAGGAGACGATGAAGGAGGAACCGAAAAGGCCAAAGGATGTGATGGAGGTGTGGTGACTATGGGGGTGGCAGGAAAAGTTAGGAAAGAAAGTGGCTCGACATGAGATGCTGGATTGGTGGAAGGAGAAGGACAAGACTCATCAAAAGTGACGTCCTGAGAAACCCGCATCCGTCGGCCAACAGGATCCCAACAACGATATCCCTTATGTTCAGCGCTATAGCCCAGAAAAACGCACTCCACGGACTGAGCGATTAGCTTGGTACACTCACGAGGTGCAAGAAGAACATAGCACACACACCCAAAGAGGTGGAGACTAGAGTAATCAGGAGTCTTGCCACAGAGACGCTCAACTGGGATCCCACCCTGAAGAGCAGAAGAAGGCTGAATATTAATCAGGAAAGTGGCAGTAGAAACAGCCTCAGCCCAGAAGTGTGGTAGAACAGCAGAAGCAAGCATAAGAGCACAGACGGTCTCAAGAAGATGATGATGCTTTCGCTCAACCACACCGTTCTGGGCATGAACACCAGGGCAAAAAAACTGAGAGAGAGTGCTCTGCTCAGTAAGAAAACCACAAACGACTCCTGACAAGTATTCTCCAGCAGAGTCAGCACGAAAAACACGAATAAGAGAGTTAAACTGAGTACAGATCATGGTGGCAAAGGTCTTGTAGATGGAGAGAACCTCACTACGAGATGGCATAAATTATATCCATGTATGTCAAGAAAAGTCATCGATAAAAATTATATAATATCGATGACCTCCTTTCGAAACGAAAGGAGCTGAACCCCATACATCAGAATGAACAAGATCAAAAGAACGCTGTGACACTAACTCACTGGAAGAATAGGGGAGTTGAACCTGTTTACCAAGCTTAGAACCTTGACAATTTAGAGAAGCATCACCAGACACAAACCCTAAAAGACCAAGATGAAATAAAGTAGATAGACGCGACCCGTAAAGATGTCCCAAACGATGATGCCATTGAGCAAAAGACGTAGTGGAGGATACAGCAGAAGCGGCGACGACGGTGGAGGCGACAAGACTAGCAAGGGCAGCGGAAGGAAGATGAAGCCAGTCAAGCTCCCAGAGACGCTGTAAATCACGACGGCGAGGGCCAGTACCAACCAGTGTCCCCGTGCGTCGATCTTGAACACAACAAGAATCAGAATCGAGAATAACATGACAACCATGATCAGTGAGCTGTCTGACAGATATGAACAACATGGTTAGTTTGGGAACATGAGAAACAGTAGGAATATGAAAAAAGGAATTCGAAAGAGTGCCTCGTCCCGCGACAAAAAAGAGAGGTACCATCTGCTGTCTGAACAGTGATAAGAGCAGTTAAAGGACGGATGGAAATGAGACTGGTGGAATCAGATGTCATATAAAAGGAAGCACCAGAGTTAAGAATCCAAGGTGATATACTTGAGGAAGAAGTAGAAGGTGGCCTCTCACTAGAAGACTGTGCAGCAGAACCAACAGAACCGGACGATGCAAGGGCAGCCATGCGACGCAGCAGTGTGAGAAAATCCTGAGAATCAGAAGCAGTAGAGCTCCTCTGAGAGGAGGAACCACCAGTGCCCTGTGGAGGACGGCTACCACGACGTAAATCCTTCTTCTTATAGCAGGTTTGTTGTAAATGTCCATCCTTGTTGAAGTAAGTGCAGTGTAGTCCCCTACCAACAGCAGCTACTGGTGAAGGCACCACTAGTGAAGGAGTAGCTGGAGTCGTAGTGGGTGTAGAAACTGCCAGAATCGAAGGAACCAACGGTGACGACAGCAGACCCACAACACGAAGGCGAAGCTCCTCGGCCCGAACAGATGCAAGGACCTCCAACAGAGTCACACGAGGGTGACGCGCCAGCAACTGAGCACGAGTCTGATCATACTCAGCCCGAACAGATGCAAAGGCCTCCAACAGAGTCACACAAGGGTGACGCGCCAGCAACTGAGCACGAGTCTGCTCATACTCAGCCCGGAGACGGGTGAAGAAATCGTAGATACGACGAAGCTACAGGTGAGACTGCTGACGCTAACAGCACTGACATGTGTGGCAAACATCTGGTCCCAAAGAGTCAATCTGACGCCATACCGCGGACATTTGGGCATAGAACTCATCCACAGTGGCATCTTCCTGCTGCAACAACTGCTATTGACGTACAACAGAAAGATACAAAGAATCACCAGACGGCTCGTGGCGGTTGCGCAGATTTGTCCACATCAATTGTGTTGAAGCCAAACCAACCATATCCCTAGTGAATCGCACCTCCATGCTAGCAACCAGAATAGCAGAAGCATGGGCATCCTCATCAATCCATGTCTTGTAGGCAGCATACTGAGTCGAAAAGTATCCATAGCATCCTCAAAAGCATCAGATGCCTCCTTACGAGCATCTTCGGAAGTAGTCTTTGGGAGCACAGGCTCAGCAGGAGGAGCAGGGCGAGGCGGGCAAGGCAACTCGCCGGTAAGAAACACCCAAAGGCGCTAACCACGCATGTGGAGGTGTATGTGCTGAAACCAGTCCCGATAATTGAGACCGTCGAAGATCACCGGGCAGCGAGGAACGGAAATAGTGGCCATTGGTAGGCGGAGCTGGACGGCGCGGCGACCAAGACAACAAAGTCTAACAGACGGCGCTAGACGACACAACGGTTAGAATGACATTTTTTTCTTTTTCCTTTCCTTTCTTTTTCTTTTTTTTTTACCGGGCTCCTTTTTCTTACCGGGTCGACTGATTCACACTAAAAAGCCCTCAACCTGCTGACCGAATAACACACGATGTACACAAGGGGAACTAGGGTTCCCCCTTCTGCTACTCAAGCGGCGGCGGCGGTGGGCGACTCCGGCGATGGCGGTTCTCTGGCGACAGGTGGCTCCAGCTGCGACCTCACGCGCATGCAGCGGAGGAGACCTCGGAGCCAAAAGTCAAAGAGGTGCCGAGTCGACGAAGCGGAGTCGGAGGCGGCACCGAGTCGATGAAGACGAAGCGGAGTCAAAGAGGCGTGCGGACCGGGCTCAGGCTCAGGCGACAGAGGCGCAAGGCCGTAGGCGACGGCGGACGATGACGCGCGCTATCGGACCAGGCTTGGGTGACAGAGGCACAAAGCCGTAGACGGCGGCGAACGAAGAACCAGCAGCGGCGACGTGGCCAACGAGCACAACCAACGACCGATGGAGAGCTGTTGTGTGAAGAACGACGGCGGCGACCGAAGACGACAAGCGACAAGCGGTGGCAAAGGACACGGGAAGGGCAACAGCGACGGCCGGCAAAGAGATCAACGACGGCAACTGTAAGACCCTAACCCTAACATCGCTCTGATACCATATTATGAATAGCACTTGTATTCATCATGAGACCAATGGGACAATATATATACAAGTACAGGTGTGGCATATATGCAGGTAACCCTTTATACAATGGGAAAATATACAGCTAATGATATACATCTAACAGAAGCGAGCACAGTGCGTTCTCGGGCCCAAAAAATCCATTTTTGTTAACGTAAGGTGACGAGAACGATGAACACGGTCGGAACAGAGCGGCAACAAGTCCACCGAACTCAGAGGGGACAAAGTCGTCGGCATCGCATCCGACGAACATCGCTTCAATGCAAGTTCAGAGAGCTAAGAGACATAACCTCGCAAGTTCAAGAGGTTGAGAAAGTAAAATACAAGTTCAAAGAGCTAAATGACACAACCTCGCAAATTCAAGGAGCTGAGAAAGTAAAATACAAGTTTAGAGAGTTAAGTGGCATAACCTCGCAAGTTCAAAGACCTAGAGTGCAATTTTCCCGTGACTTAATGAGCCTGAGTTGTTAGTCCTGATTAAAAGTTAAAACAAGTAGAGTCCAGACTGAACTGTGGTAGTAGCAAAAAAAAAAACATAGGAGTGAATCAAACTGAATTTATCAGCAAACATTAGGACCCTCCAGGCCGAGAATATCATGAGTAAACACTTCCTACTGCAGTGAATTTCAGGAAGATTACTTGTACAATTTTACAAAGTTTTAATTTCCTTCATGGAATAATACAACATGCAAAGAATGGTAACAAACTAGAATAAACATGATTCATTCATGTAAAACTAAAAGTCATCACTAACAACTAGTTAGGAGATCCCCAGTTCACAATCCCTCGCATATGCATCGTGCCTTCAAATCTGAGACAGCATATGTTGTTTCCTTTTCGCGCAAACTGTCAGAATTCCAAAAATTCTTTATTCCATCGGACAGCGGCAATGAAGAAAATGTTGCAGGGGTGATATCCTCAATTATAATCTGCAGCTCACGCATGTATGGTTTGAGAAATCAGATCCAAATGCAAAACAAAAGATTCAGAGTTGGTAGCTATTAATACCCCTAAATTGAATTTATGTGCGTAGCAGTGATAGTTGAACTAGTTATACGTGTCAAATGAAAAACATTCAGCAACCATCAAGCCTTTTTTCATCAAGACAGACTATCTTTGTCCATTATAAAAATTGAAGCATTACAGCACTATTACACAACGGCTGAAAGTACATTGTAAGTAATTGTCATGGGCGTGGGCTAGGCCATCAACTGGGGCACAAAGCAACCACAGTCAACCGCATGGCAGCATCAAGGTGGGCCGACGGGTTATTCCTTTAAATAGATTAGTTAGATTAGTTTCCTTAAAGACATGATTGGTTAAGATAAGATAAAATTAGTTTCTTTAAGTTAGGGATTAGCTTCTTGAGTGTCAAGTCAAGCTATCCTCTCCCTGCCCTTGGGGTGCGGCCGCCGGCCTTAGCATGGTCGCGTCTCTTGGGTTCAAGGCCACCTAATTCGTGCACGTGACAACTTGGTATCAGAGCAGTTGATCCTTATCCATGACTTCTGCTGATGTGACAGGTGCGACGCTCCAATCGTACTCGAAGTTGGCGCCACCATTGGTTTCATCATCACCAATCCATGGGCAACGCCACCGGAGCCAACTTTGGCGCAGCTACATCACCTCACCGTCCAGCGACAATCGCTGTCAACGCTGGCGCCATCGATGGTTTCGCTGTCGCTAGCCATATGGGCGACGCCACCGAAGCCATCCTTAACGCGACTACACCACTTGTCGATCACATCGTTAGTGCCGCTTCTGGCTCCACCGTTGCTAACTCCATGGGTGACGTCACCGGAGCTAGTCGTGGCGATGCAGCACTCTGCCCCAGTAGATACATCAACAACCACCACCAGTGGCGCGGGCAAGGCATTTTGGACGATTGGGTGCCACGACTAGGGGTGCCATTCTGGGCGTCACCTCCACTGCCTCCAGAGCCATCACCAACCGCCATACCAGGGCGGCGGTACTGCTCCTGCCATCCCTACTTCCAACAGGGGTGGCGCAATGTTCAACTTCAAGCGACGCCAGCACATCTTGCAAGGACAGCGCACATGATACATTTTACGCCCCACGACGGTGTCGACGATGCTTGGGGAAACGGCGGTGAATCTGCCAGGAGTAGGGGCGGCGGAAAGGTGGGCGGCGGCCTCACTGCCGTGAGCGGAGCAACTCCCACCTCCAGCCGGCAAGGGGTGGCGACAATGTCACATGGCGTCCACCAGGCACTCGTTACTGAGAAGATTGGGGACTGCGGCGTGGTGGTGGTGTTCTGTCGGGACTCAGATTTACACATCTGAAACCCTCTGTGTATTCTGAACTAGTCTTATGATCAGTAGCTAGCTCACACAGTGAAACATCAATGAAATACCATCTATTCAACGATTTAACTAAAAACACAGCAAAATAGCATATAGTAATAATTGGACCTTATGATCAATGTTTACTTTACTTGCCACACAGGGCTTAAGAAACAAATGAAACTCTTACAGCGGAAAAGAAACTTGGGGTGACCATTCGACATGCTCACAGACAATCGAGTGGAGGAACACATCCTAGTTCGCAAAGTTTCCAAAGAACTCGTCCTCGTAGAACTCTTAAGCAGCTTGACCTTCAACTGAGCAGCAAAGTTTAAAACCGTGAGTACATAAAGTACCCAGCAAGTCGTAGAAAACAGTATGCAATTAATATTCATGCAAAGCTTGATCAGAGGAATAATCATATGGTTCTTTTGTAGAAAGCAAGTATTGACAATATATACAGTAAATAGATTGTAAAGTGTAATTGAAAAAATAGTAAATAAATAGAGTAAACAATTGCTTTGAATAACCAATGAATCTCTCATTCACTACCCAACCAAACCACCAAGTGAACATCCCATTCACCTTCCAGCCTTTTTTACAAAAACTCTACCCATCGTATGAAATCCCCGAACATTGTCCATAACCAGGGACACAGCTGTTTAAACAGTTTTAACTCTGCAGAGGTTGTACAACTTTACCCACAAGAGATAAATCAACTTATAATGTATGTCACACACTTTCGTAGGTGCACGACTAAGTGATTATCACAAGGCCTTTATAAAACTCCTTCTCAACACAATTCTATCCGCTAAGGTTTCAACACTTAATGTTATCACGACCAGACAGGCCCCCCTCTTGCGTCATTGTGAATATCCATCCTGGAACTCACGCTTCCAAAAACAGAACTAAAGTTGAGACATTATTAATTAATTAGCTAGGTCCATCCCATATTGCACATGTGGTTATACGATATGGCCAAGTTCAATGGCACACAAGATTAAGCTCTTGACAATTACTCAGGCGAGTCTACCTCATCCCAAAAAGTGCTAATTGCAACCCCCTTTACTGCACAATCACTTGCCTGAGCGTAAAACTATTTTGTTTAACAAATCAATGACAATCCCTGCCATGACACACAATTTTATAATAGCAACATCGCATCACAACTGTAGCATCGCACCACAGTTGCACAACAGTGGCATCGTACCACAATTCCATATATCATTAAGTCAAATTATCATTATTGATCATGTGACATGAGCCTCATTGTATCTAAGCATGACTAAGCATCTCTACAATAACCCATATTGGTGATACAAATATGTCCAACTAGTAATGACCATATAGTAACAAATGATTCACGGTATTCAAATAATCAATGGTGGCATAATGACGAATAGGTGATTAACTACTCCCAAAAGCAGTTGATATAAAAGTAGCATGTAATTTGATATAAGACAAGATACTTTTGAAAACATGGGTTCAATATGATCAGTAGATTACAATTTGCCTTGGCCTTGCTCAATTACCACACTTTGGTCTTCAAACTATGCTCTTGCTCCTTGAAAAGTCTAAACATAAATAAATTCAAAAGAAAAACAAATAAAATCCAAAACCAACAAAACCAACTCTAAAAGAAAGAGCTCGATTTAAGATGAATTTTGGAACTTGAACGAATTGAATCGGAGTTTGGACGAAAGAGAATGGTCTCTCAAAAGATTTAAATCTAAAGAAAAGATACAAAACACTATTTAGGATTTTCTTTCAAAAGGAAATCCTGGATTATTGCGTCAGCATGACGTTAGCAAGGAAATTGAATTTCAGTCAGAATTAAATTTCCAAAGAAAAAGAAATTTAAGACATTAACAATGACAATGACAAGTGGGCCCATGGTCTATAGACCAGGTCCACGAAAGGTCTACGGCGCACGGTACACCAGGTTCACAGAACAGGGCTGACAGGTGGGGTCCACGTGTCTGTGACACGATCCACCGTGGACCAAGTCCACACGACTAAGGCTCGGGGCTGACACGCGGGCTGCTGACGAGGACAACACAGGGCGCAGAAGCTGAGGTGGAGGCGAGGTGGCAGGCCACGGCACCGGCGGCACAACTCGAGCGACAGCGTCGACGACAAACAGCTGCAGCTCGGCGAGCTTGGAGTGGCGCAAACGGGCGAGGAGGCGACGACGGACGCCTCACGAAGACCGAGGGTCGTCGGAGATGGTGGAGCGGTGAGGAAAAGCAGCGATGAGCTACGAGTCTTGGCGAAGAAGGGCTACGGCGGCGCTCCGAGGAAAACCAATGAGGGCGCGGGATAGATCTGGCCAACGCGATCCCGTTGGTGGCGGCAGCAACACTTGGAGCTCACCAGCAGCGGAGGAAAACAGCAACAGAGGTGACAGCGGAGCTCAGGCTTCTCCTCGTGATTCTAGCATCTTCGGGGCGACACCGAGGCGACGGCTAGGGTTTACAGAGGCAGCGCGACACGAGGTGCGAAAGTAGGGGGTCGGGCGGCTATTTAAAGGCGGCAGAGGGAGAAACAGAGAAGAACACAGCGGCAATGGCGTGTTGGCGGCGGAAACGGAGTTGGGGACGAGAGGGACACAGCTGACGGGTGGGGTCCACCGGTTAGTGGCAGCGAGGCGAAGGCGGGAGTGGGCTGGCGTGCGAAAACGACGAAGCAGGCTAGGCCAAGGGAGATGGTTCGAGTTGGAAAAAGAATGGGGCGGTGACGAGAAAGATTGGGCCGGAAGGAAAAGGATTAGGCCTAAGAGGATTTTCTTAAAAAGGAAAGGATTTAGGATTTTTCAAACAAAGATTAAATAAAACCAAGCTCAAAGAAATAGCAAATAAACTCCAAAAATTCCAATAAAATTCCATAAAATACTCTGGAACTCAAATAAACGGTTTTTAATTTAATTGAAGTTTGGTTTATTCACATTAAATGGTTTTAATTCTCAAAATTCAAATTAAACTTTAACTTAACCAAGAAAATTCAAATGTTATTTTTATTTTTAAAGGCTTCAAAAAGACTCCAAATTTGGGATGTTACAAGTTCCCTCAGCCGCTTTCTGGTTGTCCTGATCAGCGTCAGAGACCTTCCAGCACAGCTAGGAGCAGCGGCGTCGCTTAGCGCCGCACAAGCAGAGGTGGTGCCCGAAGCAGCTAGAGCTACAACGGCGACGTCGCGACCTAGAGGAGTGGTGGCACTACCGTTGGTACCTGGAGGGGAGGCGGCGGGGGTGATTGCCCTCAATAGAGCAACCCTCTCCCCAAACCCTACCAGCATGAAGGGTTCCCAGGTGGCCCAGCCCAAAGCAAAGCAACTGAATCAGGTGGGCTTCTATTTGGGCCGCAGGGCCAAACCGATGGGCTCCAATTTGTGTCGGGTCCAACAAGCTTGCGATGTTTTCACGTGAAGCGGCGCCAGCATTGCAACCTTTCATCAACGTGGGGCCTCCTTGGGCTGCATCTGTGGCCCCCACCTAAGTAGCTCAAGGATGAGCTGCATGTCCGAAAGGGGTGTAATGTCATGGGCATGGGATGGGCCATCAAGTGGGGCACAAGGCAACCACAGTCAACTGCATGGCAGCATCAAGCTAGGGTCGGCGGGCTATTCCTTTAAATAGATTAGTTAGATTGGTTTCCTTAAAGAAATGATTAGTTAAGATAAGATAAGACTAGTTTATTAAGTTAGAGATTAGATTTTTAAGCGTCAAGTCAAGTCATCCCTATATAAGGGACAACATTGTATCTTCTTAGATCAACTAAGAAATATACCAAAAATTCATTAGACTACCTCTGTCCTATCCGCTCCCTGCCCTTGGGGTGCGGCCACCGAGGCACCGACCTTGGCATGGTAGCACCTCTTAGGTTTAGGGCCACCTAATTTGTGCATGTGACAGTAATAAGATCATAGCATGCGTTTAAAAAAAGTAGCAAGATCATAGCGAGGAGTAGTACCTATTGTACATCTTATGTGATCCCTACTCCAGAAATTCTTCCATAAGACCCTGTATAAGCCCAACAACATATTGTTAGCAGACGAAATAATGACAGCAGGAAGATAACATAGTAATTGATAACAAACCTGTGATATAAATTGCTCAGTATCTGTGCGCCTTAGGAAATGAAGTGAGTTCTTGGTTAATGATATGGAATGTTCACCAAGAGATACTTCACCAATGTCCTCCAACACCCGAACCTGGATGGAAGGATCCTTGGGAGGCACCATGTCCTGTAAAAACTTACATAAATCTGGTAATCGTAGTTAATCCCTAAGAAAGTAAATGAAATAGGAAAATATCGTACCACTGTTAAATCTATATCCATCTCCGATATGTATGACTTAATGGCTGCAGAGTGGTTCTTGAAGTACTCTTTCTCTGAAAAATGGAGCTTTTCTTGTATTTCATGAGGAAGCACAGGACCGATTTTCCATCTAAAACTCTGAATAACCTCTGCTCGGTTATACCTGGTTGGATACAATTCTTTCAGCTAGCGTCCACCCAACATCAGGTTTGAAAATATGCAATTAGCTTAAAACAGTGAGAAAGTACATGTAAGCCATGAGGCATCTTTTGTCACGGAGCAGTGAAAGATGGTGGATAGCTGCACCATAGTGGTCCTCGTTTCTGGTTGTTTCAATGTCTAAGTTTTGCTCCACCATTTTCCTGTCACAAGCACAATGCAAATCAGGCTTTTGATAAGTTACTAAACTGTGTTACCGATGAAAATAACTAATGATGTTCTTGATTTGATGTAGGTCTGTATTGTTTTGCTGATGAAAGACATTCTGGAAATTGATCAGAACTGATCAACATTCTGATAGGATACAAGTTACCTGATCAATGACTGAAATTGTGCATTGTGCTCATTGCACTCTCTAATGACTTGGTCAAACACGTCACTCTGCACATTCCATAAGACAGCAAGTTAGGGATGAACATATTTCACAAACTAAAAATAACTACTATAGCTACCACAGTCGTATGGCCCAAACAGTATCAGGCTATTATACAGTGCTGCGGCTGCCACCTTACTTTCATTCTAAAGATTCCACAACACTATAATTTATCATCGCATAAATTGTAAATACTTTAACAGCGATACCATGGAATTCGGGATCATGAGCCTAACAATATAGCTGGCACATGTTGGCTCACACTATCTGTCGTAGGGACGTCCCACCGGCCCCACGACCCGGCGAAGCACGGCAGCACCAAAAGGCCTCCCAAGGACTTACTCGGAGAATCCCAAAGACCCCTCGGAGTGGTCCCAAAGGCCCTCCGGAGGGGTCCCGATGACCCTTCGGAGTAATCCCGAAGACCCTCCGAAGAAGGCAGCAAAGGACCTGCGAAGGGCACGGGCCCACAGGAGCGGTGGACCGGGTGTATCCCCCGAATAGGCCACGCCCACGAAGACACACCGTGCACCGGAGGCTACGCATAGGGCACATAAAAGACCCTGCAGCCCCTAGGGCTAGTGTACTTTTCTGGGGGCATATATGTACTTTCGGATGCTATGTCGGGAGGCTATAAATAGCCCCCTCCACCATGTAACCAGGGGAGATAAACAATTTTAATCATAACTGAACCCCTTTTTAGAAGCCTCCTCGTCTTCCCAGCACGAGGGGTCTCCTCTTTTTACTATCTAGTCTTCTCACTACGACAGTTGGCGCCGTCCGTGGGGTTCGGCAGGAAAGCCACACCCAGAAAAATCGATGGCCCCCCGAAGGACAGCACCCAAAGTCTCCGCAACCGAGACAGCGGCGGCGGCCGTGGCCCCGAATACTCCTAAAGCAAAGCGGGGTCGGGCCGCATCGGTTGCTGCTCGAGCCACAGAAGAAGAAGCCAATAATTCCACTCATGGGGACATCGTAGGAGGCGATGCCCCGCCCACCAAAGCATCTTTGCCAAATGACCAGCCCGCGCAGACCGCGGGCATCCCTCGAGAAGCATACGAAGCGCTTCAGCGAGAATTGGTGGACCTCCGGCGGGAGATGCTTAGTCTCCGACAGGCGGCAGGAGGAACCCTCGCGACCACCCAGCCACAACCCGCCACTCAGCACCCCGAGGCCGGAGCCCAAGCCACCCCGAAGGAACCTAACACGAGCTCGCGGCTCGGGAGACCCAACTCCCGTTGAGCGCGGGCTTGGCAAAGACGCCAAGAAACTTCAAAATGCCGAGGTCACACCTTCGAAGGTTGCCAGATCCTCTGAGTTCTCGCGCGTGTACGAAGCAATGATCGAAGCGGTGGGAGGGGATGACACAACCAAGGCAAAAAGCATCACGCTGGCCCTCAAGGGCGTCGCCCTGACGTGGTTCTTCACCATTCCCCCCCCCCGGTCCATTTACGCCTGGGAACAGTTGCGTGACCACATACGCAACAACTTTCAAAGAAACTACAGCGAGCCGAAGGATGCAGGACACCTGTTCGCAGTCAAGCAAGCCCCGAGCGAATCTCTCCGCAGCTTCTTCAGAAAATTCGCAGAAGTGAAGTGCCAAGTCAAGGGGGTCAACAAGACCACCATCATAAACGTTGCAACCTGCGGCTTGCAAAAAGGCCCCCTATCGGAAAAATTGGCACGCAGGCCAGCACGCACGGTCGCGGAGCTCTTCGACAAGATAGAGGAATACGCCCGAGCAGAAGAATATAGCATCCGAAGGAACGATGCCGCACCAAATACCACCTCAACAGACAGGCCACCTAAAGAAGATACAGCCACCACCCCGGTTACCAACAAACCATGCATCAACTTTCGGCAAAAAGACCGAAACGTTTATCATGTGGACGAAGGGCACACCCCCGAAGCTGGCAGGCGTGGCGGCCGAGCAAACCGCGACCGAGGAAGGGGTCGCGCCGTCCTGCTGGCGGCACGGGGACACCGATGGGGACAAGAAGAAACTCGTTGTAATCGTGACCTCCACGCGGCGGTCACACACAACAGCGGATAGCCGCATCATTGCGGCCATGCAGGACTACATGCATCGCAGCCAACAGCCAGTCGAGCATGAAGACCGGAAGGAGGCAGGCAATCTGTTGCCAGCCCCACCACTACGCCCGCGCATCGAAGGCGGTCATGGCGGACCAGCCCAGAGGATCATCAACATGATCACAGAGGGATCCTCGCTGGGTATAGCATCAAAGAGACAACGTCGCGCGTACGCCCAGCAAATCCACCATGTCGCCACACAGCCGGCCTCCCGGCCACCCCGCTACTCCGAGGTGCCCATAACCTTCGGACTTGAAGACGCGCAGGGAGTACATTTTCCCCACCAGGACCCCCTCGTCATCTCCGCCAGCATCGCCAGCTATGAGGTCAGGTGTGTCCTCGTAGATGGCGGAAGCTCGGCGGACCTCCTATTCGCAGAAGCCTTCGACAAGATGATGATCCCTAGAGATCGCCTGTCCCCACCAGGCATATCGCTGATAGGCTTCGAAGGAAGGCCCGTCACGGCCCTAGGCCAAATCGCCTTGCCCGTCACGTTTCACGACGGCCAGGCATCTCTCACGGAGACGATAACTTTCGACGTGGTCGAAATGCTATACCAGTACAACGCCATCCTCGGAAGGGCCACGCTCAACACCTTCGGCGCGATAGCACATCATAACTACTTGTGAATGAAGATCCCCGCGCGCGAAGGAGTCATCACAATACGAGCAAATCAAGACCTTGCTTGTCGAGCTGAAATGGTGTTGGGCTCGTATGCTCGGCGCGTTCACACGGTCGAAGCAAATGCGGGAATACAGAGCAGGGCCCCGGCTGGCAAATGGGCCCGAAGGCCAAGCTAGAAGGGCAGCTGCGAAGGGTCCCCCTCGGGGACGCTTCCCCATAGAAAACAGTGGCCCACTATCAAAAGGAAATGGCCCGATGCTCTTCGGAGTAAACACATGCTGGCTCACAAATTGCATGTAACTTTGCAAGCCAGACCGCAAATTTCCAAGTAACATCGTATTAAATAATAATTTATACGGCAAATATTGATAAAATGCATCAGGTTCAATAACCAACAAAAGAGAACAAAATTACACTTTTGAGTTACTACAGTATATACATGATGATAATATCTGTTATTTCCTGAACCCGGTGTCCTGTGACACCGGGTGAGCTTAGTTGCCTCCGCCCATAACACTTTCTATTAAGAAGCAGTAAAATACACTGTTTATAAACTTAATTCCTGCCACATAGAAACCTAAGAAACCAGATCGAACAAAATTGCGCGCTAATACACAAACATCAAGGAAACCGAAGCACCGGCCTCTCAGATTTCGAACTAGTAACTGAGAAAACATATGGAGAAGACAAGAAATTACGTTGAAGGGCGCGAGCTGCCCGGCCTCGCAGGAGTCGAACTCCCTCAGCAACTGCGACGCGCGCCTCCCGTACATCATCCTCCTCCCCACGCCCAACCGCCGCCGCCGCCGCGCGCGACGTGTTCGGCGGAATGGCGCTGCGGGAGAGGGCCGGATCTGCCACGGCCGGAGGCTGAGACTTGCAAGGAGACGGTCCAGGAGAGTACGGCGGCAAATCGCGCGCGGTGGTCGGGCGCGCGGCCGCTCGAGGGGCAGCGGTACGCGGCGCGAGCAGTGGCAGTGGTAGGGGAATTTGGCGTGGCCACGCGGGAAAAATTTTGGGGGCTCGGTTTGGGGGCGGCCGGCGGGAGGAGGGAGGGGCGTGGTTTGCATTTGTGCGGGGGTGTGTCACACTGTCACGAGTTTGGTGGCTGCGGGCCTGCGGCTTGTGACATCCAAGTATCCAACGGCCAACCGCCAACGTCGCTCCTACCTTGGACCGTTGGATGTGTGGTCGGCAAAGATGGGAGGCCTTGCTTCAGCGCAGACGTCGAATCGGCAATCGAACGGACTGGATTGTCACTGATCGAAAGGTAGCTTTCGGACGGCCCAGCACAATAGGTAAGATCAGCCCAACCGCGTGATAGCAAAGGGAAATGTCCGCCCACCCAGCACAACTGAACCAGATCGGCTCCGACTAGCCAACCCCGTGCACATTTCTTTCAGAAATCTTACTTTGCGGTTACCCGCACCCACAGTTCGCTACGGTCACGTGTCCTGGATAGACGACACGTAGCCCTGTGAATCACGCAGTGATGCCACGCGGGGAGCCAATCGAGCCTTCTCTCTTCCATCCCCCTTTCATCGTCAGGAACATAGGCGAGCCAGCAGAAGCATTTCACCATTGCAACATCCTCAAACCAGCTCGCACAGCTGTCCTCCAGGCTCCAGCCCGCTTGCTCCGCCGCCTGCGAGCATGAACGACGCCTTTTTGTGAGCTGTTAGCACGAGGGTGTCAGTGATATGTCCAAGAGATAATCATATAGGTTATTGTATTGTTTTTGTGTTTACGAACTTTTAAATAATATATTATTTTATCTTTTGAATAAAATATTATTTATATTGATTAACAAGCATACGACTTGTTCGTAAAACTCTCTATTTATTTTTATAATGACATTATAAACATCTCCGATCTTATATTATTATGTAGGACACTTGTGATTTATGATCAACACATGTATTGATTGATGATTACGTTTCACGGATCACAAATATGATATATCAAATCAATAATGTGGACATATGTTGGAGAACATAATATTGGATTAACTCGCCTTGAGACACAGCAAGAATTGTTATTTTCTTAAGTGTCAACATTTAGCATCATACACAGTGTATGTGATTTTTAGATCCGAGGTCGTTATGGTTTCCTAGATGTGTAATAGTTTACTTTAAGGCTGTCAAACGTTACTCTGTAAATAGTAGTCATAAAGGTACCTTTCAGGTTTACTACGAAATATGCAGAGGAATGTGAGCGATCAAGATAAAATCTGCCCCTCCTATTTATCGGGAGAGATATTTGGGTCCCTCAATGTGGTTTGAAAGGAAGTGCATGTCTATACCGAATATGGTTGAGGAGTCAATTACAACTAAGTAATTCATTATAAGATCGAGTGAATGATCGAGTTATCATAGGATGACACGCATCTCACCTTGAGTTTGATATAGTATCGCGAGGCAAAGGGATCAACACATGAGCTTTATAAAGGTTTGTCTAATATTATCTTTATGTGTATTCAGGGGTCGTTATGTCCTGCTAGGAATCGCTACCGACTTATGGATCAGAAAGGAGTTTCCGGGTCACGACCGATTACGCATAAACCTACAGGGTTACACACTAAATGTGTTAGAACAAACTAGTTCGAATTGAATCTATTAAAGGCTTAAATCGGATTATAATTTATACGTGGTTAAGAGTCCTGATGAGTTTCTAAAGTAGAGATCCATAAGGGGCTCTTTGTAAGGGAAAGCGTGGGGGCTTTTAGGAGGATGTTGCACCACCCAACGAAACCCTTGCCGCCGCCTCCCCAAAGGTCCTATCGTGCGCTGGTGTTAACACACTGACGCACAGTGTTTCATCTTTGGACGTGTGGACACCGTAGAAGTGTTGCTGCGATCACTGTTGCACTGACCGAGGACGGTCCGTGACATACGTAGGGAACGCGAGAGACTGCTAGATGATACGTCGGCGACTAAGGAAGTTGGACAACCGACTACTTCCACTACAGAGGATTGCACATTTATTGATAACGATTTATGATCTCTTACTTGCATAACTTCTTGATTTACGCGGTTTAAATTTTTAATTGTTCACTGACTTTTTGGTTTACGCGGCTGACTTCTTGGTTTACGCGGTTTAAATTTTTAATTGTTCGCTGGAGTAGTCTCCTGTATCCCAACAGAGGGCTCCCACGCCACCATGAGCGTGACCGTAGCAAATGTTTCTTACGGTTGACCGTAGTAAGATAGAGATTCCTATGAGGCTCATAGTTAACTCCCAAATAAGCAGATATACAAGAAATGCACTTCAAAAGCACCTAAAATCAGCTAGGCCAATCGAGACTTTGCTGTAACAGTATGCTTGTTCATCTGAATCCTCAAATTTGGTCTAAAGATAGAGTGATTCCCATAATTGAGCACATCAGCAGCGAATGTTCACAAACAAACTCGGCTAGAAGAATTTGCGAGGGCTGCAACGTTACAAACACAAGAAGATCCACACATTATTCAGATACAGTAACAACACAGAATACTATTCCCACACAAGTTGCATCCTCAATCACAACACTGGTAGGCTGGCGGCTGCCCACTACTTTCCCTTGACGACTGTCACGGGGCATGATGCGTTTGACAGCACGTAGTCTGTTACGCTTCCCAGCAGAATCCTGCAGTATATTGCCATTTGCCAGACAAGAAAGTCGTCAATAAAACGGGGATGAGCTAAAATGTTAAGGGTCATATTGTCCATACATCAGGTTCCGATTTCTGAATGTAATGTGCATACATCAAGTTCTGATTTCTGAATGTAATGCGCGTACACATTTGCAGGTTACGGGAATGTAATGGAGTTTACATTACTACTGGAAAATAACGACTTCACATATCATTAGTCCCAACTAACAGAAATCCAGCAAAGAGTTTAGGGGAATTTATTGTCCACTCAATAAAATTTAGAAGCTCACACATCACAGAACAACTGGTGATTTTCATTGTACCATTCACAAACTAAGCATAAACTTAATAAGTTTATGGTACCCCAATAAATAAAATAAAATAAAATAAAATATCAACAGTCCCTCCAAAGCATTTTGTTGTACCAAATTCAGAATTATTCGCTGGTAACATAAGCATTAAAACCTCCCAAATGTTTGTTCTTATGCTCATTGACTGGTGCCCAAATAATGTTCCTGCACCAAACATTACAATTTAAATGCACTCACCAATCAAGGGAGTTTATTCTGAATTCCAATAAGCAGTTTAAATTCGACCCAAGCGAACTAGGTACACAGGATATCATCATCTATGAGTTCTAGCTTCTGTTAGGATATATGTTATGCAAGCAACATAATAACTCATGAACCACATATAGACCCCCTTTTCAGCTCAAACCTACAATCAGTAGTAAATACAGAAATTATTGTTCTTCTTGAGTCTTGACACTAGGAAATTTGTCGAAGGATCACTTCAAATAGATTAATAAAATATTTTAATTAATGTGAGATGCGTTGACACTTGTTGTGTTTTAAAATCCATAGTTATAATCTTTGGATGTGAACACTCATCTTATCAAAATAATTGTAAAACAAAGTTGTCAAGATATTAAACTGAAGTCGTAGTCCCAGAACTTTTTGAAAAAAACACACGCCCTAGTAATAGTACTACTTTGGATCTTGATTAGCACAAACATTGTAGTTGTTGAACCAACTCTATCTACAGCATTCTTATGCTCAAACTGTTATAAGAGCATTTGAATATCAAAGGCAGTTTCACATGACAACATAAACAATTTGGCAATCACGATGGAGATGTCTCAATGACAGTGATTATGCCTCGTGCAAGTTAATAATTCACAAGACAACAACTTGATGGTACCCTAAAAACAAGTACAGCTCAATATTCCAATATCACTGGATGCAATAATGCAACGTGCAATAAGAATATCAGATAACCATCGGGCCGGTGTGTATTGCTGTAATGACATTCCAGAACAAGGTAATGAGGTGTTGTGATTTAAGTACTGTACCACAGACATTGACTTAGTATGCATCTTATTGATTAAACCAATGGCTCATAGATAATAGATTATAAGTTAATAACCCTTTATTCCGACACTCCAATAACGCAAAGATTGCCCATCTAAACAAGAATACTAGCAACAAGCAAATGCAGGTTTTACGATCAAGGACTGTGCATTCGATTCTTATTCAGGCAACAGTTCAAAAGTATTAGTAATGTACCTCTGGATCGGGCCGAGACCGCGGCTGCCCATGACGAGCGTGTCGATCTTAAGCACCTCCACCGCCTCGCAGAGCTTCTCCCTGGCGTCGCCCCAGTACAGCTTCGCCACCACAGTCAGCTGATCAGAACAGGAACGAATAATAGCTAGTTATTTAGCTATTCCTCCGTGTCTGATCAAAGTTGTAACACACCTACGACAGCACAGATAAATCACCGTCGACGTACCTCCATCTGGCGCGCGGCGGTGTCGAGCATGTCGAGAACCTCGGCGTCGGAGCGCACGTCGTAGTGCTGCATCGCCGCCGGCTCCCGGAACTCGGAGAGAGGGATCACCGCTGCGGGGATCGAACACGCGAGCCTAGATTAATTTGAGCCGACCAAGACAAGAGCTCGAAGCAAACCGAGAGCCCTAGGTCAGGGATGTGCTAGTGCTTACGGGATCCGGACTTGGACCAGAGGGCGTGCTTGGCCTCCTCCCCGCCGTGATGCAGGACTTGGAGGACGACGAGGGTGTCACCCCTGCGGAGCAGGTTCTGGGTGGCCCACTCCAGCGCCCTCTTGCTGCTCGCCGAGTAGTCTATCGCCACCCCGATCTTGCGCTCCCCATCCCCGCTCCCGCCGCCAGCCATCGCGCTCCTCGCCCGAATGCCCGCCCGATCCGATCAAAACCCCTGCGCTGTCAGTTTCTCGCTCGCTACCTGCTCTTCGCACGCCTCGAGGTGGTGGGATGCGAGATTTGGTGCGAGCCGAGAGAGAGAGGAGTTTATAAAAGGAGTCAGGGGTCTGGGCCGGCGTTTGGAAGGAAACGAGCCGCGCGCCTGGTGCGCGCTGGTCGCGGCGTTTCACCGCGTGCGTCGTTTCGGCTGGGTGTTTCTGGTTGGGACCAGACGGCGAACTGAGGGCGCGGCGTCGGCGTCGGCGCCGCCGGGTGGTAACATTCCAATTTTGGAGTTTTTATTATTTTTTGGGTAATGATGTGGTGCAGACGTCCGGAGCGTCGGACGTTGCTTACGTCACAATTTTGTTTTTTTTTCACGAGGCAAATTGATTAGCTCAATGGATTTTCTCCAAAGAATAGTTGATAAAGTTTTCTTTTTGGCAAGAGCAATAGATGGATGAATCAAGCCCTTCGGCACATAACATCTAATAAACATTCAAGAGACTGTTTTTTTCGGACGAACATGATGGATCATGGATGCAGCAAGTTCTTCGGCGTAGACCACATGATTGGTAGCTATTACGGGTAATGATAGGCGTAGGATGTCCGGAGCGCCTTGGCGGGTCACGGCGATGTTGTAATTTTTTTCAACGTATTTTTTTCCAGATGTTTTGTTTGTTGATTGGTGATGTTGTAATCGTTGTCCGAGGATGTTGCAACTATTATCTTAGGACGTTGCAACCGTTGTCCGAGGATGTTGCAACCATTGACCTAGGATGTTGTAACCATTGTCCGGGGATGTTGTAACCATTGTCTTAGGATGTTGCAACCGTTGTCCGAGGATGTTGCAATCATTGTCCTAGGATGTTGCAACTGTTTGTCCGGGGATGTTGTAACCTTGTCCGGGGGATGTTGCAACCATTGTCTGAAGATGTTGCAACTATTGTCCGGTGATGTTGCAACCATTGTCCTAGGATGCTGCAACCATTATCCGAAAATGTTGCAACCATTGTCCTATGATGTTGCAACCATTGTCATAAGATGTTGCAACCATTATCCGGAAATGTTGCAACCATTGTCCTATGATGTTGCATGCCTAGTGGTTTTGCGATTTTGTTTATACTAAAATCTATTATGGTGCTTACTCGTATAAGTTACAACTACGATGTGTACATGTACATGTATGTGCAGTTCCTCATATGCGTCATACACATGTCCTTGTGTCTTGTGTATCATATACATACACCTTTTAATAGTGGAACGGTTGTACTACATCTGGGCGTACGGGTGGGAGCTCCCACCCGTACGTCCGACTCCTAGTCCCTCCCATTTAGGGATAATACACTCCGTAAACCTCCTGTATGATCGAATAGGTCAAGATAGCTTTGATGAGACGACTTCAGATGCGATGAGTCTACAAAGTACCTGTGCATGCACCTGCTGTATCTATACTGACCTAAGCACGTACTACATAGATACATACACTAATACATAGTACGAAGCGAGATACACGAGGTACGATACGAAGAGTGGGCCGATCTAATTCAAAAACAGAGCATATTCCGGCCACAAAGAAGATAGCTAGCGTCATTGGCAGCATCTGCATCGATCCTACGCCATCAGGCACTAGCTCCACACGAGCGTCTGTCCGTGCAAACGTTCGTATATGCCTAGCTCCGGGCGGTATGTGGCTACGAAGCCCAGAAGTTGGCAAGGGAACGTCACGAACACTGAGCATGGGCGTACGGGTGGGAGCCTTCACCCGTACGTCCGCTCCCTAGTGGCTCCCTTATTTTTTGTGTGTAGTTTAGCCTCCGGAAAAATTCCATCATTTTTCATTCAATTAATAAGCTTAATTGGAATTATTTGAGATCAAAATTATTTAACATGATTAATGTGAACATCAATTAATTCTAAAATTATTTTATTTGAGTTCTTTGTGCTTATAAGTATTTTTCAGATTTTTTTGAAAATTTTCTAAGTTCATTTGTTATTTTTAATTGACGTTTTCCCTTTTCTGTATTTTCTAAAATAAAAAATGGATTAAAAAATCCAGAAGGCTATGTGGGTCACATCCTTTCCGCAACCCACTTTCCTCTCTCCTCCAGTCCAGTCTGCATCGCCACGTTCTCGCACAGCCGGTGCACCTCTCTCTCCCACGCGCTCCCCACCTGGCCCAATCGAAACCCTAGCCATGCGTGAGCTCACCTATCAGACACCGCACGCGCGCACCACGCGTAGTTCGCCGCCCGCACTGTAGCGTCGCCACTGCCTTGCTCTCGGAGTCTGTGTTGGGCATGCTTCCTGAGGCTATTTATAGCCCCGAGGAACCTCGGGATGCGCACCTCGTGTCGCCCCGCCCCTTTTGCCATAGCCGCCATCACCTGAGACGTCGTCTAGCGCAACCACTGAGGTCGTTGTCTCTGCACCTGACCAACCGTCGCCGTCTTCGCCGTTACTAATCCAGTGAGCCCCATCGCCTACCACTGGCACCATCGGGCCCGAGCGCCGCCGACGCCACTTCGGAGTCGCGTCGTCGCCATGTCGCCCACCTGGCTGCCACATCCGCACCGCGCTAGCGCCACACCACCTACTGCACCGCTGTCGCCACAACATCACCACATCGTCCCACCTAGTCCCCACATGTCGCCACATGTGCATAGTGGCGGATCCAGAACGAAAATGACTGGGGGTCTCTGAGCCAAGATGGGTCACGTTCGACTGGATTGTGGCTTAAGGTGTCCGTTCATGTTGGGCTAGGGGTGTCCACACTACATATATTTGATTATATCTAATGGAAATTAATTTTTGGACCTGGTGTCTTGTGCACCCTGGTAGGGTACTGTAGATTCGCCCCTGCGTGTGCACCCACCGCCACATCTGCTGTCACCTAAACCTTAACCCTAGATCTAAACCTAGGTGGATCTAGTCTACAGTAAACTTAGCTTATGACATGCCGACCCATTCAGTGCACTATTTCGTAGATCCGTGAGCCCATGAACCCGTGGACCTAGCCCATGGTCTCGGTCTATAGACCGTGGGTCCCACCCGTCAGTGCCTAATCCATTTTTTTGGAATTATTTTAATTTCTGAAAAAATCTTTTTCCAGCTGGTCTCACCTGTCAATTTCTCTCTCCTTTTTATTTTCTCGAATTTCTCAGCTGACCAACTTCCAAGAGCTCGTTCTCCTTCATACGATCTTCGATTGAGCCCATTTAAGTCTCTAAATTCATATAAAATCGAGCTCTATCTTCTTGTGATTTTTATTTGATTTTTTGAGTTTATTTATTACTCTATTTTGTATTTATTTGTATTTTCACTATCTTTGCGAGTAGACGTTGGTACTTCGGGAGCTTACGAAGGATTGGAGCTAGCTCAAGACCAGAACCAAGATTTGTTCCAAGGTAAGTTGTGTTTGATGATATTGCAATCAGTTTTACAAAATTACTTTGATTTAAATTATTACATGCTAATTCAATTATTAAATGTTTTACTACTTTGCGATTAGCTATGCAACCTATTTGATTACGCCACCTTGAGAATTATATTGCCATGATCATTGTTACCCTAGCTTGGTTAAATTACTAGTTAGTATTGTCATAGTACCAATGTGGGTTGGTTTAGACACGATTAGTATGTTTAGCCATACAACGGGTCATTGATATCATTTTAATGACAAATTCATACCTAACTAAGACAAATTCATACCTAACTAAGTGATTATGAAATATCTTTGTGATAATTGGTATGACATGTGTCGTCACTCAGTGCAAGCATGTGTTGCACTTTAATCAACTGGGTGAGAAAATATTTAGACTGGGACGAAGGGGGAAGAACTAAGTGAACTGGTGGTTTCATGATTGGGATCTTTGTGAATAGGTGTAGTAAATTGGTAGTCTCGCCTTAATCGAGTTAAGAACTTAACTTTGTGCGTCATTGAACTGAGCTATATAGTACGACCACATGCCTGAAATGGAACATGTTTAACTCAGTAAGTTATGGAGTCCCAACATTAGTTGTATCGGGCAGTAGGTTAGCTCAGTGAATGGGTGAAGATATGGAGTCATTTGTTGAGCCACATTTATGGATGGTTCGCGGTTTACATATCCAACGGTGCGCTTTGGGCCAATGTCTGTGTGACACCAAGTTACCAGGTTAAAGCTCGTAGGGAGGGTCATTTGTTAATATGAAGTTTTTGAAATGTTTTGTTATGATTAGTGTTAGCTATACTGGTCATGTCGTGTAGGTAAAGTGTACAACCTCTGCAGAATATTAACAATATATTCGAATGGACGCGTCGTGCTCGAGGATTTCACTCGAGAGGTAGACTTTCATAAAACAAATTGAGATGATGGCTATGTGAAAGAATTTGTTTAGACTAAGTGAGCTTTTTGGAAATACTTATTTAATTGATGTTGTTATTTGTTTTCAATTGTGCTTTCAATCTATCATTCGTATTTAGGTGCAACTGTTGCTTTTGCAAAATAACTATAGAAGCCATATCCCTTGGAATAAACCATCATCTATAATTGCACTCTGTGCTACAACTTGTTGAGTACTAAATGCGCTCATTCTTGTTATAATCATCATCCAGTTGAAGTTGACGAGTCATCGCCTACTTTCGAGTAGGAGTTCTACGAGGAGGTTGATCGTTAGCCCTTGTTCCCAATCAATTGCCTGTGGCAAGTTGACGAGTTTTCGCCGGAGTTGCTTTCAGTCCGCTACTCTTTTTTACTTAGTGTCAAGCCCTGCGTGGCTCAATAATTGTAAACTCGACCGTAAGATCACAACTATTACTTGTTATTCAAATTAGTACATTTATTTTTATATTCGCTATGTATGGAATGATATTCGTCTATATTGCCATTGTGTATACTAATGTGATCCTGGACTAGTGCAGTATACACAGAGAGTCCAGGTTTGCACATTTGGTTCCCGACATGGGGAACGTGCACTCCAACATTTGTTATCCAATGCATTCGAATCTTTGCATGTACCGTGTTCGTCCGCAGTAGGGACGGAGGCATGCCAAGTATAAATATTTTATTATTCTATATAAGCAAACTAAGAACTATATAGAGAATTTCATCAACCACATGGTGATCAGTGCTCCCACTGGTTCCCTTGACTCCGTCCCTTGCTTGCGACATGACACGACAGTGAGGGCGCCTCGGTGCCTCGTCATCGCGCACGCGCGGTGTGCTGGGCAGTTGACGTGGGCGCGACGGATCAAATTGTTTGGTGGGTGGGTTGGATTAAAGCGGCGAGGAATTGGGCACACGTTGGTTTAGAAGCAAACCAGCCAGATGATCACACACTCATGCTGGAGTCACAACGGCGACGACCACGAGGTTCCTTTTCAATCTATGCTCGCGCGTGAAACGGTTGAGACTAGTGATTGTTTCCGGGGAAGAAAAGGGCTATCGGGTGTCAAAGGGTTCTAAACTTCGCAGCTTTGTGTGAAGGGGGACATTTCTGTTGGGAAATCTGGGCTTGGGTCTTGTAGGGCTGGTCCATGGTAGACTCCTCATCCATCTCTAGTCTATATATAGGAGGAGATCCCCAATCATTGTACGTGCTTTTGCTGAGAAAATGAATAAAGAGAAGAAAGAAGTCCCCCCATATCTCTATGTGTCAATCTACTTTTCTGTACTTTGTGTATGTGCGATTCTACTTCGTCTACAAGGTGCCGATCGGACAGGACTCGCCAGCGACGGTTCCTTAATACGTTATCATCACGATCGACTTCGGCCTACCTCTAGGTCTCCTTTACTCGGATCAAGAAGGTAATCATCAAAGCGATACTCGTAGATTGAATCGCATCTAGTTCATTTTCTAGTTTTTCCTACGGTGCAAATATGTCTTAATCTACCGCAAGCTGACCTGGAGTCACCAGCCAAGCCGATCGATAGATTGTTTGAAAGGACATATGTTGATTGTACTGTAGATTGAAAAAAAGGAAGTGATCTGTTGCCGGCCACTGTCTCTGCCGTCCTGACGCCGTACACATCATAGAAGTCGCGCGCCATTAGCTGCGTGCTCGCTGTGCTGTCGTGCCCTGCATGCTGCCGCCGGCCCCGCATGGCCGCGCCGCACCGCTGTTGTGCCGCTCGCCTCATGCACGAGCGCGCCGTCGCCGTGCCGTCCCACTTAACGCCGCCCCTACACATGGCCGCCTTGCAGACGCACCACCATGCCAAACCACCACGCGCCGCCCCGATATCCTCCACCACGATCGCGAGCTCGAAGCTGCGCTGCCGGATCCGTTCCACATCGCCTCGGCATCGCGCCCGCACGCGCGAGATGCGTTGTCGTCGGCCATGCGTGCTCGCCCGCCCGTAGTGGCTTCTGTGCCTTGCGCTGCACGAAGCAAGGGTCGACCGCATGCGGTCCCTCGCGCCACCGCTCGCACGCGGCTTGTCGCACCGTCGGCCACCCGCGAGCCCTCTGTGCCGCGCACGTATCGCACTGTCGCCGCCTTTTGTGAGCAGGGGAAAAGGGGGAACCCTAAACCGCCCCCACCCCTTTGACCCGGCCAAGCTGGGCCACATGGGCCGAGATGGGCCAAAAAAATGCACGGCTCGGGTGGGAAACCGAAAGAAAAAAGGAAGAAAAAGGCGAAAAATCTCAAAAAATTGCAAATAATACCTCAGAGTTTTGAAATTGAGGAAATTTTGCGGATAAGAAAATTTTATGGAAACCCCCTAGAAATTGAAAAAAATACGCGATTTTTTTTCTTAGAACTGAAAATTAGTGGGTAAGCCCTTGGAAATTGCAGAATTCACTGAAAATTCATATTCCAGCATAAAAGGGCCTCGAGAATTTAATTTTTTTCATCATTTTTGGCATTTGAAGCACGTTTAGCACTGTTATTATTATTTTTATGTTTTCCTGTATTTATTTACCATTTTGATAAATTATATTGCTTAAATTGCCTTTAATCACTGAAATTAGCGGTAAAATTATAGAAAAATGTGTAGAAAATTCTGGAACATTACGAGAATACTTTATACCATTATCCAATTTTTTTCATGCATTTTACCCGTAATAAATTTATGTATTTCTTCTATGCACATGTAGATGACAGGCATCACGAAACGATAGTTCGAGGAGCTAGCCGAACACGACCAAAACTACTTGACTTGGGCTTCTGACGTCGAGATAGTACTTGGAGCCAAGAAGCTCCGCACTACTATTGAGATTGGTGCATCAAAGGATGCCAAACCCACCATTGAGGAAAATGATCAGGCACTTCACTTTCTCAGGCACACCTCTGCCTTACACTCAAGAGTGAGTACATGGCAGAGAAGAGCGCGCTAGTCTTGTGGACTACATTGAAGAAGCTAAAGTATACCATTCTTCCTCATGTAGAGCAGGAATGGAACCGACTGAGATTTGCTGACTTCAAGATGGTTGGGAAGTACAATTATGCTCTGCATAGAATTTGTACCAATATTCAACTCTATGGCAGGTAAGTCACAAATGAGCAGAAGATTAAGAAGACGCTCTCCACCTTCCACCCTAGTGCAGTGCAGTCTGCACACAACTATCATCAAGACGGCTACAAAGAGTATGCCAAATTGATTGATATTATGCAGGTTGTAGAGACCCGGGATGACGTTTTCCACAAGAATTTCATCGCCCAACCACCTAGGAGCTTCGCTAGTCGTGAGGCCAACGCTGGGAGCTTCAAGGTGCGGAAGCCTATAATGAAGAAAAGGGGAAGGAAGGGCAAGGCCGCAGCCTAGAAAGGCAAGCCCAATGCTCCACGGGAAAAGAAGACCAACAAACCAAAGCGGAACGACAAGCCCTATGGTCAACAAGACCAAACCTACTACAAGTGTGGCAAGTGGGGGCACTGGTCGCTGATCTGTGCAGAACCTCAACACATCATCGATGCTTTTAAGGCCAAACAGAAGAAGGGCGACAAAGGGTAGCATGAAACCCACTTTGCCTTCGCTGAGGCCTGAGGGGGAGAGAACTCACAGTAGCCGCCTGCACCGATAGAGGTGGACTCCACTCTTTCAGCCACACCCCCTTGATATTACAGCCGCCGCCGTCATGATTTCTCAGGAAGAGCATGTCACCCCTGAGAAGATAGCAGCTGAAGTCTCTAATTTCTTGGTGGACTCAGTCTAGTGCACAAAATGCACTTCGACTTTAAATGTTATTTATTTTGTGTGTGAAATAAGTTATACTTTCGCATGGTTAATGGTTGTATGCTTGTGTAGAGCCTTAAACAATTTACTTCTTGTGATAGTTGAATGATATTATTTAATTCATTCATTTATTCAGTTAATAATAGCATGTTATGTTCTGATATTTGAATTATTTTATTTATGTGTTGAGTGTTTCCTACTACATATTAATAAAGTACTTTATATTAGAATGCGTGTGGCACCCTATGGAGGAAGTGCGCTTAGCTGATAGCGGCACAACGAATACCATCTTGAGATAGACGAAATTCTTTCAGTCGATCAACAAGAATGTTGATAGTCTTATGACAATCGCGGGCAACGATGCTTGTATAATAGGCTCAGGAAGGGCCACAATTATACTCCCGATGGGCATAATTTTGGTTATTAAAAAAGCCTTGTTGTACCCAGAATCGACTAGAACTCTCCTAAGTTTCAAGGATATTCACGCTAATGGTTTTTCCATGTAGAGACTGAAGAAGAGTATGGTAAGGAATATCTGCTCATTATAAAGCATGAAGAAAGTGAAAAGGGGGTATTAGAACGACTTCCTTCATTTGAAATTGGGCTATACTACACTAATATTAAGGCACTCGTAACCTATACTGCCCTGAAAACTATATTTAGAAGCTCTGAACTTTTCTGTCTCTGACATGATAGATTAGGCCACCCAGGTCTTAGGATGATGAGGAATATAATTAACAATTCATATGGACATAATATCAATGTAAAGAATTTCCTGAATCAGAAAGATTTTGTGTGCCCCGCATGTGCCACTGGAAAATTAATTATTAGACCTTCTGCTCTGAAAGGGAAGGATGAAGTCACTGCATTCCTGGAACGTATTCAGGGAGATATTTGTGACCCTATACAACCCCTGTTAGGGCTATTTAGGTATTTTATGGTACTCATCGATGCTTCTTCGAAATGATCGCACATATGTTTATTGTCTACGAGAAACCATGCTTTTGCAAAGCTAATCTTGCAGATAATTAAAATTAAAAATATTTTCCGTGATCATCATGTGAAGTCCATCAGAATAGACAACGTCAACGAATTTACTTCAAAGACATTTGATGATTATTGCATGGCAATGGGAATGAAAGTTGAGCATTCCGTACCGCATGTCCACACCCAGAATGGACTAGCAGAGGCATTAATAAAAATGATTAAATTTATTGCCCGACCACTTTTGGAGAATTGTAGTTTACCAACTACATATTAGGGACACACAGTCCTGCACACAACAACTCTCATCAATTTTAGACCGTCAGCATATAGCATCCATTCACCTATGCAATTAGCGCAAGGGTTAGCACAAAAAATTTCTCATCTTCGTAAATTTGGGTGCAAGGCTTATATACCTATACCCCCACCGCAGCATACAGCAATAGACCCTCTCCGAAAGTTTGGGATATACATTGGTTATGAGACAACATCCATAATTAGGTATTTGGACCCTATGACTGGAGCTTTGCACACCGCCCCGCTTCGCTGATAGCATATTTGATGAGGATAATTTCTCGTCACTAGGGGAGGAAATTAACCCCTTGATGAAAAATGTCAGGAAATAACGTGGCAAGCCACGGAAATCCATGCACATGACCCACGCACTAGTGAAGCAAATAGAGAAGTCCAGAAGATCATTGATTTGCAAGCATTACCGAATCAATTGCCTCACTACTTTAGTGATTTGAAGAGCGTGATCAAGTCGCATGTGCCTGCAAGCAAGAGAGGGTTGAAATACCAACGAAAATTGAAGGTACCCCTAATCCCGTCCAGAGCCCTTAGAATAAAAGGATGAGAACTCCGCACCCTCAAATCCCAAGTAGCTGGGGACGCCTGGTGAAAATGGATAAGAAGGACTTGACATAGCTGATCATCGAAGTTCCCCAGAACCAGAAGGGGGGTCAGTTGAGCCCTGGCACTAGTATGTCACATTTAGAAAAAAGCATACCAGATTTAAAAATTCCCACGGAGGGAGAAACCAGTAGGGATGTGTGCACACACATTGAAGTTGAAAAACTAAAGGGACTTGCCCCGTAATTGGAAGCAACGGTGAGCAAGTAGAAGCTTTAAAAGAATCGTCCGATGAAGAAATAGCTATAAACTATGTGACCACGGGAGAATCTATCAATACGACAACAGCCAATGTCGATATTTATTTTGTAAAGAAAATTGCCACAATCATCGATCTTGATCCAGAGCCTGCATCGCTCGCTGAATGTAAGAAGATATCAGATTGGGAAGATTGAAAGAAGACAATAGAAACTGAATTATTATCTCTGAATAAAAGAAAGATGTTTGGACCTATAAGTCGCACGCCTCCCTATATGCACCCCGTAGGGTATAAGTGAGTATTTGTTTGAAAGAGAAATAAAAATAATATAGTTGTAAGATATAAAGCAAGGCTCGTTGCACAAGATTTCACTTAATGTTTAGCAAGGTAGTTAGAATCGCGATCCTACTCTTAGAATCTTACGATTCTACGAACCCACGACAGCTTGTCGATCCAAATCGCACCGTGAATCGGAATCAGGTAGAATCGTGGTAGAGTCGCGATCCAAATCGTAGAATCATGTAGAATCGCAGAGTAGAGTCGTGGTAGAGTCGTTTGGACAAAAAAAAATTGCATTTTTTTGTAAATTTTTTTGATTTTTTTAGAGGTCAGGGTTTGCTGATATTTTGTTTTAGAGCAAAATTTATTGATATCAATTTCTGAGAATGAAACTATAAATATCAGTATAGTAATGCTAGTAGAAATATCTATATTATGACATGAGCAATGTTGAGCTTGATAATGATAAGCTATTTTTATTCCTGTATGTCTAGTTGCTTTTAAGGAACATGCAAGTGTTGCAATTAGATATTGATTAACAAAATTTGTGAACATTTCTCATGCAATTGTAGTAAACTAGTCATGGTCATTGGTTGTTCTCCTGTAGTTCAGAACTATATCACCTATCATGTCAGTACCATTATGTTTTTCTGTTGTGCGATAAAAAGTGCTTTGTCCCTTTTTGGATTATAAGTAAGTGGTAAACCATATAAGAATCATACAAACTTATAGTATAGGTATTAAATATGTGTATTTTTACAATTCCGTAGAATCGCCGATTCTACGATTCGATACTACGATTCGATCCTACCGGAGGCAAATCGATCCAACTTAGGATCTCGACTCTGACTACCTTGATGTTTAGGAGTTGATTATGAAAAAACATATTCCCCGATCATGGGCCGAGTTTCCTTTAGATATTTAATCTCAATGACAGTAAATTTGAATTTAGAAATGAAATTGATGGATGTGGTAATTACATACCTTTATACAAATTTATATTCGGACATTTATATGAAGGTACCTGAAGGTATCCCTGTCCCAAATCAAGACAGAGTAAATATAAATCTGTACAGTGTGAAACTCAGAAATTCACTGTACGAACTTAAGCAATCAGGCAGGATGTGGTATAATCGCTTGAGCAACTTTCTATGCAAAAAAGGCTACACGAACAATGAGGATTGTCCTTGTGTATTTATATGACGATCTCATAATGGATTTTGTATAATCTTAGTATATATAGATGATTTGAATATCATCGGAACTTTGGAAGGTATTAAGGAAGCAAGCTCTTACCTGGAGTCAGAGTTTGAAATGAAAGATTTGGGTAAAATCAAATATTGCTTAGGCTTGCAGCTTAAGCATGTCCTTGAAGGGATATTAATGCATCAGTCAGTCTACACTCAAAAGGTGTTAGAAAGGTTCGGCTTTAAAAAGGTATACCCTTCGAAAGTGTCGATGGTCGGAAGATCTTTGTAGCAAGACAAGGATCCGGACAGACCTAGAGAAGAGGGGGAGGAAGTCCTGGGACTAGAATTCCCATACTTGAGTGCAATAGGAGCACTCGTGTATTTAGGAAACTGTACTAGATCGGACATTGCATTTACCGTAAACCTACTAGTAAGGTATAGTGCAGAACCTACCAAAAGGCATTGGTAGGGGATAAATGACATCTTTCGATACTTCCAAGGAAGCAAAGACCTTGGTCTGTTCGACAGAAAGAACTAAGACCTGACTATGACTGGTTATGCAGATGTCGGGTACCTGTCGGACCCGAATACAGCTAAGTCACAAACAGGCTATATATTCCTGTGTGGTGGAACTGCAATTCCATGGAAATCGTCTAAACAAAGTCTTGTATCGACTTCGACGAACCACTCGGGAATCATAGCACTATACGAGGTCTCATGAGATTGTGCTTGGTTTCGACGAATGATTCACCACATCCAGAAGTTGTGTTGATTGAATACCGTGTAAACTCCCACCATTATCTATAAAGATAATACAGCTTGTGTTGCACAAGTGTAGATATGTTATGTGAAGAGTCATCTCACAAAGCATATCAACCAAAAGTTCTTCTATTCTCATGAATTGCAAAAGATGGACGGGAATAAAATACTATATATTAAGTCATGTGAGAATCTTGCAGATTTATTCACTAAGTCATTTCTAGCATCTAGTTTTGAAAGGTGCATACGTGAAATTAGAATGACGAGACTTAGAGAAGTGTAGAATTCAGGAGAAGAATCTTCACAAATTCATTTATTGAAACTTGATCACGAAGATTGAGTATCCAAAGACTGAATTGAATCCTGGAGATTAAATAAAATTGGGTGGATTGTACTATTTTCCCTTGATGAGTTTTCATGAAGTTTCTCGGCTAAGATTTTTAATGAGGCAATTTGTGCAACACAGCAGAATGTGTATCATGTTCTCTTTCTCTAATTTTTCCCCACAGGTTTTTTTTATGGAGTTTTAACGAGGTATGAGCATGTCGGATGAGTGCCTAATGGGGAGTGTTTGGAAACCTAGGCATGTGCCTTGCAGACTTGGCCTATGGTGGGCTACTCATCCATCTCTAGTCTATATATAGGAGGGGACTCTCAACCATTGTACGTGCTTTTGCTGAGAAAAGGAATAAAGAGAAGAAATAAATCCCCCCATATCTCTGTTTGTCAAACTTTTCTGTACTTGTGTCTGTGCGATTCTACTTCGTCTACGAGGTGCCGATCGGACTGGACTCTCTAGCAGCTATTCCTTAATAGTTTCATGCCCCGGTCTTCCGCATGCGACGGGCCACGATTTTTGTCGGTTCCCCTTGTGCTCGTCTAATGTTAGCTCAACAATTCCCCTTGTGCTCGTCTAATGTTAGCTCAACAGACTTTCTTGCTTTTGCTCAAACAAGTACGCACTACCCTGTCTGCCCCACTGAGGTTGCTACTCACGCCAGTTAATGCATTAGTAGCGCTGAGACAAATGAGTACCATCTTTTTTTCGAGTTTTTGGCTCACATAGCACTATTTATAGTGCTAATAGCAATTTTGATCCTATCTCTACGTCAATACCAAAAATAACATCCTCTACCATGCCCTAGGGGGCCGAACTCCCCACTGCCCGCCACGTGTGAAATCCGGACCCATAGGACACGGACCAGGTTGAGTCCGACCCCTAGGGGCACGATAGAGAGGGAGTTCGTGCTTCCCTGGCATAGAATTGGCGTGAGAAGCGTAGGAGGAGGTGAAAAGTGGATTAAAAAAAATATATTTCTAACACTATTTGAAACACTATTTTTTGAAGTTGTGTGTGCTGTGCTGCGTCGTGATTTCATATGAAAAAATTTATAATTTTTTCTGGTACATGTGATAATATATCTGAAGCTGTGAGTGCGAGATTAAAAAAAACAAGAATAAAAAATCCAAAGGAAAAAATATTTTTAAAGTTTTAAATAGTATCATAAATAAAATTTTTAATCCATTTTCACCTCCTCTCAGTCCTCTCGCGTCAATTCCGTGCTAGGGAGGTACGGACTCCCCCTTTACCATGCACCTGGGGCCAGATTCAATTTTGTCCGTACCCTAGAGGTCTGAATTTTACACGTAGCGTACGATGAGGAGTCCGGCCCTTGGGACATGGTGAAGGTGAAGGGTGTCATTTTTGACACACTGATGTAGGGAGATTAACGCTATAAATAGAAACTCTTTTTTTTTTTTACCTCCTAGCATTATAGCAACGAGTCATCTGAACGCGCACAGCACACGCGTAAGCTCGGCTCTTCACGATTTGTATCCGTCACAAAATAAATGCTTGTCACGATAAAAGGCTAAAAACAGTGAATTTTGGGTCAGCCACGTGTCGGGTCAATGTGTCAGCTGCAGCATAGCAGATAGCCACATGCCCGGAGCAACAGACTGTACTTTTTTTGAAGCCGAAACAGATCATACACACAGATCAGAAATAGTTTGCACCGATGGCCGATCTAAAAAGAAAGAAAGAAAAAACACCATTGGAAAGAGCGCAATGGGGGAGTCTACCCCCTGACATCATCGACAGACTCCACTGTGCACGCCATCCAGGAGGAGGGAGGTCGCTGGCTGCTAGCCGGCGTCCGTGAGCTAGGAGTGTTCCACTGTTCCTGTGTTGAGGTGGAGTGCACCGGTAGGCCGTAGCTATAGGTCGCAGATTTTTCTCGCTGTAATGCACAATTTGTGGCCGCTTTTTCTGACCGGCGTTCTTGGGCGCTCGGAAGAGTTACAAGTCTGTATTCCATTTCTCCTCAATGAAATACGTGCAGAGCTTTTGCATGTTCTAGAGAAAAAAAAGAGACTAAGAAGCTCGCGGGCTTTTAGTTTTTGTGTGCTAAATCCTTTTCGGCCAGGCCCACGCCATCGTGCCCCGCCAAATCTGTTACTGCACAACACGTTCGGGCTTAGTGGCCTCCAACTCTGTAAATTGATCATAGCCAATGGCCCAATGCCAAGCTGCCAACATTCAGGGACATAACAACCAAACATCTGCTTTCTAAAAAAACAACAAAGCATCTGCAGGGTCATCGTCATCCTCTAGCACAGATCGTCAACCTCCAAAAACTGGGTTATGTTTCGGCTCATTTGGCACTTTTTTTAATCCGGTTTTACACATCTAGCTTTCCATTATTTGTAAATACAAAAATAACATCACAATAGATTAGGTAAGCGGTACGTGTCTCTTGCAGCGCTCTAGGACTGTAGCTGTCGTGCATAGAGAGCACATGAGGCAGCTTGTCGTTCACGGGTCCGCAGTAGGCGGCCTTGGCACCTACCGCCCTCCGTAGCGTAGCAGAGAGAATTCCTGGCCATTATTTACTAGAGTGGTGCTACAATATTTACTACAGTACTATATGCTTTTTTTTACTACAAGCTTAGAATAGTGTGCCACTATTTATTGCATTCCCTCTCAATGTACTCTAAGGCTACTCCTAGTGGGTGGTTTCTTACTACAGTTTTTTATTGCATGAAAGACACTTAGATATCATCTTCCCAATGTATGGTATCCTAAAGTGTTGTATCTTAAGCCTTTGATATATGGTCTTTACTAGTATTTCTATCTAGGATACTGTGTATAAGTGGTATCTAAATAAGATACTAGTCTGCTCTCTCTCTTCCTTAATTGCAGTGTCACATCAGACTTTTGCTTATGTGACAGCTTTAAGATACTTACCAAGGTGGAGCATTGGGAGCAGCCTAACTATGCGCCGCTATTTTGAATCCCTCGTGGCAGGATGCTCCTGCGCTCCCGGTGCGCAGCAGCTGTCCTTCAGTGCTCCTTGTGTGCGACAGCTGTCTTCCGGCGCTTCACATGCGTGGCAGTCCGCATGCCCCGCGATGTGTCACAAGCAGCGCTCGCTTCGCTGCAGCTGTGGTACGAGAGTGTTGTAAGGGACACGTGTTATATGACTAACCTACCATGGTGACAGTTTGTATTTACGGACGGTAAAAGTAGGTATGTAAAACTGGATTAAAAAGACGCCAAATGAGGAAAAAAAACTCATTGTTCGGCTAGTTACAGCTGACGTCAACCCACGCTTATCAGTTCATGGGCCGTCACTGCCGTGGGGCCACGATCACCCATTGCTGCCACAACAACAACACCACCACCAATACGGGCAGTTTGGGCTCCACCACAAGGGGGACGGACTTATCCATCGAGTGGCCGTCCGCCCGTCCGGGAGCCATCACCAACACGCGCGCACAGTTCTCTTCCGTCTTCTCCACCATATACTCCACAGTGAAAGCGTATACGAACTTACGCGATACTTTCCATTGTATGCGCTGAGGCATATATAGTGCAAGGAGATTACAATGTACACAGTTTGAATAAACCGGAATTAGCTATTCATGGTAATCTACGGAGATATTAGCGGCAAGATTATTGGCATAATATATACACGGTTTGAATGAACCTGAATCAACTATACATGGTAGTGTATGGAGAGGTTAGTGGCATGCATGCATGTTACTGTTAGAACCAGTGCATGCGAGATGAGCGGAATGAGGAGCGGCATGCATGCATTGATGACCGGCAAACCTGCATTACCATAATGCATTGCCATGTACGAATATTTCAATAGCCTCCCTGCAGTGTTAACCAGGAGCGGCGCAGACGTTGAGACTAGATTTGAAGTCGGTGAAGACAACAGTTGATAGCCCCTTCGTGAAGATGTCAGCATATTGAAGAGTCGTCGGAACGCGGAGAACACGAACATCACCGAGGGCCACACACTCGTGAACGAAATGCAAATCGATCTCCACATGTTTTGTACGTTGGTGCTGAACCGAATTAGTGGAGAGATAGACTGCACTAATGTTGTCGTAATAGACAACCATGGCCTTTTGGAGAGGTCAGTGGAGCTCGGTAAGAAGCTGTTGAAGCCAGCAAGCCTCCACAACGGCATTGGCAACACCACGGTATTCTGCCTCCGCGCTTGAGCAAGAAATGGTGTGTTGCCATTTGGAAGACCAGGAGATGAGGTTATTGCCGATGAATACGCAGTAGCCGAAGGTAGATTTCCAAGTGTTCGGACACCCGGCCCAGTCGACGTCGTAGTAGACAATGAGGTCGTGTGCCGAAGAACGTGATAGCTACAGTCCAAGGCTCATGGTACCTTTGATGTACCTTAATATGCGCTTGATCAACAAGAAGTGCGACTCCCGAGGATCATGCATATGTAAACAAACTTGTTGAACAACATGAGTGATATCTGGCAGTGAGAACATCAAGTACTGGAGCGCACCGGTGAGGCTCATGTAGAGGGTCGGATTGGAGAGTGGTTCACCAGCATTTGCTGAAAGTTTGGACCGAGCCTCGATGGGAATAGCACAAGGGTTGCACTATGACATGTTTGCTCGCTCGAGTATCTCGATGGCGTACTTCTCCTGGGACAAGAAGATGTTGTGGGCGGTGCGACAAGCAGATATGCCCAAGAAATAATGTAAAGACCCGAGGTCGGTCATGGCAAATTCCTGTCGTAGGGACGTAATGATGCGCTGAAGTAAGGAGGTGCTGGAGGTCGTGAGAAGAATATCATCAACATACAATAGAAGATATGCCACATCATGTCCTCGTTTGTAGATGAACAAGGAAGTATCAGACTTGGAACCAGTGAATCCAATGAATAGAATAAAGGTTGGGAAGCGACTGTACTAAGCCCGTGGGGCTTGTTTGAGCCCGTACAATGATTTATTGAGGCGGCACACATGTGTAGGATTGTCCGAGTTAATGAAACCATGAGGCTGCTAGCAATAAACGATTTCGACAAGAGTACCATGAAGGAAAGCATTTTTAACGTCCAACTGATGGACAGGCCAGTCGCCGCTCAGAGCAAGAGAAAGAACAGTGCGTATGGTGGCGGGTTTGATGACAAGACTGAAGGTTTCATCGTAGTCAAGGCCAGGCTATTGTGAGAAACCATGCAAGACCCATCGTGCTTTATAACGAGCAAGAGAGCCATCGGAGTTGTATTTATGGTGATAGATCCACTTGCCGGAAACAATGTTGGCATGTGGAGGGGGAGATACCAGATCCCATGTGTGGTTTGCCGTGAGGGTAGAGAACTCCTTGATCATGGTTGTCTGCCAGTTTGGATTGTTGAGAGCTCCTTGGTAGGATTTGGGCAGTGGAGAAATGACAAAAATCGTTGTGACGTTGAGGTCAAGAATTGGTTTGGGAATGCGAAGACCAACCTTGCCTCGAGTGGTCATGATATGGCTATTTGTAACTGGTGGGATTGGCACAAGACGAGAGCTCGCGGCAGGTGCAGCTGGTGGATGAGCCTCTGCTGCGGCAGAAAGATTACCCACGGCTGGAGCGGTGGAGGAGCCGACAGAGGGAGACCCCGATCCCAGGAAAGTAGCACTGGATTCACCTGAAACCAAGCTGTTATGTGCGGCAGGTGCGGCATTTGATGCGGTAGTTGTGCCGCTTGGCACGCATCAGTTTGTTGTGCCGCGGCAGGTGTGGCACTTGACGCGACAGTGGTTAGTTGTGCCACGGCAGGGCTGGGAATTGCTGTGGGTGAAAAAACAAAGGATCAAATGGATCCTCGAGGAAGATGTAGGTGGAGGAGGTTGTGGTGTTTTCACTGGCATAGGGGAAAATGGGTTCATTAAAGATGACATGACGGGAGATTATTATTCTGTTGGAAGCTAAGTCTAGGCATCGGTAACCCTTGTGGTTTGATGAATATCCTAGAAAGATGCATTCGTAGTAACGCGGTGCAAGTTTGTTTATGGCAGTGGACGAGAGATTGGGGGTAGCACTGGCACCCGAAAATCCGAAGATGAGTGTAGGTGGGAGCTGTACTGAAGAGGGCTTGGTATGGAGTGATGGATTGTAGGGTTCGAGTAGGTTGGCAGTTTAGAAGATAGGTAACAGTGTGTAGAGCTTCAGCCCAATATCGCGGAGGAAAGCTAGCTTGGAACAACAGTGTGCGCATGATGTCATTTGTCATTCAAATGACACATTCAGCTTTGCCATTTTGTTGGGAGGTATGTGGGCAAGAAAGACGGAGCTCGATGCCGTGCGCAAGAAAGAATGAGCGAGAGGCAATGTTATTGAATTCGCGACCATTGTCACATTGGATACTCTTAAGAGATGAACCGAATTGTGTAAAAACATAGGCCTAGAAATGTTTGATTGTAGCAAAAGTATTGGATTTGAGCTTGAGAGGGAAGGTCCGCAAAAAATGGGTATAGTCATCCAAACAGACTAGGTAATATTTGAAACCAGAAATGCTTGGCATCGGTGATGTCCATAAATCACAGTGGATCAAATCAAAAGCTTTGGAAGCTCTAGACAAAGAAGAATAAAAAGGAAGGCGAACATGCCGACCCAATCGACATGCATGACAAAGCGAAGTGTCACATTTATTTTTGTTGAACAAAATAGCATCCGAGGTTGCAAGGCGAGAGAGGGCTTGATGACCGGGATGGCCAAGACGTCGATGCCAAGTCGCCTCAGAGCAGGAAGGAGCAGCTAAAGCATGTTGGACGGGCGGCGCCATCGGTAGAATGGGGTAGAGGTCCCCGGTGCTATCGTACCTAAGAATCACAGACTCGGTTTGGAGATCCTTCACAGAGAGGCCAATGGGGGTCAAACTCGACAGAGATGAGATTACTAGTGGTAAATTTGCGAACAGAAACAGGGTTTGTGATAATGCGTGGAGAAACTAAAACTTTGGATAGAGAAAGAGGACGTGTGGAGGTAGGGAAACAAGTGTCCAATGGCTATAATGGGAAGTACAGAGCCATCACTGACAACAACATGCGAGGAAGAGGAAGGCGGGTTAGGGCGGGAGAATAAGAGATTACCAGGATCAGTGGTAAGGTGGGAGGACGCGCCGTAGTCCATGTACCAGGTGGAGTTGTTTGGAACCTGAAGAGACATTGCGTTCATGGCCCGAACAAGAGATCCCTGGTCCCAGGAGGAAGTTGGCCCTGGTGAAGATGGATATGCTCTAGTGGGCGCCAACGACACGTTGGTCGGCGTGAACATCGCGCTAGTGGGCGCGTACTGGGCACTAGGCAACACGACAGCGAGGAGTGCTTGAGGGGGTCCTGGACGTTGGCCAAGGATGCTAAGAGCTGATGGTGCGTTGGAGGGCCACATCTGGAAGGTTCCAGTCCATGGATTAAACCATGGCTACTGGCGGCCGTCATTGCCGGAGTAGTTGAAAGAACCGCCACCTCCATGGTTGTGGTAACCTTTGCCCTTCCCTTTGCCCTTGGAGCGCCAAGACGGGGAGGAACTCGACCCCGGGGTTGCGGCGACAGTGGGCTTGGCGGCGAGGAGGATAGTGGAGGAGGCCGGCTTGGAGGGCTTCATGTCGGTCTCCTCGAGGAGCAGAAGAAACCAAGCTTGGAGGAACGTGGGGAAGGGGGACTTTGTCTTGATGGTGGTGGCCATGATGCAGAAGTTGTCGTTGAGTCCTTGTAAGAGCGTCAGCACGAGAGTTTCATCGGAGACTTCCTGGTCGATGTCGGCCAGGGCATCGGCATATGACTTGAGGCACTGCGAGTAGGTGATGATCGGCATGTCACCTTGAGCCAGGTTGCGGAAGTCTATCTCTAGGGATAGAGCGCACACCGTCTTGTTGTCGCAGAAGAGGCTCGCGATGCTTTGCCAGATGGTATGCATCGAAGCATCGGGGGTGAGGACGATGGCCAAGATCTCCTCCGAGATAGAGGCGTAGAGGAGGGGGACAATGGTGTAGTCCGTAGACTCCCAGGTGGCGTCATTGGTAGGTTGGATAGTGCTGTCGATGTGTCATTTGGTGCCGAATTTGCTGACAAGAACAAGAAAGAGTTCCCTCTAGAAAAGAACAAGAAAGAGTTCCCTCTATCTGGTGTAGTTTGGTGGGTCGAGTACGAGGCTGAACGGGATGTGTTTTTTGACGTTGATAACGGAGAGAGCAGAAGGTTGAGGAGCAACAATGTCGCCCATGGTGGGGTTGTGGACGTACGAGCACAGGATGGCCGTACGGGAGGAAGGAGAAGAGGTCCTAGGTTAGAACCAATCTGATACCATGAAAGCGTATATGAACTTACGTGATACTTTCCATTGTATGCGCTTAGGCATATATAGTACAAGGAGATTACAATGTACACAGTTTGAATAAACCGGAATTAGCTATTCATGGTAATCTACGGAGAGATTAGCGGCAAGATTATTGGCATAATCTATACATAGTTTGAATGAACCTGAATCAGCTATACATGGTAATGTATGGAGAGATTAGTGGCATGCATGCATGTTATCGTCAGAACCAGTGCATGCGAGATAAGCGGAATGAGGAGCGGCATGCATGCATTGATGATCGGCAGACATGCATTGCCATATACAAATATTTCAACACATAGTGACAGCAGTAGAATCCAAGAGAGGAAATAGATATCGACTCGTCAATACTTGATAAGTATGATGTCCTCTTCTCTGTACGCTGCAGCGCTGGGGGAGGTTAGCCATAAATGGAGAGGGCTGAGGACGAAGGAGCAAAGGGGATCCGAATCCTCTGACATTAAGAGGCAATGTCACGGTGAACAGTGTCGTGACATTGTTTTGTAGCCGTCGAATCAGAAAACAACGTCCGAGATCTGAATCTGTACTATAGCAATGTTGTAGCATTAGTACTGTTCCTGAACACTGCAGTCTGCAGTGCACTGTAGCAATAGATCCCGTCCGTTGCTTTCGATCTGACGGCTCAGATTGTGGGAATGTCATGGCATTGTTCATCCATGACATTTCCAGTGGAATGTCAGAGGATGCAAACCCGAGAAGAGGAGTCATTAGCGCGGTCGTGGTGCCATCACGGGCCGTTCTAGCACTTCTTCTCTAGGTTAGGGTGAAAACGTATTTGTACCGATGAACCGTGATGGATCAACTGTCTAGTATAAGACATCGAGTCAACATACGACTTTAGCCAATTTGACAAATGATGAATATGCTAATTGTAGGGGTGGTTCAGTGACCAGTTAAATGGGCATAGTTGTTGGAAAGCCCAAATAAGCTGAAACAAGTTTTACTCGTTCTGCTATTTTTTTAAACACGGACAGAGATACGATCTCCAATACACGTAATTAATCATTACTTTTTCCCCTCTAAATATGTATTAGTAAAAATGAATAAAAATATAATGACATGAAAATACTTTTGATGATAAATCTTCTCATGTGATAAATTTGAAAATATATGTGTATAATACTAGATGTCAGTTTTTGAATTTTTACTTCATGCATTCTTAAACGACATCTATACGAAAACAAATAGTATCTTTAATGACTATTTTGGATGGTAAATAGGTAATGAATTACCAAATAAGGAGGATCTAAAGGGACGAATGAGTGACGTGCGCTCGGAGGCTTCTCAAAGAAGCATCGCTGGAGTTTCGATCCTCCATTCGTCTCCCCATGGCGTGCACGTGGCGAGTCGGGAGGGGAGCGATCTCCGGTTCACGGGTAGTGCTTCCGGCGAGTCTACGGTGGTTCGCCACGGGTCGTTGGCAGAGTGCCCAGGACGGAGCAGTAATGGGCCGACCCATAGGTTTGGTACTACTCTCGCAGATCTATTCTGCCATTCCTGGCGGCGCCTTCCTAGCTCATCGTGGAGGTGGGTTCCGAAGCATGCGTGTGTAGGCGATTTAGGGTCTATCGCGAGTGAGAGATAAGTTCTTCGTTGGGGAGCGGGGGCTCGAGTGGTTCGACGGATTGTTGATCCGCCACCTCTCACCAGATCATACGTTGAAGCAGTGAGGGGTGGGGTGATGGATCGAGGAAGGGGAAGGTTTCCTCGCCATTTTGGAGGTGGTGGTCGCAGTTGGATCGATGGGAAGCGGAATGTCCTCGAAGAGTGGATGGAGGAAGACGACTTGATGGGGGAAGACAATCTAAGAGCGAAACTCAGTCGCAAACATGAGCAGAAGAGGAGGATCCATGAGAATTAGCAAGGGGGTGGTACGAAACCAGGTATGCATTTGGGCTCTCAAGATATGGATCGTGCTCGCTCTGATTTCTGATTTGGGGGTTCCTCTAGAGGTACTCTTCCTTAAGGTGCGGGATGGAAGAATGATTTTCGCAAGGAATTGCATGGTAGGGAAGGGGGTGCACAGTGGATGAAACATCAAGGAGGAGATTTCAGGGGGGGAGCTGGTGGGAAAGGGGGGATTCCTCGGGATGATATCAATAAATCTGTTCCCATCACAGATTCGCCAGTTGGTGGGATCAAAGTGGAAGATATCAAAAAAAGTTGGGGTGATATTGGACCTAATACAGGGGTGCTTAGATCCGAGGATCGTGGTACTTGTTTTCGTTGCTTGCAGTCAGGTCATCATCAAGCCCAGTGCACTAACCCTCCTGTTTGCTACAAATGTAAAAAAACCCGGACATATGACATCCGATTGCCCTGAGGGTAAGCAAATCAAGGGCTTGAAGCTGTGCGGGTTTGGGATACCTGGACAAGGATTTTACAGCCTTCAAATTCCGGGCTTGAAGGTTTCTAAACAGCAAGAGGTTGTAGGGATGTTGATTGTTAAGGAAGGAGTTGCCTCTATGAGCAAGATTGCAGCAGAATTGAAACACTTAATTCAAGATAATTAGGACTGGAAAGTAAGGAAGCTATCAGATTCAGAATTTGGGGTGGTTTTTCCTTCGAAGGACATGCTGAATACTTGGTCTAAGGCCAGAGTGTAGAACTGACATTGCACTCCATCAAGGCTAAGATAGAGAAATCGTCATTGGATCCGAAAGCTTCTTCAGCCCTTTCTGCAGGATGGGTATAGGTTTCAGGAATTCCTATTTATGCAAAAACTTCTGAAGTGGTTAAGGAAATATCAAGTACTATGGGAGAACCGATAGAGGTTGATGAGATTAGCTTGATGAGGACCGATCCAGTGCGGGTTAAAGTTCTTAGTAGGGATCCCTCTATTATTAAATGTTATGTGGAGATCTTTATCAACTCTATGGGGGTACGAAATCAAATTTGAAGTTGAAGGGGGATCAAAAGGGAAGAAAAGTGATCCTGTGTATGATCATTTTCATAAAATCAATGCTCATAAGAAAGACAATGAAGATGAGGATGAGGAGGATGAATCAGATGGGAGTAATCATAAAATGGAATGGGAAAAGCTAGCTGAAAAATATGGGGGTGACTCTCATCAATCTTCTGAACAAAAAAGTGGAGGCGATTTAGATAAAAACAAGGGTAAACAAATGAAGGAGGAGGATTGTGCTGATTTAACAGTGTATAATTCCAAGAGTCGGGTGTTGTCAGTAGTGCCTATTTCTTTTAGCTTTCTTGAAAATTTGGAGACAAAAGGGTCCACTTCTCAAGGGAGGTATGAGGAGGAGATTGACAAGCAGAGGGTTAATATTGATGACTCTGTTAAAAGGGGAGAGGTGTCAAATGATCTCGATCAGGAAAATACTCCTGCTCCTAAAGATGCTATTGTGGTACATACATCTGAGGGTACTTCCTTGATTTCGGCTGCTCTCTGGCTTTGTCTGACTTATCCAAGTAACAAAAAGAATTTTGTTGAGGAGTATAGGGCAGATTCACAGGAAGAGTCCATAGATAATGACAGACTTGACAGTCAAAATAATCTGATGTTGAGGGGTGTTTTAGAAGATTTTGTTGATAGGGGGAGGGATGAGAAGACCAGTGCAGAAGTTAAGGATTTTAACAACAGCGCTGTCAAAGGGGTGGTTCGGAGTGAATTAGTGAAGGGGGTAGTTTCTTGTAATGAGGAGTGGGTCACATACAAAAAAAAGAGGGGGGAAGAGTAAATTTAAAGAGCATGTTCTAGCAACAAGGAAGAGTGAAAGAATTCAAGATCAAGTCATACCTATCCAGAAGAAGGCTTCCTTACTTAAATCTATCCAAAATCTGGATACTCAAGGTAAGATTTCTAACAACTCTTTTACTATCTTGAATGATACTCATGTTCATTATTTAGGAGAATTAGCTACTTCATGTGGGATTAGTTTAGGATCAAATGAGTTGGAATCTAGAGAGGTGATATCGGCCATGCAGGCCCAAGAAGCAGTTCGGGCTGCAATTGCTAAGGCTGAATTAGAAACAAAAAGTTTGGTTGATCAAAACAGGAACATACCTGATAGGGTTGAGGTAAGTGGAGAAGTGGATATCACTGAGGCTGATGTGATTTCAAGGGGTGCTTTTGGTTTTAGAGTAGATAAAAGAGGCAAAGGCAGGGTGAAAATGGAGAGGTTAACTAATAAAAAGGGTAACACATGAGGTTCTTATTCTGGAATATTAGAGGCATGGGTAAACCTGCCAGGAGAAGGCAGCTCAAAGAGCTGATGTTACAAGAGAAGTTTGAAGTTGTTGGGGTGCAAGAGACAATTAAGAAAGATTTTTTTATCAGAGAGTTGAAAGCCTTGTCAGGGAAGGATGATTTTGATTGGCATTGGGTCCGTGCTCAGGGACATTCTGGGGGTATGTTGTTAGGGGTGAGAAATGGGTTTTTGGAGGTTGAAGGTAGAGACCAAGGGAGATTCTTTGTGAGTATGACTGTGAGACATAAGAGGCATAATTTCATATGGGAATTAGTTAATGTTTATGGGCTTGCGCAACACAAGTGGACTCATGACTTTCTGAAAGAATTACATGATAAGTGTGGTAAGGCTGGGCTTCCGGTGGTTCTGGGGGGTGATTTTAATTTGATAAGGAAAGTGGGTGACAAAAATTCTGATAGTTATAACCAGTTACTAATGGATCAATTTAATGATTTTATTGCCGCGAATAGGCTTTTGGAAATAAAAAGGGGTGGTCCTAGGTTTACTTGGACCAATAAACAAAAGTGCCCAATCATGGTGGAGTTGGATAGAATTCTGGTTTCCACAGACTCGGAAGCTAGATTCCCCCTTTGTTCAACTTACAACCTAACTAGAGTGGGATCAGATCACAACCCTATTGTGTTGAATTTAGGAGATATTGAGAGGAGAATTCAAAGGAGTTTCCATTTTGAGAAAAACTGGTTCTCCCCGGGGAATTTTAGAGATACCGTTAACACGAAATGGGGTGAGATCAGTAGTAAAATTCCTGAGCGGGCTTATTGTTTGGACAAATGGAATGGCAGTATGGCTTCCCTTAGGCAGTTCCTTCGAGGTTGGGGTCTCAACCTTAACGGGGATGTTAAGAGAACAAAAAAGGAGCTGTTAGAATTTTATCAAGAATTTAGATTTAGAGGCTGATCAGCAGGGCTTGAGTACAGATAAGTGGATTGATAGATATAAAGCAGAGAATAAATTGGAAGAGATTTATGGTTTAGAGGAAAGATATTGGCAACAGAGAGGAAATGAGAAGTGGATTATTCAGGGAGACTCTAATACTGATTTTTTCATAGTTGTGCTAATGGTAGGAGAAGAAAGAAAGAAAAACTTATTATTAGTTTGGACAATGATGGGCCTGCTTGACAAAAATGGAAGACATCAGGAATCACATTTACAAGTTTTATAAGAGTTTATTTGGTGCTACAAATAATCAGAAGGTTACACTGGCAGATAATTTTTGGCTGGGGAAGAACACTATTTTGAAATCTGATAATGAGAGTTTAACTACAACTTTTACTAATAAAGAAGTCTGGGATGTTATTAAAGAGTTGCCTGCTGACTCAGCTCCAGGACCTGATGGTTTTCCAACTTCCTTTTACAAAGTTTTCTAGGGGGTGCTGAAAGGGGTGTTTATGGAAATGGTGAATGACTTTTATGAAGATAGACTGGATTTAAAGAGATTGAATTATGGAGTGATTATTTTGATTCCTAAAATCAAAAAAGCCAATTCTATAAAGAATGTTAGACCAATTTGTTTGATTAATGTCAGTTTTAAGATCATTACCAAGTTGTTGGCGGTTAGACTGGGTAATATAGCTAATAGGATTATTAGCGATTGTCAAACTGCTTTTATTAAGGGGAGAAATATCTTGGATGGGGTGCTTTTTTTTTGCATGAGATTCTCCATGAGATGAGGATCTCTAAGAAGAGGGGTATTATTCTGAAACTGAATTTTGAGAAGGTTTATGACAAAGTTCAGTGGAAATTCTTGGAGGAGGTAATGAGAGGTAAAGGCTTTTCTGATAAATGGATCAGGTGGGTGATGAGTGTTGTTCAGGGAGGCAAAGTTAGCATTAACATTAATAGGGAGATGGGTCCTTATTTTGCCACTCATAGTGGTTTGAGGCAAGGAGATCCTCTGTCTCCTCTGCTCTTCAATTTGGCAGCAGATGCTTTGGCAGGTTTAATTGAAAATGCTCAAAAAGCTAGGCTGATCAAAGGTTTAGTCTCACACCTGGTTCCTGGGGGTGTTCCTCTACTCCAATATGCTGATGATGCTGTCCTTATGGTTGAGGGTGAGGAGGTTTTTATTTTGTATTTAAAGTTTCTACTTTATTGCTTTGAGTGGTTATCTGGTTTGAAGATTAACTATCACAAGAGTGAGGTTTATGTTTTGAGGGTTGACAGGGAGGAGGCTGTGAGAGTGTCCAATATGTTAAATTGCAAATTGGGACAACTACCTCTGACGTATTTAGGTATTGATATTGGAGATAAGAAGATTCATAAGAAGACAGCAGAAAAAGTTATTAGCAAGATGGGTAACATATTGGATAATTGGAGGAACAATCTTTTATCCACAGGGGGAAGATTGATCTTGGTAAATAGTTGTTTAAGCAGCCTTTCGATGTACACAATGGGGTTTGATAGGTTTAATGAGGAGATGCATAGTAGAATAGATTCTATTCGGGCTAGATTCTTTTGGAGAGGTGCTAGTGACAACTTTAAGTACCACATGGTAAAATAGAAGGCGGTTTGTAGACCCAAAGATTATAGGGGTTTAGGGGTGTTAGATACCAGATTAATGAATATTTATCTTTTGAGTAAGTGGTTCTGGAAGCTGAATTTGGCTAAGGAACTTTGGTTTAGACTTTTAAAAGGCAAGTATTTTCCTAATAGTGACTACAGAGTTATTAAGAATGTTAGGGGTTCCCAGTTCTGGAATGATCTTCAGAAGGTTAAACACTGGTTTCAAAGGGGTGTTTCTCATCAGATAGGAGATGGAGAAGGTACTCTGTTTTGGAAAGATTGTTGGTTAGATAACTGTCCTCTCAAAGTTAAATTTGATAATTTGTTTAATATCTGCTCTAATCCGGACATTACAGTGGCTGATTATTTAGTTAATGCGGAGTGGAACATTAATTTTGTTAGACAGTTTGGTAAGATTGAAGCGGATTCTTGGGATGTTTTGAAAAGTGAGTTAGATGGGGTTTATCTGGGTAGAGGTTTAGATAAGGTGCAGTGGTGTTTAAAAAATTCTGGAAAGTTTTCGGTTAAGTCGCTTTATCACCATCTGTCGTTCGGTGGGGTGAGTCTTAGAAGAAATATGAAGTTGTGGAAGAGCAATATTCCCTTAAAAGTGAAAAATTTCATCTGACTTTTATATCAGGACAGATTACAGACGACTGTCAACCTCAAGTTGAGAAAGTGGAAAGGAAATGAAAATTGTATTCTCTGCGGGGTTTTGGAGGATTCTAATCATATTTTCTTTAACTGTGTCTTAGCAAAATTTGCTTGGACTTGTGTTAAGGAATTTTTGGATTGGAAGAAGATTCCGAAATCTTTTGATGATTTCCACCAGTTTTGGTTAGATGGTAGGGATGCTAATGGTTATCAAATTGCTCTATTCAGTTTTGCAGCTATGGTGTAGACGCTCTGGAAAGTTAGAAATAAAATGGCTATCGAGAAGACTTTTCCTAAAATGCCGATTAAGGTTATTCTCAAATCTCTGTCTTGTTTGCAGAAGTGGAGGCTACTGATAAAAAAAGAGGATGATGAGAAGATTGATTGGATGCTTAGCCTGGCCGATGGATGGTTGAAGACTTTTGAAGCGAATTTGTAGCTTAACTCTGTTTAGATTACAGCTCTTGTCTGCCGATTGTTGCTTTTCTGATCGGTGTCTTTTGTAGACTCCTGTTATCTGCTTTGGTCTGGTTTGGTTTAGGTGTTGACGTTTATGGCAAGCTGGTTTCCCCAGCCGTTTCTATATTAAGACTTCTGTATTCTTTGGTATTAGCTTTATAAAAGCTGGGTTGATCCTGTTTAAAAAAAAAGGTAAATAGGTAATATAGGCACCAGTAGTATTTCAAAGAAGCTGCTAAAAGGAATCAAGATAACCTACTCGTTTGAGGTACCTTGATCAGTGTCATCCGACGCAAATCTAGTGTCCGAAGTTTTCACAAGGTACGTGAAGGGACTATTTAGAAAACACGAATTTCACGTGATTTCCATAGAAACTTTACGTAAAGAAGACCACAGCAACCTAAGATACCCGTATTCCAAACGGGTAGAGCTACCGTCTAGCGGGTGGTCCAAATTGAGCAAAATTAACCTGATCGATGTTCAAAAAAATATATATGTTCAGCAAAATCTAGACTACCCCACCCTTCTTCCACGCCCCCACACGCCGCCCAGCCGGATTCCCGCACGCCGCACAGGTCGATGGCACACCGGCCCAGCACGACCAGCCAACTCGGCGGCTCGGGTCAACCGAGAGTTAAACGTGCGGCCGTATGCCGGTGTCGTGATCGGAGCATCGTCGACGAGTTGACGAGCTGGTGTTGGAATTCCATATGTAATTGATATATGTCCAGTCAGTTTTAAGTGGTTGGGCCTGGCCCATGTAACCGGATGTTAGCCGTGAAGGACTTGGCTTATAAGCCTTCGCTGTGCACTTTCAGAGGTTGTCGAAAAGTATAACAGAATTCTGAACTCTACTTTCCCCTCTCTGTTCTTCCTTCGTTCTTCCTTCGTCTCTATGGTTGCCCAAATATTGATTGAAATCGTCTGACCTTTCCGTCCGAAATACCTCGGCGACAAGGTCACGACAGTTTGGTATCAGAGCTGGTTAAATCCGTCGGCTCGTTCTTGGAACTCGCGGCCTCGACTGGTAAAATTCCGAAGGAAGGTTGTCGATCGTCCTGGCGATTGCTGTAATTCCCAACCTGAGGTTCGGTCGGCTTAGAGAGGGAACACCACGGCTCCAGCGAAGCAAGGAATCCAGGTCCGTCAGGTGGTGACGGCGATGGAAGGCATGGAGGCGAGGTTGGCGGAGTTATGGCAGACAGAGATGAAGATGATCCGGGAGGAGATGTCTTCCCGCCTGACAGCAATCGACCATCGATTGGAACAGCAAGGATCTAGGTTGGACGAAATGCAGTTGAAGGTAACCATGTCCATGGATTCAATTGGCAAGGTTCAACAAGAACAGGTAATGGTGGCAAAAACCCTCAAGACATCAGCTCCACCTCGGTTAATGATTCCTCCGAGAGATGAAATCGGAATAATGGGAGTGCGACCAGGAGAGTTGGTGAATCCCAGAGAGGCATTACCGAACATTCCTCCAGCTCCAAACCCACCACTGGTACAGTTTCCTACTCCTACTCCAGTATTTGCAGAGATACAGGAGACTAGCAGAGGAACTTGGATGCCGAAAATGGAGTTTCCAAGGTTTGATGGAACGAATGTCAGGATTTGGGTGGATAAATGCCAGACTTTCTTTGCTATTTACAAGATTCCGGAAGGCTTCAAGGTGGCTGCAGCAACAATGTATATGACAAATAGAGCCGCTCACTGGTACCAGGCCTACAAAGTGACCACTGGTTGGCACGATTGGGAACAATTCAAGGAAGCAGTGGTGACGGAATTTGAAGGAAACACCCAGCGGGATAAAATGAGAGAATTGCTGATGTTGAAACAAACCAGCACGGTAGAGGAGTACAGAAGGAAGTTTGATGAAATTGTATATCAACTCAGGTTGTATGACCACAACATTGGGGGGCTGATGTTGGTAACTAGATTTGTGCTGGGGCTGAGAGAGGAGTTAAGGGCAGCAGTTGAGTTGCAAATGCCAACTTCAGTAGCGATGGCTGCCACTCTTGCAAGTGTGCAGGAAGGAGTGCTGGAGAGAACAAGAAGAGGAATGCACGTGAATCGAAGTGCTGGATATCATGCAGGTTCAGTAAGGACTGAAGAGAGCCATAAAAGGAATGAGACCAGTCAGGGTTCACGGTTTGAAAAAGGGGAATTGTGGAAGGCTAAACAGTTAAAGGATTATAGGAAGGCCAACGGGTTGTGTTTCCGATGTGGGGACAAATATTCACCGGCCCATAAGTGCCAGATGACAACGCAGGGACAAATTCAGGCAATCCAAGCTCAAGAAATTCTTTCAGATGAGGTACTTGATGCAGTGGTGGTTGATGAAGAGGAAGAAGAGGGGGATATGCATTTATCGTTGAATGCTGTCTCAGGGACAGATCATCCAAGGACGATCAGATTAAGAGCCTTGGTGAGAGATCAAATTATGCTCATGCTAATAGATTCCGGGAGCTCACACAGTTTTGTCAATTCAGAGCTGGTGAATAGGATCGGAGGCAAACCAGTAACAGTCAATACTATGTCGGTGAAAGTGGCAAATGGGGAGATGTTATACAGTGATAAGGTCATGCTGGGGATGAATTGGTGGGTTCAGGGTAACACATTCCAACATGACATGAAGGTTTTGAACTTGGGAGGCTATGACGCCATTCTGGGCGCCGACTGGTTAGAGACATGTGGAGAGATGAAATGCCACTGGAAAGAGAAGTGGGTGGAGTTCGAACACAAGGAAAAAACCATTAGGTTGCAAGGTATTGTTGAACCCGAAGACTCAAGAGAGTTGCAAGAGATTTCAGTTGAAAGGGTAGAGAGATGGCACAAAGGCAATGAGATTTGGGCCACCGTATTGTTAGAGAAGGCACAAGAGCCAAACCAAGATGTAATTCCAGGGGAAGTTCAAGCAATTCTGCTCAAGTATGAAGAAGTATTTCAAGATCCGAAGTGTCTACCCCCTCATAGGGTGTATGATCATACTATCTCACTATTACCCGATGCAGCACCAGTGAATTCCAGGCCGTATAGGTACTCTCCATTGCAAAAGGATGAAATTGAACGTCAAGTGTCCGAGATGATTCAAACAGGGATAGTTACTCCAAGTCTTAGTCCATTTGCCTCTCCTGTTTTGCTTGTGAAGAAAAAAGACGGCACGTGGAGATTTTGTGTTGACTACAGAAAGTTGAATACAATAACTGTGAAAAGCAAATTTCCTATGCCCATTGTAGATGAGCTGTTGGATGAACTAGCTGGCACTAGTTTTTTCTCTAAATTGGATTTAAAGTCGGGTTTTCATCAGATTCGAATGGAGGAACAAGATGAGCACAAGACAGCCTTTAAAACTCATCACGGACAATTTCAATTTCGAGTCATGCCATTTGGATTGACTAATGCTCCAGCCACGTTTCAATGTTTGATGAATTCAATTTTTGCACCGTATATGAGGAAGTTCATTCTAGTTTTCATGGACGACATTCTGATTTATAGTAAGGACATGGTGATCACTTGAATCACTTGAGAATTGTCTTGGAAACATTGAAGCAGCACAAATTGGTTGCCAAAAGAAGCAAATGTAGTTTTGCTCAACGGAAACTAGAGTACCTTGGACACATTATTTCGGATAAAGGAGTTGCTACTGATCATACAAAAACTGCGGTAATGATGCAGTGGCCTATTCCTAAGAATGTCATTGAATTGAGAGGGTTCTTAGGGCTCACTGGGTATTATCGGAAGTTTGTTAGGCATTATGGCACATTAGCCAAGCCATTGACTGTTCTGTTACAAAAGAAGAGCTTTCAATGGAGTGAGGAAGCACAAAGGGCATTCGATCGGCTGAAAGAAGCCATGAGCCAAACCCCAGTTCTGGCACTTCCAGACTTTCACCAATCATTTACTATCGAAACTGATGCTTGCGATCAAGGAATAGGAGCAGTCCTTAGCCAGAAGGGACATCCAGTTGCTTTCTATAGCAAAGCTCTCGGAGTGAATAACCAAAAGCTCTCAATATATGAGAAGGAGTTCCTAGCAGTCATGATGGCAGTGGATAAGTGGCGACAGTACCTCCAGAGAGGACCATTTGTCATCAAAACTGACCACAAAAGCTTGTGTAATCTAGAAGATCAAGTTTTGCATTCTGATTTACAGAAGAAGGCCATGACCAAATTGATCGGGTTACAATATAAGTTTCAGTATCAAAGGGGTGAACATAACAAGGTGGCAGATGCCTTGTCTAGAATGGGACACCTCAATCTCATTCAATCAGTATCAATGGCACAGCCATTGTGGATTCAAGAGGTCATCAATTCCTATGAGGTAGATACTCGAGCTCAAGAACTACTGATACAATTAGCAGTTGCTGGTTCGAATGAGCAAGGGTACTCTTTTAAGGAAGGACTTATTCGACATCATGGTCGAATCTGGGTCGGTGCAAATGCTGGACTTCAAACGAAATTGATTCAGGCATTCCATACGTCGCCAATTGGAGGGCATTCGGGCATTCAAGCAACTTACCAAAGGCTCAAAAAGCTGTTTAGTTGGTCTGGACTCAAGACCGATGTGGATAATTTTGTGAGGCAGTGTTCAATCTGTCAACAAGCTAAGCATGAGCATTGCAAACTTCCAGGATTGTTGTGCCCCTTGCCTGTACCCGAGGGAGCTTGGCAAGATTTGACCCTTGACTTCATCGAAGGGTTACCAAGATCTGAAGGTTATAATACTGTGTTAGTGGTGGTGGATAGATTTACAAAGTATGCACATTTTCTCTCACTCAAGCACCCCTTCACAGCTATACAAGTGGCAAAGATATTTCTCAACAATATCGTCAAGTTACATGGTATTCCTCGGACAATCACTTCTGATCGCGATAGGATCTTTACCAGTTCAATGTGGAAGGAACTATTCCGACTTATTGACACTAAGTTGCAGATGAGTACTGCATATCATCCGCAAACCGACGGTCAAAGTGAGAGAGTTAATCAATGTCTCGAAATGTATTTGAGGTGCGCTGTGCAAGAGACTCCAACTAAATGGCACCAATGGTTGCCCTTAGCTGAGTACTGGTACAACACAACCTATCATTCAACCTTGGAGTGCACCCCCTTCAAGGCCCTGTATGGAATGGAACCCCATTATGGTCTTCTACCTGATCTGTCAACTACAAACAACACCGTGGTGCAAGATATACTGTCAGAAAGAGAAAATTACTCTGTATTGTTGAAACAACAGTTAGCGCGGGCACAGCTGAGAATGAAACAGTATGCTGACAAAAACCGATCCCCGAGGGAGTTTCAAGTTGGTGAGAAGGTTTTTCTGAAACTTCAGCCGTATGCCCAATCATCCGTGATTAATCGCCCTTACCCGAAGTTGTCTTACAAGTATTACGGGCCTTATACCATACTGGACAGAATTGGAGCAACAACATACAAATTGGCATTACCTGAAGGAGCACTCGTGCATCCAGTGTTCCATGTGTCGCAGTTAAAACCCCATGTTCCAGATCATACACCGGTATTCTCTTCTATTCCACAGCCAATGGATTTCACATTAAGGGATGTCCAACCAGAAGCGGTTGTTGACAGGCGACTGGTTAAGAAGGGCAATTCGGCGCATGCTCAAGTGCTGGTTAAATGGACGCATCTACCAGCAGCAATGGCCACCTGGGAAGACTACGACGTCCTGCGCACAAGGTTTCCATCGGCTTCAGCTTGGGGACAAGCTGATACTGGAGAGGGCGGCAGTGTCGTGATCGGAGCATCGTCGACGAGTTGACGAGCTGGTGTTGGAATTCCATATGTAATTGATATATGTCCAGTCAGTTTTAAGTGGTTGGGCCTGGCCCATGTAACCGGATGTTAGCCGTGAAGGACTTGGCTTATAAGCCTTCGCTGTGCACTTTCAGAGGTTGTCGAAAAGTATAACAGAATTCTGAACTCTACTTTCCCCTCTCTGTTCTTCCTTCGTCTCTATGGTTGCCCAAATATTGATTGAAATCGTCTGACCTTTCTGTCCGAAATACCTCGGCGACAAGGTCACGACAGCCGGGCCCCAGACTTGTATCCAGCAACTAACCACCGCACGATTGCCATTGCAGCTGCACACGCAGACGCGGCGGCCGCGCGGTGGTAGAGTAGAACGGCACGGGCACGTCCTCCTCCCCCAATCCCTATCCTCTCCTCCCTCCCCTCCACCTTGGCCTCGCCTAGTCGCCTTCCATCCCACCGGGTGGCAGGAAACACCTAAAAAGTACAGCAGTTTCTCCAAGCATAAGGCCCTACTTTTAAAGGCGCCGCTCCAATCCCACCGAATCACCGATTGTTCCGGTGCCGCGTCGCCGTATTTTAATCATTCCAACCAACCAACGAGCCAAGCCCAAGCCAATCATTCGGCCATCGCGAATTCGCGATTCCACCCCACCACGCTCTCTCCCTCTCTGTTCTTTCCGCTGCTCTTCTTCCTCTCCTTCTCCGGGTTCGAGCGGCGAGGAGAGTCGTCGCCTAGCCTGATTCTTGCCTCTGCCCGGTCCGAGCGAGCTGCTGCCCGAGGATGCTCTTGGAGGATTTGTCGTGTTCTTGCGGTTGATGATGTCATGTGGCCCCTCTGCTTCATCTCCGACAAGCTGTTCAAGGTGGCGGGAGACGGCGGCGATGGGCCGGATGAGCCGCCGCCTCCTGACGGGCATATTCCTCTAGCACGCCGATCTTACTGCGTGGATGTCAGTTCCCCCTCCTCTGTTTCTCCCTTTAGCACCCAATTATTTGCCTAACACTGCGGTTATGTACTTATGTATACATGTAACAATTGTGTTCTCACTGTGCAGTTCTGTATACATGTAGCAATTGCGTTCTTACTGTGCAGTTCTGTATACATGTAGTGATCGTTGTCTCACTGAGAGTTTCCCTCGTTATGTCGGTTTTGTTTGACATCTGGGTTCGTTTGCTCATGATGCTAGGTTCCGCATGTGCAGCAGGCCTTCACCTGGGACTGCGGCCTTGCTTGCGTGCTCATGGTGCTCAGGACGCTGGGGATCGATTGCTGCGACGGCATTGCCGATCTCGAGAAGCTCTGCCGCACCACAAGGTTTCTCTATAGGAGTGGAAAATTAGAATTTTATAAGATTAACTGTTGCAGCAGTAGTAGTAGTACTGAAGAAAGTTATCCATTTAGGTATCATGGCACATTTTATTTAATTAGTTTTGGTTCTAAGCACGGTCCATTTTAAAAAGCTAAGCGCAAAACTAAACACTAACTGTTGGCTTATTGTGGAATATATGGTCTAAATAGTGGAGTGCTCCTGGTTGTTAAGGACAGACAAGATGGTACTTTCGCACGGTGAAGGTTAATTTATGTCTGGACTCTGGAAGTGCAAAGGAATCCTGAAAACGTGTACCACTGTAAACTCTGTAAGCGGTTGGCTTCTAAGCCATCAGGCTACAAATACGGATTAATAATGTTAATCACTGTAGGCTTCATGGATCAATGTGAATTTGAACAACAAATGAATTAATGATGTATATGTTGTTTCAAAATACCTAATGTACCTAAAGAACGAGATTGATAATAAGACCTGCATTTTGAAAGACGGGAGTCAGATGCCAGGATTCGGCTGTCATGTAGCAGATCATTCTCTCTTTCGGTTTTATAGGATTTTCTCATGATTACGTCAGCTGTTTGATTAATGTGTAGAATGTTATCTGGAATGGAGATGTAATTGGTTTTTTTGCTGCACGGAATTTACTAATCACTTTAGGCATACCAACTCTAAATATATGCGAAACAGTAGTAGATATTGTGCAATTCTAATTAGAATTCATTCCAGCATGTACACTCATTCAAAATGTTAACATACATTCGTTTCCTGGATTAGCTGAACTGATTATCTAAAAATATGCAAAACAGTAGTAGATATTGTGCAATTCTAACTATAATTCATTTCCAGCAAGTACACTCGTTCAAAATGTTAACATACATCCATTTCCTGGATTAGCTGAACTGATTATTTAAATTATTAAGATGCCTATTAAAATAATGTTAATAAGCTGATGTACTAACACATTTTGTTTTTGCAGCATTTGGACAGTCGACTTGGCATATCTGTTACACAAGTTTTCAGTTAGTTTTTCTTTCTTTACTGTGACTCTTGGAGCAAATCCACAATATTCTGCTGAAACCTTTTATAGGGTATGTATTGTCACTTACTGCTAGTGCTGATTCTTTTTCTGAGGATTATTGAGGATTTACCACTATAAATAGGTGCATTTGAGAATTTATCCATCGGTGTCTTACTGACACATGTCAATGAGACACCGATGGATAAATCCTCAAATGCATCTATCTCATAATGGTAAATTCTCAAATCCCCCCTTCTGATGCTCACAGTAGTAATGTTTTAAAAACTGTCAATGTTGATAGGAGCAATTGCAAGAAGACATTGATCGAGTGGATGAGCTATTTGGAAAAGCGCTCGATGCTGGAATTAGTATTCAAGTATGCTCACCACACTCATCATGAAAATTCTCTGTTCCATGTACTTCTCATACATGTTTTAAGTTTTTGCAATTTATGGTTTTTCTCAGTGCAGATCCATCAGTGCATACAATATTGCTTTTCTACTGTTGTCCGGGCACTGCATTGCTATTGCGCTAGTGGACAAAACAAAGTTAAAGTAAGTTTTTTCTTTGGTCACTCTGACTGAGATGAAATATAACTCCGTCTATTTTTACTTTTACTCATTTACATCAGCTGCTTAAGTCTTATATTTGTATCTTTCATTTGGAATCACCAATGGGTCATGTCATGTTGCTTAAGCAATTTAACCAATATGAAGTTATTTTGGTGGACAAATATACTCTTTTTTAAAAAAAAATTAAATGACTTGACCATTTCAATATGACTCATTGACTCAACACAATTTCTGATGTCACTTAAATATCCCAAGTTCTTTTGATTAACGATCAACAGGTGACTCCTAGCTTAATATTTTTGCAACAGTGTTACTTTCTGCAGTAAGTAATGGTGATGAAGCAGTTGAACAGTGTAAACTTACAGTTGGTACTGTTCCCAAATTTACTTGGAAATGGAGGGAACATACCAGAGCAGACTATAGTTAGTTCTTGAAAATGGTTTAGGATGAAATATACTTTTCAGTGAGATGGTAGATATTTATGGATGTATCCATGTATATATGTACATATATTATTTTTCTACAAATAAAACAATTTATTCCTTCACTTTCATTTTTGAAGAGCAAAATGTGGAAGTCCAACTGAGAAAATAAGTGGTCCTGCATTATTTGAAACAGACAATGACAGTGTAATAATAACTCGATTTTGGGATGCAGTTCCTCTTGGATGAATGATGTGCAAGGTATGCAACAGTTCAACGAGGATTCAGATTACATGGGTCAGTTGTTTTTTGCTCCTCTTTTGGAACATTTACTTTTTTCTTTCAAAAAGGAGTCATTTCCAGGTTCTTGTTTTCAGAACAAGAACCGAGATTATGGTCTTGATTGTCTGCTTATCTAGATTACAACCATTACAGTTATTTCATCTCATCATGTTTTAAGCTTGCAGGCTTGCAGCAGTGCAAGGCTCTCACTGATCATCCAACAGCTTTAATAGTTTAATTCTTGCTAACATGTAATTATGGAGCTAAGAAACTAAATTTCTGATTGCCATGATGTAAATTCGCATACCATATCCATGCCAATTGGAAGCCAAAATCTCTTCTTTTCTTGCCTGTTAGAAATATGGAGCTCAAGTTTCTTGTTGAATGTCTTTTTCGCATTCCTATGTTCACTGCACAACAATAAAAGATCAACGGAGCTGTCTGTAGGCTAGAAGCCAGGGACAAAGGCACTCCACATAGAAGTCCCTAAACTTATCGGACTTGTTATTACTAAGGAATGCCGGCTACACATGTAAATATTGCGTTTTGTAGCTTTTCACTTCCCTCTTTCTTGAACAGCTTCAGTTTAACTAGGGGATATGTTCAGTAGCTAAGTTGGTTGATTTGATAGGCTGGCTTCAGTGCATCCACTAACAGTATGCGATGCAATAAACACTCAGTTCCTGTAAATGTAATTAACCTGGTGAACACTATTCCCTTTTGCAGGGCACTATGTTGTAATATGTGGCTATGATGCCGATGCTTGCGAATTTGAGATAAGGGATCCCGCCAGTTCTAGGTACCGGATATTCACCTTGTACTCTTGAGTTCTTAATGATATGATTTTTGCAACTTACACATATATATGTTGGGATGAATAATCTTTGTGCTTCCTAATTAGTATGGATATCACTTGTTTGTTTCTATAGCTGCATAACTTATGCCAAGTATGTCAGTAGTTAATGAACTCTGTAGAAGTAGCTTCATGCTGAGCTGGGATACAAAATTACCAGAGGCGAGGATCATTGGTTGTCTTGCAACAACCAAAATTTTGTGTAAATTGAGGATATCCACCTTCCGCTTTGAGCTGATTTGTGTGCTTCATGGTGGCCTCGATTTATATTTGTTCATGATAGCAAGTAATAGTGGCAAAATTTAAAGCAGAAACCTATGGCTGCACCATTTTCCACTGGAACTTTATGTGCATGACATCATTGATCTATTGATAAGATTTCCCTCAATTCAGTTATTTTTTATTCTTTCAGAAAGCGCGAAAGGGTGCCAATAAATAGCTTAGATGAGGCCCGCAAGTCCTTCGGTACTGATGAGGATATTCTTTTGGTAAGAGTTGTTGTACTAGGATATGTTCTTTTAACTTCAGATTTTAGTCTTTTTTGTTATGCTCCATGCTTTGCATCTTCCCAGATTCAATCTGCTACAATTCATTCTTGCATCTTGCATATCTCTACCAGGAGAATAACAAATTTATATAGCACTGATTATCAGTGATGTATTGCAGGTCTCCTTAACTGGAAAAAACGGAATGAAGCTCTCGCGTAAGCTCCTGGTCGGCTCTCTGTAAACTGCTCACCAGCCTCTCGGTTCCTCGTGTATATGCTGTACATGTCCCTGTAGTTATGATTGCCATTTGTCAAGTCATGTATGTAGTGTGAGAACATTCTTACAGCCTATAGGAACAGTGTGCTAGTGAAGTTAGCACCCGGTAAGGTTTGTTAGCTCACGGCTCACCACGCTGAAGCTGCAAAGGGGCGCAGGCGCAGCAGCAGCTGCAGCAACGCTGCTCAGCAAGAACTGCTTCTGTAAACAGGATCTGCCCCCGTAACGAGCAAAAGCTATATGATCATAGCTGGACAGAGATGTACTGATGTAGCATATGTACATATATCATTCAATAAATTGTGACCTTGTGTATCTTATTCCTTCAATCTTCTGCTGAAAATTCCACAGCTTCATGCGTGTGCATCGTCTGCCTGTGATCCCTCCTGAACCGTGAACTTTAGAAGTATAAGCAGGCGTGGCGAGCTTCAAATTGTTGTTTGGTGCACACTGTAACGCCGACGGCCGGCGTCGCTGTCGTCGGCTTGGCGGGATCTGAATCTCCGCAGTGTGATTTGAGCTCGCGTTAGCCGAGCGGTCGTCAGTGTTAGGTCGCACGAAGCAGATTCGCACCAACCGCACCTGCTTGCCTGCGTGCACGTTGCTTTCCATTGGTTGGATTTGGGGAAAACATTACGAACTGGCGATTCGGGAACGAACAGTCTCACTGTGAATTGTTAGGGTTAGGGTTCATTCGTCCAACACGTAACACACCGCGCGAAGTACATCCAACAATTTGTCGCTCAGTAGGTACAGTGTTAGTGATTACATGACTCGATAGAATCAGTTCACATTGCCATGCTGCTATACCTGTATGTATGCATGTGGCAGTCCATGGAAGTTCTGAAAATAGGAACATTGAAGTTTAACGCGAACACGTAAGCTGATACTCCTAATCGGAGGTTTTTAGTTGCTGTCGAACATAGCGTAACGACATCTATAATTTCCTTAGCAATGATTACGATAACGTGACGGGAACAAAGCCAAATGCTTTTCGGTTTTCTGCCTCCTAGTTGATTCAGTAAGCGAGGTGGTTATCGAAAAGTCGTTGCATATTGGCTTTTCGTGAGCTGCTCCGATTCGACGATTCACTCACCTAATGGCAATGCAGACGCACAGCGTAATTTCTCGGGTGTTGCAACCGCGGAGGAAACCGATGTAACGGATCACCCCCAGTCCCCAGATTGCTGTGCGAGTGACATCAGAGACAAGGACGTGAGTTCAAGCGACCACGATGGATTGGTTCGTCTAGTTGCTCTCGCCGCGTGGGATTTGTGGCTTCAGAACGAACGTGTCAGCGCAAGAATGGAAACCGAGACTTGAATTGCACTTCAGAAGTGAGGTAAAGCGACGAAAAAGTTGAGCAGGTTATCGATTTTCTTAACTGTTTGTTGATTAACCATGGTGCCAAACGTAATCTGGAAGTAACATGGACGTTTATCCTGGATTTTTCTCAACTGTTTCTTGATTAACAAGTCTCCAAGTGAGGTGCTGCTATAACGGAAAGAATCGTTGCGAAAGGGTAACTTACCTCTTCCACTGATTAGATGCAACCGTACCAGCTTTTATGTCGTGTACTTGCACAAGAAAAGCACCAGCTTTCGAGTCAGGATGTGCTCTCCTGCAAACAAAAGAGAATGAGGCTTTCGAGCAGGCCGTTGATATCTTCGACAGGTCAGGTGCCCTATCAGCTAGTCCTAGCCCAATCCGAGTCACAGCGTACTCAGACCTTACCTCGAGTTAATGGTTACAAATCGAGCCCAAAATCAAAAACCAGAAAAGCAAAATCCGAATGCTCTCTCGGCTTCTCGTCCTCTAAAGCAAAAGGAGACTAATGACATGAAGTGGTCATATGTAGGAGCGGGATTAAGCGCCATAGAAACCCACTTTTACCTCGCCTTTTCTTCCTCCAAGTGATAATTCGGTGCGTGTCCGGTCGAACTTTCTGCCTGTGACACGATGTGATACGGACGTGTGGTACGTCGCACGCACGCACGCCCGTGTTGCGTAGCAACGGGCGCCGTCAAGCTTGGTGGTGCGCCGTCCCTTGCGGTCGCCATCGATCGCCCGATCGGCCGCAGCAACCACGGCCACGAATTAATCCGCGAAGCTTGCGTTGGGTTTACTTCGTTCGCCGCCTGCGAGACGTAGCCTCCGAAACGGCCCTATTTTCGATTAAGGTACCTCCGGTTTGTGGATATCGATTTCAGATCAGAATAACATCAAATCTGCTTACGAACATTTAAAAAACATTAAATTAGTTAAATTATAGTCTAACGGCTATTTGTGGCAACAAAATAGGCATCTCAAGCACAATACTTTGACTTACATTCAAAAGAGCATCCAAAATTGGCAAGTAGAAGATAAGCTCTTCAGTATTACGTTAGACAATGAATCAGTAAATGACTCTATGACAAGTACTTTGCAAGAGAATCTTGTTACGGCAAACTTGCTACCTATCATTTTTGAAAATATGTATTCATGTTGTTCTTCATACTAGGTTCAAGTTGAGCTTTCTTTTCTTCTTTTTTGCGAAACACCCAGTACAACATATAGACGCCCACACACACGCACACCACCACACGCACGTACGCACTCACACACACGACGCCTACGGAAGACCGGACGAGCAGAGCTTGAAGAAATAACGAAGTCACCACCGACGCCTCGCTTGCGACGGGTACGTCGCCTCCCACTGAAAGAAAATTCTCCTAAATGAGACACGTAGGGCCAAACCTGGGGTTTGAACCCTGGTGGGCTGGACAAGTTGGGCTTTCTTGTGTATCGCTTGAGCCGTGGATTTAGGGATAGAGCATATAGATACCTTTCCAAAGTGGAGAAGGCAATTAGCAAACTCTTTGATGAGTATTCCTTACAAATTGGAGACTCAAGCATTGGGAATCATAAGAAGGTAGTAATGCTGAGATAATTTTTTATGAAAGTAACCAACGGGCTGATTGGGGGGCAACATCTCAATGCACAGCAAAGGAACAGAGTAAGTGAGCTTGACAAATACTTGGAAGAAGAAACTGTCCCATAACAGTTGATTTTGACATCTTACAATATTGGATGATATTTTCCACCAAGTATCCTGCACTTGCTCGTATAGTGCATGATTTGTTGGCAGCCCATGCATCTACAGTGGCATCAGAGTGTGCATTTTCTACTGGAGAGAGGGTTATAAGTGACTATAGGAGCAGACTGACCAGTGAGACTGTTGAAGCTCTTATTTATCTCCAAGATTGGATAAGAGCAGATGGTACATGTACTATTCTCTCTACTAAAAATTACAAATTATGTTATGATAAATAATTTTTTAGTGTAATTGCATATTGATTCGTTTTCAATGTTTCAGACACTAATGACAACACTACAACAAGTGATATTCAGGATGGTGATGATCTCCTTTAATTTATAACTTTGTATGATCTCCTTTATTTTATTACTTCAGGTAATCACCTTCTTATAATACTTAATAGATGTAATTTCCTTCTCATAACGTTAGGTGATTAATTGGCATTTCTTAAGAATGCTATATTGACTATGTATGTAGCCTTCCCTACTCTAATCATATTATATCATCAATCAGAATGTTGTCCTCTCTTGACATCATTACAGGTTCCCTCATATATCTCAAGATCTGTTGCAGGCAGCTATGATAATGAGTTACTGAACACATTACAGGTACATTACAGGTCCAGGTATATCATACATGCATGTAGGTGTTTCATATTAAATTCTCGAGATCTATTTAGCATATTGATGGTATCAAGATGACAGGATGCAGTTTAATAGTTAAAATCACTTCTTTAATTTGTGGGTACTTGGATGGTTTCACTTCTCAATGTAAAAAACCGTGCATTTGGCGGTATGCAAAGGCATGTCTTCCCCTTTGCTTTGCCATGCTCATAAGCCATAACTATTGCATGCACATCCATTAACTCATGTTTGATTGATGCATTTCAAAGCAGCTCCAGTTTTGGGCATCAGGCTCAGGATCATCCTAGCATACTAGTATGGAAAAATGCGTATAAGGAGACATAAACTATTAGTGGACTACTCAAGTTTAGCAAAATCTTACTAAGATCACAAGTCTCCATAGCATGTGTCAGTGAGGATGTATGGGCATTCTCATTCGGTGGACTACTCGTTCTCATTTATGAACATTGCATAGAGTTACAAAATATGTTTCCTCGATGTTGAGTTTTTTAGACCAAATACAAGCATGCATTGACCTTCTTTCTGCCGTTTATAAAACATACATACAAGTTTATGATATGTAACCATACTTATAAGTCGAAATCCAATTTTCATTCAAACATCTTGTATGTTCTTTTTGCTTTGCAGACAACATTGGTAAGAGTTCATTGTTTTCCAGATGAAGTTCAACTCTCAACTCTTTGATGGCAAGTATAGAAGCTCAGGCCCAACTATTTGATGGCAAATTCTGAAGTTCAGCTCTTAGTTCTTTTGACAAATGATGTAATTCTTAATTTATGTAAGACAGAGGTACGAACGATGTAATTCTGTTAAGTTATTCATCTTAACAACTCTGTGAGAATAATTGTCTTTTTGGATTATTTTTTCCAAATTTTTTTGATATTTTTTAAAGCAAATTATGCATAGATTCAGAGAATTAGAAGCATGCTGCGTTACTAATCCTCCGGTAATACACCCATACTGCACCTTATTATGGACAATGCAACATTAGTGCATTGCGGGCAGCTGAACCAACGAGCAGGCCATTCGGGCTGCCATCAAATCCCACCAAATGAACGCATTAGTGCATTAGGGCTGCCGTCAGCCGCAGATCCTCAGCAGCTAGCGCGGGATGGACGCGGACTGTCCGCAGCCCGTCCCATTTGCACCACCGGACGCACAGCTTAATTTCTCGGGCGTTGCAACCGAGGAGGAAACCGATGTAACGGATCACCCCCAGTCCCCAGATTGCTGTGCGAGTGACATCAGAGCCAAGGACGTGAGTTCAAGCGACCATGATGGATTGGTTCGTCTAGTTGCTCTCGCCGCGCGGGATTTGTGCCTTCAGAACGAACGTGTCAGCGCATGAATGGAAACCGAGACTTGAATTGCACTTCAGAAGTGAGGTAAAGCGACGAAAAAGTTGAGCAGGTTATCGATTTTCTTAACTGTTTGTTGATTAACCATGGTGCCAAACGTAATCTGGAAGTAACATGGACGTTTATCCTGGATTTTTCTCAACTGTTTCTTGATTAACAAGTCTCCAAGTGAGGTGCTGCTATAACGGAAAGAATCGTTGCGAAAGGGTAACTTACCTCTTCCACTGATTAGATGCAACCGTACCAGCTTTTATGTCATGTACTTGCACAAGAAAAGCACCAGCTTTCGAGTCAGGATGTGCTCTCCTGCAAACAAAAGAGAATGAAGCTTTCGAGCAGGCCGTTCATATCCTCGACAGGTCAGGTGGCCTATCAGCTAGTCCTAGCCCAATCCGAGTCACAGCGTACTCCGACCTTACCTCGAGTTAGTGGTTACAAATCGAGCCCAAAATCAAAAACCGGAAAAGCAAAATCCGAATGCTCTCTCGACTTCTCGTCCTCTAAAGCAAAAGGAGACTAATGACATGAAGTGGTCATATGTAGGAGTATTTGCAGGAGGTAACGTCGGGATTAGGCGCCATAGAAACCCACTTTTACCTCGCCTTTTCTTCCTCCAAGTGATAATTTGGTGCGTGTCCGGTCGAACTTTCTGCCTGTGACACGATGTCACACGGACGTGTGGTACGTCGCACGCACGTGTTGCGTAGCACCGGGCGGCCACGTCCGGCGCTGTCAAGCTTGGTGGTGCGCCGTCCCTTGCGGTCGCCATCGATCGCCCGATCGGCCGCAGCAACCACAGCCACGAATTAATCCGCGAAGCTTGCGTTGGGTTTACTTCTTTGGCCGCCTGCGAGACGTCGCCTCTGCAACGACCCTATTTTCGAATAAGGTACATCCGATCTGCAAGATTTCGGTTGCGGACTAGAATAGCATCAAATCTGTCCACAAATATTTAGAAAATATTAATTAAATTAAATTGTGATCTAACGGCTATTTTATAGCAACAAAATAAGCATCTCAAGCACAAAGTTTTGACTTACATTCAGAAGAACCAAATCCACGAGAAAGCTTGAGTGCAGTCGCAACCATATCACATTCTCCAAAGTATCCTTCAATCATCTGATGCACCTTCTAATGAAAATTAAGCAAAATTGAGTACACAACATACTTAGCAAGCATCATGGGAAAGCTATTTAACTACATGCCAGGAGTTCAATTGATTATTGAAGATTTACCATATCAGGTATATGTAGATGCATCATTTGAGTTAAAACAATTTATCTTTAAAACAGTAAAACCATACTAGTATAACACCAGAGGTTTACTCAACATTTGTCATTACCATCTTAATATATCAAAATATCTACTTATGTCTCATATATTGAAATCACCTATGAACACAACTTCATTAACCAGAAGCACGACATATTCGAATATTATTAGTTATACTTTGCAGAGTTACCCAACTTTACCAACAAGATACATCAAACTCATAATATCATACAATATACACGCAACATAATAACGTGTGACTGAGTTGAGATAACAATGCATTTTCACTGCTCGCTCTTTCTAGCCTCTACTCGGTAGGTTCTTAGACAATACAGCCAGTGGGAAACCACTACCCAATAGTGGAATATCCGATGTTGACTATACCTACCATTGTGTAGATCAACAAGTGACCTAACCGGCTCACTCCTGTCTCACCCCCAATCCACGACGGCTCTACACAACAAGAGCATGTGACATCCTGTAGATATTTAATTAGAAGAGCAGTGTACTAAGTCAAGTTGGATATACCAAATTTGTGGTTGAGCGATTTTTGTGTCTGTTATTTGACAAAAGGTTCTAGTCCTTAGCTGTCTTCCAGTGACGCAATGAACTAACTACCAACTCGTGGATGTCCACATCTTGGTTTCACCTTCGGCTCACTTTTATCAAGTCAATTAGGTTGCCCAACCTCCTGGTCTCAACCATCGACTCTCCATCAAAAACTATTGACGAGCAGCCAATAATCCTTTTCAATATTTATAAACACATTGTGTGACAATATCGAACATTTATTAACATATTATGGGTCTGTTTGGTTCAATACCAAAATGGACCAAACCAAAATTTGGTAATACCCTGAAAATTTGGCTAACGTTTGGTTTGGTTCCAAATTTTGGTAATACCCTGAAAAATTTGGCATTACCAATTTTTTTTCACTTTGCTGGGGCTTCTTCCGGGCGACAAAATCCAGCGCCCAGACTTTGGCTTGGCTAAAATGGGATTGCTCCGACCCGTGGCGCAACACGGTTGGTCAGGGTGTTAGTATTAAATGCATGCTTAGTTTGATTTATAAGTTAGAAATGATCATATTTTTTAAACCGAGTATCTGATTTGTGATCCGTTTGAACCATTGTGTTCTTTGTCATTTTATCAACAAAACAAGACCCATGTTAACATATTTTAGAGCAAAAAAATAGATGTCACACGTGACCCACACATCATACTCATAATTTTGGCAAATTTTGGTATGACTGCAATCCAAACACTACTTTTTTTGCTCAGTTTTGGCATCGCCAAAATTTTGATAAGGCTACTTGGAGTACTAAACCAAACAGGCCCTATATTTCTTAAACTTGTCAAGGTGAATATGACCTACAAAAGAACAGATGGGTGTGGGTGTGTGCGGGTGGTAGGATTTATCTAAACATCATGGCGTTCCAAAATATTATTGCAATAAAGAAGTAATTGGCATAAATACGATAATGAAATTAAGAATATAAATATATATATAATGTGGGCTCAAAATGATCAAAGAATGCAACTTGCCTCCACATCCGCAGTTCTTGACTGGATTTACTTCTACGTCTTGATCAATTCCTTTTGTAGCTTGGTTAACAAATTCAGTTTCTAACGTGAAAGAAAATAAAATAAATAAGTTTAGGCTCAACAAGGAGTGAATTGGGAACAAAATAAAATAAATCAATTCGGAAAGAAATGGAAAAAGAGGTGGTAGGGTGGTTGGAATTTATTAGGAGTTTGATTAGGTCAAACGAAGTAAAAAACAGGTATCACGGGCTTGAAACAGTCAAAATGGGTATATTATGTCTTATTGGGTCTGGGATGAACAGTAGTGGCTGACACTATTTGCTATCAGGTTTGGGTTGAATAGTAACGGGTCTGATGAATGATATCTGGTTAACACTATTTAGAGTGGGTTGGGTTGGGTGAATAGTAGTTGGGGTTTGGCTGTGGGTTAATGGGTTGAACAGTGTTGGGCCGGTTGGGTTGGGCTCTAAACAGTGTCGGGCCACACGATATGTATTGTCATTGGGCGGGCCCAATTTGGTTTGGCTGGACTGAAAGCCAACTTGGGCTGGCTTCCTTGGCCCACCACGGCGGCCCAGAGGCACATGGCCCAGCGAGCCATAGCTCGATGTGATGGCACCCTTGCCGAATATAGTGGCAGTGGCAGTGACAGCGGCGGACGGTGGACGACATCGTCGGGTGATGCAGTGAGCATAACTGAGGCGTTGGCAATCCATTTTTGGCATTCATGCGGACGGAGGAGGCTCGAAGATGGCTTAACGACGACGGTGGTGCATGTTCGGAACAGGAGAGCGGCACAGCGTGGCTACGGTTGCGCTCCGGCCAAATTGGTCGAGGCTTGTGCTTCAGGGGTGAAGGGGAGCTTCGGAGTGGTGTCGGTGAGGTCGGAGAGGGTTGGTGGTGGCTTGGAGACGGTGACCGTGGGCGGTGCGGTCGGGAGTCTTGGCACAAACGAACTGGCGACGGGGATGGGGTGAGTTGTCGTGGTGGTTAGCTACGGGAGGTCGAGGCGAAGCTCATGACAAGGTTTAGGGCATAGGGGTGGCAGCGGGTCGAGGTTGGGCTCATTGGAGAAGAAAACAGGGGCAATGGCGATTGGAGGTTGTTGCCAGGGTTGGGGACGAATGGGAGTGTCAGTGAGGTTGGGTGGAGGATGATGGTGAAGATGGTGCTGCGATGGGTTGATTTTATATCCATTTGAGGCGGTGGCGGTAGTGCGTGAGCCGGTGCGGGCGTGGCGCGTGGCGGTGAGGTGGACGGCGAGGCGGGATCGGTGCTGTGTGGGGCAAGGTGGCGGCAGGGTGGCTTCGTGGGAACGGTGGCGTATCACTAGCGTGGGTGTGTGTGCTGGCGAGGACGGCAACGACTTAAACGGGGCGTCGAACACTTGGTGGTGGTGGCGCGGGAGAAAGGCCAAGGCCAAGTGGCGCTGGTGTAGCCATTTAATGGCGCGGGAGAGGTGGCTGGGAAGGTAGAGAGGGAGGTGGTGGGGTTCCGGTGCAGGTTGGAGCAACACGGAGCTAGGTGTTGCGTGGCACGGCAACTGGCAGCGCGACGCGGGGTAGGAAGAACAGGGGAGAAAGCGAAAAGTTGAAAGGGGCTTTGGGCTGAGGAAAACAGAAAGCCAAAAAGAGAAAGTGGAAAGATAGAGGAACTTTTCGAATTTGGCAAGAAAAACCAAATTGAACCAATATTCAAATCAAACTCAAATTTTGAAATTTTTAGGGTGTCACAGTCTTCGCCTTTTTTTTCTGTTTGCGCGCGTGCTCGCGTGCTGGTTTCTTTGAGTGGAGCACGAAAATTTAAAGCTGTTAGTCATGCGGAGTGTCACTATATCATTGCTGGATGCGGCGATTTCGGATCGAACATGATGATATCGAAGGGCAAAATCGGATCAAATCCAGGCGGATGTTGCTCATCCTATCTTCTAACCCATATTTTTCCCTAGATTTGGAGCCGTATATAGGCAAGTTGGATGCAAATATGAATCCAGAATGTTGAGGGTACGAACCCAAGGTGGATACATGATGGATTCGAATTGAGAACAAATAAGATAGTCGGATAGTACGCAGTTGCGCATACAGGTAGGAATATACATTGAAACATACAACTATAGCTTCAACTTTTCAACATGAGTACATATTTAAGTCTCACACATACACAATCACATCGACATAATATCATAGTATGCTTCAACATAAGTTTATACATAAATTTGACAAGATCACATCGACATAAGGTTTAATAGCCTCAATTTTCAAATTCTAGTTTAAAATAATTATTTTATCCATTATTGAAATTTTGAGCTATTTCCATTTTTAAAAAATTTATATAAGCTTTTCCTGTTTTTCCCGAGACTACACGCATTCTTACGGAAGTAATAAAACCTTTTCAAAGTCTGAAAATATTTTATTTGATTTCCAAATATTTTAAAATTTTCTATTTTAGTGTCCTTTGATATTTTTAAAGCCAAAAAACTTTTTTTTTGAAATTTTTTTCTTCTTCCTACAATATGGGAAACTATCGGATTACAATAAAAGAAACTATCCGGCATAATACGGGAAAAATCTAGATCCGACGGATAGCAGTCGCTTCGGATCTGGTCGAGATCCGACAGAATAGTAAAATAACTTGCCGAATTCGGTCTCGACCGGCTTTGGCTCTAGATCGGGTGGGAATTATCTGTCTGGATTTCATCCCTAATGATACTAGGGTACTACAGGGACAGTGGGAAAAAATGGATGTTATGTGTCCTTGCAAAATTCACAAATCAAATTAAGTCAAACTGACTTGACAAGGGTGTGGGAACTCAAGCTTATTTTTATTTTCTTTTTACCCAAATCGCTCCAACAAGAACCATGTTGTTAGTTTTTTTTTTTTTTGTTCATTCAATCTACAAAAGGAACCATGTTTACTCCATGTTAATTCAATGACCCTGACAGAGAATACAATTAGGGTAGGGAGACGACAAGAAAACAGAACACCATACAGCAACTCATGAACACGCAGCCTAGCATCATGCGCTATCTAGCTTAAGCTTGGATGCATCGTCCGAATATCACGCCGAGCAAGACGGCCACACGAAATCAATCACTCCAGGTAGCCTTCGCATGAAGCAAATCTAGCTAGGATGCGGTTCAACTCACGACGCCTACCTCAGCCGCGCGTCCCACTCATTAAAGCAAACTCGACTCGTCACCAGTAGTAGTACAGTCACACGCTGAGCGTGCACGAGTGACGCAGGGTTTATCTGTGAGCAGTTCTTCGCCACACCAACCAGCTACCTTCAATGTGAGATCTTGTCTACCCGGCCGGCCGGCCGGCCAGGCCATATCTCTCCGGATCTTTTCATTAGCTCCTAGCACGGTGGCTCCTACATGGAGTAGGTTAATTTACTAGTGCTACCACAAGGTTCCAAAATCCGTGCATTTGCATTTTGTTACGTTGGTGCATCGCATCGGTGCCTCTTCCTCAGCTCGTTCGTGCCTTTCATACAAAACGGACGGCGTACAACGATGTAGAGTCCTATGCAGAGCACTAACGGACCCTAGTAATAATGATGAGCTAGGCCAGTACACTAGAACTAGCTACTAGCCTCTACCAGTAGTATGGTGAGTTCTTTTTATTTTTAAATATTTTTTAAAAAATATTTTAAAAATACTCTATCATTAACTTTATTTCTAGTATGGTTGTCCCTCCGTTCTTTGATCACGCCATGGCTCATGACGTGATTAAACTGTGCTGTAACGTCACCGACCACAGTGTGACCAAACCTATCTCGATAGCCCTCCGAGCCAACACGTGTTTATTTTTGGCTAAGTCCTGTCACACCACCGAGTAGCGTGACAGCACTCGTTTGCCACGTCGAGATCCGTGACATTACAACTTATTTTTGCTATGCCATGTGGCGTGGTCAAAAGGACCAGAATTAGAAATGAAGTTAGAAATGAGTTATCTTAAAAAAAAAAAAATTAAATAATAAAAAGAGTTCTAGTATGGTAAACCTCCGTTCTTTTTTATGCCGTTTTAGAATATATCCGTAGTCAACTTTATAAATGTTGACTACCAATATAAACAAAATTATTTAGATTGTCGCATATTATTATGTTTTTAATAATATATACTTATAAAATGTAATAGTCAAAGACTGTATTGATGTCTAAAACAATAAGTAAAAAGAAGGGAGGTAGTATTGTACTGTGTGACCGTGGGGAAGCATATCGTCCGATTGGAAATGGACGCTTGAGATCAAAGCGAGAGAAACATTGAAGGCTCAAAGGCGGATGATACACGTCCCCTCGAGGAATGGTCATAGTAGTTAGTATAGTACTCCACTAGGACATGGCCCATCAGGTTTTGGATTTTGCCATAGCTGCCACAGCGATATACTAGCCAACCAGGATCCAGGAGTATTACCAGGAGCTTAATCGCTGTCCTGATCTCTCAATTCTACACCTCCTATCCTTTTGATCTCATCCAAGACAAAAGGAAAACCGGGTGACTGGACCCATCTAGCTATGCATCTTCTTCCTAAAACTCCTCGCTTGTACTCAACGGTTAATTGAGATCAATTCCTAGCCGGGCCGGCCGGCGCCATGCTTGTGAGTTGCATCATTGGAATGCATCTATAGAAATTTGGCGACGTGCTTTCGTATCATTTACTACCATGCTAAACACACTAAACTTTTTGCCATTCGTACATCTGAACAAGTCATCACTTCAGTTAGTAATTGTTTCCGCAAAGCATAAACAATCTTTGTCTTCATCATGCATGTGACCAAATTACTCAAGCACACACACGTACATGTACACAGACATGATCAAGCATGCATGGCCCGTGTAATTGCCTGGCCTACTGCCACGTCCGTCGACTCGTGTTGCCGCCGGGCCGGGTTCTAGTACGTCCCCGGCGGCATCGATGCGACTTTGCTGCGGCCGTGCATGTGATCCGGGGGGTCGCATCATCGCAAGAACAAGCTAGCCACAACAGTTGTGTTGAAATCGGAATTTCTACTATTTCGAATTTTATATTCACAATTAAAAGGAAATTGAGAAAAAGGCATAGGTATTTCAGCTGGGCCCACAACAAGAAAGAGAGAAAAAGATAAGGTTGGTTCTTTTGTTATCGGAGTGGAGAGGTGAACTCGTCGCCCTCGTGTGCGAGCTTCGCGCTCGCCCCGTTTTGGTCACTCCGTCCTAATCCCTTATATGCAACTCAATAGATGAAACAATTCTTCACCTATTCTCCTCCTCCAACCCATGAGAAATCCTCAGAGGGGCTTTGATTTTGGGGGCAGCAGTGGCATGACTTGTCTTGTACAGCGGTGCTCTCGTCTCTGGGTGTTGCGGTGCAGCATAGAAGCTATCCGTACGAGGCGCTCGGCTTGGGTGTTGTTGGTCTTAGTTCTTGGTGGTTCCGATTCGATTGATTCCGATTGGCGGATGATTTGTGCGCGGGGCTAGTGCACACATTGTTTTTGTCTTTGTGCAGCGTCAATCCCGCACCTCGATCCCGTGCTTCAGTGTGCCCAATTCACAGTGGTGTGGCATTGTATCTCCAAGGACTTTGCCGGACAACCGTCATCTATGATGTGACTTGCCTTCTCGATGCCTTTAAGTGCCACTAGTTCGATGAGTTCATTTGGTTCTTATTTTGTCTATCTTGCAGTGTCCCGTACTAGTGTATTTTCATTTTTACATCTATCTGTGATTTGATTAACACTGGTACTAGGTAACTTGCATGATTGATTATGGGCTATTTTATTGCTCTGTGAGGATATAGGCCTTTGTGAGATTATTGTGATAATTTAGAGTCTTAAGCTAGGCTTTGAGCTGTCAGTATATTTATCTCTGTTATATCGTTACATAACGTAGTATAAATTACTTACTACTCTTTTTGTCAGCTCAATTTTTTTCTTGTTATCCAGCACTGCTAGTTGATTACTTGGTAAGTGGTAGAGCCTAACGAGGATTTTTTACCAGTTCAACATTTTTTGTCAAAGTCAGTGTCTCTATCAAAATATGCCACATATCATAGATTCACTTTATAACGGTTATGAACCTACAAACAGTATTTAAAAGAAGTCTAATACCCTTTACTACGACCAAATTGGTCGTAGATCAGTTTGAGTCATGAGACGATTAACTATGGACACCATCCGACCAGACATACGGTTTTAGGCAATCCCTGACCAGCGAATTGGTTAGGAGACATGGCAATTTCTCACGTGACTAACATGAGAGTGGTTATGGAACATTTGGCAACTTACGGCAGTTGGCTAAGAGACGTGACGGTTCAAAACTCAACAAGGAATGTGCGTGAAGATTAAAGGTGCCTCTAGCGGCATTAACTTTCACCCCTTCAATAGCTATAAAGGGGATATAGCCCATGTATTTTGTAAGAACACAATTAAGGATCATTATCATTCATCCTCATTGTATTCTCATACATACACTCAGTGTGTCCACAGCAACGAAGAATCTTCGTTTAGATAGTGCTCTTATATCATTTTCTCATATAAGCTCGATAGGGAACCCGGTGTTTCGATAATCAACAAAGCTCAAAACCAAGTTGTCGATGTTTTAATATCAAACTTATGAAATGAATGCTGGGGGGCTCCTTGACTGAGACTATACAAGATAAGACACATGGATTTTAGACAGGTTCGGGCCTTCTCCTGGGAAAATAATACCCCTACTCCTGTGTTCTTATATTAATCGTGTTTACAATAGGAAAGAAGTTACTCAAGGCTAGAACTAATGACTCCTGTCTTGTTCTATTGCTTGTGTCTCTATCCTTCTATTCACCGGCGTTACCCCTTATATAGCGTCTTAGGACGTGACAGTTATCCCGTGCCAAGAGGCACCTCAACGGTTGATGAATTGTGCATGTTGATGGCAGTTATTGTCAGAGAGACATTTCCTCCCACATTTGCCTAGCAGTAACACTAGAGACAGAGTTATGTGTAGTTATTTCAGAAGATAGCAACACCTGCTCATCTACTGTGTATAAATAAACACATTGTATAAGGCCCCTAGTTGATTGGGTCCTGATCGTTTATAAGCTAGTCAAAAACTTAACTTTTTATTCCCTGCAAAATTTGGTCATTTGCCCTTTCGATTGCCCTATTACTTTGTGGATGGGCAACACAGGCATAGCATAATTTAATACCTAATTCTTCGTAAAATTCTTAAAATTTTGCGCTCGAAAATTGAGTACTATTATCAGTTATAATCCAATTTGGAACAACAAATCGAGTGATCACATTTTTCAACATAAATTTATTGGTTGCTTCCGTTGTGATCCCAGTAACGGGTTCAGCTTGACTCCATGTTGTGAACGTGTCAATAGCCACAAAAAGGAATTCAAAGCTTTGGGTGCTTTGGAGAACGGTTCTAGGATATCTAAACCCTAGGCTGCAAAAAGCCAAGAAAGAGTATAATTTGTAACACTTGAGCTGGTTGGTATATTTGTCTGCTATAAAACTAGCATTGTACACATTTCTTAACAAGATCTTTTGCGTCATGGAGGGCTGTTGGCCAGTAAAAACCTTATTCAAAAGCCTTTTCGACTATTGTTCTGTAGGAAGCATGAGTTTCATAGATTCCTCCGTGTATATCGTTAAGGAGTTCTAATCCTTCTTTCTGTTATATGCATCGCATGAGTACCCATTGAGTACCTCGTTTATAGAGTACTCCATCGACCATGGTATATATTTTGGTCTTTCGGGATAAACGGCCAATCTCAAGATCGTTATGGGTATGGTGTCCTTTAAAAGATACTCATAGATGGGGTTCATTCATGTATCTTCATATTCTAGAGAGGCTATCTCACTTAGAGTAGTTTCTGGTTTTTCGACTAGGGATGGCTTCTAAAGCTGTTCCAAGAAGACTCCTTGTGGAATGGGGGATCGGGAAGAAGCCATTCAAGCTAACTGGTCATTGAGAAAATTACCCTTTCAAGGGATATATTGTTCCTCTAGACCGAAAAATACTTTTCGAGCTTTCTAACTTCCGACAAATAATTCCCCATAGTCGAACTAGAGCATCGATACTCTTTTCTGACCTGATTCACGACTAATTGAGAATTACCTTTCATGAGTAGTCATCGAAACCCGAGCGCTTTCACTGCTTGAGTACTGGCCAATAAACATTCATATCCTGCCACATTGTTAGTAGTAGAAAAGTTTAATTGAACAACATATTTTAAGATTTCTCCGGTAGGAGATACCAAGATCACCCTTGCCCTAAAGCCACTTAGTGTAAGTGGCCCATCAAACAACATTATCCACTGGTCATAGAATTCGTACTGGGGTCCCTGAATATATTCAGGATTTGTCCATTTGACGATAAACTCTGCAAATATCTAGGATTTAATGGCCATTCGGGACACGAAATAGAGGTCGAACTCCCCAAGTTCAACCGACTATTTTGCCATGTGTCCCACTGCTTCCCCATTCTGGAGGACTTCTCTTAAGGAAAACTCAGACACGATCAACTTGTGCGCTTGGAAATAATGTCTCAGTGTCGTCGAAGACATAAGGAGGGTATATAGAAGTTTTTGGACATGAGGTTAATGCTCCTTATGACTTGAGCATTGATACTTTTTCCCAACTTGATTAGCTACTACTTCAGAATTGACTTTCACTTGTAATGTACGAATCTCGAGTGATTTGGCTATTCGAAGTCCTACTAGTAAACCCTCGTATCCTGCCACGTTATTTGCAGCTAGAAAGATTACCGAATTGCGTACTTAATGTGTTCTCCAGTAGGAGATACCAGGACAACTCCAGTCCCCGAGCCTTTGATCATCAAGGAGCGATCAAAGTACATGGTCTACTCTTCATGGTGTTCGTACTTGGGCCCTTGGGTGGGTTCACAGTTCGTCCATTCGGCAATGAATTCTGCTAAAGCTTGGAATTTAATTGATGTTCCTTAAATTAAATGGAGATCAAATCCCCCAAGCTCGACCGTCCATTTTGCTATTCGTCCTGATGATTCCTTGTTTTTTAGAACTTGACCAAGAGGATATCTAGTAGGTACGACCACTTTGTGGGCCTAAAAGTAATGTTTTAGTTTCCTTGAAGCCATAAGGTGACCGTTTTGCATTTTTAGTCCATTCAAAATTTACGTGTTTCCGAAGAAGTTTAAAGAAAGGTAATCAATTTTCTCCCAAACGTGCTATGAAATGACTTAGTGCTGTCATACAACCGGTTAGTTTTTGGACTTCTTTCTTTGTGGTCGGAGGGTGCATCTGTTCGATGGCCGCAATTTTTGCTGGGTTCCCTTCAATTCCTCTACCCGAAACTAGGAATCTAAGAAGCTTTCTAAAAGAAATTTTAAACACACACTTTGCAAGATTTAACTTAAGGTTATGTTTCCTTAAGTTATTGAAAGTTTTTGCAGGTTAGAGATATGATCTCCAACATTGATGCTCTTTACGACCAGGTCATCGACATAGGCTTCTAAGTTCTGACTTATTTACGAACTAAAGGTTTTTTTTTTGTATTAGCCTCTAAAAAGTAGCACCAACATTTTTAGATCAAATGACATCTTGACATAACAATAAGTGACATATGGTTTGATGAAGAAAGTATTCTCTTCATCATCTTTACTCATATTCTGGTGGTACCCTGAATACGCATCTAAGAAGCTTAATAACTCACCCCCCCCCGAAGTAGAGTTTACAAGCTGATCAATACATGGAAGGGGAAGTCATCCTTTGGACAAGCTTTATTAAGATCTGTGAAATCGATACACATCTGCCATTCTCCGTCACTTTTTCTAACAATTACAAGATTGGCGAGCTACTTTGGGTAGTCGACCTTACGAATAAATCAAGCCTTGAGAAGCTTATCAATCTTTGACTGGATAACCTCCTTCCGATCTGGTGCAAAGCGCCTTAGCTTTTGCTTCACCGGTTTTTTGTCAAGCCGGAGTGCTAGCCTATGCTCGATCACCTCCCTGGGGACTCCGGGAATATCGGATATCTGCTAGGCGAATACATCCAAATGGGCTTGGAGGAATGAGATGAGCGACTCTTCCTATTTTGGATCGAGTCCTACCCTAACAAGTGTCTTTTGGAAGGTTACGCTAGCATTTTTTAGTCCAGACAACGCTTTGACGCTTTCCAGAGAAGCGTCCTTGTCGAGTGGAACTTCCTTGATTTGGTCGGAGGGCTTTGGGGCTACCTTTGGTCTTGAGTGCTTCACCTGCGTGGTAGGAAAATTAGTATTTCTGGTCGGAAGTTCATCGACCAGTTCTTGGGATTTACGATCACATGCATATGCCATCTTTCTATCCCCTCGAACCGTAATGAACCCTTTTGGTCCTGGCATTTTTAAACTCTGATAGCTGTAATGCGTAGCTATCAGGAACTTCGGTAATGCCGGACGGCCAAGAATCCCATTGTATGTAGTTTCAAAGTCCACCACATCAAATGAAACCCTTTCTGTTCGGAAGTTATCTGGTCTTCCGAATGTAACCGGTGGGGAAAGTTGCCCTATCAGTTTAGCGGTGGATCCTGAAACTATACCATGAAAGGCATACTTCACAGGCTTTATCTTAGACTTGAGAATTTGCATTTCTTCTAAAGCTCCCATAAATGAAATATTGAGGGAACTACTACCATCTACTAAGACTCGATTGACTATACAATTATTTATGGTAGGTTCTATGATAATAGGAAACCTACCTGGTCGAGTTGAGGGGATGGGGCAGTCTTCCTGGCTGAAGAAGATGATTGTTTTCGACTATCTAGATGGCTTGACGGTGATCGAAGATTTGGTGAGGTTCACTTCCCGCTCCACGGCTTTCAGATGGCGCTTCGACTCATATGAGGATGATCCACCAAAGATCATGTCGACGGTGTGCTATGGCTCATAATACTCCATCTCTTCATCGCCATCATTGTCTTTTTTGGAGCTTGTTTCTCGAGTCTTCTTTTTGGAAGGGAATGGACCTTTACCTGAATAGTAGTCTTCTAACTTCTTCTGTCAGGCTTGGCAAGTGCAGAAATCATGCCCTGTAGCCTGATGAAGCGGACACCACTTCTTGTTCTTTTTGTATTCATTTGTCGAAGCTTTCGCATTATTGCAATGGAATAGTCCTTCTTGCCCTTACTGAACTTCTCATGAATTGCAAGGACCTCTTTATTATTGGGTTTGTGATTCTTTTTACCTTTAAGAGCCTTCTTGTGTCTCTTTTCTTGCTTATCCTGGCCGGGTTGAGAAATCTTTTCTTTCCGATCAATGGCTTTGTTCCATTCAATCGCCTCACTGCCGGCTACGTACCTATCAGCCATGTCAAATAGCTTGGAAGTCATTCGTGGAGGATTCATCACGATATCCCCTGTAAACCACCAATTCCTTAAGCCTACTTTGAAAGCCGGAATAACAGAGGAATCTGCGACCTCATGAATAGAATTACGAACCTGGATGAACCTCTTGATGCACTACCAAAGAGTTTCGTTAGGTCCTGTCGGATCTGATGGAGATCATCTTCCTTTCCGGGGTGATCATAAGTCCCTTGAAAGTTTGCGATCAAGCGGTCGCAGAGTTGCTCCTAGGTGTAAATTGATCCGACTGGTTGATTAAGCAACTAAGACCGGACAGATCCCTCGAGTACCGTGGGCAAGTAATTCGCCATCATATTATCATCACCACCACTAGCTCTGGTGGCAGTAGTTTAGATCTGGAGGAATTCTAATGGGTTTTGGATTCCATTGAATTTCTCTAGGTTTGCTGGTTGGAACTTGTCTGGCCAGTGTACTATTTGGAGTCCTGCCGAGAATGCTGGACTGCCCATAATTGAGTCACGGTGCCTTCTTTAGAAAGGAACCAGATTGGGGATTAATTCCTCTAGTTGGCATACTGAGTATCTGGTGCTCCAATTCGATCGTGGACGTTGGTATGACGTCTTCGACTAACTGCCTCATTTAGGTGATGTTGAAGATCACCTGAGCCAAGCAACCACTCCTCTTGACGAGGGGGAGTGACTTCATAGAAGAGCCGTCTTCCCTCGTGATTCCCTTGCCGGAATCTCTGAGGAGGTTTGGATGTCGAACGGTTTCTAGTCCGACCATGCAGACTTCTGCTAAGGGAGGAACGCCCGAACGAAGTCAGAGTATGACTCTGTAAGTTTCTTTGTTCCCTGTACATCTCTGTACGTTGCATGGTCTGATGAAGGATCTCCGATACCTACCCTGCAATCTGAACATACCCTAGATTGTCCGCCAGAGTAGGGTTCGGGTTATTTAAAATGTTATGAACTCGTTGCAGGTTCTGGATTGCTACCGAGGGTCTTGAAGGATTTCTGCTGGCAGAAGGTGTTCGATGACTTGAATTCCCTTTGGACCCTCTTGCTTGTTCCATTCAACCTATTATACGCGGTGGGGTACAAACAGGTGAATTAGCCGATTGATGTCCACTAGTTCCATTGCCTCTGCCATCTTGGGTTGATGCTGGAATGTCTGCACCATTTCCACCAACGGGTGTTGGCGGGTTAAGTTGTGAAGGATCGTGCACAGCATCTCGATTGGTATCACCGATTGCGTTAACCTCGTGCGTCCAACAGCAATCTCCCGATGAGCTCCCATCGTAACTAAGGGAGAGCGTTCCAGTACATCAGCAAGGAGCGTCCATGATGGGGAATGGTTCGAGGTTACCACCTCCGGCGGGCTTCGTGGTGGACTAAGCCTGATCATGCGGATTTTCGATCATATGCTGAGCTTTATCATCTTCACTTGGCTTTTTGCCGGTGGCAATTTCATTGACATCACTATCACGTGTCGGTGGCCCCTAGAATACCTAGGAGTCGTCAGCAAACATCGGTTGCCCATGACCGTATTGAGAGTACCTTGACCCTCTGATTGCAGTGCTGAGCCTTTGTTGCCATTTTTGTCGGTCAAAAAAATCGGGCTTGCAGAGGCGTTCGGACATTCCAAATCAATCGGAACAACCGATTCCTTTGGGAGTTCCACTGATGGGGATGTTGAATCTTCTTCCATCCGGTCGTTCTCATCGGTCTCGGCGAGCGGAGAGCCTGTGACAGAAGAGGATGACGATGACATTGCATCATGTTCTATGGCGCGAATGCATGTGGCCATGTTGAGGTTGGCATAGTTCGCCAAATTGAACCAGTTCTCCTTGTCTCCTGTCCCGACCATGATCACATAGGCAACAACGGAACAGAGGCAAGGAGAATGAGGATTGCTGATCGACAAATCCTCAAGAACTCAGCACCTTGTTCCCAGCGGACGGCGCCAGCTGTCGACAATCAAGTCGTTGATTTTATGAAATGAAATAAGGAAAATAACTGAGAATTCTTGGAGGAGAATAGAGTTGCTCTTTTTTGCATTGAACTGGATTTGACAAGGATGCCTTTGGCACGACAACAAACTAGCCCTAATTACACTGAGTATATTTGTCGGGGCCACGAATAAAGCAACCCCAGGACTCTCTGTGCAAACTGAGCTAATCCCAAGATCAGCAGCTAGCTCACACAGTCACAACATAGATGAAATCATAACCATACAACAAACTTAAAGATGAAACAAACCAATTAATATTTATGGAAGCAAAAGACCTTATGGCCAAGTTTTTACAAGGGTCTGCCGCACCGAGCTTAGAACACAAGAAAAGCTACAACAGACCAACACCAAAGCGCAGAGGCCATTCGACAGGCCCACAGGCTATCGAGTGGAGGACGTCCCCTAGAACACCTGGTCTCCGAAGAACTCCTCTTCAAAGAACTTGGGTTCTCTCGTTCTCCCTCATCTACTGATTCAAACAGAGTGCGCAAAGCCATGAGTACTTTGAATGTACTCAGCAAGCCGTGGAAAAATCAAGAATGCACATAATATCCATGTAAGGCTTGACAATACTAGTTTTATGGTTAATTTGCAGAAAGCAAGATTGACTAAAAATACCATAAGTAGATTGCAAATCTCAAGTCAAAAGATTAATACATAAGTACACAAGTTCTTTAAAATAGCTCATGAACACCCTGTTCACTTCCCAGACCACTCCAGGATCACCGGTGAACACCCTATCCATGCCTTGGACCACTCGTGAACGTCCACGACCACCTCGCAAACGATCACGACCAACTTTTTGAGAAAAACTACCCTTCACGTGATAGTCACCAAGCATTGTCTGTAACCGGGGATACGGCTATTTGAATAGTTTTACACTTTGCGGAGGTTGTACACTTTTCCCACATAACACGACTTCTCTAGTTGTTTTGGCACCCATCGATACCACCACTCACTACCTTAGGCGAGCAGTCTAGAGAATGTGTCAAGACTTTTACAAAGCTCAGTTTTGACTCAGTTCTGCTCGCTAAGAATTCGCCTTACTGGCTCCCTCTTGCGTCGTTCCCAATCCTAATAGAATCGACTCAAAGCATTACTAATTATTTAGTCTAGTCCACCCCATAAATGAACTTGTGGTTGCACGGTATTACCCAGATCAAGCGCACAAAGTTAAGTCCTTAGAGTCTACTCAGGCGAGACATCCTCATCCCAATGTGCTTCTTGCACCCCCTTTACTTCACGATCACTCGCCTGAGTACTAAATCATTTTGGGTTCAACCCAGCCAAATGACCACCCTAGCCAAAGGCACAACAACTTTTAAAAGCGGTGGCTCCGCCACAACTCCATATTCCTTTAGTCGAATTAACATTCTTTGAGAGTGAACACAACTCCTTTGGATAATACGCTAGGATTACCCATCCTATGGTGACCAAGGATACATGTCAACATGTCGGTTGCAATTTATAAAGGAGGCATACTGTCGAGAAGGTATTTAACTAGCTCCCAAAACTGATTTTGTATAACTGGTCATGCATGTTGATATAAAACAATATACTTTTGTAAAAATGAGTTCAATATGATTAAAGGTCTACGACTTGCCTTCGTTGAAGAATTGAGCTGCTTTGGTAGAGGCTGTTGGGTCCAAAAGAGTCTTCCGCAACGCCGGAATCTACACATGTGAACAAAGCCAAATAAGCAACTAGAGAAACTCCAAATAAAGACCAAATAACCTACCAAAATGAGAGCTAAAAGTAAGGTACAGAGTTCAGATGAAGATAGGAGTTTGAACCACTCAAACCGGAGCTTGAACGGATGAGGTCGAGGAAGGCAAGGAGAGAGTGATGAGAGGGAAGCAACAAGGGAGACCAAAAGGGGTTTCCAGGTGCCTTATATAGGCGTGAGGAGGTCCAAGGAGGAAGGACGGCGCAGGCATGCAACGGGTTCAACGGAGGATGTCACATTCAAAGCGCACGATGGGGGCAGGTGAAGGAGGGAATGGGGGCAAGTAGGGGAGGAGATTAAAGGGGGAAACAAGTGACAACATTTGATACGACTCAACGGTATTTAATGCGCAAAGACCTTTGTGGCAGTAGTGACGCGTCGAGAGGAGGGAGAAGGTAAGCAGAGCTGACGGGTGGGACTGGTCAAAACCAAGAGGATGTCCTAAGGAGAAGGGGGTGGTCTTTGCAAAAGGGGAGGTCATGACCAAGAAGGGTGGTCATTGCAAAAAGGGCGGTTGCGACCAAAGAGGGTCGTCTTTCCAAAAAGGGCAGTTGCGATCAAAGAGGGTCGTCTTTGCAAAAAGGGTGGTTGCGACCAAAGAGTGTGGTCTTTGAGGAAGTGTGGGCATGGAAAGGCCATTCGATTTTGATCGGATGGCTCACAAGGATTGGGACGTTCGGACCAGACGAACGCGCAAACTAGATCGGCGCTCAAACACGATCGGACGGCTAGCAAGGATTGAAGGCGCGGGCACGCGGGGAGGAGGATCGGACAGAAAATAGAGAGGAAGGGGAACTCCAAATACCAGAGAATTTCAGTAACTCAAGATAAACTAAATTGAATTAGTTGATGTTTGATTAATTCATATTAAATTGTTTTCAACTTTTGAAAATCTCCATGTTAAGCTTGAGCAAATCAACAAAACCCAAGGTTATTGCTATTTTGAAAACTTTCAAAAAGGCTCCAAAAAACTGAGATGTTACAATATTGCTTGGGGAAAATAAGTTGTTTACAGTGAATTGAATCACTTGTTCACTCCTTTGTCTTGCTTATTGTGCTTCAGTCATCCTTTCTGCTATTTGTTGTCCACCCTTAAATACTAGCGAAGAGGCGCCAGTTATTCCGGGAGAAGACACCTTGTGGAAACGACGCGTCTCGTCGGGGAGGTACTTATCGTCAGTTGGAAGAACACCTGATCGCCGGTTGGTGTCAATGCGAGACGAACATGGGCAAAAACTAAGTAGTGGTTATTGTTAGTGACTCAGGGTTGAAAAGCATCGTATGGTTTGGAACAGATAAAGCACGTGTCCACACAGAAGGAATATACTTGGAATCGGGTCCTAGTACCAGTCCAAATTTTTTTAGCAGTTATCTTGTCAAACGAAATGTACAGTGCTTCTCCGACCAGTATACTCGTAGAACAACCCTTGGGATTCTCACGGCCAGAGGGGTTACAACCATAAGGTCCATGTGGCCTTTAATAAAATGTTAAAGCGGTATTTAGGAATTTAATCTTCATCAACCACTTCATCAAAATGAATATTCCAACTCTAAGATGCTTGGTTTAATCTATAGATGTATTTCTAAAACATGCATATCTTTTAAGCTTCCTGTGGATCGACAAAACCCTCAGGTTGTGTCATATACACATCTTCACGTAGGTTTCCATTTAGAAAATCCGTTTTGACGTATATTTGCCATATCTCATAATCAAAATATGCAGCAGTAGCTAGAATGATCCGGATAGACTTGAGCATAGCGATAGGCGAGAAGGTCACATCATAATCAACATATTGAATTTATTTGAAACCCTTTGCCATCAGTCGTGCCTTGTGAATGTGAATATTTTCATCTATATCTATCTTTTTCTTTAAAACCCATTTGCACTAAATGGTTTTAATAACATCAGGTGGATTGACCAAGTTCCAAACTTGATTATCATACATGGATTTTATCTCGAATCTCATGGCTTCAAGTCATGACTCAGAGTCTGGGCCCATCATCGTTTCTTTATAAGTCTTAGGCTCGTCATTATTCAATAATAAATCACCATGCTCATACCTTATAGGCAATTAACGTGGCCTTTTAGACCTATGTGGGGATGATGCCTCATCTACAGGTTCTATAATATTTTGTTCATCCTGTAGAGATTCAGTAGACGTTGAAACATTTTTAGATGTTTTCCAAATTTCTTTGAGTTGCACCCTGCTCCCACTAACTCCTTTGGAAAGAAATTTTTTCTCCAAAAAGGCACTGTTTCGGGCAACAAAACACTTTGTCATCATCCCGCTTATAAAAGTACTATTCTTTAGTTTTCTTAGGATACCCTCACAAAGAACCATTTATCCGACTTGGGTGTGAGTTTATCAAGCATCAAAAATTTTACAAATACCTCATAACCCTATATCTTGGGAAATGATAATCCAAGATACTTCTCGGTCCATATTTCATATGGTGTCTTCTCTACCATTTTTTATGGAACTATTTTTAAAGTGAAAGCCGTTGTTTCTAGAGCCTATTCCCATAAATTCAATGGAAGATCAGATTGGCTCAACATTGGCCGAACCATGTCTAACAATGTCTAGTTCTGTCATTCGAACACCGCATTCCATTGAGGTGTTCCTGGCGGAGCAAGTTGTAGAATAATTCCACATTGCTTTAGATGATCACCAAACTCATTGCTCAAATATTCACCTCTATGATCTGATCGTAGATATTTAATTGTCTTATCAAGTTGATTCTGTACCTCATTCTAAAATTCCTTAAACTTTTCAAAGGATTCGGACTTATGCCTCATTAATTAGATATAACCGTTTCTACTAAAGTCATCAGTGAAAGTTATGAAGTACTCAAAACCACCTCTGGCCGAAGTGCTCATTGGTCCACATACATCTGTATATACAAAGGCCAATAAGTCACTTGCCCTCTCACCTATACCTGTGAAAGGCGTCTTTGTCATTTTGTCAAGTAAATAAGATTCACATATTTCAAATGATTCAAAATCAAATGAGTTTAGAAGAACATCTTTATGTAGCTTCATTATGCGCTTCTCATTGATATGACCCAGACGACAATACCAAATAAAAGTGAGATTCAAATCATTAGGTCAAAGTCTCTTAGCATTAATGTTATAGACAGACACATCCTCAAGATTCAAAACATATAATCCATTCACCAATGGAGTATGACCATAAAGCATATCATCAAAATAAATTGAACAATAATTATTCTTTATTCTAAACTCATAATCTTCTGCTACTAAATATGAAGCAGAAATAATATTTTTGCTTAAGGCAAGAACATAATAACAATTATTTAATTCCATAACTAATCCTGATGGTAAAATTAATGGTAAAGTGCCAATAGTTAATGCAGCAACTCTTGTTCCATTGCCCACGCGAAGATCAACATCGTCTCTTGCCAAACTTCTACTCCTAATCAGTCCCTACATCAAATTACAAACATAAGCAACCGATCTAGTATCAAATACCCAAGAACATGTAGGAGAAGTGGCAAGATTCATTTCTACAACATGTATACATGAATTGGAAGTCTTAGTTCCTTTGTTCATTTTCTTCTCTGTCAAGTACTTCTTACAATTTCTCTTCCAATACCCAGTCTCTTGATAATGGTAGCATTCTATATCAGGCTTAGGACCTAGCTTGAGCTCGTTAAGCTTAGCCTTGAGACTCTCGATCTTATATTAAGCCTTTCCTTTCCTTTTCCCTTTCCCCAAGGCTTATCATTCTTCTTGAAGCTAGTACTCTTTTGAACCATCATCACATGGTTAAAAAATTTCTTGATGCTCTCCTCGACAGCCTTAAGCATGCCATGCAACTCAGTCATTGACTTTTCCATGCCATTCATATGAAAATTCAATATGACGAGTCCAAATCTCACAAGGGGCGATTGGAGAATCACATTAGTAACCAACTCTTGGCTAAGGGAAAAATCAAGTTTTTTCAAGCTCTTAATGTGACCAATCATCTTGATCACATGAGAACTAACTAGACTACTTTCTGATAGCCTACAAGAAAACAATGCCTTAGAGGTATTGTACCTCTCTACCCTTGCTTGGTCCAAAAACATGCCTTTCAAACCCACAATCATATTGTAAGTATCTGTGATCTCATATTGCTTCTGAAGCTCAGAGTTCATAGTGGCCAGCATAAGGCAGTTTAAATGGACTACGTTATTGCAATGCTTCTCATAGGCGCTCTTTTCAATACGAGTAGCATCTACATTTGGTTCATTGGGATAGAGACCCTCTAGAATATATTCATTCTTTTCTTGTTTGAAAACAATTACCAGATTACGAAACCAGTCAATGAAGTTTGTTCCATTCAGTTTTTCTTTTTCAATAATAGATCGCAAGTTAAAGGTAGGTGTGGAGGAAGTACTAGGTGCCATGATCTACAACAGAAAATATGTATATGCAAAAATTCAGCAATATGTTTATGTAAGACCTTCTATTAAATAATTTAACAAAAGATACTCCCGCTATATGGTCTAAACCAAGTTCCCTCTAACTTCATATTGTGGGTTCAAGATCCAAATATGCTAAGTCCTAGTGAGCTTTGACATCACTGCTACAAACCTAGTGATTTAGGTAACCAACCCCATAATCATATCTCATATGATTCTTGTTTGTTGGGTGACGTCACTATACCCCGGCAACCAACACTATACCTCAAGGCCCAAAACCATTCTAATAGCCTTGTTAAGTTAAACCAATACAATACACGTGGGTGTCTGACACCCACCCTATCTAATTAAGATAGTGTAAGATCGAGGAGGCCGACTAGAGGGGGGTGAATAGACGGTCTTTAAAAAACTTTTGGCTAAAACCGAGTTTTATGCGGAATTGTAAATCAAATCGGTTTTGCACAATTAAGGCCTAAATCAACTAGTATTTACAAAGTGCACCAACAATATAAGTCTATTGACAATGATAGCAAACATACAATGACAAGTAAGCAATTTAATTATAAGAATGTAAATTGCACAAAGTAAATCACAAGAGAACAAACCACAATGAGACAAGGATGTTTTTACTGTGGTGTTCGAAGAATTTCCGGTCTCTCCTAATCCACGTTGAGGTAAGCCCAAACCAATTGAACTAGCTCCACGAATTAAGCTAAACATCTCAAATCCACTCGGGGTTGCTCTCCCTCCACTCCGGAGATAGCGAGTACCAAACCGCTCACAACTGCTCGGGTCTTCTCACAACCTTCTTTGAGAAGATCACCGACGCACGACACCTTCACGCTGTCTAGGAGTCGGCAAACTCTAAGAGTAACAAGTCTACGACTTTCACTTGAACCAATCAAGTGTCTAAAGTCAAGTGGATACACAATCCACTACCTAATGCAACACATGCAATAAGATTTGCCTCTCAAAGCTCACTAAGTGCAACACATGCACAAAAGAGTGTAGATGGTTTGCTCTTTGCTCAAGGGAATAGAATGGAACTCCATCGACTCTCCCTCACACGGCCAAGGTGGGTTTATATAGCCCACACACAAAGACTAGCCGTTGGGGGGAAAAGCCTGCTGAAAAAACAGCACACTTAGTACTACCGCCAACGAATGGCCGGTACTACCGCACTAGGTTCAACGGTCGGATTCAGTCGCAACACATGCTCTGAACTAGCCGTTGTAAAAGCGGCGCGGTACTACCACCAAGCAATACGCGGTAGTTCTGCTCTCCGGTAGTTCCGCACAAAGCACACCGGTACTACCGTTCCACAAAGAAGCAAACCAGTCCAGAGAAACACATTCTTTGGAAAAAAAAACATACCGCCACTTAGGCCGGTACATTCGGGTAGTGGTAGTTCCGCCCAAACAACGTCGGTACTACCGGACTTCCAAGGGGAGCAACAAATGCTTGAGAAGTGATGTTCTGTAAAAAAAACGTATCGCCACAAAGTCGGTACAACTGAGGTGCGGTAGTTCTGCTCAAAGAACGCTGGTACTACCGCCAGTACAGAAACAACAGCACAAGCTGAGAAGATTAGACAAAAACACGTGGACAGCTCAGATCGAAAAGGACTTTCGAACCAAAGGTCTAAACCGCACGATCTGAGCAACTCTTGGATGGTCCGAACAACGCCAACACATGGACGGCTCAGATTCATCTAAACGTTTGGAACCCGTCTCTAAGCCACACGATCTTCGCTCAAACGATCAGATCAATTTCCGGTAGTTCCGCCAAGGAACTATGGTACTTCCGTTTAGCGGTAGTTTCGCAAAGGAACTCCGGTACTACCGCTACACAAGCACGTACAAGACCACTCCACCCGATCGGACTAGCCACATGGACGGCTCAGATTCTTTTGAAATCTCGGACCACGTCTCTTGGCCACACGATCGGTTGATACATTCGGAGGTCCAAACGTCCACCGATAGTTCCGCCAAAGGAACTGCGGTACTACCGCAGCGCAGTAGTTCCGCCCAACACACGTTGGTACTACCGATTTTTCTGATAAAAGCAGAAGATTGCGTTTGCTAGAACTCAATTTGCAAAACATATTTGTCAAATTGATGCAAGATGCAAACAAGGGTTAAAAACAAGATTCTCAACAAGTTGCAAAACACATTTGCCAACTTTTAGAATCTATGCCACAAGGAGTAAGGTACATAGACTTAAACCATTTGCAAAACATATTCACCAACTCATAGAAAATGTTAGTTCCACAATATGGTTATCATGAATTATCATATCATATCATAATGGTGGGACAAGATACACAATCTTTCCCTCTTTGGTAATTGATGATAATCACTTCAATTTCAACTAATTGAATAAAGATAAATATGAGTATATACGAACTACACAAGTTGTATATGCTCAAGGATGAGTATATATGAACTACACAAGTTGTTTATACTTAAAAGGCAAGTATATATAAACTACACAAGTTATATATACTCAATGATATGTTTCAAAGTAAAGATTCTTAATATATGTGGACAAGAAAATATGGATCAATACTAATAAAACCACAAAACATAGAGTGAATTCTCCCTAAATGTGTGCATGCACAAATGTGTAATAAGAACATATGCACATATTCAAGTTAACCTTTTGGTGGTGTTCAACCTATATTTTGGATCCGAGGAATACAATAAGATATAAGAATGTGATGATAATGCATACCTCCACCGTCGTTCCCACTGTCAGCTAGTCACCAAATATCCCCTCCACCGTCACTGTCTCCTGCCTCACCTCGCCGCCACCTTCTGGGAAAAGGGAAAAAAAGAATTATAGGGTTTAAACTAATTGATGTGGCACACACGGGTGAGAAATATTCTGGACTGTATTATCAAAGTCGTGAAAAACTTTGGTCTTACAAACATTTTTTTCTAGAACTTTAGACAATGCCACCATAAACTCTAGGGTAATGGATATTCTCACTCTATAGTTGAGTACATATGCCGGATCTTTCTAGCTACATCAGTGATGCACTTGTCATATTATTAATCGTATAGTAAAATGTGATTTGAAGAGGTTGGACTCGTATATTCAAGCTTTCCGCGATGCAACATCTTTCTTAAATCATTCTAACCAATGGATAGCAGCATATAAGAATTTCTGCAGGGCAATGGATGTAGTCCAAGAAAATTTGGTTTAGACATACCAGTAAGATAGAACTCTACTTACTTGATGCTTACGAGCCTTGTACCATATAAGAGCACTTTTTTTGTTTTTATTCAAACGCACTATTGTAACACTGATGGTAGTGCACTATTGACTAAGCAGCATTGGTTTGTTGCTTAGAAGATACTTTAGTTTTTCAAACTTTTTATGATTCCACTATTGCTTTATCCACTGTGTGTTATCTAATATCTTCTATAATTGTGCATAGTATTCTAGAAATTACTAGTCATTTGAAGGCATATGAAAATAAAATAGTTTTATGAGAGGCTATCGTTGCTATGAAAAGTAAATACTTGAAATATTGGAAAGAAATCCCATTCCAATTCGCATATGCATTTATTTTAGATCCTAGAGCTAAAATTTAAGGATTTGCTAATGTTCTCCATCTTCCCAGTGATGCTACACGTCTAGACTATTCTAACTATTTTGTAGATGTTTGTGCTAAATGTGACGAGGTTTATCAAAGGTACAAAGATAAGTTTTAGGGAGTTCGCTTACAACGACATCCATTATCACCCACCACAGGTAAGAAGATAAATATGTGGGACAAAATCTGGGGTGCAGGTTCTTCCTACTGGTCTAGGGGTTCAGATTCTACAACGACACCTTCTGAAGCAAGACCAGTCGCTCACCCAAGGAGTGGGGAACTATTCGCCTATCTGGACAATGATATAGTGGATTAGCACGCAGATGGCTTCGAAATTTTGCAATAGTGGCATGACCATAAGATAACATATCTAGTGCTATCCATATTAGTATGTGATGAGTTAACTGTGCCTGTCTCTACGGTTTCCTCCGAGACTGCTTTCAGTCTTTCTAGAATAATATTGGAGGAGAGAAGAACAAGGCTCATGAGTGAGATTGTGGAGATACTTCTAACTGTAAAAAACTGGGAAAAGATGATGCACGAACACAATACTCTGTAGATAATTTAGAGTTAGAGGATGTGTTCGAAAAATCTGTATCTAGACAACGACACTTAGAAGAGCTATAAGTTGTACTCGTTTTCGTTTGTGAAGGTTTTTTTATGTTGAGTTTTTACTTGGCAAATGCTTTAACGAGACAGCCATGTAAATATTAAAAATGCTCTTTATTACATCTTCAATATATTTGTTTTTTATATGTATAGAATTTATTTTTTTACAATTTTAATATGTATTTTTTGGTATTTTTATTATTTTTTTCAAGCTAAGATGGGCTAAACGGACCAATCCTAACCCTCAGGCTAAATGTGTCCTGGATGGCACGACACGACATGAGATGTCGATGCGCTGTGCTTGGGTCGGCTCCCCAGGCCACGGAATGACATGGCACGACCCAATTAGTTAGCTGGGCCGAGCCTATTCAGGTGGTGCCATCATAGATTTGCGTTGTGCCATGCCAGACGACCCATTTGGCCACCACTAACTTATCTCATCTACACAACCAACACACATGAACAACCTCAAAAGTAGGACGGGAACGTTCTATACACCTGTCCAAACACAGCCTTAAACAATAGACTAGTAGGGTGCACATGTGTTGCAGCGGAACTTCAAAAGACAGTGATACATATCAGCAGATGGGATTCTAAACTGTGTAATAAATATCAATTTTCTTTCACACATATATAAACAAACATTAACTCCGTCTATTGCATCACCTGCTACTATTACCCATAAATTAAAATTTTAAGTTTATAGATTGTTTACCTTTGGAAATTGAAATTGATACGGACTTCCCTCTCCGATGTGCTGCCCATTTCTAGTCATTGTTGACCGGCAAGGAAGAGGGCTACGCATCGACGACCACCTTCTTCCACCCTGAACCTAAGCCGCGACTCGGTTCTCATAGCCATTGGCCTCTGCAACCATCCGCAGAGACATCGTAGCGAGGAGGTGGGAGGTCAGGGGAGGAGGCGGTGGAGGTGGCGGCATCGTAAGGGATGGTTAGGATGAAGAGGATGCGATGCGGTGAACTCGAGACGGCTGCGCGGTGAGGGAATGATGCGTTCATCTCTGCCTCTTCTCCCTTCTCTACCAGTGCCTTCTCCCGTCCTCGACGCCGCTACCTGGCGAGTCACAGTGCGAGGGACAAAGCGTGAGACAAGAAAGAGTAGGACGGCGATAAATTTCGTTGTATGCATGTGAAGAAGAAGTAGGGCGGTAGCTGTTTCGGTGGCTATAGAAGAAGTGGGGGCATGAACACGCTCGCTAGTCACGGGGTAGAAAGTGTGAGAGGATTGTCCACTGTACGGGGTAAACTTTTTTTTTTATTAGTTATAAGAAAAATCAGTGGGAGGTACGATGTAGTATGTACATCCGTACATGGCATTATTATGTAGTGCCTAGCAAGTGAAATGACCATCGCGCCCCTGCCTCTGTAGCCGCAATCAGGGGCCTCCATTTGCGCGGGAAAGCGACCATGCCCTTCCACAAATGGCGCGAAATTGAGGTACGAGGCGCCAAACTAAGTTTGACCGGGGACAGCTGGCTCTGCGACGGCAGCAAAGACGTGCCGCGGTGGATGCCATGTGCGTGGCCGTGGCTTATCTGGCGCTGACATAATAAGTAACAAAAAATCGGCCAGTCACAGTTGCCAACCATCGTCTCATTTGATTTTCCCAACCCGTACGTTGTCCCCAATAAACATAACACAGAGGGCCAGATTGTCCTACGACTGCGAGCACACTGCACACAAATATTAGAGGCAACCAAAGTTCGATGCCGTCAGTAAAGCTTCTCCCTAACAATTCCCATTTGGTACTAACACCATTAGTACTACGTACACTAGTACTCCACTAATCTAATGCGATCTAGTACAGCTAGACTCCAGCAGCGCTGCGCTGTCGGACTTGTGCATGGGCATGCGGTGTAAACGCTAGCTAGCTAGGTCACGAGGCGGCAGCGGTGTGTTTTCTCTCGTCCATGCGCGCGGTGTGTGGAGTGTGGTTGCAGGTTTAGCAACCTTTCTCAGCGGCGGCAAGCGGTTCACAGAGGCTGGCAGGAGCGAAGCCCAGGGAAAGAAACTGCCGTGCATGCCGCGTGCAGGCCGACCTGGAGACAAACGCCAAAAACCCTCCTACTACTCGGCTCAAGTAGCTGTTTTCAAACTTTCGAGTCTTTGTTTGAGCATTGTTTTTTCTTTTGTTTTCTTCACTGCCCGATTTGTATTGCCAATGCAGAGACAGAGTGAGCGAGTGATGTGCCAGTGTTCATCTTTTATGAGCTGTGCCTGCTTAAATTGCTCGGGCTGCCGAACACTCCGGGTCCGGGGCCCTACTTGCCCTTCTTCACTCAAGACAACGAGGCTGCTTTTTCAAAAAGGCACGTCTTGGTCTCGTTTCGCTTGCGCGGCAAAGACCGGAGAGCATCCAATGCGCAGGCGATTTTTTCGTTTTTTCCCTGAGAAGAAAATCATGGCGCTCGTCTCATACAAAAACCTGTACTGATAACTAGTGCACGTCACGAGTGGTGCGGCAACAACGCTTCACCCCTTGATCCTAAACCAAACGCACGTCGCTCCCGCAGCACGTCACGAGCAGCCAACGAGGACCCCACACGCCCGCGCCCGCATGCATCACTAGTGTTTCTGACGCCCGCGCCCGCAATGGGTTATTTTAAAGTTGTCTATATATATCATGAAATAAGACTAAAACAGTGTTTCTGATACAACAACAAAAGATTTATCTATTCGCTCGGGCTGAGAGCTGTATCAATATCACCAGTTATCGAGCTTGATTGCTTTCATTCCTGGCTGCTTTTTCCCGGCCGGAGAGAGAACCTGGTGGCTGCCGGGCTTGTGTTTGTTTCTTTGATTTATGTTCGTAGTTTTGATCTAATATTTTATTTTTCAATCATCAATTTTGGACACTATCTATTTTTCAAATTAACTTCAGATGCCTTTTTTAAGTATGAAATTCAAAACACAAACCAAACAAGCCAATCAAAGGATACTTACTGCACCGCGATTGAATAGCATGGAATACTGCAGTGCAGACGCACGCACTTTGTCGGTCAAATATTTACGTCACGTAGACGCCGTACGCTGCAAAACTTTTATTTTGGCCTATCCTAACTATCTAAGCATGCAATCACTCGCGCAAGTACTATTCACTCGGGGGGTTTCTCTTGCCGCCAGTTTTTTCACGCAAAGATAATAGCCGCAGGGGTAAAGAAAGCAGTAGTTTTCCGGTTGGTACGCACGTCCCCACGTCCACCGCCCGAACACCTCCCACTCGAGTAATCCCGGAGTATTTATCCCGACTCCTAAATCCTCCGCGCGCGCACGCCACAAGACTACTAATAAAAACAAGCTAAGATAAAAGCATATGTAAACACATGGTTAAAAGGAAGGGTGCACAATGAAAGGCCTCGCGATTTTGATTGGCCACGAAAAATCACCACGTCGCCCTGAGGAAATGGCACACGACGAAATATAGTTAAAAAACAGTTTTTTTAAAAAATAAAAGCGAGAGGAGAAAATAAACCGGATATGATAATCCCGGTGTGGCGTCCGCGAGGTTTCATCCAGGACGGGGCCCGCCGCGTCGGGCGTCGGTCACTGCGGTAGGCTAGCTCGGCCCCACGACGCGACAACCGCGCCGTTATAATAGACGGACAGGGAGGGGGACGTGCGCCGTGGAGGCCCGCGCGACAGCGACGTCGGGCGACGCCGATGCGGGAATCTCCGGCGTCGTGCGTCAGCCCGGCTCGCGGAGATTCACAGGAATCCGAGAGCCCCACCCGGCTGGGGACTGGGGTTACGCGTGGTGTGTCCCATCAGGCGAGAGACAGGTGGGGGCCAGACGAGTGGGCCAGGGGGGGATTACATGGCACAGCAGTTCGCTGCTGTTTGCCTGGGCCGCTCTTATCCAGATTTCCAGAAGTGAATGGGATTCTGAATTTCTGATTATGTAATTAATTGCCTGGACACTTGGATTTCTGCTGTTTCAAACAGCAAGTTCGTGAATTTGATTACGTTCAGATCCACAAAATTTGAAAGTTTAAGCCGAACCTCACTCAGCTTCAGATTATTGCATGAGGTATTCAAACGCAACAAATGTCTAGAAAAAAATAAAAAAAGGCTCCATGTTGACCGCCTTCACGATTCACCAAGCGGCGGTTGGACACTCCTCGGATGGTCCCCACGCACAGCGGCAGAGGCACAGGTTCGTCGGCGTCGAGTTCACCGGGTTACCGGGTTTCGTTTCGCTGCAATACAACTCACTTTAAACGGGTCACTGGGTTCCCTTTTTCACACCGGTCTCATCGTCATCTTCCTCACTTGATTTATAGTGGGTGAAAAGTCTCATTTTTTTTCAAAACTTATTTGAGTCTGGCTCGAATTTGGATTTATTGTCCAATTCGAAAAGTTTCCCCTCCTTTCTACTTTCTCTTTTCGGTTTTCGGTTTTCCTCGGACCAAAGCAAATTTCACCTTTCCGCTTTCTCCCTATCTTCTTCCACCTCGTGTCACACCACCGTTTGCCCACCCCCGCACCACCTTCATCCCTGTTGACTTCTTCCACCACCTTCGCCCGCACCAGTGCTTACCACCTCACCCCGCCACCTCGCCTCAAACGACAGCACCACCGCGCCAGCGCTGCCCGACCTCGGCCCTTCTTCCGCGCCACGTCTCGCGCTGCCACCGCCACCTGCTCGACGCTCTACAACCGACGTCACCGCCCTCGCCAGCACGCGCCCTCACGCTAGTGAGACGCCACTCCACCTCCAATTTCCCCTTCTCCGGCACCGATTGCCCGCGGTCATCCACGTTGCCGCCATGCGCCGCGCTTGCCTTGGCTCAACCACTACCACCACCGCCTTGATTGGCTATAAAAGCCCGAGTCCGCCGCATCTTCTTCCTCCAAGGCCTCAAGCCAACACCATCACCATTTCCTCTTGTCCCCAACGCCGATTAAAAGCTTCAATTGCCACCACCCCATCTTCTCCCTGGCGAGTCGACACCAACCCGCCTCCAACTTCACACCCTTGCCCCTCCACCCTCGTCACTAGCTTCACCTCGACCTCTCGTACCTAACCCCCATCACCACCAACCATACTTGTCAATGCCGTACTGGTTCATACCGGTGTATCATTTTGGATTTAATATAATAATACGAGTATATATATTTATAAGTATATATTTATTTAATTATATGCCCACAAAAAAATCGCTTATAGTATTATTCCAAATACATAGTAGTACTATCAAATATAATACATAGTTCAATAGACGGTATTATCAATTTCACCAGTATAACTGGTATTGACCAATATCGAGCCGGTATGACTGGTATCGAGGCCGGTACGGTACGTAGGGTTACTTTGTACCGATTTAGATGATAGTATGGTACATACTGGTTATACCGGTCGGTACCGCTATGGTATTGATAACTATGCCACCAACTCCATGCCCGCCGCTAGTTCACCGGTGCAATGCTCCTCCACTGTGCCACCAACGGCCACCGTCATCAAGCCACCTCCGACCTCTCCAAACTCCAACCCTACCCCTGAGTCCACCCTGAAACTCAAGCTTTAGTCAAATGGACCGAAGCAAGTCTGTATCGCTGCCGCCATCTTCCCCTACTCCGGCCCTGAGCCGCCAACCCCTCCCCGAGCCACTTGGTCCAAACGAAACCCGAAAATAGGTTGATCTGGCCACGGCGATGCTCACCGCATCTTCCAGCGTCGCTGCCCGCCACCGGAGCTGCCATTGCCAGTCGTGTCCGGGGCAGGCAGTGCGTTACGGGGCGCAGCATTTTCTACGTGACATGTAGCCGACAACACCCCCAAACCCTTTCTCTTTTCCGCACCGTACTATACCCGCCTTTAAAGTGCTCGCAACTTTAATGCGCTGTAAAATTAAAACTCCCCAAACCTACAGAAAATCGCGTCCTGCTGCAATTCTCGTGACCGCATGACACACCCCTCTTCACCCCTGCTTTACTCGTATTTAATTATCTATATGGACTCAGTAGCCAGTACTTGCTCCGTGCTGCGGAACACTGATCGTCGCTTCGGCAGGCACTGACGCGCTGCTCTCCCCTTCGTTAATTTTCACAGGAGACATACCCACCCACAGCGGTGGGTTGAGAAAAACAGTCGAGTAGTTTCCTTTAGACTTGAGATAGAGTAATATTACTTGTACTACTCTCAATCGTATGTGCAAGTCTCAATTTAACTTTTTGTTAAAAGGACAACTTTGCTTATTTATTGCCATTATTTTGACAATGTTTTTCTCCTAAATCGGTTGAACCACCGCTTAACAATCTGGGGAGGGGTGGAATGACCTTGACATGACTTACCACGCACACAAAAGAAAATCCAAAAACAGATCTTAAAAGAATTCGTACGTACTCCATAATAACTGCTTCTCGCCAGCCCGGGTGCCAATATACGCGCATTAAATTGGAGTACTGATGAACAGGGGAGACGCATTTGGTGGGCCACGGTTCACCCATCGTCACTCAACTCCCAGTTGCACCGAAAACGAAAAAAATGATTTATTTTGCCCACAAATCAAATATTAATTAATTAATAATCCCAGTTTCTCTCTCCTCGCTCGCCTCTTTTATAACCCCCGCGCACCGAAGGCGAGCAGCTCCTTGACCCACCGAGCCGTTTTTAATATCCTCGTCGTCCATCGACATTCCCCTCCCCTCTCCTCCGTCCGTCAGCTTTCTCCCGTCCGCGCGCTTTGCTTTCCTCATTTTGTGTGGGGGACCCGGCCGGAGCGTGGGGTTCGGGAAGAGGTGGTGGTTGCTGCGTGTACGCTCGGCGCTATTACTAGTTCTTCCCGGCCCGGGCGGCAGATTTCCGCCAACCCAACCGGCCCGCCATAACTCCGAGGGAGTGGGGAGAGGTTTCTTGCAGAGTGGGGGAAATGGCGACGGAGTGGTCGGATGGCGGCGAGGAGTTCTGGCTGCCGGACGAGTTCCTGGACGACGACTTCTTCTCCGAGGAGGAGAAGGCAGCGGTGGCCGCGAGGAGCGAGAGCGACGAGGAGGGCTGCGTGGCCGGGCTCTCGCGCCGCCTCGCGGGGCTCCTCGGCGACGACGGCGAGCGCGCACCTCCTGCCAAGGTTTGTTGTGTTTCTTGTTACTTTCCATGTTTTGGTTGTTTCGTTCTTTTGCTGCGTGTGCATGTGCGGGAGTTTCTGATTGCTTTTTTTTTTTTTGCCAGGCAGAGGTCTTGCCGGGGTCGCCACAGTCGACGCTGTGCGGCCTGCCCAGGTCGGGGCAGGAGAGCCCGAACGGCGTGGCGTCGCAGGTGAACTCGCCGCCGTCGTCGCCGCTGGAGCAGCAACCGGCCGACCCGTGGGACCTCCTGTATGAGGCTGCCGGCCAGGTGGCGCGCATGCGGGTGACCAACAGCATCCCGGTGCCGAGCAATTCCTATGGCTTCCACGGCCACGGTGGCTTTGTGCCGCCCTCTCGGAAACCGTCACCTCCGCCGCCAGTGGCCACGCCGGCAACCAAGTTCCCGGCCGGCGGGTACTACAACCCATTCGCTCACTTGGTCACGCAGCGCCAGATACAGGCCGCTCAGGTACGTTGTTCTTGCCAAGATTCTTCAGTTGTGTTTCCTTTTTGTTGCGTTGCCCAAGCCTGATGTTTTCTGTTGTGTTTGTTCGTCGGTTCGCAGTTTCATCTTCTCAAGCAACAGCAGCTCCTAAAGCATCAGAGGCATAGGCAGCTGGCCGCGGCCGCCGTCTGGGGGGTGCGCCAGAGCGCGGTGGCCAAAGGCGCCGCGCCTGTTGACCTGAGCCCAGCGGCGTGGCCTCCGCTGCAGAAGCCGCAGCAGCAGCACGCTCCTCCGCCGCCCGCCTCCGGCATGCGCGCCGTGTTCCTAACCCCGCCAGGCGCCAAGCGTGAGCGCACCGGCACCGGCGTATTCCTCCCCCGCCCGGCGGGCGCTCCGGCCGAGCCAAAGAAAAAGCCCAGTGCGTCCCTCGTAACACTTGTTTGGCCGTTTCTTTGCCTATGGATTCCTCTCAAGTGGTGTTCCTAGGCTAAACATTTTTTTTCGTTTGGTGTTTTCCGCGACTTGCAGGCTGCTCGACGGTTCTTGTTCCCGCCCGCGTCGTGCAAGCTCTGAATCTTAACCTCGACGACCTCGGCGCCCAGCCTCGCTACCCCGGCGGCTTCGTTCTTGATCACGGTAATCATCTCAAAACTCCAGTTGTTATGGCGTTCTATTGGAAAATGGTAAGCTAAGCTGAGCTAATGTCTTCTTCTGTTGGTGCGTAGATGCCTTGATTAGTCGGAGCAGCGCCATGCTCGCGAGCCAGGAGCGGCGTGCGGCTGCCACCGTGCTGGTGCAGGCCCTCTGCCACAGTTCGTGAGATAAATCACTAGCCGGAGCAGACAAAGAGAGCCACTAAGATTGGGTCGACAACCTTCATCTGTTCTTGACTCCAGTTTAATCTTAATAATTAAAATTAGTACTAGTACTTTTGTGTTTGGTAGTATTGTTAGCAATAGAGGTAGGGGGCAGTTGAAGCATCAGTGTTGGGTTTGTTTATTTTGGATTGGTGAAATATTGGTTTTTTTGGTGTGGACGGGAAAGCGGCGGAGATGGGCGTGCAGAGAAGAAATCCATGTCTCAGTTTGGTTAGGCAGAGTGGTTTGGAAGAAATAATGAGTGAGATGAGAGAGATGCTTGTTGCTTGTAGCTAGCAAGAAGATGATGAGACCTGACAAGATCAGGTGATTTAGATGGGGGGATATCTTGGAGAAGCAAAAATAAGAGTGCCCATTTCTCCATGTTATCTCCTTCCATCCATGGCTTTCCTTGCTTTGGGTGCTTGCCAAGAAGTACAAGCACGCACCAGCTAAGGTCTCTCTCTTCCCTCTTTTTGCAGCCTTTTTACTTGCAAAAGAAGTTTGCCGTGGGCTCCATGAATAAGGGCGTGCGTTTCTTATCATAAGAACAAATGATTTATTCGTATTTTTCCTTGTACTAGCTAGTAGTAGGTATTTAAGTTTCCCATAACCTTTTTTTTGGTGCTGGCTTGGCACAAGAAAATTATTAGTGTAGTTCGTTCGTTGCTCAGGAGCAGCAGCAGCAGCAGCAATAGTGGGCTGGGTATTTTATAATGTACTTTGTTCCTTGGAAACCCAATTGATATATGAACGAATGGTGATGTTTTATTGCTTAATACGCCGTATCATGTCTTAATCAACGCTGTTTTTTTTTCCATGATTGTGGAGTACATGTGAGATGGAACAGTTTGTCTGGTGCCTAACCGCCTAAGAATCTGCCCTTGGGTGTGGGTCAAGGGATCTGCATCTCCACACTCCACAGGCCACAGCATTCCCCTCTCCCAAACGGCCAAACCTGGCTGTCTGATTCGCGTGATCCAGCGTGGGTATAGCTGGAAGCCTGGAACGGGTGGCTCCGGCGCTGGCCCCATCCCGGGGAGCTCTCTTGCGTTTAATGGCCTCAGGCGGTATTCGGGCTTGCGAAAGATCTTCTGTTCCTGTGGCGCCTTAAGCCATTGTATTCTGCCTGCATGCAAACCCATCTGTCCTTGGCTCTCTTGACCGGTCAAAGTGCTGGCTTCTTTTTCTTGTCGCTTGGAGTGTGCACTGTGTGTTGCACTGCCTTTTGTTTTTTCGGTCGCCGCAAAAGGCGTGTTTCCAAGGGAAAGCGTCCTCCTCGGGTTCCATCGGCTCGAGCCCACCTTCACCTCGGGCTTTGTTTCGATGATACTGCACGGTATCCCACCCACATTTTTTCTTTTTTAAATAGTATTTTTATTATTATCACGTTAACAAAATTTTACAAAGAGAGTAGAGATCGTTTCTTCTAAAAAGATTGTTGTGCGGGTGAAATAAGATTTGATATATTAATCTACTCTATTTGATATGTATGTTTGTTTAAAAAAAATTATAAAATATAAATATTGAAGAGTGTGCTTAAGACTATCTATCTAAAAATAATATAGCATATCTTAGAGATAAGATTATTTTTAACTATTGAAGATTCGCTTAGCAGGATACTAAAATGCTAATCCGGATACCAGTTCACCTATTATTCATATGCGTGTCTTGGTAGGCACGACGACGGTGGCGTGCTAATTGTGGGTGGGGGTGGTGTGGCCTGTGCCGAACATACCGTACGGACGGATGCCGGGGGGCGGGGGTTCTGATTGCTGAACGGTGGTGGAGCTGGGGCGTCGTGATTGGTGGAAAGGTGGTTGCGCGCACCTGAACTGGTTGGTGCGCGGGGAGGAGAGCAACCCGCGCCTATTGTGGCCGTCACATTGGTTGAGGCGGGGGGAGGAAACTGAGGATGTTGTGAGTTGTAACGAGGGCCATCGCCGGCCGGTCTCGACTCGTTGTCATGGTCGTTGTGTGGTAGCAGCAGTGTAGCGTAGGTGTATGAAGCAATTTTATTTTTCAAATAGGGTATATTCGGTTTGCCAAATCGCTCATGATTTCGATTGTAGATTGGAATGTCATCAAACCTGTTTACGAATATATAAAAAGCATTAATTTGATTGAGTTATAGCCTAACAACTATTTTGCAGCAACAAAATGGACATCTTAAGCCCAAAACTTTAAATTACATTCAGAAGAACCAAATATTTCAGAGGAAAGTTTGAATACGGTCGCAACCCTAACACGATTTCCAAAGTGTTCTTTAATCTTCTGATGCACCTTCGGATGAAAATTTAGCAAGATTGACTACACAACGTACTCAACAAGCCATGAGCCACGTGGAAAAAGCTATTTAACTACATGTTAGGAGTTCAATTGATTGTTGAAGGTTTACCATATCACGTATATGTGGATGCAACATTTAAGTTAAAGCAGTTTGTCTTTAAAACAGTAGAATCATATTAATATAACATCAGGGGTTTACTCAACAATTGCAATTACCATCTTAACATATCAAAATCTCTACTTATGTCTCATATATTGGAATCACCTATGAACACATCTTCATAAACCGAAGGCATGACGTATCTAAATACCATTGATTATACTCTGTAGAGTTGTCAAACTTTACTCATAAGATACATCAAACTCATACTGTCATGCAATATACACGTAACCTGATAGCGTGCGACTAAGTTGAGATAACAAGGAATTCCTACTGCTCAACCTTTCTAGCCTCTACCCGATAGGTTCTTAGAGAATACAACCATCGGGAGACTACCGTCCAATAGTTGAATGTGCGGTCTGATGCTGACTGTACCGACCGTTGTGTAGATTAGCGAGTGTCCCTTTGAGCCCACTCCTATCCCATCCCCAATCCGCGGCTGCTCTATACAATAAGAGCAGGTGACATCATATAGATATTCAATCGGAAGAGAATGTACTAAGCCAAGTTGGATATACCAAGCCCGTGGTTGAGCGAGTTCTGTGTCTGTTATTTGGCATAAGGTTCTTGTCCTTACCTGTCTCCAGTGAGAAAATGGACCAACACCAACTCGCTTGGTCTCAATTTCGATTCACTTTTGTCAAGTATCTTGGGTTGTCCATTCTCTTGATCTCAACCCTCAAGTCTCCTACAAAACTATTGGCGGATAACCAATACTCTTTTTCAGAATTTATAAACACACAACATGACAATGCCGAATATTTATCAATATTTTATGTAACTTAACCTTGTCAAGCTGAATATGGCATACGAAAGAATAGGTTGGTGTGTATGTGGGGTGATGGGATTTATGTACTCATCATGGCATTCAAAAGTATCAATTCCATATTAAATTAATTGGCATAAATAATATAGGCTCAAAATGATTAAATGAAAACGACTTGTCTCCATATCCACAGTCCTTGACCAGATTTTCCTCTCATGTCTTGATCGACTCCTTCTGTAGGCTGATCAACAAATTAGGGTTCTAATGTGAAAGAGAATCAAATAAATAAATTCGAGCTCAACAAGAAGCGAGCTAGGAACAACATAAAATAAATAAATTCAGAAAGAATACAAAGAAAGGTGGCAAGGTGGTTGGGATTTATTTGGTGCTTGATTTGGCTAAAAGGAGTTGAAAATGGGCTTCATGGACTCAAGACGGTCAAAATTGGCCAAGGCGACCAGTGCTTGAGGCCAAGGGGAGTCCGGCGGTGGTGGGTCTTGGGGTGGCCCGAGGCAGTGTGGCAGCGTGAGCCGTGGGTGGCGCGGCCATGGCGCGTGCGGCGACGAGTTGAAACTGGCGGGGTTGGGCTTGGTGGTCGGGGATGGGTTCAAGGTAGTGAGGGGGTGCTAGGGGTGGGCTCAATTGAGAAGGAGGGAGGTGGGTAATTGGGCGGCAGCTCACCGAAAGGGGAGAGAAAAGGTTGGCGGTGATCGGGCGATGTGGCCAGAGAAGAAGAAGATCGCTTCAGTGCGGGATGGTGTGAAGGGAGGAAGATGGGCGGCTAGCTCTGGCTTTATACTTGTGGAGAGGCGGTGGCAACAGAGAGGCTGCGGTGCGGGCTTGGTGCGTGGATGGCAGCATGGACAGCTGCGCGTAATCGGTGCCAGGGAAGGGGGAAGCTGCTGATGGGGTGGCGTGGTGAGGTGGCGAGCACTGATGCGGGCGAAGGTGGTGAAAGCAGTTGACGGGGACGAAGGCGACGTGCGACTGACGCCGTGATGCACAAACATGAAGAACAGGGGAGGTGGCGGCTTGGTGTGGAGGCGCTTTCGGGCTAGAGAAAGCGGAAGGCCAAAAGAGGAAGGCGGATTTTGGTGGAAACTTTTCAAATTGGGTAAGAAATCCAAATTCAAGCTAAACTCAAGCAAGTTTTAAAATTTTGAAATTTTGGGTATTTTCCGTGTAGCACTGCGTTGTGGGATGTCTGCAAACTCAACACCTCTACTCTATTTCTACTTTGGACAACCCCCCCTCCCCCGGTTTGTAATCCACCGTATACTTCCCGCCATTGAGTCGTTGTAAGTTGTAACCTAAGAAATTGTTCGTTTTCATCTAAATCGCTGGTTGTTCTAAAGGGGCTACGCGGCCTGTAACGTAACTTGCAGATATTTTTCGACTCAAAAGTCAGGCTAAGCGAGTAACAAAGATTATCCGTCCTGTTGCATTTGCGCAATGGCACCGCCGAAACTCATTGGATGCTGTCACGGACTCCTCAGCGGGCTGGGTTTCACCATGGGCTGTAGCCCATGCAAGTAAGTGGCGTGAGATTAAAAGGAAAAGCACGCGTGAGATGGAGGGCATCGAACAAGAAATTACCTGAAGGCATTGGCTTCCTCCTTCCTCTAGTTCTTCTTATTCCTCATCTTTGCTTGCTACTTCCCGGTCTAAATTCCCAAAATTCTTCGACTTCCAATCTTATTTCTCCACTCCCATTCTCCAATTTCTCCAAAGTACTTATATCCCCTGTATCTGATATTGGTACATGACAGATGCAAACTTGGACTACCATATACAAGTAGATGTAAAATTTTCGTGAGTCACGTAGGGCCCAATTCAGTTAGGGGGCTTCCAGGGCGAATTAAGATGAGCGGTGATGTCGGGTGCAATGTATCCTTCCGTTTTTTATGTACTACTCCGTTTCGTGTATCGTGCTTGTGTGCGGATGTAGTAAAATGTTTCTGATATACCAGTATCACGGACGACATATATGTAGTTTGATCTTTGATGAACAAACTGTGTGGCAATTGGGCGTGCATTATTTGTTCCCCGCTAGCCTATGTCACGTACTCACATGGCTGGGGCAACCTTCCAATTCTTAATTCATGGCGATGACTCTGTCTTGTAAACCTTTGCCTCAACTAGCAAAAGGCCGATGGAAAATCATAGAGGGCAAGTGGAGGGCTGGAGTGCTTAGCCTGCGTTATTGGCTTCATTCTCTCAAGATTCTGTAGCCCCTTAACAAATCATAGGACGGTAGGGCCCCCGTTCTTCTGCACTCTTTGCCACTATTTGCGCCCAATCGAAAGGAATTCGTTTGCCTCGGCACGCACTTGCGACCGGCCGGCGTTTTTGCCGCGAACTCATTTCAGCGTTGTTCAGCGACAATGACGTTTAAGAAAATAACTTGCCATCAACTTACAGAAAAACACAGTACTACACAGCCCTAGCTCGAGCCCGCCCCTCCTCCCCATCCCTCCTCGCCGCTGCCGCCGGCGGCGCGCGGCGGCGCGGCGGGACCTTCTTTGTGCTTGGAGCGAGAGAGCCCAGCGTTGGATTCGGACGGCGGCAGCGGCGAGCGGGAAGAAGCGCACGGTGGTCGGGTCGAAGAAGTTGAAGACGAGGTGGTCTTCTTCCTCCACTCCGGTGGAGCACGGAGCTTGGGGCTGCGCATATCCGAGTCGGGGCGAGCTCGGGAGGCTTAGGCGGCCGGATCACGAGGAGGGGCGGCGCGCCCATCCCGATCGGATCGGGCGGCGGAGGCTTCGGGTAGAGGAGTCGCCGGCGGCGTGTTCGAGTCGGCGCTCGGCGAGAGGACCACGACGCGGTCAGCGGCGACAACGAGCTGCGATGGGAACACTGGCGGTCTGCAGAGACTCGGGCGGCGAAGCGCAGGTAGCGGTGGCGTCGGCGCTGCAAGCTAGCCCGGGCCGCGGCGCTGCTGGTCGGCCGGATCCGAGAGAGAGAGGCGCGGCGGCGCTCGGTCGGCCGGATCCGGAGGTTGAGCCGGTCCGCGTGAAGCGAGAGGGCAACCGGTTTGGATCTAGAGTGAGGTCGAGCCCCGGAGTGGCGCGCGGCGTGGGTGCGCGCGAGGCCGAGCCTCGAGCGAGCGATCCGCCGCGGCGGCGTGGATCTGAGCTGAGCCGAGAGGTCGCGGCGGCGGTTTGGATCTAGAGTGTGGTGTGCCCGGAGTGGTGGCCAGCGGCGTCGGCAAAGAGCCGCAGGCGGCGAGCGGCGTGGTCGTCGACGCGCTGCGGTGGTGTCTTGCCGCGTCGTCGCGCGATCTGGATTTGTGGGTCTTCCGGCTCCGGATCTAGATAAAAAGGCGGCAGGCGGCCACGACCCCGTCGTCGGCGATGGTGCTCCACGCTCATCGAGGTCGATGGAGGTGGTAGCAAGGCGGCGAGTGCTGAATCTCTCGGATCCGTGTTTCTCCACCGATCGGTTGGTCCTCGGCGGCGGCGGCGGAGGGAGGTAGGCAGCAGCTGGCGGCTTTGGAGGCAATGGCGGGAGCTTGTGGGGTGGTGTGGTGCCATGTTCGGGTGAAACCTTTGATCCGTCTCTATTTGGATCGCGACGCACGCAGCGTCTTGAGCGTCGTCTTGAGCTTCGATTCCTCACCCTTCACGAGTTCGTGTGGCATTCTCCGGTGAAAACCTCATATCGGTTCCTACGGATTGGTTGGCGGCGCCTCGGCGTCGCTTTCCCTCCTTGAGGCGTCGGCTTGAGTCTTTGACCTCCTCCTCGTTGTAACTTTGGCGGCGGTCGTCAAGAGTAGAGTCGGCGTGGCCTCGGTGGCGTCCTTGCTCGGCGTGCAAACATATTCGCCTTTCTCTTTTGTAGTTTTCTCGAGGGTCGTGCTCGAGTTTTTTCTTTTTTCCTTTTTGTATTCGGTTGTATTGTTTTCTGCTTAATGAAAAGTCGTGCAAAGCTTTTGCACTTCCTTGAAATTTTTGTTTTGGTTAGGGCGTACCTCTTGTGCTCGGTGTTGTTAACACCCCCCCCCCCCCCCCAGTCCGTCTCAATAATCTAACAATAGGGACGGTACCGGCTGCAGAGGTATTACGCTAAATTAGCTGCCGTTTGGCAAATATCATACGTATGTAACACAAGCAAGATCACACTACCTGGCAAATGTCGCCTCGACATGCTTGCACGCCCGTACCTTGTCCATTTGTCGGCAACCAATTCTCCAGTGCAATTATACGTTTTAAGTTGAAAACCTGAAACATCTGCCCCCACCAGCGGGGGATCAGTTGCAGTCGTGAAGCGACTGCATAGACATCCAGACCCCCACTGAACTTAGGTCGACGGTCCATGTTAAGCGCAATGATCCAACGGCCGAGGACACGTTACTACTTATTACATATAGGTTTTTACCGTGTGATGATGCAACGGAAAAATATTTACCCAGCTTAGTAGTACTGCTTGGCCACATATAAATATCCTGGGTTCGCCTCGGTCATGGCTAGCTGCAGCTGAGAGACAACTGTGTATGAACAGGCGCAGCGTAGACGCCGACAAAGTGAAAAGAGAAGGTGGTTCCGAGGTATCTGTCCCTGGATCTGGGCTCGGCATGACAGTTCATCACTAGCCAGCGCCTAGCGGTTTGGCCTTGTGGCGTGTTTCGTTTTAGCTGTTGGACCAGCGAGAGAGTGGGGGAGAGTGGCCATTTTTTTCCTCTCCCAAGAGTAGAGACCACACCATGCAGCGCCGAGCCGAGCTGCCGAGGGGACCGAGATAGTAGCAGTGGCGCACGACACAGCAAGAAAAGAACAGCTAGAATCTAGTAAGACAAGCAGTTAATTAACTCTGCTGCCTTTCACTTATAGACCACCTGCAGGGCCCACCCTGTTAGCGTTGTTTGGGTGACCCAAAAAAAAACTACAGGATGGGCATAGGAGTACTTTTTACCCACTCTCTCTCTCTCTCTGGTGTGTATGACGACTAGTAGCTATGTGTGTGAAGGATTGGTTTTAAGCTTTTCTCTGGACGGTGATTGACAGGCTGGCCCTGTTGATGGGGTGTAATTCTGCGAGGCCCGCCTGTCAGTGACTGTGATGTCAAGCCTGTAGCGATGTTTCTGTACAGGGAGTTTTTCCGTGTTCTTTGTTGGATTGCTGTGGCAGAACATGGCAAGCCGCGCCGACATTAAGATCTCGGCTGTTTGGGAGTTGAGACGGTGTTGTTTGCTAGCAGAAACGCGAAATGTGCCTGTCAGCAAGAGCTGCTGTCGACTCTGCAAGTTGGTTCTTTAGCACTGATTAACACCCCCCTTTACTTATCGCATCAGTATGGATGGATGGGCTCCAGTAATCTATCATGCAGCCTGACGTGCCAATGGAACACCTGTCACCATTACTTAAAGAAAACTGCCCCCCTGCTCCTATGAATATCTGAAATGGATGGCTCGATCCAAAATTCTACTGCCACACTCAACAAATCGTTCCATCCCATGTCGGGGCCCGGAGCTGCTCGATTGAGCTAGAGTACAAACCACGAAGGTTGTCGTGTGCCGACGGCATGTCCGGCTTTAAGAAAATCGCGCGCACGAGAGGAAACGCGCCCCGCATGTCTTGCTTGCTTCGGGCGGCAGACGAGAGAGATCGGACGTGAATGCGTCTGCTTCACGCCTCGGCTATCTCGATTCATTCCCCTCGATCGGAGTGCATGCCATGCATGAGTGGCTCGTTGCCTTGTTTATTGCTGTACTCCTACGCCCACAGGCGACTGATACTAAATAAAAGCGACGACGCCATGCACGCAGCTTGACGTTGAAGAGTCGGCGCGTCGGAACGGAGGTGGCGAGACGCTAGTTTGCTATTTGACGTTGGAGAGTCCGTATTGGGACTCTGTACAGGCACTTCCTAGTTTATGGAAAGGAAATAAGCAGCGCTAGAGCTCGTGACTTTGGAGCTCGTGACTTTGGAAGTTGCAACTGGGCTACAAGCCCAAGCCCGACAGAAGTATTGTGCTTGTCTCTAGCCTAAATTAAAAGCCCAATCTGAATGGCAATTTACGAACCGCACTGATCTGATTTCTGAGTAGGGTGTAGTGGGTAGTGTGTCAATCTCATTCCAAAAGGTGCGCCGAGTTGTGAGGATCTCTGCACATGCCACTAACTTTGGTAGTATGTCAGTCTACGGTTCACACCGGATGAAGTATAACTTTATCAGATGTGTGTACATCAGAGTATCACATAGAAGCAATAGTAGCGGTTCTATAGTTATAATACAACCATACCATAGTTTTAAACATAAGGTTTTTAGGATACATAACATTGAACACCGAGTTCACGCCTATACTCGCCACGTAGGGCGGACCTAAAGCTACTTCAACCACACGACTCTCAAGCTTCATCTTCGCCACCGAAGGTTGAACAATCGAAGTACTGATTCTCCTGAGCTTCATCCATTTGCCACTGTGGACCACCTCCATCATGTTCATCGGCAACAAAACTCTCAAGGTTGAACTCTCCAAAGTCTAACAAAGACAATTATAATATAGAAATGAGTACAGAGGGTACTCAACAAATTCAACCATAGCAAGCCAACAATTATATGCTCTAACTATCCATTTGTACCAAACCTATACTAGTAAAGGATCCACATCCTTGAGAATGTGCTAGATAGTTTTCTAAAATATTTATTATCAAATTGATCAAGTGTTAGTTATGAGTTCTCTATTGTTCATGAGACACCACAGACATAACTTTGGTAGTTCCATTTCCTGCCACGACGCAATTTCTACCCGAAACCAGGGAGTGATAGTCACATCTTTTATTTGCAGAAGGAGATTGTGCTACTGTATCCATACATGTCTTTGTCTTTAATGCTGACCAGATATACACACTTCTTTTAGTGTGTGGCCAAGACTAAGAGTTCACTGTGCCTTTCCAATATTCCTTCGAAGTATATCTCTGGCAAAAAGCTGCAACTTTCATAGAAGCACAGAGTCCTTAATCCTAACTTCCGCAGAGGCACATAGTCCTTAATCCCACCCATAGATACATCTTTCGGAAAATTTACTTGCCAAAGCCTGGATAACCAGGTATGTGGTCAGCACAAGTTAACAGCGCTTGAATGCCTTATGGCAACTGTTACTTAATCCTTATATGATAACCCATATGTAGTGGAATCACAACGTTTCCATGAACACATTCCAGAGATTCCAACTACCATCCATACTAGTGATCATCATCTAACCAAATCCATATGTTAGTGATAGCATATACTAGATTGCAAGTAATTGTACTAAAATTAAATAAAAATAGTATGACCAAAGGTGTCGAACTTGCATGAGAAACATGGAAGATAGGGGTATTGAGGTTTAGGTTTGATAAGAACTTTCCTTGATGCTCCGACTCCTGAAAAACACAAAGAAGTCCGATAAGGACTAAACCCCAAATGAAGACAATGCAGATGTTGGTACTAAGTCTAACGTCATAGGCTATTGTTTGATCGAACAACACTTTCCCCTAAAAGACTAAGGTTTTGAAGTAGAAAAGAAAACATAAAATAAGGAAAGATTTATATGAAGAAAGAAAAGTTTTTCCCTTTTATTAAGAAATACGATTAATAGGATTTTAAAAGAACTTATCTACTTTATTTAATTAGAAATGATTATAACTTTATTATAAAAGCCTAATTAAATATTTTTATTGGTTTATTTGATTTATATAAAACAAAAAGAAATGGTCTTTTATTAGAAAATAATAACTAATTAATTCTAAAAGAGTTCATATTTAAATTGAATAAATACTTTAAGTAGATTTATTAACACTTTTATTTACTTATAAAATATGTTTTTTGGTTTTATGTTAATTATTCCTAGAAAGAAAACATATTTTTTTGGGGGAAAAAGGAAAGAAGAAAACTCACTCACCCTATTGGGCCGGCCCAATCGGCCAACACCCACGTACACACACCACACTAGACACACGCACACACCTCTTTCTCTGCGTGTGGCAAGGTGGGCGGACGGGGGCAGTGAGCTGGAGATGGAGGTGGGCAGCCTATATAGATTGGGGAGGGAGTGGGGGAGTGATGCTCCGTGCGGGACATGAGAGGGATTGGGGTTTGGGTCCTGGGGATGGTGGTGGCAGTTGATGGAGAATGGCCGAATGGGTATGTGATGTCTAGGGTTTCCTCGGGCCCACATGTCAATGTGGGTTGGTGGGTAAACGAGCGTGGCGGGCACGAGCGGTGGGCATGAGTAGATCTCACCCATGTCCACGCCTGTTTGCTCGATGGGCAGAGGATTGCCCCTATTTCCATGCCCGTGGGCAAAGAAAGCCCCCATGTCTGGCTCCATTAGGGCATTTGCCTACGGGCATGCGGGTAATCGTGCACAATTTCCATCCTTGGTGCTTGTGCTCATGCTTGAATGAATGATGGTTCACTTTCCCTTTGCTCTTCTATCCTTTCGCTCTCTCCCCTTCTATGGCCACATCATGCAATTCATTAGCCATGTACAAGAATGAGGGATAAAAGAGAGGAAAGAGGGATTAGCTCACCATGAGTTCAATGGAGCAAAATGCCTAACTGGCTATTGGATGCTATGGTGCATTAGTTAGAATCCTCAAAATAATTTTAATTAACTTTGTGAAGTAGAAATCCTGATTTTATTGTGCCCTTGCCACCTCAAGGGACACCTTGCATTTTGGGTAAAATGGTAAAAACACTTCCTATGATATTTTAGTAAAAACTTGGGTGGTCAAAGGCTATTTTGGAATTTCATTGAAGCTCCCCAAAGTTGAGTTTGAAATAGTTTTAATCCTTAAAACATTTTTCATGGAGGCCTCTAGTTTTATTCCTTTCGGTTTTAAAATAGGTTGGGCTTATTTTGTAAAATGTCCGAAGCACAATGGTCTTTTTGCAAAGTGGAAGAATGTTGTACCTTTTTATACAAACTGACTTCCAAATTTCTTTTTGAAACTAAAATACTTTTCCCAATTTTCTTGGAATGCTCTTTGTGCTAAAATTGTACAGAGTTCTAGCAGTCAGCAGAATCCAGGGCGTAGGTTGTTTCGAAAATTGTACGGAGTTCTAGCAGTCATCGGAATCCAGGGAGTAGTTAAAAGGGTTAATTTGCTCAGTGATATTGCATTGATGCACAAATTGAAAAATAACATTCCATGTGAGGATGATAAGTGGTACATGGGCCCACATGTCATCCTCACATCGATGTTATTTTTCAACTTGTGATTTTTTAGTAGTGTTACTGTGCAACTTGCCCCTAGTTAAAATTGTACGGAGTTCTAGCAGTCGTCGGAGTGATTCTCTGTAAGTCACGGTGATATCATTTGATATGGCTAGGCATTGCTTTCTAAATATTTATCGTGTGATGATGTTGTTGCCTACTTCTGTTAGTAGTGTTCTTGTTCTAGACTTTGCCTTGTTAGTGCACACATATATATTTGATTAAAAGGGTGCTTATCTCCCCCGATTTCAATTAGTGCATATATATGAGATAGATATATTTGAGTTCTTGTTCATGCTACTGTTCATAGTTTTAAATATACCTAGTATATATGCTATTGTTGTATCGATTATTGTTTTAGGAATTAAAATAATCACAAAAGTGTGTATATACCTAACAATCCAAAAACCTGATAAGCACTTTGTGATGGCTAGTTTGCCGAGGCGATGAAACCGGAGAAATTCACTGGTGTGAATTTCAAGAGATGGCAAATAAGGGTCCAATTGTGGCTCTCGGCTATGAATGTATTTTGGGTCATGATACCAGGTCCTGTAGGACCTCGTATTGCTACAGAACAAACAGAGTACTACGACACGGCTACAATAATATTTGTCGGGTGTATTCTAAGTGTGCTGTCTTTCTAGCTCTGTGATGTGTATATGCACATGAAGAATGCTGCGAATCTGTGGCATGCACTCGAGCACAAGTTCACTGCATCAGATGTTGAATATGAATTGTATGTCATGGAGCAATATCATGATTACAAAATGGTTGATAACCATTCTGTAGTCGAGCAGGCTCATGAAATACAATTCATTATGAGGGAACTCGCCCACTTTAGTTGTCAATTGCTTGACAAATTTGTGGCTGGGGGCATTATTGCCAAATTGCCTCCAACTTGGAGAATTTTCGCCACATCTCTGAAACATTATGCGTCATATTGACAAGATGTAACACCAATGGTTCAAGAGGGGTAATCTAGAGAGAACATCATGCATCATATTGATAAAGGAAAATACAAGGTTGTTTCGACCACCAACTTCAATAGGACCAACAACAATAAGAAGAAAGTGAACATGAAGGACATTACTTGCTTTGTTTGTAGTGAGACTAGTCGTTGGGCTAAGAAATGTCAGAAATAGATGGGCAAGAAAATTCATCTAGTGCAGAAGAAGTTTGCTAATGCGATTATTAGCGAGGCCGAAACATCTGGGTATGGTAATTTATCTAGTGTCTTTTCAACATGTCAATCTACTGATCGGTGGATTGATACCGGGGCTAATATTCATGTATACGCTTATGCATCTATGTTTTCTTCTTACCAGGTCGCACGTGATTCTTCCGTCCTAATGGGGAATGAGTCACATGCTTCTATTCTTGGTGTTGACACGGTAGATCTGAAGTTTACTTCGAGAAAGATCGCGCGCTAGAAGAACATGCAGCATGTCCCTACAATAAATAAGAATCTCGTCAGCGGTTCCCTTCTATGTTGAGATGGGTTCAGGATGGTGTTCGAGTTGAATAAAGTAGTCATGTCAAAAGTTGGAATCTTTATTGGAAAATACTAAGAGTGCGAAAGCTTGTTCCGTTTTTCCTTTTCAGATTTTTGTAATAAGGTTGTGAACTATATTTATTTATGACTCTACGAATGGTGGTGAGGCCAATGTGTGGTACTCACGTTTATATCATATAAATTTTGGTTGTACATCTTAGCTTTTCGGTTTGAATTTAATTCCAAACTTTTCCATAAAGGTTTCAAATGCGAAATTTGTGTGCAAGCGAAGCAACCTCGAAAGCCTCACAAGACTATGGAGGAAAGAAATTCGGCAAAGTTGGAACTTATGCATTCATACCTGTATGAGATGAATGGTATATTGACAAAAGAAGGGAATGATATTTTATGACTTTAATTGATGATGCCACTAGATACTGGTATGTGTATTTGTTGAAAACAAAGGATGATGCATTAGACTACTTTAAAACTTATAAAGCTGAGGTTGAGAATCAATTAGATACAAAGATTAAAAGCATTAGGTCCGATTGTGGTGGAGCGTATTTTTCTAATGGGTTTAATCAGTATTGTGTGGGACATGGTATTATCCATGAAAGGATATCTCCCTATTCGCCCTAATTCAATGGGGTTGCCGAAAGAAAGAACCGCACCTTGACTGACTTGGTGAATGACATGTTAGATACTGCGGGTATGTCTAAGGTATGGTAGGGGGAGGCTGTGTTGACCGCGTGTCATGTCCTAAATAGGGCCCCCACTAAAAAATAGTGAGATAACTCCGTACGAAGGTTGGAAAGAGAAAAAGCCATCACTCTCATATTTGCATACTTGGGGGTGCTTGGCGAAAGTCAATGTTCCAATAACTAAAAAAACACAAACTTGAACCTAAAACAATGTATTGTATCTGTCTAGGATATACTTATCATAGTTCAGGCTATAGGTTTCTAGTAGTTCAATCTGAGATATCTGAAATGCCAATCAATATGATAATGGAACCCTGAGATGCTATCTTCTTTGAAAATATATTTGCTATGAATAATTCATGTAGCGCTTCTAGTCAAGCAAATGATTTAACCCTTGAATCTACTGCTCCAGTTGAGTATTGAACACACACATAGACACGTACATGAGGAGGGTGATAGTGTTGTAGCTCCTCGAAGGAGCAAGAGACAAATGATTGTAAAATCTTTTGGTGATGACTTCACTGTGTACCTTGTGGATGTTGTTCCCAGATCTATTTCAAAGGCATATGCATCTCCTGATCCAGAGTACTGGAAGGATGCGGTTCGTAGTGAAATGAATTCCATTATCGCTAACTGAACTTGGGAAGTCACCGATCGTCTATTTGGTTGCAAGGTTGTCAGATGCAAGTGGATGTTCGAGAAGAAGCTTAGCCTTGATGGTACAATCAAAATGTACAAGACTCGGTTTGTGACTAAAGGTTATACTAAAAAAGAAGGTGAGGATTTATTTGATACTTACTCACATGTTGCCAGATTAACCACTATTCGAGTACTACTATCTTTGGCTGCCTCACATGGCCTTATTGTCCATCAAATGTACGTAAAGATAACTTTCCTCAATGGAGAGTTGGATGAGGAAACTTATATGGATCAACCTGATGGATTTGTAGTACCTGGATAAAAGGGCAAGGTCTATAAGTTATTAAAAATTTTATACGGTCTCAAATAGGCACCTAAGCAATGGCATGAGAAATTCGATAGAATTTTGACATCTATGGGATTTGCGGTAAATGAAACCGATAAGTGTGTATACTACTGCTATGGTAGGGCTAAATGAATAATTCTATGTTTGTATGTTGATGATATACTTATCTTTGGGACAAGCATTGATGTGATTAATGAGGTTAAGTCTATTTTATCCCAAAGTTTTGACATGAAAGATCTGAGAGAGGCTGATATTATTTTAAACATCAAGTTGATCAAGGATGAGAATGTGATTACCTTGTTGTAATCCCAATATGGAAAAGGTCTTGAGCCATTTTGTCTATATGAAAAGCAAGCCCTCTCCAACACCCTATGATCCTAGTCTAATACTTCGAAAGAATCGAAGACTAGGAAATGATCAATTAAGGTATTATCAGATTATTGGTTCATTCATGTACTTGGCCAAGTATATTTCTTTTGCTGTAAGGATGAGAATGTGATTACCTTGTTGCTAATCCTGGAGATGATCATTGGCATGCACTTAAGTGGGTTATGCGCTATTTGAAAGGTTCAATGAGTTACAGAATTCACTAGACTGGGTATCCTGGTGTACTTGAGGGATATAGTGATTCTAATTGGATTTTTTATACTGATGAGATAAATGTTACAAGTGGATATGTATTCACTCTAGGCGATGCTGCTGTATCATGGAGGTCTTGCCAATAGACCATATTGACGAGGTCAACCATGGAGGCAGAACTCACAGCATTAGACACAACCACTGTTGAGGCAGAATGGCTGCGAGAACTCTTCATGGATTTACTTGTGATTGAAAAAAAAATCAATTTCAGCTATCCTTATGTACTGTGATAACCAAAGAGTTATTATAAAGGTGACAAGTGCAAAGGATAATATGAAATCCTCAGGACACGTGAAAAGGCAGTTGAAGTTTGTCGAAAAATTGAGAAACTCTGGAGTGATAGATGTGGATTAAATTCAAAAAGCTAAAAATCCAGTAGATCCCTTTACAAGGGACTATCATAGAATATGATTGAAATTACATTGAAGGAGATGGGAATGAGACCCACGTGAGTTACATACAGTGGTAACCCGAACCTATGTGATCGAAGATCCTGTGAAATAGGTTTTGGAAAAAAAACAAACTGTTTGGGTAACTGTAGAGTACATTCTTACTTTATATCTCACTTCGTTGGAGATACTGTACTCTAATTACTGTAAGGCAGGATGACTTTGTCTTAATGTGTTTTGTGGCTTAACATCAAAATACCGTCCTATAGGTATTCGTATAAGAACAAACCTATATGAGCTCGACTGTTGGTTGCAGTCCATGAGATGTGGGTGATCTCTAAGAAGCTCATGAAGAGACATAAGAGTGTGACCTATATACTCCACCCGAGGAGTAGTCTATCGGCGGCCAAGTATCAGCAAAAGCCTTAGGTGAAACTTATCTGCACAAAACTACTAATTCAAGGCTTAGTCCATTGTGTAGTTGTGGGCGAGTGTAGCTTGAGGTTCTAGGTGAATGTTCAACCTTAACCGATCTCCACCGAAAAATAAGTGTATCAACAACACTTTGGAATTATAGGCAAGTTCGTGGCGATTTTGATATCTAGTGGGGGATTGTTGGAATTTTATGGGCTCGACCTATTTAATATTCTAAATAAATTCTAGAAAAATTCCAAAGGTCCACTCATGCATGGTGGAAGGTGGAAAGTTTAGTACCTACTGCTAGTCTAGGTGGAAGGAGACCAATATATAAAGTGGAGTTGATCTAACGGGGTTGAAGCAAGCAAAAGGAGAACACACGTGCGCTTGCCTCGCCTCGCCATGCAACGCCACGCCATTGCGTGCGATGTGCGGGTGAATTAACCGGTCTCCACCGAAAAATAGGTGTATCAACAACACTTTGGAATTATAGGCAAGTTCGTGGCGATTTTGATATCTAGTGGGGGATTGTTGGAATTTATGGGCTTGGCCTATTTAATATTCTAAATAAATTCTAGAAAAATTTCAAAGGTCCACTCATGCATGGTGGAAGGTGGAAAGTTTAGTACCTATTGCTAGTCTAAGTGGAAGGAGACCAATATATAAAGTGGAGTTGATCTTACGGGGTTGAAGCAAGCAAAAGGAGAACACACGTGCGCTCGCTTCGCCTCGCCATGCAACGCCACGCCATCGCGTGCGATGTGCAGGTGAATGGTCCGACGATTTCGTGTCCGGTTAGGTGTGGAGCCGTTGCTTCTTTTTGTACCTCAAAACCATGTATACGAATTAGAAACCAAAAGTTTGAATTACACTATTTCAATAGGGCTTTTATGGCACACATTAACTATGTTGCAGAGTTATTGCGACAGTTTCTTGTGACTGATTCTATTTGAAGGAGAGACCTCTCCTCTCAGAACAGGAACATAACAGAGGGACTAGTATCATTCTGTTGCCCTGTGTCTTTGAAGCCGGCGTTCCTCGCGATCCTACACGGGTTAGGGCAAATCAAGTTTTTGAAAAGCGTTCGCGCGACTGCTCATGGTTTCCTCTATCATCCGCTTCGCGTCGTCTTCTTCGCATCAGACTCTTCCATGACCATCGTTGGAGCGATTCTCTGTAAGTGGCGGTGATATCATTTGATATAGTTAGGTCTTGCTTCATGGATATTTGTCATGTGATGATGTTGTTGTCTACTTCTGTTAATAGTGTTATTGTTCTATGCTTTGCCTTGTTAGTGCATATATATGTGATAGATATATTTGAATTCTTATTCATGCTACTGTTCATAGTTTCAAATATATGCTACTGTTGCATCGATTATTGTTTTAAGAATTAAACTAATCAGAAAAGTGCACATTCAACTGACAGTTACAACCGCGCCGATGAATCCACCAAGGGAAGCCTCCGCAACCGGGTCAGTCACCGACGACCTCACTCGCCATGCCCTGTTGGCTGTTGATTGGCATGCGCTCGCAGCAGCCTCTCTTGCCTTCGTCACTACTGTCGTGCGCTGATGGAAGATGACATTTTTGTGTCAAGCAGGCCTACCTTACGATTGACTATTATCAAGGCTCATTACGAGAAGGCCTGGTTTTTGAATGAGTTGCTTTTCTTTGAACGTGCTTATCCGAAATTCCTGTTAAGAAATCAGGCCTAGAACCAGGAGTCCTGACCTAGGTGGGCACCTCATCCACCCGTAGCCTATATATAGGAGGGGGACACCCAACCATTGTACACGATCATTGAGAAGAGCAATAAAGAGAAGCCTACAGTCCCCTCATATCTCTGTGTTAATCTATTATTATGTCTTTGCATTCTTGCATTGTTCTTACGATTCTGAGTATGTCTATGAGGTAATCGGTTGGACTAGACTTGTCAGCGACATTTCCTCAACACGTTATCAATATGATCGACTCTCCTCGCATCGAAAAGGTAGCCGTCGATGAATGACACTCGTAGATTGAATCGAACTTTCTAGATTGCTTTCAATTATGCAAATTTGCTTTCTAGATTGGTTTTCTACAGTGCAAATTCGCTCTAATCTACCACGAGCTGATTTGAAGTCGCCGACATAATGTCGATCGGTAGATTGCATGAAAGAATGGATGTCGATTGTACCGTAGATTAAATATTGCAAATTCGTTCTAATCTACAGTGAGCCGACTTGAAGTCGCCGGCAAAGCCGATCGGTGATTGCATGAACAATTGCATCGCATGAACAGTAAAAAAAATCCATGGCCACGAAGTCGCAATATGCGCCGCCAGCCACCCGCACGTGGCCTTGCCACCACCGCGTGCCGCACGCGCTAGTCACTGGCCATGTCACCCCGCACAAGCTTCTCTGCGCAGCGTCGCGTCGCCCGCGAGACGCCTCGTCGTGCGCCCGCCTCGCAGGTCGCACACGCACTGAGGTGGCCCGCCCGTGTAGCACTGCGCACGGCGACCACCATGGTCGCAAGACGACCGCAGCAAGAATAAAGAAGATACACGCACTACCGCAAACAAAGCAACATTCACACAAGCATTTTTTGCAAGAGCATCATGTAGATGCATGACACATCAATGTGTAGACATGTGCATGCAGCCCTGCATGTTGAGATCATGGCTTCAAAGCATGCATGAACTCTTAATGAGAGCACAAGCACCAGTATGCAGAACTTATTTTTCTTGGCCCCAATACTCTGTGAGCACCCGACGCCGCCAGCCTGGAGCCGTTGTCAGCCATGGAGCCGATCGCCTACCTCGCGCGCTGCCAGAGCTCCCCTCCTGCAGAGCCACCACTGCTGCCTCCCGCATGGGGCTGCCCGCGCCACCTCGCATGGCGCCACCTCCGGCCGCACAACGCTGGTGCCGTCTCCACCCCGCACCGGCCCCGCGTTGCGGCCGCACGGCGCCTCCGCCCGCGCCGCCACATGGCACCACCTCTGACTCGCCTGCATGCACTCTGGCCCCCTGCCCGCATGTGCGCCTACCGGAGCCGCGCCTGCACGCGCCGCTGAAGCTCCCCTTTGACAAAGCCGTCGTCGTCGGCCTCCACTCGGCACTCCCGTGGACGCCGCCGCACGGCGCCACCACCGCCTGAAGCAAAAGAGAAAAGGAGGAGGAGATTGAATGGCACCGGCACCGTACGGGACGCACCCGCGCTGCCACCTGGGTCGCCGCGCCCCCCACCGACCTCACCCGCCTCCGGTCACCGGCCTCCTCCCGCGGAAGCGCCGGCCTCCCGCTCGGTTTTCCCGGCCACCCGCGCCCGTAGCGTACCGCCGCTCGCCCACGCCCGTAGCGCACCCCTGGCCGCGTTTTGAGCCGCCACCGCATGGCTCCCGGCCACCCGCACCCACCGCCGGCCTTAACGGCCGCTGCCACCTTGAAAAACAATGGTAGGGTTTGCCCCATGCGCCGGTTATTTTGACTCGGCTGGCTCTTGGACCGAGTGGGCCAAAATGGGCCCATCCAATGAATCTTGTGAAAGAAAATGAAAAATGGGAGAGAGAAAAAAGGCCAACCGTGAAAGAAAGGCCACGTGGGGAAAAGAAAGAAAAAAAAAGGGGGAAATGAAAAAGAAATTTTGGATTTTGCAAATAAGTCCTTGAATTTCCTAAAATTATGCAAAATTTTTTCTCAGAATTGAAATTTTGCGTATTAATCCCTAGAAATTGCAGAATTCTCTGAACAATCCTTTTTCCATCAGAAAAGGGTCGGGAATCCAAATTTTTGCTTATTTCTATGCAACTTGTGTGTTGTATTTACTGTTTTGATTATCTGTGATTGTTTATATTGCTTTTAATCACTGAAAATAGCAGTAAATCATGAAAAATGTATAGAAAAATACGCGATCACGAACTTGGAGTTCGAAGAGCATTATGAGAATTTTGCAACCATTTTATGTAAATTATCAGCAGTAATCTTATGAACTCTTTGCATGAATATGAAAATGACTAGCATCACGAACCAGGAGTTCGAAGAACTGACCCAGTATGGCCATAATTTGTACAGAATTTTACCAGTCTTCAATTCTGTCGTAAAGTTATCGCGGATAAGCAGAAGCTTGAGAAAGACTCTCTCTACCTTTCACCCAAATGCGGTGCAATCCGCTTGCAACTATTGTCAAGACGACTACATGGAATATGCCGCATTAATTGACACCATGCAAGTTGCGGAAGCTCAAGATGATGTTCTAAGGAAGAACTATATCTCACAACCACCTAGTAGTAATGTTGGCCATGAAGCCCATGCTAGTAGCTATAAGGTGATGAAGCCTCTCACGAAGGAGAGGGGCAAGAAGGGTAAGGTCATGGGTCGTACGTTATTGATGCTTTCCAGTCTAACAAGAAGGGCAAATGACAGCATGAGGCACACCTCGCCATTGCAGGCACAGAGCATCCACATCCATTAGTTGCACTTATGGATGTGGACAGCCTAATAGCATCCCTCAACACCCCTCCTTTGGACATCGCAGCGGCTATAGCCGTAGTTGCCCAAGAGGAGAAGATCGCCATGGAGCAAATTGAGGCAGAAGTTCCTGAATACTTCGCTGATTCGATCTACTACACATATTGCACTTGGATCTTTTATAGTAACTTGTAGTTTGTAATTGAAGTAGAACATTGAATAATCGAATAATGGTTGCAAGCTCTAGGAGAGCAAAGTATTAAATTCTTATGATGAGTCCTACAAGGTTTATTTTGCTGTATTTATAATAGCAAGTTATGTTCTGATATCTGAAGTATTTTATTTATGTGTTGCTTATTTTCTGCTACATATTAATAAAGTACATTATATTAGAACACGTGTGGCGCCCTGTGGAGGAAGTGTGCTTAGCATGTAGCGGCACAACGAATACAATCCTAAGAGAAACAAAAAAAAATTCAGTCGATCAGCAAGAATGCTGCTAGTCTTACGACAATCGCAGGCAGTGAGACTTGTATAATAGGCGCAGGAAGGGCCACAATTATACTCCTAATGGGCACAACTTTGGTCATTGAAGAAGGTTGTTGTACCCAGAATCGACTAGAACTCTCAAGGATATTCGCGCTAACAATTTCCACGTAGAGACTAAAGAAGAGTATGGTAAGGAATACCTACTCATCGCAAAGCGTAAAGAAAGTGAAAAAAGTATTAGAATGACTTCCTTAATACGATACTGGGCTATACTACACTAATACTATGGCACCTGCAGCCTATACTGTCCTGAAAATCATATTTAGAAGCTCTGAACTTTCTATCTCTAGCATGATAGATTATGCTGCCAAGGTCTTAGGATGATGAGAAATATAATTAATAATTCATAGGGACATAATACAGATGTAAATAATTTTCCGAATCAGGAAGATTTTGTGTGCCCCGTATGTGCTATCGGGAAATTAATTGCTGGACCTTCTGCTCTGAAAGCGAAGGATAAAATCCCTACATTCCTAGACCGTACCAAGGAGACATTTGCGGTCCTATATAGCCCCCTGTCAGGGCCATTTAGGTATTTTATAGTACTCATCGATGCTTCCTCGGAATAGTCGCACATATGTTTATTGTCTACGAGAAACTATGCTTTTGCAAAGTTAATCTCGCAGATAATTAAAATTAGAAATATTTTCTCTGATCATCATGTGAAGTCCACTCGAATGGACAACACCAGAGAATTTACTTCAAAGACATTTGATGATTATTGCATGAAAATAGGAATTAAAAGTTGAGCATTCCATACCTCATGTCCACATCTAGAATGGACTAGCAGATCTTTGAAGAATTGTAATTTATCAACTATATGTTGGGGACTCGCAGCACTCTCATCAATTTTAGACCGTCGGCTTATAACATCCATCCACCTATGCAACTAGCGCAAGGGTCAACACAAAAAACTTCTCATCTTCGCAGGTTTGGTTGTAAGGTTTATGTACCTATACCACCACCGCAGCGAACTGCAATGGGCCTTCTTCGAAAGTCTAGGATATATATTGGTTACAAGACAACATCCATAATCAAGTATTTGGACCCTATGGCTGGAGATTTGCATAATACCCGATTCGCTGAAAGTATATTTGATGAGATTAGTTTCCCGTCATTAGGGGGAGGAAATCAATCCTTGATGAAAATATCGGGAAATAACGTGGCAAACCACGAAAAGTCCAGAAGATAATTGAAGTCTAGAAGACAAGAGAAGTCCGAAGACAATTGAAGTCCAGAAGATAATCGAAATCTATGCATATGACCCGCACACTAATAAAGTAAATAAAGAAGTCTAGAAGACAAGAGAAGTCCAAAAGATAATTGAAGTCCAGAAGACAATTGAAGTCCAAAAGATAATTGATTTGCAAACATTAGCGAATCAACTGCCAGACCACTTTAGTGATTTGAAGAGCATGACCAAGTCATATTTGCCTGCAAGCAATGCAACAGAGAGGGTTGAAATACCAATGAAGGTATCCCTAATCCCGTCCTAAGGCCTCTGAAAGGACGAGAACTCTGGTCCCTTGAATCCAAAGTAACCAGGGACGCCTGGTGAAAAAATGATAAGAAGGACTTAACACAGCCAATCACCGAAGTTCCTCAGAACCAGAAGGGGAGCCAGTTGAGACCTGGCACCGGTATGGAACCTTGAGGAAAGGCATACCAGAATTACAACTGCGGCGACAACCCAATCTGCTTGCCTGAGGGACTTGTGAGATAGATGACCTTCCTGGTATAATCGATTTGCCCCAAGTGCTGGGACAGCCAATCCATGCCAAGAATCACATCTAAACTCGCTGAGTTGAGGAGGATAAGATTTGCCAAGAATTCCACTCCTTTGACTTCAATGGAGACATCCTGGCATTCTTGATCAGCTCTCAATTCCGAACCCGGAGAGTGAATGAGCAAAGGAACAGGCAAAGGAACAAAGTGAAGATCACCAACAACAGCAAAAGACTTCGAAATGAAGGAATGCGAAGCTCCAAAATCGAACAAAACTGCAGCAGGATGAGAGTTGACAAGAAGCGTACCCAACACAACGTCGGGTGCCTCCTGTGCCTCCTCGGTCGAGATGTGGTTGACTCGGCCACTTCCCAAGCTCTGGGTCTTCTGGATGGTCTTCTGGTCTGGGGGATCACCACTTCCTTGCCTGCGTCCTCCATTAGGACGAGGGGCCGCTCTAGTCTTCTTAGGATAACTATTCGCATAGTGACTCTTGTTGTTGCAGAAGAAACAAGTAACCTTGGCAGCTGAATTGCGGAGGCCACCTTGCTAAACCGCAGGTGCACGTGGCTGAAACACGGCCTGCGAAGGAGGAGGAACGGACGCCGACGGCCTCGGTGGTGGTGGAGCCTGAGGACGGCGTGCCGGGGCTTGCCCAACACGATGACGAGAAAGGTTGGCCCTTGCTGACTTCTGGGCCTCCCACTTGCGCTTGCGGGACTCTCGCAGCGCTCTTGCCTTGTGCTCGGCAACAATGGCCTTGTCGACCAAAGTCTGAAAGTCGGGGAAGTCAATGATCGACAGCTTGTCCTGCAGCTCCTCGGATAAACCCTCCATGAACTTCTCCTGCTTGGCTTCATCGGTCGACACCTCCTTAGGAGCATAGCGAGCCAAGTGGTTGAACTCGTGTAAGAACTCTGTCATAGACCGGTGCCCTTGCTTGAGCGCAAGAAACTCCTTCTTCTTGAGCTTGATCAAGCCGGCGGGGACATGAGCCCGACGGAAGGCAGCACGGAACTCCTCCCAAGTGACAACGTGGCCTGCAGGCTGCATGGCGAGAAAGTTCTCCCACCAAGAAAGTGCTGCGCCCTCCAGCTGATGGGAGGCAAAGAGTGCCTTCTCTTGATCCTAGCACTGAGCAATGTTGAGCTTCCGCTCAACCAGACGCAACCAGTCATCTGCGTCAAGTGGGTCCTCTGACCGGGAGAAAGGGGGCGACTGGGTGCGAAGGAACTCCGAGAGTCCCCCCTGCGACTGATGTCTACATTCTCCCCCTGATCCGGAGGCACCAGAGAGAGCGGAGGTATTCCTTGCAATAACCTCCAAGATCCGCGTCTGATTCATCCGGTTACGCTCGATCTGAGCGAGAGGCAGGAGCTCCTCATCATGACCAGCTTGCTGACTGTGTCCGCTTCGAGTTCGTCCAGCCATCCTGTTTTACTAAAATGGGTTAGCAACAAAACCCGAAAACCGGAGGCAAGAAAAACAAATAACACAACTAAGAAACAAACTCCAAAGGCTTGAAAGCAGGCACAAAAATCAGCACAAGACCCCAAGACACAAGGTCAACTTCCCTGTACGACTAACTCGTTATTGAAAGAACGAGCAATCGGTTAGGAAGAAAAATTTTAGAACACAACTCAAGTTCTAACACACCTACTGAGCAAGGAAAACCATCTAAGGGTCTGCTGTACACAGCCAACTAATATCACTTCTTACCCTTTTCATTTCCATGCGTTTTAGTTGAATTATCCTCTCATTTTCAGTTCTATCTTAAAACTAAGGCTTGCTGTCCAAAAACTTGCACCCAATCCCCCAGCCGAAAATTTCAACTCCAACAGCTTCTAACTTCACAAGAGACAGCCACACTTCAATTTTACAACTCTCATTAATTCCCAAAACTAAATTTAAACGATAACAACTATCTTTTGAAAAAAGAAGAGAGGAAAACATCTTTTTCAAATTGAACAAGAACAAAGTAAGGTAAGCAAGCTAAGATAAGCAAGGAGTAAAATCTGAGAACTTACTTAAGTTTTTATAAACCATTTGATATTTTGAAATTAAGTTTTTCAAAACATCCTAAAGACGACCAAGCTAGGGTTTCTATGGTCAGTATGGCTCTGATACCAACTTTGTGAGGACCCGGGTTATTTAACTCGTAATACTTAACCTCCAAATGGTTATAGTACTACCAATCAAATATCCTAAGCCTCGGTGGACATGTACTTCCCAGAAATGCAGTACCCATACACCTTTATAAAATCATGCATCATTTTTATACAAATTTACAGTGCCAAGTCTAGCAAAAGACATACATAATATAGAGTTATTATACAAGGGCCGACCGACAAAAAGATACCATAATATCAAAATAACAGTGGAAGCAAAAGTACCATAAGATGGTGATAACAAAAGCCAGCCGGTTTGCTAACTTCCCACAAGGCAACCGACCGGGCCACCAAGTTAGTCGTCCAGCGTGAAGTCTGTCTCACAAAAGCTAACCCCTTGGGGGTCAACCTCCTCTGTAATAATAAAGAAATGCAACAGAGTACAAAAATATACTCGCAAAACTTACGAGTAACAAGCCTATACATAGCTACATGCAAGCTGAAACAAAGGAGATGGTCATATGGTTCATTGGACGCATAAAGCAATTTTCATTTGCAATAATGTAATAGATTGAAGGCAAATTGTCAAATCTGTTTTTATTTGTTGAAATAACAGCAAGACAACAATAAGTAACATAAATAACAACCTAGAAGTGACTAACCCAATAGCCACCACAACATAGCACGAATTACCCATTTGTACCACCCAATTCAAATTTTAGTGAAAATGTTATAGTCTAATTCTTGCACGACCTTACCAAGCATGTCTATAACCTAGGATGAGGCTATTCGAATAGATTTAACTCTGCAAGGGTGTACCAATGTACCCACATGTCAGACCGCCTTTTTGCCAAGCTATTTAGCACACTTCCTTTGGTGTGCCGTCACGGCTAAGTCCTACGAGACGTTTTCCAATATTGTGTATCAACTACGAGTCGCCCGTATGGATAGAACCCATACGTTGCATCGGAGTCATTATAAAGCCGGGAGTCAACTACCCATAGAGGGTAAAGCAACCTGGACAACTACAATACCCCTCGGTATGGAGAACCTAGAAAGGATTCCACTACCGTGCACCCAACACATAACACCATCCTCATTTTACCACAACACAAAACACACACACACACACAGCCTTCTGCGACTCGGACCCAACACACGCCAAAGTACTAAGTCAAGAGAGGTCCCATATCCCTCTCATGTGGTTAGCACACAAAAGGGCTTGGAGCAGTGACACAAGTAATTCGGTCCTTGTTGACTCGGGCACCAACCATTCACACCCAAAAGCACACGATCTTACCATTGTGCCTAAGTCTAAAACATTTTATTTTCAGTTTTAGTTTCTCAAAGTAATATAGCACAAGGTGCTGGACATAAAGTCATAATAAATTTTTGTGTGATCAAGGTCATCGACTAAGTCGATAACCGCCCAATTCTACCGTTCTGAGCATTTCTAAGCAACAACAACTCGTAGACTACAAGCTAAGTGATAAGGGCTCATCCAACGAACCCTAAATTATAGAGGAAATAATCCTAGGCTCAATAGTAGAGGATAAACATTTGCCTACAGATTATGCATCCAGAGGATCAACTAATCGAACAATAGTTTAACAGCAAAATAGAGCATGCACACATAGACTTTGCAAACAAGATATTAGATTTTTAAAATAGTAGGAGCAACATGATCAAATAAGATTGGAACATCTGCTTGCCTTGTTGGAGATCACAATCTTGCTGCAGAGGATCACTCTCGTACTCAACAAATTCTTCGGAACCTATCGCAAGAACGAGAAAATCCAATAAGAACGACGAACACCGAAAAAGACTCAAAATCCAAAGTCAATCAAAATTCATTAAATTTACACAGAAGGTAGAGCAAGATTTTAGATGAATTTAGCAACAAGAATCAATCAATTTGGACTAAGCATGTAAAAGTTATAGCCTAAACAATTTCAATCAGCTCGAAAATTCAAATAAATAGTTTTATGTTACTGTTCATTGTACAAATTTCCAGAAGGTTTGTGAACATGAAAATTTTATGGTAGGCAGAGCATGACATTCTAAGAACAACAAAATTTGGTTAACTTCATTTGGAGTTAAAATGAATTTCTTATGATTTTTCTAAGTTATGAAACTAGTGCATAATTAATTTCAGAGGCAAAGACATAATTAAAACCTACTCTACACCAAAGCATATTAACAGAGGAATCTAACATATTTTAGTTTACTAAATTTGGAGTTACATAGAATTAGTTATGCATTTTACAAGTTTAAAGAAATTTCTAGAGCAACAATTAATGCTAAACAAGATAATACAACCTACATAATTATCTGGTATAGAACAAGGTTCAAACACATTTTTAGATTAAAGTTTAGTTAAACAGAGATTTAACCAAATTTGAATCATCTAAAAAGGGGTTAAAACAAAATACTTAAGCACTTTTGAAGTTTAAAGCAATTTACAGTTCACAAATAAAAGACTGCTGGATTTTCTTATTAACCAATGACGTGGAACACTCTTGGCTGTGGAGATTGAATCGGACGGCGCAACCAGGTAAACACGTGGCCACGCGAAAGGCTCAGAGATCTAGCCGTTAGATCTAGATCGGACGACCCAAAAGAAAGGAGAGGTTCGACGGTACGAACGTTCCCCCGATCTAGATCACAGATCTCGAAATGGACGGCTGAGAACGAAGGCGCGTTCGGAAGGTCCGAACGTCCCACAAGATCTGGAGCGTAGATCTAAAGATGGACAGCCCACGATCACTTAAGTGCTACACACGTACTTGCAGGAGTTTAAGTGCGCGGGCCCACAAGACAGTGATCTAGCCCGGGGGTTGGTCTTTGCAAAAAAGGACCACGGGGTGGTCTTTGAAAAAAGGGTCACGAGTTGGTCTTTGCAAAAATTATCACGGGGTGGTCTTTTACAAAAAGACACAGAGGGTGGTCTTAGGGTTGGTCTTCGCAAAAGTCCAAGGGAGGTCTTTTGCAAAGAGGACTCAGAAGGTGGTCCTAAGGCTGGTCTTTGCAAACGACCCAGGGTGGTCTTTGCAAAACTAAGGGGAGGTGGTCCGCAAGAGGGGGGTCCTGAACGGTCAAGATCTACCCATGGAAAGTGCTGAACGGTCAAGATCTACAAGAGGGAGGTCGTGGCTTACGACAATAGAATTTCAAGTACCACACGGTTTTGCTCGACGGCTCGTCGCCGGCGACTCCAGTCACAGCGGTGCAAACCAAAGGCAGCAAAAGGTTCGTAATAGCATTGTGCACACCCTGAGGGTACTTTCAATGGCTGAGCCGGCCTAAAACGACGGTGGGCCAGAAAGTGGCGGTGGTGCTAAGCACGGCCAAAAGCGAAAAACAACAACGAGCTTCGCAGCGTCCAAAGAAGCAGGTGCCCAAGCATCTAGGGACTACGACGAAGCTATCTGAGCACAGAGGAGGTTCAAAGGTGATCAGAGGAGCTGTGACGACGACGACCAGCGCCGACGCTGAGGAAGACAATGCGGAGAAAGTGGCCGGAGCAAAACGAATGTAAAAGAAAGGTAAGGACAACTTCAATGGGTCTCATAGATGGTCTATGAGCAAATAATTGAAGGGAGGAGGTTCTTACCGGAGTTGGGGACGAAGGGGGTGAACTTCGGCCGCAACAGAACAAATGCAAAATTAGATTATTCCTGTGAATGCAATCCAAGATTGAGTTAGGGGAAAAGATTAAGGTGATAAGAGGTGCAAGACGACCCGAAAAGATGGGTAAAAGAACCACTGGAGCGCTGGCGCCGAAGGAGGTCCTCCACGGCCAACAATGGCAACAAAGGTGTTCTCTGAGGTTTGAGCTCAAAGAACAGAGAGGAAACTAAGGGAGCCAAAGTGGTGTTGTAAAGGAACACTAGGAGGAGCTCAAGGGACGGCAAATACGAAAACGACACTCACGGTGAACTTGGTTCACGCACTACCAAAGGCGAGGGAGGCGATGGGAGCAGTTGAGAACAGGACTTTGAGGGCGAAAGCATAGGTGGTGAAGAAAACAAGGGCTAGGAACCGTTGGCGATGACGCACGAGAGTTGACAAAAGCTCTCCTATGCCCTGCCCTGTACCACGAGCGCGAACCAGAGGTTGAAGATGACTAGGACCAGTGAGGGCCCACACATCAGTGAAAGAAACAAAAGGGCTCGGGTCAAAGATGAACGGGAGGGTTGAGTTCTGTCAAGAGATCGAGCCAGGAGGTCGTGACGGTTGGGTAAAAAATGGATGGCTTAGATTGATAGTGATGTTCGGAAAGTCCGAACGTTCAAATCAATCCTAGCGGTCCAATAAAAAATGAACGGCTCAGATTAAAACCCAATATCGGGTGGTCCGAACGTTCACTTAGATCTCAGCGGTTGAAAGAAGATCCAACGGTTAAAAAGAAACACGCCCTTAGGACTGACCCTAAGTACGTTTTGGTGGTTGGGTTCAACCAAGGACTCGAGTCCAACTTAAGCCCAACAGTGGAGTTGACTAGGGTTTGAACTACGAGCTAAAACTTTAAGGAATTTTTAAATGGAGATACACAACTCCAAAAATTCCAAAATATTTAGAGGAGGTTCCCAACTTCAGGATTAACCTTGTATAAAAATTTTAGAGATTTTTATGCAAATTATTTTTGTCCAAAAATTTCTTAAGGTACTTATCTAGAGTTTGACCAAGAGTCAAACTGGTTTGACTGGCCTCTTAAAATATTCAAACAATTTCTAAAAATTGTGAAATTTTTCAGAGGAGCCACACAGCATACCTAGAACTAAGAAAAATTATTTTCAGAGGATGATCACAAGATTATCCAGAAAAGTTTTCAAAGGGTCAAGACTTAGGTTAAAAGAGGCTTGTGATTTTGAATTTCCATAATTCCTTTAAAAGAATTTTCAGAACATTCAAACAACAACAAGATACAAAAAAGTTTTAATTTCTTCACATTTTCTTACATTTGAAACACAAGCCAAGATTTGAGATGTTATAGCAAAGAACTTGATCTGTTCTACAGAAAAAACCAAGACCTAACTATGAATAGCAATGCAAATGATGAGTACCTGTAGGACCCGCATATAGCCGAATCGCAAATATGCTATGTATTCCTAAGTGGTGTAACTGAAATTCTATAGAAATCGTCTAAGCAGAGTCTTGTATCGACTTTGATGAACCACTCGGAAATAATAGCACAGTACGAGGCTTCACAAGAATGTGTTTGACTTCGACGGATGATTCACCACATCCAGTAGTCATATGGGTTTAATATCGCGCAAACCCCTCCATTATCTATGAAGATAACGCAACATGTGTTGCACAAGTACAGATGGGTTATGTGAAGAGTCCCCTCACAAAGTATATCAACCCCAACTCATTCTATGCTCATGAGTTGCAAAAGATGGGCGAAATTAAAGTACTGTATACTAAGTCATGTGAAAATCCTGCAGATTTATTCATTAAGTCACTTCCAGCGTCTAGCTTTGAAATATGCATACGTAGAATTGGAATGATGAGACTTAGAGAAGTGCAGAATTCAGGGAGAGAATCTTCACAAATTCATTACTAAAGCTTGATCACGAAGATCGAGTATCCAAAGAATAAATCCTGAATATTAAATGAAATTATGTGGATTGTACTTTTTTTTCCCTTAACGAGTTTTCCTGAAGTTTCTCGGCTAAGGTTTTTAATGATACAATTCGTGCAGCTTAGCAGAACATGTTTCATGTACTCTTTCTCCAAATTTTTTCCACTAAGTTTTTTTGGAGTTTTAACGAGGTATGGACATAAACGATGAGAGCCCATGTGGGAGTGTTAAGAAATCGGGTCCAGAACCAGGAGTTCTGGCCCAGGTGGGCACCTCATCCACCCGTAGCCTATATATAGGAGGGGGACCCTCAACCATTATACACGATCATTGAGAAGAACAATAAAGAGAAGACTGCAGCCCCCTCATATTTCTGTGTTCATCTATTATTTTGTCTTTGCGTTCTTGCATTGTTCTTACGATTCTGAGTATGTATATAAGGTAATCGCTCGGACTGAACTCGCCAGCGACGATTCCTCAACAATTCCAAATTGGAAGGAGGATTTCTAGTGACGTGTGTTGCCTGTTTAAGCCTGTTTAAGGTAGCACACGTTTGCCTCAGTGTTACTTCGATGACACTAACGGGCTTCTTTGTTTTCACGGCCTAGCTGGCCCAAGAATACTCTAACCAAATACAGGGCCTCTATATGTTACACCTACACCTTCCATTTGAGAATTTTTTTTATAAAACCCACCAGAATTAGCTAGTATACTTACTGACTACCGAGTACTGGCAGTTTCTCTCTTAGAGCCTGTTCTGAAGTGGTAGATAGAGCAAGGTATTTAGGCCTTCAAGAAAATAACGCAGCTAATTTTTTTAAATATGTAACTTGAGAATCCGTGTCCACAACAATGAACTTTGCATGTCAATCATCATGTAGCCGCCTAAAAAACCCCAGTAATATCTGGATTCGGTGAAATCATCACATCAGCGTATACTTGCTCCACTTACATGGAAGGATAGGGCATTGACAAATTGGGTGGTGAGACTTTCTTTTAGGGGAATTGGGTGGTGAGACTTTATCAGGTCAGAATAGCGTGTCATTTGATGGATCGTTGCAGTGGACTCCATGTTGTTGATCAGAGCAAGCCATAAGCTACAACCGCGGGATGTTGGATAAGGTTTGTTTGATGCAGGCAGATCCGCAGATGGCTTCATCAGTTGATCTCGTTTCTTATACAGAGCGTCCAATTCTCCATCAGAGAAGGAGAAATCAAACAACACAATTTTTCGAGGAAAAATCAAACAGTAAATGATAACTATAAATCTATAATACAGGGTACTTCACCTTTTCTGAAGGGAAGAATATTTTTTTAGTTCTTGTGGCTTGTAGCTTTGGCTATAGGCACTCTCATCCTTTTCTAAGAAACGTCGTATAGCAACAATTCGAGGAGGCAGGATCCCCACTATATTTTATATCTCTCGAATAAATTAAACTACATATACATAGCCGCCAGAGTATATATCCTCTGACAAGTCAAAGCCTAAAACCTTTTGAGTTCTGAATATTGGATTGGAATAAGTCCATTTTATACCTCAGAACTTTGGCAAGAGTTCAAAAAACACCATGAACTACAAAACCGTTCAGTTTACACCCTCGAACTACCAATACCAGATCAATTTACACCCTACGCTGATTTCATTGGTGGTTTTGGACATGTTGGCAGCCATGTCACTGGTTTTGGATGACGTGACGTCCACGTGTACCTATTTGGTTGATGTGGTGTCCATGTGCTTCTTCTTTGGCCAGACTCTTCTCCCCATTTCTCCTGGCCTCGCCTCCGGCAGCCATGGACACAACCCTGCCACTCCCGATCTTGGCGCGCGGGTCCTCCACGGCGCGGCGCAGTATCCTGCTCTCCGCGTTCAACACCTCCAGCTGCCACCTCACCAGCGAGAACCCCTTGCTGCCGCTGTGCCCCGCGCCATCCGATGCATCCGCAGTGACAATGACCGGCACTGAGGTCTGTGTTTTGCTGCCTTTCTTGTCCGCGTCGGCGCATGAAGACTACTCAATGGAGATCTTGTTCATGACCAGCAGTGGCATCTTGCAGATGGGCATGCGCGTGTCATTGCGGTCGTCGGCGAGCGCGACCTGCAGCTCCGGCGGCGCGCGTAGCCCCCAGTTGAACCGCAGGCTCGCCCTTCCCCATAGCGGGAGCACGCTCCTCGTCGTGAGCCGTATCCCGGATAGCAGCGAGCCGACCCACCACGGCGACATCCGCCGCGAGCCCATTCCCACTAAACGAGAACGCCTTGTAGCTGAGCTCGTGCTCGTGGCCATCGTCGTCGCCGTCGGAGACCTCCCCGACCTTACGGTGCGGCGGGGATGACCGGAGGGTGTGGGAGAGCGAGAAGTCACAGAAGCGGGGCTTGAGGAGGAGGAAGAAGGCGGGTAAGCCGAAGCTCGTGGGGAGGAGGTTGAACTCAACGACGAGGGAGAACGGTTTATAGTTTAAGGTAGTTTTTGGACTCTCGTCAAAGTTTAAAGGTATAAAATGGAATTATTCCTATTAGATTCTTACGCATACACGCTGCACAAATTTGTTATTGCAACATTGACCTTGCGGGGGGTTGTCGGGATCATGGAATCAAAGGCTAAAAGCTGACTTTATTCCGTGCCATCGCATATGTCAATATCACATGGTAAACCTTGGCATTCGAGTTGACCCAACTACCTTCCTTCCTGCCCGTCACAGATGATCCAACTACAATAAGCGCTGACAGGTCAGAGATGAGACAGAACCTCACCCCTCTTTGGTTCTTGCGAGAGAGAGATCTTATCTTACACTCCAACAACGAAGCAAATTAATCAAGACAACAACCTGTCCGTATAATTGTCCGACACACGCACATTAGTAGCAGATCTTGGCGGTGAAATGCATATGCATGTAGCGAGCAATGTATTGAGCCAAGTTCGGAGATTTTTTTTAATAATGGAAGGGCAAACTTCTGATCTCTGTATCATACGATGCACATAGCTATAATATATTATAAATGAACAAATCGGTTTACAAAAAGCAGACCAAGAACTAAATAACAAATAAATTGTCATGTTGTGGTCAAGATCGAACAACCGCCGCCAATGACAACCTAGCTTCTTTCAACCAACACATCCGAGCAAAGAGTCGCAACAAGATACTTGAGGGTCAAGTCATCGAAACGACGCCTCCAAGGAGGGACAGAAAACGTCGCCAGATCCAACCAATGAAGACCAGATCTAAAGTTTTCATCCCGGCGAGCAGATACTGGTGCTCTAAGACAACGCCTTCAAGAAGGACAAGCCGCTCGTCGTCTGACCCAACCAGTGAAGGTCAGATCAATACGCAGTACGTCGTTGTCGCCGGATCCAACCACTGAAGGCCAGATCAAGGGTTTTCACCTCGACGAGCAGAAACCGGTGCTCCAATACAACGCCTTCAAGAAGGACACGATGCTCATCATCTGACCCAACTAGTGAAGGCCAGATCAAAGCTCAGTACGTCGTCGTCGCTAGATCCAACCACCGAAGGCCAAATCAAAGGTATTCACCCCGGTGAGCAGATACTGGTGTTCCAAGACAACGCCTTTAAAAAGGACACGACGCTCGTCGTCTGACCCAACCAGTGAAAATCATATCAATACTTCGTACGTCGTCGTCGCTGGATCCAACCACTGAAAGCCAGATCGAGGGTTTTTACCCAGGAGAGCAGGTACCGGTGCTCCAAGACAACACCGCAATGCATCCTCGACGCCAGATCCAATCAGTTAAAGCTAGATCGCCACCACTGTCCAATGCAACCATGGACCACAGCCTAGCACAACCGCAAAGCCACGGTCGCATGTAGCCTCCATGAAAAGGAGGCCGACGGCCACCGTTGGCCACGCACCGCATCTTCACCAAAACCCACCCGGGTCTGTCTCCCATCATCCAGATCCAGCCCCAAAGCACAGATCCAGAACCAGAACCCGAATCCAGAACGGTTGTGCCACCACGCTGCATGCCAAGTTCGGAGATGACCAAGACCAACCCTATGAGTGCAAATAAGTTCATCATTTGCAAGAGTTTCGTAGAAAATAATTTAATTACAACACAGAAATCGAAGAATATAACCGTGTTCCAAACAGTGTTTCAGGGAGTTCCACCTACACAAAAGTGGTTGCATCTATCATTCTTTGCACTTAGAGATGCAAACGGAGTGGATAGTTCCCGATCATCTGTCCGAATAAATTCGAATCTTATTTGGAGCTTGAAACCGGATATCCGGGATTTTTTTTCTCAGATTTCAGATTCAGAGTTGGATAGTTTTTGCCGAATACGGAAACAGATTCGGGAAGAAGGTATGCGTCGGATTCGGAGCTATCCGGATAATTTATCGGATAGTATCTGGTAAACACTATTTTGGATATCCGGTAAACTCTAGGCCCAGCGGGTCGAAGAGAGAAATTGGCTTCTCCAATATTTAATTAATTTTTATTTTTAAAATATAGAAAATCCAAATAAGCCAAGAAAAATAGAAAATGAACTCGTAAAAATTCCATAGAATTTATAAAAATACTTTGGAACATAAGGAACTTAAATAAAATATTTTTGAATTTAATGGATGTTTGATTTATTCATATTAAATTATTTTTATTTCTAAAATTCATTTAAGCTTTGTTAAATTCGAGAAAATCATGAAAAAATTATAAAACCTTATTTTAAACAAAATATTTCAAAAACCTAAAAAAAATTAGGATGCTACAAGCTTACTACCGGTCAACGTTATGTGTATCTCTAAGTAGTTATTGATATTGGTCTGTAGGCTTTGTATATGTTGTATCTGTCTTGTTATGTAGTTGGCTAGTTATATTTTAGACATCTTTTGTACTGCTATCGCTATAACTTGCTACTACTTTAATTAGTCGTCATGATAGTGTGATGTAGTTATATGTGTGACATATATGGTTTATGTTTCGCGCAATATCCGACTAAATATTCGTGACCCAGACAATCCGTATTCGGTTCGACATGTATTCGTTCTGTATTCATGATTGAGACTATCCACATTCATATTCATATCCGGCATTATCCGTGTTCGACTCCGATTCTAAGAAAAAAAATATAAAATAGGATATAAAAGAGCGAAATCCGTCCATATCCGATCCGATTACACCTCGATGCGCACTTGCTTCGGGGAGTTCCCCGTACACAAAACTGGCTTCATATATCATTCTTTGCACTTTTGTAAGCGGTTTCGATGAACTGTTTCGTACGTACAGTAGTGTTGACTAAAGTCATTTATGGTGTAGATGTACATGAGCAGATAATGGTATCGCTACTGATCCACCTCTGGATCACTGCACGTGGCAGATGCGGTATTAAATTGCAAGTTTTGCAATTGCATGGGTCACAGCACAAATCTATTTCTTTTTTCTTTTAGATTGCAAATCTGTTTCTTGGGGCAGGTCGCACTGACTTGTCGTGTAGCATGATCCCGTCACTTGGGTCGGCATCCGCGACAAAGACAGGGTATGTGATCTGGACCTCCACAACGCCGTGAGGGCCCAACCAACTGCCAACTCCACTAGCCTGAGTAAGGTTTGCATCTGAATCCTCCGAACTGCAAAGCTAAGGCATGAAAAATGATATAGATAACTGCTATCTATAGTATTTTTTATGTTATCTATAGATAACACTAAAGACAGCTCCTACAATGAATTATTTTCAGAGGTGAAACTAGAAAATTTAGCTGATGGGTTCAGTCATTTAGCCGTAATTTTTGTTGAGCTCATTGTCTGTTTATAAGCGTCATTTGTTATCTCTAAAGAAAATTTATACTAGGCTTAGCAAGAAGTCATTGGTGTCAGCTAAACCCAATGCTACTAAGCTGGATCCGCCCCTGGTTATCTTGTTATGTGTCTCTATAGACAACTCTTTTATGTATAATGTATTTTGTTTCTTGTATTACAGTCGATTATCACATAAGAGATAGCCCAATTCTCTATGCTCCCTCTCTCTCATCCACGTCATCTAATATCCTACTTGGCAAGTCTTACAGACAGTTGACGTCACATTATTATATATGCTCTTACTAGCTCATTTTTTTTTGGTTTTTTTAACCTGATGGCCGGGTTTTAAGAAGATATAACGAAAACTGTGTTTTCTCTATTGTGTTGCTACGTGGACGGACCAGGCTCTAGTTAGTTTTATCTGAAAAAATGGTATAAATTTTTTAGAATTGTGTTGGTTTGGAACTCCGCATGTTTGTTTCCGCTCGCTTACTAACACCTTTTCCTCGTATAATCCAGTTACTAGTTTAGTTAAAAAAATATGATGTATCTATTTACCCATGGAAGACTAATGTAGCTAGTGACACTACTACAAAATAAGCTATACTAGATGTCTTATCACAGGCGACGGTTCCTTATAAACCGTCTGTGATATGTAATTATCACAGACGGTTCTATTTACAAACCGTCTGTGATAGTGCAATGTCACAGACGGTTCTTATTTCTGTGATGGCTCTCTAATTTTACCATGGCATAAAAGTTTTCTTACTCTCTGATTTTATCATGGTTGAAAGTTTTCTTACTCTTTGATTTTACTATAGCTGTGATAAAGAGATATTGTTGTTGTTCAGAACAGTTCGTGATAGCTTTTTTCACAGACCGCTTATTATCACGGACACATAAATACAGACGATTCAGAAATCGTTTGTGATGACGGTTTAGAACTGTCTGTGATGACCCTTTGTGTAGTAGTGTGATGAGTGTGACCCTCTACGCCCATTTTTGAAGGAACTTAAGTTGTCAGTGCAACTATTCCAAATACAAAAACCGACACGGCCTCCTGAGCCGCTCCAAGGGCGACTAAGGGGACGACCCCGACTTACCCACCAAAGGCCGTTGCCACCGTGCTTCCCTCCTAGCTGCTACCGGCGACGACGGCAGAGCTTTCCATCTGCAGCCTCTCCCCCTCCCTTCCCTCCCCTCTCCCAGATCCGCGCATTAGCGGCCGACGAGGAGGCTACCGCAGCAGCAGCTGAGCTTGAGTTCATGCACGCGGCGCGCGGCGGAGATGGCACAACTGGTGGTGAAGCTCCACAAGGACCACCGTGTATGCAAGTTGGGGTGCAAGATTGAGGCGCTGTAGTCACAGATCTGGGGTGTCCCCCCTCGAGATCCGTATGCCGTCGGGCATTGACGGACGGGACACGGCGATCAACGATGTCAGTGAGGTGGTTTTCACGACGTGGGGTATCGATGCGGTCGTGGGCCGATGGCACAGGGCCGGCGTTGCATCCTCCTTGTCAAATCTGGCCCAGATCTGTCCAAGCTCAGCTTCCTTCCGCTGGATCACGCTAGATCTGCCCTTCTCCTTGTCAGATCCGGCCGAGCCTGGTGGTGCTTATCACGGTTACACACGAGGTGCACACAGGGGTTGTGGTGGCTCGGCGTGGTGCTCGTTTAAACACAATGTATCTCTTCATCTCCAGTGCACCAATGTCGCTACGACTCCCAATCTATCTCTCTGTCTCCTGTGCCAACTTTAGTGCTTGTTTTATAAATAGACATCTGCTTCTGAAAGGGAATTCTCACAAACCTCCTCTTTCTTCAAACTGCTCTTATCGAAGAAACTTTTCCCCCTTGATCCCCTTTCTCCACAAACTCCAAATGGCTTCCCCTCTCATGCCGGTCGTATTGGCCTACATTGTGCTTGTCTACTCGCACCTCTCTAGTCGCAACCTGGCCTAAGTTGCGAACAAGTCTTTCGTTCGCAATGTCATCCATTCTAGGCCCTTCAATCTACCAGAGACCATAGCGGCCATCATCTGTCGATTGGAGCTCCTCCTCTGATGGACCAATGTGAGGGTCTCTGGCATCCGGCGAGTAAACCTCATCGTGGAGATCGTGCTCTGGAACTACTTGGCCCACACTGAAGATGCAACCCGAAGAGTCGAGGACGACATCCGGATGGCTGGAGAGCGGGTCAACCTCACCAAGACAGAAGAAACAAAAAAACTCTTGCAGCGAAACGAAAAACTTGGAAAGGCCAATCAACATGTCCACAGACAATCGAGTGGAGAGCGCATCCTAATATGTAAAGCCTTGGTACTCCTAAGTGAAGAACTCCTGAACAGCTTGGTACTCTTCAACTGAGTAGCAGAATTAGAAGTCGTGAGCACATAAAGTACTCAGCAAATTATAGAGAAATAGTATGCAAATAGTATTCATGCAGAGCTTGAACAAATGTTAGCTGTATGACTCTTTTGTAGAAAGCAACATTGACGGTAAATACCATAGATAGATTGAATTGCCTAATTTTAAAGATTAATAAATAAATAAATAAACAATTGCTTTGAAACAACCAGTGAATTCCCCATTCACTTCCCAAGACAAACCACTAATGTGAATTCCCCATCCACCAAACAAACATTATATTCATCAAGTGAACTTCCCATTCACACTCCGACACATTTTATAAAGAAACTCTACATCTCGTGTAAAATCCCCGGACATGTCTATAACTGAGGACACGACTATTCAAATAGATTAATTAACATTCTGTAGATGTTATACACTTTAGCCATAAGATATAACCAGTGTAGTGATCACTAATCATAACAAAACCTTTCAGAAACTTCATCTCGACAATTGACTCTCCCGTTGTGCATACTGTCACCCCAACCTCACCGCTGGTTTCATGCACACCGTTGGACCCGGAGACGATAACCTTGCCCATAGATGTGACCTTAGAAAGGGTACACACCTCCACTCATATACTACCTGAGTAGTCAAATGTGAAAACTCCATAACTTACTAAGTTAGGCCCGTCCCATCGGGCATGTGGTTGTACGATAGGTCCAGTTCAATAACACACAAGATTAAGTCCTTGACAAGTTACTCCGGCAAGTCTACCACAAAAAACCCACAATGTGTTAACCACACCCTCTGTGCACAACCGCTCGTCCGAGCGAAAATCATTTATTCAACCAAGATGAATGACATACCATGTCATGGTACACAAATTTAATAACAGTGGCTAACCACCCTGATTCTATATCTCATTAAGTTAAAATTAATCATTATTGAACATGTGATCATGAACCCACCGTAGCTAAGCTTGACTAAGCATCAATACGCTACCCATGTTGGTTATACAAATATATCCAACTAAAATTATCCATGCTAGGGTGACTAATGATTCATGGTATTCAAATAATCAATGGAGGCATAATGACAATAGCTAATAGCTAAACCCAAAGCAATTTTTTATAAAGATAGTATGCAATGATATAAAATAATATACTTTTGAAAACATAGGTTCAATATGATCAAATGCCTACAACTTGCCTTGGCTTTGGCTCTGCTCAGTTACCACACTTGGGTCTTTAAAGCCGTAAAACAGATCGTCTAACGAGAGAGAAAACAACAGACAAAGCACAAATAAATTCAAAATAAATTTAAATAAAACCCAAAAATAGTGAAACCAACTCTAAAAGAAAGAACTTAATTTTATATAAATTAAAAAATTTGAATGTACTAAATCGGAGTTCGAACGAAGGAGAACAGACGCTCGGAAGATTGGAATTGCATGAAATAATTAAAACTCGAATTTCAGGATTTACTGGAATTGTTTTTCTGAAGAAAAACAATTAATTGTGACACGCTGATGTCAGCAAAGGAATTTCAGCTGAAAAGAAAAATAAAAAGGAAATTGGAAATCTCCTAACATGTGGGACCCACACGTTAGAGGGATGGTCCACGGTGGACTGGATTCACCGAGGTTTTGGATCAGGGCTAGGGCTGAGGTGGCACACACGTGCTGACTAGACGTTGACTTGGCTAACACACAAGCGACACAGGACGTAAGGGCTGACGTGGCGCTGAGCTAGCGGGTGAGGTGTACACCACGACGGCTAAACGTCGGTGAGGCTCTAGCAAACGAAGGTTTCGGCGAACAGCGGCTCTCCGGCGACGGTGGTGGTGCACAACTGGGCAAGGACGACACGCGAACATGATGACACAGTCAAAACTTGCCAGCGATGACCATAGCGGTGGCGTCGACAAGAAGAGCATCGGAGCAGCGCGGCTTGCGACGACGACGGTGACTCGGGGCTCCTCCGGCGATTATCTTGCGCTCATTGTGAAGAACATGGCACGTCGATCTCATTGCTGGTGTCGAGGAAGGCGGTGGCTCACCGACGGCGACAGAATGCAGTGAGGAAGGCTTCGGCGGTGCTAAGCTTCAAGGGCTTGATTCAACCAGGCGACGACGTGATTCGAGAGGCGGCTCTAGTGTTTGGAGGAGGGAGGTGGTGCAGAGATTCTGACATGATCACAGGCCTTAAATAGCCACGCGATGGGGGAATCTGCATGGAGCACGACGGTGCATGATTCCAGCTCGGACACGGGAGAAAGACTCTGTGTTGAAGTCGACGACGAAGACACTGACCTCGCGAGCCCACCTGGCAGCGAGAGGAGGGGAAAGGCTGGGCTGCGGCGAAGAAAAAGGAAAGGCCTCGTGGGCTGGGCTGGGCTGGAAAGTGAAGGAGATGGGCCAAAGGAATAGAGATTCAGCCCAAAGTTTTTTGGGATTTTTAATAGCTTTTCTAATTTAGAAAAATACAGAAAATCTAAATAGCAAATATAAAAACAGTAAATGAACTCGAAAAATTCTATAAAATATTTCCAAGTGCATAGAATCCAAATAAAACAGTTTTGGAACTTATTGATGTTCAGATTTTAAGCTTTGCCTTTAACCAGAAAATTCGAATAGTTATTTTTATTTTTAAAACTTCAAAACAAACCAATATTTTGGGATGTTACAACCTGTCATCTCCCACCTCCGTTCTTCGTCTTCGTCGATCTAGCGCCATTAACGTGAGCCGAATCTCTTCAATACGGCCGTTTTCGTCCGTTTTCCATGCGTATTTGGTGCCAATCAAACCCACATTCGTTTCTGCACTCATTTCCCCGTTTCTTGTCCATTAAACCCTCTTTAAAACCCATTTTCTTCGCCGCCGCACAGGCCTAAAAACGTCACCAACATCCCCGTCGCCTCAGTGACGCCCTCGCCCTATAAAAGGCACCCTCGGCACTGCAATCTTCCCTCAATCCATTTCCACAAACCACCTCACTTCTCATCGCCTCAAGTCGCCGAAATTGTCCGTTGAAGCTTCTCCGCCGCGAGCTCTTTCTTCTCTGATTCCGTCGCCGCCGTTGACGCTCCGCCGCCACCCTCTACACCAAAAGCTTCGCAAGGACGTGTTCTACCTCGTGCGTGCGCTATTTTTGCCGGAATGCCACTAGAACGAAGCCGCCGTCGGAGCCCTAACCTCGTTGCCGCTCCTCTCCTTCGTCGTTGGCCTTTTACTCATGCTTTCTTCCTGCAAAGGTGCATACTAGAATCTCCTCGTCACCCTCTTTATTTTGGTACCACTCACCCTTGTCGCCGTAGCGCGTTGCGTCGGTGACCCAAGAAACCCGAGCACTGCTGCTCACCGGCCTAAGGTGGCTGTCACGTCCGCACCACATGGCTACTGTGTCAGCACCACGTCAGCTGTAGCAGCCTAGTCAACACCTAGTCAGCGCCAATCTGGCGCAATGCGCTAGCGCATACGAAAAACCCTATACTGTTTCGTGAGCCGAGTCCATCGTGGACCCTTGATTTTTGTGTCCTTGGTCCGTAGACCAAGGACCTACATGTCATAGACTAATTAGCTTTTCCCGTAGAAAAATAATTGAATTAAAAATAAAATCAGCCGTTGGCGTCATGCTTGTGCAATGTATAGATTTTCCTTTAGAAAAGTAATTCTTTAATTCTAAAAATTGAATTTAGGGTAATTTCTTTAGAATTTGAACTTCCGAGGACTCGTTCTCCTTCGTGCGAGCTCTGATTCCTGTTATTCAAAATCCTAAATTCATCTAAATTCATAATCTAACTATCTAAACTATTTTTTTAATTTAGAGTTCATTTGAATTATATTTTAATTTGGCTTATTTTCATGTATAGACTTCGACGACTTCGGAGAGCGAGAGTTGTGTGACAATCAGACTTTTGAGCAATGCAAGTTATAACTTTGATCATATTTGAATCCTAATAATTTAAATTATTTAAATTCTATTTTTAAATTATTATTGCATTGCTTATTTGTATTTAATTTAATTTAAATCTCTGTTTTAAATTATTATAGTTATTCGTAATTCCTTTGTATGGCCAAACTTTGACATTGAAATAGTATACCTTATCAAATTAGATGAAAAACCTAGTTGATACAATAGTATGAACTAGGAACTATTTGAAAAATATTATGCGTATACATGTTTAGACCAAAAATATTCAAATTGGGGAGTTTAGCCAAAAATATTCAATTGTGAGACTATGGTATTGTTTTACTATAGAAATTTTGTAAATGATGTTGAAAATAAAAATTAAATTAAAATTGATTTAGACTTGGGCAAAATGGATGTTAGGTTAGTGCAAGTTGATGCATAGGATCGATTCATTTCAATGATCGAGTCCAGGATTTATGGAATGTTGCCCAAGTTGATTAAGGACCGGTTTTCGAGCTGCTTCTTGCTAAGCTCCACCGTACTACCATATGTCTAGAGTGGGACAAACCTAGCTTAATAATTTGCGACATCCCTTTGTTAGTTGTGCCATTTGGTTGTGCAGGTGCTAGGTAGACATCAATTCCTACTTGGCGCAACCGCGCAAGAGGGTGACTCCCGGTGGGCTGCTAGCCCAATGGGGGTGATACCTTAGCGGGCATAACTGCTATGGGATGGAACACTGTAACGGCCTTGTGATAATCACTTCGTCGCACGCCTTCGAAAGCGTGTTATGGCCGATAGTGAAAGATGATTATCTCTTATGGGTAAAGCTGTACAACCTCTGCAGAGTATAAAATTATTCGAATAGCCATGTTTACAGTTATGGACATACTGAGCAAAGCCACTCAAAGTTAGACGTTGTTTTGATTTCAAAAGATTTTGACAAATGATCTTGGATAGTTTATCCAAATTGGGGAAATTAGGCGGTCGCCATGTGATAGGAGGGTATCCTTCACCAAATATTGTATGAAGATTATCCTACTATAAAACTTGAGAATTTATAAAATAAATTTTTGATATAGAACAACTACTTTGTAACTTAGTACGAATATTTACAAGAAAACAATACTTTATACAAATTCAACCCTATAATCCTTCCTTTGATAATTCCTTGCATGCATTATACTCTGTTATGGGTGTAACTTGTAGAGTACAATCTTTGTACTCACCCTTGCTTAAAACATTGTTGCTCAGAGGAGTACTTCTTGGACGAGGAGGATTTGGACGGCTAGGCTGCGCGCCAGACGATTGCCTATGGTGTATCGTGTGGCCTACTACTACTCGATGTTTCTGCTATACTTTTTCTTTTGGCTTCAAGCCTTTTATGTATTAAAACTTTGATTATATGAATAAATTGCGTGATATGGGCTTGTTATCATTTTGTTGAACTATGTACATTAGCTGTTCCTGAACTAGTGTGGTAAACACAGAGAATTCGGGATCCTTCAACTCTAGGGTTCGACAGGTTTCGATGTGTAAATCCAATTCCCGACAATGGGGTGGATGTGGTTTCTGCGATGCGTATGATGAGGTGAGGGGCGGCTGCAAGGAGCGGGTCGGCGCGCACGACGGTGTGCCCAGAGCAAAGTAGAGGTCGGTGATGGCGGCACAGGTAGCGAGGAGCGTGGCCACGCCTCCGTGCGTCGCAATAACCATTGTAGCATCCCGCGACGCGGCGGTGAGTGGGTGCAACATCACGCATGCGTGCTAAGCGTCGGCGTCGTCAGACCAAGGTAGTTAGGATCGCGATCCAACTCTTAGAGTCTTACGATTCTACAAACCCACGACAGCCCGTCGATCCAAGTCTTACGTCGATCCTACTCGTAGAGTCTTAGAGCAAAAAAAAAATTTTGCAATTTTTTTAGAGGCTAGGCTTTACTGATATTTTATTTTAGAGCAAAATTTGTTGATATTAATTTTTTAGAATGAAACTATAAATAAACAAGGAGCATGCAAAATATTATATCAGTGTGGTAATGCTGTTCTCTTGTAGTTCAGAACTATATCACTCATCTTGTCAGAACCATTATGCTTTTCTATTGTGTGATAAGAAGTGTTTTGCCTCTTTTTGGTAATAAGTAAGTGGTAAACCTTATAAGAATCATACAAACTTATAGTATAGATGGTAAATATGTGTATTTTTACAAATCCGTAGAATCGCCGATTCTACGATTCGATACTACGATTCGATCCTACCGGAGGCAAATCGATCCGACTCGGGATCTCGACTCTGACTACCTTGCGTCAGACTCGAGCGCGCGATAGAGGTGGGGGGTGGCCTTGTCATGGGAGGCTGGGAGGTCACCGGGGTTGAGCATCGCAATGATAGTGGAGACGGTGTCGACGACGAAAGATGCTGACATGTAGCCAATGGAGCCATCAAGCGAGTCCAGCGCCGCGACACGGGAAGCGACAGAGCCAAGGTAGAGGCGAGGGAGCAGGTCATCAGCTCAATCACCACCCTCACCCCCACCGGAAGTAGGGAGACAAGCAGGAGATGAAGGGCTAGTGGAGGCGGAAGGCTAGGGAGGAGGCGGCCACGGTGGGGAGAGGGACGAGTAGGCGGAGGCACTCCGTGAGGGTGTCGTTAGCGGGCTCGTCGGACTCTAGCAGCGGATGCATGATGCGGTGGAGGGGGAGGCAGATGTGGAGGTGGCGGGAGGGAAATGGTTGGTGTATGGAGTGTAAGGGGAAGAGAAGATAAGAAAGAATATAAAAAAAGGAAGGAGACGGAAGGGCAAAACAAACATTTCACTAGCTTTCTCTCTGCTCTTCAGCCTAAAAATGATAATTTAATAGTCTTAGTATCCTACAGTAAAGAGTCACGTAATTTTAGTATATTTTAATCAAGATAAGATTTGTAGGTATCAAATAGCTAAGATCTCAAAAGTTATGTGGCATGTGGGCAGTTTGAAAAAAAAAAAACACGACATTCAACCCCCTCACTTCCACCTTTTCCCAACCGCCCCCTCCCCTCTCGTTTCAATCTCTCTCGACTCCAGTCTCCGCACTCACGCCGCCGGTCGCCGCTCGTCGCCACGTTGCTCCTCAGTGACCGCCTCTGTCGCCCGCGAGACTCCCCCGGGAACTAGCGTCTCTCTCCCTACCCCACTGCTCGAGGAGCGCAGCCAAATTGGTGGGCCCGTTCCGTCTCCCTGGTTCGCGCCGTTCTCTGCTCCGGGCAGGTGGCGATCCCGCTCGGGGATGCGGCAGACCGAGTCGTGATGTGCGGATCGGAGCATGGACGTGATCGCCTCGCCCAGTAGGAGCTGCAGCGGTCGGTGCGGGAGCAGAGGTTGCGCAGCCTGCGGCCATGACGATTTACATAGCGCGGGAGGCTTCCAAGGTCCCGTCTCGATTTATTCGGCGATGCCTTCTACTACCGTGTGTCTTTGTGTGTGTTTTTTTGGACCTGCGAGGATTTATAATCCTTTTTGGGGTGTGTAGGTATGGAGGAAGGTGACCACGGAGACGACGGCGGAGCTGTCGCTTCTTCGCGAGAAGTGGCGGCTGCTCCTCGCCGGAGTGGTTTTTCAGGTGAGCTCCTCGGTTTATCACCCCAGTCTCCCGTCGCGTGCGTGGAATTATTAATTTCGTGCGTGCTCTGTTATTGCTAGTGGTGCGCGTTTAATAATTTTAATGCTATATTAATATGAGTACTTAACATATCAGATTTACCCCCTTTAGTAACCGTCCCTGCATTATGTGATTGTTGCTAATATTGCTTGGGATTTATTACAGTTTTTGATAATGCTGTGACCAGTCTGTATCAAGGGTGTTTTGTTTACGAGGACCATGGGTCTGTTTAATGGAACCAGCTTGCTAGATGAGACCTTTCATAGTTAGATTTGCAGGTTGTAAGTATTTGTATCAGTGTGTTCTGTTGTAGATTAGACTGCATTCTGTAGGCAGTGTTGTTGATCTTGAGAGAACGGGAGAGGAATTTTGCTTTGAAAACTGTATTGTGCCAGCCACACATCTCCCCTTTGAAGGAAAGATGTCTTGGAAACAAATTGCCTTTTTAAGTTTCGAGTGAGTAATAGATTGCTATAATCTGGTGCACTTCTGAGGAGTAGTTGCATTGTATGCTTGGCATGAATAATTCATTGGCAAGTAGTATAAGAAAAATGAGCGCGGGTAAGCACTTTGTTCAAATGTTTGTCGAGTTGGAGCTGGTTCCATTAACTGCATGGGCATTATTGTGTATGTCTTCCTTTCTGAGACATGTTAAATCTGTCCTCATTTTCTCAATTTTCCAACATCAATATAGATTCATGTTTCTTTAAAAAGTTTAGCACATCGGCCTTCAAGTCATGCATAGAATAATATTCTCTCTATATATGTTGTGAATGTTTCGGTGGCCTTTACTTTCGTCTCTGTGATTGCTTTCTTCAAACTCTCCTTTATTGTCATCAAGTTTTGCTGGTGTATTGACAAACTGCATAGGCATGCCAGAATCAGACTCCTATGATAAGACGACCTTCTTTGAGCATGCTCTACCTGTCTAACATCCATGCAAGGATCAAGGGGGGCCTCTTTCTCTATTTCAACTGTGATATTACCTCCCAAAAGGTACTTGTTCACAAAATAAAATAGTATAACAAACAATAACCTGCCTTTCTGGGCACAACAAACTTCATCTAACACTATCGAATTTCACAAAAACATTCTTCAATGCTAACCGTCTCCAGTGCTTTTGGGGTAGTGCAGGCACTCTTGACAGTCTGTAATTTGTGTCCTCTGCGATCCATCTACTCGCTCCAATCTTTGATGCCTACATTCCTTCCACATTAGTTTATATATTCTGTCTCATGAAATATTAAACAGAATATTTCCAGTGTACACTCAAGCGTTGTGATTTATGACTCTTGCTCTTTTATAATTGACAATCTAAGTAAAAAAAGGTCACTCATAGAAGACTACAATTCTTCCATTCTATTCGTAGGTCATTACTTTCATAAGCAAAGAACATAATTCTCATTATCTAATATTATTTCTTCCTTTATATGTCACAATTTTTTAGTGATGAACATTTCCTGTTTTTTCACTTTTTTTTTCTGCATTTTATTATCTCGGACTACTTATTCTACTGTTTGTCAGTTGATTAATGGATTACTTTGGATATTCATACAATGATTTTCCCTATAATTAGTATATTCATGGGCTGGCTGCTCGAGGAGTGCATTACTTGCATCGGCCTGGACCATTGCTTCAGGACCTGGGATTTATGGCCCTTCCAGTACGTGACTTACTTATCTTTTTAGTTTATTTCTATTAGTTTTATATAAATTCATTACAGCTGTTTGGTACCTTTGGTTTTTTTAGGAGATTGGGAAAGACAAAGGTTACCTTAGTGAGAGCATATTTGCTTCCATCTTCTTCTCCTTTGTTTTGGTAGGTAATTCTTTTACTCTACTACTTGTATTGACTACTGTCACCCGCCTTATTTGCATGTATTCTAATGTGTTTGTTGTTTCCATATTTTAAGTTAATACTAAGTAACTTATATAACCTGAAAAACTGTAGTATTCATGTTATAGCGTGGAATCCACAGTACGGGACTGCAACAACACCGTGCGTAAACAACACGTGTGGTACTGTAGTATTAGGATTAGGAAAGGATTACCTTCCCCAATAAGAATATCTATTTTCCTAAATAGTTAATTAGTTTCCTTATATAGGGATTAGTTAATTGGGAAAGTTATCTATTAGTTAGGAAGGTTGTCTATTAGTTAGGAATGTTATCTATTAGTTGAAAGGTCATCTATTAGAATGATTTTATCCATAATTATTAGAAGAGCCCTCTATATAAAGAGGCTTATTGTAATCGTTGGTGTTAATCAAGAAAGAAAGAACAAAGCCATTCTAAGTCTTAGTTTCCCCTCTCCCCCTGCCATGCCGCCGTCGCCTGGCCATCCTCCCGGCGGTGTTTACCCCTATAATCTAAGAATCATAACAATTTGGTATCAGAGCCAATCGTCGCCCTTTTCACCATGATGGGCAACGAGGGTTTATATTCCGATGCCGAAGAACTAAGGCCATGAGGGGCCTCTACACTGAGCTTCGCTCAGGAATCCAAGAGTGCATGAGGCTCACGATGGAGCTCAAGGCGGAATTCATGAAAGCGAAGAGGCAGTGTACCGCTGTGCTGGTCGTGCCACCACAACCGGCGACACCTCCACTCATGGCCACGCCTCAGCATCACATCTGGAGGTGGCTGAGGTGCTGTCGGTGTCGACCACGCTGCCAACACCCTTGGCTCCACCACCAGTGCTACTTGTTCCACCGCCGGAGACACTTCCAACACCACTGGTGACGCCTCCACTACAAGTAGCGCTGCCACCGTTGGTGCCCTCGACAGGGAGGAAGATCGTCGCGGTTTCGCGGTCTTCTCCTTGTTGTCGACCAACGTCATTCCTACAGAGGTGCAAAACACGACAGATGCCTTGTAGGGGATTGCGACGCTGTCACGTCTCTCCCAACACCGTCGCGCTCCGTGATAGGAAGGGTGTTGCTGTTGCCCCACGCCGGCTGCCCATGGCCCCGACGACTCCTGTGACATCAAACCACGTCAAGGGGTTGTTGTCTATTGGAGGTTCGTTGCTCCTTGTCCATGTGACGCGAAGTCATCATCGCACCCTTTCGTTGATATGGGGATGTGAACGTCTTAGTCCGTGGCCGTCACCTAACAGCTCGAGGACGAGACGACCACGCCACCTGACAGCTCGAGGACGAGACGAGCTGTCTCGCTGAGAGGGGTGTAATGTTATAGCGTGGAATCCATGACACAGGACTACAACAACACCGTGCGTGAACAGTATGCATGACACTGTAGCAATGCCGTTTGTGAACAGTACTCGGGTACTGTATCGTTAGGATTAGGAAAGAATTACTTTCTCCAATAAGAATATCTATTTCCCTAAATAGTTGATTAGTTTCCTTATATAGAGATTAGTTAATTGGGAAAATTATCTATTAGTTAAGAATGTCATCTATTAGTTAGGAAGGTCTTCTATTAGAATAATCTTATTCATAATTGTTAGAAGAGTTCTCTATATAAGGAGGTCTATTGTAATCGTTGGTGTTAAGCAAGAAAGAAAGAACAAAGTCATTCTCAGTCTTAGTTTCCCCTCCCTCTGGCCACGCCGTCGCCGTCCGGTCGTCCTTCCGGCGGTGTTTACCTCTATGATCTAAGAATCATAGCAATTCAGATGTTATCTCTTGAGTTTGGTATCTTTAATACCAACAAAACATTAGCATTAGGTGCCGTTTGTTATCATTCTCTTTTGAGAGGAGAAAGCAGTCAAAATGCTTCGTGATCATGACATTTATAGTTCTTCCTTTCTTTCAGGCATCTATTACGGCTTTCTCCCTTTTTTTGTGCTGCTGCTTATCAAGCTGGGTCTTACAATAATCGTGACATTATCTTTATGTGCAGTGGACTTTTAATCCTTTTATTTATCATAACAAACGTTTCTACACTGTCCTAATCTGGCGCAGGGTGCTCGCTTTTTTAGTTGTGAGTGCACCCTCCTATATTTTTCCTCTATTCTATATAATATTATGCATGCCCTGGGAAGTAACTGAATATTACTTCTCCAGGCTTCACAGGTTTTAAGGATCATTACATTCTATTCCACCCAGCTTCCGGGTCCAAATTATCACTGTCGTGAGGTAACCTTTTTCACTTTAGCCAATTTTTTGCATGTGCTCTTGCTCTGCACTATGTCTTGTGAAAACCTGTCATTCAGTCATCTCCGGAGTCATGTATAGTTCTGCCTTTATAGGGCTCAAAAATGGCCACTCTTCCACCACCCAATAATGTACTTGAAGTGCTCCTGATTAACTGTAAGTTTCTTTTGTTGGTTTGACAAATTGTGTAAGGTATTATGCCTGACTGTTCAGAATTCGTATTGTTCTTTGCAGTTCCTCGTGGACTACTTTTTGGTTGTGGCGATCTGATATTTTCGTCGCACATGATTTTTACTCTTGTTTTCGTTCGAACATACAACAAATATGGCTCGAAAAGGTATTGTTGTTTTACCAAAAATTTTTACTTGAACTTTATCAAGCTCTGACTGGTAACAACCTGCGGGTATTCTTGATTTGAAATTTATCTGTCGGGCCTTGTATTACAGGTTTATTAAGCTCCTTGCCTGGTTCATGGCTATAATTCAGAGTCTTCTTATAATTGCTTCTCGCAAGCACTACACTGTGGATGTCGTTGTTGCTTGGTATGGTAAATTCTGTTTCACCTATCAGTTAATTGGCCACTACCTTTCTTTTGACAGTTCTTTTTCCTTGCAGGTATACCGTTAATTTAGCTGTATTCTTCGTTGACAGCAAGCTTCCAGGTACTGTTTTTATGTCACATTTGTGATTTGTACGTCCCTACGAGGCTTTCTATGGTAGGCACTTTGTAACAGGCTTTGTTGACATTTTCTGCAGAAATGCCGGAACGTACGAACGGATTACCCTTGCTTCCATTGAGTACCAGAGAAAAAGATAGCAGGTTGAAGGAGGGGAGAGACAGCAGACTGAAGGATGAGTTCCATCAGTTGTTAAACGGAAACCATGTGGATCCTACTGATCGGGTATTGTAGAGCTTTTACCAATAAATTATCTTTACTAGTATTTGGGACTTGTTAATAGCTATCTATGTGCCAACCCTCTTTATGCTTTCTTAAACTTACGTAGATTGATACTCTACAGTTTAACGCAGCATTACAATAATGACGCTTGAATTTAGTTTGATTACAACAAAACCTTTTGTGGGGATCTATTAGTTTAGTTACAACAAAACCTCGATCTAGCTAGCTTCTGGGCATCTAGGCATGCCGGTACAAACCGTCCTTGTTTGTGCCCTACTATTTTGCACTTTCCCTGACGTGTCTGTTTCTGATGATCTGATCATTTCAGCGACAGCGGGCGCAGATGAACGGGAGGCACGACGAAAACATCAATCACACCAGTCACGGCACGCTCTCCGACGCCACTGCCAATGGTACATGAGCGGCATCCGCTTTCCACCGGGAGTTGTCTTCGTGCCCAAGGAGAATCCTCTGGGAGTGAGGAAAACCGCCCGGCCCGTCTGCATCTTGAAGGCATTGAAGATTGCAGCCCCCGCAACATACACATGGTCACATGTGAATAAACGGGAGCAGGTGCTCCAGTAGTGCTAGACTGTGCAAGAACCAGAACCTCGCGGCGTTCCTCGGGTCGCCGTTCCAGTTTTGAATCCTTCATTGCGACGGCCTTTCTCACTCAGAACGGCACCAAAAATTTGTTCTCGATGTACATATCGATCAGCGTAATCTTATGATCCATTCATGCGTCCGTATCGGTTCCTCACCTGCTGGCAGTTCCTTGGTGGTGCCAATGGCTTGCCCGCTTGTTAGCCTGGGCTGATGAGTGCACGCGATGGTACGCGCAGCGATGCGTGCGACAGCGGGGAGACCTGAAGCACGCGCCTGTGTTACGTCCCGTATACGGCGGCGACGTACGGGCGGCGCATGCAGGCGCAGCACATGTGATGCGCAGTTCTGTAGTAGCGTAACGGCAAAAGCCGTGCTACGCGTGCACGCAGCAGCTGCAGGCCCGTCCCTCGAGTGCCATCGAGCGCGCGCCGTGCAGGTCGACTTTTTTCGAAGTGAAGGCAATTTTGGCCTCCGGTTTGCCAAAATTTCAAATCTAGCCTATCTATCTCTTAAATTCTATTTCCAACCCCTTTCTCCGACGTGCTGCGTCAGGGGGGCATAGCAGCGACGCGCTCTGCTGCACCCCACGCCCACTTGCTGCAGCCCCGCCTCGCTTTGCATGCTGCCCTGCTGTGGCCCTGCCTTGCTTTGCATGCTGTCCTGCTGTGTCCGTGAGGCGTAGCACCTTCCTTACTGTTGCGGCCTGCGGGCGTAGTTACTGCGTGCTGCGGGCCTTGGGCATAGGAAGGCCTGCTGCGGCCACACGACGCAGCAGGGGGCTATAAATGGAATTTAGGGGATAGGAGGGGCTATATTTGGAATTTTGGTGAACCAGGGGTCAATAGTGCCCAAAATCCAACTTTTCTCTAGGCTGCTTTGCGACCATATCGACCTATTGGGTTCGGGCTTGCGTTGAGCACTTGAGCGTCATTGTCGTCGAAGCGATTTTTCTTCGCAGGTTCAGCCGACTTCGCAAAACGGCACTATTAGTACCAATCAAATAGGGAAATTTTGTTTCGTGCCACTGAAAATGTCTGCAATTTTGGTTATGCCATCAATAATATGTGGATTTCGTTGTTTCCACTCAAAATTTTGTGACCATATCATTTTTGCCACTACCATAAGTGTTTATTAGTTTGAGTGTTACAATAGATCGTTTGACCATTGCCTTGCAATTTAGAAATTTGAAACATTTTCCTTGGGTCAAGAATTTGGATTTGCAAAAATCTACAAGCTAATCATGTGCAAATCAATTCCCAAACCTGAATTCAAATTCAAATCAAATCCTGAAATTCCAAATAAAAATTCAAACTAGTTTCTTCTCTCTCTCTTTCTCTCTCAGGCCGCATTTCTCCGCCGGCCCAGCCTCACCCCTCAACCCGCGGCCCGTCCCCATGCGCATCTGGCCCAGTGCGCCGTCGCCTCTCTTCTCTCTTCCCCCTCGTGGCCCGCGCGCACCCACGGCCCAGTCGAGCTAAGGCTTGTCCACATGCGTTGCGTCCGCTAGCCCAGCCCCGCTCACTCTCTCTCCCTTGCCTGCGTTCTCTAACAAGTGGGCCCTGACCCCACCTATCAGGCCGCACGGGAGAAGCACTGTGCTTCTTCCGCCGTGTACCAGCTCGCCTCGCCCTCTCGCCCGTTGCGCTGTATGCACATGCCACGCGAGCTACAACTTTGTCAAACCCTGTGCCTCAAGCCTCTCGCCCTCTCTCGCACTGCCGTGACCTTGTCACCTCACGAGTGTTCCAGATCACTCTCACACCCGAGCTACCGTGTCGTCGAGTTCATCTCGCAGCAACTCCTCGCTATTTAAGACGTGGCCAAGCACGTCATCTTGGTCGACAGCCTCTCCTCTACGTTTGCCCCCACTCCCCCCTTCTTTGCCTTGGGTGAAGAAGAAAGCAAGTTGCGCCGGTCGTCTTCCCCAATTTCAGCTGCCAGCTCCGCTCGTTGATTTCCGCTGTTGTGGTGAGTCGCCGCCTTAGTTATCTCACGCATCTTGGCCACCTCGACCTCCTCTCTATAATGTGCATCTTCTTTATCCTTGTCGTGCCCTAGAGCCACCAGAGCGCCTTCATCCCCGTCATCGGCCCGGAGCACGCCAACCTACCACGCCACACTCGATCTCCATCCTCACTCGACTTCCAGGTAAGCCCTTCCATTCCAGTACATTCTAGCACATTGCAAACTTGGTAGGCTAGTCAATGAACCACCTAGTCGGCCTTAGCGTTGCCGCACTGCTGCAAGTCACCGTGGAGAGCTTTGTGTGTCGCTTCTCCTTGAGCATCGATAGCACTGTTAGCTTCACTTTGGCATGTAGAAGGTAGTTTGAGATTTAGTTGCCAAGTTTTAAGTCATGTAGATTAGTTGCCCAGGTTCACAGTTGTGCCGTCGTCGTCCGCTCTGTCGCCTCGAACCATCTCCCGCTGCGTCGTTGCCACCATTAGGGTTGCCTTGGACGCTACAACAAATTTTGGGGGTCGCGGGTGGTCACCGGAGCCCCCTTCGCCGGAGCCGAGCTTGCCCAGCACCCAGCTATGGTAGCTCTGTCTGCTCCTCTACTCCGAGAGGAAGACGACGCCAAAGAGTCGCAGGTGTGTGGGCCCGAGATGATTAGGTTAGCTGTACTTAGTAGTTAATGTCAGTATGACATGTGGGCCTGATGTAATTAGAAAAGCTAATTAAGTCATAGTTTAACGTATTTGTGTATGACATGCAGGCCCCATCATTTAAAACCCATTGTATAGAAATTAAAACCCCAGCTGGACCCCACCTATCAGCCACAGAAGATTTTCTTAAGAAATTTAATTAAAAAAGAAAATGTAAATCTGACCGTACTCACCTGTCATGGATTTTAGATTTTCTGGAATTTCCTCTTGGCTCAAACTTTAGAGTGCTTGTTCTCCCTCTTTTTAAATAGAAATAACTTTATTTTTGTTTCTAAATTCAAAAGTTTTCCAACATTACTAAAATCATTTATTTATTTGAATTAATTTGTGTTCATGCATATTTATTCAAAGCCGTCGTTTATGCCTAAATAGATTCCATTGTCACCGAAGACTTCGCCATTGCTTCAGGAAAAGATCAAGACCAAGTAATATCCACTGTTGAGCAAGGCAAGTCCTTACAATTGATCATGTTGAACCTACTTTTCAAATCCAAATTACCTTTCTTTAAAGTACCTGATGAGGATTCAATAATCCTTAATTAATAAAAGTAATTATCTGTAATATTTAATATGGATAATGCTATCCTTGATAGCTATCAAAGATACCCAGGTCGTTAGAATCTACCACGATCAGGGATGATTACGACCACTTTATGGCCGTAAGGTCTATCGCGACAACCCTATGCTCATAAGATCTGCTACGACCACCTTATGGTCGTAAGGTTTGCTATATTTGATAAAACCCACAGACATGTGGACCCTATCGACTAAGGACTCTGTATACTACACTTATTCACGCGTGGTAGTTAATACATGTGTTGTTTACTTCTGACATAACCGCACGTAGTTCTCTCTGTCTTTGGCATAACCACATGGCGAACGTCCAGGAGGATGTCTCTCTGACAAAAACCATTATTAATGTGCGTATTCAAGCAATCGTCAAGGCGCCTCCTAACACTCAGCAGCAACAACCCCTTTGGAGGCTATATAAAGAGTAATGCTAGTAGAGAGAAGAGGGTGATTGATTCAAGACCCAGAGATTTGAAACACATACAAGCCATTAGACTTATTTTCAGTGGTTTGTTCCATTCTATAAACACATCAATACAAGAACACAAGAATGGGGTTATTATTCTCTCCGAAAAAGGCCTAAACCTATCTAAAAAAACCCTATCTCTTCTTGTGTGATCTCGAGTACCGTGTTCCCAACATTTATATCATAAGATCGATAGTAAAACATCGACAATATCACTTGCATGCTTACTATTATTTATGAAACACCATGTTAAATGTTGATACCTAGCTATGCCAAATGTTGTTATTGCTATTCCCTTCCTTGATTGTTGATAATATGTTTACCTTGTCATCCTAGGCTAATTATTATATTAATCAATTGCCCTTGGTTAATCAATAATGACTATTGGTTGTGCTTAGACCCTGCTTAGCAGTTAAATTAAAAATGACACAGACATTGCCATAATAATATATGGGATATAATTTGAATCGCAGTGTGGTGACGTGGGTTAGTTACCACTGGAAATAGGATAATGTTATATAAAATGGTGGAGACTTAGGCGAGTGGATGATATGAGATCGTGCAGAGGCATGCATGAGAGTTGAGTTCGTGGATTGTCTCACCTGAGTCGATTAAGGACCGAATCATGTGCCGTGTTTCTAAACTAATAACCGTGCAACCACAACTCTACTATGGGATAGACCTGGCCAATTACTTTGCTCAGTTTTTGGCATAACCTCCACGCATAGTAGTAGGTGAATCTCTATACGGTTTCTATCATGGAAAATTTGTAAATACGATTTCTATCATTGAAAAGGGTGGAAGACTCCCTCACAACGGAGGGTGCCTCATTAAAAATGCGTCCCGTAATGGAGCATTCTGGGGGTGCCTCGTAACAGCCACTTTCTAAGTGTTGAGGTGTTCCCCACCAGAGCGGGCTGAGTGTCGGGACTAGGTATTGGAAAAGTCTTGTTATGATCGTCTCGGCCGTACGCCCAAGGAAGCGTGTCATTGTCGACATTATGAGTTGATCATATCTTATGGGTAAATTTGCACAACCTTTGTAGAGTGTATAATCTATTCGAATAGTTGTGTCATCGGTTATGGGCATTGTTAAGAAAGCCACACTTGGTTAGTTTTAATAAAATTTGGAATGAGGACATGTTAACGTAAAAATGGTTGTAGTGATGATATGGACATAGGTGAATGGGACCTCATGAGTAGTAATAGGAGGATGGAACCTTCTTTATGATAAAATTTGCTTACAAACAACACATTTGTTTGAAGTTAAAATGCCTAGGTCATAGGTTTGAAAAATAATTATAGTATTTGAGTAAAACCTGTTTTGTGCTAGAATAACCATAAGACTTCTCCTTTGGAAAGCTTTGCATATATATAATTGCATTGGGTGTGAGGACTTGGTGAGTACCTTTGTACTCATTGTTGCTCAAATATGCGGATTTAGACTACGAGACTGAAGACCCGATGTATGGACACTTCTACGCGGTCAGCTTCAGAACTGAAGACGACGGCGATAACTAGGTCGTAGCATGGAGGCCCGGTGTATGGATACATCCATACATGGAAGCCCCTTTTGGTTTACTTATCTTCCGCTGGTTTATACTATTTTGAACTCGATAGCCTATCGGCCCGTTATGTAAGAATTTGGCCTTACGGCTTGTTTCCGGCTGTTATTGTAATATTAAGTACTCTTTTATTTCAACACATGTATGAATGTGATGTTCACCGATATTGTACTATGTGAGTTAGCTACTGATAATGGGACTAGCTCAGTATACACAGAGAGTCTAGATGCAAACCCGAGCTCGACAGCAATGGAGTGGGGGACCTAGGGTGTGAGACCCGGGAGTAACACCCCCAAATCCTCTGTTTATTTCTGAACTAGTCCTATGATCAATAGTTAGTTCACACAGTAAACAAATATGGTACATCCATAAATCGCACAACTTTATTATTAAATATCAGAGTTCGTTACAAGAAAGACTTACAAGCCAATAATAGAAACAACAGCGGAAGACAAAGAAGAAGTAGTAGAACCCAGCTAATCTGCCACAGACAATCGACTGGGGTAGCGGCCTAGTCGTCGAGATCCACACCAGCAGTGAAGTCCTTCTCCTCTGAAATTTATTTGCATTATGCAAGGGTGAGCACAAACAACTATGCTTCGCAAGTTACACCCATAACAGAGTTAATGCATGCATGGATATTATCAAAGGAATACTTATAGGATTATTTGTGCAAAAGCAATATTTGGCATTTTAAATACAATACTAAGTTCAAAAGCAGTTACACTATATCTAAAATCAAATTTTATTTTTAATCATCAATTCTTGAGTGTAGGATAAACCTCCATACACAAAATGGTGAAGGACTAACCCCCTCACACCAAGCTTTCTGCATAATTTTTTCCACATGGAATAAACAATCATTTTTATCAAAATATTTTAAAAACAAAACCATAGTCTAATCCACGAAAGGCTTTGCTCAGTATGTCCATGACCGTCTGTTCGTTGCGTGCATTCTGGACATGCTGGAAAACGTTTCACAGGAAGAAAGGAGGAGAGAGAAAGAGGGAAAAAGAAAGGAAAGGAAAGAAAGAAAAGGTAAAGAAGGGAAAGGGAAAGGGAAAAAAATAAAGAAGAAAACGGAAATAAAATAAATTTCAGCCTGGAATTGAAATGAAATTTTTAGAATTTTCATTTCGGAGAAAATTCGAATGCAAATTTGAATTTTGAAATTCCGCTAAGATTTGAATTAGAGATGAATTCAAAACGAGAATTTGAATCCAGGATTGGTCACAACTATATTTGGTTTTAGAACAAGGTTTTGAATTGAAACTCAGATTTTGGATAGGTGAACCAGATCAATCCATCCGGGTTGAACTCATCCAACGAACGAGAATATTCGCGGGAGATGCTGCATCGCGTGGGGAGTCCGGCCGAGATGCTTCAAGGATAAATAGAGAATAAAATTATAAGACCAAAATAACTTGGTTCAACTCATTTGGAGTTCAGAAACATTTTCTATGAATTTTCAAAGTTAAAAGCATTTTTAGTGTGAAAATAATTTGGTTAAGGATTAATTTCCAAAAACTATATTTTCTGGGCCACAGACAAGTTTGAAACCTATTTTAAAATAAATTTCATTTAAAATGAAAAATATCATAATTGGTTTCACATGATTTGGAGTTGAGATGAATTAGATCTGAATTTTTGAAGTCAAAAGAATTTTCAGCGAAAAAAATAAAAATAAAAATGTTTGGACAGTCCGAACGACCACAAAGTTACTGTTGAGACAGTCTAATCGGATTTTTTATTTTTGAAATTTAGAAAAATGCAATAAATCAAATAGATTTTTTAGAAAATAACAAATAGAGTTCAAAAATTCTAGAACAATTCACAAAATTCCTAGAATTATTTTAAACTTAATAAAAATACTTTCAACTTAAATTTGGTTTTTATTTTTGTACAATAATTATTTTTATTTTCTAGAAAATAGGATTTTTTTAAATACCAGAAAATTCTAGAAATTAATTAATTTTTTTTTCACCTTAAATACAAGAAAATCCAATAAATTTTATTTTTGACTTTAAAACCAAGAAATTAAATAATTGATTTTTTTATTTTAAAAAGAAAACTCTTTTTAAATTACAGAAAATCAAGAAAATTCTTTGATAGCCAGAAAATTCAATAAAATAATAACTTTATTAATTTTTATTTTGGTAATAGTACTTTGGGATGTTACATAGGGAAGGGTTCAATTTGGGAGGAGGAAGAATTGAGACGACGAATTTGGAAAAGGGGCAGAAAAGGGGATCGACGAGATTGGAGAGCATCGTGAGCGATAATGGCGACGACGGTGTGGAAGTAACCTGCTCCAACAAATCTAGTCCACTTATAGGCTACACTCCCTCCCCTCATTCCATTTTTGGGTCACCACCGCCTCAATGGTCACCGCTCACTGCAAACAAACTCCATAGAGTGCTTCTCTGCTCTCCATTTCCTCTCAAAGGCAAACACAAAATAAAAAAGCAAGAGTACAACGATCAATTTGTAAGCCCTGCTAGGTTAACAAGGTGTTGACTGACAGTAGTGGTAAAAACGATATGGACACAAAATTTTGAGTGGCAAAGACAAAATGCGCATAATCTTCATGGCATAACCAAAATTGCACACATTTCAGTGCCAAGAACATAGTTTTTCCAATCAAATCTAAAAAATATTAGTATATTTTAGAAAATGGATACTCTCTCATAACTTTCATAGCATTGAATAAGCCTTGTGGTACTATGATGTAATGAATTATATTGCTGATTAATATTTTTCATGAGGCACTTTGGCGCATTGGAACTAGGGGTCTGTTTAGAATGCATGGAATTGAATTAGTTCATGTGTTCCAAACGGAGCTTAAATCCTGAGAATTCTAAAAAATTATGTCACAGATTGCTGTGAATTTCTACGGTCTTCGTTAGATTAAAGAGAACACGTGAGATTTGCCTTGCTGCTGTAGCATTTTAGCATCATGAATATTGCAGCACGAATACTGTAGCAATCGATAGTTAGCTTTAGCATTCTAATCAAATTTGGGCACAAGGCCTAAGTGGCACCGTAGCAACAGTGATTTTTATTCACCGCCACAGAGGATCCATTTGCTCAAACATACAGTACACTAACCTACTAGTGCTTAGAAATCAAACACATGAACCACCTCTTATAGGTGTGGTGAAGTCTGGGTATATGACTCCGTCCACCAGAAATAGTATACTAACCTACTAGTGCTTAGAAATTAAACACATGAATCACCTCTTGGTGGTGTGGTGAAGTTGTAGGTATACGACTGCCCACCAGAGCGGTGGTGTGGTGAAGTTGTGGGTATAAGACTTTGCCCATCAGAGTTAAAATCATGATACCCACCTTTATGCACACACGAGTACACTTTCAACAACAATTTTGTGAGGCCACAAATTTATCTCTGGCCTCTGTCTTTTTATATGTGTGCTAAGAGCACACACGCACCTGTGCATGTGGTGAGTGATGGGATGTGTGTGTGTCTTTCTTGTAATAAAAAAAACTGCATTAGAGCGTGTACAATAGTGCGATTTCAACTGTCTATAGGTCTTACCATGTAGAACACTAGATGATGTGGATGAGAGAGAGGAGTATAGAGAATTGGGCCATCTTTCATACAGTAGTCGACTGTAACATGAGAACATGACACATTATACATGGATGAGCTGTCTATAGAGATATGTAAAAAAATAATTCATTGTAGAAACTGTCTTTAGTGCCATCTATAGATGACATGAAATGATACTATAGACAACAGTTGTCTATACCATTGTACATGTCCTTAATCTACAACATTTCAGTTATTACAATAATTCAATTGGATTTATAGCTAAGTCTACTTGCAGCATAGTACTCCTTGAAGAAGAACGATCCGTTGTACGTTCCCAAGTATCGGGCAATTTTTGTGTGTTCCTGCAACGCAGAGAATTGATGATGAGGACATCAACCCTAAGGATGTAACCACTTCGACCCGCTGCACTGCATCCTGTACTTCACTCACGTCTTCTCCAATAGGACTTTTGGCTATTGCAATGCCATATTCCCCAATTGAACCGAGCTAGTTCTACTCCTACGAGCCGAGCTACATCTATATACCATGGTGCTCTACATGCCATGGTGCTGCGTCACCAATTGTTGGCCCACGGGCTATGTGATGTATTGGTCGATTATATGGAGTTGGGCCTAGCCCATGTCTCTTGGTCGCACTTCCCTAGGGCTGCCACCCTCTGGGCCGACCAAACCCTAGGTCCATACGGTGGTCGGGTACTGTCCATGTGGTATTGTTCATGTGTGAACAGTGTCGCCGCCCCTTTCTTCCCCTCTATTTGAGATGACCGCACCCCTCTAGTTTCCTTGGGTTTTGTTAGAATGAAGTTTAGTTTTGCTACTTTATGCTTTGTCCTCTTGTTCGACGAGATCAACAACGACATTATCTTTGGAACCCCATTTATCAATACAATTTTAATTCCTATTCGTAATTTTAGATTGCTTATTTATCGTGTTATTTCTTGTTCTTCAATTGCATGCAGGAATAGACATTCGTGGTCAGATCGATCGTGCTTCTAGCAAGATTGATAACAATCAAGGAGTTGGTTCAGCGATTGCAGGCATATTGGTCGTGTGCGATTGGTAGCTGAAATGTGAGAGTCGTCTCCACTCAAATCAAATTATCCATCTCACCGAAAGATCAGGACACCCATTGTCACATCAGGTGGTATCAGAGCTACAGTTTATCGGTGAGATTTTTTTTGTTTTACCTACAGTCCACGAAAATAAAAAAGAGGGTTAGTTCATCCTGTCCAAACCAATATGTGCCTTTGCCATTTTTATTTTTGGTTTTGCATTGTTGAATTATTGGTTGCATCGTTGTGTCTAGTTGTTGATTTTTAGTTCTAGTTGGAGTCTAGTTTTTCTTTGTCTAGTTTGCATCTTCATCCTTTCTGTTGCCGTGACAACCACATCACACTCCATCTCCTGCCGCGACAACTCCAGCGCTACCATCTCCCACTGTGAAAACTCCAACGCTGCCATCTCCCACCGCGGCTTGATCTCGCTGCCACGGCAAGCAACATCCTCCTGCCGCCGCTACCCATCATCTACCGCAGCAACCGAAACGCAGCTAAATCCCCTGCCGTAGCATACTACTTCAAGCCCGCCGCCAGTTTGGAAACCCTAGTGCCAAGTTGATTTCGGTTTGTTCAAGAAGAAGAAAGAAGAAAAAAATAGGGTTTCGGTTTCTAATAGTTCTCAGAGGTAGGGGAAAAAAAGAGATAGAAGAAGAAAAAAGAGAGAAAAAACAAAAGAAAAAAAACAAAAGAGAGCCCACCTTTCCGAAAATTGGAAAGCGCATCAAACCTTCGCCAAAACCAGTGAAATTGGTAGAGTCCTTCTACATATAGCCACAAGCTTTCACAAAAAAATTCAACAAGTTTAGCCAATGAGATTGAAAGATATAGCCGATTCAATTTGACCCCGCGACGAATTTGAGTCTGAGTGGATTCCGTTTCCGAGACACCTTCAGTAAAACGGGCATAACTTTTGCATACGATGTCCGAATTCGACGTTCTCAGACTCGTCTAAAAGATAACGACGAGGCGCATCCAATAAAATTGACTCGCTTGTGTTAGTTGCCCTCTAAGACTCCCAAAATCAGCCATCTTCAGTACCGAATTTGGGTCGCAAGTTTTTGGTTTCTGTTATTGCCATTTCTTTCAGTCTTCCCTTTGGAATTTGGGGTTCGCCTCAACTGCAAAATTGTAGATATCATCGAAACCTTTCAAATAAGAATATATAAGCCATATAAAACTTTGTTTTTTTTTATCTTTGGAGATTAGCTGTTGTTTTTGCTTAAACTAGAGGGTTGTTTACGTTGCACGTTATTGCGTCTTTGTGTTCTACATCGTGTGAACAATCTTGTACCCCTATACAGAAGTTTGAGTAGTTGGCTAGCGTCTCTCCTAGTACTTGGTGTGAGATTTTCCTTTGCTTACATCAGGTCACATTGATCTTTGCATGTGCGTACATACACTTCTCTTGATAGACTTTGATTAGGCGAGGATCAGCAACTTTGACTAGTACTTTGAATAATTTTTCAACTTGCATTTACTGATTTAATTGTTGCTAATCCTTGCTACCATACTGAAGCCTATCCTAGCTCCACCTTCTACCGTCGTACAGGTCCAGTTGCTTGCAATCGCTTTGTCAATCTTTGGAGAGCGTTTGACACCAACACTAGTTGTCGGTCATCACTTGTTTTGCTTGGTAAGAACTGGTAATAACTCGGTATAAGCTTGAGTGTGAGCGACTTTTGAACTTCCAGCATCTAGTAGTTGATAGGGACATATACAGTTATTTGTTCTTTATTTTCTACTAACAATAGTAGGGTTACGCGGATCTACATATGGTGAGAACAACAACTATCACTCTTTGGAGCATGAGGACGAAGGTCCTCTCACACCTCGCACGAGAGGGATCATGTGGCGCTTTGAGCACTCGCTTGGTGAGAGCATTCGCAATGCCTTGGATAGGATCAACGACAATTTCGTAGCGCTCCTCTCACGCGTTGAGCTCCTTGAACGTTGGCCACTTGTTGAAACCACGGCCCAGGATGAGCCAAGGGTAGAGGACCCTCCTGCTCGCCGCACACCACGTGCTGCTCGCTCTTGGGCAGATGAGGTTGAAGATGAAGACATGAACAACTACACTGCTGATACAGAAACAAATGGAGTCAATGTTCACAATGATCATAACCATTGTCGGCTTCATCACAATCGTCAAGGTATGGGAAGAAATCAATGTGAGATACGTAACCATAATGATGCATTTGGTAAAATTAAATTCATTATGCCTTCTTTTGCTGGAAAATGTGATCTGGTGTGTATCTCACATGGGAGTTAACTATAGAATAAAAATTTGCGTGTCATGAATTCCCTAAAGATAAGAAAGTTAGAGCTACTACTAGTGAGTTTTCTGATTTTGCATCTATTTGGTGGAGTGAATATGGTCGTACTAATCAGAACATACCTAGAACATGGAATTCTTTGAAGAAAGCAATAAGACATAGGTTTGTACCTTTATATTATTATCGTGATTTGCTTAATAAATTACATCGCTTAAAACAAGGTAGTAGTTCTGTAGAGGACTATTATTAAGAATTGCAAACTGGTTTGTTGCGTTGTGGTTTAAAAGAAACTGAAGATGATAAGATGGCTAGATTTAAACTATGAAATTCAGGATATTTAAGATTATAAAGAGTATAATTCTATCACCCGTTTGTTCCATCTTGCTTGTAAAGATGAAAGAGAAGTGCAGGGTCGCCAATCTCGCTCTAGGGGTAATTTTGGAGGATCTTTTGCAGGTCGGCCAAGTCAGCAATAACACATAACACCTTCCTCCACTTCTGGTCGAGATGCACCCTCCTCAAGCCCTGCGTCCCCTGCTGCTCCTTCCACTCTTGCACATGTCCTTGATGCAAGCAAATCAGTAAAGGTACAAATTCCTACAAAAAGTGCTTCTTCTATTGCTTCCACAGGGAGATCTAGAGATGTACAATGTCACCGTTGCAAAGGATTTGAGCACTTGATGCGCGATTGTCCAAGGCAGCAAGCTTTACTTATCAAGGACAATGGTGATTACACTTCAGCTAGCGATATCGAGGAAGAATATGTTTTGGATGCAGCTAACAATGCAGGTGATGAAACTGAGGAAGGACAATTAGGTCATGAGACATCTGACAAGTACCAAAGCCTAGTTGTCCAGCGTGTGCTAAGTGATTAAATAGAGCATGCTGAATAAAATCAATGCCACACCTTGTTTCAATCAAAGTTTGTCATCAAGGAACGTTCATGTAAAGTCATCATCAATGGCGGAAGTTGTAACAACCTTGCTAGCATAAAATGGTCGAGAAGCTTGATTTGACCACAACTCGACACTTTCAACCTTACTACATTTAATGGCTAAATTCTTATGGTAAGTTGAAGGTGACTAAACTTGCACGTGTACATTTTTCTATTGAATCATATCATGATTATATTGATTGCGATGTCGTACCTATGCAAGCATGCTCGTTATTGTTAGGTAGACCTTGGCAATATAAGAGATATACTAAACATCATGGTAGATCAAATCATTATACTTTCACATATAAATATAATAAAATTACTTTACTTCCAATATCCCATGCTGCCATATTAAACGATGATTTAGAAAGAACCGAGAGAACAAGTTAGGAGAAAAGAAAAAATGATCATAAGATTGTAGCTTTAAGTGAAAGTAAATTGAAAGCTCCCGTTATTTTAGCTACAAAATCCGATTGCATTGACATGAAAAAACATTAATCTGAATGCTACACTATAATTTACAAACAATCTTTGTGTCCATTAGAAGAAATGTGTATTTCTTTGCCTCCTGTTGCTACTAACCTTTTGTAGAAAATTGAAGACTTGGAGCAAACGATTGAGTTGAGGATGACTCAAATTCAAGAAAGGAAAGATGATGAGAACATCAACCCTAAGAATGCAACCACTTCGACCCACTGCACTGCATCCTCTACTTCAACCACGTCTTCTCCAATAAGATTTTCGGCTACTGCAATGCCATATTCCCCAATTAGACCGAGCTACTTCTACTCCTACGAGCCGAGCTACGTCTATATGCCATGGTACTGCGTCTACATGCCATAGTGTTGTGTTACCAACTGTTGGCCCACGGGCTATGTGATGTGTTGGGCCTAGCCCATGTCTCTTGGCCGCACCTCCCTAGGGCTGCCACCCTTTGGGCCGACCAAACCCTAGGCCCATATGGTGGCTGGGTAGTGTTCACATGGTACTGTTTACATATGAACAGTGCCACCGCCCCTTCCTTCCCCTCTATTTGAGATAACCGCATCCCTCTAGTCTCCTCGGGTTTTGTTATATTGAAGTTTAGTTTTACTACTCTATGCTTTGTCCTTTTGTTCGATGAGATCAACAACGACATTGTCTTCGGAACCGCACTTATTAATACAATTTTAATTCCTAATCGCAATTTCAGATTGATTATTTATCGTGTTCTTGCTTATTCTTCGATTGTATGCAGGAATAGACATTCGTGGTCAGGTCGATCGTACTTCTAGTAAGGTTGATAACAATCACATAGCTAGTTCAGCGATTGCAGGCATATTGGACGTGTGCGATTAGTAGCCAAATCGTGAGAGCCGTCTCTACTCAAATCGAATTATTCATCTCATCAAAAGATCGAGACACCCATTGTCGCATCAATTGCACACTCTTGGGAATTCGGCAAACTCTCCTCACCCTCTGCCTACACTCACACGATGAGAGAGAACGAGCTTGGACTTCTCGAGGTTATATGAACTTACACTTTGGTTTTTAAAAAAACATGAACTTACACGGACCAAATTGTTGCTGCTGCTTTGTATGTGGTCAGTTCTTGGTCAAACACATCCAAGAATTATTAGCAACTAAACATATAAACAAAACACAATTCCATGTGCACAGATAAGCTCAATCATTTCACAATATTTCTTTATTACTTCCGGCAACATGCTTCAGAACTAAGTTGACAATAGATTTCTCTTGCTAAGGACAGTTACCACCTCACCCCGTTGAACAGGATTATAAACATTGGAACAGAGGGTAAGCATGAAGAAATATGCATAGGATCACACCAAATCAGCAGACAAAATGGCAAGTGCTTGAGATGCTAGGAAATGACTACAGTAACACAATCCTGTTCTGCAAACCATGATGACAATAACTACGGAACAACAGATCTACTCTTTGCTTTAACCTTCACCCAAATCTTGGAACGGGCAGAAAATGTTCATCGGGGTTCCTTTCTTACGGAATCCTGATCTTTATGAAAGGGGAGACATTCACCACAGGCAAATTTAAGACCATATATGCCCCACCATATATTTTTGTACCACTTCACAACTTTACTTCACCTGAGCCTGTTCTTCAGATTTGCTGAATCTAACCCACATGTTAGTAGTAATGGCATTGGAGCTTTTATTGAGGACCATGTGTGGTAAAACTCAGCCCGGGACATTAAAGTGGAAGAGCCAAGAGATGACGAAGGCAAAAACCATGCAAGCAAGAAGGAAGTTGAGGAACCGATGCCCTTGCCAAAATCTCCGGGTTTCAGCTGGTGGTGCTTGCACAACTGCTGTGTTGGTTGATTCATTCCATTGCTCAATGAATTCTGATTCACCAAAACCTACCACATTGCATGCGGTTGAGCTACAGATTTCACAGATCCTAGGCAAAGAAAAAGAGAAATATTTTAATTTATGAACATTCGGATTGCAAAAACAAAATCATCTTTGCACTTGAAGTAAAATCGGAATCATAGGGGGTGTTCATTTCTTTCTTTCTTTCTGGTTACAGAAGAAGGTAGAAGATAAATTATGCCATAAAAAAAAGAGTGTGCCAACCATAGGAAACCTTAGCCGCCCGACATCAAGTAAGAATTCTAAAACCAAAATCGTTTCAGCTGCGCAAATAAGTACAATTGAAGCAATCTTGATAATCAAGGAGGAAAAAGCATAAGACTGAAACAGATGAACGTTCATATGCATGCATAGATGATATGTGTTTCACCATGCAAGCTTAGGCATCTTTGCATGATTTGTCGGCGATGTTTGCAAACGCCAAGTGGTTAGAGTTAGAACAAACCAATTTTCCGAAGAGTGTTATGCAAGAATCACTAATAAACACAGCAACCAGAATTCAGTTTATTCTTCTCAACATAGGAATGACATTGAAGTTGTGGAAGGGCTCAGTATTACATTTCACGGTTTGCAAATGCCAAGTGGTAAGAGTTAAAACAAATCAATTTTCCGAAGATTATTATGCAAGAATCACAAATAACCACAGCAACCAGAATTCAGTTTATTCTTCTCAACATAGGAATGGCATTGAAGTTGTGGAAGGGCTCAATATTACATTTCATGGTCTGAAACATTGGAATGAAATAATTGTAATGAGTTTTGCTGTAGTTGACATCACACGATTAAATATTTTGCGTTGCAGCTAAATCAACTTTAAACATTCCAACCAGTATTGAAGAAAGTCAGCTCTAGAAACTAGAATCAAAAGTTTCAAAACAATAACAATATTGGCTAGCTTCACACTCTGTACATCAAGTATAAATGCTTCTTTGAATGACGGTGAAAGTGTAGGTTGGCGGAAAATATGCTGCTATGTTGCGCACTATATGCTATTCAATATGCTTTACAGCAGCTTCCTTCAACTTCTTTTGTTAATGCAAATGTGAATAATAACTCACTGCCAATGTTCCTCTTTCCAATTACAATATCTGGTTCACACTAAATTGTCACTATATGCTCGAACTAATTCCAATATAACACATCTTTTCCTATTTAAGGTTTATAATTCAGTGAGTACTCCAAAAGCCCAAACTGCATTAGTTGTGAAATATCCTTATTAGCAGTTTGCACGAATCTTTTTACATGATATAACCAAGCTGTGACACCTAAGCCTAATATCAACTAAATATATGCAACCCTGTTCTGCTTTTAACAAATTTACAAAAGAATATTGAGAACAAAACAAATAGCTATGAGTCTCTTTATATGCCAAATTATATGACAAACAAGCACCAGCCATTAAAATAAACTTAATTTTCCTGAATAGTTTATATTGCTTGGTGGCTTCTACACTTCGAACAGTAACTAATCTTCGAGCTAACAAAAGCCATATTTCTTTAGAACCATCCCACTGAGACTAGGTGCAACACATTATGATTCTTGACTACAATTTTGCCAAAACAAACACTTTCATAATGGAAAAGTGACACAACCACACCTCCCCTACACCACCAAACAAAAACGCATGTCACATAGACTCACATCAAACCACGTCAATCTATCAAGAAACAAACTTGGTCAACACAACACTCCAGGAGAGCAAACAGATGATGCAGAGAATCTGTGAGGAAAGCAGACTGAAAGAACGAATCCTAACTTTATCCTCTCCAACGATCTCAACCTTCCCGATTCCTGCAACCCTACTAATTAATCCACTACTTTGCCTTTTCCTCCCCATCTGCTCCCTTTACCTTTACCACCTAAAGAAATAAAAACAGCCACCTCTTAAGATTCCTTGACCATGTGTTCATACACCCAAATGCATTATCTTTCAGAAAAGCCTATATCTGAAACAAATCATGAGTTCTTCACTGTTACACTGAATACATAAAACCCTGAAAACCATGAATCGAGTGTGTTATGCCTTATCCAATAAAGTGAATTTAAGTGAATTACCAATTTGTTTGAGCTAACGCACTGAGTTGGCACAATGCACCTAACAACCAAATAATTGAGAGTGAATTGGACTGAATCACCGAGCTAAATTAGTTGGAGCTTACTTGTTGCCTCTGATCTTGAACCAGGTATCGGCGCACTGCTTGTGGGAGTAGGACAGGTCGCCCTTGCAGGAGCAGCCGAGTGTGATGCCGGCGCCCGACTCGGCCGCCGCGCTCTCGAGGCCGAGGTGGCAAATGCGGCAGTTCTTCTCGGCCTTCTCGGGGCTGGCCTTGATGATCTCGGCCAGCCCGGCCTCCAGGTCGACGTCGTCCAGAGAGCACTCCGACACGCATGACGACTTCCTGCAGTGCTCGCCGGCCTCGCCGTCGCCGTCGCCGTCGCCGTCGCAGGAGCTTGCGCGGGCGGACGCGCACGGCGAGATGTAGTCCTCGCAGGCGGTGGAGTTGTGGCGCGAGTGTGAGGGCCACGACCGGTCCTCGGCGTCCGAGAAGTACTGACTGCCCTCCTCCTCCTCGTCCGCAAACTCACCCGCGCGGCGCCGCTCGCCGCGCTCGACGTCTTCGGCCTCGGTGGCGATCGCCGATTGCTCGCCGTCGCCCACCATTGCTCCTCCTCAGGTGGAAATACCTAGCCCGAGATAAGGATCAAGAAACTCGACCTTAACCAAAATAGAATTTCAAGAAACGCAACGAATCAATTCAGCCAACCCCAAGATCAAATCCCAACTCCCAACTCATCAAGAGCAGAAATTTACCAACAAAAGCGCCGCCACTGCACGCCACTCTAAATCCCACCTCCAAGAACAAAACAACACAGACAAAAACAAGAACACAGGCAATGCAATCGCGAGAAGCGACCCAAACAGAACTGGAACCCCACTAATGCGGCACCAGACGGCCAAAGGGGCGGGGTTCTCGTGAGGTTTCTTGATCCAAAACCGCAGGCCACGCAAGAAGACAAGAGGAGAGGCGAATAAAGAGAGAATGGATTGTACTGGCGCCACACACAGGCGCACACAGTGATGAGGGGGAAAGAGAGGGAACAATCGTAACGTGGCTTCTATTATTTGTCAGTATTTTGGCATTTGATAAGTTGATACAAAGTTAGAGAGACAGTTGGTTATTTATCCTTTAAGATAATTTTACCTATGTCTTCTCCCCTTCTTCTCCCTCCTCTCATCTTCTTTTCTCTTCTTCCTTGCTCCGGCCATGGCAGACTGGGTGGTTGGAGACGACTGTTCGTCCCGCCCTCCGTCGACATGTTCCACCTCGCACCACCCCTCGTCGCCGCCGGCGCCAACGCCAACACCCACCACTACCTCTATACCACCGCGCCACCCTCCAAGCCCACGCCCGAGCCCCTCTCCTCGTTTGACCTCTGGACTCGATGCCACAGGTGGCAAACGCGAAGAGGTAGGGTGGCACGGACTGATCCATATCGAACTCCTCAACGATGTGGCTGGGTGTGCACCATAGCGCATCGTCGCAGGCGCTGCGGTGGTCGGAGGGTAGAGGGTCCTGGCAAAAGGCGTGGCGACACGGAGAGCTGGGAGGGGATGTTGAGGAGGAGGGAGAATGTGATGCGCACGACGGAGGTGTTGTGGCAAGGGAAGATAGTAGCGAGCACTGTAGTGCGGAGGCGCGCGAGGGAGGTGGAAAAGGTGAGGCAGAAGGTGGAGGTGTCGGAGGGGTAGGGTGAGGGTGAGGGCAGAGCCGAGGACGGGATTGGTACTGTTGGCAGCGAGGGAGAAGGGGATGGAGGCGGGTAGGTCGGAGACGGTGGAGGTGGAGCAGACAGTTAGGGCACAGGCGTCGAGGAGGAGGTCCCCGAAGTGCGGCGTAGAAAGGGTGAGGAGCACAGAGGTGTGGATGGTGGAGGCGGCAAAGTTGAGGTAGAAGGCGAGGGTGGCGTGCGATGTGACAGGACTGGCACCGTCGGTGTAGGACTGGGGATCCACCAGCCCCATGGCTGCTTCGGTGGAGGGCGACGATAGGAGCTCGGGAGGGGAGGAGGACGGTGATGCCAACGGGAGATAGGGAGTTGGCGGTGGCCACGGGGATGAGGGTGTGTCTACCATGGCCGAAGCAAAGAAGATGAGGAGGAAGAATAAGATAAGGGCACAATTGTCCAAAAAAAAGCAAATAATCGATTGACTCTTCAACTTTGTAGCAAATTATCAAACGTAACGAAAATACTGACAAATGATAGAAGTCACATTAAATATGGGGCAAATGACCCAAGAGAGGAAGGGGGAGGAAGGAAAAGACGAACCACGTGCTTGTCGGGAGGAGGAGGGGAGAGAGAGGATGGGGGTTGGGCTCTCATCTCATCATCTTATGGTCATGGGTCTCATGGACAGAGTGTAGCTTAAGACTGCTTCATATGAATCTGTGGATCAGTGGATGGCAGTGGAGTTGACAAAGAAATAACAACTACTCAACAAAACAAAAGTTTTTTTCTTTTCGTTTCTTGAAGGGAAAATCATATGCATCTGTTGATCTGTAAAAAAAAAGTGTATATCTAGTGTTGATTACTTAACAATGTGGTTTACTTACGTATACAGTAATGCACTAATGCTTAGCGACTATGCTAATTACCTGTGAGATGAAACTTTAGGCCTCGTTTGGAACATTGTAGTTTATTCTAATTCCTGTATGAAATAAATTGTTTCCTGTGACATTCTTGCAAAATTATTGTGAAATTCATGTATTCCAAATGTGGCCTTAGGAGTTTATCAGTTGCCAATGCAAAATTATTGTGAAATTTATGTATTCCAAATGGGGCCTTAGGGGTTTATCAGTTGTCAACGAGCCTTACAGAAACTTTGGAATACTTTGTTCGTATGCGCTAAGATACCACGAATGATAATACTTACTAGTTGTGTAAAATACTGTCCAAATCATTGTGAAAGAATATGGTGGAGTCGGCATGAACAGAAAAGGGGCAAATGTTAGAGAGCAATATCTATCATGTCTTGGCCTTCTAGATCGTCAATCATGCACCAATGTTAGGAGCAAATGTTTGAATATTGGCTATTCTTTGTAAGAATATTGACTATAGAGCATGTTGTATTTGTTGGTTTGGGGCAATGGATTGTACATTGCGAAGCAGGGGTTTATGATTGTTAGGTCAGACAAGGATGAGATACATACTGAAATCATGAAAAGAAGCTCTGGTGTGCGTGTGGCAAGTCGTCTTCCATGATTTTCATTTGGGAAGAACATTTATGATTTCAGTGAGGCACGCTCTCTTTTACTGTACTTGCAAACAACGAAATAGATTGACAGCCTTTTCAAAATACTAGATATTTATGTTGATTGTCTATTATCATAATTTGGTGGATTAATAAGGTTGCTTTACCCCAACTGTAACATACATTTTTTTTTTATTTTGCAAATTCATTCAACAAAATGTGCAATTTAACGCATGCACTTAAGCAAACTTGCAACCATACCTATTGGTGCCCGTTTGGAATGGAAGGGCTTCATTCTACAAACTGCCGGTTATATTTAAGTGATTTTTTAAAATAATATTAATTTAAAAGATAATTACAAAAAATAGTCAATTTTTTTTTACAAAAATAGGTGCAAGTCGCCATTTCAAATGACAACAGGAACCTATTTATTGTCAGTCGTCGTTCCAACTGTCTATTGCTATTTCAACTCGCGATTTGCATTGAAGAGTGTGCAAATTCAGAGTAGGTACATAGGGTATGTAGAGCTGAATTAAAATATTATGAACTTAATTTTTATTTTTATTTATACACGGTAAATATTTCATAAATACTAGAGGCACTTTTTAAACAAGAAAAGTAGCAAGATACCTATTAAAAATCTATAAAAATTGCAGAGTAGCTAAATAGTATATGTTTAATCAAAATAATCCCAACTTAATTTTGGTTTTCATTTGTGCACGGTAAATATTATGTTAATGCCGAATATACTTTTTAAACTAGAAAAATAGCAAGACACATCTAAAAATTCTCTAAGAAATCCAGAGTAGGTACATAGGGTATGTAGAGCTGAATTAAAATATTATGAACTTAATTTTTGTTTCTATTTGTACACGTTAAATATTTCATAAATGTTGGAGACACTTTTTAAACAAGTAAAGTAGCAAGATACCTATTAAAAATCTATAAAAATTGCAGAGTAGCTAAGTAGCAAGATACCTATTAAAAATCAACTTAATTTTGGTTTTCATTCGTGCACGCTAAATAATTTGCAAACAAGGAAAATAGCAAGGTACCTATAAAAATTCTATAAAAATTCCAGACTAACTAAATAGGGAATGTAGACGTTAATTAAAATATTGTGAACTTAATTTTACTTTCCATCTATCGATACACGACAAGATACCTCTAAAAATTTATATGTCAATACAGTTGTGTGCAGATCAGTTTCCTATGTGTCTCTAATCGTGCAATAATTGAATTAAAAAGATATGTCGCATCTTATTAATTTTTGTGTATGTTTCGTAGTATTTACAATGTATGCACTGAATTTTTAGGTATGACGGACCTAGGAGATGTTGCGCAGGGGCCGTACGAGTTGCTTTACCTGGCTATTGATGCGCATCACCATAGCCGCCTCAGTACCATCCTTCCCCAGGAGGGAGAGGCGGCGGTTGAGCTTGGCACGTTGCGGCTGCACACGCCTATGAGGGCATGGAGGGTGGACCCACATTGGGTTCTGAGGTACTTGTAATTGTGACATTCGTGTACTCAATTGCAGTCTGACTACTTTGGGTGGACTCCCGTTTGTTCTTAATCCTTTCGACGTAGGTTGAGAGCGGCATGCCTCCTTCCACTAGCGAGGATGGTGGATGCGACGTGGGAGGACGACCAGGACCGTGCGGGCAGTGGTCGTACATCGAGGCGCTTTCCGTACGATCGGTGCCTTCTGACAGCACTAGTTGATCGGTGCAGGCCGAAGACACACACGTTCCACCTCCTATGCGAGGAGATGGCGACGCTTCAAGATGTGACCTTCTTGACTGGGTTTCCCTGCGCGGGCTTCCCCCTAGCGACGCACGACATCTCGGCCACATGGCGCACAGAGTTTCTCACGAGGTTCCAGGGGGTGCTGCCGCCCAACACCGGCTATAGGGAGTTCAGCAGCACCCACGGGCTATCGCTGAAGTGGATCTATCAGTTCTACATAAGTTTTTGTAATTCTTGTCCTTCCGCTTTAATTGCTTTGTACAATTTAGTGATGTGTGTCTGTCTTCTTGTAGCTGGAGCGTATGATGTTCCTAGGGTCCCACGGCGACAACGTCGACAAGCACATAATCCAGTATGCACGCGAGGTGGCGGACTAGGAGGTAGAGGAGATCCAGGCCTACGCTTGGGCCTGGCAGTGCTGTGCGCGACATATTGTGCCCTGTGCGAAGTGTTCCACTGGGTTCGGGGCAGCTCCATCCGCTCCGGATGTCCGCTGCTTCTTCAGTTGTGGTCCTTCGAGCTTTTTCAGATTGGACAACCACAGCTGGACCTAGGAGCCTACACCATCACCATGTATATCGACGACGGCGTCATGAACCGGCCGACTATGGGTACGGTGTGGTGTTACCGACGGGTAAGTTTTCTGAACATTTATTCTTTTTGTAATGTAATTCAATTTTTTGTGCTAAGTTTCTGTTGTTCTATTCCATGGGTCACCTTCACTCGGATCACTACACACACGTCCTACCCAGAATACGTTGTGATGTTCAATCAGTTGACAGATGACCGCATCATCTGGACATCGTACACTCTCGACAGGGTGTACGCGTGTGCACCCTGAGGCCTATCAAGCCTGTGCACGCGAGACTATGCATACTGGTACATGCACAGGAGCTTGGTGCACAATGTCTTCGTGGATGAGTACCACGTGCACCGGGTGATGCACCAGTTCGGTCTGTGATTGGAGGTCCCAGTTCCTTGGGGGCAGCGGATGGTGCCGAACGCCCATGGGTAAGTTCACATTTTACTTCTGTCGTACCATTTGCCTTACGTACTTACGAAACAATCGTTTTGACTACCATAGATACACTAGGAAGGGAGTACCTACTAGGACTTCCTGGACGGACAGGATATTCCCTTGGGTTCTGGGCTGGCTCCGCACCTTGGAGGACGTCGTCCAGGAGGATGCTCCATATGACCCGAGATATACGATGAGTACATCGAGTGGTACTCCAGTCAGACGAGGGTTCACTGTGTCAGGGTCTTGGACAACCCACCACGACACGAGGCTGCGACGTCTGACACGTACCCCACCCAGCTAGACTTCGCATTCCATCACAACGTATTGAATGATTCGTACATCTTATTTGCTTTGCAATTTTTTGGTTTCTAACTTGTTAATTATGTGTATAGGTCGATCTACATTGGGAGATGCACGAGTTGATGACCTCCACGCTTCAGCATTATGGTGTAGGAGATTAGAGAGGCCATGGACCAGTTCATCGAGAAGACAATGCGAGGCATCCAGCTGGTGTCTTGCCATGGGCCGAAGGAGGTGGTGGACCCACCTGTGCGTGGACGGGGGGGGGGGGTGAGCCATGGCACGTCACGCCCCAAGGCTTCTCACCCGGACATGGTGGGTGGGTCCTTGTGGCACCATGCTAGGAGTACCCATGCATAGTTCGCAGGTCAGCATAAAACACCCACGTTTGGTTGTTTATATCGAACTCCACTAGTTACTAATGGCAATTTTCTCTGACAGGTCCTAAGTTCCACCAGTACACGGGGCAGGAGTACGTAGAGCGGTCTGCTACCTTCATGCAACGAGCTATGTCTATCTTGTTTGCATGCACAACGTACTATTTCATCATTTTTGCCATGTTTACATGCATAACGTACTATTTCACTGCTCGTACACCCCTTTGGGATGAGGAGCTGGTGTCGTGCAAGGAGTCAGGCTCTGGGGACTTCAATTTCGACTAGGGTGGCGGTGGGCCTTCATACGGTGAGAGCAGCTAGGTCTTTGTGGGGGCTTCACAGCTACATGGTGCGCCCGGAGCGAGCCAGCTGACGCAACACCCCCTCGCGACAACCCTCAGGCTACTCGTGCCGGTAGAGTGCCTTGGTCGCCCGAGCCATTGACCTGCTCGTACCAGCGCCCACAGCTACCCCGGACGAGGCCAGGAGCCACACGTTGGGTACACCCCAAGAGGGTCCGCGAGTAGATATTTGTTCTTGTAAATATCAGTCATGTCATGTAAATATAAATTTATGTATAACTTTCATTATGCTAGTTTCATGTTTGATACTATTTGTTCTTGTGTCTACAAGTCACCATGTGAGGGAGTCAGCATCACGACACTCCACCTTTTCAGACCTTTTCAGACCGCACCGGGTCACGTTACACACTGCCACTTTTGTAAACCAAGATAACAACACACTTTGATGCTACTCTTCCGCACTGAAAAGACCATACTCCGCCACGCCCCCTTCTTAGACTGAAAAGACCACACCCGGTCACGCCACACACTACCACTTTTGTAGACTGAGATGACAACACACTTCGATGCTACCTTTCCACAACAAAAAGACCACACTCCACCACGCCCCCTTTTCAGATCGAAAAGACCACACCCTGTCATGCCACACGCTATCACTTTTTGCAAACCGAGTTCACAACACACTACGACGCTACCTTTTCAGACCGAAAATGCCACACTTTGTCACGTCACCTTTTCGGATCGAAAAGAATGCACCACCATACACCACAAGCTACCACTTTTGCAGACCGAGATGACAACACACTACAACACTACCTTTGTAGACTGAAAATACCACACTCCACCACACCACTTTTTCAAACCGAAAAGACCCATTATAAAAGGAGGGAGCAGAGAACTGAAGGAGAAGAGAGCTGGAGGAGAATACTACACCACCACATCTAACACTTCACCAAAGCTTGGTTCACACAACTAAGAGGAAGGAGATGTCGGACTCGTCAGCGAACTTCTACACGAAGATGATGCGGAAGCGTAGGTGGCTTACCGAGAGGGCTAAACCCTACCCGGATTTTTATATGAAGGATGCGTCGGTACCACCGAAGTTCCCACGCCCGAATGTGTCTGCGAAAAATCGGCTAAGATTATCCAGTCCACACACCCAGCGATGGTCGCCCGGGCGTACTACATGTGCGGGAACGTTCTCGTAAGTGAATCATGCATACACATGTCCACATCCATTCCACAAATCCCTAACTATATTCGTGCATAATGACAGCCGGAGATACGATGTAACTTCTTTCAATGGATCGATGACCCGGATATTTACGATAGGGCGTTCATCGAGCAGAAGTACATATTGAACTATGCGATATGAGCCGAGATCTTTAAACGCTAGAAACCTGACGTACCCGACCCTACTAAAAAGGCACCAGATGAGCCCAGGAATGCAGGGTGGTGGCGGAGGACCCCCGAACAAGAAGCTAAGTACGACCAGGCTGAGTGCGCGACGCACAAGGGGAAGGCTCCTGCTAGTGAGACCGGCGACTGTCCTAGCGCTCCCCGTCGCCCGAGCACACTCCGCATAGAAGAGGTAAGTTATATTTAGTTTGCATCCTGATTATTAATTTGGCCCTACATTGTGCTATCCTAACATCATTCAATCATCCAGCCCGTCTCGCATAACATGACTGACTTTGAGACTGGCCATCGCCGCGGGCAGTCTAGAGACAAGGGAAAGAAATTGATGGGCTGTCAGGACTGATCAATTTCGTTTCAATCAACATTTTTTTCAAATTCCAAAAAGGTACACATGTATCGTATGTGTATTTCGGTTTGTTGATTCGTGTATGTTGGTGTTTCTAATGTACGTAACCAAACCCAATACGTTATGTATTTCACAATTAAATTATAAAATCTTTTAAACTTAAATCTCTTTTCCCAAATATTTCAACTATTAAATATTACGTAATCTTTTTCCGAATGAATCGGTTACACGCACGGCAACCCTAAACCCAAATATTTTTTCATTTCATTCCGAAGGGGCCTATTTGTGTTATTGCGCTGCCGAACTCGCGTTTCAAATTGTGCCGTTGATCTCGCATTCTCTACTTCACATTTCGTTATCTTCTCCAATTTCGGATTCTGAACTACGCGGACACTTCAAGGTATTACCAAAAAACTTCGTGCAATACACTAAATCTTTAGGCTGAATTCTCTACACATAAATTTTAAAAAATTAAATATAGGGCCTTGTCGCCATTCCAATTCGCGATAGTATCCTTGTCGCTATTCAACTGGCAACAGGGTCCTATCACCAATTGAACTGGCGAAATTGTCCTGTCGCCGGTTCAATTAGCAACAAGAATCTCTCCGCACTGTTCCAATTGGCGACATGGATAATGTCGCCAATTGGAATGGTGACAGAAAAATTTCATAATTCCAAATGGCGACAATGTCCTATTTTGTAATTTTTTTCAACTATATTTTTTTTGTAATTATCTTTTAAATTTATGTTATTTTTTTTAAAAATCATATTTAAGTTATGTCCGTCTTAGAGGTCTAGAAAATCTCACGATAATCCTTAAGTCAGGAAAAAACAAAATTTCTATAAATTCTCTCATTAATCGAGAGAGAAAATAAAATTGATCTATACCACGTATTTCAATAGGACCAGATTAATCATATATAAATATTGTAACATTTATAGTTGTATAACAAATACAACTATACTTTTCAAAAGTATCGGAGATATATAACAAATTAAATACAACATGTTGCAATATCTAGGTAGCAAAATTCCTATGAAACAGAGCCTGAATTTCGCCAAATTAAGCATTGTTTCATAACGAGGGTTCAGTCGGTCGCTTTTTCCCTTCCAATCAGAGCATAGACCTTGTGTATGAAGGCCGCAATGAATTTATTCCTTCCAAGGCCACTATAATACAATAACTCAATCAGCATGATTTGACAGGACCTTTTTTTTCGGCACGCTTGGAATCATTTTTTTACTTTCAATTTATTGGGGGGAAACTCCCTTATTAAACAGCGAGGAAAACTCGGCATAAGTACATTGTATCGAAGAACAAGATGAGATACATTTCGCCAGCGCTGCAGCACATAGAGCTTGTTTAGACTTAGAAATGCCATTAGTATTTCACAAGAATTTTATAGAAAACAACATAAATCCTTCAGAAAAATTCTCCTCGCTCGCTCGTAGGATTCTCGCGGGTTTCAAACGGGGCGCAGTGCATCAATTAATTCTGTCACCAACCCTATAATGTTTGTTTTCTATGGAGCGGTTGGGACAGCGTCGATCGAGCTGCAGTGCTAGCACAGATGTTCCCCGTCGCTCATTTGCATGGTTTAGTACCACTTAGTATATACACTAGTACTACTTAGCAGCTATGCTCCGTGCCCCTTGAATGCCGCTAGTAAACGAAACAGAAGGGGCAGGTTTTTGGAGGGAAGACGTACGTCGTCAAGTACTGGCTTGGCGCCATCATTTTACTCGGAGGTCATTGTGTCCCCCCCTAAAGCTGCATTGCTCGCTGGTACTCCTCGACCAATCGATGGATGGATGTGGAAAAAATGCAGGCCGCCATGATGCATCTGCTACAGGCTTTGCATTGCAATGCCAATGCAGCAACTTGCCTCGATCGGATGGCCAGGCCGTATCGATCACACGTGACACATGTACGTACGTGTTAGCTAGCCTGCCTTGGCCGGTTGATAATTGTCGCATTCTAATTTCCAAAAAGTAATTGTCATGTTCCTATATAGATCCTAATGTATATATTGACGTTGCTGGTGGTGTGTTGCTATCAGGCGAATTGGCTTTGGCAGACGTGGATGTTAATCGTAGAAGGAAGGGAGAAAGCCATCAGACAAATTGAGACGGCCTAGCTTTTGAACATGTGTTGGTAGGGTTCTTGCTGTTAAGCATGGCACGTGTGTTCTTTTGGTCTTTTGGGAGGCTTTTGTTTCGGCAAGCTTATTACTCGTAGAGGACCCAGGGGGAAACGTTTTGGTAAAGGAGCTTGAGGTTCTTAGTACAAATTAATGAGCATCTGTTTTTACCTATGGAGTCACTCACTCTAACATCATCTCTTTTTTTTTTCTTCAAATTAAGGCTTCAAGTTTCTTTTAGCCTTACAACATGCATGTTTGGAATGCAGAAAGTTCAGTACAGAAACAAATCCTCAGAATTCATTTGCCATTTCTCCAATCCAAACGGACCTCAAAGGATGCTTGTGGTTGTGGAAACTAGCAGTGGCGGATCTAGGATTTAAGCACGCATCGGGTTAAATTCTAATAGACTAACATCTTAAAAATGACACTAATTTCTACCCACACTAAGACATAACAAAAAATAAACCGCAAATGCTTCATTGACATGAAACTTTAGCAAAAATGTAAGAAAAAAATGAATATTGGTCAGATAATTTTACCTCATGAACAAGAAGTTCCTCTAGCTGTGCATTCTCAGATTTATATTTTTGGAGCCGGGACGAAAGTCTAGCGCAGACCTGTTGGTAAGTAGAAAGTAAATTAACAAGTCAACATATGGACCTAAACAAAGTATAGATAATGTGGCAGGGTCACCAAGCTTATACTTATCCTTACCCGAGCTAACCTAGCTTCTTTTGTCTGTCCAGTTTTTACAGCACTCTTTAACAATGATTGAGCCTACCTAAGACCAACAAGACAATGCTATAGTGTGGGAAGAGAACACATTCATATATGAGCACATTTGGGTCATTATGACTTTATGAGTGCAATTTTGTACAGCATACCTCCTCAAGTGTCTTCAGACGAGTAGACGACTACCTGTACCTGAGCGGCGCGGCGAGGGCGCTGCGCTGGTCGGACGGTTGGACGGAGCCACGGAGGCGACAGGAGAGGTGTGGGTGCGGGAGGCACATAGCGCGGCGCTGGAGGGCCGGAGGCGCAGCGGCCTGGGGCCGAGAGGCGCGGTGTCCAGAGGCCGAGCCACGGCGAGGCCGAGCAGCCGGAGCCGAGCACGGCCGCGGGCGGCTCGGCGAGACGCAGAGCGACGGGCTGAGCCGGCCATAGACGCACACGCACAGGCGGCCGGGCCAGCAAGAGGAATGGCGCGACGATAGAGGCACGAGGGCGACGCCGGGGGCACGGCGTGGGCACAACCGGAGGGAGGCGGCGCCAGGCCGGGGAGGTACCATGGCAAGCTTTGGCCGGAGCAGATCCCAGGAGAAATAAATAGGATGGGGATTGGGGAGAAAGCATGAGGTAGAAGAGGAGAGCTAGGGAGTATTCGGTTGGGGAAAAAGGAATTAAAGAAGAAGAAAGCACCGGGGAGGAGCTTCAGCCGGGAGGGGCGGCAGGCGGCGGCGGGCTAGCGAGGTCGCGAGTCGCCGAGGGCATGGAGGAACGAGGGCTGGAGGGGATTAGGTTTGCTCTCAGCTCTCTCACCTAACTGCAGTGGAGGAAGGGATCAAGGGGATTAGGTCGTCGGTGCTGGAGCTTGGAGCGCTCCAAGCCTCAAGCCAAGTAGGCTAGCGTGGGAGGGAGCAGGGAGCCAGGAGGCGTGGGCTAGCGTGGAAGGTGGGCCGGCTGAGTCTCGGGCTGCCTCGGGCTGAATACTACCATATAGTATATTGGGCATATATATACAAATTTTTGTGCGCTGCTTGTTTTGCTGGGCCTCGGGCTACAGCCCACCCTGCTCGAGGCCCAGATCCGCCCCTGGAAACTAGACGACAGCATCTCAATGACATGACAACGAGTGGTAAACAACACCAAAAGTTCATAGCAGGAATCTAGGGAAATGATAGAGGCCGAAGATGATCGAAATGAAATGCTAACTGCACTTAACCACCACAAAGCATCACCAACCTTGCTAATATCCTAACTGCAAAGCGCACAATATTTTATGCTTCGTGTTGTTTCCGTTCAGCCATGCATCCATGAGATCATGACCCCCATGGTCCAATATCTGCAAATTCCTATATGTATCCGACACCGACAGCAGGGGTCGACGAACATATGCCCCACCGGCCAGTGACCATAGGCAGGAACATGCAGCTTGCTTGTAGATCGACGACACGTCATCTTGCTGAAAGGGCAGTAGGAGTGCACGACTTTGGTCCAACTAAAGCAACATGACGCTACCCTCCCTTTGAAGCCCTGAAAAAAATTATGACAGAGGATTAGGTGTCAACCCTCCCACTCTGTCATTAACAAACAAGCACGACATATTGTACTAGTATGATAACATCAATTAGTCTCAGCTAGTCTGTAAGCAAGCACTTAAATATTTCTTTCAAACAGAGTACTTTTGGAGGCTTGAGACCACTCTTCAGTTCTAGCTGCCATGTTCAGTTGTTCTACTGAGTACAGACTACAGAGTAATGAAACCCTTGTACTAGTATGATAACATCAATTAGTCTCAGCTAGTCTTTAATCAAGTACTTAAATATTTCTTTCTAACAGAGTACTTTTGGAGGCTTGAGACCACTCTTCAGTCTTCAGTTCTAGCTGCCATGCTCAGTTGTTCTACTGAGTACAGACTACAGAGTAATGAAACCCTTGTACTAGTATGATAACATCAATTAGTCTCAGCTAGTCTTTAATCAAGTACTTAAATATTTCTTTCTAACAGAGTACTTTTGGAGGCTTGAGACCACTCTTCAGTCTTCAGTTCTAGTTGCCATGCTCAGTTGTTCTACTGAGTACAGACTACAGAGTAATGAAACCCTCACTACTACCGAGTCCCACGAGCAAAGGGTGAGAGAGTGTGAATTGGGTGCAAGAATTGGAGATTGGCTTGGTTGTGGTTGCTCACCTTTGCCACATTTTCTCAGGCATATGTTGCACATGTGGTAAGACCAAGACAATATATACTTTGTTATGACTAGCCGATTCACCAGTGCAATTGCGCGGTTTGATGTACTATAGTTTGACTTTACGCAATTTCAAAATTTATATTTGTAATCTAAATTTGAATTTGGGATGTTTGCTTTCATATTTAATTAGCATATTTTATTTTAAGATCTCCCTCCTTACGTGTGAAAGAGAGGATTGAGAGGTGGGTCTGTCCAAAAATTTACACTCCGAACCTTGAATTAAATGTAGTGCTACCTATTTTTCTTTTTCTTCAAATTAATATATTTGTAAACCAATTATTGAATCTAAGCATTTAAAATTAGGCTCCACCAAATTAAAAGTTAGATTTTTTAGATCTTTTTCAAATTGATATATCTCTAAGACAACTATCGAATCTAACATATTTCTTTGTGAGAATTTATAGCATATTTCTCTTTTCTCTTAGCAGCCGTAAAAGGTTTGCCGTCGATTTTTAATATATAATAGATTAAGTCTGAGGTATTTGATATTCTCATAAAAAAAGAAGCATGGGAATAAGGGATATTTGGTTTTGTACATTCCCTAAGCTTAAGAGCGGCAACTTAAAATATAGCTATTGCTCGTTAGTCCAGGATCAGCAAACTTGTTCTTCACGACAATTTTGGATACACAATGTGTGTCAAAAGGAGGCAGAACTCAGCTAAGAATTTGTAGCGCATCATAGTGTGATATTGACAAAAACTAGACATTAAAAAAAAAAAAAAAAAAAAAAACATGAATTTTTCAAGACCGACTCCCGTGTCGCTCGTTCGGGCGACCCGGGAGGTGACGCCCCCAAACCCCGAGAGCCCCCTATTGGCCGTCGCTGTGGCTCTGGCTCTGGCACCGGTGGCGCCCCCCTCCCTCCCCCTCTCTCTTTTCAGATCTAACCATGTGAGCACGGCTGGCGGCGGCGAGTCGTCCGCGGCCGTCAAGGTGGCGGCGGACCCTCGGTTGCCGCCCCCCCCCGCCCGCGCGAGAGGACCTAGGGGCGGATCACGAGCCACCACCCGCCGATGTCATTGTCAGCTGGACACCATGGGCATAGCGACCTTGGATTTGGGGGCGTCAACACCGAGGAGACCCGAGCGGGCCGCGCATGGAACCGCCGTGGAGTCCTTCTTGGCGTGTGCTGGGAGGATCCCCATGGTCCACGGTGCTCCATGCCGAGGAGATAACCTTGCCGGGAGCCTCCATCAATCGGCGACCATGTCAAGATGAATGGCACCGCGCACAAGGGCATGCAAGGTCAAGGGTGAGGTGCAAGTCTGTCAGTGCGGGGTGGAGCGCCTCACATGCGCATGCACTGCTCCAATGCCTGCATCGTGTTGCCCCATGCTTGACACCGCCTGGCTCCAAGGGCACGCTCATGTGCGTCTTCAGCACCACTGTCAACAAATTGATCCAGAGCTCAATTCATCCTGCCATAGCCAGATAAGCCTTCTCACCCCCGGTCCCGAAGCCCCCGCCTCCCTCCCCAGCTCTCGTCATTATCCATCGATGGTGTTTGAGCTACCGGTTTCTCCAAATGTTGTGCGTTCGCCGAATTGCGTGGATGCGGAGAGGACCCACCTATGCTGCTATGTAGGGGTGCCCCGAGTGTAGGCCGGGACGGATCCAGTAAAACCCAATAGGGTGCATAGGACAACGGGGCCAAAATTCTTTTTATCTTGATATAGCATATATATATATATATATATATATATATATATATATATATATATATATATATATATATATATATATATATATATAGTATGGACATCCCTAACCCAACATAAGAGGACACCCAAGCTACAACCAACGTGGCCGGACAACCGAGCGCGCAACCCATCTGACTTGCGAGCGTGCGACCCATCTGGCTTGCGAGTGTGCGGTCTAGCCGAGCGGGGCAGCATGGCAAGCCATCAATCGAAAATCACTGAGGGAGGCTGAGGATTGATCTCTTCGTTTCCAACGCCTCGTCCTTTGATCCTTTCCTTCGCGGCACGACAACCTTGGCAGTCCCACTGCAGATGGGCCCATCGCCTGTGCCTTGCTGCTAGGTGACTCACCTGGCCAGTCGGCCACCCCGACTCCCTCAACAGCCAACACCATCCTCCTCACGGTCGGCGCCTCAGCGGGTTGCGTCAATAACTCAACAGAGGGTCAAAACTAATTGGCAAGATCACCACGACTTTCAATTAGGTTCCGACTTCTCCCAATAATTCTGATTTATCTTAAGCCCAATCACTATTTTTTTTTGTTTTGGAGATTCAATTTGTTGATTGTTAGTTAATTTTTCCCAATTTATAGGGGTTAGGGCTTTCAATTGTGGTAGTAATTGGAATACCCTAGTGACAAATTGGAAGCCAAATTGCAACTTGCGAGTGATCCATGTGATCAACTGAATATTTGAGAAATGATAACAGTGTAAGGTAAACCTTGCAATTTGAACAGTTGATGGACATAATCCTCGTGTTTTAGGCCCTGTTTAGTACAGATTCTACTCCCAGCTTCTCAATCGATTCTCGTGGAGCCGTACCAAACACCCTGATTCTCAAAACTACCAGATTCTGCTTCTCGCGAGGAGCTGTCTCGAAAATGAACTAGCAACGAGAAGCAGCCTTCCCGCAGATTCTCGTGAGAATCAAACCTTCAGAAACGAAAATACCCCTAAAAGTTTGATGTATTTACCCGCAATTGCCATTGAACTACCCCTCAGAAAATTCCGCCACGCGCGACCCCAGCCTTACCCCTTCGCCTTCCCCTCGCGTCGTCCTCTTCTCCCGCTGCTCTCGCGACATGGAGAAAATCGCGCCTCCGGCCCCCGTGTGCGCCTCCGGTCAGGGGCGGACCCTCCCTTCGGTTTTAGAAGCGTCCCCCCCCCTCTTCCTCTCCCACCCCCCGCATGACGACGACGACGACCCCCAGCCGCACGGCGAACCGTCCCCGCACCCAATCCATCCATCTCTAGGGTTAGGGCTTCTCCTCCAATTCCCGAGGCCACGCGGTGCGGCCGCCCACGGTGTGGTCTCGCGATTTTTTCGTGAAAATTTCTCCCCCCCCCTTTTGAGCTCAAAATCGCCGATTTCCACTCAGTTTCTTGTTAAAAACCGGCCCTTTTTGTTGTGACTTCCTCTTTTTCTTGCAGTTTTTTACCCCCATTTTCCCGAGATATAAATCGGAGCTTTCTGAGGTGATTAGTGCTCTAGAGCGCGCTCGGGCTGCAATTTTGATTTTGCTAAAAGACTTTGCGATTTTTGTGCGAAAATCACTTGTTTTTTGTTCAACGTGCGGCTCCAGAATTTAGGGAAGGTGAAATTTTGTGCCTCCGAGTGGCCTTGGTGATATGATTCTTGAAACACTCGTGTGCACTCTATGAGCGCGAGGCGCGCGAATTGGGCTTTCGGCTATTTGGGCACGCGCGCGGGGTGTTTGTGTTAATGCCTCAGTTGTCCTGCAAGTTCGCCGATCCCAATAGCGTCGTTTCCTCTGTGGCGTGGCACCGCGTCCAGCCAGACACAATGAGCTACGGCAGTGATGGGTGTAGGGATGGTGACAGCGGTGACAGTGAGGAATTCAGGCGGACTCGGCCGAGAAAGGTCGCGGCCGATGATTTGGTGGAGCCGGCACGGTGCTCAGATGCCACAGCACCGGCATCTTGGATTGACAAGAAGCTACTTGTTGATCCCAGGATGCTGTTCATTGGAGCTAAGATTGGGGAGGGAACTCATGGGAAGGTCTACAAGGGGAAGTAAGTAGAGCATCTTTTATTACATAACCGTGCCTAATGTTTGTTACGTTTGTGCTCAAAGTCGTCAGTACTTGGAACAATTGAACCAAATTTGAAGTCTCTGCTCTAGTTTTAGTGTTAGAAGTTCTTCTCAATTTTTGTACGTTTCAATGTACACCACTGGTGGATATTAACAAATTGGGCTGGCATTCTTGCCCCATGAAGGAACTTTGCCATTTAACTCTTCATGTTGATGTTATATAACTATATTGTGTATCATAGTTTTTTTTTTGCCTTCATGGATACCTGTGTCCGTTTTTATCAGTAACTAATTAGTTTTTATGTGTGCTTTCGAATAGGTATGGTGATAAAATTGTAGCAATAAAGGTGCTTAACAATGGCAGTACTCCTGAAGAAAGAGCAACTCTTGAAGCTCGTTTCATTCGAGAAGTAAATATGATGTGTAGAGTGAAATATGATAATCTTGTGAAGGTACATCCTTGCCTGAATGGCACACTGTTGTGTCTAATTTGATTTTGCATTAATTTATCTAGTTTAGTTCAGACCTAGCATAGCCATTGCATGCTAACTAAATCATCAGTTTTCTTGTGATCTTTTCTCACACAAATTTATGCACTTATGTAGTTTATCGGAGCTTGCAAGGAACCATTGATGGTGATTGTCAGTGAGCTACTACCAGGGATGTCATTGAAAAACTACTTGAACAACATTCGGCCCAGCCAACTAGAGATCCATACTGCACTTGGCTATGCACTCGATATAGCCCATGCAATGGAATGTTTAAAACAAAAGTAATGCATATAGGTTAAATGCAATAGCATATACACACAGTCTAAATCAAAAGTAATGCATATCACTCACCACTGCCAGGTTTGTATGGTAGTAGCAGTGACGGGCTTCAGTTTTAGAAGCTTTTGAAAATCTGATGCAAGGATTGCAGCAACAATTCTATATGAAAATCATCATTCTGGCCAGCTAGAGCATTCGGTAACCGAAACGTGTTTGGTAACATTGTCTGAAGGGATATTTTAGCAAAGTTTCAGGAAGAAAAGGCATTGTCTGCTGAATTCGCAAGGCGGTATCATGAAAGCTGGGATGGCGATGTGAAGCTGTTTCATTCAGCAAGTTCTCAAGCACAATTTGGTTGTTTAGCTGTCACATGATTTCCGAAATATTTGGTTTGGTTGTCACATGATTTGTTGTGATGAGAAGATTGCCAGAATCCTTCTCAGATGCTGTATATATGGATAAATAAGTTATAGTTTATAGGCGCAAGTGTTCATATGAAGCACTGTTCATAGGGTTGTTCCAGGGAACTATGTAAAGATTATTGTTGTTCCCCCTGTCTTACGGAAAAAGTGCCAAACTATTTACATATTGCTTATAGAAAATACCGAAAAATGGCCAGGTGAATAATTCAAGACAATTAAAAATGAGAGATATCATTCGATTTTAGATAAACTCTAAAACAAAAAGCGTCATTTTACAAAATCATTAAAGGCAAGCACCATAGTCAAAAGTCAAAACTGGACAACAGTGATTCCAGTGTTATACATGTCCTATGCAACTTGTTTCTTGCTCTTCTTTTTCATGCCTTCGCTCCTTCGCCATATTTTTTGCGGGGTGTACATTTCAGCATCACTGTTATTTGCCAACAGTTGTACTCCATCATGAAGTGTAAATACAATGTAAAAAGTATTGTGTACAAATACAACGTGTGTGTATATATATATATATATATATATATATATATATATATATATATATATATATATGTATGTATGTATATATATATATATATAAACAAATTTGGGGAAAATTTTTATAATTTGTGTACAAATACATAGGAGAAAGACACAAATACAATTGAAGTATTACAACTAGGGGTAACATGTTCTATTTACCTCTAATCCTCCCTCATATGGTTTTTGGAGCCAATCTACCAGCCAAACGCTTTCAACAGACAGCTCCAAATTCTCAGAGAAATGGATTCTCAGAGAATCAGGAGCAGAATCTGAAAAATGAGAATCTAAAGCTATACCAAACATGGCCTTAGTCTTCAGCCCTCTCCTGGCTCGGCTTACTGAACTTTCTTTGCCTTGCCGCTAATACTATTAGCCATATACTTGTTTGTTAAACGCCGATACTATTTTCCCTCGTCGCATAACGTACTATGAGTCGACTGATCAAATGCGAATAGAGACAATTTTGAAGAGGTAAAAGAAAAATGAACGCTAAGGGCTTTTAGAACGTCTCTCTCTCAAAAGAAAGAGCTTTTAGAACAAATTAACACATAACAAGATGGGCATGTTGTTTTTTATATGTTAATTTACTCTCGTTTCTTTTTAGATTTTCCCTCTCGGTGAGGTTCTTCCTTGAAATCACAAACTAATGCACTGAGATACAGTATGAATTGATTGTTACAGCCTACAGCTTGGGGTGCTAGGGGTTTATCACCTTTTGAAACTAGCACTAGATTGCCACTACTGTTGAGAGATGCTTTTCAGCAATGAAAATTGTGAAAACATATTTGCGCAATCGCATTGGCGATGACTTATTGCGTGATAGCCTTGGCGATGACTTATTGCGTGATAGCCTTATTTGCTATGCGGAGAAATACAAAATGGTGTGAGTTACCAACGATGATGTAATTCGTCGCTTCCAAAACTTGAGAGAGCGTCGAAACGAAGTATAAAATGCAATGTACATGTTTTTATTCGGTCATTACATGATTCTTTTACATAGAATTTTACTAAGTGTTTATTCTCTTTTTTGTAGGCCATCAAGGACGAATGTGTTTTGTCGATGCTGGTCGTCTTTTGTCCACAATTTGGATCTTTATCCATCATTTATCTACTTTGCTACAATTAACCAATATTCCAATACTACAAGCAAGACTCTTTATTTTGGTAAGCACTTTGGTCACTACTATTTTATTCGGTCATGTTGAATTGTTGAACACATTACTATTGAGTACAACATGGGAAAATTTTACTCAGTAGCATTGCAATGATGTATAAATTGAAAAATAGCATCTAATATGAAAATGATAGGTAGGCCATGGGGCCACATGCCAGTGACACATCGATGTTAATTATTTTCCAACTCGTGGTATCTTCGTAGTGTTACTGAGAAAATTGCACCTTAAACATGTGTGATATGTATGGGGAGTGAGGATCCCTGGTCATTTTTGTTCTGGATCCGCCACTGAGTGTAGGCCGTTGTCTTAAGGAGTAGCAGGCCGGCCGTTGGAAGAGCCCCGAGTAGTCAGGTTACTGCCGTAGAAGTGTCGTCTTGAGGCGCAAGACGACTGTCCTGGAGGCCCCGTTCATTGCAGCTGGTCTAGTCTACCTTGAATGAGCCGCATGGGCGGAGGGGGAGAGGAGTCGAAGTTGTCGTCCTTCTATTCTGCATCGTCCACCGTCGTTGCTGAGAGGAGGAACCTCTTGCTCAGCTAATTCATCTAAAGCTTCTTGCTGGTTGCCATGTCAGCATGTGGATTCAGCTTGCCCCTACTTCTATTCTTCTCTCTCAAGCTTGTGCTTGGGCGATCCTCTACACACTGTCTGGTTTTAACCAGTTCGAAGTTCCAGTGAGCTGGATGGGAGGTGTTGCCCTTCCCTTAGCTATGATGTGTGTTCGGTCGAGCTGGTTGCTATTAGGGCATGGTTAGAGGTTGCTAGTTGGTGCCCCTAGCTCTAGTGTTGTGGTGTTGCGAGGCTTGCCCAGTTGCGGGTTCCCTCCCGTTAGAGGTGTTTCCCCATCGGGCTGTATCTTTTTTTATCCTGTTTTCTCTTGCTTTATCAATACAAAGGGCTGCTCTCCTGCCTCTTCATTTTAAAACATACATTAGCAAAAATCCGTTCGTTTTTTTTACAAAACATGTCAAATTGACCGGGTCCGTCTTTCATAATACCCGATCTCGGTTCATCCGATTCACCTGTAAACCCCTCTTTAAATTAAAGAGTACACTTCACTTTGGACTATATAATTTTACCATAGTTTCACTTTGCACCACCCCTTCTTATCATGTGTTGCACTTTGCACCAGGGTAAGGATTTTGCCACCTTCTTTTGTGCTTGCCGACGGTGAACGGCGACACGGGAGGTGGCGGCGAGGCACGAGATGGAGAAAAGAGAGGTAGATGGAGCTAGAAAATGGATCGAAAGCAAAGAAGAATAGTCGGAGCATCGCCGCCGCCGCCGTCGGCCATAGCAACGGTGGCGACGCCAAAACGTCTCTCTCTCTCTCTCTCTCTCTCTATATATATATATATATATACACACACACATATATATACATATATATATATATACATATATATATATATGTGTGTGTGTATATATATATATATATATATATATATATATATATATATATATATATATATATATTTCAAAGTTGCCGCTACCTCATTTGGTCATGCCTCGCTGCCGACAAGCTCCTTACATGTCTCCTATGTTTCACTCACATTGACAGGACGCTCCCTTCGTGCAAACTGAAACAAAAAAGAAGAAGATGCGGTGCAAAGTGAAACAAAAATTAAGAATATATGGTGCAAAGTGAAATCATAATAAGATTATATGATCTAAAGTGAAATTTACACAAAATTAAACTTAGATTAAATTTCATAAAACTACAATTTTAGTGACAAAACTATCCCTTTGACGCAACATTTGTTTTAGTAACTGCACCTTTAGCTAGCCGTTTTTCCGCCGAAGTGCAACTCCATTACTCTGGCCAAAATACTGACACATGGGGCTCACCTGTAATCCTCTCCGGCTGAGGACCGGCCCTAACGGAGTGCTGACCGGACGACCACGTCAGACCCACCTGCCAGCCTCACCCTTCTCCTCTCCCTCCTCTCCCCGAATCAAAACAGGGGAGTGGCCATGGGTGCGCTTAGGCGAGCTCGGCGCCGGCGAGTACGTCCACCGCGGGGACCGGCAAGCGAAAAAATGGGGCGCAACAACCATGGAGACCCTTCCTATGGCGGCGACGCGGGCAAAGGTGGCCTACGACGGCAACGTAGGTGTGCGGGGCGGCGGCGACCGAGATGGGGAAGATCGGCACCGAGAAGCGAGTAGCAGGAGAGTACGGAAAAGTATGAGGGGCGACGGCGGGAGTAGTTGCCAGAGGAGGTGGCACCACGGACAGAGGTGCTCGGATGCGAGCCGAAAGGGGCCTGAACCAGAGCATGGACGGCTCGGCTCGGCCATGGACGTCGGCGAGTTCGGGAGGTGATTTTCCAAGATAGCACGAGCACGGTGTTGAACGCGGATCAGGGAATCTATGAGTGGTGGTGGTGTGGATAGAGGAGCTCGGAGATGGCTGGAACGGAGGCGCGACGATCGAAGCTGGACTTGGAACAGGGGAGATTGGTGGCGGCTGTTACGTTCCTGCTCTGTTGGTCACCGAAATAAGCGGCTTTGGGTGGATTCGAGACCAGAATACTGGGAAAGGAGGGGGAACTGGGCAAGAACAACAAGAACAGGAGCGAAAATCAGAATCTTGCTTTTCAGTCTTTTGTCATTTCTTGATTCCTACTCCAACTCTCTCCGGTATTTAAATGGTTCCCAACACACAATGACTGGTTACAACTCACGCCAGAAAGACCCCAAACTCACACCACCCATTCCTCTGAAGTGAACCTAGCATTTGGCCTCCGGGTCCTTTTGTCGCCCTGTAGCTCATCCTGACAGCGCCCCGGCAACACAGGTGTTGTGACATTCCCCCTTCCTTCAGCGCCGGCTTGCCCCCAAGCCGGTAGATTTGGAAATCGCGTCTGCAGGTCCTCGAAATCTTCCCAAGTCGCGCTATCTGGAGGCTCACCCGACCATTGCACCTGTACCTGGGTGCCGGATGCCATCCCTGAGCGACGAAAACGATGCCCCAAAATCCAAACGGGTACTCTGTTCTCCCTAGGAGCAGGCAAACACGGTTGGGCCACTTCAGTAGGAGGCAAGGCTTTCTTCAATTGAGAAACATGTATTATTGGGTGTATACTAGAGGTAGCAGGCAACTTCAATTTATACGCCACCGCACCCACTGGACGCTCCACCTGAAACGGGCCAAAATACTTGAAGGAAAGTTTGTGGTTAGCACGGGTGGCCACTGAAGACTGCACATATGGTTGAAGTTTCTGGTATACCCAATCACCGATAGCAAAACTGCGCTCAAATCGTTTAGTGTCGGCCTGTACCTTCATGCGCTGCCGCGCTCTGTTCAAATGTTGGCGCAACAGATTAGTCATGAGCTCACGATCCTTCAGCCAAATAGTCAATTCAGGGGATGAACAAGATGACGAATCCATAATGCCAAAATGCCTCGGACCATGACCAGATAAGACTTCAAATGGAGTTTTGCCCAATGTCGAATGATAAGATGTGTTATACCAAAATTATGCAAGAGCTAGCCAGTTAAACCACTTACTTGGGCAAGAATGAACGAAACAACACAAATAAGTCTCCAAACATTGATTGACCCACTCGGTTTGGCCGTTCGTCTGATGATGGTAAGATGAACTCATGTGCAGTTGAGTTTGAACCGAGCAAAACAACTCCCGCCACAAGGTGCTTGTGAAAATACGATCCCTGTCTGAGATCAAAGACTGAGGAAGCCCATGCAACTTGAACACATTAGCCAAATATGCTTGAGCCACTTGGAATGCTGTAAAGGGGTACGACAGAGGCACAAAATGGGCATAGCGAGAGAACTTATCCACCACAACCATAATACTGTTATAGGATGACGATCTGGGCAAGCCCTCATGAAGTCCAACGACACCATTTGCCAAGCCTGCTCAGGAACCGGTAAGGGCTGCAGTAACCCTGGGTACTTCACATGCTCAACTTTGACCTGTTTGCATACTGAGAAAGAATCGACAAACACTTGGACATCTTTTTTCATGCCCATCCAAGCAAATAATTTGCGCACCCGACAATAGGTCACTTGAAAACCGGAATGCCCCCTTCCTCGATAGCACTAGCATGTATTGAGTGAATGATCTTATGCTGTATCGGGATATTGTTGCCCACCCAAATCCTACCATTTCGACGCAAAATACCATCCTGTAATCGAAACTGGGAGTGCTGAACACCATCAACACTCAATTCAGATAGCAGTCGTTTAGACTGAGGATCACATTCATAGCCCGCAGTGACTTTTGACAACCATGATGGTACACAAGTCGACACCGTGGCCAACTCCTCGAGTGCATGATCAGTTCGGCACGACAAGGCGTCGGCCGTTCGGTTATCGCTCCCTTTCTTATACACCAGACGGTATTGTAGGCCCAAAAGCTTGGTAATAGCCTTCTGTTGCCAAGGAGTGGATAAGTGTTGATCCTCCAGGTGCACCAGACTCCGCTGATTGGTCCGAATCAGAAAGGCTGCATGCTGAAGGTATGATCGTCAGTGGTCGACTGCCAAAATAATCACTAAACTCTCCTTTTCATATGTGGATAACCCTTGAGTACGGGGACCAAGTGCCTTGTTGAGATAAGCCAATGGATGCCCGTCTTGCATCAAGACTGCACCAATGCCCTTATCCGAAGCATATGTTTCAATTTCAAATGTCTTATGGAAATCGGGTAGGGCCAGCACTAGAGTGGTGATGAGTGCTTCCTTTAATGCCTGGAATGCTGCCTCCTTGTCGGTCGTCCAAACAAACATAATATTTTTCTTGAGCATATTTGTAAGCGGTCGACTAAGCAATCCAAAATCGCGGACGAACTTCCTGTAATATCCAGCTAACACCAAAAATCCCCAAACTTGCTTGACATTGGTCGGCGAGGGCCAACTGCTTACTACCTCAATGTTCTTAGTGTCGGTTGACACCCCCTCTTTACTAACAATATGTCTCAAGTAGGTGAGTTGCTGCTGAGCAAATGAGCACTTTGATCTACGAATTCTCAAGTGATGTATCTATAGGATTTCCATAACTTTTCGCAAAATATCCACATGTTTAGACAGGGACCTTGTGTAGACCAAGATGTCATCTAAAAAGACCAACACTCCCTTTCGTAGCAACGGTGAAAGAATGGTGTTCATTAATCCTTGAAATGTCGCTGGGGCACCCGTGAGACCAAATGCCATCACACGGAATTCAAAATGACCGTGATGAGTCTTGAAGGTTGTCTTGTGCTCATCTTCTGGCGTCACCCGTATTTGATGGTAACCTGCCCGCAAATCAAGACTGGAAAACCATTGGGAGTCGGCCAGTTCATCTAATAACTCATCAATGGTTGGTAACGGGTAGCGATTCTTAACTATAGCTGCATTTAAGTATCGGTAATCCACACAAAAAAGCCATATCGAGTCTTTTTTACGCACCATTAGAACGGGGGACGAAAAAGGACTCAAACTGTGCTGAATAATACCTTGGGACAATATCTCTGAGACCTGTTTTTCAATTTCATCTTTTTGCGCTGGATTGTATTGATAAGGCCACAAGTTCATCGGTTTAGCTCCCAGCAACAAAGGAATGGAATGGTCAAATTCCCTGCGTGGTGGCAGTCCCTGAGGTTCTTCAAATAATTGCTCAAACTCCACTGGCAAGGATCTGATTGGTTGGGGCAGATCAGATGCCATCGCTTCCATAGCATACACCAGAGGTAAAGGAGCCATTGGAACCGCCTATCTAGGCTATGGCCAGACCATGCAACATTGAGGTGTGCTATTCTTAATGCCTTGCAGGCATACCCATTTACCACTGACCCAGAACGACAAACTCTTTTTGAGCTAATGAATATTCATCGGACTGCTGTGTTCGAGCCAATCCACCCCTAAAATGATATCGTAGCAACCCAAGGGTAAAATCTTGAAGTCAGTGCAAAATGCAATGCCCAGTGCAAAATGCAATGCCCTAACTACTCCATTGGCAACGAGGGAACTCCCTGAAACACAACAACACTCCACCATTAGCAATTCGCACCTGAATGGGTTTAGACGCCGGCTGCTCTCCTGATAGCAAACTGACACAATCTTCACTAATGAAACAATGGGAGCAGCCGGAATCCACCAACATAATGACTTCGTGGCTCTGAATCACGCCTTTCAATCTCATCGTGCGAGTAGATTCTGAACCCTTCCAGGCCTCTTGTGAAATTGCCAATACTTCTCCTTCTAAAGGCAATTCATCGTCATATGTACTGTGGGATTCCGCCTCAGTATTACACAACATATCCCACAGCTCTTCCACAACATGCAGTTGAACCGTGGGGGCACACTTGTGCTCTCGAGACCACCGTTCACCCCAAGTGTGACAAAGTCCTTTCGCACGCTGATATGCACGAAGGGCGACAAGTTTCTCATCAAACGGAGTAACCATGGCCCCTTCTGGGCCCTTGCAATCCTCGATTCTTGTGCCTGCCATTGGTGTCGGCTTGCCTGGTGGGGAAAACACCAGTAGTGCTTATCTGGGTGATGACCATGTGCCGGATTGCATATCCATGCGCCTAGGGTCTCTTCTTGATGAATCCAACACCTCCTCTTGCAAACATGCCAAAGCCACCGCTGTTTCCAAATCTTGTGGCCTATGCAATACCACTGCTGATCGCACCTCCCCCACGCAAACCATCCACAAATTGCACAACAAAGAATACTCGATTCCAAGAAGAATGATGAGCTAACATGTTATGCATCAGTTCATTGAATTTTTCAGCATACTCTGACACCGAGCTGGTCTGCCACAGGCGGTTGAATTGCCGAACCAGATAATGGAACTCCTCCCGACCAAAGCGAACACAAACAACCTCCGCAAAGGACTCCCAATTCTCAAAACGCACATGGGCTTTGGACGCCTGTAACCAAAGCAAAGCACCCCCCACAAAACACATGGTGGCTAAACCAATCATGAAGTCAGGCTGTATCATGCAGATTCTGAAGTAGTTCTCGCATTTGAGTTGTCAAGCCTTCGGATTCTCCCGATCAAACGAAGGAAAATCCAAACGAGGAGGTGGAGGATGATGATAATGTTGCCCTGGGGGTCTCCAAGACATGGCAGCAACATCGTTCAGTGATGTGGACGAATCGGAACGAGCGTTCATACCCGTGCCCGCAAGTTGTGGGGAAGAAAAATTTTCTCCACTTGCCCTTCCTCGTTGTACGAAACTTTCTCGATGGCTGATCGCTCCAAGCCCTCGGTCATCACCAGCCTGTTGGTGTTCTTCTCTTCCGAATGATGTTGGATCCAACATCGATACACCTTCTGGTTTTAACTCCGGAGTGGGCACGATCGGTGGCAGCTCCTCAGGTCGGATGGTAAGGATAGGGTTGCGGGCTATCTGAACAACTTGCGCCCACAATTCCCCAACCTCGGATCGTAATCCATCCACCACTTGTTCCATCCCGGCTTCCACTTCTGCAGCTCCAGTACTGTGGGCTTGATCTCTTCCACGGAAGCATGAATCGCATCGTTCTGCACCTACAGCTTCTGGATCGCCTTGGTTAACTTAGCCAGTTGCAGATCCATCTCTCCCGCACGAACTTGAGCTCGGGTTTGATACCGCGGAATCTCCAGGGATTCGGAACCTTGCTTTGATACCAAATGTTACGTTCCTGCTCGGTTGGTCACCGAGATCAGCGGCTTTGGGTGGATTCAAGACAAGAATACTGGGAAAGGAGGGGGAACTGGGCAAGAACAACAAGAACAGGAGGGGAAATTAGAATCTTGCTTTTTAGTTTTTTGTCATTTCTTGATTCCTACTCCAACTCTCTCCGGTATTTAAATGGTTCCCAACACACAATGACTGGTGGGACACTTACAACTCACACTAGAAAGACCCCAAACTCACACAACCCATTCCTTTGAAGTGAACCGAGCATTTGGCCTCCGGGTCCTTTTGTCGCCCTATAGCTCATCCTGACGGCACCCCGGCAACACAGGTGCTTCGACAGCAGCTTCTTCAGCGATGGAATAAGCCAAAGGTGGGATAAGCACCAGGATCAAGGCGGTTCTGGTGATGCGGATTTAGATGGGGGGCGCTGAGGCCCCCTTGCGGCGGTCGCGGTGCCATGGGGGTCGTCTTCCTTCTGGGGGCACTAGGGAAGCATGGGTGAACAGAGGAGCGCACATTTTTGGTTCGAGCAGATGAGATCGACATTGCTCTGGCATCGTGAACAGTGAGCTTGGTGGCTGCGCTAATGGCGGTGGGGCAACTTCGGAGGAATTGGAGTGGAAGAAGAGGTGGAATATGATCTCTTTGTAGTGGAGATAGATCGCCAATGATCAATTTTGGGTGTGGAGCTCTGTGGGCAAGGAATTTTGGAGGATTTAGGATTCGGGGCCAAAAACTGGGCATGGTGGCAGCGCGGTTTACCGACACCGGAGACGGAGCAGGAGCGAAGGGGTGGTACGGCTTTCCCTTTGGAGTTGTTTGCCAACCTACGGGCCGCCGCCGCCATGGAAGCTGTAGATGCCGCCGTAGGCCATCTCCGGTCTCCCCGTCACCAGCCATGGGGTCGCCAAGGCCGTAGGGTGCCGTTGTGGTCCTCCTTGCCAACGGAGAGTTCGGCCGAGGCGGAAGAAGGCGCCCTCGTAGGCGGCGGCTTGCCAAGGTGTTACCACCCTCTTCAGTGCTCACTTAGATTAATACCAAAAGTCTGCGGATTACAGAGAGAAGTTCTAGATTGGGAGGAGAATAGGATGGGGAAAGTAGAAGAACAGGAGGAAAAGTTCAGAGAAACAGCTTTAAGCTCATACATCTTCCTTGCCTTTTCTCAAAGTCTCCAATCGCTACAAGTATTCGTCTCCAAAGGAACAGACAGTGGGCCCTCCATCTCTCCTCAATAAGGAAACACGCTCCTTACGAAACCCAGTCGTCCGTTGGATAGCGAACGCAGGGTCGGCGATGGTGTTTGCTGGTTTTGTGATCCTTCCGGCAATTCCCTTTGTACTGTTCACCGTCATGTTCTTCAGGTGCAGCAACTAGGTCAGTAACATTCTCCCCCTTCAGAGCCGGCTTGACCCCAAGCCGGGGCATGAGGAAAACGATCCCGTAGCTCGACGAAATCCTCCCAAGTAGCATTTGCTGGCGACGATCCGGACCATTGCACCAAGATTTGAGTCCCTGATACTAGTCCCGCACCCGATCGCCCTCCATGTCAGGCAGACCTTCCTGCACCTTCTCGCCTGGAGAGAGCACCTTCTTTAGTTGTGATACATGTATCACAGGAATGATTCCGCAAGTCGGAGGCAATTTCAGTTTGTAAGCCATCGCTCCCACCTTCTGTTCTACCTAAAAAGGCCCAAATTACCGAAAAGCCAGTTTATGGTTACCTCGGGTTGCGACTGAAGACTGAACGTAAGGCTGTACTTTTCAGGTACACCCAATCCAAAGGGTTGAAGTGTCGTTCTGATCTTTTAGTATTTGCTTGTACCTTCATTCGTTGATTGGCCCGATTGAGATGTTGCCGAAGTAAATTGGTCATCAATGCTCGGTCCTGTAACCAGACCTCTAAATCTGCCGATGCATAGGAGGATGAATCAGATACACCAAAGTGTCTCGGACCATGTCCATACAAGACTTCAAAAGGCGACTTCCTCAGGGTGGTATGATAAGAGGTATTGTACCAGAACTCTGCCAAGGCAAGCCAATCCGACCACTTGTTCGGGCAAGCATGCACAAAACAACGTAGATAAGTTTCCAAACATTGATTGACATGCTCTGTTTGCCTGTCCATTTGTGGATGATAAGCGGAACTCATCCGCAATTGAGTATTCACCAGTCTAAACAGCTATCTCCCAAGGTTTCTAGTGAATATCCGATCACAGTCAGAGATGATCGACTGTGGCAGACCATGGAGTTTAAAAATGTTGTTGAGAAAAGCTTGGGCTACATGAAATGCTGTGAAAGGATGGGTCAAGGGGACAAAATGTGCATATCTGGAAAACTTATCAACGACGACCATTATGTTGTTAAAAGTTGCTGATCTCAAAAGGCCTTCAATGAAATCGAGTGATATCATCTGCCAAGATTGGTCAGGAATAGGAAGGGGTTGTAAAAGCCCTGGATACTTGACATGTTCTATCTTTGCTTGTTTACAGACTATGCAATCGCCCACAAAAGTCTAAATGTCTTTCTTCATTCCTAGCCAAGTGAACAACTTCTTTGTTTTAGTGTATGTCGCCTGAACACCAGAATGTCCCCTTATTGCACTGGCATGCATAGCCTAAAGGATCTTCTGCTGTATTGCTGCATTGCTCCCAATCCAAATACGCCCATTGTAACGTATAAGGCCATCTTGCAGAGTGAATTTTGGGTTCTTAGAATTGCCCCCACTTAACTCGGCTAATAATTGACTGGTTTGAATATCATCTTTGTAACCTGCTGCTAAATCGGTTAACCAGGCTAGAATACAGGTGGACATAGTGAACAATTCCTCTTCTTGTTGTGACCCTTTTCTGGATAAAGCATCCGCCGCTCGGTTTTCCACTCCCTTTTTATATCGCAATCGATATTGTAGTCCCAACAACTTAAGTCAATGCCTTCTGTTGCCACGGGGTGGCCAATTGTTGAGCATCCAAATGTATCAGGCTCCTCTGATCGGTCTTGATGACAAACTCTACATGTTGGAGATATGCTCTCTAATGCTCCACAGCCAGCATAATAGCTAGACTTTCCTTTTCGTATGTTCACAGACCTTGGTTGCGCGGGCCCAGAACTTTGCTTAAGTAAGCAATCGGGTGTCCTTCCTGCATCAGCATAGCCTCGATTCCTTTGTCAGAAGCATCTGTTTCAACTTCAAAAGTTTTGCTGAAATCCGACAGTGCCAAAACCGATGTAGTATTGAGAGCTTGTTTTGGTGCTTGAAAGGATTCCTCCTTTTCTTCAGTCCAAGAAAAGATTGTTTGTTTTTTTAGCAAATCGGTGAGGGGTCGGCTAATTCAGCCAAAATTACGTACAAATTTCCTGTAATATCCAGCTAGTCCAAAAAAACCACGAACCTCCTTCACATTCCTTGGAATTGACCAATTCCGAACCGCTTCAATGTTTTTATGGTAGGTGGCTACCCCCTCCTGACTGATAATGTGACCCAAATAAGTCAACAGCGGTTTGGCAAAAGAGCATTTGGACCTCTTGACCTTTAACTGATGCTGCTCCAAGATTTCAAATACCTTCTTGAGTATATCTCCATGGCCTTGTAGGTCTGAACTGTACACAAGAATATCATCGATAAACACGAGAACACCTTTGCGCAACAATGGTGTGAGAATGGTATTCATAAGCCCTTGAAACGTCGTTGGTGCACTGGTTAGGCCATAAGGCAATACTTGAAACTCAAAATGCTCGTGATGGGTTTTAAAAGTTGTTTTGTGCTCATCTTCCGATCTCATACGGATTTGGTGGTAGCCGGCTCTCAAATCCAAACTAGTGAACCATTCGGATCCGACTAACTCATCAAGTAACTCATCAATAATTGGCAAAGGATATCGGTTCTTAACAGTGGCAGCATTCAGATGTCTATAATCCACACAAAAATGCCACGTCTTGTTCTTCTTCTGGACTAACAACACGGGAGATGAAAATGGGCTAGTGCTAGGCTGTATAATCCCTTGAGTAAGCATCCATATCACCTGCTTCTCAATCTCATTCTTCTACATTGGTTTATAGCGGTATGGTCGAAGATTGACCGATTTAACTCCTGGCATAAGTGGTATGGAATGATCAAAAGCTCGACAGGGTGGTAGTCCTTGAGGTTCCTCAAATAGATGATTAAAGTCGTGCAGCAATTGCATAATAGACTGAGGTATTTCAGTTTCTGTATCAGCTACTGCTCCAAGTGCCATCAGTTGCACTGTCTCTGAACTGCCAACTAGACTGCCTTGCGATCTCTCCCAGACTAGACAACATTGAGGATTTCCCGGTTTAATGCCTTGCAAACAAATACTTCGTCCCAAATAGGAAAAGGATAACACCTTTTTAAGCCAATGGATATTCATCGGACTGTGTTGTTCCAACCAGTCAATACCCAAAATAATGTCATAACAATGCAAAGGCAACATTATGAACTTAGTGTGGAATATGTAACCCTAATTCTCCCACGGGCAGGAAGGAATTTCCATATCACATTCTAATACTCCACCATCAGCGACACACACCTTCACCGGTTGGATAGACTGTCGCACACCACTCAGTCTCCTTGAGAATTCCTCACTGATAAAGCAATGTGAACTACCGGAATCTACCAACATGACAACACCCCGATTTTGAACAATGCTTTGCAGTCGTAGCGTTCGCACATTGTCGGTCCCTTGAGTTGCCTCTTTGGATATAGACATCAAATCTGCCTCCAATACTGATACTTCCTCATCCCTTTGCTGCGAGTTCTGGTCGTTCTCTTCGATCATTCCCCAAAGCTCTTCCACCAAATGGACTTGAACTGTTGGGGCACATTTATGCTCCCGAGACCAGCGCTCCCCGCAAGTATGACAGAGCCCTTTGGCTCTTCTGTAGGCACAAAGAGCTCTTAGTTCGTCTTTGGCCGGTACAGCTCTTGCTCCTTCCACACCCCTTCTGTCGTCAGATCGATTCCCTGCTCCAGGTACCCCCTCTTCCCGGAGGTGGCGGGAGTGGCAATGCAGTTCGCATGCCCGACTGTGTATTGGACACAAAATCCATGCGGTGAGTATCTCTTCTGGTCGTATCCAAGACCTCCACCTAAAGACATGCCAGGGCTACAGTCGTGTTAAGATCCCGTGGTCGATGTAACACCACCACAGACCTTACATCTCCTCGCAAACCATCCATAAATTGAGTAACAAAAAATAAGGGGTTCCAGGATGAATGGTGCGCTGACAAATTGTGCATGAGCTCATTGAGCTTTTCTGCATACTTTGTTACTGTGTTGGTCTGACAAACTCGATTGAATTGCCTCACCAATTGTTGGAATTCCTCTCGATCGAATCTATTACACATTGCCTCCACAAATGTGTTCCAATCGGTAACTCTGGTATGAATCTTGGTCACTTGTAACCACAGCAAGGCACCCCCCATAAAGTACATTGTCACTATGTTGACTTTGAACTCTGGTTGAACTGAGCATACCATAAAGTAATTCTCACATATGAGTTGCTATGCCTTGGGATTCTCTCCATCAAACGGGGGAAAGTCCAGTTTAGGGGGAGGGTGATGATGCTGATGATATGCCCCTAGATGTCTACCTGCACTTTCCCCAGACCCTACTGTATATGAATCGAATTCAAACCGATTTGACTTACCTTTGCCCTTGGGCGTACGGTTCACCTCGGAATCTAGTTCTGGCTTGGCTTCTGGCAAAGGAAGGATTGGTGGTAAATCTCCAGGCCGAATCGATAGCACTGGGTTTCTAGAAATCTGGACCACCTGCGTCCTTAATTCCCCCACTTCGGAACGCAGTACTTCCACTGAGGACTCCATCTCAGGCTTCTCAGGCTTCCACTTCTGTAACTCAAACACCACAGGCTTGATTTCTTCCACGGTGGCATGGATCGCGTCGCTTTTGACTTGCAGCGCCTTGATTGAGTCACTTTGTGCTAGGATGACTCTCGTCAATTCAGCCATCTGTTGCTCCATCTCTCGCGAGTGGATTTGGGCTCTCGTCTGATAGCGTGGAGGCTCCAGGGCGTCGGAAGGAGGCTCTGATACCAAATGTTACCACCATCTTCAGTGATCACTCAGATTAATACCAAAAGTCTGCGGATTACAGAGAGAACTGAAGTTCTGGATTGGGAGGAAAATAGGATGGGGAAAGTAGAAGAACAGGAGGAAAAGTTCAGAGAAACAGCTTTAAGCTAATACATCTTTCTTGCCTTTTCTCAGAGTCTCCAATCGCTACAAGTATTCCGCTCCAAAGGAACAGACAGTGGGCCCTCCATCTCTCCTCAACAAGGAAACACGCTCCTTACGAAACCCAGTCGTCCGTTGGATAGCGAACGGAGGGTCGGCGACGGCGTTTGCTGGTTCTGTGGTCCTTCCAGCAATTCATTTTGTACTGTTCACCGTCATATTCTTCAGGTGCAGCAACCAGGTCCGTAACACAAGGCAGCAGGGTTTTCACACGAAACCAGCCGCCCTCCGGGCCTAAACCGGTTTCCAAAACCCTGCTGTAAACACTCCACACTATGCAAGTGTAGCACACGTAACTTGGACACACTGTCGTAATCCATGGCAGGCAGCCAAAGAGATCCCAGAACTAATGGCAAAGAAACACATGTGTCAGTGTGCAGAATAACAGAATCTGCCTATTTATATTGCTCGGGGTCGTGCGATCTATGTATAACGTCAGATCCATGGCTAGGATTACGCAAAAAAAAAAAAGATCCATGTCTAGGAGAGAAGAAAATTATAAGAAAAACTCCTGCATCTCAATAAATTCAGACAGCAACCATGGCAGGTTAATTAAAAAAAGATGAAATGTACCACCACACAATAATACTATATGCAGTTTATAATGCTAGATATTTGCTAGTACTTGCAGCACATTTAGTGGTGAGAGAAATGCCAGTGCATTTAGCAGCACAGTGCATGTAATACTATTGCCCATGCATAAAGAATCTGATCGAATACAAAGATGGCTAGGTAAATTACAGACAGTACATTTTACAGATAGTATAGAGTTATAGTATAAATTAAATCTGATTATTGATGTCTTAATGGTATTATAGTATTTCCCTTGTAGATATATTTTTTTAGAGAAAAACTAAAAAAGGCTATGGCGTTGCTGCGGGATAGCTATCAACCGTTCAATCCGATTCATCTGATGCTTAGCATCCTTTCATCCCCACCCCAAACTCACTTTTATTCACTCATCCTAGATACCTTATCCACTATGAACCATCTCGAGTGTCTCCTCCATCTCTCCCTCCCTCTCTCTCTCTTCCATTCTCATTCGGGGAGAGCAGTAGGCAAATCGCGCACCTCTCTCTCTCTCTCCACTCCATAGCTGGCAAATTGCGTAGGGCGAGCGGCGGTGGGCTGGTCCTCCGCACCTCCTGTGGCTGCAAACATGTGAGAGGCCACGGTCTGGCGCGATCGGGAGTGACGGCGAGCGGGTTCAGCCAAAGTGAGGCAAGTGGAAGTGGCTACCGGAGGGGCGCTCGGCGTCGCGTGGGAAGGTGAGCAGCCACAGCAGCCCAGTGAGCACTGTGCCGCAGACGAGCTTGGTGGTAGGCGTGAAGGCCAACGATCGCGACGAGCGCAGAGCTGTGGGGGCGAGCGGTCATGTAGGCACATGTGAGCATGCTAGGATTTTTTTTTGCTCTTATTTAATTTTTTTATGAAATTTGTTGAAACTTATTAAAACTTCTTAAAACATGTTGAAACTTGCTGAAACTTTTCTATCTGAAACTTGTTGGAACTTGAATTCGAAAATCTGAAACTTCATTGGAATCTTCTAAAAACTTATAGAAATACGCAAAACTCACTAAAACCTTAAACTTTTTAAAAAAATTCATGAGACTTCTCGAAACTTCATAAAACTTGTTGGAACTCTTTTTGTCTGAAACTTGCTGAAACTTGAGTTCCAAAATCTGAAATTTGTTAAAACTTGGACTTGAAACTTTCTTAGAATCTTCTGGAAACCTCTAGAAATAAATGAAACTCACTGAAATCTGGAACTTTTAAAACATTTTCACGAGATTTCTTTAAACTTTATGAAACTTACTGAAACTTTTTTGTGTAAAACTTGTTGAAACTTGGACTTGAATTTTTTTGAAATCTTCTGGAAACCTCTAGAAATAAATGAAACTCACTGAAACTTCTTAAAACTTTTTTGTGTGAAACTTGTTGAAACTTGAGTTCTAAAATCTGAAAGTTGTTGAAACTCGAGCTTAAAACTTTTTTGGAATCTTCTAGAAACTTCTAAAAATACGTGAAACTCACTGAAAGTTGAAACTTTTAAAATGTTTTCACGGTACTTCTTTGAAACTTCATAAAATTTGCTGAAACTTCTTAAAACTCTTTTGTCGGAAACTTAAGTTTCAAAATCTGAAACTTGTTGAAACTTGGACTTGAAACTTTTTTGGAATTTTCTAGAAACTTTCAGCACGAAGGAGGTGGAGCGCACGACGGAGGAGGACGGGAGGTGAAAGTATGCCGTTCGATGGAAGGAACCGATCCAACGGTTAGATGCTATACTGTCAGAAGGGCATCCCAACGGTATAGCGTCAGCTTAGCAACTCCCTTTTTTTTTTCTACGGTGATTTCGACGCCTCTTGGGGAGCTCTTCTTCCGGATCACTGCGTCGGGGTGACGACAAGGTGTTGGGGGCCGAGGAAAGAGGCGCCGCCTTTGAGCTGCCATGCTTCAAGAAGGCCGCCAAGATCCGGCTGAGCCTGGGGTTTCTTGCCCTCGCGCCGCCACCTTCGGGTGCATTCGTCCGGCTCACCGAGCTGCGCCTGGAGCGCGTCCGGTTCCACGGCCTGTTCGACGCCGTCTCATAGGCGCGGCGCCCTCTCCAGCAGGAACGCACCGTTCGGGACGCATACGGACTGGCCAGTCTCGCCATTCGCTCGGAGTCTATCGTATCTTTGGACCTGAGGAGTCTGCTTGACGTAGAGCGCCTCTCAGTCGTGGCACCGATGCTCAGTGTGTTCATGTGGATCCGGCGCTTCCCCGAGTGGGAACCGCCGGTCGCCGACATCTCTGCCCCAGGGCTGGAGACGCTAGAGTAAAGGGACGCATATGATCCAAGCTCATTACGGCTCGGGGACATGGCACGTCTGCAATGGTTGGGTCCAACCCCATTGCTGTTCATCAGAAGCATGTCTATCGTCACAATCGGGGTTGTGCTCAGCTGTTGCGTCGCTTTACAGGCGTCTCCAGCCTTGATCTCGTACTCATCTACCAACGTGTGAGTGCAAAATCTTTCTCCATATATTTTCTAATGCAGCAAGACACTGTCCAAGCAACTAACAAGGTAGCAATTAAAGCTAATTGTATGGCAAACACCTAGGATTTCAAGACAGCATTAGCTTGGCAATAGCTATGCAATAGCTACCACTAGCAGTACTGCTTTGGAGAAAATAGGCATCTATGCTTAACAAAATCCAGAGAAAATGAGGATATAGATACAGTTATTAGTACTTGCTTGGCAATTTAGTTGCTTATTTGTTCATCCGAGTATATATTTCTCTGAGTATCTGGTTTGCTTTTTTCTTTATCTGTTTTCGGTGAAACAACATTTTTTTATTATAGAAATGAACTGGGGCATCAATTTTATTATTGGACAGTCAGACATGGACACTCTTGTGTTGTTGTCCCACCCTGTTCGTCTAAAAAAACATTTGCGTTGCTCAGACTGATGTTCAAGCTGTTAATAGGAATGCCAACTAAGTACATGTATTTAATATTTGATATTCATGGAGAATTCTAGAGTCTAGTTGTGCCAGTTTGTAAGCAATTAGGGTATATTATTGGCTAGTACATCAATTAGTTCATCACAGCCAAAAAATTCTAGAGCCTATGCGAAATTCCACTTTTCAGTACCAACATTTGGTTATTTCATACGCTATCCTATAGCCTCTGTAATTAACTTGGTGATATTGAAACTCCTTTACAGGTTTGTATGATGGCTACAACACAACATTTTGGTGATATGATATGAATGCCACATAGTCAGCAGTTTTGAAGATTTGAGAAAATGTTGGCGATTAACTGATATACAATACCCCTGGGAGCTACAGTCACAAGATGTAAATGAGTGCCGCAAGAAGAATAGTAAGTCCAGCAACATTATTGTCTTCTACCACAGATTGTGATCAACTGGTGTTGCAAGGAGGCTCCTCTTAGATTCTCGCCTAGTGATGATTATATCTAGGCTAGGTTATTTTCAGGACTTACAGGTTTATCTAGCTTTTGGAGGTCTGAAACCTGAAAGTGCTCTTTCTTAGCATCTTCTTGGTTTCATGCTAAGTTTATTTTTGCGACGCTGTCATATTCTGTGAATTTGAGTGACACATGTACGATCGAATCGAATGTCATGTCATATTCTGTGAATTTGAGTGACACATGTACGTCGAATCGAATGTCATGTTTCAGTTCAGGTTTGTTAATCCATGTAATTTTTGTGAATTACATGATTATGTAAGCGTTAACAAACCCATTGTGTATGATCAGCTGGGAACTAATAAATGATGAATGCTCAAAGTTGTAGGTTCTGATAATTGGTTGATATTATGATGTGTGCAAATATACTTGCCCGTGTATATGATTATTGTATGGTGTTCTTAGAATCTCACCACTCACGTATGCAAATCGGGATATGAATATTGATTGATGTTCTCAGCTGTTAGCTCGTGTGCAAATCTTTTCAATGGACATCATTTATTTATCTCAGCTTTGGTGTTCGTTTTTGTATAATTGATTTCCAGTTCAATATACAATTTTAATGTTGTGTGTAATAAAAATTTGTGTTCAGCACTCCAGAGGTTGCAGTTGCTATGTTTGCCTTGCATCCTACTCTGTACTTGTATATGCCAGGTTAATGAAATTTCCATAGTACTTAAAGCATGACAGAGTACAATGACACACATGTACATAGCACAAAGACCTCTAGTATGTAGTATCTTTCACCATAAACCACCTCTCGCTCTTCATTATGCCGGTGTGGTCCAGATGGTCGCTGTAGTTGGTCAACAGGAGGAGCTGAGCTCCAGGCCCCCGTCCACGGTGCACCCGCCTGGCTTCAGCGTGATGGTTAGTACCACACAATCACAAAGCTTTTGGCTTGGGTTCTCTAGACCATGCTGGAGCTCTAACTTTCAGGTTGGACTTCTCAGCCTCATCGTCTCTCTTCTTCCAAAATCTGCTTAGAAAATGCCTCTGGGTTTGCTTTGATGCAGTCCTGCAATGCGATAAAGGGCTTCACACAATCTGCTCCATGGAAAGGCAGAAAAAGCAAAGGTTATTATTAGTTAATATTCAGGAGGTTATAGATACAAACACTTTTTAGTATTTAGCATCATAAGGTCGAACATGATTTGGATGTGCGGCTAATTGGATCTTCAGACAAAGAATTCAAGTTTTGTGAAATACTACGACAACAAGCAGAGCTTAAAGACCCAAACATCTTAAAAAGAACCAAAAGAAATTGTGCCCAATCAAGTTATAGCACGTGCATTTTCAAACTCTTTCAAGTTTCAACTGTGAACAACAGCCGAATTCTCGGTATAACGGACAACCTAAATGAGTACCTTCGATTAAATAAAAAAAACCTTACATTAACAATGTTGTTTAACCAAATTGACAACGACTGCAGTTCTTTTATTATCATTTATGTCATAAAAAGAATTGGCCCTAGGACAATGGATTTTTCTTGTGTTCCATCAAATGAACTAACAACTTGGGGCACTTTTTTAGTTTATACACATCACATTTCCTACGGCATAATGTAGCAGACAGAGCATTGGGCTGAATACGTTGGAAACTAAACCAAATATCCATACAAACATTGGGGATGTCTGGCAACAAATTAATATAAATGACACACTACTCATTATCAAGGCTGTAGATGAGAAATGGCATCCATTTACCAAACTTTCGCTAAATACTATATTCAAATTTCTAGAGTATCTATCAATGTTTGTTCTGATATAGCTAAGATTACAATTTACTTCTGTGCTTCTCAGAAAGCAGGAAAAGGCACATAACATGAAATTCAATAGAACACAACAAAATTAATTGGTCAAACAATGGCCTACGTAATGTTAGAGACAGAAAGATACGGAGCCGCTGCCGCACGGAGTTCATAACAGAGTTAATAATTCACAGTTCAGAGCATGGCACAGCACCAAGCCACCAAATTACGAACACAAGTGTAGCTATGTTTAGACAAAGCCAAATCCGTCCATTTCTCACCCATTTTTAGAGAAATCGAACATATTAATCAAAATCTCCTTACTTGGTTGACTCGTGAGTGGCGACCGAGAGGACTCCTCGGTGGCGAGGCGCCCATCCCCTCGTCGCCAGTCAACACCCCTCGTCGGATAGCCACTCGCCACCGAAGGGTGGGGATCGCCATGGACGGACCAACGCCGGTCGTGCGACCCGGCTGCAGATCGGCAAGGGGCCACCGCCTACGACTGCTCCCCAGCCGTCTCCTCGACGGCGTGAGCGCCCGCAAGCCTAGCCGCACGCCGCCACCGCACAGTGCCGCAACATCTCAATCGCTGGAGTCCTTTGACAATGTGTGTGGCGGCGCAGCCGCAAAGGGCAATGCCCTAGTGCCCTTCAAAATGGCTGGTGCTTGGGCTGTACCAGCCCAACCGCTACATACATGTCACTCGTATCGCGCCGATTACAATTCTCTCTCCCTCGGCTATACGGTGTAAACTATAATTAAAGTCTAACTAATCTAAACTATTAGATTAAAAAGAATTGATAACTCATATTAAATTAAGTATACCAAAAAAAAAGGTAAAATTACCAAAATCTGCGAATTTAATCCCACAATAAAATGTGAGCAATGGATGTAGCCGTGTAGGCAAGAGTTGCAGTACAAGGACCATATTTAGTGGCATCACGGAGATCAAACGTAGTGTCGTTCAATCCATGGCTCGCAACTGCCTCAACATAATGAAAAGTACGACTACTAGCTTAGTGTACTGCTTAAATGTTAATGTGTCGTGTCAGTAAAAAGTAGCTCCCATTTATGAATACAATCGATGTCGTAGCAGGTCAGACAGGAGTAACATTTCGAAATAAGGAGTACCATGATTGCAACGCAGGTAGCCGGGACCTACACTACATTAAAACAGTACTGACGGCGCATCCATAGCTGGATCTAGATTCTCTACTGTTACTACAGAGAATACTGTGTGGATCTGAATTCTCCGCTGGTACTCTGAAGAATACTGTATGAACAGTATTAGAAACAACACTGCAGTATAACACTTTAGCAACTTATCGTTCTCTTTGGTACGTAGCGCTCAATTTAGTCCATTCATTTTGAATCATACGATGAAAATAATATTCTAATATCTGTCACTGTGCTCTTCCGTATTAGCCCATGTTAACGTAGATGAGCCGTTTCCTCAGGCAACACATGATTTCGGCAAGAATTCTAGAGCAAATAACGTAAGCCACGCATGTTAGGACGAAGTCCTGGAGGTCTCGATGATTTGTGTAGTGGAGAAAGCAGCTTATACATGTTTGGAACAAGGCGAGATCAATTACTATTCACTATTGTAACTTTCCAGATGTGGAATAAGATGACCATTGCTTCTGACACATACTCCATTAAGTCATAAATGTCGTTTTAGACATCGACAAACCTCCAAAACATAACTTTAACTACTAATTTATATTGTAATATATTTATAAGGAAGAAGTCTATTCTACCCCTCAAGTATCGATATAGGGACACATAACCCTATAAACTGAAAAATCGGTCTTTTGACACCTCTAAGTTGTAAAATTGGACAACCTACCACCTTCGGCTGTTTCGTGCGGTGGTTTTGCTAATGTGGCGTTCGGGTGGCCCGATTTCGCTAGGAGGAGAGCTGATGTGTCGTTTCTCTCCATTTCTTCTCTTCCTCATCTCCTTCCTCTCCATTTCTCCATTTTTCTCCCACTGGAGCTTTGATCCTTGGCCGCATCTCTTCCATGTGCCGCCTCCTGCCGGCCCTACCGGTGCCGCCGCCGCCGCTTGCGCCTGCGTCACCTCTGGCCCGCTCCTCCCTGGCTTGCTCCCATGCGCCGCGCGGAGGTGGGCGGGGATGGAGAGCGAGGAGTCGAGAGGCGAGGCGGGTAGTTGGGTTGGGGTCGAGAAGGCGGCCCACGAGGCAGCGCGCCGGTTGCGACACCCACCATGGGAGCGCGTACTCGCGGCGGTGCGCCTTTCGGCACATGTCGGTGATGTTGGAGTCGTCGAACGGCAGGTGGCCGGCGAGGAGGACGAAGAGGATGACTCCGCAAGACCACACATCAGCCTTGTCTCCGTCGTAGGCCTTGTGACGGAGGACCTCAGTGCGGTGAAAGTGGGAGTCCCGCACGCGGTGTGCAGGCGTCCGTCATCACGGAGTGAGTTCGGGAGCACGACGAGGCCGAAGTCGGAAACCTTGAGATTGCCGTCGGCGAAAAAGGGGACGTTCTGCGGCTTGACGTCGCGGTGTGAGACGCCGCGAGCATGGCAGTAGATGACCGTGGAGACGAGCTAGAGCAAGACGTGGTGGGCCGCGTGCTCGGGGTGGCGGTGCGACAGGAAGGAGTTGAGCCTGGAGAGGAGGTCGCCGCCGGGGCGAGGTCCATGATGAGGTAGACCTTGGAGCGCGTGGCGAGCACCTCATGGAGGCGGAATACGTTGGGGTGGCGGAGACCTCGCGGAGCACGCGCGTGGCCATGTCGGTGGCGTCGAGCTCGGGCTTGTTGAGTACTTTGACTGCCACGGCCTCGCCATCGACGAGGAGCGCGTGATAGACCTTGGCGAAGGTGCCGCCAGAGACCCATTTTGGGCCACCTCGCAGGTCGCCAGACCTCTCTTCAACGGCCGTCTCCATGACCGTGTGCCTAGAGCTCCCTGCACTCCTTCTCCTTCTTCTTCTTTGTGACACTTACACTTGGGACCCACTTAGGAGAATTCCATTCTTTGTCCGAGTCAGCGGCTGACCTGGCGAAACCGAACCGAACGGATGCCACGTACGCAAAACCATTGCACGAAACAACCAGAGGGGGTAGGTTGTCCAGTTTTGCAACATCCGGGTGTCAAAGGTCTGATTTTTTAGTTCAGAGGGTTAGGTGTCCGCATGTCGATACTTGAGGAGGTAGAACGCACTTCTTCCTATTTATAAAATCCAATACAGTTATAATATTATGAAAATACTTTTTGAGACAAATCTATACATATAATTATTGTGTATCCAATCTAAATATTTTAAAATATATCGATAATTAAAGTTTTAAAAGTTTGACTGCACGTTGTTCCAAAACGATATTTATGTATGATGGGAGGGACCGAGGGAGTATAAAAGCTAAGCTACAGAGCAGCCTAGTCTTGTACAGCTCCCACTGTTAAAGTTACCTGAATTAGGGATGGCAATCGGGCGCGGCGGGTACGGGTAGTGCTCACCCATACCCATACCCACGACCCTCATTTCCCCCCACGGGCATGCCCGCGAAGGACGACGGGCGAAGAACCTCGCCCATACCCGTCGCCTGCGGGTACCCGTTGCCCGCAGACATGCCCGTTTACCCGCGAACAATACACTGCCGCCCGTGGGTACCCATCGCCCGCGGGCATACTCATCACACTGTAGAACATATGAATTTTTTCAATTACAACAATTCAACATCAAGAACTGGATCTACCGGGAGCTACAACATTATAGCATTACAGCATTATACCACAGATGACAGAACTGGATCTACAGCATAAATCACAACATCAAGAACTTTTCTATCAGCACCAAATACAGCATAAATCACAAGTTCACAACATCAAGAACGAGGTCTACCAGCTATTATTAGCATGTAGTATAAGTACTAGATCTACATATCCAAATACAGCATAAATCACAACATCAAGAACTGACGGCCGGGGACGGGAGGCGCGGTGGCCGGGAGGAGGCGGCGCGGTGGACCGGGAGGAGGCGCGATGGACTGAGGACGGCGGTGGACCAGGAGGAGGCGCGGTGGACCAGGAGGAGGGCGGCGGCCGGGAGGAGGACGACGGCGGGAGGCGCGGTGGACCGAGACTCCAGGAGGAGGGCGGCGGGAGGAGGAGGGCGGTGGCCCTCATCTCGCGCGGTGGACCGGGACTCCGGGAGGTGGGCGGAGGCGGGAGGCGCGGAGGAGATCTGAAGAGGGGAGAGCAGTCTGGCGGCGCGGGGGAGATCTGAGGAGGGGAGAACGATGAGATTTGGCGCGGAGAAGAAATGAGGAGGGGAGAGCGGTCTGGCGGCGGCTGGGGGCTGGGGCTGTGAATTTGTGAAACCTAGCGAGAGTTACCTAGGGTTTTAGTTATTTATTCAGGAGGGTCCCACCTATCAGTGTAGATGGCGGGTAATCGGGCGAAGCGGGTACGGGTGGAGCTTATCCATACCCGCGTCTGTTTACCCGATGGGTAAGAAATTGTGCCCATTTTTATACCCGTGGACAAAGAAAGACGCACATACCTACTTCCATTAGGGTATTCGCCCGCGGGTACGCAGGTAAACGGGTACAATTGCCATCCCTAACCTGAATTACGCTGGATACTTTTCGACATCTATTCAAGGCCAACTATTGGACAACATTATCGAAAGATGAGTAGTTGGATTAGACGAGATGCCAATCAAACACTACACGAGGACAAAAGGCAACCAAGGCTGTCCAAAAGAACGATCTTCAGTTTGCAGAACTTTGAGGTACAGAAAATAAAATTTGTTATACATCGCAGTAAGATAATACCAGCATGTTGGGGCTTTTTTCTTCTCTTTTGTCTCTGAGCTTCCTGTCAAAAATAAGTTCTACTGTGACAGGAAGCCTTTCTTCGATGGCCAGTCTGCAGCTAAGACAGCTCTGTATTTGCATTCTAGACTTCTAGTTTGTTCGAAGAACATATACACGTTTTAAAAGCTCAAAAGAAAGAAAGAAAATGGGCTTCCACATATAATTGGGCATTTGTCACTACCATATACTCCATGTTGTGCCAAACACAGCATATTTCAGTATTAAAAAGTAAATGCCATCTTCTTCCAACACACTTCTTGTCATGGTTATTTCAAATACTGACATAACTCTACGAACAACAGTGACTTATGTACCATTTCAAATAACATTGAGTCATGGATGATGGATCATTAGAACGCATCATAGAGAGGAGAATGAAAATAGGCTTCTACATATGATTGACCACTACGATATCGCTGTCTCCAGGTGATGGCATGTTTCTGATCCTATTAGGAAGTAAATGTAAATTGTCATCTTCCAACATATACTAAATGTGCCCCTTGGACCAAAAACACTTACACGACATTTCGAGATGACTTGTGTCAGACCCTAAATTTGGAACTTGAGAGCCACTGTGTAAATTCGTGTCATTCACTGGATCAGTAAATAGCACACACAGTTACATTATTGGTTCAAATAGATATCACAAAAATATAAAGTTATTGCATAATATTAAACAAAGCGTAAATATACCTTACGGCTTTTGACTTGCAGAATGGCCGGACAAGTCAAATACCTTTCAGAGAACAACAACGGAAGTATTGTCCAATGCTCATAATTGTCCTTGTAGCCTTCTTTTATATTTACTGACTAAAAGAATATAAGTAGCGAGCATGAGTACACAACCATACTCGCGAGTCAACATACAATGCAATTATTATATATGCAAGGCTAATAAAAGGGAGGTTCATGGTTCTTTTATTTTGCACAAGCCATTTATTGAAATAGACTAAGTAGTAGCAAATCCTGAGACTTAGCATTTTACTAAATCCTGAGACTTAGCATTTTACTAACACAGGTTTTGATAAACAGAGTTTTGTTGTAAAGTACTAGTGGAGATTTTGTCTCCTATACCATTAAGTGGCTCCGTCCACTCAATGCTCATGTTCATTTCTCAGGTCACATTCTTGTACTTATCAATGGTCCTCAACCATACTCTTTCAATTCTTAGGGCCCCAAACCACCATTTCATTCCACCCACAAACGGTTTTATAAAAATGAAAGCTAGCTCAACTAAGTTCTCAGAACCGCTCTTGACCGTGAGCACGGCTATCCAGATAGTTTTTTTACTCTGCAAAGTTTGTATACTTTACCCACAATAAACAATCAACTTACAATGTTCATTTAACACACTTCCATAGATGTGCGACTAAGATGATTGCCACAAGGTCTTTACAATGCCCCACCTCAACGCAACCCCATGCTGCTAAGTATCACCTCCTTGGGCCTCACCCACAGGAGGTCTCCCATTTGCGCCATGCAGATCGATGACTCCCTTAACCTTAATTCACTCCACACACCAACCGATGATGAGGTTATGAGGCGACGGACAAATTAGTTAGCCAGGTCGTACCCATTATAGACTTGTGGTTGTACTATTTTTACATGAGAGGTCATCATAAGATTCGGTCCTTAATTGACTCGGGCGGTACATCCACATACCTACTTTCTCTCGTGCACCCGGCACCAGCCATTCTTTCCATCCACCTGAGTCGAAAAATCTATTTTTAGGTTTTCCTTTGTTTTTAAAATCACTTTTAATCCAACATACCAACCAGGCTCCAGTCTCGACTACCCAATTTCATTTTTCAAATGGTTAAGTGATGTCGGGCAATTTACTGCTCGAATGATAATGTATCTAAGCAAGGCTAAGCATGACACTTAGATAGACTTATTAACTAGTATGTAAACTATTAATTCTAGGGTGACAAGGATAGTGTGCAAATTCAAGGATTGAAAGTTTATACACAATTATTATCAAGACATTAATTATGAGCTAGACCAATATAGTTGCATAATTCATAGCAATGCAATTTTATAATTTAAAACAAATATAATTGCAAAAAGTAGGTGCAATATGATCAAAGTGTTGACTTGTCTTGCTCAATATTCTGATAACCTCGGTCCTGTTCTTGCTCAATGTTCTGATAATCATCTCGCTCAATGTGCTGATAATCGTCTTGTTCAATGTTCTAACAATCTTGTCTCTGCTTTGACTTGGATGGCTGTTCCATCATAGCTTCAGATTCTATCTACGTAGAATATGATTGAACTCAAGAATGTCTGAAAGCAACCAAATCCAATAAATCCAAAGACATTCAAATCAAATGAAAACACTTAAACAAAACTAAGCATACTTATCGATATTTTAAAAGAAGGGGGTACTTTAGATGAGACCAAAACATACTCATTTGTAGTTGATGAAGGAAATGCTGCAGATGAAGTATGTCCAAAGGAGTTGATGAAGGAAATACTTTAGATGAAGTATAACCAAAGGAAGTTGATGAAGGAAATACTTCAGACCAAAGTAAATAGATCCAAACTACATTCTTTTGGTCTAGGGTTGTGGCTTTGGGTTGATAGTCAGACTTAGGGTTAGGCAACTGTTTGATTCAGAGTGAGGGCAAGAGGGACCAGGCTCTCAAAAAGTTCGCTAATATAGAAAGTGATGAATCCAGCTGAGAGGGAGAGAATATCCCTCATCGGTTTACTTAGATGGGATAGATCACCCAGTTAGGTAGGACTCTCTGACCCACTTTCGGATCACGAATCGCCCTACTACTAGGAGCGGATAACGATGGATGATAGCTGAAGCCTACAGGAGGCTGTTTGGTGGTTGAGTTACTATCGCCCACTTGGGAACGTATCATTGCTACTCATATGTGGCACCTGGCTGCTCTAATGATTCTTTTAGTTATTATTTCCTATTTACCGAGGAAGTTTCATAATAATCAGGTGAGACCTATGCATAGGGTTCGCATGGGATAGACATAAGTTTCACCGATACATGGGACCTAGTTCGCCTAAGGATTTCTTTTATCAATTCATATTTATCAAGGAGGTTCCATGAACTTTAGCTCGAACTTCCAAGCATTAGTCTTACACCCTAGTGGTGTCTGCGGGTTGGCTTTCATTTGTGAGGCAATCTTTGGTTAGCTTTATTACTTACGTGGCTTGGTATACTCTAAAGTAACTTATCACACTAGATTGATCTTTAGCTATAGCACATGTTAACGACTAGCCCTTGCTAAATAGACAACTACCTCACAAAGTTTATGGCTTTTGCCTACTAGCCTTCGCTTAGCGATCGACCTCATTGACTTGGCTACTATCACTAGCATGAAGCTAGGTCATAGCTTCCGCTAACCTTTGTGGCTATCTAATGGTACTAATATTACTCCTTAATGCACAGATCTAAGAGTCGATGATGTAGCATAACCCTAATTAGGTTTTAACGAAAGTAATCATTTTACCTAATCGATTTAGTTCAAAATGTATATAACAATTGAAGCTCACTTCATTAATCTACCTTAACCCTTACACTTGCTTAAGCTAACTACTAACCACTTAGGTAACATGGAACTTGCTAGTGAGTGTTGTGATTAGCTAAGGGTTAATTGGCCCTAAGTATATGTGAGCTAATGTGTCTCACTACAGGGTTACTAAACTAAGATTAACCCTAGACATGATGTTGTTAGGTCATGACATACAATCCTATGTTCATTTTGTCACTTCTAGACATAAGGCTATATGTTAATGGAACTTGATTATTATCCAATTGCTCTACTAACTCTGATTAACTATTTGATTCAATTATTATCTCTACTACTACTACTACTACTACTACTACTACTACTAGAACATTGGCCTAGGACCAATGGTCAGTTAAACCCCTAGTTGAGTGATTTAAGTTTCAATTAATTATAATAAGATATTTAATTAGTGCGATAGATTTAATTGTTATTCAATACTTATTCAATTTACATGATACTAGACTAAGTGGAACCTAGTCATTATGGAAGTATTAACCAGAACTTATTCACTTGAACCCAAGTCCTAATGGATATAGTCTACTAATAATTAACCATGGTGTTTTGTTTGTTCATATCTCCCCATGCTGACTTCCTAACTGCGTATTAATGATGATCAGTTAATATCTTGATTTAATCTTTTTAATTGTTGGAGTGCCTTCCCTAATTAAAGTGTGACTCATTGATCCTCCTAGCTTGAGTTTTATTTCTTAACATCTTTACGTATTGACACTTTGATTTATCTTAATCTACTAACCTTATGACTATTATCATTTCGGTATGATTTAAATCTGTATTCTAGCATCGCTATTGGCAACCAACTGATACTTTATGGTTTAATTTAGTCACACTAGAGCATTCTCCAACTATCTTATTAGAAATGTAATGGCTCAGCACCTATGGTCATGGAGACGGTTCTATTTCTAGTATCATTCTTAACAAAATTGGTTTTTGTATTCTATATGGTAACAACTTACTGGCCTTTTCTAATCAACCTCTAATTTACTAACTAATCCTCTGAATTTAACCACTAATTGCCTTACTATCCTGTAATCTGCTAACTTGCTACTAACATAGAACAGGGGGCCCCACTGTCATACCCAGAGAGCAATACACAGAGAGAAGGGATAGCCATAGAGAGAGAGAAAGGCCCACATGGCATTCACAGAGAGCAGACTCACAGAGATAAAGAAGATGGCCGAATCAAGGGGAAGGCGGGGCGGCGACGGTGGCAAGGGCGGCGCCGGCGGAGGTGGCGACAGTGGCGGTCGTGTGGGGTCAAAACAGAACCAGGAGAGGAGAAAAACAAAAGGATGGTGGTGGCGCAGCCAAAGGTGGACGGTGGTGGCCGGGAGGTAGCAAGCGGCGGCCGAGCCGGGAGAGGAAATGGGGCGATGGCATCGGAGGGGAAGAGGGGAGGAACTAGCATGCACATGAGCATAAGGGGGGGTGTTAGGAACTCACCGAAGTAGTCGCTGGTGGAGGGGAGTAGCCGTGCGAGCCCAGCGACAAGAGCGAGCGGCGGCTCACAATGGGGGTGGCGCTTCGGGAAGGGGGAGCCAGAGCTGGTGGTGGGAAAAGAACGGGGAGGGCGAGGTGGTGCTCCAGGGGAGAGTAATTGGAAGATGGCTCACCAGGGAAGAGTAGGGAGATGACGGTGGAGGTTCTGGCCGCATGCAAGGAAGACGAGGCTGCCGGCAACTGTTGTTGAGGAAGCTCGAATTTTGTTGGGGGAAAGGATGGAGTAGATCCTAGAACACACTTTGACGCGGTTGGGGGTATATGGAGTTCGCCAGTGCGATCGGAACGACGGGATGGGTGCGGCGGCCGAGCGGGTGGCGAGCGGAGTTGAAGCTCATGCTTGCTCTGTGGTTTTTTGTGGTGTGAAGAGAAGGGAAGGATGGGAGTAGTAGGGAGGGGCTCAGCAGAGAAGGCAAGAGGAGACTAGGTGTGGCTTAAGAAGAGGAAGGAAGGCGATGCACTCGGTGACAGCAGCTACGGCATGGGCGCGCGCTGGCGGGATGGGCACGGGATGACTTGATGCAGGCAGGCAGCACAGTGACGGGTTAGGCGGCGCTTGATCGATGGCTGAGCGACAGCCGAGTGACAATGCCTCTCCGCATGGCTGCGACGTGGCAGAAATGCTAGAGGATGTCGATGGTGATAGAGAGAGATGAAGCCGCTCTTTGGTTCGCTCAGGGGAGAAGTGAAAGTATCTTTGCCATCAGAATTGTTTTTGGTAATTAATGTCAACATTATGTTAAGAGACTAACACGTGTGCTAAGATGTGTTAAAGGTTAAGTCCCAATGATTGATTGATGACAAGACAATTGGCAATGCAAATGTGATGAAAGATCAACATGGTTCAAGACAAAGGTATTGTATTGCCTAAGGACCCTTTTATAGTTATTACTAGTCTTGTTGTTTGGAGAAAAGACTGGGTTTATAGGATAAATGTTGTATTATTAAGAGGGATCATAGCTAGTAGCTTTAGAGACTATTTATGTGCCATAATGATCAACTAGGGTTCATGCATCACTTTGTTTTGAGCTTCTGGAAAACTATTTTGAAAATCGGTATGACCGCAAGTGATATGCGGTACTACCATAGGTCGGTAGTACCGATATTTACATGGCGGTACGTATTTTCCAGAGAGTATGTTTTTAAGTGTTTTTTATCTTCTTTGAATATCTGAACAACCGCATTTCAACTGTGGTACTACTATAGAACGGTAGTACCGATATATAGATGGCGGAACATAATTTACAGAGAGTGTGTTTTTGGGAGTTTTGATCTCCCTTGAGAATCGGTATGACCGCAAATTCTTGAGCGGTAGTACCTATTTTTAAATAGTTGTACGTTTTTTTTTTCAGAGAAGGTGCTTTTGTGTAAATTCTTGAACTCTCAAAATGGTAGTCCATTCGAGCCGAGCGGTACTACCGCGTTGCGGTAGTACCAATTTCTAGTTGGTAGTAGTACTGCAACGTCTTTTGTAGCGATTTGCTTAGAAGCATTAAATGCTATTGTTCCAACCGTTGAACCAAAAATTGGTAATACCAGGATTCAACGGTGGTACTACCGCAAATCCTGATTTTTTTTCAGGAAAGTGGTTGTAACGACTAGATTTGTTGGTGAGGGGGTATAAATACACCCCGACCTACACCAAGCTCAGAACCTTTGGCCATATTGAATACACTTGAGTCTTTGCTGCTCTCTCTTCTACTCATTTGCATTGAATTCATATTTTTAGGTAGTTGAGAGTTATTAAGTGTATTGCATCATTAGTTGATCATCTTAGGCGCTTGATAGTCTCCAAGCGAGTGCAACGATTTGTTACTCTTGGTGCTTGTCGGCGCCTAGATGGCTTGGAGAAGTTGCGCGGTGATCACTTCAAAGAAGCTTGTGAAGTGACCCAGCAAAGAATTGTGAAGTGGTTGCATGCTCACCATCTCCGGAGAGTAGGAAGATCAACGATAGTGATCGAGGGTGAAGGCTTAATTCATGGAGCTGACTTGATTCATTCAACTTACCTCAACGTAGATTAGTGAAGATCGGCAAGTCTTCGACACCACGGAAAAACATCTTGTGTCTCCATTATGGTTTAAATTCTAGCCTTTACTATTTTCACATTTATATTTCTAGCAATTACTTGTGTAAAATTTCTTAGCTAGGATTGTATTTAGTATCGGCATAATCTTAAATGTTCTTAGCACTTTTTGATCATAGGCTTTAAACTTGTGCTAGTATTTCATCTTTAATATTGCAATTGTTAAAATTGTTTTTAGAGCACAAGAATTTTTATAACCTCCCATTCACCCCCTCTAGTAGGTCATCCTTTATCCTACAAAAGGAAACCGTGTGTCTGGAGAGAACAATGGGTAGTGGCCAGTTTTAGCTGGAAAACAGGAGGAGGGAGAAGAAAGGTGATTGGTGAGTGACGGTTTGACCAAAGAGCTGGTTTGGTTGCACGAGCGGCTCAAACGGGTTCGGCCAGAGGAATAGTAAGAAGAAAAAGAAAAGATCAGGGAAAAGGCAATAGAAAAATATGGTGATTGCTAATTTCTGATTTTTGCTAAGAAATCTCTTATTTGTGATTGAACATTTAGAACATTAGGTTTTTAACATGCTTTCGATTTTAGGGTTTACGCTTCATGTAGTATTTAGAAGGGCGATACTTTAAGTTTATTTTGCTTTTCAATTTCTGATATTAGGGTTTATGTTTCTAGGTTTATGTCATTAGAGTTTCTATAATTTTCCACTCATGTCGGCAAAAGAAAAGTAGATCAAATAACTATAAAAAATTATGCAATCAAGGCAATAACGAATAACATGCAAAAAGTTTTTAAAATCCCATATTTTTGTATTTGGGCATTTTTTGGATGTTACAACTTGTATGATGAGATTGACAATTCGAGATAGATACCAAGGCAAGCCTCCAGTTGCAGTACGTATAGCAGGACACTCTGGAAGTACCTCGAGATAATGAACTGAAACAACGGTTTAGGATAAATAATACAATCCGTCGATAGAATCTCCAGAACAATCATCAGTAGAATAATAAGAACAATCACACAATGGACACTAGAGAGACAATGAACACCAGCGTATAGAGGAGGATCCATAATATTTATTCATCTGTGTGTAACTTATACATGGGGTCCTTATATTTATAGCCCACAAGGGTGAAAGCCTTCCAGGGGCGGTTTAATCTTTTGCTCATACAATTAGGTTTCGTAACACTCCCCCTTGGGCAATAGACAATGATATGCAAATGTCTCATCAAAAACTCCTTCCAAAACCCCATTTGAAAAAATGAATGGAGAAAAGAGTACATTACATTCATAAGTTGCATTACACTTGTTGCCTCATTAAAAACCTTCATATGAGAAAACTTGAAAAAAAACCCACCAAAGAAAAGAGTACAACATTTAATCTTCTGGATCTAATCTTCAAGATTTTTTGGATAAATCCTCATGATTTGTTAAGGGTCATGATTTAGGGATTTACTCCCCCTGATATCTTCTCATTCCAATGCCATGAATGCATCTTTAGAAACTAGATGCAGGTAGAGACTTAGTGAATAAATCAACTGGATTTTCACAGGACTTTATTTGCAAGATCTTTACCTCACTATTCTTCTAGATAGATGACCGCCAAGAGATAGCTGCACCAGCACAAAGTAATATAAATCCATTATGGGATTTTGCACTATAGAGATTTGATAGATAGCCATCATATCTTCAGGATTCAGTAATAATCATTACGACCCATGCATGACCTTCATGATCTTTGCATTATCGGCCAACTGGATCTAAACTGTTAAGTGGTAAAACCTTCAAGGTAAATTTAATCAGTAATCATAGTATCAACACCTTCTAGGCAATCTCGTTCAATCCAAAAACATGTGCAATCCCTTCTCCAACTGAGACCACTCGACCGATCTCATCCATAAGATTTTCAAAATCTCAAGTATGATGATCAGTGTTTAGTATATGCTCCCCTTGAGAACAACTTCTGTTGAAGCCTTGTTGCTCTAATGCCATTCATACATTTTTCGAAAATGAATATAGGCAAGTATATTGTGATCCAATCAACTGGATTACCACAATGTGAGTCTTACATGCAAATATCCTATTACTCATGTGGAGATTTTGGGATAAACACTATTCGGGAGTAACATGCCTAACTTGTCAAATACCACTATTCGATTGTGGAACACAAGTAGATTATCTTTGCAGAGGATATGGGGTAATACTAGTTGCAAAATTGTATACCTTCCATATATGATGTATCAAAACCTTTCAGTGTCTTAATATTTTGTAACTCTCTCTGGATGGTTAAAGTTACAACGAATAGTCTGTCTGCATAACTATAAAATGTAGTTGTGCCACTATAGAGTAAAATATAACCAATCTTAGTTTGAACATTTAGGGGATTAATCACCAATATCACCAATGTACACCGTACCTTCATGATAATAGAGGAAACCACCATTTCACTAACTTCTGGTAGAAGAAGCACTTCATAAGTGCTTGTGTGGCGCGCTTATGGTCTTTAGGTTCCTCGTTTTATTCTTTTGGGTTTTGATGGGTCCTTGTCCACTTCTAGGGATCATATATTCATTGGGGTGATTAAGAGATTGACTGGTAAGATAATTTTCCTTCAGGAAGATGTTCTCTCTTCCGGGAAATGCACTCTCTTCTGGGAGATGCTTTGACTACAGGTAAGAGACTATTGAGTATGAGTTATATATATATATATATATATATAACGATTTTGTTTCCTTTCTTACTAGGAATTTTGAGTCATTCGAGGATCTCATCAAAGATTTTCAGAACCCATTGACTGTATATTTTGTTCATGCCATTTGCTAGAATTGTTATGCAACAAAATATTATATCATCATAATCATAATAGGAGAGTAACAGTCTCTACAGGGACCTTTGAAGTATAGCTTTCACCACTTCATTGTATTCATAATGATCCATCAAGTCTGAACTACCTGGTTCCAAACTTTTATTTAGCAATTATGGTTTAGCCTCATATGCTTTCATTATGTGACCTGATATGAACGCTTCAAGCACTCGGCCATGGACTTTGGTTCCAAACTCGTGTTCTCATAAGAGAAACTTTAGCAATTGTAGAGGCAAAGTGATTGCCAATAACTTTTCTCCTATATCATCCAAATTGAGGGTATCTCAGTGTTAACCATATCTTTATCATTTCTCAAATAAAAGATTCTTGGTCGTTCCGTGTTCCCAGCATTGTAATATGTGTACATCAAGTTGTTGGGGCTTTCATCTTCATGATGGACCTCTTCATGAGGTATTTCACCTTCAAGGTGAGTGCTCTTCAAGAGAGTTAAAAGAGTGATTAATAATTGTTTTGACTAGTGTCATTAGATCTTAGACTCGGAGGTGTCTCGACATATTTTACATCAAGAGCCAATAAGTCAATTTTGCAGAGGTGGATATACTATTCAACCCAAGGTATTCCACTCTTAGCGACTTATTTACTGTAAATAAACACTGTGATAACTCATCCATAATTAGAAAGTATCTATCAGGCTCCCCGCTTCTAGTGAGCAGGAGTATAAACTAAACTTTAAGTTTAACTTGACTAGTGCGTATATCTCCGTACTAAAGATCTTTTTCTTCTGGAAAATACAATGACATTCAAAACTTTTAGACATTTCTCTCCCCCTAATGCCGAGAGTCGATCTTTATTAATAGTATATCATAAAAATTCCCCTATCATGGGTACATGATTGATTGAATTTCAGATCTAACATGATCTCCAACAACTTGTGGTGGCCCAAAGGTGTGTGCTATAGTGGTGATAACATGTGAGAAATGTTTGATTCCTCCCACACGCACTTATTTCATTAAGGGGTTTGATAATTATATGCAGTGAGCTAGACTCTTATCAATGCAGTGATAAGAAAACCGCATGATCCTAATATTCTACATGATATTTTAACTTTGGGTTGGTCATTAATCTACGACGAAGGTCCCATACAGGGGTTCGAGAGTTGGCAGACTTATTCTATAGACTAGCTTCTTTATTATTTGCCCAAGTTTTGATCCAATTACTCATACCTTATTTCAAATAATTTGGATCATTAAACTTCAAGTTTATAAGTACGCAACATATTTTTTTAATGGTCATAAGCAGTGTGTTCTAACAGCATAAAACTACAAAATGCTCTTCAAGAACATAAATATAATGTCAGAACATAAAAATATTTGATCAGAGTTAATCTATACTAGATTTTCTTCTCACTTCAAATCTTAGTTGAATCACCCAAATAGTATAATTATTCAATGAGAATATTTATTGTTCAACGGGAACACCAAATTTAATTAAGGGTGATAAAATGTATGCCTTATTTTAATTTGTAATGCCAGAATCATTATGGCCAAATTTAGATCATTCAGGATCAACAAAGTCCAATAGGTATCTTTCTTTCGGGAGCTATATTTGCTTCAAGTAAATAATATGGCTTCTAGTGGTGATGCAATTGCACACTGCACTTACCAATTTATACATGTGTCATTTTCGGTGAGTATGACACGCTTCGTTGCATAGTTAGATATGGCATATGTGCGACTGCGTCAAGCGACCATCGATTTGTCATGTGCATTCTTACTTGTTGGCGGTTAACATATTGCTGAAGACACAAATCAATTGCCCTTCGTGGGCAACCATGACTATGGTTGCCAACAGCATGGGTATCGGCAATGGTGTAAATGTCATTTTCCATATCGACTAGATAAGGATAATAATCATGTAATTTATTTTAATTATCTCCCAAAATATACTAGATTAATTTATTGCTTTTGGTTTTGACTTAGGATATGTCACTTTGCCTACCATGACTCTTATTTTGAATATTTTTCTATGCCCCTTAGGTTTCAATATCCCACATAAACCCAATATCCTCCCCTTTTCATGCCAACTATAAAAATCCCAAGTGATATCGTGTGCATCAGGTATTTGCTCAAAATCAATTCGGGGTTAAAGATTTGCAATCATGCTTCAACAGGAGTACAATTTTGTTTGCGTGAAACCAATATATACTCTGTAACATTCTGCTTACAAAGTCCTTCAATTAAGAAGTCAGTGTGGTGGAGGATAATGTTACATAGACTCCAAGTCTTAGGGCTGAAGCTATTCTGTACTTATTTGAGAAATATGGTGTTTTCTTGCCAAAGTGATCCATCAGAGATCAACATATGACTAGGCTTGTTCTGGTGCTACTGAGAAAATAGTTTTCCTTTTGCCATCTGAGCATTTGTGCACTACAAGCTAGTGAATTGAGGCTTATTAGATATCAAGAGCACATATACAACATTTTATTAGCAAGGCATTACAATGTATTTTTAATTTTTAGGCATACGGTTTACAAATTTATTTCATGCAAGATTAGCTTACTACAGGTAAGGTATGCTACTGGCAATATGTTCTATTAAACATATTTAATCAACTATTCAGTAGGAGATATGACTTTAATAGAACAATTCATATCATTAATTTATTTATGGCATATGGGAAAAATGATCTAATGTATAAGGTTCCATCCTAAAGTAAAAGATAAGAGATACTCAGTATGAGTAGGCCCCAAGCTAGATAGGAGCTGAATATGTACTACTAATGTAGCTCGTGCAATAAAACAACATCTTTACAAAGTTAAGGGATAACTAGAAGATTACTATATGTCTCCATAAATCATAATATGATCTTATCATTGCTGTCATCCAGGACAAACAAATATCCACTGAGCGATGTCAAACATGTTGCACACAATTTATGCAATTTCTTATATGTTTACAGCTGGTAAAACATTTTAAATGCATGAAACAAGTACAAAATAGTAAAGATTAATTTTATCTATTTAGTAGAAATTTTATACATTTTCCAGATTTTTCCTAGTATTTTTGGGATTTTCTGATAATTTTTAAGGTTTGAAGCAATTTTTTAGAATTACTAAACCCATTAAAAAAATTCCCAAACACACAATACCAGGAAAAATGAACTATGAAAAATATGATGCTTCCAAGGTGTATTAGATCTAAGTTTCCACAAATTTATGGAAGCTCATACACCTTAAAAATTCAGTTTCTAGGATTATTTAAAGGTTATTGCATAAAAATTATAATATTAAAGCCTAGAGTCTAGATTGTAAAATAACCATAGAACATACTGATCTGACACAAAAATAGGATTTTCGAAGGGTTATTTTGCAAGAATATACAAAAATATATCCAAATCCGCCTTGAATTTCCCAAACTATAGGGGTTTTTCATAAAATTTCCTTATCCGTGAAAAAATCCTCGTAATTTTTAGAATTTTGAGAGCCTTTCGCAAATTTTCCTTATTAGCAAAAATGTCCTCGTAATTTTAAGAACTCCGAGGGTTTATTTGCAAAAAAAAATTCAGGATTTTTGTTTTTTGTTTTTCTCAATTTTTTTCTTTTGTTTTGTTTTGGGTCATGCCCTTTCGGCTCACTACGACGCATGTTGGCCTGATCAATGAGATGTGCAGGGGGGAATAGGGTTCCCCTACCCCTGTTTCGTGGTGGCGGCGGCTAGCGCAAGTGCACTCACAGGCAGCACGAAGGCGAGTGCACGAGCAGCGGCGGAGGCGTGGCGCAATGCCGATGCCAGTGGGCTCGTGGTGGCGGTGTGCGCAGCAGGCACGGCGGCTAGCCGACGGCTGCATGAGTGGGGAGGCAGCGCTCGGTGCGGCGCGTAGTGAGCGCAGTGGGCGTCGGCGGCTACGCGGCTTGGGGCCGGTAGTCTTGGTAGCCAGCGGTCAGCGGAGAATTTTTTTTTCTCTTCTCTTTTTTTTGATGAACAATAAATGAAGAATTGAGATGAACAACAAGCCGGTCTATAGTACTCTAATCTCGATTTAGAAATGCTAATTAATCTAATGGCTAATTAGCAGATTCAACGGATCTAAACCGATGCAAATTAATCTACCAGATTAATTCGTAGCAAACTAGAAATTGAAAGATGAAAATCTGGCGGCATACCGATTTGGCCATGTAGAACGATTTGTGCTGATAACGTGTTAAATAATATAATCCGCCAGTAGAATCTCTAGAACAATAATTGGTGGAATAACAAGAACAATCACATAATGAACACCAGAGAGACAATGGACACAGGCGTATAGAGAATGGTCCATAATTTTTATTCATATGCCTGTAACTTGTAAGGTCTTCATATTTATAGCCCACAAAGGGTGAAAGCCTAGGAATGATTTAGTCTTTTGTCTATTGTAACAGCCCTAAGTTAGGGTTTGTTTTTCAAATGTAAATTATGAGGAGAAATAAAAACTTTTGTTATCTCTAGAAGTCATTTGGAAGTTTTCCAAATTTTCCCTAAACAATTTCCAATTCTAAGATTTAATTCTTGTGAATGGAAATTGTTGTCAACCAATTCTTAGCCTTAAAACTTGTGAACATCCTCTGGGAATATTTTTCCTATCATCTTGGTCATCCTATCTGCCTCTCTGAAAAATCTCGCAATTTTTAGATTTTGTTTGCTATTTCAAATGGCCAAGTCAAACCAGTTTAGAAATCTGGTCAAACCTCTGGACAGCAGCTTGTGAATTTTCTTGGGAGAAATCTGGTGCATGAAAATTCCTGGAAAAATTACACAAGGTTGTTCTCTATCCCTGTGAGCTCCCATAAAAATTTCGGAATTTTTGGAGCTCGGGAGCTATCTCTAAAAATTCCCCAAACCTGCTCAGCCTTTTAATTCAAATCTGGAATCACTGTTCCTCGGGCCCAAACCCAACTCCGACTCGAGTCCGACCGCGCCACTTGGTTCAGCCGCACCGCCTAGCTGCACCGCGCGCGCCCGATCGTTGCCAACCGTCCGATGCAAATCGAACGGTCCACATTGCTTGTCTCGTCGACCTGTCCGAATGCATACACTGATCTCGGCCGTCCATTCTAGATCGAACGGTCAGTATCCTCTTGATCGAGTCAGACCAACTGTTCACGCCGCACTTGACTCTGGCTCGCGCCGCTTTGCTGCTGTCGCTGACGGGCGGGCCCTACTTGTCAGGTCGTCACCTACCTCGCGCTTGAGAGCCGAGTGCCGACGGCAGCGTGCATGCGCGCCACCTCGCCTCGCCGTCCATTCTCGGTTTTCTCGCGCGCTTCACCTCGGCCGCATCATCCGCTGTTGGCCCATACCCTGGTAAGGCATTAATCGTCCGTCATCTACCTCACCAACTCGCGCCGCTGCTCCCGAGCGCATCGGCGTTGAGGGCCTCTCTCGGGTTTCTCCGTCCTTTTTCCTATTTAAGGGTACCCAAAGCTTCCTCTTCCTCTCTTTGACCTCACAAAGCCATTCACTACCTTCCTTGTTCGCTCCGAGCTTAAACCAAGGGAGGCGCGTTCTCGTTCACACGTGGCGCCACCGCCATGTCATCGTCGTGACCGTGATGATCATCCTCACCTTTGCGCGCCATATCGTGTTCCGCATCCCTATCATGAATTCCCTCAACTAATTTTGAGATTCACTCGCAGGGACCGTGGAATTTTGGGTTCCTCTTATTCGGTCGAAAATTCGAGTCTTCGTCCTCATCGCCGGTGAGTTGGTTCCTTGGTCAATTGCTGCGCCAAGACCATCTCGTGATCTTACGCGAGCTATCTACATCTTTATCTCCTCCTGTCTTTGCTCAGGTTGCTCCCTCCTCGGTGACCCCTTGATCGCCGCCGCAGGTTCTCGTCGCCAGGCCATCTCCGGCAGCCACTGCGTCATCCCGGTGAGTTCCTGGTAACCCACTGATGCTCATGCGTGCGCTAGTTTTTGTAACACCCCAGCCCAACTTGAGCTTGGAATGCTACTAAACTAACATTAAATAATTCAAACCAGGTTCAACCTACCAAATTTCGACATAACCTCCTTTAAAAAGTTACTACATGGAGATTCCAACGTTTAGATAAATCATAAACAAATAATCCAATATCCAGAGTCATCAATAGGCGTTCAAAACCTACTAATCAACTAGCATATCCAAAGGAGTCCTAATTACACTACTCATCAATTTTACACTTAATCCATTGCATGAGGTATAATCCTAATCAATCCTTAAGTAGTTTGCTAAATTATGAAGGTACGACTAAAACTTGATCAACTTTAAAGATGAGTGGCAGTGAGTGAATCCAAATCAAGTCTACTCCCTCCCATGCATGTCGTTCCTGAATTGGGTACCTACAACAATAATAAAAGCAAGAGTGAGCCCACAGACTCAGCAAGTACAAAATAGAGGCATACCACAAAAGTTATAACATCAACATCCATAGTCAGAAACGCATCAATAAAACATCTCATATGCAAATGCAATGCTCAAGGATCCTTTCTCTTTATCTTTCTTTGTGCATTACACCGGTAATGCAAAGTATGCAACCGTCGCCGCATACCCATGCCTGTGCGCGCACGCACAGGGATGAATTGCCCATTACTCCGCAAGTAATGGGGACCTCAAGCCCACACTCCACGAGTGTGGGGATCTCGGGCCCGTCACCGCGTGACCAAGCCTCAACATGTTCTCAATATGCATATGCTCATCTCTTATTCATCATCAATCTTAACAAAAGACAACAACATTGTACCACAATAAAGCATAAGCATAATTTGAGCAATCACCATACTTAAACAATCATCAAGTAAGTCATCTTGCTATGCAATCATATATCAAAAAGCACACAAACATAGCCAATCAATCACACCCATATAACAAACAATGCACTTGCCTTAACCGTGTGAGAATGGAGGGCATGACGGTGCTGCCTCCGGTACCAATCCCCCAACTAATACATTAAGATCATAAGCTAAGACCACAGTAATGAACCACAAAAATTACAAAAGCAAACACAAACTAGCCTTAGCTTACAACGCGATCCCGACTCCAATTTCCTAAATGCTGATTTGTGCCTTCTGTAATCAGTCAAGTTCTAAATTTCATATCTTTCTGTACAGGGGTCTAAATTAGGTATTCTTGGACTTCATTGAAAGGTTATCAAATTCCCCAACTAAACCTAGTTGGTGAGACTCCCTGATTCGGCCATCTAAAATCATTTTTAACCTAATTAACAAAACATCGATTTCACGTCATGCCCTCTGGACAGAATACTAAAACAATCAAAACTTTCAGCTCGTTTATCCAAACTTTGCGTTCTTGTGCTTCCCTGAAAGCTACGACAATTATCTACAACTTTCGTTATACTGAGATCCTCTAATTCCCTCTTTAACTTATCACACAAGTCAGATTACTAAAACCTATCAAAACACTGACAGATTCGCAGGACAGTCGCACTAATAAATTCATAACTTTTGCTACAGAGGTCCAAAAAATACGATCTAGCACTTCATTGAAAGCTATTGACGTCCTCTACAACTCTCTAGGAGAATCCCAAGACTGAATCCAAACTTAACTACATCAAAACGTTTGTCTAACGCGATCTGTCCTGAGGAGACAGAAATACCGACATTGATTAACTATCCAAAAACGCATCGAATCAAAGGGGAATTGATTGAGGTTACCCTTGAAGAATCGCAGGGAGATGACAAACCACCCCTACGAAGAAGATCCTCTCCCTCTTCCCCTTCCTCTTCTTCTTCTTCTTCTTCTTCTTCTTCTTCTTCTTCTTCTTTTTCTTGGTCGGCAACACCCGAAGGAGACAGCGTAAGGAGGCGGGGGGCGGTACTGTTCACAGTCTTCAGAGCAGTGGCGGCTCTTGTAGCATGCCGTGCTACAGTACCACCCTAGGTTTCCCCCTTCTTTTGTTGGTGGCCGCCCTCTGGGCCTCTGGGCCAAAGTCCGAGGCCCAGTTGTCGAATAATTGCAAACCCCCTCTAATCCTCTGTAACTCTATTTTTTCTAGTTGGTTCTTCTCTCTAATTCTTTCTTTTCAGTTAAATAGACTTGGGGTATTACAGTTTCACCTTCTTTTCTCTAGCGCACGCCTTGTCACCTCCACGGCCGGCCGCATGTTGTCATGCGCGCCGCCAAGCTTCTCCGCCACCCGTGACCACCTTTGGCTTCGGTGGTCCTCCAAAGAACCCATTTTGGTTGTCACACCCGCGCGCCACTCCTTCGCCGGCGGCAACTCCAGTCCAGCACGGCCGAGTCTCTCTGTTCTTGGCTAAGTCTTCTCTGCTTCACTGACAGTGGGGCCCACCTCTCTTAAGCCTTGTAGTTAGCTGCTAATTAATCTTAGGATTGTTCATTAGTTCACTCTCTTGCATGATCAAATTTGGAAGTGAGGTCGGAAGAAAGATTAGTCTCAAGTTTCTGTAGTTGTTCCTCGTTGTCGCTTTTTCTCTGTTGTCGATGGCTGAAATTGGTTTCATGCTTATGCTATTCAAATCTTGTTAGTGTTTGATGACTTTCCTAAGTAGTATTGGTTAGTTTGAAGTCAGTTAGTTAGTGTCATTAAGTTTCAAAGCTCTTGTTGTCTGAATGATCAAAGAGGTGGTTAGATGATCCTGTTGTTTGTCTCTGTACTTGTGGTTCTTGCTTTTACAAGTATAGTGAGGCCTTGTAGTAGTAGCATGCTAAAATTGTTAACTTTAATATATGTGGGTGTAATGCTTAGGTGTGTTAGTAGCTGAACTTTATTAAAGCCCAACCTTAATTAGAAGATTGTTAGCATCTAATAGTTGGCTAATTAACTAGTTAGTGTTTCAATAGCTTCTTGTAGGTTTAAGTGATCTTATCACTAATGATGGTTGTTTAGAGTAACTGGTTGTTCAGATGTGTTAATTTGATACTTAATTAATAGATGTGCACACAATCACCATCAAAGTGCATGAAAAGATTAAAACATATAAGAGGATTGATTTTGTGATTAGCTTGGTAAGTAAGTAAGTTTAGGTAGATCAATCATGAAACCATGTCTAATTTTAATCTTCTCCGTAGCAGCTAACTTGTTGTTCCTTTTGTATTGGACTAGCTTCTGTGTTTAGATTTGTGGTTGTTTTTGAAATTTTGAGTTTGTCGGTGTTATTGGTTCTTATTTATTGTTTTTGCTCGATCGATAGATTGCGACGAGTCTGATGTTATCGAGAGTGATCCTCTGCAATAGGTTGAGCATCCTGAGCCACAGCAGCCAGGCAAGCAGTTTGATCATGTTTATCCCAGTATTTTAAAGTCTAATATTTTGTTTCAGCTGTATGTATGCATTGCTTAATTTGTGTTAAATTGATTAGTTAAATCGTGAGTGCATATCCTGTAGATGAAATATTGATCTCTATTACACGAGCCTAGGTTACTTGCTATGATTAGAGTTCGTTGGATGAACTCTTATCACTTAGCGCATTACGAGTTGATTGCTTAGCCATGCTTAGTTTCCGTAGATTTGGGCGATCATCGACTTAGTCGATGATCTTGATCACATAAAATTATTCGTTCTTATGATCCATCTTGTGCTATGTTAATTGCAAAACTAAAATTGAAAACCAAAAATGATTTAGACGCGGCACAATGGTAAGATGGGTGTGATCTGTTGGGTGTGGATCGAAAGGTGCCGGGTCAATTAAGGACCGAACATCTTGTGAGTGAATTTTTATCCAGGCATTTCGGCGTGCTAACCACACTAGAGTATATGGGACCTCTCTTGACCTAGTACTTTGGCGTGTATTGGCTCCGGGTCGCAGGAGGTCGCAGGAGGGATGGTGTTGGGAGCATGGTAGTTGTCCGAAAAGCTTTATCCTGAGTGGGTAGTTGTCTTTCGGCTTTACCATGTAAGTGTATGGATTTCTATCCATACGAGCGGCTCGTAGTTAATACACAATATTGGAAAAAGTCTCGTAGGACTTAGCCGTGCCAGCATACCTTCGGAAGTGTGCTTTGGCTTAAAGGCGGTCTGAAGTGTGGGTACAGTGGTACACCCCTGCAGGGTTAAAAACTATTCGAATAGCCTCGTCCTAGGTGATGGACACGCTTGGGTAAGCTTTTCAAGAGTTAGACTACAACCTTTTAATTCAAAATTTGACGTGTGGTACGAATCCGGGATTCGTGCTATTGTTGTGGTGACTATTGGGGTAGTCACTTCTAGGTTGTTTACCTTTTCTCTTTTGTTATTATTACCTTTACTGTATTTCAACATTAACAATGAATTGCAAACTTGCCTTTAAACTGTATTACATTATTGCAAACAAATCTGGCTTTGTGCAAATGAAACATATGGCCTCCACCAGATAAGCTCGCATGTAGCATATGAACAGTCGCTAGTTCACACGTCGGTCTTGCGAGTACAAAGACAATCTTTGTACTGTCCTCACATCTATATAATTAGGCTTCGTAACAGTTTACTCTGTAGTTTGGTGGTCTGGCCAACGCAGAGTCAATCAAGCTCAAGGCGGTGTAACAGCCCAGGCGCTGAGCCCCTGCCCTCCCTTCCTCGGGCCAAACTGCCTCAACTTTCCTAGGCCGCACGCCTTGTGGCTACGGCCCATGCGTGAGGCTTAGCGCCCCTGACCCACGCGGGACGCCCCCACCACCAGGTGTGTGTCTCCATGATTCTCATTTCACACGTACGCCGCTGCCAACGCCGGGATGCCCGTCGCCTGGCGTCCCCGCGCTCAAGCCGCGGCACGCTCGCGCGCCGTTCCGGCAGAGGCAAGCAATGCAACGTCGGGATGTTGAGGTGGTCATAAACTGCGAGGCACACGGGAAATTTCCCCAACCCGGCCGCCTCAACCTGGTCTGGTCAAGTATCCAAGTCTCAGTCGGACAGACAGCTCCCCAGGCTGTGGAAAGTATAGTTCGACACTTCAACTGTTATAACACATGCACCAATCATTGACACGCGTACAATGCTCATGAATGCAACGTCTGATTTCGTACTAAAAAACAATGGAATGTTCTCCGGTACATCCAAGATTTGACAGACTCGTCGTCGCTGATACAGAATGATCGACTAATCAACCTTTCGACGTATGACGTATCAGCTATAACTACTACATAAATCTGGATAGCCACTAAGTAAGTGGTCTCATATCTGTGCATCAATTACAAATCCATGTCGTATAACTACCACATAAATCTGGATAGCTGGCGCCTTCGCTGGTTCATTCACATAGGAGCTGGCGCGGCAACCGGAGCCCCGACAGGAGCACCAACCGGGGACATCCCCGCCATCATACGGCGGTTGCCCGCGTTCTTCTGCGCCTCGCACAACGCCGGCAGCGACATACCTGCATCCATTTAAGACCAATAAATCAATCATTCATATCGACATGAAAGTCAAAGTTGGCGTGCATAATGTCAATAGTATATGTTCGATCGGTGCATGTTTGCGTGATCAGGCGCTGCGACGCACCTTCACCGGCGGCGAGGGTGGCATAGAGGTCGACGATGTTGGGGCATCCGCCGTAGCAGGCCGGGGAGCAGAGCGCCCGCACGAAGCGGCGGTCCTCCGCGGCGGCGCTGGCGACGGCCGGGAGGCCGAGCGCGGCTCGGTCGACGCCGCAGGCGCGCACGCACTCGTCGGTCTCGACCCAGCCGGACAGGGCTCGCACCGCCACGGCCGACGTCTGGCACCGTTGCGCCCCCTCGGGTGTGTTCTCCAGCACGCACCTCCTCCTGCCCGACGAGACGGCGAACGCGCACACGTCCGGCGGCAGCTGCTCGCACACCAGGCCATCACCTGCATTAATGCATAGTTCACACATGCCTTAAGTGCCATGCTAGATGAAACGAAATAATTAACCGAAGAAAGTAGAGACGCGTGTATATAGTTTTACGTACCAAGAGCGGACTGGACAACGACGGCGAGGGAGACAAGTAGGGCGAGGGAGACGGCGAAGGAGGAAGCCATTGATGCCCACCGAGCAAGCTAACAAGTAACGGCTATAGATAGATCGGTAAGGACTAGAAGAGTAACTAGCACTTGTGTTAGTGCTACTTGGCTCGTGATGATGAGATGGTGAGGGAGAGGAGATAGAGCTGTGCGTTTATATACATCCAGGCAGGCAGATGTGGTGTGAGGCAAGCCGGATGAAATAAACGAAACGAAGCGGCACGCCCATGGAGAGACACTGCCTGCCGTGCCCGCCCGGCCTCGTCTCCTGGTCCTGGTCCTAGCTTTCTCAGGTGTTTTTGGTTGATTCAACTGCGCACTTGTTTGTCTGAAGCGTTGCTCCTTGCCGTATGGGCAGGTTCATTGGAGGGACAAATAAATAAATACTCCCTCCGGTCACAAAAAGAAATCGCTCTAGAATGTGTCCCGTCAAATCATACCAATTTTGATTAAAGATATTATCCAAAATATGCAGTTTAGATATATGAAAATGGTATAAGTAAATTTTTCATGAAAAATACTTTTATAACATTTTTTTAAATATAATGATAAAATTTAGTGGTCAAAGTGGCATCTTGTTGATTTTGATGAAAAGGCAAAAACGATTTCCTTTTCTGTCCGGAGTAAGCAGGAGTGATGCTATCGGCTTACATCACACCGTGTACAGGTTACTCAATTCGACATGAGAAATGAGGCATTGCCATTTACTCCCTCGAGTCACAGATACATGTTGTTTTGGGATACATATAGTCAAACTTTTAAAACTTTAGCTATCGATCTCTTTTTAAATATTTAGATTGAGCATATAAAAATCATATATATATATATATATTATTTTCATAATATTATAATTTTATTGGGTGTTATAACTATATTACAATAGAATTAGCGGTAAAGTTACGTTTTGGATCAGGCAGCTCAGCAGGTATCAGCATCGAGGAATTACTAGCTAGCTCTCTTTCCGTGCAGCAGACCAACGCTGATTCTTACTGCAAAATTCATGATAATTTTTAAGGCATATGGAACCACTACTAGAAAACCGGGAAAACTTGACGGTCCCGAATTTTATTGACGGGTCTGTACCGGCCATCAAGGTTTCTTATTTTGGTCACGGGAATAGTACCCCCCTCAGAAAAATTCAATTTTTGCTGACGGTTGTAATACAACTGTCAACATAATATATTTTATTGATGGTTACAACCGTTAGGTCAATTATTTTGGTCTGCACGCGGGAAAAAAATGTTGTCGCGCGCACCCAATTTCTGCATCACGTGCTCGCCACAAAAAAAAAGTACTGAGCTAGCGCAGCCTTAATATCCTCTGTCCTGTATACCAGTCCTCTCCAAAATCCCTAGCTCTCTCCATCCCCAATCTCCGCCGCCTCCACGCTAGCTCCGGCCGCGCCCCTCCACGCTAGCTCCCGCCGCACCCGTCGCCTCCACGCCAGCTCCGGCCACTCCAAAATCCCTAGCTCTCTCCATCCCCAATCCGCCGCCTCCAAGCCAACTCCAACCGCGCCCACCGCCTCCACGCTAGCTCCGGCCGCGCCCGCCGCCTCCACGCCAGCTCCGGCCGTAGCAACTAGGAGCTAACAGGCCTTCCCTTCCTTCACCCTCTTGGGATGTTTTTTAGTTACTGGTGGCTGCACTGTCCTTATCCTTCTTCTTCTTTTCCTCGCATCTACCTCGCTAGTTGCTACTAACATTTCGCGTGCTTGCTTCAGGCTCTAGATCCCTCCCCTCGCAGTCGACTCGGTCTTTTGGTGCGCGGGAGATGGTGTAAGTTCCCCCACCAAAATTTTGGCTCTGCTCGTTTCTTGAATCTTGATTGGCTAATGGTGCTAGAAATATTAGTTTCAAAGTGTTTTCGTGATAGCTCGTTGTCACCGGGTGTATACATGTCTCTGGAATTGTTGCGGAGTATTCGTTGTTTGTCTGCTCCCTTCGAGAATATTTAAGTCTTAGTTTGTGATTCGAACTGCTATGGATGAAAAAAATTATGATTGTTAGGTGCTTAGGTCCCCTTGCAATGAATGAATGCATGTGTTGTCATCGGTGGAATTATATGAACTACTTTTAATTGTCTAACTTGAAAGCAAGTGGCGATTGTCCGGGGGTAGAAATGTTACCTGTGGTGCGCATGATGTTATTTTTTGGTGGATTTGTGATATGAGGAATTAGGTCTTTCGCAAGGTCATTCATGATTCCTGATCAGAGTCAATTATGCTTTGATTCGCTGCTAGGGTTCTAATTCAAGCTTCAATTGCTGGTCTAATTACTAAATAACACTACTACAAAAAAAGTCTTCACAGACAGTTAAAAAACGTTATCACATACGGTTTCGTAAGCCATCTGAGTCTATAGGTCAGTAATGACATAAGTCATCACGATAATTACTTATCACAGACGGTTCTTGTTCAGAACTGTCTGTGATAGTTTTTTCTATTGCAAAAAAATCGGATTTTGAACCAAACCAATCAATTGCTGGAAAGTTGGACCCGAGTATCTGCATATAGTTGATTACACAATCTGGAATGAAAGAAAACTCAAACTGGATGACGAACGAGCGGCACAAACGGGTGCTGAAACTTCGGAGGCAGTTTTGAGGCCCTAAACGACTTTTTTGGATTTTTCACTTTTTTGGAGTCTCACGAATGAATCTGACCTGGACTTATGGATTTTCATATTGAATTTTTGTTAGCTTTCAAACAAGCCAAAGAACGTCGCAATCCGAGTTTATATACAAAAGTTATGGCTGTTTTACCGGATGGTGCGCGAAAACGAGTCCGAGACGAAGAGATGAACGATGGCCTGATACTCGGAGTCAGGGATGCCGGTTTACTCGCTGTTGATGTTTGCAATCTTATCTTGATCTATTCATTCACCAGAAAACCAGTCACTACTAAGAGCCAACAAAAGCAACAAGACAGGGGGAGGTGACAAGCGATTGATCACTTACTGGTATTAGGGATATCAACCAGGAAGAGAGGGGAGGGGATCAGATGGGGGATATCACCGGCAATGAAGGAGAGGCGACGGTAGCATCACCGTTGTGTCACGACGGTGACACTACACAAGACACTCTTACGACAAGAGTGTCTTGTGCAGTGAACCGAGGCATCACAACCGGAGGCAGAGGAGCTCACGACGGTAGTCGGAGCTCGGTGTGGGGGAGAGGGAGAGACTAATGGAAGATAAGGCAGGGGTGGCTATAATATATAAGGACAGCGCCAAAACATTTCGCCTCCCACGTATACATCCAAAAAATTTCGCCATCCCGCGCTATGAATCACAGACGGTTTCAAACAAAAACCATCTGTGTTGACCATAATATCATAGACAGCTCATATTGAAAATCCTCAATAAAGTATCACAAACGGTTCATATTCAGAATCGTATGTGATACTTCATAGACGGTTTTCAACATGAACCGTCTGTGATATTATGATCAATACAGACGGTTTTTAGCACAGAAAGTAACACAGACGGTTTTCAACATGAACCGTCTGTGATATTATGGTCAATACAGACGGTTTTTAGCACAGAAAGTAACACAGACGGTTTTCAACATGAACCGTCTGTGATATTATGGTCAACACAGACGGTTTTTAGCGCAGAAAGTAACACAGACGGTCGCTAAACCAAAACCGTATGTGATTGTGTTTAATACAGACGATTTTAGTCAACAGTCTGTGATCAGGCGTCTAGTATTAGACTTTTTGTAGTAGTGTAGCCGCTAACTGAACCGCAATTATCACAGCTAAGTGGGTTGTTGGCCAGGTTTGGTTTGCTGTAGGATTTCAGTTTACTTTTGGCCTTTTTAAATTCCAATACAATCAACCTTAGTGTACCAATCTAACCAATGGCAAGAGATGATTGTGGTTTTTCATTGACACTGATCAGTCTCGGATGATAAGTAGGTAACTACATAAATGCCAAAGTTTCTTGATCCTCAGTAACTAAAGGGCAGCCCAAGATGCAAAACTAAAAGTAACAAATTTGCAATCGTTTGAATTGTGTTCTAAGATGTAAGACGCACTTCTCCCGGTCTGATGGCATGCCTACTGATTACTGACAAAAAACCTAATTTACTTTCATGTGGTTTAGCCTTGAATTTGGAGACAAAATTAAAGCCACAATGATCCATACATAGTGACAAACCTAGGACAACAGCTGGCACGTGAGTTCAGAATCAATTTGCCTGCCATTCTAACCATCCCTTCTTACTCCTAAACTAGCGAAGGAATTTCATTTTAAATTATTAAATACCTGAAAATGCAGTATTCTGTTTACCGTAGAGTAATTCAATCCAATACCATCTATCCAATTCCTCATGTATGAAAGTCCAAGTAGCCAAACACTAATAAACAATCTGAAACTTGCATATGCATGACATAATCAGGTGATACCTAACTTTTACACTTTTCTAGTTTTCCTTGTTTAATTAAAGTATCTCTAATTTTTCAGATTATTGAACTCATTTTTTTCCTTTTGATTTGTAGGATTTGACCAAGAATTGGGGATTTTGAGTTGAATATGATATCAAATCCGCTGGATTGGTACAATTTCGGGCCCGGATAGAAATATCAAGCCTAGTGAAGTCCCCCACAGACTCTTTGCGCGTGTCTTACTCCCTCCAAGTGGTATTGGTAAGCTCCAACCTATATGATTTTACTAAAATATATTTTCAAATGATGCATAATAAGTAATAAATATTGCACTGTGAGTACTCAAAATTATGTTGTTTTGTTGCACATGCAATGTTATGTTGGACTAACCTTGTTCTTGTCTTACGTAGGAGTTATATCATAAACCACGTCATGTGTTGATTGCTAAATTAATAAGGATTAATTTGTTTAGTAACACCACGTTGAGGTAGAAATTGAAAAATAACATCCAATGTGAGGATGACATGTGGGCCTACCACGTTGAGGTAGAAATTGAAAAATAACATCCAATATGAGAATGACATGTGGGCCTATAGAAATTAAAAAATAACATCCAATGTGAGGATAACATGTGGGCCATCCACACATCGATGTTATTTTCTAACTTCTGATTTTTGTGAGATGTTATTGAGCAAATTGCCCCAATTAATAATTATGTGCAAATTCTCTAATTTGGGCATGCCATCATATAATATTCATACAGTACATATGCAAGATATGTATATAAGATAATATAACCAACTTACTTGTGTCATATTGGTGTCAAATAAATTTATAACTAATATATTCAAGTTGTTGAACACAGAACTATCCAGCTCTTCTTTTAGCAATTATAATGGTTCTAATTGTGCTTAGGTAGACTCATAATGCTAGTGTTCAATGGGTTGTTTTAACTCTTCTGTTAGCACTTCTAATGATTTTAATTGTGCTAAGACAGACTCATAATGTTTGTTTACTCTATTCACCTTAAAGGAAGGGACCAGGACCGGAACTGGATCCTTCCATGTGGGCTCAGCACCGGATGACAATGCCATTGATGGCAATGATGCTAACAATGATGGCGACAATTGCAATGTTGACATTAATGGCGGCAACAACCATGATACCAACAACATCGACCACGACGGATGCAACTAATTGTCTACATAAACTTTGATGATGTCTTGCTAGCTCTTTTGAATAGTTGAACATGGTATTGCTGCATTTTTAGATGGACTTACATAACTTGTATGTGATATTAGTCTTTAGGTGTATTGTGGTAGTACTAGACTTTTAGATGTCTTTTGTGCTGATTACAATATTGCTTTCTGCAAGTGAACCTTATGGATGGTATTGGGCTTGAAATGATAAGCTTGAACTTCTTATCTATGTATGGAGTAACACATGGATGTGTATTGTGGATTATATGATGCATGGATGTGTATTGTGAATTATATGATGCATGGATGTGTATGAATATGTGATCAACTAATTGATAATTTCTGCTAGTAGGCTGCTAGAATTATAATTTTGCTAACAGCCACGGAGTCATTTTGGTGACGGTAATGACAATTAGGAAAAATAATAATTTGCTGATGGGCAAAAACTGTCAGGTTTAATTTGCTTGACAGTAACAGCCCCGTCAGCTAAACTCGATAACTGACGAGTAAAAAACCGCCAGGTTTATTTTTGTTGACAGTGATTACCTATCAGCAAAATTCTTTTTATGGACAGGTAAAAAAACCGTTAGATTAATTTTTGTTGACGGTGAATACCCATCAACAAATTTTTTTATGGAGGGTTCACAAAACCGTTAGCAAAATAGCAAAAACTGTCAGGAATAATTTTCTTGATGGTTAACCGTCAGACAAATTGAATTTTCCCAACCACCTAGACCTGAGGGGATTTGCCTGACGGTTACTCGTCATAAAATGAAACTTGGCTGTTTTTTATATTTTGCTAACGGTTTTCAACCGTGGGGAAATATCCGTTTTTAGTAGTGAACACATACACAAGATATTCAAAAGGACTACATCATCAAGGCATCAAGCGGACGACTTGGTAGCACAATATGACAATCTCAAGCGATTATAGGACACTAGAATATATATATATATATATATATATAGTGATGTAGGATTTTGGAGAATAATTGTGTGTCTCTCTTAGGATCCGCACGCCCTTTATTTATAGTGTTAAATAATATAATCCGATTCTAACATGATTTGGACGCTTACCTAAACTCTGGACTCTTTTCTAATATCTAATATCTCCAACACTCCCCCTCAAGATGGACATGAGATAACAATCATGGCCATCTTATTACATAATGCAATTACATTACTAGAATCTACTAAAATCTACCACCCATTGGAATCTACTAAAATCTATCACCCATTGACTCTATAAGTAATACCATCACAAAGGCCACCAAAAAGTTGCTCACCACCAATGCTACTAGGGACGTCACCAAATCTATCTCCACAATCTACCAGTTGCCCTGACCTCAACCTCATCTTCCTCTACCCTCATGCCCCCAGCCACCCTCGGCCTCCACCACTCTGCCCACATGTCCCCAGTCACGGCATCCACCACCTCTACCTTTGTTATAGCCTATTACACTTGGCTCTAGCCCCAATCCTCCCGAACATCTCTAGCAACACTATCTTGATCAGCACCCATACCAATACCACCGCACAACACCAATACCATCATCGTCGACTGACGTAGCCTCCATTGGAGCTACCACCAGCTCCTACTTCGTCCTCACCATCGTCGAGCTCATCACCATCATCCAAGTCCACTATTATCACAACCACCAAAGCACCACCTGAAACAGTCTTCGCCCCTGTCTTCCATACCAGATCCTCAAACCACACTAGATCCTCCACACCGACACCACACCAGATCGAGACCACACACCGCACCAGATCCAATCGCCACACCAGATCGGATCCACGCCGGATCGAACCACACCCACACCAGATAGAATCTCCACACCTTTCCTTCTTTCACCCTGATTCGTTGGCCACAACAAATCCCAAATCACCGCACCGAATCCACAGCAGTCCATAGCAAAAGCACCAAATCATCATCGCACCGCACCAGATCCACAACAATTCACAGCAAACGCACCAAATCCCAAATCACCACACCTTCTTCCTCTCACCTCCCCTCCCCTACGAGGACCAAGCCTCCCGCACGCCTCCTTCACCCCTTCCTCGTCACCGGCCGTCACGCCGCCGCCTCTCCTCAGGCCGCCGCACCTGAAACACCACGCCCTTGGCCCGTGCCCGTGACGCACTACCTCGACCTCGGCCTTGACGCAACGCCACCTCCACCGCTTGGTGTCGCGCTCTTGCCTCAGTGCTGTCGCCTGGCCGGTAACCTACACCACTACGCCGCCTGCTCCACCGCACACCTCCGCCATGGTAAAATCATAAGTTAGTGATTTCAAGCCATAGTAAAATAAAAATACTTATCACGAGATGGTTTTTAATACAAACCGTCTGTGATGATGACGGGAAGTCACAGACGGTTTGTGTTGAAAACCGTCTCTAAAGTATCACACATGGTTCTAAACAAGAACCGTTTGTGATACTTCACAGACGGTTTTTAGCACGAACCATCTGTGATATTACTTCTTCACAGACGGTTTTTAGCGCAACCAGTATTACAGACGGTCGCTAAACCAAAACCATCTATGATTATATTTAATACAGATGGTTTTGATCAACCTTCTGTGATAAGGCGTTCGGTATTAGCCTTTTTGTAGTAGTGAATTTAGAGAAAACTAAGTCGTAACTTTTTTTTAAAGAAAGTAAGTTGTGAATATGATGAAATCCCAGTGTTAAATTGGATCCTTCAGTGCAAACCGAAAGACGGCCCAGTAGAAGCCCAACCGACCCTAAGCTGTAGGCCCACCACGTGCTCCCACATAGGGATAGGAAATGGTAAAGGATAATCTGTTTTATCCGATATTTGTATCTAAGAAAACACAAATACGATAAGTAAAATCCGCATTCGAATGAAAAATGAGTACCACTCGAGGAAAACAGATAGTATACGTATCCACATTCGGTGTTATTCGTATCCGACTAGTATCCATATACGTACTCGGTGGTATTCGTATCCGGGAAAAAACCCGGATAGTATCGAAAAAACGAATACTATCCGGGAAAAACAAATACGAATACTATCCACTTTTTCTCGGATAAGAATGCAAATACGAAAACTATCCATTTTTTCGGATACGAATACAAATACTATCCGGATTTTTCTACATACTAATACTATCCGTTTTTCCCAAGCGTTTTTGTTTCGACGGGGTCCTGATTTGATGCAGCCATTCAATTCGTATTCGTATTCGAGGCTATTCGATCTTCACACATGATCGCGTATAGTTCGGCAGCTCCCCCATTAGAGTTAGGAGTTACGACGCCTCTAAAAAAGGCCACCGCGCCGCCGTCTCGTACAACTGGTAGTCTGGTACCAGCGACCCGTTCGCACCAGGTAAGGCCCGCAGCCGCGGAACCCAAAACCGGCGTGGTATGCGTCCGCTGCGTTCCGTGCTCTAGCCTGTCTGTCTGTTTAGTCGTCTATTGGTTTGAGCTGTGAGAATTCACCTGCTGTTTGGTTTCTGGGAGCATCGGTGATATTACATCCATCTTTACTCATCCTTACACTTTGAGGGTTACCAGTGAAGATACCATTGGGGAATATGTAGTCTGAGATGCTCTCGTGTTCTTCCCTTCTTGGTTTGTTCTTTTGTTTGCAGCTTTGTGTTACTTCAAGTCCTGGATCGATGATGCAGTTATTATCTGCGTTATCTTTCCGCTACTTCTCGAGTTTTGAAGAAGATTAATCTAGGGACAAACAGTAAATTCTTGGTGGGTTAAAAAAAATGAAATTGGTCACCATGTCAATCCCTCAATCCTCAATAACTTGGGAAAAAAAAGACCAGGCTTGCTCAATAGGCCACTATACCCTAGCCCCACTTCACATCAAGGCCAACTGACTTATTACCACCAGATAACACGCCAACTGCCTAGAACAAAACTGCACACGAAATTGATAAAAGGAAAATTGTGCCATAGTCATACCCTCCTAATGTTTAGACATTCATTCTATGATATTAGCTAGAACTGTCAAGCTTTTGCGTTGCTTAATTTTCACAGTTGAGCACTTCAGTTCTATTCCCCAACAATGCAAACACCTTTTTGTCAGTGTGCAGCACAAGCCTTCCAAATGTGGACCACCAGTATGAATAATTAGCCGCTACTTGCTAGCAAAGTCTATATAACAAATGAACATTTCCATGTGGTGCATCTAAAGCATATTACTCACTGTTTGCCCCCCTTAAACTCCCTCTTTAATCACCTTGTTTACTCTCTTAGTCTGGATTGTGCAGGTGAAGTTGGAACACACTGCCTGTGTTGTACTAGTTCCAGGACAGCAGATTTGTATCTACCGAGCACAAGCAGTGTATCAGAAGCACTGAAGCACACAAACAACTCCATAAAGGATGTATCTGTACAGCTGACCTGCTTTCGCAGTGCCTTCTTCCCCTTCCTTATCTTGCGGGGGAGATTCCTGCCCCAAAGACTCTGATTGGGAGTAAAAACAAAGTAAAAGCTAAGAACTAAAAATCCTACTTATTTGCAATGAAAATAGCAAGTCTTACCAGATCCTCCTGTGCTCCTTTCTTCTTCTTGGGTTGGCACTGAGGTCGCCGTCCCTCCCTCGCCGACTAATCCAAAACCAAACCATCAAATTCGACTAATTCGGTTTGGATTATGAAATTCACGAGCTTCAGAAATTAAAGGAAAAACCCCCTTTTCTCTCTTTAATCTTACCAATTTTTTGCTCACTGCCCTCCCTTTCTTGCTTTGAGGAACCCGATCTTTCCAACTCTAAACAACACAAGCAACCATCTCAAGAAAAAGAAACAGGATGAAAAATTGCAAAAAATCTTTGAAATCATATGGATTTGTTCCTCTTACCTTGATCTTTGGAGAGCAGCTTATCGCGCACTGGCCGGAGAAGACGACGATGGCGAACGGTAGATATGCAAGGGATTTAAGGGACACGACGCCACGTGGAGAATCGGGGGAGGAGGGGCACGCGATGGTAGAGATGCAAGGGATTTGAGGGACACGATGCTGCGCAGAGTCGGAGGAGGAGGGGCACGTGGCGGTGGAGATCCAAGGGAGGAGATTCGGGCGGAGTACGCGGCAGCCAGTGGCGACAAAGATCAGGGGAGGAGAAGGGAGTCCACGGCAGCGGCGGCGATTCACGTTGGACACGGGAAGGAACCCCCACAGCCTAACCCCTCACGGCCTCACCCCTCTCCAACTCAGTCGGACTCGGCGGCATATGAACATATCCCCCTCTAGCACATACCCACCCAAACCATACGAACATGAACTTTTTGAACCCACACCAAACGGAATCAACCTGTTTTCAGTGCAAACCCAAATCAAATCAGCCCGTTTACCTTCTAAACCCATTTTCACCTACTCAAAACCAGCCCGAAGTGAAACCCAACTCATTTCGTCCGTTTCAACCCAACCCAGTACCAGGCCTAGCTGGAAGTGAACATAAGAACAGATGAAGCCTTCTGTTGTGCGTTATGGTTAAGAAGTTCTTGTAAGAAAAGGGAGATATCCAGAGCTAGCTGCTTGATTCAAATGGACAAATACAAACTACCAGGACTCACATGACAAACTAGCTCATAAGAAAATCGCGAGCAATCAAAGAGTGATAGTGCTTGTAAGAAAAAGGAAATTTGGATATGGTCACTCAAGAATATCTCCCAATAGGCGTCAATCTATATGTAAATCAAAAGAACAGAGAAATGTGTACGCCATTTATTCCATTGTTCAAACAACCTGCAACCAATATAAGCTAATCTTCAATTTTAGCTTCTAAATTAGGTGTTGTCAGGGAACTCTCCTATCCATCAGGGTGTGTGGAAAAGACGCTTCGAGATATTGGATCATATCATATTGTGGGAATTAGTCACCTAAGTCTTGAATCTTCGAGCTATTCAAATGATAGGCCACTCGTCTCTCTAACTATTCACCTAAGAAGATGATCTCTTTGTAAGGACGAAATCTAAGAAAATAAATATTTCCATGGAAGCGCTTTTGAACCATATCTTTAGCACCAAGGACATTATCATCGTTGGAATCCCATTTGAATTCCCCTTCCACTAATGCTTCGCTGTCGTAGTCTTCACTGCATTTAACATCCTGGTGTTTCGGAAAACAAAAATAATGCCTAGCATTTCGTAAGTTCCAGGGTCCGTCATGGTTCCACCGTGACAACTCAAGGTCGCTATTCAAACCCACTCTATCTGACCAAACGATTCAGTAAGGATGCAAACGCGAAGTTGGCACCGATCAAGAACAAATGTAGAATAAACTCCCTTCTCCGATCTTCCCAGATAAAATTTTGGATATTTGCACACTTCAACAATTATCGGCGGTTTAATTACTCTGTACTTGTCATTCGACAAATATTAACTGCAAAAATAAATCATTGGAAAACACATTATTAAATTGTATAATTGAATATAATATTTTTATTAAGAGAGATTCAAAATCAAATGATGATGCTTAAGTGTGAGTATCCACCTCATAATAAAACCATTTTTGGCAATGCACATAAAGTGCTCTCTGCTAGTAGGCGACGTAGTGCTGCTGGCCTCGTTCAGCCAACCGCATGTCAGCGACAGTCCTGGTAGCCTTCCCTTCCAACAAAGGACCTCTCCTCCTCTTATCATGTCCTTGACCAGGGGTGCCAACAGGGACGGGGGTGGGGGTGGTTCCCGGGGGACGCCCGGTCTCGCTAGGCCTCCCACGGGGCAGATGGCCCCCAGTCCCGGTCCCCGCAGGGGATTAAAGTGTAGGTTAAAGATTTTTTAAATAATAATCTGACTTTATTTATTAATTTGTAAGTATTTATGCGTACTTTTTTCAAAATATATATTCTAACATATAGATTTAAGTTTTAGTCCAAATATATAAGAAAATAGTACATTTCCCATATAAAAACTATAGTTTATAATAAAAGAATATATTTTTTATTTTTACCAGGTCCCATGGGCCCCGCGGGGGAGGGGGGACGATCCCTATCCCCGCCCACTAGTGTAGTGGGCCCATACTGCTCCCGTGGGAGGAGATCAACCCCCATCCCCGTCCCTACCCCCATGGGGATATTCCCCACGGGCGCCTGCCCCCACAAGGGAATTTGCCACCCGTATCCTTGACGAGAAGATATGCACGATGCACGGCAATGGGGCTATTCTGATTCCTCTATTGCTGGGTCTAATTTGACATCATGGTGCATGTAAGCAAAGTGGTGGATTACAAACACCTCATAATATAGCGACAAGGTGGGCTCGAACACGATAGCAGAGGAGCTAGAAAATTTCCAATGAGGGTGCACACTTCACATGCACAATTCCATAGTCTTGTACAATGGTTTCATAACATCATAATCCAACACATATGTTCTAAATTTATCAAAAGTACAATATAAATAGTTTAAATAAGGTCTTACATGAATAGAAGATTACAAAATATGCAATGAAAATTAGAATACTACTTTACGTGTTTTCATGCCTTGGTAACACTTTAATCCCGCCATTCATGTTTCTAGCCCCATCATATCCTTGCCCACATATTTAAGTAAGACTCAAAGAGTGATCAATAAGTAAACTCAAGTGCATCCTTAAGTGACAAAGAAATGGTGTCAGCTACATGAACTACTCCAAAGAATCGCTCACATACCTTTCCTAGTTTATTAACATAACACAAGCAAAGAGAAAGTTATTCTTTTTGGGATACATCACTTGACTCATCAGCTAAAATTGCAAAGTGGGCATCACCAATTTCTTCAATTATCTATCTAGTAGTTTCCTTGGGACAACAATTAATAATTTTCTTTTGTATGGGATGGGAAGTCAAGATGCAATTTCCTGGAGCATTTTTCAAAACAATCTTATTAACTTCTTCATTACTTTTTACAAGACATTTCAAAGGTTCAAAGAAGTTTCCCTTGTTACTAGATTATTCACTTTCATCATGTCCACGACATGCCAAGTCTTGACGCAAAATAAACCTCAAGCATCTAAGTGAAAAAAAAAACAACCAGGCCTTGTAAAGACGCTTGTCCTCTTTATTTCGCTTCACAACAACTTGAGCAACTGGTTTTTTTGGTTACACAAACAAGTTCTATTTCTCTTGAGCTTGATTATGGACACTTTTGATACCACCAATTTGTTTGTCAAGTGCATCATATCTATTCCAATTTCCCCAACCACATTTGAGAAAGCTATCACCCCCATAGTTTTCTCCTTGAACAGATAATAGACAAAGCAAAATGTAGCATCCTTTTTGGCACTATATTCAATCCATGGTACTTATCAAACAAACTAAGATTGAAGTGACATTGGGGTTGGGGTTGTGCATGGACTGCAACCACCACATCAACATTCTCCATATGAGAAGAAGGCAATTAATTACCATTTGCTTGAGTTCCTCCTCTTCCTTCTCAATCTCCTCCCCTTGGACCCCTTCAACCGGTGATGAAAAACATGAAATCTTCTTTGCCTTCACTTCTTGATCCCAAAAAAAGAAAGGATCGATGTCTATATTCCTCTTCATGTCTCTACATTAACAAATCACAATATTTTTTTTCAAATTTTCATTCACAATATTCCACAAATCCCAAATTCCCAAATCCCAATCAAAATCAAGAAATTAAGCCTCGACTTACTATGCCTGTGTGCGCCGCTATGTGTCACGCCTCATGCTTCCCCCCCACTGACCCACTCCCTCATCGTGCCGTACCGGCGCACCGTGCGTTGTGTCGTTGTTCCTGCGTCGCACCGTGTCACCTGCTACTCCTCTCTACACTGTCTATTGAGCTGCCAGGAAGGTCGCGTGGAGGCGTTGTTGTGGGGAGCCAAGGTGGAGAGTAGAGGATTACGGATTAGGGTTGCTGGGTTGGGGATTGGGAGGAATTGGAGTATTGGTACTATTGGAGATGGAGGTGAGCTGGTGAGTGGTGGACATGAGGTGGCTGGGGGCTTGTGGGAGGCATGAGTGGGTTGTCGATCATGGGCTCTACGTGGCTGAGCTTCCAAGGGGTGCACACCAAGGACTGTACTACGAATATGACCCAAATACAAAATTGATCCCTAATTTTTTTTTTGATTTTTGGCTGTGCCCCAGGCATACCGGACTCCCCTACTGCCTTCACGATTGGAACGATGTACTCATCGTAGAAAGCCCTCATCCCTATGCGTGGGGATGGCCTCAGGGGCAAGCTCGCCCAAGGTCGCGTGGCAAAAGGAGGTTATTGCAGTGATCCTGGATGTGGGAGGAGGTCAACCCAAAGGGAAAGGGACAGTAGTGTAACATCCCAATTTTGGTTCCATTTTGAATTTGCAAGAATTTCAAAAAAAAAAACTTTGGTGGTATTTCAAAAAAAAAATCCTAGCCTTGCATTGTATTTTAGAAATGTCAAACAATTTCCTTGTGTCAATAATGTAGATTTGCAAAAATCTAAAAGTTTAATCTTGTGCAGAACCATTTCCAAAATTGAATTCAAATTCAAATTAATTTATGAATTTCAAATTAATTTGCCAAACCTTTCTTTCTCTGTCTTTGCCTCCGAGCTGAATTCCAACCATTGGTCCATTCCCTTCTTATTTCTCTCTTCCCCATGGCCCATCTCAGCTGGCCCACGCCACCGCCCTTCCCCTCCTTTGCAGCCCATGCGAGCCGAGGCCCAGCACCAGTTGCTACCAAAATCCCTCCTCGCTCTCTCTCTCTCGTGCGCTAGCTGACAAGTGGGTCCTGGCCCCACTTGTCAGGTTGAATGGGAAGCACTATGCTTCTTCACCTCACGCGCTCTCTCTCTTTCGCTCTCCCTCCTCATCACTTCCCCGAAGTCTCACCTCCTCCTTCATTCCTCTCGCTGCAATGAAGTTTTTCTCCCGCCGATCGCAAACCTCTCCACCGCCATTAGCGCCACCGTCGACGATGCCCCGCCACCATCGACCCCACTGTCAGCTTTGCCGCGCCGCTTTCTACCTCGTGCTCACACCCTCCTCGCCAAAGCGACCTTCCGCCGCGGACCGATTAAGCCACCACCGCCGCCCTCGCCACCGCCATCCGTACACGCCTAGACATCGTGAAGGTGAGCATCATGCTCAACATCTCTCCCTCTATCCATTGGTACCCTCGCCGCTGGCCACCGTTCACGGGAGCCCTCGACTCCAGAGCCGCCGCCAGTTTTGTGCCGATGTTGCATGCCACGTTAGGCCACGTGGTACGCAACACGTGTGCCACCTCACCACCATCGCCCACATGGCTGCCTCATCAACGCTTGCATGGCTAGCCAATATTCCGTGAGCCAGTCCACCGTGGACCAAAACCAAATCCATGGATCCAGTCAATAGACATGGACCCCACTGGTCGATGACTCTTTTCCTTTTCCTTAAGAAAAACAATTCGACCAGAAACTCAATTATCATCGTTAACGTCAGGCTGACGCAATAAATTGTTTTTCCTTTAGAAAACAATTTCATAAATTCATAATTTCTATTTCTATCATTTCATATGAAATTCAATCTTCCGAGAGCCTATTCTCCTTCGTTCGAGCTCCGATTCAAGTGATTCAAATTTCTAAATTCAATATCTATCTCCCAAAACCTAAATTATTTAATTTGGAGTTTATTTGAATTTTATTTGAATTTAACTTATTTTCACGTATAGATTTCGACAACTTCGGAGAGCTAGATTTCGACGTCGTTGAGCAAGACAAGTTACATCTTTGATCATGTTTGATCCCATTATTTTAAATTATTTAAATTCTATTTTAAATTATTACTGCATGCTTATTTTTATTCAATTTAATTTAAATTCATGTTTTAAACTTATAGTTATTCCCATTACCAATGTATAGCCAACTTTGACATTGAATTAAACACACCTTGGCACCTTAGATGAAAATATAGCTTATGCAATAGTGTTGGACCGAAAAGGCGACTAGAGGGGGGGTGAATAGGAGCACGATCTCTTTTCTCCTAATTGAATTCAATATGAATCTCACCCAATAGCTATGAAAGCTATGAAGATCAATCAATCATGCACAATGAAGACTTGTATTGAATCCAATCAAAACCCAAGCAAAATCTTCAAAACATAAAACTCAAAACCTAAATGAGTTGGCGGTCCGACCTCCAACTAGAAATCGGTCTCGACTTTGAAATCGGTCCGACCTCTCAATACATGGCAGGTCGACCTCCGTGCCAATGAATAGTGAAATCACTCAAAACCAAAACGCAAATTGATCTAACTTTTGATTCGCAAGGCCCAAACTTCGTGAAACTTGACACACACCTTCCTAAGGATGTCAGAACCTATTCCAAGCAACGATCGTGAAGATCCTTGCCAAAGTTCAGACCTTTTCCGCTTGAGTGAAGGTGGGTCAAAAACCGAGTCAAGAACGAAATATGATCTAGAAACTTGCTCGTGGGTGATTGATGACTAAGTTGACCCTAGATGGGTTCCCACATGTTGCAGCAAGTTAGATTATAGCAAGAAACCAACCAAAAACTCATGGATCAAAGAAAGACTCAAAATCACCAAATAGAGAGAAAGAAGGCAAATGAACTCATCTTTGAGAGAACTTTCTTTGGATTGATTTGATATGGTATTGGTTTACACCACTCCATCAATGGAGGACAAAGACTCAATACATGAGCACGAAATCAAATCCAACTCTCTAGAACCCTAACCTCCAACTATCAACTCCCTAAGCACACAAGCAAAAACTAGGGTTTACAAGTAATGAAAGGGTTCAGGGGTGCAACCACCTCCTCCTCTATTTATAGTGGAGGCCTAGACCTTCTAGAAGAGTTTCCATAATGGGCCCCGCAAGGCCCAAAACAAACGGGTCACACACGCACGCATTTTAAAGCGCCGTCTTCATCTCCTCTTGACCTAATCCGCTTCTCCACGCACCGCCTTGCGCCGGGTTAGCAAAGGTCACCAAGGCGGTATTTGGTAAGATTACCAAAATATTCTTCTGGCCCTTCTCCAAGACCGAGTCCATTGTGCGGCACTCGCTGTTCGCCACGTGTAGGTTGATCCAACGGCTCTCATCATGCTCGCAAGTTCTCCCATCCGGCCCCACCGAAACCACCATGGCACTTGCACCACCCCGCGCCGCTTGATCCAATCCGGCCGCACCGAATCGCTGTTCGGTCACCTTTGTCCATCTTGCACCATACTTGAGTCCACGACTTCACCCGCATCGCCGATCGTTTCAACCTCGCTCCAAGCCTAGTCCCGATCATCTCGCCGCTGACCGCCGCTGACCACCAAGCAACTCGCACAACAATAGACAAGCAAATCAAACCGGAACAAGTTCTTCACAACTTGACCCACGTTAGTCAAAACATGCATCATGCAACACATATGCATCAAACCCATGAGATTGACCTAACAGCAACCATCGCCGCCACACGCCGACGAGTTAAGTGAAAACTGGCCGATCGCCACCCTTGGCCGGCCCGATCGCCAACGTAAGGCCTGGCCCGATCGCCACCAGGACTTAGCCAAAATTTCAACTCAAATCCGCAACTCTCCGAAATTTCAAACGAATAGAACTTTGTCCGGAGACTCAAAAATTATGGGACCAAGAGTAGTAGAACCTTCTCTCTTGCCTACACCCTCTATTTTTGGCCTAGCTCCAAAATCCAAACTTCACTTAATGACCGGTCGATCTTACAGGCTTGGCCGACCGCCAATGCTACTCAAAGAAATGTACTCAAGACAGACCGGTCCCGATCGCCACCATAGCCGGTCAGACCGCCTCGAGACTCGACAGAATCGAACTTTGCCGAAACTTGTGTTTTCAGAACCTTCAATGTCATTGCCAATTGTCACATCATCCTAAGATCATGAGCATATCCCCATGATATCCACAATCTCCCCCTTGATGAACACATTGGCAATTTCCAACAAATGCAAATTTTGAGGTTTGAAAAGTAAAAACTCGACACAAGCAAAGGCACAACTTGGTCCATATGCAAGAGAAAGCAATGGAAATGACCAAGTCGGCTTTGTAATAGTATAGGCAAGTGAGATAAGGTAAAAGAAAGCGCAGAAAGCTTCATTTTCCGTAAAGAGTTAAAATCTCACTTAAGGTCCATATGAAAGAACAATTGTTCGATATGACCTTTGATCATCGTGAGGCTCAAGAATTGCAATTCACGCTCGTAAATGGCAATACGATCAAACGAATGCAAATAAGAAACTCCCTCACAATGATCCTCAAATTTCGTAAAATTTCAAATTCTCCAATTTTCTCCCCTTTTTAATACTTTTAAATCTTCTCCCTTTACACATCTCAAATATCTTCTCCCTTTGACAATGGAGTCATCAAGGAATCACGCCTTCCTCTCGCCCAGATAACAAGTGCAGAATGAGGAAAAAGCATAAGACTGAGCATGCATGAAATGCAATGGAGTGGCTTCATATTTTTGAATTTTTCAATTTTTGATTACAAGAAGCTTTGGAGATTACCCAAGAAGAGTAAGCTAGCATTTCTAATCACACTCAATACACATCAAGCCTATCGCTTAGCAAGATCATGTTAAGACATATATAACAAAGCTAAGCAAGAAGGCTTAAGGTAAAGCAATGAATTTTAGCATTTTAAGCAAAGTTTCAAATCTAGCAAGTTCATCAACAGGATCCTAAGATGATATCGCCATGTCAAAATGTCAATGTGAGATCAAGAAGCTAACAATGACCACATTAAGAGACAAACAGTCCCGAATTGAATCATTTTGCTCAATTTTTCTCAATCGCCCATTTTTCAACAGCTTTTCATTTTCAATGAATATTGAAGTTGATTAAAGGTATATCTTAGTGAAGAAGATCCCGGACTAGGAGCCATCCACAAACTCTTCCTAAGCTTCTACCAGGCGACAAATCTTGAGGTTCATGTCAATTGTGACAAGCAATCCCATGAGATCGTTCGATCATCAAACTATCTCCAAGTTCATGTCTATGACATGCGCTCGAGAGAATAGTTTGGCACATTTTACGCACAAGACAATCTTTAAATTTGATTTTTCATTTTCCACAAGAGCAGATTTAGATTCTAAAAGAACAAGAAGCTCAAGCAATGATCAATACTAGATTCAAGAGCTAACACCGCAATTTTGACAGGCCAATGTCACGTATGAGCACTAATTGCGCAACTAGCTAAAACATCCACAAATTGCGCTTTTAGTTCAAGTTGTCTTAAAATTTTAGCTCATTCAAGAAAGACTTAGCTACACATGTGAAAGCATGATAATTCTAGCAAGTCAAAGAACTAGACATGACATTGAGAGAATTGAAATACTAAAGCTCAAAAGGGTAATAAGCAAAGCTTCATCAATTTTAAAAGACAAGGTAAAAGCTTATATAACAATGCATCTTTTGGTTTTTCATATGAATGCAGATGAAACAATGAGATGCACAAAACTTAAAGAGCCTAAAAGATCAAAAGATCAAAAGAAAATACCACTAGAAGAAGGTATCGAAATGTAAAAGCTCAAATGAGCAAGAAAAGTTCGAATGAGCCAACTCCCTCAAACCAAACCGTAAGGATAAATTACCCTAACTCACTTCTCAAGGAGGCAAACCTAGTTGGATCTAAAGGCTTGGTGAGGATATCACCAACCGAGCCTCTGACTCACGAATGCAAGACAATATCACCCTTCTCGACATGATCTCTAAGAAAGTGATAGCGAATGTCTATGTGCTTGGTCCTAGAGTGTTGCATGTGGTTTTTAGCAATGTTTATAGTGTAAGTGTTATCACGTAAAAGAGGAACACTATCAAATGCCAACCCAAAATCCTTAAGAGTGGACACCATCCACAAAATCGACTACAAAGAACTAGCAAAGAGCTACATATTCAATTTTCAAAGATGGATTGTGCAATGTAAGATTGTTTCCTAGAAGACCAAGAGACAAGAGAAGTGCCTAAAAGTGACAAGTGCTCGAGGTACTCTTCCTATCTCAGCCGACACTGCAAAATCGTAATCAAAACCCCGAATGGACAAAGACGAAGAGCAGGAAAACCAAATGCCATATTGGAGGGTAGAGTGTAAATATCAAGATGCGCTTAACGGCTTGGCGATGGGAAGTCTCTGAGACGCTCAAACCTCGCATGAGGCAAACCGCGAAGGGATGTCCGGTCTTGAGGCCCAGTACAGGAGGGAGCCGATCATGCCGCGGTATCGCGTTGATCCACGGCTTCTCCTTCCTCATCCGGATCCGCAACGATCAAGTCGCCATGGGAGTGGCGATCGCCAGCCACCCATCTCAAGCGCTGAGCAGATCCTTGGTGTACTTGTCTCGATGGATGAAGATCCCTTCCTTGCATTGCTTGATTTGAAGCCCTGTAGTAATTGAGTTCTCCCATCATACTCATCTCAAATTCCTCGACATGGTCTCTAAAAACTAGAAACAAGAGCATGAGAAGAACCACCAAAGATAATATCATCTACATAAATGAGCAAGCAAGAAGTCATTGCCACGCCTAAGGATGAACAAGGTCTTGTCTACCTTACCCATCTCAAAATCATTCTTAAGCGTAAAGGTCTTAAGTCTATCATACTGTGCTCTAGGGGCTTGCTTAAGACCATACAAGGCTTTGGATAGCTTGAAAACATGATGTGGATGCTTGGGATTCTCAAAGCTCAGGGGTTGCCTAACATACACTTCCTCCTCTATAAAACCATTCGAAAGGCACTCTTGACATCCATCCGATATAATCTAAAGCCCTTAGAAGCAAAGAAATGCAAGTAGAATACGAATGGCTTCCAATCTAGCAACAGAGCAAATGTCTCATCGAAATCTAACCCTCAACTTGGCTAAAACCTCGAGCTACTAACCTAGCCTTGTTTCTAACCACGTAACCATCCTCATTTTGTTTATTTTTGAACACCCAACGGGTTCCTATCACATTATGACCACTAGGAGGTTCTACTAGGTTCCGCATCTTATTCCTCTTAAAGTTCTCTAACTCCTCATGCATGGCATTAACTCACTAGAATCGATAATGCATGTGATATATCGCGGGTTCAAAGAAGCAACAAACGCAGAATGGGAGTAGAGACTCGGATCGTGATACCGGAGCGAGTGACTCGCCATGAAGATTACCGATCATCCGATCCGAGGATGACGCCTCCAATGTGAAGTGGAGCGCTGGGAGACAACATCTCTTCGACTCCGCAGTACTCACGATGATGAAGATGCAGCAGAGCCTCAAGTGAAGGTGAAGTAGTCGAGAGGTGTTCGAGTTTGGACAGAGCCTCAACAAGCAGCAGTGGAGGACAAGTCTCGCCGCCATCATCTTCCTCCACAAAAATGCTTTCACACCTGTATCACCAAACGTCTGATCTAGCTCCGTGGCTAGTCTCATCAAAAGTGACATTGCATGTCTCCGGACAATGTTAGTTTCAACATTAAAACCCAAAACCTCGAATGTGCGGGATAACCTAGAAATAAACCATCAAAAGTCCTTGATTCAAATTTATCTAGATTTCTGCCTTAAGAATGAAACACTTAGCTCCAAAACTCGAAAGTGAGAAACAGAGGGTTTTCTACCAAATCAAGCTCATAGGAGTCTTGCCCAAAGATGGTCTCAAGAAGACACGATTTGCAATATGGCAAGTCAGAGCAATAGCTTCGCCCAAAACCTCCTGTGTGCTATACTCATCTAGCATCGTTCTAGCCATCTCGACTAAGGTTCTGTTCTTCCTTTCCACAACGCCATTTTGTTGAGGGACGTGTGGAGAAGAGAATCGATGCTCAATTCCGCCAAGACAAAAAGAGACAAACGAGGCATTCTTGAACTCCGTGCCATTGTCATCGCGGATCGCTCTTAAGGCACCCTAAGTTCGAAGCCAAACGAAGAACAAGATCATGATAATGACCAAAAGCTTCATCCTTCAAGCAAGAAAGAACACCCAAGTGTATCTCAAAAATCATCGACTATGACAAGAATGTACCATTTACCACCAATTGACCGAACCCTAGCAGACCAACAGATCCATATGAAGCAACGCCCCGGTCCGCTACCATGACCATAGTCACCGAAGGGTGTGAGGCGGCAACTTGTTTGCCATGCCTGTGGCGCACATACAAGATCCTTGACGACTTTGAGTTTGGGCAAACCTCTCATGAGATCAAGGTTGCTAACTCGCCGATGATCAAACCCAATGTGCCCCAACCGTTGGTGCAAAGCCGAACTCAAGAAGATGTAATCAAACATTTAAGAGAACCAAAGAAGAGATTCGTAAAAGTCACCCAAAGATCCTAGCAACTCTATAAATCCCAAAAACAAGCTCACCAATGAATCAAGTACCGACAAGCATTTTTCTTAAATATAGTCTCATAGCCATCATCAAGAAGTCGTGAGACAGAGAGTAAGTTAAACCCGAGCTTGTCCACAAGGGCGACGCTTTAGGATGAAATTATCGCTCACCCCGATTGATCCCATTCCTTCAATCCGCCCTTGAGTCTGTCTCCAAAGGTGATGAAGACATCACCAATCGATCGCGTGAAGGAGGTGAACCATTTTGAATCTCCGGTCATGTGGCGTGAATAAATGAGTCGACGAACCACGTGTCCTTCCTTCCGCGCGATCCCGAAAATCAAGGTACAGAAGAACGATGTGTCTCAATCATCAAGTTAGTTAAACATGACTTGGGAACCCAAGATCGAGACACATATCTGCAGTAGTATGCAAAGCGTATGCTATCCTTGATTCTATTTGAAATTACAGAGCAATGGTAACTCTAACATGAGAATTATCCTGCCTAGAAGCATGTGAAGCAAATCCTAGACCAGGTTTCTTCCTTTCTAAATTACCATGTCTCACAAAAGCTCTAGGTTGATTAGATGACATCCTAGCAATATTTTTCTTAGCGTTTTCAACCTCACGCAACAGATTCAATCAAATGCCCATCCTTCTTGCAATAGGTGCAATGGTACTTGGTACCACGGGAGAAGCACCTTTGATCGAACAGATGGTTGGGCAAAACTGCAGATTTGAAAATAATCTTCGCAGTTGTATCGAATTCAACTAAGCCATTTTTCAATATTTGAATGCCCTTAGATTTGTCATGTGCAAAGTTGTATCCTAACCCCGGTTCTTATAAGGAGTCTTTGACTGATCAAGGATCATGTTTAACTGCTTTTCCTTTAGAAAATTTTTCTAATGTATCATTAAGGTAAGCAATTTCTTTTCTAAAGTTAACACATGAATCACAAGTTTTAGCCGTAGACCTCTTCTTATAACTAGCAACCTCAAGCTTAAGAGTGGACATAAAGCACATGTAGAAGTCTCAATATCGCCCTTAAGCTTGGCATATTTAGCTCTAATCGCTTCTAAGATATCTTTGACTTCATTTTCACGTCTAAGCGTAAAGTGCAAAAGCTAGATTTCACATTACCAGAAGCATCCAACTTGCTGGACTCTGAGCATTTATCACAAGGAGTAGATTTAAATTCAATTAGCTCAGTTCTAGCATTTTCAAGTTGATGCAAGGCAACATCATGAGCAGATTGCAATTTAGAGAATTCAGAGTGCAGAACATGGCAAGATGAACATTCATCAGATTCAAGAGTCTTAGCATTTACAAGTTCTAGAGTTAAATTATCCACTTGTGACTCTAAGTCCTTGTTCTTAGCCATGGTAGTTTTTAAAGCCTTATCCTGACTCAAGAGTTGCTCAAAGAGATTATCACATCTAGCAGAAAGATCATCATAGGAAGGAGGTACCTCATTGTCATTGATGTCGACGGAGTCGGCCATGAAGCACATACCGGTAAAATCTTTAGCCTTCCCTTTGTTCTTGTCTTGAGGAAGCTCCTCCTCTTTGTCCTCCTCACTTCCGGAGTCCACATCGCTCAAGGATTGTTCTCCAAGAGCGGCAAAGACCCGTGAACAACCTTCTTAAGCTTGGCAAAGATCAAACTTGGACTTGTACCCTTGAGGCTTCTTCCAAGTGGCTTCTCTTCCTTGTGGTTGCTCTTGCCTTTTAGCTTAGGGCAATTTGTCTGATATGATAGAGCTCTCCACACTCATAACAAGTCACAGGCCGCCTCTCTTTTGTTCCTCATATTGTTGTAGGCCCTTGTGAACTTCTTAATCAAAAGTGCCATCTCGGCTCAGAATACTTTCAAGATCCTCTTCTTGGATTGCGATAAAGAAGCAAGAGAAATTCCAGAAGAAGACTCAAACGACCCATCAGAGGCTCTCTTGAGCGGGTCTGCTACTAAAGCCATGTTACCCTTCTTAGAATGGTCAGCTTTCTGGATCTCATGAGTCCTGAGCTTGCTATAGAGCAGCTCCAAGGTCAGATCAGAGAAGTTGACATTTTCCTGAATGGCGGTAGCCTTTATCTCCCACTCCCTGGTGTTGATTGCGGCAGAGATGGATGGCATTTTCGATGTAAATTCAATACCAACAGCCTTCATCTGATTTATCACTGTGTTAAAGCGACTGAAAATGTCATCGATGCTCTCACCAGGACGCATCTCGAATTTGTTATATTCTCTTTTATAGACCTGCTGACGCACTTGTTTGATTTGGGAAGAACCCTCATGATAGGTTTCGAGGGTCTTCCAAATCTCATGTGCAGTCTCGAGATTGCAAATCCTATCATATTCCTGTCTACCAAGCCCACCATACAGAAAATTCTTTGCCTTACGGTCACTAGCCAAGAGGGCTTGTGGCAGCGAGCAACCTCAGCAAGATGAGCGGATCACGAACGACCTCCCAAATACCCCGTGGTTCGCTCAAGAAAGACACGCATGCGGTTCTTCCAAAAGCATAGTCGTGCCCATTGAAGATATGCGGTTTGGAGGAGTACTTATCCATCGCCAAGTTCAGTGACCGGTTAAGATCAAGATTGAACTAACCGGGCTCTGATACCACTTGTTGGACCGAAAAGGCGACTAGAGGGGTGAATAGAGCACGATCTCTTTTTCTCCCTAATTGAATTCAATATGAATCTCACTCCAATAGCTATGAAAGCTATGAAGATCAATCAATCATGCACTGGAAGACTTGTATTGAATCCAATCAAAACCCAAGCAAAATCTTCAAAAACATAAAAACTCAAAACCTAAATGAGTTGGGTGTTCGACCTCCAACTAGAAATCGGTCGACCTTTGGAAATCGGTCGACCTCTCAATACATGGCGGTCGGACCTCCGGTGCCAATGAATAGTGAAATCATCACCAAAAACCAAAACGCAAATTGATCTAACTTTTGATTCGTGCGCCCAAACTTCGTGAAACTTGACACACACCTTCCTAAGGATGTCAGAACCTATTCCAAGCAACGATCGTGAAGATCCTTGCCAAAGTTCGACCTTTCCCGTTTGAGTGAAGGTGGGTCAAAACCGAGTCAAGAACGAAATATGATCTAGAAACTTGCTCGTGGGTGATTGATGACTAAGTTGACCCTAGATGGGTTCCCACATGTTGCAGCAAGTTAGATTATAGCAAGAAACCAACCAAAAACTCGCGGATCAAAGAAAGACTCAAAATCACCAAATAGAGAGAAAGAAGGCAAATGAACTCATCTTTGAGAGAACTTTCTTTGGATTGATTTGATATGGTATTGGTTTACAGCCACTCCATCAATGGAGGACAAAGACTCAATACATGAGCACGAAATCAAATCCAACTCTCTAGAACCCTAACCTCCAACTATCAACTCCCTAAGCACACAAGCAAAAACTAGGGTTTACAAGTAATGAAAGGGTTCAGGGGGTGCAGCCACCTCCCTCCTCTATTTATAGTGGAGGCCTAGACCTTCTAGAAGAGTTTCCATAATGGGCTCCCGTTAAGGCCCAAAACAAACGGGTCACACACGCACGCATTTTAAAGCGTCGTCTTCATCTCCTCTTGACCTAATCCGCTTCTCCACGCACCGCTCTGCGCCGGGTTAGCAAAAGGTCACTAAGGCGTATTGGTAAGATTACAAAATACCCTTCTCGGTCCTTCTCCGAAGACCGAGTCCAGACAGCGGCACTCGCTGCTCGCCACGTGTAGGTTGATCCAACGGCTCATCATGTCGGCAAGTCTCTCCCATCCGCTCCACCGAAACCACCATGGCACTTGCACCGACCCCGCGCCGCTGATCCAACTGGCCGCACCAACCGCCTGCTCGGTCACCTTTGTCCATCTTGCACCATACTTGAGTCCAATGACTTCACCCGGCATCGCCGATCGTTTCAACCTCGCTCTCCAAGCCTAGTCCCGATCATCCTCGCCGTTGACCGCCGTTGACCACCAAGCAACCTCGCACAACAATAGACAAGCAAATCGAAACCGGGAACAAGTTCTTCACAACTTGACCCACGTTAGTCAAAACATGCATCATGCAACACATATGCACTCTGAAACCCATGAGATTGACCTAACAAGCAACCATCGCCGCCACACGGCCGACGAGTTAAGTGAAAACCGGTCGGCCGCCACCTGGCCTGGCCCGATCGGCCAATGTAAGGCCGGTCGACTCGCCACCAGTGACTTAGCCAAAATTTCAACTCGAAATCCGCAACCTCTCCGGAAATTTCAAACGAATAGAACTTTTGTCCGAGACTCCAAAATTATGGGACCAAGAGTAGTAGAACCTTCTCTCTTGCCTACACCTCTATTTTTGGCCTAGCTCCAAAATCCAAACTTCACTTAATGACCGGTCGACTGGCCTCAGTGGCTGGTCGATCGCCATGCTATCAAAGAAATGACCCAAGATAGGACGGTCGATCGCCACCATAGCGGTCGGATCACGCGAGACTGACAGAATCGAACTTTGCCGAAAACTTGTGTTTTCGCAAACCTTCAATGTCATTGCCAATTGTCACATCATCCTAAGATCATGAGCATATCCCCATGATATCCACAAATAGTATCAACTAGAACACTTTGGAAAAAAAAATATGTCTAGTCATGCTTAGATAAAAAATATTCAATTTGGAGAATTTTAGCCAAAGATTTAACTATTGATTTAAAATGAGTCTATGTCATTCTTATGCCATAGAAATTTACAAATGATTTGAAATATAAAATAAAATAAATTGGTTTAGACTTGAGCGAAATGGATGTTTGGATGGTGTAAATGGATGCACAGAATCGATTCATTTCTATGATCGAGACCAGGGTTTTATTGAAAGTCGTCCAAGTTGGTTAAGGATCGGTCTTCGAGCCGCATCTTGCATAGCTTTACCGTACTACCACAAGTCTGGAGTGGGACAGACTAGCCTAAATTATTTGCAATATTCTACCATGGTTGTGCTATCTGGTTGTGTGGGTGTCAGAATGACATACTTTGGGGTGGCGTATTGTAAAGATCTTATGATAATCACTTAGTCGCACACCTACGAAAGTATGTTAGGTGGACATTAAAAGTTGATTATCTCTTGTGGATAAAGTTGTACAACCTTTACAGAATGTACAACTTTGGTTTTTGATTTCAAAAGATTTTATCAAATGATTTTGGATAGTTTATCCAATTGGGAATTGGGCAGAAAGCCTTGATGTAAGGGGTTAGTCCTTCAATAGAAGTGTATGGAGGTTTCTCATGCACTAACTTGACATTTAAAATCAAATTTAATTATATATATAATTTAAACTGCTTTGAAACTCAGTAAATGTATTTAAAATACCAAACATTGCTTTTGCACAAATAACCATACAAGCCTTATTTGATATATCCATGCATACATTATAATCTGTTATTAGGTATAACTTGTGGATTTTTGTACTCACCCTTACTTAATAAAATGTTGTTTAGAAGAGAAGAACTTCGCTATCGGTGTGGATCTCGACGACTAGGTCGCTACCCTAGTCGATTGCCTATGGCAAATTAGCTGAACTCTACTACTTCTTCTTCGTCTTCTGCTGTGTTTGTTTATTGTTAACTTTGTGAGCCTTTCTTGTAATAAACTCTAATAAATATTATTAAAATTATGCAAGATATGGTTGTTACCATATTTGTTTATTATGTACACTAGCTACTGTTACAAGGACTAGTGTAGAATATGTAGAGGATCTAGGGGTGTCACTCCTGGGTCCGACAAAGCGCATCATCTTCCTCGTTGCGCCCTCCTCTCCCCCCTTTGCCCCTTTTCTCCACCGCGGGTGGAGAAGGATTTCACTGTGAGAGCCATCTTCATCAACTCCGACGGCCAACGTTCTCCCACCGATTTCCACCATTAGAGTGAGCCTCTGCCTCTATTGTCTTACGCATCAGGGATGCCTCGACCGCCTCTTCCTTGTGCTCACCTTGCCTTGCTTGTTTCCCCACAAAGGAGGATAGAGCGCCATCATCGTCCACTAAGCTAGCCGAAGCACGCCAGCCCCTTCCACAGAGCTCGATGGAGCATGCCCGTGCCATCGCCACCGATCATTCTGCCCTACCAAGTGAACTTTGACCTCAAAGCCCTTGTCTCTCGTGTTCGCCTAGACCTCCTCCCTCTAATGTGCGCCTTCTTCTTCCTTGCCGTGCACCAAAGCAGCCGGAATGCCTCTTCGTCCCGTCGCCGACCTAAAGCATGCAACCTCGTTGCCACACCCGATCTCCTTTCTCACTTGGTTTCCAGGTGAGCTCATCTATTTCCTTACATTTTAGCTTGTTGCAAACATGATAGGCTAGCCAATGTCGCGTCTAGATAACCATTTTATCACCGCACCATAGCACCTCGCCACGCCGTCATAGGCCGCCGTGGAGAGCTTGGTGCACCGCTTCATCTTGAGCACCGAGAGCATGTTTAGCTTCATTGTAGCATGTAGATGTTGTTTCAGCCTTCAATTGGTGGTCTATAACCTCGTTGGTAGTTGTCCATGATCATAGTGGCGCCGCCGCCGTCCTTGGTGTAGCGTCGCCGCCTTAATCCATCTCATGCCACGCCGTCGCAACCACTAGAGTCACCTTGGACCCCACAACCCATTGAATTTCGTCAGAGCCATCTCCATCGGTGATGAGCTCAGCTCAAGCTAGCAATGGTTGCCCTGCACCATTTCTCTGTTTTGGATGTAGAAAATGATCGTAGAGGCGCTGACATGTGGACCCTACCCGGTAGTTAATTAGTGTTTAATCGGTAGTTAGTATTATTATGATGTGTGGGCCTGAGGTAATTATAAAATATAATCAAGACATAGTTTAAAAGTCTAAAAGTATGATATGTGGGCCCCACCACTTGAAACTCATTGTGTAGACCTAGTTCGTAGACCAAAGCTACAAACGTGTGGGACCCCTGACCCTGTGAACTGTTGGGTGGACCGAGTTCATGTGGATCGCGGTCCCACCTCTTAGTCTCTAAGGGTTTTGCTTAAGAAAAAAATTAGAAAAAAAATTAAAACCCCGACTGGACCTACCCGTCAGGCATAGAGGCTTTTCCTTAAGAAAAATAATTAGAAAATAAATTAAAATACCTAGTTGAACCCCACCTCCACCCGCAGATTAATTTTATTAAGAAAATTAATTGAAAAGAAAAATAAAATTCGACTGACCCCACCTGTCAAGATTTCTAGTTTTTCTAGAATTTCCTCTCTAGTCAAACTTTGGAGAGCCTGTTCTCCCTCATTTTAAATCCAAGTGACTTGATTTTTGTTTCTAAATTCAAAACCTTTCCATTGGTGCCAAAATAATAATTTTTGGAGTTTATTTGAATTTGTGTTAAATTTGGTTATATTCACGATTATAGACTTTAACGCTTTGGACACCGCTATCGTTGTTGATCAAGAGTAAGTGATATCTACTTTTTAGCAAGGCAAGTCCTTACAATTGATCACATTGAGCCTACTTTTAAAATGCAAATTACTTTGCTTTAAAGTATTACATGGTTGCTTATTATTATTTATGAAATGCTATGTTAAATATTGATGCATACTTACTTTATATATTGTTACTTACTATTCCCCTCCTTGATTGTTGATGACTACGTTGTCACCCTAGGCTAATTATCATAATAAGAATGCCCTTGGTTAAGTAAACGCGGAGAATGTCATGCCTAGAGATGATTAGTGTTTGAATTGTTTATGACACAAACATTGCCATTACAAAACTTGGAATATAATATGAATCGTAGTGTGGTAACGTGGGTCACCACTGAAAACAGTAAAATATTTTATAAAATGGTGGAGACTTGGGCGAGTGGTGATATGAGACCTGTGCAAGAATTGCACGAGGGCTCAGTTTGTGGATTGTCTCGCCTGAGTCGATTAAGGACCGAATCATGTGTCGTATTTCTAAACTGATAGATGTGCAACCACAAGTATGAGTTTTCTTTAAAAAAAATTGTTTGTTAATCAATATTCTATTGGCAATGGAATTTCATAATAACGAAAGAGAAGAGGTAGCAATTCAGAATGCAAATTGCATTTTAATGCTTATCACAATTCGATTTTTTTCAAATAAATAGCCTTTTATTTATTTTGTATCAGCCTACTAAATACTAAATAAATTAAAGAAATGACAGAATTCAAAATAGCTACTAGAAAGACTAGTCCAATCCATAATGATGTACTGGAAAATACAATGCTTTTATTATTTTACCAACCATCAAGAGAAGCACCGAGGAACTCGCAATTAATGCAAAAACAACTAATTGGAAAGCAATAGTCATATTTCTAATCCTCCAAGCTAACATCAAATAAAGTTGATTAACTGAAATTCGGAATAAAAATAAAATAAAATCAGCAATTTGATTTCGATACGAATTCCGAAGTAAAGTTCATAAATAACTATAATTTGGAATAAAAATTAAAGAAAAGCCCACCATTGTATTTGTGTAGTAATTCCAACAAAAAAATAATTGAAATTTAGAATAAAAATAAAATAAAATTAGTAATTTAATTTCCATACGAATTACTAAGTAAAATCCATAAATAAATATAATTCAGAATAAAAATCAAACAAAAACTAGCAATTAGATTTGTATACGAATTCCAAATTAAATAACTAAAATGTGGAATAAAAAATAAAATAAAATTAGCAATATCATTCGATACGAATTCTAATATAAGGTCACTAAATAACTATAATTCGGAATAAATTTAAAGAAAAAATTGTAATTGTGTCGGAGGAGACCACGAAAGAGTGCAATGGTGTCAATCTGTCCTGCAAGAAGACGTTGACCCTTGGGGAAGCAAAGAGCCAAGGCGGCGACAACAGAGATAAGGACAATATCATGTTTCTCACCTTAGTCGTTCGACGAGGACAATGTCGTAGTGCTTGCCGGAGCCATTGGACAGAAAGTCTAGAGTTGAAGGAGCCAAGGGCCACGACGATAAGTTGTAAGAATCGGCGTTGTTTAAAAAGTTAGTGGCCAAAGAAGCTCGATGATGAGGAAGCCCTGATAGAGAGGAATTGAAGCTTTGCATTAAAGACGAGCTATGAATAATATGTGACCATTGGGTAGCTAGGAGCGTACCATTGCTGGTGAGAAGCACGATGTCGCCGATGATGGCGAGAAGATTCTCCATATCATTAGATAGTGACTAAAGCAGGCATGTAAACATCAATGAAGATGGGAGGTCGCCACGTTTAGTAAGGAAGTCACATCGTTGAGTTAGACAACATCAAAGAAGAGGAGTGATCAATGCGGGAGAAGAGGACATTGAGCACATATAATATCATGCATGTGTATTGACATGCATGTATCCGTACGAATAGAAGCACTATCGTATAGAAGAAGAGGAGCAAAGAGCTCAAAGTAGAGATGGTGCAGCTGTAGGCTCGGGGCCACCAGAGAGAGCGTGACGGGTGTCCCTGGCAGGTATCGGCGATGGTTGCACGTGTATGCGTGTTGATGTCGCAACGATTAGTTGTAAGCTATAATTGAAGATAAGTGGAAGATAACTATGTGGTAGAGTATTGCATTGAAAATGGTAGCAGTTGAGAGGGATCGATCAAGAATTGAGCTTGCTGTTGGAGTTTGAAGTAAAAAAGGTTGTGGTGGCAAGAAGAGAGAAAACACAGGTTCAGTGAAGCAGCTAGCGTGTGAGGGAAGGTAGGACGTCCATGGTGCATCGTTGCATGGTGAGTAAGGTACTCTAATACCATGTAAACTAATAATATAATTTGCTTCACACATAACCAACATATTTTTTGAGATTAAATAGACGGAGAAGTGCATCCATACATTTAGGAGAAGAGTAACTAATGGAGGAAGAATAGGGGCATGCAGCTACATCATCCATGCATGATGAAGAATGGTTATGTTTCTAAGAACCCGCAATAACTTATTATGCTCAATGATTTTCTTCCATCAAAGCTCATACTTCAATTGCGTTCCTCGTGCTGTAATTTTCTTCAAGCTTCCATTGTCATTTCTAATATTTATGATGTTTAAAAGTCTAAATAGCCTAAAAGGTAGGTTAAAATATTCTCGAGCATCTAAGTTATATCATTTGATACTATAAACTTTGAAACACATCCAGCCATGCAAATATGCGGGCCACCCTGCAAGCAACACCTATGAAGCGTGTAGGGAATTACTAGCAGCTAAACTGATGCTAGTAGGTGACATTACAAGATTACAAAGATTTATTGATCTCAACTAAACTACAGAAGTATTTGTCATTCTATACTATAGCAGCTTGTTCTACAGCCGACAAATAGAGCACAATACATTATTGTTATGAATCCATCCAGAGGTAAGGCGCCTACTACAACGAATCAGAAACATAAAGAACATGAGGAGAGTGTATGGACTAACTACAAGCAACACCCATGAAGCGTTTTCATTCAGGCTGTTCCTATAATTGATGATACATTAATCCTTCAAGTAATTCAGAATCTCTTTGCCCATTCCATCTTTCCTTGGATGAACATTTCTTTGAGAATGCATGCACTTCTTGGCCCCAAGCCCTCAGCTACATGTGTTGTCAGCCTAGGAAAACAATCAAAATGGCTGGTCTCTGTCAGTTTACTAGGATTCCCTCTATCTGGCAATCTCTGTTATGTGGAGGAAGTTTCATCTCCATCCATGTTACAGCTGCTGAAGCTGGCAGTATATTTGAAGACTGAATCATTTCCCTTTGAGATAAATCTCTTTCACTACTTAATCCTCTGTACCTTTTTGCACAGGCACCCAGGGATAGGATTTGAATAGAAGTATTCCTCTTGCCTTGGACTATCACCAGGTAATCTATCATATGGACCGCCAAGTCTATTTTCATGATGCGTCTTCACTTCACTTTGAAATTCGCTCCAGGTTATGGAACCTTCATCGAGCTTGTCAATGAGCTCCACAAACTTCGGCCTACAGACAGACCAAAGATTTAGGTACTAGAATGAAGATCTAAAAACTTGAACTGCAATTTCTAGAAACGTACCTGTCAGGGTTTATAGTTTTTCGGAATCCTTCGAATCTTCGGTGACCCTGCACTGCTCTGGCCATATTTCCATCATATGTATACACAAAGACATCACTCCGCAGGGCCACGATATAATCCACAGCAGCTAGTCTGTTTTGGAACAACTCGAGCGGCTCTAATTCATCTACTGTGGCTAGACTGTAATGTGTATAGATGTTTGGATATTCAGCTTTCAACGCATCCATGCTATGCGCACCGTATATTTCACCTGCGACGATGTATATCTTTGTAGTGGAAGGATAGCCCATTGCTTTGAGGAATACAGCAGCTTCACGAGGAGTCATGGGACAGCCACCTTGGAGTCGTTTCTCTTCGCTGTTGATTTCCTTCTCCTTCCAGTGCCTCACTTTGAGCCGCATATCTGTCAGCTCCTCTGCCTCATGAAGTGTCAGGTTGTGGTTGCAGCCGGTGAAGGAGAGCATGTCCTTCTCATATCTGTCCAATTCATAAGAAAAGCAAATGGAAGGTTACTGATCTGCAAATAATTGTTTTTTGCAGGAAATGCTGTCAGCTGGTAACTGAACGTTTTGAGGTTTTAATTACCTTAAGTGAAGTGCGATATAATGGTCAGATCCATTTCTCAGCCTATCTACTAGGGTGCTACCCAGCTCTTCTATCTCTTTCCTGTACTGAAGTGCTTTGTAATTCGCACGGCAACGAAGTCGTTGGAGAGAAGGAGCAAGACCGTTGTTAACAATTCGTGAATCTGTATGGGTAAATCTCACCACTTTGAACTTCTTCAGTATTCTTGCAAAATCTCTGTAATAGGAAGCCTGCAAAAATGGAACTAACAATCCATCAGCCTACTCACATTTCTGAATTTCTAAGCTGCTGCAATCTACAATCAACAATGTCGTCGACTCATACCTTGGACCAGGAGGTGGGTGCTCTCACGTAGGGTTTCACCCTTTTATAAGCTGGTGGAAGGGAATCCACAATCACAATGTCTTCCTTTAATGTTTCCTTGAAGTACTCAACATCGAATATATCTTTGAAATCACTATATTCAAGGACTAATTGTCAGTTTACTTGGTGTTCTACAGGATGAACATCAGCAGCAAAGATACAAACCTGGGATCAGTCCAGAACGACTGATGATCCAGAGTGGGAATTACTAGTGATGCGTTCATAATCTTTGCCACTGCAACCATATCACTTATCTGTAAGAATAATTTCGAAGGAATATGAGTTAGCTGAACGGCATTGCCATGCTGAAGGGTTAGCACAGGTATATACATACTCCCATCCTCATCTGGTTAAGCCCACCATTTGCATCAACAATTAGATAACCAACAGTTGCATTGTTAGCCCCTGAAATAAGCATGCCCAAGTTGATAAATTTAGCTGAAACTGGAGCTGTATGAAAATGGCGTGAAAGATAGAGAGAAGGAAATTACTGCGATGATTCTTTGGGCGTTCAATGCACTGGCTGTAACCCTCAATGTCTGGTTTCATCCATATCTCTGGTATCTGTCGATGTTTTAAAGGAAACTTCAGTAAAGTCAAGCTGGGCACAGCACAGCATCTGAATGAATGTCTTGCTTTCATGAATGGAATTTCTTGGCTAAACATAAACACACGATTGCTTCCTGACAGGCTCTGCCAGCCCTGTCCTAAACCTACACATCATGAAGCTTGTTGTCCCTACCCAGCCAGGCGCAACACATTTTTTCCGCTCAATATACATTTTTTAGGGTAGGCAGGATCAGTGGCGGATTCAGGATTCTTAAATAGGTGTTCGGACTTCGGAGCTAAGTTGTCCAGATATACCGATACTAATACATTGATACCGTGAGATGCCATTTCCCCAAAACACTGATACGATGATACACATATATATAATAAAATAAAATAAAATAAAAACTTGTGTTTGATCTTGGTAGAGGTCATGTCTTCTTTTCAAAAAAAAATTATGCTTGGTCTTGGTCCTTGTTGTTTTCTTACTTTTTCCTGTTTCATGTTATAGTAGCTAGACTGCTAAAATTTATTTTCTTCCTCTAATAGTGATTGGTAGAGCACTGCTTTTTTTTTTAAAAAATACAGATGTATACCTTACTGATCCTGCTCTCTTTTGCTCTTTTTCCATCAGCAAGAACCCAATCTAAAAATATTCCTTTCATAGAGCAAAAATTAGCATGTAAACATATGTAACAAGGGTATAACTATCTGTTCATTGGCCAAGGCAAAAATTGTATTTTTATACAATATCCATTAAAAAGAACCAAGAAAGCAGAGGAAGAAGCTAGACTCTAGAAAAAACCGGAGCTGGAGCGGAGCAGAGTCAGGGAGAAGAAGTGGAGTGCGTGGAACACACCTAGATCTAGAGAGAGGACGATGACGGTGAGCTGGATATGTTGCCGCCACGCTCCCTCCCAGTCACCGCGTTGCTCTCTTGGTGCCGCCCGCTCCCTTCTTCCCTGTTTGTCGCGCTACAGCCCACTTGCTCATGCCACATCTCTATTCGCCCGCGTAGGTGCGCTGCCGCACGCTCGCACTGCACCGCCTCACACCTGCTTGCTGTCGCGTCATAGCGCCATGTCCACCGACTATAGCTTGCTTTCGTAGCCCACGCCTTTGCTCGTTTGTCACTTGGAGGTCGGACACCCTTCCACACACACAGACAACCACAAGATGAGAGAGAGAATAAAGGTTAGGGTTTGGTGGTCAAAGCAGAAGGAAAATAAGCCTAATATGTTATATGGGTCACGCACGAGGTGTAGAGAGTGCGAACTGAATTCATTTACGGACACAAATATATAGTTTTAGTCTAATTAATAACATATACATTTATTATACCTATTGTTATGAATAATGTGTTCATCTATTCAAGAGGCCCAATAGGCAATATATATAGGGAGTACAAAGGGGTTGCCATATACAGATAAGGAAATACAAGAGTCCTATTCTAACACCCCCCCCCCTTAAACTCATGATGGATCACACACACTGAGTTTGGAGAGAAAATACAAATGTTGTGCCCTAGTCTGTGGCTTCGTGAAGAAGTCAGCAACCTGTAACTCTGATGGCACAAACTGTAAAGCAAGTACTCCCTCCTGCACCTGTGAGCGAGTGAATGAAGCATCTACACCAATGTGCTTGGTGAGCTCATGCTTCACTGGGTCCCGGGCAATACTGATAGCACCTGTACTGTTAGACAAAAGAATCGTAGGTCCTATCACAGGCACTCCAAAATCTGCAAGTAGCCACCTCAGCCAAGTAATCTCTGCTGTCACTGCTGCCATAGCTCTCAACTCAGCCTCTACACTCAAACGGAATCGCACCGCTTCTTAGTCTTCAAGCAATCGGAGGAGCCAAGAAAAACACGAAGCGTAAAGAGAACGACGATCGAAGGATCACTAGCCCGTGTCGCATCGGAGTACGCTGAAGTCAGAGTGAGGTGGAGCTAAGGAAAAACAAACGACGAGAGATGGTCCCACGCAAGTAGCGAAGAACACGAAGAAGGTGATCAGAGTGAAGATGGGTAGGACGAGCCATGAACTGACTCAAGATATGAACAGCATAAGTAATATCAGGACGAGTGCTCACAAGGTACACCAAACTCCCAACAAGATGACGATATTGAGTAGGATCCTCAAGAGGATCGCCATCAGTGACACGAAGCTGGAGGGATAGCTCCATGGGAGTCTCAGCGGTGTGAGTGTCAGTCAGACCAGATCGGTCAAGAAGATCCTGGACATACTTCTGCTGGGAGAGGTAGTAGCCCTCAGGCATGGAAGAGACATCAATCCCAAGAAAATATGTAAGAGAACCAAGATTAGTCATCAAAAATTGCTCACTGAGGTGCTTCTTCACATATGTGATGAATGAGGAATCATCACCAGTGATGAGCATGTCATCAACATATAGAAGAAGCAGTGTCCTACCTCGAGATGAGGTATGGACAAAAAGAGCAGGATCGTGGGAACTGACAGTGAAACCGACAGCAGTAATCACTGAGGTAAAACGCGCAAACCAGGCACGAGGAGCCTGTTTGAGGCCATAAAGAGCACGACGAAGACGACAGACATGCCCATCAGGAACATAATACCCAGGTGGTGGCTGCATGTAGACCTCCTCATGCAAAACACCATTAAGAAAGACATTCTTAACATCAAGCTGAGAGATAGACCACCGTGACGAAGCAACCGAAACAAGAGTGCGGATAGTGGTCATATGGGCAACAGGGGCAAAAGTCTCGTCGTAGTCACGACCGTACTCGCCGAAAGCCGCGAGCCACAAGACGAGCCTTGTAGCGCCGATAGTACCATCGATCCGAGTCTTAATCTTGTACACCCACTTGCACGTGATCGGACGAGCATGCACAGGTGTCGGTACAATATCCCAAGTCTCCGTACGTCGAAGAGCATCAAGCTCCTCTGCCATAGCGAGCTGCCACTTAGAATGAGGAGCAGCCTCACGATAAGAACTAGGCTCAGTGACAGAGAGAGCATGAGCTATCGGAGCAAATCCAAGATGATTAGGAGGTCGAAGGGATGTCCGATCACGAAGGACGTAACGAGGAGCATCATCAGGAGGATCAGATGTGGGTGTCGGCAAGATACCAGGAGAGGAGACTGGTAAAGGACAAGGACGTCTGGAGTAGTGAATACCAAAGAAACGAGACTGTGGTGGTGCAGGAACAAGATGCGTGTCAGCAGAGACAGCACGGAGGCGAAGGTACTGAATGAACCACCGAGGATAGACCGGGAAGACCGTGATAGTGGAGAAATGGGTGAAGAGTCAGAAAGAGACAACCACGAAATCGACTCAATGGTGGAAACAGGAGGAGCCGAATCTCGATAGAAGAAAGGTCGAGATTCGTCAAAGACAACGTCTCGTGAAACCCTGATCTGTCGAGCAGAAGGATCCCAGCAGCGATAACCCTTATGCTCGTAACTATAACCAAGAAACACACACTCAATCGATTTGACACAGATAGTGCGCTCACGAGGCTACAAGAACAAAACAAGTACAACAAAAACACGAAGGTGAGTGTACTGGGGGCTCGAGTAGAGGCGCCTATAGGATCGACACCCTTAAGAGCGAGTGGAAGGTCGCATATTGATGAGATATGCAACAGAGAAACAACCTCAACCGTAATCGTGGTAGAACATGAGAGGCAAGGAGAAGAGTGCGGGCAGTCTCAATCAGATGACGATGTTTGCGCTCACCCCATTCTGAGCATGGGCACCAGGACAAGAAGACTGGTAAAGAGTGCCCTGCTCAGAAAGAAACTGTCTAAAAGCGCTGAGCGAGCACTCACCGCGTAATCACAAGTGAAAAGTACGGATGGGAGAATCAAACTGAGTACGAACCATCATTGCAAAGCTACGATAGATAGCAAGAAACTGACAACGATTAGACATAGGAAAAATCCATGTAAAACGGGAATAATCATCAATGAAGATCACATAAAGTTTATGCCCACCTTTAGAGATAATAGGCGTAGGTCCCCATACATTTGAATGAACTAAGTCAAAAGGACGAGAAGACAAGGACTCACTAGAATGATAAGGAAGTCAGAGTCGCTGCCCACCTTACAACCCCGACAAAACATGGTCGTGTCACGAGAACACGCCCAAGAACACCCTTACGAACTAATGAAGAAAGACGGACCCACACAAGTGACCTAAACGGTGATGCCACTGCGCAAAAACTCCAGAGGTGGTGGCAACAGTGGCGGTGGAAGTAGTCGTAGAGGTGACAGGAGTAACTGAAGTGGACGGAAGGTGGAGGCGATCAAGGATGTAGAGACCCTAACGATCCCTACGGCGCCGGCCAGTCCCAAGTAGCATCCCTATCTGTCGGTCCTGAATAAAACAGGAGTGAGAGTCAAAACCAACTCTACAGCCGAGATCGGTGAGCTGACCCACCGAGAGAAGCTGCATGGTAAGCTGGGGAACATGAGAAACAGCTGGAACAGAAAAGTCAGTGGACAAAAGAGTGTCCTGACAGTTGACAGACAAAGGAGTACCGTCAGCTGTCTGAACAGAGATAGGAAAAACAGGAGGTCCAACTGACGTGAGAGATGTGGAGTCCGGTGTCATGTGGAAAGAGGCACCAGAATCCAGAACCCAAGAAGTACCTGGAGGAGACGCTCGAGCTAGACGGCGTAACTCGCCGAGCCGTGAGAGAGGCTGCTGAAGTAGAGCTCGCGAATCGCGAACAGTAGTCACTCGCCGAAGGTCCCGACGTGCGGTCGTCCTCCCGTCGAGGAAGGGCCTCCCTGCCCCCCTTTGATCGTCCACGCGCCTTGTTCTGCTTTTTGCGCACCGCACAACGCTGGTAGTCGTGCCCGAAGTTCTTGCAATAATTGCACTGAACCCCAGTTGGTGCAAAAGCAGGAGCAGAAACAGACAACTGAGAAGATCCTGTAGTCGAAGCAGAAACCGGCGGTGTAGTCGAAGAAGAAGGGGTAGCAAGCACAGTCGGAACAAACTGTGCTGCTAACCCGCGCGGCTCCTTAGCACGGCATCGAAGAGCCTCGAATCGCTTGGCCGTGGTGGCGGCTCAAGAATGAGCCCGACAGCTCAAACTCGGGGCGCAGACGGCAGACGAAGTCATAAAGGCGAAGGCGATCACGATCCGCCTTCTGCACTTTATGACACTCCTGACAGAGCGGAGAAGCGAGCTCGTCCAGCTGGCGCCAGAGACTGGCTAGGGCTCGGAAGAAGTCATCGACGGAGGAGTCGTCCTGGCGAAGCATCTCCAACTCACGCTGGAGCGAAAAGAACTGAGCATCGCTGCTCTGCTGGTATCGCTCGCGCAAGTACTCCTAGATCTGACGAGTAGCACGCAGACCAACGATGTCTGGCTGGATGGAGTCGTCGACACTGACCACCAGGATGGCTCGAACACGGGCCTCGTCAGCACACCAGCGCTCAAAAGCGTCTATGGCATACTGAAAGGCCTCATCAGCAGCATCAGCAGTGGCGGCGGCGACCTCTGCCTCCTGCTTGGTAGCCTCATCTTCTGTAGAAGGTGCAGAAGTAGACTGTCTGGGAGGAGGCTGAACCGGCGACGGCGGACAAGGTCGGGTACCAGTAACATGTCCCCAGAGGCGGAGACCATCAAGCGTGATCTCCATGAGTGAAGACCACAACCTGTAGTTCGTCCCATGAAGCTTTGTTCCCGAGAATGGGATCGCAGCGGATGGAACAGAAGCCATCGGTAGGCGACGCTGGACGGCATGGCGACCAAGGCAACGAAGTCTAACAGGTGGCGCTGGACAGCGCGGCGGTTAGATCGATGTTTTTTCTTTTCTTTTTTTCTTTTCTTTTTTCTTTTTTTTGCTTTTGCTTTGCTTTTCTTTTAACCGGCTCATCCCGGCTACAAAGCCCACTCGGCCCGGCTTACAAATGCGCGCACGGGGGAACTAGGGTTCCTCGCGCGGCGGCGCGCTGGAGTGGCGGCGGGCGGCGACCTCGTCCCGAAGGAGAGGTAGTGCGACGGCAGAGCGGGTTAGCAGCAGGCTTTGGAAGCAGAGCGCAGCGAGGCGGTCGAGACTGGGCGGATGGCGGCGGCCTCGCGTCGGGCCAACGAGTGGCGGCAGCGTCGTCCACCAACGAGCGGCGGCGGCGGTCGTCCGTTCGGCGACAGCGGCGGCAGCCAACGAGCGCCTCGAGCTTTGGAAGCGAGCGCGCAAGGCGCCGGAGGCGGCGAGATCGGGCGGATGGCGGCGCTCGCGCGGGCCAACGAGCGACGGCGGCGTCGTCCACCAACGAGCGGCGACGGCGGCGGTCCGTCCGGCGGCGGCAGCAGGCAGCGAACGAGCGGCGGCGGCCTCGCGTCGGATTCTCGATCAAGCGGCGGCGGTGAGCTCGGGCTCACGGCAGGCGCGGCTCCGGCGGCAGATCTAGTGGCGGCGCGGGAAGGCCTCGGCTTGGCGGTGGTGCTTGGCGTCAGACGACCGGGAACACGGGCGGCGGCGACGGCAACGGAAGCGGAAGGAGAGCTAGGTTAAAACCTCGCTCTGATACCATGTTATGAATAATGTGTTCATCTATTCAAGAGGCCCAATGGGTAATATATATAAGGAGTACAAAGGGGTTGCCATATACAGATAAGGAAATATAAGAGTCCTATTCTAACATCTATTATATACCATATATTTTTTTAAAAAAATAGGTGTTCAGCTGAACACCAATGCCCTCAAGAGGATCCGCCCATGGGCAGGATCCTGATAGCTCATCATAAATAAATTTCTAGTTGTCTAAGATGAATATTACAATATCAGCACATCAATCATAGGCAAGGAATTGAAAGAGAGCCTCATAACGTTTGAAATCATTTTTAAAACGACTTTTTAGGGTAAAAAATGAAATTATTGTATGGAAGATTCTATCCCTAAGTTAAACAATTGAACCCAAGTTCTAAAAAAAAGGATTAATTTAGAGGATTAAGTTCTTGTATAGAAAAGTGATGTGTAGAAAAGTATTTTTTTTTATCAGCCAAAACATCTACTGTTAATGCACTATACCTTTTTTTCCTCTCTTAAAAATGCTTCGTTACCTTTTTTTTTCCTCTCTTAAAAATGCTTCATTTGACAATTATAAGGAAAGCAACCTCGGCGGCACCAACCCCATGTCACTCTTAACGTTTCATTGTGAGTGACCACTGGCCCTCAATGGCTCAACAGCGACCAGAAAAAGAACAAAAGCGATGTATCTCATATGCAGAGACAAAGAAATACAGCAAAGAACAAGAAAAACATTTGCATAATTTTTTTAAGAGATAAAGGGGGCCGCATTGTTTCTGGACTCTGGAACTCACGTCATATGCTCTCTGTTCTTCGATTCCAATGACTCACGCTAACAACAAATACAAGCGGAATCCTTGTCGTTATCATCAATCCTTTCCCCGCATATACTCGATCAGCGACGAGCTAAGATCCAAACACGTCTCCTTTCTCTTTTTATCGATCAAGGGTTTACACATTGTTGCACCCATCGTCCCTTCTGCCATTAAGAAGCAACCGTGATTTCTGTTTAGTGCGTTTCACTCGTTTGATCAGAAAGCAATACACCCCAAAGAGTTCAGGCTTTCTCGCCAAACTTTTGTGCATTTCAAGTTCCATCATATTCGTCCTGACTGCCCAATTATCATTTAAAATTGTCTATGGCAGATAATCTGAATTGAATCCAATCAACAGTAGCTCAACTCATGATACCCCAAAATGGAAACCATGAAGACCAACTCACCAACAAATCTAAAAACATCGGCCCAAAAACTCACTCCAAAAGATAACGTTTTTGGTTTTCGAAATGCTACGTCTACATGCATAGTACTACTACTGCCCACTTGTTAAATAACTGCGCGCGTGTGTGGTTATTCGTGAAAAAAGTGCATGCACAGTTAGTTAACTACATGATCGTTGTAATAAAGGACTTGACCGAGTGATTAACGGCGAGATGCACGTACGCACCGGGGGATCGGGCGGGCGGCGCGTGAGAGCCGTCAAGTTCTCGTCCGTCCACCCCATCACGTCGGTGTCGGCCACCTCCACCCTCTGCACGAGCCTCCCGCCCTCCTCGCCGTCGCCGTTGCCGTCGCCGCGGCCGCCTCCCCGGTGGGAGCCCAAGAACCCGACGACCGCGACGAGGCCGAGCAGGCACAGCACGAAGCCCCTCATCCAGGCCTGGCCGGCCGCGCCGGCTGCGCCCCACGCGCGCTTCCTCCGCGCCAACAGCAGCGCCGCCCTCCCGCTGCAGGGCGTGACAGCCGCGGCGCCGTGCCCGTGGCCGCCCTCGTCGTCGTCGGCGAAGGGGTCGAGGGCGCCGCCGCAGTCGTCGTGCTCGTCGACACGCTCGATGTCGTTGAGCCGCCTGCGGTGCGGGCCGGGGCCGGAGTGGATGGGGCTGGTGGAGGAGGAAGACGACGAGCAGGTGGTCGCCGTGGATGACAACGTCGCGGCCGCGGCCATAGACCTGCCAGGAAACCGGGGAGTGCGGCCTCGCTTAACCGCGCGGTTTTGTTCGGCGGGGCGCCTAAGAATAGGATCCTCGCGGGAGACTGGAGATTGGAGAAGGTGGGTGAAGGGGAGAAAAGCCCGGGAAGGAAACAGGACGTGGTGGTTAGGTCTCACCTCCGGCTCCTTGCCTCTTGGCAACTGCCGCGCGCGAGCGAGGAGGTGCGCCTCTCTGTGTTTTGCGCCGGTGCGCGCGTGCGCGCGCCTACGCCCGCGTCGCGTCAAATCGTACTCTCGCCTCGGTCTCCCCGGGAGCGTGGGCGCGGAGCACGTACGACGCGACGCGCCGATCGACCGACCGCGCGGGGTGTGGGGATCGTTAAGCTTGCGCGCGCCGCGCGCGCGTGGCGTGCCTTTGTATGGTGGCTGCGGCCTGCGGAAGTATGGCAAGTCTAGTGGTGGCGTACTGGCGTTTCCTATGCGCGTCGACGCATGTCGCACCGCACGTTCGGCTTCGGATTCGGCAATGTCAAGCTCTGTACCGGTGGTAGGTTACGTAGGATACAGATGCATGCCAAACGGTCTATATAGAGAGAGCTGAGGTGTAACCGTGAAAAACGTGTCAACGATCGTCCGATCGGGGTAACAGACGTCTCTGATCAGCCTGAGGGCATCAGGTAAAAGAGCTAGCCCTAGCACGGGGGTTGGTCCGATGCGGTACAAGCTAGCCAATTGTGGAAAGTTTACATGTGATCTGTATCCGTTTATGTTTGTTTGTCTAGTTCCGTTTATTTCTTCTTTTGTTGTCACGATCAGCTGGACAGTTACCAAAAGTGAAGGAAGATGCGTCTACTTCACTTGAGCTGAGCCCGGGTGGAAAAATGAAAGGGATTTAAGCGCACGACGCGCTTTCGGAAAAACTAGACGGGACCGGAGGTGTTCAGACCAGGGTTGGAACGGTTTGGTTTTTGCCGTTCAGGTTATACCACAATGATGATATCGATGGAAATGGAATTCATTTTGTGGGTTCGTCAAATCGAGCCGGGAGAATCTACAACAATTTTGATGTTGAACATGGCCTGCCAGCAATTGTCTTTCTACTAGCTGTATACTCACTCCAATCACAAAAGAAAATAGCACTAGGATGCGTGCAGTCAAATTGTAACAATTTTGATCAAAAATATTATCTAAAATATGCGGTTTAGATATACAAAATGGTACAAGTAAATTTGTCACGAAAAGTACTTTCATAACATTACACTTTTATTTTATTTTTTGAAAATATGATAATAAAATTTAGTGATCAAAGTGACATCTTGTTAATTTTGAAAAATCAAAAACTAATTCTGGATGGAGTTTATGTTAACTCAGCCTGATCAAATAACAATGTTTTTTTTTCAATTACAAGGAAGATGCACATACATACACTACCGCGTACGTGCGCACGCACACACGCGAGTGCGCTTCAGTAGGAATTTTACGAGTTCACATATTTATAGACCTCTAAAAAAATACTACGAACATAGTGGGGTTGAAAATATTTTGAGATTGTTTTCTAGACGAATTTTACTCAAGGTTAGTACAATGGCGTGCACACCCTACATCCATAAGGCTAGTGTGTGATCAACTGCTGACACATCCAAATCCAATTAACACCCACATGGAGCGAAAAGAAGTCTTATGGAGCAAGGTAACCCTTTCATAAATGAGCCTGAATCTACAGACATACATGTTCATCGAACATCATGGGTCCATGAACGTTGCGAAACATCCTACTACATAAGAGACGTTTCGTTTGGGCGAAAGAAAAGCACTAGCTAAGTTAGGTGCCGTGCATGCATGGACCATGGTGGGAGCTAAGCTAATTAACACGGCCGCATATCTTCCACTGTTAGCTAACTTCTAAGTGGAGGTGGTCCTGCTTATGTTTAGTGATGGCACTGTGCAAGCCCAATCTCTAACTGGAGATCGATATTGGTAGGGACGGGACGAGACGAGACCATGCACGCACCGCTCGATCTGCGACTAAATTCAACAAGAGCTAGTTGCTTGTTGGTTTCTGCTCTTGGAGAAATGCTGATCAAATTCGTCCGGACCTTCGTTCGGCTTTGAATGACCACTTATGTACAGTGCTTCGACATAACTGTTCAAGAAACATCCAATATTACAAGCAATGCACGAATACTACATACACGGTAGCGTTATTCAGCGCTCGCGCGCTAAATAGTTATTCTGCGCATGGACCGCAGCATAGGCCCATGCTTCCCCACGCTACGCGCGATTAGCCAGCGCTCCGCCTCCCGCTCGAGATCAATAGTAAAACTAGCGTGCGCGTCCAAAATGACAGTAAACCCCTTAAGCGTACGTCAAAACAGTAGTAAAAACCTCACGCGCGCAAGCGCCCCTGTCCTTCCGCTCAAGATCGGCAGTAAAACCCGTGCACGCGTCCAAAATGACAATAAACCCCTCACGCGCGCATCAAAATGGTAGTAAAAACCTCATTCACATTGGCCCCCCTCCCGCGTTCAAGATTGGTAGTAAAATCCGCACACGCATCGAATAAACTAAATTTACGCTCAGGCGCAGATGTGTGTGTATGTATGTGTGTGTGTTTTTAATTTAAAGGGCATCCAAAAAATGTCAGTTTAGACATTTTGGAACGTACTGCAAAGAGCTAGCCAGGCTGGTTCCCTCATCTCACTCAAGCCATCATGGAAGCAACCGAGATAACACACACTTCCAAACGGATGCCGAGAGGACTTCGATCTCTCTTCTGTCTGTCCTCTACGGTCGCCACGCGCAGTGCATATGCTGACTAGCGGTCGAACCTGGCAGTATCCGGCTTGTACGTAACGTTCCAGAGAGCTACTAGTATAAAACGACGTTGCGATATTAATTTCGCAGGGTACTTCTCTCCTCATCAGGACGTCCTTGTCCTGGTCCGCCACATGGATGATGGGGAAAAAAACCAGTGATTAGCGCAGCCTTCGTCCGTCTCGCGCCACCCTGTAGCTCGATCGGGAGTTAGTACATTACATCAGTCGAAATCGATCCCGTGTACTAAGTGAGAAAGTGACATCAGCTTGAGTAACCCATCAAATTAATGATTAAGTGAACTGAGCCTAGTTCAGTTAGCAGAAGAGAGTTTCTAGGCTCCCATCCACTCGTGTTTGAGCGCAGGCTCACACGAGATATCTTGCAGTGTTTCTTTTTTACTGTAGTAAAAGGGGAATGTGCCGGCCTAAAAAAATGATGATCAAATCGGTTGGTTTTGGTTGTCCGGGGAGAATAACTAGCTAGGCCATCCGGATTAGTTAGTGTGACGCGTGTAATTAAGCCGAAAGGGGATCGAAGCTATGGCTCGTACAGGTGGCGCAGGTTCGTTGGGGTTGCGTTGATTGAGGTTTGGTGTAAGAAAGAAAGTACTACTACAATCAAGCGGGGCCTGAAAGGTTGCATTAATACCATCGACTCATCGCGCGATCAAACATAAGTCGGCACGCACCAATGATCATCGTACGGGATGCTTCGTGCAGTATGAAGATTTCGTGAGCTGATTAAACTGTTTTTCTTGAATCAACTAGTTGGTGCCATGTGCTATGCGACGCATGATTCCAGTGGGAAATTAGAAAGAAACATCCACTCTAACTCCCACGACACCACTTCTTGACAAAATCATGTAAAGAAATTATGAGCTCCAAACAGGTTCCAAGGTATAGCCTTGCGTTAGGCCACGGCGACAACTACGACCTTAAGTATTCACGGCATGAATCATCATCGTAGACGGTGAAAAGAAAAGCCATAGTGCAGGCATGGAAACGCTAAAATCTAACGTGGGAATAGACCAGATGGTGACCTGGGTATAGATGGTGGGTTGGGTCTGGTCAAGTATGGGTCGCTCTCTGTTGGGCCACAGGTCAATTTCTGGCTAGGCGGGTCGCGTGCGCCGGAATAAAGCAGCACACGACGCGTCTCTAATTCCTCTCTCCATACACACTCGCGACACACCAGAAATGATCCACTTAATCGGCCTAGTGTGCCATGCACCACTACGGTGGGCGGCTAGCCTCTCAAGTCTCAAATAAGATTATCAGCGCATGCATGCTGCATCAGCAAAAAATAAACGCCCTACCTTTCCTTGCCTTTTCTGAATATTTTTTTACTCCATCTGGCATGTTTTTGTGCCTTTATCAATTGTAATAGTAGCATATATATAAAAACCTCCATTTGTAGTTGAGGACATGTAACTTGTTGTTCATCTTGCCATACTGATACTGGCATATTTTGTTGATTAGTACAAGTGTACAGCTTTTCGTTCATTTTAAACAAATTCACATGCTGCGCGCCTTCAGCGTCCTGTGAGATAAGATTATAAGAGAGTGTGATGATGACGAGAATTCTTGACCGTGTCAACTTTTTTGGTTAAAGTCAAAACCTTTGTCAAATCAGACTCACATAGCAGAGGCTCACTTTATAACGGCTATGAATATACAACTATTACTTAAAAGAAGTCTAATACCATTTACTACGGCCAACCAATTTGATTTATAAGACGACCAGTTATAGACACCATCGGACCAGCCATACAGTTTTGGGCAATCCCCGACCAACGAACTGGTCAGAAGACATGACAGTTTCCCACATAACTAACGCGAGAACGGTTATTGGCGTATCTGACAACTTATGACAATTGGTTAAGAGACGTGATGGTTCAAGATTCAACAAAAGGAATGTGCGTGAAGATTAGAGGCGCTTTTAGCGGCATTAACTGTCATCCTTTCAATAGCTATAAAGAGGATGCCCACGTATTCTGTAATAGGTTAACATAATTCAGGGTTATCAATTATGTAGCATTCTCATTGCATTCTCATACATACATCAGGTGTGTCCACAACAATAAAATGTCTTCATTCATGTTGTGCTCTCGTATCATTTTCTCATATAAGCTCGATAGAGAACCCGTTTCCAGTCATCGATAGTACACGTTAAGAATTGTAAACCCAACTATCAATACGTGTCTTTCGAAATTTTGTATCTCTGACTGACAAAGTGGGCTTTTGGACTTCGTCCTCACGTCTAGACTCAACTATCCATCAGTGGATGTTAGGACTCTTCGTAACAAAAGGTAATTCACACGCGTAGCATTACTGATTCACCGTTTTCATACTAATAAAATACTAATTTAAGTATGTTTCTATTAGTTTGGCCCTCTCAATGTTTCTCTTCGAGCTCCGCCACCGCTTTTGTAGACACCGAATGGAAAAAAAAAATAAAAAGAAAAGACTAAGATCTGCGGACTTGTTTGACGTCAACGATGTTCTTGATCAAGTCCAATAAGTGCGACAAGGAATGATTTGCGTCTCTTTTATCCTTGTGCGTGATTAAACAAAAGAGCTAGAAGATGAGGAGGCCATGGCCAGATGTTGACATTTGCTCACATCACTCTTAGCTCAGCCTACTCATGGGCAAGCAAATTAGTGTAGAATTTGTGGAGATATTTGAGATCATTCTTCGTTGCGATTGCAACACAGCATATATTTTTCCTCTCTATCCGTTGCAATTGCAACACAGCATATATTTTTCCTCTCTATCTTCAAATGACAGGTGGGCCTTCATCTCATACTCCAATTGACTTCCATTTTCCATTTTCTATTATTTCCAGTAAATAGAAAATCCCAAAAATTGGAAATTTATTTAATTTTCTATTGCAAATTCCAACACATGTATCATTACTGAAGTATCAGTGATTTTTTTTGAAGGATAAGTATCAGTGAATATTAACTTGGCGAAAGACAATGGAGAAACTTGTTTCAAAAAAAGACTACGGAGAAAGAAATCACGAGTCCTGGGTCCCATTGAATCATTGCACATACATACGTGTCACTTTGTAGAGTGGTTAGGGGGCTACCTCCAACTCTATTATTCTAATCCGCACCCCCGTCACCCATGATTGGTAGGAGGAATGAACTGATTTCAGCATGATTCATTCCACTATGCACCAATCCAGGATGCTATACTTGTCGCCTTTTCACACCCCCAAATAAACAGATTGCAAGTGCAAGATCAACATGTTTGGTATGAAAACCAAAGGTTATGTAAGTTTTTCTCTCATCGGTTAAGACTGTTCGTTGTTACAAAAGATGTCGAGAGTTTCGCCAACCAGCACGTAGCACGAAGGAAAACATGACGTGAACTAAAAGGCTCACGACAATATGCATGGCTGAAGGCTCACCATCTGCAAACTTTTCAGGTTCGGTGAGATCAACTGATACTCTTTTTAGGCCGGCTAGGCTACTGAGAGGAAAATGGAACATGATAACACTCAGCCTTGTAGCTGAACACTCTCTGTCAGCCTTGCCTTCAGTTTGCACTAGATGTACTATCTTATCAGCAAATAGCGACGTGATATTCTGGAGTTATGGGTCACGGGTAGAGAAGAACCTTTAATGTCTTTGTTTTACGAACAAAACTTTTAATATCCGACTTGTGCCGTTGCCCCTTGGAATGGAGGGCTCATGCTCCAAGACATGATATGTGGGTGAACACATCTTGATATGACACATACCTGTGTTCGTATCCACCAGCCTCCTACCAGCATCTTCATACGTGGGTGAGCAAGTGATACCTAGAAGTTTAATTGTCATAAATGCAATTAGCCTGTGTAATGTCTGAACCTTGTGGTTGCAGTTGTGTCCCTGTTTCCTCCATGCCACATCATGTAGACTGCACAGGTGAAATGTCATCTTCAGCTTAAGTGGGCTATTCGTCCAATATAACACTCAAATCTTGATGTTTTGAGCATGTTCCGAACCAGTAAACACTAAAAAAATCATACTTCAAGGCAAAAGGGCTAAAAATAAAACAATTTAAGGTTCCTTTCCTTCTTCAGGTTAAGCGTTTAACTGAAAGAGGCACTCAGAATACTGAGGCATGGGTTGTTTGCAGGTCGGTATAGTTCAGTACAAAAACGCACATTTAGCATTGCAAAGCACCTGGAGTTCAGTGGAAAAGGATGGAACATTCATATGTAAGACTATGCATAGATAGCCACTATAGGATGGATGTAAATGTTTGCTTCGAGGGTTAACAAAGTTTCTTCTTTTTCCAACAGCGAGCTCTTAATCTCGGCTTTATAATCTTGTGTGCACACACCATCCACCAATATCCCTGAATGTTTGTAGATACTTTCTAACGACAGATTCCTTTGTAATTTCCACGGATCTACCAATGCAGTATACATGATTTAGTAGGTTGATGTTGATGAAAACATGATATGATATTTTCAGATATAGATCTCAAATGTCGTCTTCTAACTGCTAATAGGTTGTCTCATTCATGTGTATTCTAATTTCCCAAGAAGTTACTTGGATTTACCGTTTGCAAAGTCATGCTGCGGCCAGCTACGATTGGAATACACATCAATAGTTCAACTGTTCTTTGTACGACGCACCGGCACGGTCATAAAAAATGAAGGCTACAATTAGCTAGCAATGCAAAACTCTTTGTGCTACTTGGAGGAGAAGCTGAGTGACAGGATCTTGCAAATAACGATTTCCGATAATTGAAATTGACACTCGTATTTGGGGATTTTAACTCCAAACTGGAGTTTTCATAACTAGAGCAAAAGAGTAAAGTAGGTACAATAAGAACTAGAGTTTTCTGGTATGGTCTCTCCCATTACAGAGTTGTTCCTTTAATACTGCGCTCTGCAGCAGCTAGAGAATAGCGACAAAACATTTGAATTGCTGCTGAATAGTAAAAGTAACAGAAACAGTAAACAACTCCATCGCTCCTAGCCGATAGATTCCAGCGAAACGCCATCGGGTGATCTCGTCCACACGATCAACATGAACTCGCCTCTCCTTCTCTCCATCATACAATTTAATTGATCGAACCGGTATCAAGGCTTCCTCACCGTCCGATAGCTGAAATATTTGACCCCTTCTGAAGAGCAAGTTCAGGCATTTAGAATTCCTGACAATTGCCCCCTCCTTTAGATCCTTGTCCTCAAGGATGAAATTGTGGGAATATCTGCGCTATGAAGTCAGCATCCTCCCAGGTAGCAGCTTCTGAACATAGATTTGCCCAGTGGATCTTCCATTGAACTACTGGTTCGTTGTTCCTTGGAATTACTCTCCTCTCTAGGATAGCCACCGGTTCTGTTAGTATACGCCCTTCTTCATCTATCAATGGCAAATCTTTGCTGGGGATTACCTTGGATCCAATGTGTCCTTTTAATTGATTGACATAGAAAACCGGATGGATTTGACAACCATTAGGGAGTAATAGCTTGTATGAGGCTCTACCAATCTTCTCTAGCACTCTAAAAGGTCCATAAAACTTAGAGTGTAGCTTCAGAATTCTGTGCAATCCCAAGGCATTATGTCTATAAGGTTGCATTTTCAGGTATACCCTTCTCCCCACTTCAAATGTTCTTTCAATTCTGCACTTGTTAGCAAAGTGCTTCATCTTGGAACTAGCTTTTTCCAAGTTTGTTTTGATGGCATCCATGGCAACTCTCCTGGCCTGCAGCCTATCTCTTGCCTCCTCCATGGTATGATCATGTATCATAGCTTCATTAACTAGGGGTGGTTTCATGCCGTATAATGCCTCAAATGTGGTCATCTTCAAGGCTGTATGAAAGGATGTACTGTACCACCATTCTGCTTGAGATAACCAAGAATGCCATGTCTTTGGACTAGCAAATGTTATACATCTCAAGTAATTCTCAAGATATTGGTTTACCCTCTCGGTTTATCCATCTGTCTGAGGGTGATATGCATTACTCAACCTCAACTTAACCCCTAGGGCCTTAAAGAGTTCTTGCCATAAGGTACTAGTGAAGATTCTATCTCTATCAGAGATAATCACTGTGGGTAGCTCATGTAATTTGTAAATGCGATCTAAGAAAATATATGCTACATTCTGTACTATGTAGGGGTGCCTCAAAGATAAGAAATGGGCATATTTGGTGAATTTATCTACCACTACTAAAATCACATCCCTTTCTTCTGACTTAGGTAATCCTTCAATGAAATCTAAGGTTATGTGAGCCCAAGCCATGTCAGGAATAGGTAAGGGTTGCAATAGACCTGGATATGGAATATTTTCTAACTTGTTTTTTTGGCAGACAACACATTCTTTCACAAAGGTTGTTGCTTCCTTTTTCATCCTAGGCTAATAAAATAGCAACTTCAATCTCTAATATGTGGCTCTTTCTCCAAACTGCCCACCAAGTGCTGAGTCATGAAAAGAACTCAATATCTATCTTCTCAGGTTTGTGCTAGCCCCAATGATAGTCTTTCCTTTCTACCTCAATACTCCACTCTGCAAGGTATACGGTGGAGTACTGTTGGCATCAATCCTTAACTTCCTTTCAAGTTCTTGGCAATTCTCATCATCTTGATAACTTTGAGTTACTTCAAAAATCCATACAAGAATAGCCATTGTGATAGCCATATTTTGTTCAACATGAGGAACTCTAGATAAAGCATCAGTTGCCTTATTTTCTCCCCTCCTTTAGGAACTCCACCTTGTAGTTGTATCCCATTAACTTGATCATTAGCTTATACTGAATTCCATCAACCAATCTTTGATCAGAAATATACCTCAAGCTTTGTTGATCAGTTCGAATGATTAAATTGCCCCCAAAAGATAATGTTTCTATTTTTCAATAGCCTCTAGTATAGCTAATGCTTCTTTATCATAAGTAGACATTGCTGCATTTTTCGGCCCGATTGCTTTACTCATAAAGGAGATAGGTCTTCCCCCTGCATAAGTACAACTCCAATCCCATAGCCACTAACATCAGCTTCTAAAACAAAAGGCTGACTAAAATCAGGCAAGGCTAATACTGGAGCATTGATTAGAGCCTCTTTGATTTCCACAAATGCCTTCTGTTGTTCATCACTCCATTGGAAAGCATCCTTTTTTAGGGACTTGAACATCAGTTTACAAATTATTCCAAAACCTTTAATGAACCTTCTATAATATCTTGCTAACCCAAGGAATCCTCTCTAATGGGTTATATTTTGAGGTATGGGCCATTCTTTAACTGCTAACACCTTTTCTGGATCTGTGGATACTCCAGTATGGCTGATAATATGGCCCAAGTACTCCACTTGCAATTGCCTAAACACACATTTGCTTAGCTTGGCATACAACTGGTTCTGTCTCAACACCTCTAACACTTGTTGCAGATGTTCCTTGTGTTCCTCCATAGATGGACTATAAATAAGAATATCATCATCAAAGAAGACCAAAGCAAACTTTCTGAGGAATTGTAATAATATTTTGTTCATGAGTGATTGAAAGGTGGCAGGGGTATTAGTCAATCCAAAAGGCATCACCATAAACACAAAATGGCATGTGTGGGTGTTGAATGTAGCCTTAAAAATGCCAGAGGGCTCCATTCTGATCTGATGGTAGCCAAATCTGAGGTCTATCTTGGAAAAATACTTAGCTCCATTCAACTCACCTAGCAGATCTTCAATAATGGGAATTGGATATTTATTCTTGATTGTATTAGCATTCATCTGCCTATAATCAATACAGAGCCTCCAGGTACCATGCATCTTTTTTCTTTACTAGGATAGCTGGAGAGGAATATGGACTCACACTGTTTCTTATGGTGTGATTCTTCAGCAGTTGTTCATCAAGCCCTCCATAGCATCTTTCTTGTAGTGAGGTAGTCTATAAGGTCTTGCATTGATAGGTCTAGCATCAGGTACTAGAGGAATGGTATGATCATATTCTCTTACTGGTGGTAGTTGTTTTGGTTCTTGAAACACATCAGCAAATCTATTCAGGACTGATTGAATCTCGGATGGCGTGTTTTGTTTTGTATTTCCAGTTTTCAGTACAACCTTGGAGTATATGACAGCAAAATCCACTCCCTTGCTCATCATTCTATTCAGTTGTAATGCATTTATAACACAATTTCCAGTTGGATAAGTCTCATCATCAAATTTTACCTTCTTCTTTCCATCTTTCCAAATGTTGAATGTTTTAGTCCTCAAGTTGAGCTTTACTAGACTGTGATAATAAATCCAGTCACTCCCAAACACAATGTCATAACCTTTGAGCTCCAGGAGCATGAAATCAGTGATAAATTTCTCCCCTTGTATCTCATATGGACAACCAAGACATTGTGAGTCACTGTTAAGTGTATTGCCATCAGCTACTGCCACTTTGATTTGGGTGTGATTGGTGATTTCACATTAAGATCTTAGAGTAGCAGAAGGTGTAATGAAAGTAGCAGTACTACCACTGTCTACTAGGGCAATGGCACTGATTTTTCCTATCTTAATCCTCAAGGTAAATGTATTGGTTCCTAAACTAGTGCCAGAAATTGCATGTACAAAAACATGTAGTTCCTCACAATCACTCTTATGTTCTGGACTGCTAGGAGGTGTAGCAAAAACCCCTTCTGTGTTCTCTTCACTCACTTCACCTTCATCTTCAATGGTAATCAAATGAAGTTGCTTCTAAAATTTGCAAATCTTGCTATGACCAGGTACCCAAGGCTCATTGCATTTAAAGCATTTTCCTCCATTCCACTTGTTACCACTATTAACAATGGTTTTGTCACTTGACTCTTGCTTAGATCTAGTGCCCTTCCACTTGCTTTGAGTACTACTCTGATGTTGCCCTCTTGAATTGTTGCTTGGGTTCTATGGCACACTCTTCTTGTATGATTGGTTGTTCTCATAACTCTTAGCATGAGAATAAGCTTCCACCAAGGTTCTTGGTTCCAATGATTTGAGGGGTGTTTTAATGTATCCCTTCAAACCTGACACGAAGTAATCCAAGAAGTACCATTCTTTTAGTGCTGGATTGTTTATTTTAACCAGAGTCATTAGATTCTCAAAATTGTCAATGTAAGACTCAACTGTTCCTTCTTGATTTAACCCCCTGAAGGTCTCAGTTACTTCATATCTTGTTTCTGCTGCAAATCTCTTTTTGACCAAACTACAGAAATGCTGACAGGACAAAGGTCCAGTGTCAATCTCATTACTACTGATCCATTGATCAGCTCTTCCAGTAAGATAGACTGATGTGATTGAAACCTTTTGTGAAGGGATACGTGTAGGCTACACTAGCTGACAATTTAAAAATTCTACCACATAAACCAGGAAGTCTTGCAAGTAAGAGATCATAGATCATTACAACTAGACGTGCAATGTAGCGGAAGAAGAGTTGGAGTAGCCTGATCCAACGTAGAGTGCGTCGATGAAGTGATCGTAGTCGATCGTCCACCGTAGTCGATCGTTCAGCATAGTCGATCGTCTCCTCCAGCAACCAATCGTGTTCCTAATGAAGTCATGGATCGTCCTCTAGCGCAATAGCAACCGCAGTAGCGCCTCTGCGGTATACACATGTCTAGGGATTGAACACCGTACGCAGGTGTGCTAGCACAAACTCGCACGGCAGGGCTTTCCGAGAAGATAGCGAATAGGGTTTCGGTGGAGCAACTCACGTATGTCTCGTGTCACCCAACAGCCTCATGTATCTCCTTATAAAGAGCCCATGACGGATCTTATCCAAACACGTTTGTTTCAACCCGTTAAGTGTGTGACCCGTTAGGTTCATGCGTAGTTGGCTGTGACTCGAAAACCTTTTTCGACCATGAGTTATTAGCGGTTCCTAGCAGGACATAACGATTCCTGAATACACATAAATTATATCGGACGAACCTTAATGCAATATGATCTACAACCAAATCCTTATCACTAACGACCAGCACATGTCTCTATACGACCAGCTCATATTTGGTCTCACCTAGTTCGTAACTCCTTACGTGCAGGTTTCGACCATTTAGTGATTATGTTCGACCAGTATACAACTAGCTCGTATCTCTATACGACTAGTCTGTATCTGACCTAATTGAACGACCTTCTCGTGTATTCTCCCTTTACCTCACGATATCTGGTTGAACTCCAGGTGAGATATTATGTCATTCATGGATAGTTTAATACTTTCTCTATCAAGTGACGGATAACTTCATGTGGTTGACTCTTCGACCACTAGTGGCATGGTCATGCACTTTCTTTATCCAACCACATCGAGGGCCCCAGAGATATCTCTCCTGTTATGTTAGGAGGGGTAAATCTCATATCCGACCAGTCACATCCCTCCGCATGTTTTATAGCATACTTGAAAGCTACCTTTATAACTACCTAGTTATGAAGTAGCGTTTGGCAACCCCAAAGTGTATTATTGCACATGTAGAAAATCATGCTGATCTCAGGTCTAAGGATTATACATCATCATTGTTTGATACCAACTGATGACACATAAAATCATAATAATCTCAATAGTATCTCAAGGTGGGTCAATCCAATACCATGTTCTCTAATATGTGTTCATATTATTGATTTGATATCCCTATATATATCCATGATCGGTAAAATATGATCATCAATCAATATATGTGCTGGTCGCTAAGTCATTAGAGTTCCAACCAGTGACATCCAACTAGGGATACATTTAGAATAACATCATATAAGTTAAAGAGCTTCACCAACAAGTCACATACTTGTTAATCTTTATAATTGATGATTCATTAAAGGAACATAATAATATTTATTCAATAACTCATAAATATAGATATGATACAATCATCTCTATGATTGCCTCTAGGGCATATCACCAACATTTTGTTCATCAGGTACTTTAGCTAGTTCAAAATACTTCTCAGCTTTCCTAATCCATGCCTCTGGCTGATCCCCATCAAATTTTGGAAATTCCAACTTGGGACCCCTACTGAATTGCTGATCGTACTGATTCCCATTCCTTATAGGGCTTGCAGGGTACTGAGTAGGGTAATGCATATCTAGAGCTCTTGGCCATGAGTAATTTCCAGGAACTTCACTTCTGAATGGGGGGAACAAAACCCAAAGAGCAATAGGTATTAATGTTCTTTGTAGGTATGTATGGAGGTACATATGGGGGATTTGAACTGATGTACTGGGGAGCAAAAGTTTTATTTGCCATAACCATTGGGTACATGCTCACCCCAAAAGTTCCAATGACTGTATTTGATTGATAACCATTCACGCCATGGTGGTCTATCTGATAGAGCATGTTCAAACTAGATGAGTGTACAACTGAAGCTTGATGCAATAGTAGAGAACCAGTGCTGGGTGTCAATGGCATACTAAAAGGATATCCTGTTGATGTGGATGGTTTTGGATCCTGATTGCTACGCAGCTGACTGCCTTCACCCTCCATAGTTGCCAGGTTACTTGCCACTTCTCCATCACCCTTCTTATCCATCATTGATTTCAACATTTCCATCATCAGATCTGGTTTGGACGAGTTCTCTTAGATCTTTTAATGAAACTGCCCCATCTGAGCTCTAGAGTTCTTTGAGTTTTCCTCGATTTGCTGCTACATCCGCGCCATCTCTTTCTTCATCGCCTCAATATCTCCCATTACCGCCAAACCAAAATCCTCATCTCCATATCTACCAATGTTCGGCAGTTCTTCCACTTCTATCACACGCCTCCCTAGCACTTTGGGGATTTTACAAGAAGCAAATGGAACATCCAACCCTCACTCCTAGAATCCACTCACCTTTTCCTTGGTCGATTTAAGCTTTCTTGAACTAGCTTTGGAATTTTACCGAGGAAACTAGTTCCTCAACCCTCGCTATTCAAGAACCACTTAAAAACCACCCACCGCCGAGGACCAACTTTGCTTTGATACCATTTGACAGGATCTTACAAATAACGATTTTTTGATAATTGAAATTGACACTCGTATTTGGGGATTTTAACTCCAAATTGGGGTTTTCATAACTAGAGCAAAAGAGTAAAGTAGGTACAATAAGAACTAGGGTTTTGTGGTATGGTCTCTCCCATTACAGAGTTGTTTCTTTAATACTGCTCGGCAGCAGCTAGAGAATAACGACAAAACATCTGAATTGATGATTAATAGTAAAAGTAACAGCTTCGTATGTAAACAGTAAACAACTCCATCGCTCCTAGCCGATAGATTCCAGCGAAACGCCATCGGGTGATCTCGTCCACATGATCAACATGAACTCGCCTCTCCTTCTCTCCATCATACGATTTAACTGATCGAACCGGTATCAAGGCTTCCTGACCGTCCGATAGCTGAAATATTTGACTCCTAACACTAAGGCCCACGAGGAGGGACTACGCAGGCGCTGCGATAGGTCACAGGTGGGAGGCGACGGAAAGACGCGTAGCTAGGGAGGGGGCGACCCTGTGCCCTTGGCGCCCGGGCACAAGCAATGGTAGTGCTTCGCCAAAATCGTGGCATGGATGAAAAGCCATTGGTGAGAGTTGAGATGACCCATATCACTGCCGGCCTCCCGCCGTTGCTGGGAAGTGGGTGGGTGAAACGGAATGGGATTGCACCGAATAAGGGCTCTTTCGCAAAAATCACTCTGCTATTTTTCTCTCCGACCAATCTGTGCCACGAACGCTTGGTCTAACAGTCTTTAAAGATCCAAAACTATGATCGCGCATTATCATCGCGATCATAATCAGCGTCGAACTGACAAAAAAAAAAGCGAGCCCTTTTGGAAAAATACATGGTATTCTTTTCCATGGGCCTAAATCCAAGCCATCTAGGTGGACCAGATGGTTCCTGGAGACCTGCCAAGGATAGCGGATTTTATTTGCGATTGATATGGTGTTGCTCTGATACCAATTTGTCAGAACCCGGGATTAACATCTCAGATCCTCTGTGTATTTCTGAACTAGTCCCATGATCAGTCGCTAGTTCACACAGTAAACAAATATGGTAACAAAATCATATCACAACTTTATTAATAAATACCAACAGAGTTGATTACAAAGGAGGCTTACAGGCCAACAATAAAATAAACACAGCGGAAGACGAAGAAGTAGAAGGATCCAGCAATCTACCACAGGCAATCGACTGGGGTAGCGGCCTAGTCGTCGAGATCCATATCGGTAGCAAAGTCCTTCTCCTTTGAAATTTTATTTGCATAAAGCAAGTATGAGCACAACTACCGTGCTCATAAGTTACACCCATCAAATAACAGAATGACATGCATACATGGATGTAACAAAGGATGGCTTATAGGGCCATTTGCATAAAGCAATATTTTCTTTAAATACTGGTACTAAGTTCCAAGCAGTTATTTTATACTACAAATCCTTTTATAAATTCTCAGTTTTATAGTCAGATAACATTCACACATGAATGGTGAAGGATACCCTCCTATCACATAGCTTTCTACCCAATTCCCATCTGGATAAACCAGTTTTGAAGAAGTCTTTTTCAAATAAAAACCAAAGTCTAACTTTGAGCAGTTCTGCTAGCATGTCCATGACCGTGGACACGGCTATTCGAATAGTTTTACACTCTGCAGAGGTTGTACAACTTTACCCACAAGACACGACTTCTCTAGTTTATTCGGTATCCGTCGATACCACCGCTCACTACCTTAGGTAAGCAGTCTAGAGCATGCGTCAAGGCCTTTACAATGCGCCATTCCACCGTAGTTACCCCTCGCTAAGGTTTCGCTACCCCCTTTGGAATAAAGACCTCGGGTTTGGGCCTCCTCTTGCGCTAGGTGAGACTAACATAAGTCGTAACATGACTACCCAATGCATCTGTAGGGAACGACCACGGTGGAATATTACAGATTAATTAGCCAGGTCCTACTCCCTACACTGAGGACATGTGGTGGTACGGTATGGCTTAGCATCATACACTCGAAGACCGGTCCTTAACTGACTTGGATAACTTTCCAACAAAATCCATGGGCCTCAACCATACCTGATTGAGCCCGTGTATGAACATGCACCCACCAAACATCCATTATGCCCAAGTCCAAACCCATTTTCATTTTATTTTCCATGGTAAAGGCATTTTATAAACCTTTTATGGTAAAACAATACCATAGATCCTATTTCATTCAAATTTGAAATGTTTGGCTAAAAACTTCCCAAATACAAGATTTGATCTAAGCATTGGCTAAGCATTTAATTATTTCCAATATTGTTTTATCTAATGGTGACAAGGAAATGATAATCAATATTCAAATTGGCTATACACAAGGAATTAGAATAACTAAGTATTTAAACAAGGGATTAAAATAACTCAATAAAAATTAGGCATGCAATAGTAATTTAAAAACAGAATTAAATAAATTTAAAATAATGGGATCGATATGATCAAGAGTATAACTAGCCTTGCTTGATGAGGTGATGCAGATCACCTAATACTGAGGTGATGTTGTTTTCCTTAACAGGTCACCTAGTACTCACAAGCACTTTCTCCAAGTAGTCCAAGTGTACAATCACGATGATCATATAGTCAAAACCAATCCTCTTATGAGCTCTTCAAACGACGTCGAAATCTGACTCTCCGAAGTCGTCGAAATCTAATCGTGAAATAAGCTAAATTCAAATAACAACACAAATGAACTCCAAATTAAATAATTTTGGTTTTGTTAGCTATATATTGAATTTAGATAAATTTAGAAATTTGAATGGGCTTAATCGGAGTTTGGATGCAAAAGATATGAGCTTCGGAAGATTGGAAGTACATAAAACGGTAGATTTAGGGTTAAAAGAATTACTGGTCAAATAAGCTCAAAATTAATTAATTTTGGTGTCGTTGGCTAGATCTTGATTTTATAGGAATGTAGGAATTTGAATCGACGAAATCGGAGTTCGTATGAGGGAGAACGAACCCCGGAAAGTTCTAAATCTAAATAAAATCCTAAAAGAGATTTTCTTGATTTATTTTCCTAAAGGAAAATAAAATTATTGCGCAAGGCTGACGTCAGCGAGTGGAAAATGGATTTTCGACCGAATTATTTTCCTAAAGAAAAATAATTTATTTCACTGACAGGTGGGCCCCCAAGTCAATGGACTGGGTCCATGGGTAGTCAAAGTCCACGGTGGACTTGGTCTACCGAAACAATGCACGTGAGGGAGGGGTGCGGTGATGTGGCACACATGGACGCTACATGGGCAAATAGTGGCGACGTGGCGCTTATGTGGCGCCGAGGTGGCATTGCCACGCTGGCACAAGGCCAGCGAACTCTCGACCCTAGGGTCGCCGGCGCTGGGCGCCACGGCGACGGCCGGCGAGGATCCCAAAATGACGAGGGGACTCCACTGAACCTGATGCTCACCTTAGATACCCAGCGGCGAGGTTGGTTGGCTGGCGGCGAAGGTTTTAGCGGCGGCGGAGTCGGGCTCGCGGTGGTGCGGCGAATCGGGCAGTGCTCCGGCGAAGGTGGTGCGAGCACCAGGTCGGCGAAGGTGCGGCGAAGCCGGTGGTGGCGTCAGCGGGGATGCGACGGCGGTGGTGGCGGCGCTAGGGGCGGCGGACGACCATCAGCCGGCGAGAGGAAAAACTTCACTGCGTCGCGGAGGAAGGGAGGGAGGAGCTGAGTTTTCAGGGGATAGATGAGCGAGAGGAGAGGCACCTGATGCTGCTATTTATAGGACCGGAGAGGAGCCGAGGAGGGAGAACCACGTGCGTGGTTAACGGCCGGACATGGCGCGTTCCCGTTGATTTGGCGCATTGATGAGGGGAGGAATGGCCGGGAATGGAGGTGGAGTGATGAGGGAAGATGAATGCCTAAAGTTTCGGGAAGAATCGTGGAGAAAAAAATCACGGTTTGATGAGCTTCATTTGCTGCGTTAATGGCGTCGGGTCGCTCGTCCTCTCTGGACAAACCAACAGGAAAGAAAACGTTTCATGTGAGGAAGAAGGTGAGAGAAAGAAAGAATAAAGGGAATTAAAGAAAATATATATTTGATTAAAGCAAAGATGGCAAGTTGGCGGTGGTTGCATTAGAGCCTTGAGGCAGCCCATGGATGGGTGACCCAATGGGAACCTGATATTTTTATTTAAATTATTTTTTTTTCGAAATTACTGTTCATTATGTATGGTGCAAAGTTACTGTTCATGAGGTTCGGATGGTCCGACCAATTTTGGATTTAGAAAAAATTAATAAATCAAATAGATTTTTAGAAAATAGCAAATAACGCATTATTTTAAATATATTTAATTATGCTTTTAAATTACTATTTCATGCATAATTTTTATCAAGTTATTTTAATCCCCTGTTTAAATACTTAGTTATTCCAATTCCTTGTGTATAACCAATTTGAATATCGATTATCATTTCCTTGTCACCATTAGATAAAATAATATTGAAAATAATTAAATATTTAGCCAATGCTTAGATCAAATCTTATATTTGGGAAGTTTTTAGCCAAATATTTCAAATTTGAATTAAATTGGATCTGTGGTATTGTTTTACCATAAAAGGTTATAAAATGCCTTTACCTCGAAAATAAAATGAAAATGGGTTTAGACTTGGGCGAAATGGATGATTGGTGGGTGCAGATTTATGCACGGGCTCAACTGGGTAGGTTGAGGTTCAGGGTTCTGATAGATGTCGCCTAGGTCAATTAATGACCGGTCTTCGAGCCTTATTTTGCTAAGCCACCACCGTACCACCACATATCCTCAGTGTGGGGAGTAGGACCTGGCTAAATAATTTGCAATGTTCCACCATGGTCGTTCCCTACAGATGCAATGAGTAGTCATGTTACGACTTATGTTAGTCCCACCTAGCGCAAGAGGGGGCCCGAACCCGGAGGTCTTTATTCCAAAGGGGGTGGTGAAACCTTAGCGAGGGGTAACTACGGTGGAATAGCGCTTTGTAAAAGCCTTGTCACTTGCTCTAGACTGCTTACCCAAGGTAGTGAGCGGTGGTATCGACGGATGCCGAACAAACTAGAGAAGTCGTGTCTTGTGGGTAAAGCTGTACAACCTCTGCAGAGTGTAAAACTATTCGAATAGCCGTGTCCACGGTCATGGACATGCTGGCAAAGCCACTCAAAGTTAGACTTTGGTTTTGTTTTCAAATAACTTTGGATTTCTATCCAATCGGGAATTTTGGGTAGGTAGCTTTGTGATAGGAGGGTATCCTTCACCATTCATGTGTGAATATTATCTGACTATAAAATTGAGAATTTATAAAATGATTTGTAGTTATAAAGTATCTTCTTTTGAACTTAGTCTAAGTATTTAAAGAAAATGCTGCTTTATGCAAATCAACCAATAAACCATCCTTTGTTACATCCATGTATGCATGTCATTCTGCTAGTTGACGGGTGTAACTTGCGAGCACGGTAGTTGTGCTCATACTTACTTTATGCAAATAAATTTCAGAGGAGAAGGACTTCGCTACCGATGTGGATCTCGACGACTAGGCCGCTACCCCAGTCGATTGCCTGTGGCAGATTAGCTGGACTCCACTACTTCTTCTTCGTCTTCCGCTGTATTTATTTAATGTTGCCCTGTAAGGCTATCTTGTAATCAACTCTGTTGTTTATTAATAAATTATAGTGTTTATGATTGTGTTATCACATTTGTTTACTGTGTGAGCTAGCCACTGATCATGAGACTAGTTCAGTTATGCACAGAGGATTTGGGATGTTAATCTCGGGTCAGACCCGGAAATTAATACTCCCGAATCCTCTGTGTATTTCTGAACTAGTCCCATGATCAGTAGCTAGTTCACACAGTAAACAAATATGGTAACAAATTTATATCACAATTTTATTAATAATCAACAGAGTTTATTACAAAAGAGGCTTGCAAGCCAACAATAAAGAACACAGCGGAAGACAAAGAAGTAGTAGGGTCCAGCAATCTGCCACAAGCAATCGACTAGGGTAGCGGCCTAGTCGTCGAGATCCACACTGGTAGCAAAGTCCTTCTCCTCTGAAATTTTGTTTGCATAAAGCAAGTATGAGCACAACTTCCGTTCTCACAAGTTACACCCGTCAAATAACAGAATGACATGCATATATGGATGTAATAAAGGAGGGTTTATTGGTTTATTTGCATAAAGCAGCATTTTCTTTAAATACTTGTATTAAGTTCCAAAGCAGTTATTCTAACTACAAATCATTTTATAAATTCTACATTTTATAGTTAGATAACATTCACACATGAATGGTGAAGGATACCCTCCTATCACATGGCTCCCTGCCCAAATCCCATCTGGATAAATCAGTTTTGAAGAAGTCTTTTTCAAACAAAACCAAAGTCTAACTTTGAGCAGTTCGGCTAGCATGTCCATAACCGCGGACACGGCTATTCGAATAGTTTTACACTCTGCAGAGGTTGTACAGCTTTACCCACATGACAAGACTTCTCTAGTTTGTCCGGCATATATCTATGCCACCGCTCGCTACCTTTGGTAAGCAGTCTAGAGCATGTGTCAAGCCCTTTACAAAGCGCCATTCCACTGTAGTTACCCATCGCTAAGGTTTCGCCACCCCCTTTGGAATAAAGACCTCTGGGTTCGGGCCCCTTCTTGCGCTAGGTGGGACTAACATAAGTCGTAACATGACTACCCATTGCATCTGTAGGGAACGACCACGGTGGAACATTGCAGATTAATTAGCCAAGTCCTACTCCCCACACTGAGGACATGTGGTGGTACGGTATGGCTTAACATCATACACTCGAAGACCGGTCCTTAACTGACTTGGGCAACTTTCCAACAAAACTCATGGGCCTCAACCATACCCGATTGAGCCCGTGCATAAACTTGTACCCACCGAACATCCATTATACCCAAGTTCAAACCATTTTTATTTATTTTATTTTTCAAAAGCATAAACTTCCATAACATACCGATGCCATGGATACAATTTAAACAACAATTGATTTCTGGCTGAAATTCCCCAAAATAAACATGTTTGGTCTATAACCATGGCTAAGCCTGATTTTTCTCAAAATGTTCTAGTTCATACTATCGTATCAACCAGGTTTTACCTATGGTGACAATATGTTTGCTTTAATTATCAAAATTGGCCATACAAAGGAGTTTAGGCATAACTATATATTTAAAGCAGGAATTTAAATTACTTATATAAATAAGCATGCAGTAATAATTTAAAATAGAATATAAATAATTTGAAATAATGGGATCAATATGAGCAAGGGTATAACTTGTCTTGCTTGATTACTCGTTTTTTTTAAACGGCGTCGAAATCCGGTCGTCCGAAGTCGTCGAAATCTATACGCGAAATAAGTCAAATTCAAACAAAATTCAAATAGCAACTCAAATGAACTCCAAATTAAATAATTTTGGTTTAGTTAGCTAGATCTTGAATTTAGATAAATTTAGAAATTTGAATGGGCTCAATCGGAGTTCGGATGCAAAAGATATGGGCTTTGGAAGATTTAAACCTAATTAAAACCCTAAAAAGGATTTTCTTGATTTTCTGATTTATTTTTCTAAAGGAAAATCCATTTATTGCGCAAGCTGACATCAGCGACTGATAAAGGATTTTTCGGCCGAATTATTTTTGTAAAGGAAATAAATTTCCTTCACTAACATGTGGGTCCACGGTCAATGGACCAGGCCCACGGCTCGGTCAACGTCCACGGTTGACTCGGTCCACCACACAGTGCGCGCGGGTGTGCATGTGCTGGCGCAACCACTGAGGTGGCCGCCACGTGGGCTGCCACATGGGCAAAGGGGGTGAGGTGGCGGGTGAGGTGGCGCGGACGTGGACGCCGGCGGGTGGTGGTGCTCCGTCCCCGATGGTTGCCGGCGACTGGAGGCACGGCAGTGAGTGTGAGTGGTACCATGCGAGAGAGGAGAGTGTGGCGATCATGAGGCTCACCGTGGTGGCGCGAGGGTGCGAAGGAATCACCGGCGGCGACGTAAAGAGCGGCGGCGCGTGCGGGGTTGGCGACGGCGACGAGCTACAGCGGTGCTCCGGTGAAGTGGAGGCGAGCACCAGGTAGGCGGTGGCGTGGCGAGGCCGTTGGTGGCGGTGGCGATGACGTGGCGGCGGTGTCGGCGCCGTAATTGATGAAGAAAGCGCTTGCGGTCGGAAGATTTCCAAAGCAAACTCCGTCCGATTAAAGAGAGGAGGGGAGGTGTGGTTGGCGGTGTTGAGATGAGCGGGGCGAGGCGCACTCGGGGCGTCTTTTTATAAGGGAGGAGGGGCACGGGAGGAGGAGATCGGGTCGCGCGGCCATTTCTTCACTGGCGGCGGAGATTGCGCAATTAGGCGTTTAAGGTAAGGATTAATGCCCGAAATGAGTACGGCCGGACGTGGGGGTCTTAACGCTCACGAGACCGCGAAGAATCCAGGAGGGATACACGGGATTGAGGAGCTCCCCGTGGGCGCTAATAGCGGCGGGAGAGACGCGGCCGAGTGGGGAAGAAAGGGGAGGAGGAAGAAGGGGCCGCGACCGTCGGATTTTCATCCGATGGTGCAAAGGAGGAGGGTGACGTGGGGCGTGGATGCCGTTGGATTTTTGATCCAATGGTCACGATCGTTGGGTCCGGCAAGCACGGAAAAGGCAAGTGAATCTGGGCCGTTTATTTAAATCGGACGACTCACAACGAGTAGGCCTTTCGGAGCTTCCGAAAGAAACAATGAATCTTGGCCGTCCATTTTAATCGACGGTGAGAGAGAGGAGAGGGTGCGCGCGTGGAGAACGGGCCGAGATGGGTGGCGTATGAGAGAGAGAGATGGGCGGAGGTTTCTGCCAAGGGTTTAGCCGGATTTTTAATTGCTTTTCAATTGATTTAATTCCAAAATTTTATTTAGGCTTTAGAAAATAGCAAATTAAATCCAAAATTAAGAGAAAATTTATAGAAATTCCCTTATTTATTTTGGACTTAAATAAAATAGTTCCAACTTATTATTGGCTATTAATTTTGCAAAATAAATTGTTTTGGCTTTAAGATACTTAGGAAAAAGCTTTTAAAATCTCAGAAAATTATAGAAACTAATTAAATTTTTATTTTTCAGATCAACCAAAGAAAACTTCAAGAACTTCAAATAAATTTTAAATTTTGACTTTTAAAACTTCAGAAATTCAAATGAAGCAATGAAACTCTATCAAATTTCAAAAAAAAAACCAATAAAACAATAACTTTATTTTATTTTATTTTGGTAGCATAACCTTGGGATGTTACAGCTTTTGTTGTGGATCGGGCTTCCCGTGCAACGGTCACTGGCACGGCAGAGAGAGAGAGAGAGAGAGAGAGAGAGAGTAGCTCTCCAATCTCGTAGCCTGGCTCGGCACGGCCTAGTGAAACCGACCCAAACACTTCCATAGCTGACACCACACCCACGAATGTTTTTAAAAAATAATACTATTTTAAAAGATAATTACAAAAATAAATAGTCACCCCAAAAATTACAAAAATGGATCCAATTCATCCGCGACAAGAAATTCACTTCTGTGTCAGTTCAACAAGACAAGAAGACTATTCACTTCTTGACATTTGGGTGACGAGAGAGTCAACTGGGTCGCTAGTTCAACTGGCACAGGATCCCATCTATAAAAACCCCAAAATTTTAGTCCAAAACTCATTTTAATTCCAAAAAAAAACATAAGAGAGGAGGAGATGGAGAGAAGAAAGGTAGCGAAGCTCTATTAGTTCGTCGAGGAGGAGAGAGATTGACAGAGCATCAGATCTTGTCAGGCATCTTGCATGTATATTTTTTTGCAACTTTGTATATTATGTCAAAACCTTGTCAGTTAGCAAACAAAAATAGCGACATAGAATTAAGTAGATTAGATAATTGTAGTCAAATTATGTAGTACATCATTTGAGCTGTATAGTCTAGTTTGTCGTGCACATGTTATGAATGTTTGAATGATTTAGGATAAATATGCATCAGGAAGACCTATTGTACATGGAGTGGCTTTCGTACTTTATTTAGATTCCTATTTGTGCGTGGTAATTATATTGTTAATGTCAAAATTAATTTTAAACTAGGAAAATAGCATTCGTAAAATTGTAAGAAAAATCTGAGTTGCTACATAGGCTACATATAGTAGAATGATAAAATTATGAACTTTGTTTCCTGTTTTTATTTGCACTCAAAAATATTTTAAAATTCGCTTAAATTGGAAGACCTATTACAAGTCTATTTAAATTGTTGAGTACATGTTTCGTAGTCTTTACAATCCTCCCGTGTATGGCGTAGGAGTTGCTTGATCCGGTGATTGAGCATTAGCGCTCGCACCATCCTCCCCGGGAGGGCAAGGCGCCGATTGAGCTTGGCGCGTTGTGGTCGCGCACGCCATCGTGGCATGGAGGCCGCACCTAGACGGGTTCTAAGGTACATGTAGTTCGACCTTCATGCACCCAATTGCGACCGACTAGTTTGGGTGGACTCACATTTGTTCTTAATCGTTCGACGCAGTTGAGAGTGGCGAGCTTCCTTCCACTAGCGAGGATGGTGGAGGCGACGTGGGAGGACGAACAGGACCACGGTCCTGGTCGTTTGTCCAAACGTTTTCTATACGACCGGGCCCTACTGACGGCGCTGATTGACCGTTGGAGGCCAAAGATACACACGTTCCACCTTCCGTGTGGGGAGATGGCGCCGACCCTTCAGGACGTCACCTATCTGATCGGGTTGCCCGCATCGCTTCCCTATGGCGGCATACGATGTCTCGGCCATGTGGCGCACAGACCTCCTAGCGAGGTTCTACGATGTGTTGCCGCTAGGTAGCGGGTACACGGAGTTCAGCATCCCCAATGGGGCGACGCTGAGGTAGATCTGCTAGTTTTATGTAAGTCTTTGTAACTATTATCCTCTCGCATCAATTCATTTGTGAACCTTGCTGACGTGTACATGTCTTCTTGCAGCCCGAGCATATGGTGAAGAATGCAGGCGACGTCATTGTTAGGAGGCACTTCGAGGCCTACATGTTGTGGCTGTTCAGGTGGGTCATATTCCTGGGGTCCCACGGCGACAACATCGACAAGCACTACGTCCGGTACGCATGTGAGCTGGCGGACCGGCTGGTGCACAAGATCCCCCTACGCCTAGGGTCCGACCGTGTTGTGCGTGACGTACCTCGCACTGTGCGACGCATGTCACCGGGCTCAGGACAGCTCCATCCTCTTCGGATGCCCGCTACTCCTGCAACTGTGGTCCTTCGAGCGCTTCTAGATCGACGACCACAGCTAAACTTGGGAGCGTACACGGTTAGCTTGTACGCTAAGGACGACGACGTGGACCGGCCGACCATAGGCATGGTGTGGTGCCGCCAATGGGTTAGTTTTGTAATCATTTACTATTTTTCATAATGTAATCACAATTTGTGTGATAAATTTCTGTTGTTCTATTCCACAGGTCACCTACACGCCGATCACTTTGCAGGAGTCCTACCTGGAATACGTTGCGATGTTCGATCAGCTGACGGATGACTGCGTTATCTAGACACTGTACACTCAGGAGAGGGTGGACGCACGCGCGACCGAAGTACTGTCGATCCTGTGCACGCGAGACTACATGTACTGGTATACGCGGAGGGCCTTGGTGCATAAAGTCTTCGTGGAGGAGTACCAGGTGCAGTGGGTCATGCGCTAGTTTGATCTACGATAGTAGGTCCCAGCCCCATGGGGGTGGGGACGCGGGTGCCGGTGCACATCCATGGGTAACTTTACGCTTTACTTCTTTTGTACAATGTGCATTACATGCCGACTAAATAATTATCTTGCCGTCCACAGGTACACTAGGAAGGGAGTATGTGCTACGACCTCCTGGATGGAGAAGATGTCCTCTTGGGTTGAGGCTTGGATCAGCGCCTACGACGACGTTGTTCAGGAGGATGATCCCTACGACACCGGGACATATGAGGAGTACATGGAGTGGTACACCAGTCGGACGAGGCTTCGCTGTGTCTGGGTCGTGGTCAACCCACCACGACACAAGGCTACGACATCCGACACGTACCCCATCCAGTCGGACTCCATATTCCACCGTGTGGTACGTATTGAACACTCGGTACTTCATATTTAATTTGCAAGATTTAGGTTTCCAACTTGTTAATTACGTATACAGGTAGATCTACACCAGGAGGTCCTAGAGTTGACAACCTCCGCGCAGTAGATGACGCTCGGGGACACCAGAGGAATCCTACAGCGGATCGCATCAAGGGTTAGGCGAGCGATCCAGATCGTGACTTATCGCACGCCGAGGGACCTGGTGGACCCACTAGTGCGTGGATGAGTGGTCAGCCATGATGGTTCACGGCCATGGGCTCTTCCCCCGAACGTGGTGGGCGTGTCCTCGTGGCACCGTGGTGGGAGCACCTGTTGGAGATATGCCCTAGAGGCAATCATATTGATGATGATATTTCATTGTATCCATGATTTAATAAATGTTCCTTGAATATTGCCTTTGTGTTGATTAACAAGTATGTGACTTGTTTGTGAAACTCTTTACTTGTATGGTTATTCTAAAGTTGTCCCTAGTCGGAGTTCATGTGAGGACACACGTGAATGATGGATTAGCACATGTATCGGTTGATGACCATGTTTCATAGGTCATAGACATGGAGATGTCAAACCAATAATGTGGACACATGTTTAGAACATGGGGTTGGACCGACCCAACATGAGACATAGTAATTATTCTTATGGTTCTCTCTACACAATGTGTACGCCTTGTCCTTAGACACGAGATTGTCGCATGTACTTGAGATGTGAATCGACCTACTTAGGGGCTATCAAACGCTACTCGTGAATCGGTAGTTATAAAGGTAGCTTCGGGTTTGTCATGAAGCATGTCTGCGAGGCATGGTCGGTCGAGATGGGATTTGCCCTCTCTACCGAGAGAGATATCTGGGCCTCGAGTGATCGGATCCGAAATGCATGGCCATGCTACTTAAGGTTAAGAGTTAACCTAGTAAGGGATTCGGATCACGGGATCGAGAAAGAGTGGTCACTTGGAGCTCGACCGAATATCGTGAGGCAAAGGATTGGCATGTACATAACGTTGTGATGGTTCGTCCGATATGATCTTTACGTATGTTTAGGAGTTGGCACGTCTTGCTAGAGGCCGCTACCAACTATTGACCAAGTATGTGTACTCGCGTCATGTCTAAACATATGTGAACCATAGGGTCACACACTTAGAGGTGAAGCCTAATTCGATTGGATCCGAATTAGATCGGGCATTGAGTCCTAATGGGCCTCTATTCGTAGAAGCCCATTATAAGGACGTCTATAAAGGAGGGCAGGGCGCCACTGGTTGAGGGTTGAGTTTTTCGTGACATCCTCAAACCACGGCCGCCACCCTCCCACGCCCTAGTCGCCGCGCGATCTAGTAGTCCGGCCGCGCGTCGCTTCCTCCCGTGCGTGTGGATACCTTTGAGGCGCCTGCATCGTGGCGTTGGGACGAACCGCAAGAAAGGAGGCATGCGTGGGACGCCGCGACGAGCACGAGGAAGTAGTACGACTACTCGCCCGACGCATCGCATCAACTTGGTACGACTACGCGCCGACACGCACGCATCAACTTCCGCATCTGCGCGTCTAGTGGTAAGACCGTGATCTATAACTACTGGTGATCTTGGTTTACGGTAGAATTTTTAAATTTGCGCTAGTGTAGCCTACCCGTTTCCTACAAATGGTATCGAGCGGTTCTTTGTCATGTTATAGGTTCGGTGATTTGCATATGGCGATATGTAATCGGTATGATCGATGTGATCGATTGTATAGTTACGTAATGGATTGATCTGGTTTAGTGATCATCTTCGCTAAGGTCGTGAAACAACATACCCTACCGGTCGGTTTCGCCATCGGGTAGACGGTGACACGTAAAACCGATTGCGGAATGCGAAGATCAATATGATTGATCGAATCGGAACCTAGATTAATAATCGATGTACCGTGATCATGCTGCTAAGGTCGTGAAACAACATACCCCTACCGGTCGGATTCGCCATCGGGGTAGACAGTGACACGTAAAACCGGTTATGCATGCGAAGATCAATACAAATTGGTCGAATCGAACAAAGATCGATTTGTGGTAAATATGATTTGCCGATCAAAATCCTATGTAAAAATTGCCATACAAAGGAGTTTAGGCATAACTATATATTTAAAGCAGGAATTTAAATTACTTATATAAATAAGCATGCAGTAATAATTTAAAATAGAATATAAATAATTTGAAATAATGGGATCAATATGAGCAAGGGTATAACTTGTCTTGCTTGATTACTCGTTTTTTTTTAAACGGCGTAAATCCGGTCGTCCAAGTAAGTCAAAATCTATCGCTAAATAAGTCAAATTCAAACAAAATTCAAATAGCAACTCAAATGAACTCCAAATTAAATAATTTTGGTTTAGTTAGCTAGATCTTGAATTTAGATAAATTTAGAAATTTGAATGGGCTCAATCGAGTTCGGATGCAAAGATATGGGCTTTGGAAGATTTAAACCTAATTAAAACCCTAAAAGGATTTTCTTGATTTTCCGATTTATTTTCTAAAGGAAAATCCATTTATTGCGCATAGTGACATCAGCGATCGATAAAGGATTTTTCGGCCGAATTATTTTTGTAAAGGAAATAAATTTCCTTCACTAACATGTGGGTCCACGGTCAATGGACCAGGCCCACGGCTCGGTCAACGTCCACGGTTGACTCGGTCCACCACACAGTGCGCGCGGGTGTGCATGTGCTGGCGCAACCACTGAGGTGGCCGCCACGTGGGCTGCCACATGGGCAAAGGGGGTGAGGTGGCGCGGACGTGGACGCCGGCGGGTGGTGGTGCTCCGTCCCCGATGGTTGCCGGCGACTGGAGGCACGGCAGTGAGTGTGAGTGGTACCATGCGAGAGAGGAGAGTGTGGCGATCATGAGGCTCACCGTGGTGGCGCGAGGGTGCGAAGGAATCACCGGCGGCGACGTAAAGAGCGGCGGCACGTGCGGGGTTGGCGACGGCGACGAGCTACAGCGGTGCTCCGGCGAAGTGGAGGCGAGCACCAGGTAGGCGGTGGCGTGGCGAGGCCGTTGGTGGCGGTGGCGATGACGTGGCGGCGGTGTCGGCGCCGTAATTGATGAAGAAAGCGCTTGCGGTCGGAAGATTTCCAAAGCAAACTCCGTCCGATTAAAGAGAGGAGGGGAGGTGTGGTTGGCGGTGTTGAGATGAGCGGGGCGAGGCGCACTCGGGGCGTCTTTTTATAAGGGAGGAGGGGCACGGGAGGAGGAGATCGGGTCACGCGGCCATTTCTTCACTGGCGGCGGAGATTGCGCAATTAGGCGTTTAAGGTAAGGATTAATGCCCGAAATGAGTACGGCCGGACGTGGGGGTCTTAACGCTCACGAGACCGCGAAGAATCCAGGAGGGATACACGGGATTGAGGAGCTCCCCGTGGGCGCTAATAGCGGCGGGAGAGACGCGGCCGAGTGGGGAAGAAAGGGGAGGAGGAAGAAGGGGCCGCGACCGTCGGATTTTCATCCGATGGTGCAAAGGAGGAGGGTGACGTGGGGCGTGGATGCCGTTGGATTTTTGATCCAATGGTCACGATCGTTGGGTCCGGCAAGCACGGAAAAGGCAAGTGAATCTGGGCCGTTTATTTAAATCGGACGACTCACAACGAGTAGGCCTTTCGGAGCTTCCGAAAGAAACAATGAATCTTGGCCGTCCATTTTAATCTGACGGTGAGAGAGAGGGAGAGGGGTGCGGCGCGTGGAGAACGGGCCGAGATGGGCTGGCGTGCGGGAGAGAGAGAGATGGGCCGGAGGTTTCGGGCCAAGGGTTTAGCCGGATTTTTAATTGCTTTTCAATTGATTTAATTCCAAAATTTTATTTAGGCTTTAGAAAATAGCAAATTAAATCCAAAATTAAGAGAAAATTTATAGAAATTCCCTTATTTATTTTGGACTTAAATAAAATAGTTCCAACTTATTATTGGCTATTAATTTTGCAAAATAAATTGTTTTGGCTTTAAGATACTTAGGAAAAAGCTTTTAAAATCTCAGAAAATTATAGAAGCTAATTAAATTTTTATTTTTCAGATCAACCAAAGAAAACTTCAAGAACTTCAAATAAATTTTAAATTTTGACTTTTAAAACTTCAGAAATTCAAATGAAGCAATGAAACTCTATCAAATTTCAAAAAAAAAACCAATAAAACAATAACTTTATTTTATTTTATTTTGGTAGCATAACCTTGGGATGTTCTGACTTTGTTGTGGATCGGCTTCCAAACAGCATCGTACTACTTGCAGAGAGAGAGAGAGAGAGAGAGAGAGAGAGAGAGTAGCTCTCCAATCTCGTAGCCTGGCTCGGCACGGCCTAGTGAAACCGACCCAAACACTTCCATAGCTGACACCACACCCACGAATGTTTTTAAAAAATAATACTATTTTAAAAGATAATTACAAAAATAAATAGTCACCCCAAAAATTACAAAAATGGATCCCTGTCGCCAATTCATCTGGCGACAAGAAGACTGTTCACTTCTTGACATTTGGACTGACGACAGAGAGTCAACTCGGTCGCTAGTTCAACTGGCGACAGGATCCCATCTATAAAAACCCCAAAATTTTAGTCCAAAACTCATTTTAATTCCAAAAAAAAACATAAGAGAGGAGGAGATGGAGAGAAGAAAGGTAGCGAAGCTCTATTAGTTCGTCGCGGAGGAGAGAGATTGACAGAGCATCAGATCTTGTCAGGCATCTTGCAGGTATATTTTTTTGCAACTTTGTATATTATGTCAAAACCTTGTCAGTTAGCAAACAAAAATAGCGACATAGAATTAAGTAGATTAGATAATTGTAGTCAAATTATGTAGTACATCATTTGAGCTGTGTATAGTCTAGTTTGTCGTGCACATGTTATGAATGTTCCAGCACTCGAATGATTTAGGATAAATTTGCATAAATAGGAAGACACCTATTACAAATATGTAAAAAATGTGGAGTGGCTTAGTAGGGTAGGTAGAGCGTAATGAAAATAATCCCAGCTTTATTTAGATTCCTATTTGTGCGTGGTAATTATATTGTTAATGTCAAAAATTAATTTTAAACTAGGAAAATAGCATGACGTATTTTAAAATTGTAAGAAAAATCTGGAGTTGCTACATAGGCTACATATAGTAGAATGATAAAATTATGAACTTTGTTTACTGTTTTTATTTGCACTCAAAAAATATTTAAAAATTCTGTTTAAATTGGAAGACCCTATTACAAGTCTATTTAAATTGCTGAGTACATGTTTCGTAGTCTTTACAATGTATACACTGAATTTTCAGGTATGGTAGAAGTAGGCCACTACGAGTTGCTTGATCCGGTGATTGACGCGCATCACCGTAGCCGCCTCAGTACCATCCTCCCCCAGGAGGGCAAGGCGCCGATTGAGCTTGGCGCGTTGTGGCTGCGCACGCCCATCAGGGCATGGAGGCTGCACCTAGACTGGGTTCTAAGGTACATGTAGTTCTGACCTTCATGCACCCAATTGCAGTCTGACTAGTTTGGGTGGACTCACATTTGTTCTTAATCGTTTCGACGCAGGTTGAGAGTGGCAGGCTTCCTTCCACTAGCGAGGATGGTGGAGGCGACGTGGGAGGACGAACAGGACCACGGTCCTGGTCGTTTGTCCAAACGTTTTCTATACGACCGGGCCCTACTGACGGCGCTGATTGACCGTTGGAGGCCAAAGATACACACGTTCCACCTTCCGTGTGGGGAGATGGCGCCGACCCTTCAGGACGTCACCTATCTGATCGGGTTGCCCTGCACTGGCTTCCCTATGGCGGCATACGATGTCTCGGCCATGTGGCGCACAGACCTCCTAGCGAGGTTCTACGATGTGTTGCCGCTAGGTAGCGGGTACACGGAGTTCAGCATCCCTAATGGGGCGACGCTGAGGTAGATCTGCTAGTTTTATGTAAGTCTTTGTAACTATTATCCTCTCGCATCAATTCATTTGTGAACCTTGCTGACGTGTACATGTCTTCTTGCAGCCCGAGCATATGGTGAAGAATGCAGGCGACGTCATTGTTAGGAGGCACTTCGAGGCCTACATGTTGTGGCTGTTCAGGTGGGTCATATTCCTGGGGTCCCACGGCGACAACATCGACAAGCACTACGTCCGGTACGCATGTGAGCTGGCGGACCGGCTGGTGCACAAGATCCCCCTACGCCTAGGGTCCGCCGTGTTGTGCGTGACGTACCTGCGACCAGGCGGCGATGTCACGGGCTCAGGACAGCTCCATCCTCTTCGGATGCCCGCTACTCCTGCAACTGTGGTCCTTCGAGCGCTTCAGATCGACGACCACAGCTAAACTTGGGAGCGTACACGGTTAGCTTGTACTCTAAGGACGACGACGTGGACCGGCCGACCATAGGCATGGTGTGGTGCCGCCAATGGGTTAGTTTTGTAATCATTTACTATTTTTCATAATGTAATCACAATTTGTGTGATAAATTTCTGTTGTTCTATTCCACAGGTCACCTACACGCCGATCACTTTGCAGGAGTCCTACCTGGAATACGTTGCGATGTTCGATCAGCTGACGGATGACTGCGTTATCTAGACACTGTACACTCAGGAGAGGGTGGACGCACGCGCGACCGAAGTACTGTCGATCCTGTGCACGCGAGACTACATGTACTGGTATACGCGGAGGGCCTTGGTGCATAAAGTCTTCGTGGAGGAGTACCAGGTGCAGTGGGTCATGCGCTAGTTTGATCTACGATAGTAGGTCCCAGCCCCATGGGGGTGGGGACGCGGGTGCCGGTGCACATCCATGGGTAACTTTACGCTTTACTTCTTTTGTACAATGTGCATTACATGCCGACTAAATAATTATCTTGCCGCCCACGGTACACTAGGAAGGAGTATGTGCTACGACCTCACGGATGGAGAAGATGTCCTCTTGGGTTGAGGCTTGGATCAGCGCCACGACGGCGTTGTTCGGGAGGATGATCCCTACGACACCGGGACATATGAGGAGTACATGGAGTGGTACACCAGTCGGACGAGGCTTCGCTGGGTCTGGGTCGTGGTCAACCCACCACGACACAAGGCTACGACATCCGACACGTACCCCATCCAGTCGGACTCCATATTCCACCGTGTGGTACGTATTGAACACTCGGTACTTCATATTTAATTTGCAAGATTTAGGTTTCCAACTTGTTAATTACGTATACAGGTAGATCTACACCAGGAGGTCCTAGAGTTGACAACCTCCGCGCAGAAGATGACGCTCGGGGACACCAGAGGAATCCTACAGCGGATCGCATCAAGGGTTAGGCGAGCGATCCAGATCGTGACTTATCGCACGCCGAGGGACCTGGTGGACCCACTAGTGCGTGGATGAGTGGTCAGCCATGATGGTTCACGGCCATGGGCTCTTCCCCCGAACGTGGTGGGCGTGTCCTCGTGGCACCGTGGTGGGAGCACCTGTTGGAGATATGCCCTAGAGGCAATCATATTGATGATGATATTTCATTGTATCCATGATTTAATAAATGTTCCTTGAATATTGCCTTTGTGTTGATTAACAAGTATGTGACTTGTTTGTGAAACTCTTTACTTGTATGGTTATTCTAAAGTTGTCCCTAGTCGGAGTTCATGTGAGGACACACGTGAATGATGGATTAGCACATGTATCGGTTGATGACCATGTTTCATAGGTCATAGACATGGAGATGTCAAACCAATAATGTGGACACATGTTTAGAACATGGGTTGGACCGACCCAACATGAGACATAGTAATTATTCTTATGGTTCTCTCTACACAATGTGTACGCCTTGTCCTTAGACACGAGATTGTCGCATGTACTTGAGATGTGAATCGACCTACTTAGGGGCTATCAAACGCTACTCAAGAATCGGGTAGTTATAAAGGTAGCTTTGGGTTTGTCATGAAGCATGTTGCGAGGCATGGTCGGTCGAGATGGATTTGCCCTCTCTACGAGAGAGATATCTCTGGCCCTCGAGTGATCGGATCCGTAAATGCATGGCCATGCTACTTAAGGTTAAGAGTTAACCTAGTAAGGGATTCCGGATCACGGATCGAGAAAGAGTGGTCACTTGGAGCTCGACCGAATATCGTGAGGCAAAGGGATTGGCATGTACATAACGTTGTGATGGTTCGTCCGATATGATCTTTACGTATGTTTAGGAGTTGGCACGTCTTGCTAGAGGCCGCTACCAACTATTGACCAAGTATGTGTACTCGCGTCATGTCTAAACATATGTGAACCATAGGTCACACACTTAAGGGTGAAGCCTAATTCGGATTGGATCCGATTAGATGGGCATTGAGTCCTAATGGGCCTCTATTCGTAGAAGCCCATTATAAGGACGTCTATAAAAGGAGGGCAGGGGCGCTGGTTGAGGTTGAGTTTTTCGTGACATCCTCAAACCACGCCGCCACCCTCCCACGCCCTAGTCGCCGCGGATCTAGTAGTCCGCGTGCGTCGCTTCCTCCGCACGTGTGGATACCTTTGGAGGCGCCGTGCATCGTGGCGTTGGGACGAACCGCAAGAAAGGAGGCAGACGTGGGGCCGCGGCGAGCACGAGGAAGTAGCACGACTACTGCGCCCGACGTCTTCGCATCAACTTGGCACGACTACGCGCCCCGACGCACGCATCAACTTCGCGCTGCGCGTCTAGTGGTAAGACCGTGATCTATAACTACGGTGATCTTGGTTTACGGGTAGAATTTTTAAATTTGCGCTAGTGTAGCCTACCCGTTTCCCTACAGCACCGTGGGACATTTTGCAGGTTAGTATAAGACATTCACTTCCGCTTCTTTATTTCGAACCCCACTAGTTACTAAGGGCAATCTTCTCTTGTAGGTCCTGAGCTCCACCGGTACACAGGGCAGGAGTACGCGGAGTAGTTGGGGCACACCTTCGTGCCACCAGGTATGGCCATCTTGCTTGCTTGCGTAACGTCCTTTTGAACGGGTTTTCGTCATGATTACATGCGTAACGTAATGCTTCACAAATCAACCACCGCCTTGGGAGGAGGATTACTTGTCGCGTGATGAGGCACGCTCCGAGGACTACTACTTGGACTAGCGTGGCACCTAGTTCTCCGTGGGGGCTTCTCAGCTGCACGGTGCGCCGGGACCGACCCAACTGACGCAGGACCCCCCTCGCGACACCACCTCCGGCTACTCGCGCCAGTCAGGTACTTCGCAGCCTCATCCTCTGACGTACTCGGACCATCACCGGGCGACACACGGGGTATGCCCCAAGAAGGGTCGCCAATAGATATTTGTTCCTCTAAATACCAGTCATGCCCTGTAAATATTAATTTTTGTACAACTATTATTATGCTAGTCTTGTGTTTCGATATCTCTATTTTTCATGCAAACCACGACCACGTGAGGGAGTCTGCATCGGGACACCCCCCCACCACCCTCTTTATACGCCTTCACTCCACTATGCCAGCTTTACAGACGGATATGACAAGAAACTGCAACGCTTACTTTTCAGAGTGACAACACCAGGCAGCTTTGCCCAGTGACGTGACCCAACGAGTCAGCTTTGCGCGGCGACGTGACCCGATAAGTTTCCTCAGGGCCGCTGCCTCAAAGATGCGAATTTTCTTCAACCGAATTACAATTCAGCCACGTACATAGCGCCAGCTCAGCATATAAGTATCACCCCTTCCACGCCAAGTACTCCTGCATCCAGACTTCAACACAATCTCGCTCAGATGAAGAAGCACTAGGAGAAGATCCGCGAACTCGCAAGGGAGTATGCGGCCCATGAGGAACAAAGGGAGCGTGCCAGGAGGGGACCTTCCTGCAATGACGCCACCCTCGTAGCAACAACCCCTACCAGAATATCCCAACAGAGTATTAGCCGCAACACCCGCCCGAGGGGGAGACGTCGTCCCTCTGTTGGTGTAGGGATACATGTAAGTTCTTCAAGTCCAAGCAGCGGCTCAGCCTGAGCATGCGTTACTGGGGTTGCACGAACTACTCCGGGGACTATCCCAATCGTTGTTGGGACTCGAGCCGCTATTGGTAGCCGGTAAGGATCGGTTACAGTATGTTCCCCTACCATTTATCTTTCAAAGTATGCACTAACAACCTCTCTCGTCCATCCGTAGTCCCCGGATCCGCTATGTGGCTACCATAAGTGAATCGACCAAGAGATCTACCCACACAACCAGTGGGGTCTCGACTGCGAGGAGTGGGATATCAAGAGGGACCGCGAGAGGAGGGAGGAGGAGCACCGCAGCGAAGAGTACAGCGAGCGTATCCAGCGGGAGACGCAAGATCATCTCGAAGCATGCAGGCGTAGGGAGTGCAAGGCTCACGAGAGGGAGCGCGAGAGAAAGAGGGAAAAGGCCAAGGCAGCCGGTGAGGAGTATAACACCGAGCTTGGAAGGAAGGGTAAATGGCCCTGGTCCACGCAGTAGTCCGACCCTCTTCGTCCATATGTCCTATGTATTTCTAATTCCCTAAAAGCATGTGTGTACCGTCCTTGGTTCGTTAGCCTGCGTGCTATATAACCCCCTTGTCGGATCAACTGTCGTGTTGTTATCATTACACAATTTCTCAAAAATTGTCCAGCGTGTATGACTTCCCTAGCACATCGTAATATTACTTACCTTCCTACTTACGAATCATTGATACTTCAATCGTCTTCACAAAATTCTTTAGTAGTTCACCGCACTACAACAATATATGACGATCATAAAATGTTATTGTGAGTCTAACATATTTTATACCATTCAGAATCTACAAAAATCACAAACACATCAATCAGTTTAGGGTTTAGTCTCCCTAAACTGGCGACAGGGTCCGTTTCTGTAATTTTTTAGGACGACAATTTATTTTTATAATTATTTTTTAAAATAATATTATTAAAAAAAATTCCCACATCCACATGCGCCACTGCAAGGTGCATTTGCAAGCAACAGCAGTTACAGCGCCACGGCAAGAAGTTTCGGGTTTCTCTCTCTGACCGTGAAGTGCCGGTAGCGTAACCAACCATGAAAAAAGTGAACTCATCTACAGACACTCGAACTGATGCGAACATACTTTCACCTAGCTGAATCTTCTATCAGGATTCAGCAGAACGAAAAAAAAAGAAAAGAAAGCATAGCGCAGGGAGAAATGGCAGAATGGCAGCTATGGAAATGCGCAGGGAGAAATGGCAGAATGGCAGCTATGGAAATGCGCAGGGAGAAATGGCAGAATGGCAGCTATGGAAATGTCACACTAAATACAAGGGAGATGACCTGTTTGACTGTTTCCATTGGCGTCTTCTTGGCCGGTCTTTCCACAGGAGTAACAGAATGGCCAAAACGTTTCCCGTTCACTCGCCACCTTTCTGCTAACTAAGATTCGTTTTTTTTTTTTTTTTTTCTTCTACAAGCAGTAGCTTCTGATTGAAGATGAAGATCATCACAACCTAGAAAATGAGAATGACTCAGCATTTTGAATTGCTTGTAGTGTTACATGCCAGCTCACCTAAATGTTTTGCACTACACAATACCAGCCTATTAACTAAGGACAGAACGGACTGCCCCCAAATCCACAACACGTGACTACTCCAGGCAAAAGGGAATAGATATATATAGCTAATCCAAGATCTAAATTCTAAAGAGCATACTTCCAGGTAAATTTCAGAGTTCACAAATAGAGATGCAAGCTGCCATTTTGGTTAAACATTTTTATCCAAGTATCATCGACAGACAGTTTCAATTCAGCATTCCAGATCTTTACATCTCATCAGAAGAACAACCCCTCCAGTGAAGTTGCAGAGTGATTAAAGAGTACCTAGTCTTCACTTTGATGTATTCTATTGAGACTCCTTTCTGAATGGAGAGCTTATTGTTTCCCTGTCATGCGTTTAATAAGGTTCCTATGTAAACAGAGAAAATGGCATCCTAATATTCTTCCATCGACTCTCCAGATTCGCTAGAGCCACGTTCCTCCATGGTGCTGTCTTTGCTGAATGCATCCTTTGAATTTCTCTCTTCCTGGGCTGGATGAGAGCTGGTCAACGGAGCTTCAAATGGTATCAAGCTAAGAGCTATCGCCACCTTCAAGTCATCATCATTTTCCTCCTGCGCTGAAGTCATGCCCTCTTGTTGGTAAGGCTGCTGACTAGGCACTTCAATTTTGGTGCCTGGAACCTCCACGTCCCTCAAGCTAATAGCTATGGCCACCATTAGGTTATGCTTGTCAGTCATCTCCATTTCAGTGTCAATCACTTCTTCCCGCTGCACTTGGTTGCGTAAAGGTTTAATATTCCTGGCTTCATCAGGAGACAGCCACTTTCCAAAATCATTGGAACTAGATGGGCATTCCGTGGGGAAAGTGCCCCTTACTGCATAGATGTTCCAGCCAGATCCCCTCAAACTGTCAAGGTAAGCTGAGAGGTAGAACTGAGAGAGCTGCTCGGGGACTGGATTTAGACTATTGAAGTTGTACCACTCTCCATTCACGTTCCTAATGCAGAACCAGTGATTCTGGGAGTGGCAAATGAAGGTAGTTTCCATTTCAGGATTGAATTGGGATGCCCCTGCAGCTTGGGAGTACATGGAGATAAGTTGGATGCTCCACACCTCCAATGCCCTCTCCAGAACCTATTAATAACAAAGCATTGGTTCAGGAAAACAACAAACTTGCATAATTATGCTAATTTACATCTTACTGCCAGAATAAAGAATGCAGGCTGTAGCAATTGATAGAAGACATCGCAAACAAATGAAGCTTATGGAACGTGCATGCCAGAAGGAAGAAGCAATAGACCTGTGAATTTCATTCATCAATAAGACAATAACCAGTGCCATCAGCTCTATGCCCTTACAACTAATTAATTCATTAGTGAATACTATAGACTTCCCTATTTCAATAATTGTGTATTTTTCTGAACTAAGAAAATGCTACTTATTCCTATATTTATATCTCAAGATTTTTTTCTGCATTTACATTCTAGGTCCTTTAGACCTTTCTTGCACATATTAGTTTTGCACCAACTTAAATTTGAGTGAAGGAAATAATGCAACACTTCAAATCCCCAAGTTTTTCAGTCTACATTGCTGATGGAAATTTTAAATTTTAAAAATGCCTCATAAAATCTCAAGATCACCATGAAGTTTGATCATATCTATTGTTGTAAGTTTATAAACTAATTTGAGCATTCACAATAGCATTAATAGGTACAACCAGGTGCCAAAATTTCAACCCAATCCGCCTTCAGCTTATAGTCCTCACTGAATCCACCTTATTGGTTTTTGGCTATGAAATTGGATACATAGTGAAAGCCCTTCCTAAGTTCAAAACCTAAAAGTTCAGTATGGGACAAATTTCAAATGACATAAAGGCGTTATGACTATACATCCCTACCAGCTAAAAGTAGAAACTTTAGTAATATTTGATTCTACAATCATAATATCATTGTTCAACATCATCGAGTGGGTGTTCCATGTGCATATTAGTAAACATACCGATAATGAAATATTACTAACTTGCATCCATTGCCATCATAAATCGAGATAGACAACAACTAATAAGGTGGTCAACTTCAGATCTTTCTCTATACAATGATTTAATTAGACGTACATGAAAAACCCTAGCCTGTGAGTTATTACTTCCCAAGTAGCAAAGCTGTGGTAATTACTAGGCAAATTAAATACGATAGATTAAGAGTGTGTGTCTTTGCTAAAAAAAATATTGATAACTGCTCCCTACATATCTCAAGAAAAATAAAACATACAATGATACAAATGCACAATATACTGATGGCTTCTTGCCCACTCCATATATCTCAAAAAATAAACAGCATATGAATGCACAGTGCATAGCCACAAATCGAGAGGTTACTAACTGCATTGCTTGGGCCTGTGACAACAAAGTCTTCAGACAGTTGATACAACTATGTTTCAGTTGATCAGCGAATTAAGCTTCCACTTATATGTGATAGGAATTACATTCTAGTTGAACTGGGTCTGGGTACAAGGTTGCACTCACAGATAGGGGCAAACCACCAGTGAGGCTACCAGGGCTTATGCCCTGGCTTGCCCCCGGGCGCCGGCTACAATGGGAATCCCTATGCATGGTTTTGCAGCTGTGGTTGCCCCCAATGGCTTTCCCCAGTCTGCCATTGAGCTTGAGCAACTTGACACAACCGGTGGTGACAACTCCCTCACAAGGATGTTGTGGAGGTGGCGGTATCCTGGAGCTATGTGTGGTGACTTGGGAGTTGGGACCTCACCAAAAGGAGGCAAAACCGTGTGACAAGAGATACAGGTGGTGGACATTCACAGCGGGGTACCATCTATATTTGTACTGAGCCTACTCGAAAGATCCGTATATACTTTGTACGTATTGGTTAAAACTGTCATTCAGTTCCTTGGAGAAATGCTAGATCACTGCCCTATATGTTTAATAGTAATCTGAAATTTATGAGATACATGTACATACTAACCTATTCAAGCTGAAACATTGTTCAAGTTTTAGATCAAGCTCGAGTAGATCTTGAATTGTTCGTGAGCCTCAAGTGTTCTTATATTCGAGACCTATGGACACGGATACATTGACACGACACGACACCAACACAGGGATTCACCATTTCCCCAAAAATGCCGATACGGCGACACGGCTATATATATTTAAATAATAAGAATAATATACACATATGTATTATTTTTCATTTTTCTACATGCTTGTCAAACTGAAATAATGTAAAGTGTAAACTAAACTAGGGTTATGTACCTCTCAAAGATAACCCTGGCCTCTTCATTCTTCTTTCAGTCAGTTCATAATATGTTCAATTGTTCATATTAATACTATTACCATAAATTCAAAATTCCATTAACCTGGAACCGACGACGCGCTTCTGCCTGCTGGTCGCCGGAGAGGGAGTAGGCGCAGCGAGCCGGCGGTGCGACGATGGCGAGGGGGCACGTTAGGGGACTGAGGCGGCGTGCAGGGAAAAGGGGATGGGGGTCGGGGGGATTGGGATCAAGAGGAGCTAGGGTTATACGCTGAGGTGGGCCGGCTGGGCCATGTCGCACGGTTGGACCGTGTCGGATATGTGTCCAAGCCGTATTCGACACGTGCTCGAAATTTTAAAAATTAAAAATTGTTGTTTAATTGACCGGCATGTGTCCGCAGCATATCCGTGTCGTATCCGTGTCGGACACGGTATACGACATGGATACGGCAACAAACTGAAGAGTCCCATGCTTCGGAGTTCGAGACAACCTTAGTGATTACCCACCTCAAGTGATGCCTTGCCCTTCGCTAACTACTTATAACTACACCCAAAGTCCCTGACTCCATTTCAACTATAAGCACTCCCTAGTCCCTCCCCATGTCTACGACACCGGCAAAAACACATTTCAATCAAAACGCCACCTTGACTCCTTTCCATCACAAACAGCACATTGTTACACCACTAACAAATCTACCCCAAACGAGCTTAAAAACATAAATACATCGTGCAAAATCGCATGATTTCTAATCTAAATGTTAGCCACATCCCGTTATTGCTGACAAGTTCCAATATCATCTCAGGCACAAAGAAAGTAAAACGGACAAATATATAGATCAGGAGATTAACTTGCAAGAAATGGGACACAGCCCGGACAAGGGAAAGAAATAACCTGGAAGCTGAAGTCGCCGTGGTTGGAGACATTGTGGGAGCCCTCGCCCTCGGCGAGGAAATCTCCCACGTCCGCGGCGACCGTGGCGCCCGGGGGCGCGCCATGGGGCATGAGCTGCCGCTCGCGGTTGTCCAGGTCGGCGGCGATCTCGGCGAGGTCGACCTCGGTGAAGAAGGGCCCCTGTAGCGCCGCGTTCAGGCAGTGAACCCCGCAGAGCCGCCCCTCCTGCGTCTCGTGGTACAGCATCCCCCGGTTGCTCGTCCTCGGCCTCTTCCCCTCCATCCCCTCCTCTCCTCCCAGAACGCTCCGGCGAATCGGGCTCTGCGCGTCTCTACTCCTTTCTTGGATCTCCTTGCCTTGGCTTTATAGGAGGATGGAGGCTGCCTAACCCAGGAAGACCCAGTGCGAGGAGACGGGTGGGGTTTTTGGGGGAGGGGCATTGATTGAGTGAAATGAATGAGGGGGCACTCAGCGGAGCCGGAGTGGAGCTCCTCGCGTGGTGCCAACGGCGAGGCGCTTCTTGCCATTTTTGGCCGGAGGTGGCGGCGGGCGGGTTTCATGTTCACCTTCGTTCCTCATTTGGCTTGCTGGCGAACCGCAAAGGGGCGGGGATAACGACTAGAGTGTGGAGATTTTGGATAATTGTATATAGCACCCTATTCTTGGAAATATTTCACTGGATCGTAAAAAGTATTATCTCTTAGTAATTGACACCCGGTAGCTTTATAGCCATTACAGTTAACTCCAACATAGTCAGAACCATCCTCTTTTTGTAGGAAAGAACCATCCGTTTAACCATCCAAATCAGCACATTCCTGTCAAATGCAACATGTCAGCACACTGCACACTGTGTAAGCAACAAGCCAGCTTGATTGGGACATGCGTCTCAACGGATGACACGTTAAGTGCTGAAGTGATCCATTAGATGTGTTGGACGGCTAAATTGGTGATTTAGACCCTTTTGAGGTTGGTTGCAACTACTACAAATCTGTTTACCATACAAAAATGCATTTTGGCGCTAGGTTAGACTTTGCCAAATACAGTGTGCAATTATCCCACAGAGTTTTAGTCCAAGTTTAATTTGGGATTCCGTGTTAATTAAAATGTGTCAGACAGATAGGTTCTCTCTCTTTTTATATGGTATTGAAATTGTTCAACAGTTTTGTTGGTTACTAGCGGCCGGCGCACGTGCAAACGAGCAACAAGCATTAAAAGCGCACCCGCGCAAGACAAGCGTTAAAAGCACACCTACGCTCTGCCGCTTCGATCTAAGGGCAACAAGCATTGGCGCAAAATCGAACGACAGCGAAGCAACCGAGCGTAGGCACGCAAACCCAAAATAAAATCAGACGACCAGAGAAGCAAAACGCGTTGGATCCAATGGGAAAGGAAGATCATGGCGACGCGGGCTGCCTCTCCTCACCCCAAAACTCCCTCCCTTTACCCTATAAGGATTGTTGTATTATTATCTTATATTTAATAGTTGCCTTCTAATAATATATTCTATGTCACGCTTTCGACATGAAATCTTGGCAACACATTTTTCACAATTGAGTTCAATCTTGGCGAGAACTCTTTTGCTATGGTTGACACTCTTGTGACTTTTGTATCCTCGGTATTGAGTGTTGAACCGTGGGTATGCTACGCTAGCACAAAATGAAAAAAATCTATCACGTAAACAAGGAACCTTCACTAGCAATAGATCACGGGATTACTACTAGATGCGTAGACTCATAGTGGAAGTAAGGTCGATGTAGCGTGTTGGTGCGGTGGCAGTCGTACAAGCCGCATGTCTCCTCCTCCTGCTCCTTGTGATCATCACGAGTTGCGGATCGTTCTAGTACTGATGCTTCGCATCAACACCTCCAAGGTATCCACGCATACGGGGCAGGGACACCACGCGCTGGAGTGCTAGCGTCGACAGCGTGGTATTGGATGAGGAAGGTGTGACTGCTAGGGTTTCGGGAATTCCGAAAATCAGTTTAACCCTATGCCAATGCCCCTCTATATATAGGCATTCATGATGGGTCTCGAACTTTGAGGCCCATTAGGAACTCGTCGCCCATAATAGTTCAAATCACTATCCAAATTAAATCCTAGCCCTTTAAGCGTGCGACCCTATAGGTTCACGTACACTTGGACATGGCACGAGTACTCCTACTCGTCCACTAATCGGTAGCGGGCCCTAGCAAGACATGCCGGCTCCCAAGTATACGTAAAGATCATATCAGACGAACCTCAACAAAACTTATATGCATTTCCTTTTGCCTCACGATATCAGTCAAGCTCAAGGCGAGTATGTGCCATCCTTGTTGGCTAGTTTGGCCACTCTTTCTCGATCACGTGACTCAAATTCTTTGACTACAATTAACTCTTTAACCGCGATTAGCATGGCCATGTATTTCTAGAATCCAATCACTCGAGAGGCCTAGAGATATCTCTCCTTTGCATGGAGGGGCAAATCCTATCTTGATCGACCATGTCTCGTTGCATGCATCATGACAAAAATTCAAAAGTTACCTTTATAACTACCCAGTTATGGAGTAGTGTTTGGCAACCCCTAAGTGAGACATTACACATCTCGAGTATGTGCGGCGACCTCAAGTCTAAGGACATAGCATACGCATTGTAAATAAGACCAACCGATGATATGTAAGAAAACAACGTTCTCGCAGTGTCTCATGGTGGGTCGTTCCAACCCCATGTTCGCTAACATGTGTCCATATTATTGGTTTGATATCTCCATATCCTATGATCCGTGAAACATAGCCATCAACCAATACATATGCTAGTCTATTTATATACGTCCTCATATGTTTTCGACTAGGGAACGTTTAAGAATAATCATCACAGAAATATAGAGTTTCACAATCAATTCACATACTTGATAATAAATATTAATGATATTATTCTAGGAACAAGATAATATATTATCTAATAAATTATGAACATGATAAAATATAATCATCTCTATGATTACCTTTAGGGCATATCTCCAACAGTCTCCCACTTGCACTAGAGTCAATTATTTAAGTATCTAATACTAATAGTTCTTTTGTGCGCCTCATGCTTTGGCTGTGTGAGAGGCTTTGTCAACAGATCAACAACATTTAAATACATGTCAACTTTGCATATTTTTACATCTCCTCTATCCACAATATCACGAATAAGATGAAAGCGCCTGAGTATATGCTTGGAGTTCTAATAAGATCTAGGTTCCTTAGCATGCGTAATGGCTCCATTATTATCACAATAGAGATCTATTGGGCTCGAGGCACTCGGGACCATACCTAACTCAGCAATGAAATTTCATATCCAAACACCTTCCTTCGTAGCTTTAGAAACCACAATGTCCTCGGCCTCTGTCGTAGAATCAGCAACCGTCTCTTGCTTAGAACTTTTCCAGCTCACTACCCCTCCATTCAAAATGAATACAAAATAAGATTGCGAACGATAATCATCTTTACCAGTTTGTAAGCTTGCATCAGTGTAACCATTTACAACGAACTCATCATCACTGCCATAAACTAGGAACGCATCCCTAGTCCTTCTCAAGTACTTAAGAATATTTTTCACAGCCGTCCAGTAACCTGTACTGGGATTAGCTTGGTATCTACTTGTAGCACTTAGAGCATATGATACATCTGGTCGAGTACATATCATGACGTAAATGATAGATCCAATAACTGAAGCATATGGAATACCATTCATACGGTCTCGCTCATCAGTTGTCGAAGGACACTGACTCTTGCTAAGACTTATGCTATGTGATATAGGTAAGAACCTCTTCTTGGCATCCTGCATGTTGAACCGTTTCAACACCTTGTCAATATAAGTACTTTGACTTAATCCAATTAGCCTTTTTTATCTATCTCTATAGATCTTTATCCCTAAGATATATGTTGTCTCTCCTAGGTCCTTCATAGAAAAATTATTTTTCAATGAGGACTTAACGGATTCCAGTATAGGAATGTCATTCTCAATCAATAATATGTCATCCACATATAAGATTAGGATTACAAGTGTGCTCCTGCTAACCTTCATATAAACACAAGGTTCTTCTTTGTTCTTGACAAAACTAAACCTTTTGACCTCCTCATCAAAACGTATATTCTAACTCTGAGATGCTTACTTCAACCCATAAATAGATTTCTAAAGTTTGCACACTTTACTGGCATTCTTTGGATCGATAAAACCCTTAGGTTGTGTCATGTACACATCCTCACTTAGGTTTCTATTAAGGAAAGCCGTTTTGACATCTATTTACCATATCTCATAATCAAAATATACAGTAATAGCTAGAATGATCTGTACAGATTTAAGCATCACTACCGACGAGAAAGCCTCATCGTAGTCAACTCCTTGAACTTGTTGAAACTCTTTCGCGACTAGTCGAGCTTTATGAATGTGAACATTTCCATCCATGTTAATATTTTTCTTATAGACCCATTTGTACTCAATAGTTTTAACACCATCAGGCGGATTGACTAGGTTCCAAACTTGATTGTCTCCCATGGAGTCTATCTCGGATTTCATAGTTCCAAGCCATTTCTTAGAGTCTAAGCCCATCATCGCTTCTTTATAAGTCACAGGCTCATCGTTGTCCAACAACAATATGTCATGCGAATAGCGAGCAAGTACTTTGTGCGTCCTATCTGACCTTCGAGATTTGGTATTTCCCTGACCAGGGTATCTTCGATTGCGGGTTCCCCAACCATATTTTCCCTTACCAGGGCATCTGCGACCAGGTCCTCCCCAAGTGGAGTTTCTCGAACCTCTTCGAGTTGCACGGTTCTCTCACTTGCCCTTTTCGAGAGAAACTCTTTCTCTAGAAAGACACCGTTTAAGGCAACAAATATTTTACACTCTTCTCGGTTGTAGAAGTAATATCTTTTGGTTTCTGTAAGATATCCTATAAAGAAGTATTTATCTGACTTGGATATGAGTTTATCAGACGTCAAACGTTTAATATAGACACCACGTCCCTAAATCTTTAGAAAAGACAAACTAGGACTCTTCCTAGTCCACATCTCATATGATGTCTTATCCACTGATTTAGATGGTACCCTATTTAAAGTAAAAGCGGCAGTTTCTAGAGCATAACTCCAAAAAGACAATGTCGGATCCGATTGGCTCATCATCAACCGAACTATGTCCAACAAGGTTCGATTACGCTGCTCAGACACTCCATTCCACTATGGAGTGCCCGGTGGTGTAAGCTGTGGGATAATTCCATATTGCTTCAAATGATCACCAAATTCATGGCTCAAATATTCACCTCCACGATCAGATCATAAAAATTTGATTGTCTTGCCAAGTTGATTCTGTACCTCAATCTGGAACTCCTTGAACTTTTCAAAGAATTCCGACTTGTGCCTCATTAAGTAGATATATTCATATGTACTAAAGTCATTGGTGAAAGTAATGAAGTACTGAAAACCACCTCTAGCTGTTGTGCTCATTAGTCCACACGCATCTGTATGTACAAGTGCGAGCAAGTCAGACGCCCTCTCAGTTCATCCAATGAAAGGCGCCTTGGTCATCTTTTCAAGCAAACAAGATTCGCACGTTTCAAATGATTCCAAATCAAATGAGTTTAGAAGTCCATCATCATGGAGCTTCTTCATACGTTTCTCACTTATGTGACCCAAACGACAATGCCAAATGAAAGTGGAATTCATATCATTAGGCCGAAGCCTCTTCGCATTAATGTTATAGGTAGGTGCATCATCAAGATTTAAAATAAACAACCCATCCATAACAGGAGCATAGCTATAAAATATTTTATTAAAAAATATAAAATAACCATTGTTCTCAATAATGAATTTATAACCCTCTGCCAACAAACATGAGGCAGAGATAATATTTCTACTTATGGTTGGAACACAATAACAATTATTTAATTCCATAATAAATCATAAAGGCAAATGTAATGGTAATGTCCCGATGGCTAATACAGCAACCCTTGCTTTATTCCCGACGTGAAGATCCACCTCGCCTCTTGCAACGCTCCTACTCCTTGTTAGACTATGTATCCAATTGCAAATATAAGCAACCAATATGGTATTAAATACCTAAGAGTTAACAGAAGAATCAGCAAGAAAAATATCTATAACATTATACCTAAAGTGGAAGGCTTAGTCTCACCATTCTTTTTCAAATCATCCAGGTATTTCTTGCAATTCCTCTTCCAATGGCCTCGCTCTTTGTAGTAAAAGCATTGATTCTCTGGAGTCGAGCCGGACTTAGTCTTGGACTTAGGCTTATTAGTATGGATCTCATCTATAGTTTTAGCCTTGCCTTTTCCTTTGACCCAAGTCTTAGCCTTCTTCTTGAAGCTTATACTCTTTTGCACCATTATCACATGACTGTTGCTTTTCTTAACGCTGTCCTCTACAGTCTTGAGCATCATATGTAGAGCGGTGAGATTCTTGTCTAAGCCATTCATATGGAAGTTCAGAATGAATTGCCCATAACTTGTAGGAAGCGAAGCAAGAATCAAGTCAGTAGCCAACTCTTGGCTAAGGGGAAAACCAAGTTTTTCCAAGCTCTGTGTGTAACCAACCATCTTGATCACATGAGGGCTTACTGGACTACCATCGGCTATCTTACACCCAAATAATTTATTCAAGATCTCATATCTCTCATTTCTTGCTTGTGTCTCCAACATGACTTCGAGCGCTATGATCATATCGTAGGGCTCTATGTTTTTAAACTGCTTCTGAAGGTCTGAATTCATGGCAACAAGCATGAGACAGCTAACATCAAGGGACTCATCACATGCCTTTTTATAGGCGTTTTTAAGAGTAGCAATAGCATTTTCAGCAAGCACTTCTGGAATTGGTTCCTCTAGAATATGTTCCTTTTTATTTTGCCTAAGAACAATTCTTAGGTTGCGGGACCAATCCACAAAATTTATTCCATTCAGTTTTTCTTTATCAAGTATTGAACGTAAAGCAAAACTGGAGGTGGGTACAACAATTGGTGCCATAATCTACAACATAAAATATGCAAAACTAAGACATATGTTCAAGAAAAGTAACTTCTATTAAACAATTTAATAAGGACACTCCCACTAAGTACCATATATCTCTTATGACATTTAGTGATTCAAGACCCATAATCCATTTATCTACTAGTGAGCTTTGGCATCACTGCTAGAAAATTAGTAAATTTGGTAAGCAACCCTTTGCTAATCATATCTCTATATAACTCTTGTTGTTGGGCAGCATCTCTATGCTCAAGACCCAACCCTATGCCCCAAGGTCCATAATCATATGATTACCTTATCAAGTTAAACTAATACTATGCATGTAAGTGTCTGACACAAACCCATCTAGTCAAGGAAAATTAATGTCACTCTATTTTAGTAAGACCTACCATTAAAATACATAACTTTGGATGGTGCAGCTAATTTGGGAGAGCATCAATTCAGCTTAATATTATGTGAGGAAATTTTATTTCTATCATGTTAAAAGCATTCGGAGCAATTAAATAACTTGCATAGAAATAAATGAACAGAAATGTAAAGGCATTCACAGACAATCACATTGTATCGTGATATAGTATGGCCCTTCCACATAGTGATCTCTATCGTTGTGCTTCCTATTCGCCATGTGATGAGGACATCAAACCTAAGGATGCAACCACTACTTCGACGTGCTGCACTGCATCCTCTACTGCAACCCCATCTTCGCCGATCGAACTTTCGGCTAATGCACTGCCATATTCACCGATTGGACCGCGCTACGTCTACGCATACGAGCCGAGCTATGTTTACATGCCTTGGTGTTGCGTCACCAATTATTGGCCCACGGGCTATGTAATGTATGGGCTGATTTGGCCTATATGGCCCATATGGCCCATGTGGGCGTTAACCTAGGTTACCGGTATCGTTCATGTGGCATTGTTCACGTGTGAACAGTACCATGACGCCGCCGCCTCCCTCCTTCGTGATAGTGGCCGTCATCCCCTTTGGTTGCGGGGTTTGTTGATTAAAGTTTAGCTTTGCTACTTTATACTTTGTTCTCTTGGTGGCGAGATCAACATCGATATTTTTCTTTGAACCCCACCTATCAATACATTCACTTTCTATTTGCAATTTGATTGCTTATTTACCTTGTTCTTGCGTGCTTCTTGGTGTATGCGAGAATCGATCTTCGTGATCAGTCAACAGTATTCGTGCACGGTTGATAACGACTTGTCGAGCAGTTCAGCGATTGCGTGGTTTCGAGCCTTGCGTGTTCGTAGCCAGGATCGTGAGAGTTGAGCGACGCCTACCGAACTTATCGTTCTCATCGAAAGATCGGACCAACAATCGGACCTTCGGGTTTATCAAGTGGTATCAGAGCTACAGTTCATCGGTGAGAATGTTTTTTCCTACAGTCCAAATAGCGAAAAAAAATAATATATGATGAGGGCATCCTTACGACACCTTCTCCTCCACCTAATGCTCAAGATATACGCATCGAGTTACCGACTGGGCCAATTACAAGAGCACGTGCCAAGAAACTACAATCTCAGGTGAACTTGCTCCTTAATGAATATGTCATTGATTTTAATGAGAATTTTGTACTACCTAAAAATAGTGTTTTACTTGTGCTCAGGTTTGAAGATTCAGCGATGGACGGAGATCAAGGATATGCGGTCGTCATCCAAGGAAGACTGTCAAATGAGGAGGTCAAGGCGCTGATCTATGACCCATTCGGCCAAGAAGGAGAGGGCCAATGTCCGTACGACCAAGCGAGAGATCAAGGCCCAAGCGGTCATGCACAAAGCCCATGTGGAGGAACCAGGAAGGAAGCCCAATTCTTGGCGTGAGCGATGCGAGCCCATGAACAAGATGCCGTGCGTGAACAGTGCGAGCCCATGAACGATGTCGCGACATGAACGATTGCACGTGTGAAGAAGAGCATGCATAAATAGTCCATATGGAAAATTAGTACTAAATAGTTCTTAGCCCAAGACTATATATTGAGGGGTAGACCTCCATTGTAAAGCGCAACGTTTATGCATAAGAATTGAAACATAGCTATTGCTTGTTCTTTCTAAACGAGTTCATGCGAGGACTCGAGAGAGAATTAGGCGATCCATTGTTCATTCTGCATTTTAAGGTCAAGTTTGCTTTTCCGGGAATTGAGGGCTTGGCGATCTCCGCCGTGGTCTAGCGGCGATCATCCTAGTGCGTGTTGGCGAATATCCATAGAGCTACAAGTCCGTGCATTGGCGCGTGGTGTACGATTGAGCGGTGTTCGTCGTCAGCGCTATTTATCCACGGTTCTACTCGAGAAGATCGGGCCACCCAGATCATCGTGGTATCGATTCTAGGCCACTCGGTAGAATCTCTTTACCCATAATTTAGTAGATTATTTTTCTGTCCTATACACCAAAAACCACAAAAAAATATATATATCGTCTTTCGCTGTAGTTTAATTCATTATTTTTAGTGCGTTTTGTTAGGTCTTAATCCACTCGTTCATCGTGCTTAGTTGCTGGTCGTGTTCCGTTCGCCTCTCTTTTGTTTTCCCTTCGACAAATATTTATGCTCATACTTGTTTCCTGTTTTTGTGCAACTATAGTATTTCAAATGCTTTTACATTTGTAATCGTTAAATCGATTAAACTTGTAAAATGCATAACTAATTCAATTTTTATCCAAATTGCATAAAACCAGTCTTTGTTAATTTTCATTTTAAATGTTCTATTTATTAAAATTAGTTTCAACCTCGTCTCAGTATCAAAATCTGTTAAATGATTAATTGATGCTTTATGCATTTTCCAAAATTAGAAAATTCATATCTTTCTCAATAATTGTCCAAATCCAATAATCCAATTCAGTAAAATTTCATTTTTAATATACTAATTCTTAGGATAGGTTTTAGATACTATGTTTGTTCATGAAAATTTGTTGGATAATTAACTAGTGACTTGTTGTGTTTTTAGCTTAGAAAATTCATAGGAAATTGCTAATAACTTAAAATGATTTGTTCCTGTTTTTAAAATTTTGTTATTTCATGCTTAGGCTGTCGTGTGAGTTTTGGCTTGTTTTGATGTTGTTGAATGTTTGAGTTTTGTCGGTGTTATTCGCTCTTATTTGTTGTTATGTTCGATCGTTAGGCTTCGATATTTGCGGCAACCCCGAGGACGATCCTCCGCACCATATCGAGCAAAAAACAACCGTGCAAAGCGGTTTGATCATGTTTAATCCAGTATTTTAAAGATTAATATTTTGTTTAAATTGTATGTATGCATTGCTTATTTGTGTTAAATTGATTAGTTAAATCGTAGTGCATATCCTGTAGCCAAAATATTGATCTCTACTACCGAGCCTAGGTTATTTGTTGTGATTAGAGGTCATTGGATGATCTCTTGTCACTTAGTAGATCCGGTCAACTTGCTTAGACATGCTTAGCTATCGGTGAATGGCGGTTATCGACTTTAGTCGGTAACCTTGATCACACAAAATTTACTACAACTTTATGTTTCAAAGATTTTGCTATGCTTACTTGCAAAACTAAAACCAAAACAAAAATGATTTAGACGCGCACAATGGTAAGAATGGTGTGATCTTTTGGGTGTGATCGAAAGGTGCCCGGTCAATTAAGGACCGAACATCTTGTGAGTTTTTGTTATCCAGCATTTCGGGCGTGCTAACCACACTAGAGGGTATGGGACCTCTCTTGACCTAGTACTTTGGCGTGTATTGGTCCCGGTCGCAGGAGGTCGCAGGAGGGACGGAGGTGGGAGCATGGTAGTTGTCCAAAAGCTTTATCCTCGAGTGGGTAGTTGTCTTTTCGGCTTTACCATGTAAGCGTATGGTGTTTCTACCCATCTGAGCGACTCGGGGTTGATACACAATATTGGAAAGCAGCCTCGTAGGACTTAGCGTGCTAAGCATACCTTAAGTGTGCTTTGGCTTAAAGGCGATGCGAGGTGTGGGCACATGGTACACCGCAGAGGTTAAAAACTATTCGAATAGCCTCGCCCTAGGTGATGGACACGCTGGGTAAGCTTATCGAGAGTTAGACTACAACATTTAAATTAAAACTTGATGGGTGGTACGAATCGGGATTCGTGCTATTGTTGTGGTGACTATTGGGATAGTCACTTCTAGGTTGTTTATCTTTCGCTTTTGTTATTACTATCCTTCTGTTATTTCAATCTTAAAATGAATTGCAAACTTGCCTTTAAAACTCAGATTATATTATTGCAAATGAAAGTTGGCTTTATGCAAATGAAACATATGGTTACCACTAAACAAGCTCGCATGTAGCATACGAGCAGTCCGCTAGTTCACACGTCGGTCTTGCGGGTACAAAGACAATCTTTGTACTCGTGTGCTTTGCTTAATGTTTTGTTGCAGAGGAAGAAGGTGAGCCTCGGGGCCTCACTTCGTGGAGTCAGGTCGCCGTCAGGTGACGACTAGGCTTGGCGGTCCGGTCGGATGCCTTGTGGGTTGAAGGCACACCGATTGGCTTTGTTTATAGCCATCTTATGGCACTTTTGCTTCATTGTCGCTCGTTATTTGTGTATCTCGTGGCACTGTCGGCCTATGTCGTAATATTGTTACTATTTGTTTATCTTCTGTTTGTAGTGTAATGTTTGGACTCTATGTTTTGAATGGAGTTGATGTCTAATTTGTAACGAGGTGCGATATCTTGCTTTCGGGAAGTATACATATCTCGAGGATCGCTTTATTTGATTTGTGATGCTAGGACCAGGTGGTTGGTTGAGCATTACAAGCCAAATAAACTGGGGTCCTCACAAATTCTTAGGTTGCGGGACCAATCCACAAAATTTATTCCATTCAGTTTTTCTTTATCAAGTATTGAACGTAAAGCAAAACTGGAGGTGGGTACAACAATTGGTGCCATAATCTACAACATAAAATATGCAAAACTAAGACATATGTTCAAGAAAAGTAACTTCTATTAAACAATTTAATAAGGACACTCCCACTAAGTACCATATATCTCTTATGACATTTAGTGATTCAAGACCCATAATCCATTTATCTACTAGTGAGCTTTGGCATCACTGCTAGAAAATTAGTAAATTTGGTAAGCAACCCTTTGCTAATCATATCTCTATATAACTCTTGTTGTTGGGCAGCATCTCTATGCTCCGGCACCCAACCCTATGCCCCAAGGTCCATAACTGTTATGATTACCTTATCAAGTTAAACTAATACTATGCATGTAAGTGTCTGACACAAACCCATCTAGTCAAGGAAAATTAATGTCACTCTATTTTAGTAAGACCTACCATTAAAATACATAACTTTGGATGGTGCAGCTAATTTGGGAGAGCATCAATTCAGCTTAATATTATGTGAGGAAATTTTATTTCTATCATGTTAAAAGCATTCGGAGCAATTAAATAACTTGCATAGAAATAAATGAACAGAAATGTAAAGGCATTCACAGACAATCACATTGTATTGTGATATAGTATGGCCCTTCCACATAGTGATCTCTATCGTTGTGCTTCCTATTCGCCATGTGATGAGGACATCAAACCTAAGGATGCAACCACTACTTCGACGTGCTGCACTGCATCCTCTACTGCAACCCCATCTTCGCCGATCGAACTTTCGGCTAATGCACTGCCATATTCACCGATTGGACCGCGCTACGTCTACGCATACGAGCCGAGCTATGTTTACATGCCTTGGTGTTGCGTCACCAATTATTGGCCCACGGGCTATGTAATGTATGGGCTGATTTGGCCTATATGGCCCATATGGCCCATGTGGGCGTTAACCTAGGGTTACCGGTACTGTTCATGTGGCATTGTTCACGTGTGAACAGTACCCGCGGCCGCCGCCCCTCCCTCCTTCGTATAGTGGCCGTCATCCCCTTTGGTTGCGGGGGGTTTGTTGATTAAAGTTTAGCTTTGCTACTTTATACTTTGTTCTCTTGGTCGGCGAGATCAACATCGATATTTTTCTTCGGAACCCCACCTATCAATACATTCACTTTCTATTTGCAATTTCAGATTGCTTATTTACCTTGTTCTTGCGTGCTTCTTCGGTGTATGCAGGAATCGATCTTCGTGATCAGGTCAACCAGGTATTCGTGCACGGTTGATAACGACTTGTCGAGCAGTTCAGCGATTGCGTGGTTTCGAGCCTTGCGTGTTCGTAGCCAGGATCGTGAGAGTTGAGCGACGCCTACCGAACTTATCGTTCTCATCGAAAGATCGGACCAACAATCGGACCTTCGGGTTTATCAAGTGGTATCAGAGCTACAGTTCATCGGTGAGAATGTTTTTTCCTACAGTCCAAATAGCGAAAAAAAATAATATATGATGAGGGCATCCTTACGACACCTTCTCCTCCACCTAATGCTCAAGATATACGCATCGAGTTACCGACTGGGCCAATTACAAGAGCACGTGCCAAGAAACTACAATCTCAGGTGAACTTGCTCCTTAATGAATATGTCATTGATTTTAATGAGAATTTTGTACTACCTAAAAATAGTGTTTTACTTGTGCTCAGTTTGAAGATTTCGATGGACGGAGATCAAGGATATGCGGTCGTCATCCAAGGAAGCGTCAAATGAGGAGGTCAAGGCGCTGATCTATGACCCATTCGGCCAAGAAGGAGAGGGCCAATGTCCGTACGACCAAGCGAGAGATCAAGGCCCAAGCGGTCATGCACAAAGCCCATGTGGAGGAACCAGGAAGGAAGCCCAATTCTTGGCGTGAGCGATGCGAGCCCATGAACGATGCCGTGCGTGAGCGATGCGAGCCCATGAGCGATTGTCGCACATGAACAGTGCCACGTGTGAACAGTAGCATGCATAAATAGTCCATATGGAAAATTAGTACTAAATAGTTCTTAGCCCAAGACTATATATTGAGGGGTAGACCTCCATTGTAAAGCAGACCAGTTTATGCATAAGAATTGAAACATAGCTATTGCTTGTTCTTTCTAAACCAGAGTTCATGCGAGGACTACTGAGAGAGAATTAGGCGATCCATTGTTCATTCTGCATTTTAAGGTCAAGTTTGCTTTTCCGCTGGGAATTGAGGGCTTGGCGATCTCCGCTCGTGGTCTAGCGGCGATCATCCTAGTGCGTGTTGGCGAATATCCATAGAGCTACAAGTCCGTGCATTGGCGCGTGGTGTACAGTTGAGCGGTGTTCGTCGTCAAGCGCTATTTATCCACGGTTCTACTCGAGAAGATCGGGCCACCCCGTATCATCGTGGTATCAGATTCTAGGCCACTCGGTAGAATCTCTTTACCCATAATTTAGTAGATTATTTTTCTGTCCTATACACCGAAAAAACCACAAAAAAATATATATATCGTCTTTCGCTGTAGTTTAATTCATTATTTTTAGTGCGTTTTGTTAGGTCTTAATCCACTCGTTCATCGTGCTTAGTTGCTGGTCGTGTTCCGTTCGCGTCTCTTTTTGTTTTCCCCTTCCACAAATATTTATGCTCATACTTGTTTCCTGTTTTTGTGCAACTAAACATCGCTTATATCAGTAGATTGTACATTGTTTTCTTCTTGAACCCATCGGTCCGTTCGCGAACCTTTCGTACCTATTGAGACTAGCTTATTGTTGTGCTCGAGGGACTGCTCATAGGATTTTTGGGACGCAAGTCCCCTGCACATGTACTGTTCACATCAGTGCACTGTTCTTGTGAGGGTACTGTTCACGTTCGAACACTGTTCATCACTGTTCACGTTCGGTGGTGTGCGCTTGGCCGTGAGTTCCACAAGCAAAAACAGCAAGGTGCTGCCGTGAGTTCACAAAATCAAATCAACTTTGCTTGGCCGTGAGTTCCCACAAGCAATCAGCAAGGCTGATTAGTGGTTGGTCGTGACTAGTAGTCGGCCGTGAGACACAAAAAAAAAGACACATTACGGCTCCCGCTGGTTCTCTTTTGCTTGGCCGTGAGAAACAAAGTTGGCCGTGAAAGTAAGGAAAAACAGAGAGCAAAACAGTCCTCTGTCGTCAGCCGTGAGAAAAAAACAGAGTGCAAAAAAAAAAAAAAGAACGAAGACATAAGTTTCGGTCAGTGTTAAATTCTCTTGTTAGAGTTTTAATATATTTGTACCCGTTATTGTTCGTGTACCATAATTTTGAGCAATTTTGTGCCCTCATATACAACTTTTGAGCACTAGCTAGCGTCTATCCTTGAACTGTTGCAATACGAGCGTTTGCCTCTATACAAAATTGTTCTTTTATCGCTCATTCCTTTGATTGCAATAGTCCCATTATCATTGTGCGTGTGTTGCTGTCTATTCCTCACTTATATTTATCGATCAGCAATTAGGCATTGTGAGTCTCGTTTGGATTGCTACCTAACTCGACAATCTTTAAATTCTGAATTGTTAGGATTCCTCACCTAGCTCCACCTAAAACATCCGTGTTATGTATTGACTGTCGTTCTTGGTATTCGCTCGCACAATCTGGGTTGGTCGTTCGTTGCTACGAGCGTAAGTTTTTGCTACTCTTAATTTACTTCGGAACGGTGCAACTTGCTTTGTTTCAGAACAGTAGTTGAGATATTTTCACTTATTTTCCACATATATTGTCACTTGGTATTTTTGCTACTGTAACTATGCCAGGAAGTGAGCAGGACAAGGTTCTAGACGATAACCTTAGTGATCCAATCACAACAATGCACTACCATACACTTCGTGCCACGCTCCGAGACGAGTTCCGGGCTGAGGTCAACCAGGTGCGCGGTGACCTTAGGCATGTCCAAAACAACTTGGACGGTCTGGGGTCAGATTTCCAAAAGTTGTCCGTGACTGTTGACGACAAGCACAAGGTACTGCTCGATGCTATTGCCAATCTCACCGCTTCGATTGTAACATCCCAAGGTGTTGTTACCAAAATAAAATAAATAAAGATATTGGATTTTCTGAATTTTAAAGAGTTTGATTGTTTTATTTGAATTTCTAAAGTTTTAAAAGTCAAAATTTAAAATTTACTTGAAGTTCTTGAAGTTTTAGTTGGTTTGACCTGAAAAACAAAAACTTATTTAATTTCTAGAATTTTCTGAGTTTTTAAAAGCTTTTTCCTAAATATTTCAAAGCCAAAATAATTTATTTGCAAAAACTATAGCCAACTTTAAGTTGGAACTATTTTATTTAAGTCCAAAATAACTCAGGAAATTTCTGTGAATTTTCTCAGAATTTTTGGATTTAAATTGCTACTTTCTAAAGCCTAAATGAATTTCTGGATTAAATCAATTGTAAAATCATTTAAAATTCCCAAAACCCCTTCTGGGCCGAATCTCTAGTCGGCCCATTCCTCTTCGCGTGCGCACGGCCCAGCGAGCCCGCTCCTCCCACGTGCTCACCCCCTCTCTCCCTCATCGCCCGATTCCCATCGGACGACCACCACCGCCCCACGCCACCCTACCTCCCCGCACCGTTAGATGCAAATCCAACGGCGCGCAGCCCTTCTCCCTCCCCGCGTTCTTCTCCGCGCAGCCGCCTCGCTCCGCCGCCCTTCCCCACATGGTCGCACGCATCTAATCCCCCGCATCACGCCGCCCTTCCTCCCACCTGTTGCCCCTTCCTCCGCGCGCGAGATCACCGGGATTTCGCCTAACTGCCGCCGTGATCTCCGCCGCCGATCTCCCGCCGCCGACCACCTCCGGCCCCTATAAAGGGCGCACCAAGATCGCCTCTTCGCACTAAACCCAGCGCCGCCACCCACTCCTCCTCTCTCGCTCCCACCTCGCCGGAATCAGCACTTCTTCGCCGACGGCCGCCACTCCTTTCACCGCCGATTGCGCCGCCGTCACCGCCGCCACCATCCGCTTCGCCACGCCTTCGCGCACCCGGTGCTCTCCTCCGTTTCGCCGAAGCTCCACCGGAACACCGCGCCACCACTTCACCGAACCACGCCGCCGCTTAACCTCATCGCCGGTGATCTTTCCGTCGCGCATTCGTGCAACCACGGTGAGCATCAACATCCCGTCACCTCCTCCTTCTTTTGATACCATTCACTCTCGCCGGAGCGCCGCCAAACGCCGGCGAGCTCGTGCCCGAGCCGCCGCCGGCCGTTGCTTGCGTGGCACCGCCACGTGGCTGCCACGCAACGCCACCCCACCGCCGCGTCAGCGCCACATCCGCCCCTAGTTCGCGTCACTACCCACGTGGCTAACACGTGCGCATGCGTGTGCCACCCAGCCCCAGACCCCGAGCCAAAGGTCCCATGGACTTGGTCCATGAGGACCGTGTCTATGACACGTGAGACCCACGTGTCGGAATTATTTTAATTCCTTTAAAATTCCGAAAACCCCTCGCTGACGTCATCTTGCGCAATAATTAGGATTTCCTTTAGGAAAATAATTCAAGAAAATCAATAAAATCTGATTTTAGGGTTTATTTAGATTTAGAACTTCCCGAGGTTCGTTCTCCCTCATACGAACTCCGATTTTGTCGATTCAAATTCCTAAATTCTTATAAAATCAAGATCTAGCCATCTAAACCAAAATTATTTAATTTTGAGTTCATTTGATCAATAATTCCTTTAAACCCTAATTTATTATTTCATGTAAATTCAAACTTAGGAAATTCATATCTTTTGAATCCCAGCTCCGATTTAGTCCATTCAAATTTGTAAATTCATATAAAATTATTATCTACCTAACTAAACCAAAATATTTCTATTTGTAGTTAATTTGATCTACCTTTTTGAATTTATTTGAATTTGAGTTGAATTGGTCGTATTTTCACGATTAGATTTCGACGACTTCGGAGAGTCAGATTTCGACGCTGTTGGAAGAGCTTATAAGAAGATTGATTTTGACTGTATGATCATCGTGATTGTACACCTGGATAAAGTACTTGTGAGTACTAGGTGACCTGTTAAGGAAAACAACGTCACCTTAGCACTAGTTGATCTGTTAAGAAAAACAACATCACCACAAGCAAGGCAAGTTATACCCTTGATCATATCAATCCTATTATTTTAAATTATTTATATTCTATTTTAAATTATTACTGCATGCTTATTTATATCAGTAATTTAAATTCCTGCTTTAAATATATAGATATGCCTAAACTCCCTTGGTATGGCCAACTTTGATAATTGAAGCAAACATATTGTCGCCATAGATAAAACCTAGTTGATACGATAGTATGAACTAGAACATTTTGAGAAAAATCATACTTAGACATGCTTATAGACCAAACATGTTTCTTTTGGGAATTTCAGCCAGAAATCGATTGTGTTTAGATGGTATCCATGGCATCGGTATGTTATGAAAGTTTATGACTTTGAAAAATAAAATAAATGAAAATAGTTTGGACTTGGGCATAATGGATGTTCGGTGGGTGCATGTTTATGCACGGGCTCAATCGGGTATGGTTGAGGCCCTTGGGTTTTGTTGGAAAGTTGCCCAAGTCAGTTAAGGACCGGTCTTCGAGTGTATGATGCTAAGCCATACCGTACCACCACATATCCCAAGTATGGGTCGGGACCTGGCTAAATAATTTGCAATGTTCCACCGTGGTCGTTCCCTACAGATGCAATGGGTAGTCATGTTACGACTTATGTTAGTCCCACCTAGCACAAGAGGGGGCCGAATCCGGAGGTCTTTATTCCAAAGGGGGTGGTGAAACCTTAGCGAGGGGTAACTACGGTGGAATAACGCTTTGTAAAGGCCTTGGCACGTGCTCTAGACTGCTTACCAAAGGTAGTGAGCGGTGGCATAGATATATGCCGGACAAACTAGAGAAGTCTTGTCATGTGGGTAAAGTTGTACAACCTCTGCAGAGTGTAAAACTATTCGAATAGCCGTGTCCGCGGTCATGGACATGCTAGCAGAACTGCTCAAAGTTAAACCTTGATTTTGTTTGAAAATGAATTCTTCAAAGCTGGTTTATCGGATGGGAATTGGGCAGGAGCCATGTGATAGGAGGGTATCCTTCACCATTCATGTGTGAATGTTATCTGACTATAAAATTGAGAATTTTATAAATTTTAGTTATAAAATAACTGCTTTGGAACTTAGTACAAGTATTTAAAGAAAATGCTGCTTTATGCAAATGACCTTATAAGCCATCCTTTGTTACATCCATATATGCATGTCATTCTGTTACTTGACGGGTGTAACTTGCGAGCACGGAAGTTGTGCTCATACTTGCTTTATGCAAATACAATTTCAGAGGAGAAGAACTTTGCTACCAGTGTGGATCTCGACGACTAGGCCGCTTCCCCAGTCGATTGCCTGTGGCAGATTGCTAGACCCTACTACTTCTTCGTCTTCCGCTGTATTCTTTATTGCTGGCTTGTAAGCCTCTTCTGTATTAAACTCTGCTGATTATTAATAAAATTGTGATATGATTTTGTTACCATATTTGTTTACTGTGTGAACTAGCTACTGATTATGGGCCTAGTTCAGAGATGCACAGAGGATCTGGGCTGTTAATCCTGGGTTCTGACATCGATGCAGCAGGGTACACGTGGCGATGCGGGTAGTGTACACCTCCCGTACGAGCCGCGCGACGAGACAGATGCAGAGGCTGCCGCTAGACGGCGGCGCGAGCCTGAACTACGCCAGCGACAACTCGACGAACAGGTGCGTGTATGCGAGGCGGCACAACAGCGTCGTGTTGTTGTTGAGGTCGCGGTGCGTCCACATGCATAAGGGCGCGATTGTGTCAATGGCGCTGGAGGAGGCGACGCCCATCCAGGCGCCAACGATGGCGCCTATGGAGGCGTGCATGACAACGCCTATGGGGGTGCCTACTATGGCGCCCATGTAGGAGGCCGTGGCAACCACCACACTGACGATGACGGCGACGAGTTCGTGTTCGACAACTCTTTGCCGCGCCGTGAACATAATCAATATGCCCGCAATCGTTGGCACGATGAGGACACCGATGATCTGGTTGCAAAGCCCAAGTTCACGATGCCGTCCTTTGAAGGTACTACAGAGGTAGAGATTTATCTTGCATGCGAGCTGAAAGTTGATAAGCTGTTCCGCATGAACCGCTATTCTGATCAGCGCAAGTTGGATCTTGTCGTTGCTGCTTTGGATGGATATGCTGCTACATGGTGGAAGCGCTGTGTGCAACAACGTATGGAGCGACACGAGCCACGTGTTGTTACATGGGATGAGCTGAAGCGACAGATGCGCGCACGCTTTGTACCTACACATTACAAGCGCTCGTTGCATAAGAAGCTGATTGGGTTGCGACAGGGTTTGAAATCAGTTGATGAGTATTATAAAGAGATGGAGCAGATTATCATCCATGCTGATGTGCGTGAGAATAAGGAACAAGCAATGGCTCGCTTTCTTGCTAGGATGAATTATGCTATTCGGCGGATCGTTACTCATCATCAATACAACAACATGGTCGAGTTGATGCATCAGACACGTGAGGCTGAGAAACAAGTAATTGAAGATGCTAAGTATGCTGCACGGTAATGTTATTCAGCGAGCTCAGCACCTTCGTACAACACAGGACAGCCAGGCAAGCCCGCTCCATCAGGGGGCAATTCCGTGACGCACAGTTCCGCACAGAGGAAGACAGATAGTACACCGCCACCAACGCGCCGACCACTGGCACCCGCTGCTAGCGCGGCATCCTCGATGGGTTCTACAGGCCGTTCACGTGATATGACATGCTACAAGTGCAAGGGAGTTGGTCATTTTCAGAAAGATTGCCCAAATAATAAAGTTATGATATTTACTGATGATGGGTATATTTCAGCTAGTGATGAGGATGATACTACTCTATTTGCTGATTTTGCAGATGATCCCATCGAGGATGAGAAATTGGACTGTAGGCCGGGGTCGCCAGATGGAGAGCATATGCTAGTGTGCACACCTCGTGTACTTAGCGTGTCACAGAGTCAGTCTACCGCACAACGGTGCAATTTGTTTCAGTCATGGGCAACAGTTGGCGGTAAAGCGTGCAAAGTCATAATTGATGGAGGAAGTTGTCATAATCTGGCCAGCAAGGAGATGTGTACAAAATTAGGCTTAAAATATTTACCGCATCCTCATCCTTATCATGTGCAGTGGTTGAGCGAGGTGAAAGTCAGTCATATGGTGAAGGTGCACTTTAAGATAGGCAAGTATGAGGATACCATTGTTTGCGATTTGGTGTCCATGTCAGTTTGTCACTTGTTGTTGGGGCGCCCATGGCAATTTGATCGCCATGTTTATCATGATGGGCATACAAACTGCTATAAGTTTAAGTGGAGCGGAAAAGATGTGATTTTGTATCCACTTACACCGACAGAGATAGTGAATGCCGATAAGAAGAAAGTTGAGGTGAAAATTGCAAGTACACCAAATAGAGAGATCCCACCTTCGGTGAGTGAGAGCCACAAGCCCAAATTGAGCGGTAAAAAGCAAAGTGAGGGAGAGAAAGGTTTAGTAATGCTAGACACCAAATCAGAGATGAGAGATTTTTGTGAGAATGCCAATTTGGTGCACTTTGTACTTCTGTACAAGGATGCATTGCTTTCTACTGACGACTTGACGTCTCTTCCTAGTGGTGTCTCTCATGTTTTGCAGGAGTTCGGTGACGTCTTTCCGGAGGAGGTGCCCGCTGGTTTGCCACCAATCTGCGGGATAGAGCATCAAATTGATTTGATTCCGGGAGCGACGCTACCACACCGACCACCATATCGCACCAACCCCGAGGAAACAAAGGAAATCCAAAAACAAGTACAAGAGCTTCTCGACAAAGTGCGTGACTGCAAAGCTTAAGCCCTTGTGTTGTTCCTGTTATTTTAGTTCCTAAGAAAGATGGTACTTGGCGCATGTGCATAGATTGTAGAGCGATTAATAATATCACTATTCAATATCGTCATCCTATCCCTCGCTTAGATGATATGTTAGACGAATTGAGTGGTGCTGTTATTTTCTCTAAAATTGATTTGCATAGTGGGTATCATCAAATTAGGATGAAAGAAGGAGATGAGTGGAAAATTGCTTTTAAAATGAAATTTGGTTTGTATGAGTGGTTAGTCGTGCCGTTTGGGTTAACTAATGCACCTAGTACATTCATGAGATTGATGAATCATGTTTTGAGGCATTTCATTGGGAAATTTGTGGTCGTGTATTTTGATGATATCCTGATTTACAGCCATAATGAATCTGATCATATTGACCACATTAGACAAGTGCTAGAGGTTTTATGCGATGCTAGCTTGTTTGGAAACTTAGCGAAGTGCACTTTTTGCAAAGATCGCGTCATATTTTTGGGCTATGTGGTTTCGGCACAGGGAGTAGAGGTCGATGAGTCTAAAATTGAAGCAATTAAAAATTGGCCTACACCTGTGAATGTTAGCCCAATTCGGAGTTTTCATGGCCTCGCTGGATTTTATAGGCGCTTTGTGAAAGATTTTAGCGCTATCACTGCCCCATTGAATGAATTAACAAAAAAAAAGGTGTTGAATTTACATGGGGCCCGGTGCAACAAGAGGCTTTTGATTTGTTAAAACAACGATTGATTGAAGCATCGTTGCTTGTTTTACCTAATTTCACTAAGAATTTTGAGATTGAATGTGATGCTAGTGGAATTGGTATTGGCGGTGTTTTGATGCAAGAAGGTAGACCGGTTGCATATTTTAGCGAGAAATTGAAGGGTGCTCAATTGAATTATCCGGTCTATGATAAGGAGCTTTATGCGTTAGTGCGTGTTTTAGAGGTTTGGCAGCATTATTTATGGCCTAAGGAGTTTATTATCCATTCAGATCATGAGGCTTTAAAATATTTGCACGGTCAATCTAAACTGAACCGACGTCATGCTAAGTGGGTAGAATTTATTGAGTCGTTTCCTTACATTGTCAAATATAAGAAGGGCAAGGAAAACGTGGTTGTTGATGCTCTTTCTAGGAAAAGTGTGCTTTTAAATCGTTTAGATGTGCAAGTTCCTGGTTTAGAGAGTTTGAGTGATTTATATGCTAATGACCATGATTTTGCTTCACCTTATGCGCATTGCAAAGATGGGAAAGGCTGGAAAAAATTTCACATTCATGATGGGTTTTTATTTCGCGCTAACAAACTATGCGTTCCAGAATCGTCCGTGCGTTTGCTATTATTGCAGGAATCTCATGCAGGTGGTTTGATGGGACATTTTGGACGAGAGAAGACATTGTCTATGCTGAGCGATCACTTTTATTGGCCTAAGATGAGGCGTGATGTGGACAGGTATGTACAACGGTGCATAACTTGTCACAAGGTGAAATCGAAATTGCATCCACATGGTTTGTATACTCCTCTTCCAGTTCCTAATGCACCATGGGAAGATATTAGTATGGACTTTGTTTTAGGACTTCCTAGAACTAAGCGGGGGAGAGATTCTGTTTTTGTCGTTGTGGATCGATTTTCGAAGATGGCACATTTTATTCCGTGCTACAAGAGCGACGATGCGTCGCATGTTGCTGATTTATTTTTCAGGGAGATAGTGCGGTTGCATGGCGTGCGATACCATTGTCTCGGATCGCGACGTCAAATTCATGAGCTATTTTGGAAGACACTTTGGGGAAGCTAGGGACGAGGTTGTTATTCAAAGACAACTTGTCATCCCCAAACCGATGGTCAAGCAGAGGTGGTGAACCGTACACTTCGATGTTCTTGAGGACCATGATCAAGAAAAATATCAAGGAGTGGGAGGACTGTTTGCCGCACGTGGAGTTCGCCACAACAGATCCATCCACTCTACTACGGATGTGCCGTTTGAGGTGGTGTATGGTTTCAAGCCCATTACACCACTTAATTTGTTGCCGCTTCCAAGTCAACAACGAACAAATATGGGCGTCAAAGCGAGTGAATATGCGAAGAAATTACACCTCAAGTGAAAGAAGAAATTGGCGCAAAGTGAAGTACTATCTTGACAAGGCGAACAAGAAAAGAAAGAAGATGATTTTTCACCAGCGATTTAGTTTGGTTACACTATCGCAAGGATCGTTTTCGGATCGGCGCAAATCGAAGTTCTGCCACGAGGAGATGGACCTTTCAAAGTGCTTGAGCGAATTAATGATAATGCATACAAAATCGAGCTTCCGGGAGATGACTATGGCTTGAGCTCGACATTCAACGTTGTCGATTTATCGTCGTTCTTTGGTGCTGATGATCTAGCGTCGAGGACGACGCCTTTTCAAGAGGGGGAGGATGATGAGGGCATCCTTACGACACCTTCTCCTCCACCTAATGCTCAAGATATACGTATCGAGTTACCGACTGGGCCAATTACAAGAGCACGTGCCAAGAAACTACAATCTCAGGTGAACTTGCTCCTTAATGAATATGTCATTGATTTTAATGAGAATTTTATACTACCTAAAAATAGTGTTTTACTTGTGCTCAGGTTTGAAGATTCAGCGATGAACGGAGATCAAGGATATACGGCCGTCATCCAAGGAAGACTGTCAAATGAGGAGGTCAAGGCGCTGATCTATGACCCATTCGACCAAGAAGAAGAGGGCCAAAGTCCGTACGACCAAGCGAGAGATCAAGGCCCAAGCGGTCATGCACAAAGCCCATGTGGAGGAACCAGGAAGGAAGCCCAATTCTTGGCGTGAGCGATGCGGCCCATGAGCGGTAGACTCCGCGTGTGAGCGATGCGGACCGTGAAGCGATGCAGATGCGTGGGCGGTGTCATGCGTGAACAGTAGCATGCATGAATAGTCCATATGGAAAATTAGTACTGAATAGTTCTTAGCCTAAGACTATATATTGAGGGGTAGACCCCCATTGTAAAGCAGACCAGTTTATGCATAAGAATTGAAACATAGCTATTGCTTGTCCTTTCTAAACCAGAGTTCATGCGAGGACTTCTGAGAGAGAATTAAGCGATCCATTGTTCATTCTGCATTTTAAGGTCAAGTTTGCTTTTCCGCTGGGAATTGAGGGCTTGGCGATCTCCGCTCGTGGTCTAGCGGCGATCATCCTGGTGCGTGTTGGCGAATATCCATAGAGCTGCAAGTCCGTGCATTGACGCGTGGTGTACAGCTGAGCGGTGTTCGTCGTCAAGCGCTATTTATCTACGGTTATACTCGAGAAGATCGGGCCACCCCGTATCAATATAGGTTTAGTTCATCGTCCAAACCAATTTGTGCCTTTGCAATTTTTTTGTTTGTGTTGTTGAATTTTAGTTGCATCGTCAAGCCATTGTGCTGGATTCCTGTCTAGATTGATCTAGTTTAGGGTCTCTTGCAAATCGTCTAGTTTGTTCTTCCACAAATTGCTACCGCGAACACCAAGATCACCATGTACAGGTTGCGTGGGTGGTAGGGTGCGTGCAGCACCAGACACAGCCCGCCCAGGCCGCCCTTTGACTGGAGATCAGGTACGCTAGCCGCGTGTGATCCTTTGATCTCCGCTAGTCTCTGTTGTTGCTGATCTGTTGGTGCGTGGAAATCAGGCGACACTCATCTGTAGCGGCGTGGGAAATTTGAGAAGGGCGACTGAAGTATCTTGATCTGCTGGAATTGACGTCCATTGTCACAATCTATCCCTGCTTGCCGGCCGAAAGTAGCGCTGGAGGTTTCAATGCCAGCACCTGATTTGTTTAGTGCACCACAGTGAGTTCCTTCGATTAGTTAATGCTTTGACTAATTGGTGTTGGCTTCTACGATTTGTTACTGCATCTCAATATTCACTGCTGAGAGTAAGGGTTGATCAGGTGGAATTGTTCCCAGTAGCTTCTGCGGTAAAAAAAAATCGGCACTATAGCACGTGCTCGGTTACTGTAGCGGCTGAAAAAAAACATTTCCAGCTCCTGATAGCTTTCTGAGGTAAAAAGAAAGGGAAAAGAAAGAAAATAAAGAAAAAGAGGAAAAAAAAAAAAAAAAAAGAGAAGAAGAAGAAACACAAAAAAAAAAAATCAGAGCTACCTCATTTCTTGATATATTTTTTCCTGTTCAGTTTGGCATAGTTCATCCTTTGCTCGCTTGCGTTGATAATTCTTGTGCTAGCCCTGCGTTGTTGCTACTAGTCGTTCTTGTTAGTTGTTCTAGCTAGGCTTGGTTTAGACTAGGACCAGCACTTGTGACTAGTACTTTGAACTGCTTTTCAACTTTGCATACTAAATTGAATAATTGCTATTCCTTTGCTACATACTAGCCTTTCGAGCTCCACTTCCTACTAACTTAGTAGGTGTTGTTCCTCGCAATCGTTGGGCTGATCGCAAGTGAGAGTATCACGAACCAGCCACCGGTTGTACCACTTCCTTGCTGCATTGGTAAGAACTTGTAAGAACTGGGTATAAGCTTGAGTGTGAGTGACTTGGTTGAGCCTCCAGAACCTAGTAGTTGATAGGGACATATACACTATAATTTGTTCTTTGTTTTCTACTAACGATGGCAGGTTCAGGGTCACAAAGGGAGAATAGCAGGCCCTACACTGAGGACAATGCACCTCTGTAACATCCCAAAGTTATGTTACCAAAATAAAAATAAATAAAGTTATTGTTTTATCGGATTTTATGAAATTTGATAGAGTTTTAATTGCTTTATCTGAATTTTTAAAGTTTTAAAAGTCAAAATTTAAAAATTTATTTGAAGTTCTTGAAGTTTTATTTGGTTTGACCTGAAAAATAAAAACTTATTTAATTTCTAGAATTTTTTGAAATTCTAAAAGCTTTTTCCTAAATATTTTAAAGTCAAAACAATTTATTTTGCAAAATTAATAGCCGATTATGAATTGGAGATATTTTTATTAAGTCCAAAATAAATAAGGGAATTTCTGTGAATTTTCTCATATTTTTGGATTTTATTTGCTATTTTCTATAGTCTATTTGAATTAATCAGATTAAATCAATTGAGAAATCATTTTAAAACCCCTAAAATGCTTTGGGCCGTAACCCAAGCTCGGCCCATCCCTATTCACTCCCGCCTTGGCCCACTCAGCCCAACCGCAGCCGCTCCTTACCCGCTCCCACCGCCCGATTTAGATCAGACAGCCACTAGCGCCCCAAGCCACCTCGCCTCTCTGCACCATCAGATGAGGTTCGGACGGCCCTGCGAACCTTCTTCCCCGCGCCCCTTCTTCCCCGCACGCTGCCTCGCTCCGCTGCCATGGCTACCGCGGTAGCTCCGCCCAACCGTCGCCCCAACCGCCCGATTCTCCGCGAGCACGTATGCAACCTCTCCCCCGTATCCCGCCGCTTCACCCACGTTCTTCCCCCTCTCTCCACGACCGGTTCGCCCGCGCGCCCAACCGTCGCCGCCACGTTCACCCGCACCACGATCTCCTTCCCCCAGCGACCCCTTGGCCCTATAAATAGCCCCCTGGAGTCGCAAGAACACCCGCATCACAACCCCTCAAGACTCCACCGCCCAAGAGCTCTAGCGCCGCCGCGATTTCAAAATTTAGGTTTTCGGCCGGAGTTGGAATTCTTCGGATTGCGCCGCCGTCGACGTCGCCTAGCCGCCGTGGACCGCACCACCACCTTCCCCATCACCGGAGCTCCACCCAGAACCCTTCCCGACCCCGAAGCATCACCGGACCTCCGTCGCGACAACCATCGTACCTCTCCGCCGCTGATCGCTCGCCGCAGGCCACTACGGTGGGTCTCGTCCACAAGTGAGTACGTCTCCTAGTCCACAATATCGCCCTCTGTCCAGTGCGCGCACTCGCCGTCGACGCCGCGCCACCGCTCGCCATTGTCGGCCGGTCCAGAAACCTCGCCGACGATCTGTTGTCGCTAGCTGATGTGGCATGCCACCTCACCCTCCGTGTCAGCGCCACGTAACCATTTTTGCCCATGTGTCACCCGCGTGTCGCCTCTGTGGCAGCCTCGTCAACGCACACGTGGTACGGTCCACCCCCACCAAATTCAATTGTCCACAGACCCAGTCCACCATACATCGTGTCTATGACACGTGGGGCCCACATGTCAGGGAATTAATTTAATTCCTTTAATCCCAAAAATCTCAGGGCTGACGTCAGTTGGCGCAATAATCCGGATTTTCTTTAGAGAAATAATTCGGCCGGAAAATCCTTTATCAGCCGATGACGTCACACTGCACAATAATTCAATTTTTTTTCTTTAGAAAAATAATTCCTAAAATTCAGAAAAACCCTAATTCTACCATTTCATGTAATTTGAATCTTCTAAAGCCCATATCTTTTGCATCCGAACTCCGATTTGGGTGATTCAAGTTGAAAATTTTGAATAAAATTGTAATCTAGCTAAATAAACCAAAATATTTCAATTTGGAGTTCATTTGAGTTGTTATTTGAATTTTATTTGAATTTGGCTTATTTCGCGTATAGATTTCGACGATTTCGGAAAGTCAGGTTTCGACGCCGTTTGAAGAGCTCATAAGAGGATTGATTTTGACCGTAAGATCATCGTGATTGTACACTTGGACTACCTGTAGAAAGTGTTTGTGAGTACTAGGTGACCTGTTAAGGAAAACAACATCACCTCAGTACCAGGTGGTCTGTTAAGGAAAACAACATCACCCCATCAAGCAAGGCAAGTTATACCCTTGATCATATCGATCCCATTATTTCAAATTATTTAAATCCTGTTTTAAAATTATTACTGCATGCTTATTTATATTTAGTAATTTAAATTCCTGTTTTAAATTTATAGTTATGCCTAAAATCCTTTGTATGGCTAATTTTGATAATTGAAGCGAGCATATTGTCACCCTAGATAAAACCTAGTTGATACAATAGTATGGACTAGGATCATTTGGAAAATATTATGCTTAGCCATGCTTATAGACCAAACATGTTTCATTTGGGAAATTTTAGCCAAAAATCAACTATTGTTTTATTTGTACCCTTGGTATCGGTGTGTCGTGGGAGTTTTACCAATTCTTTGAAAAATAAAATAAAATTAAATGATGGTTTGGACTTGGGCGAATTGGTTGTCTGGTTGGTCCAGGTTTATGAACGAGCTCAACTTGGTAGGTTGAGGCCAAGGGTTCTGTTGGTTGTCGCCCAGGTCAGTTAAGGACCGGTCTTCGAGCCACATCTTGCTAAGCCATAACGTACTACCACATGTCTTGTATGGGGAGGACCTGACTGAATAATTTGCAAAGTTCCATCATGGTCGTTCCTATTGATGCGGTGGGTAGTCTTTCATGACCTTTGTTAGTCCCACCTAGCGCAAGAGGGGGCCTGAACCCTGCGGACGGGTAGTCTAAAGGGGGTGAAACCTTAGCGAGGGATGACTATGGTGGAATAGCGTATTGTAAAGGTCTCGTGATGATCACTTAGTCGCACACCTTTGTAAGTGTGTCAAACGGACATTAAAAGTTGATTATCTCTTGTGGGTAAAGTTGTACAACCTCTGCAGAGTGTCAATCTATTCGAATAGCCGTGTCCACGGTCATGGACATGCTTGGCAAAGCCACTCAAAGTTAGACTTTGGTTTTGATTTAAAAATAATTTTGTAAAACAGTTTTGACATGGATGGCATCCATGAGAAAAGTTATGGGTTGAAGCCCCGGGTTGGTGCACGTGTTCATGTTGGTGCCTACACTATCGTTATTAATTCAAAATCAATTTTATATATATAAAACTTGAGCTTTTGAACTTAGTGTGGTATTTAATGTTAAATATTGTTTTTGCACAAATAACCCTATGAACCTTCCTTTGTTACATCCATGTATGCATGTCATTCTGTTATTTGACGGGTGTAACTTGCGAGCACGGTAGTTGTGCTCATACTTGCTTTATGCAAACAAATTTCAGAGGAGAAGGACTTTGCTACGGTGTGGATCTCGACGACTAGGCCGCTACCCCAGTCGATTGCCTGTGGCAGATTGCTGGACTCTACTACTTCTTCTTCGTCTTCCGTTGTGTTCTTTATTGTTGGCTGTAAGCCTCTCTGGTAATAAATTCTGTTGATTATTAATAAAGTCGTGATATGAATTTGTTACCATATTTGTTTACTGTGTGAACTAGCTACTGATCATGGGACTAGTTCAGAAATACACAGAGGATTTAGGATGTTAATCCCGGGTCCTGACAACTTCTCACGCCTCGCACGAAAGACATCATGCAGCACTTTTCGCGCTTGTTGAGTCAACATTCAGAGCGTATTGAGAGAGTTCTAGATCGCACCAATAACGACCTTACTGCGATTGCTACACGTGTGGAGCAGCTAGAGAGAGCTCCCCCTCCTGCTGCCGCCCCTGCTGCTGTTGGCGTGGCACAACCGCGCCGTAATCCATCCATTGCTCGCTCTCGCTCTTGGGCCGATGAGGTGGAAGAAGAAGAAATGAATAACTACAATGATGATACGGAAACAGATGGAGTCAATGTTCACAATGATCGCAACCATCGTCGGCTTCGTCACAATCGTTAAGGTATGGGAAGAAATCAACGTGAGGTACGTGACCATAATGATACTGTTGGTAAAATTAAATTCACTATGCCGTCTTTTGCTGGAAAATATGATCCTGATGCTTATCTTACATGGGAGTTAACTGTAGAACAAAAAATTGCTTGTCATGAATTCCCTGAAGATAAGAAAGTTAGGGCTACTACTAGTGAGTTTTCTGATTTTGCATCTATTTGGTGGAGTGAATATGGTCGTACTCATCAGGACATACCTAGGACATGGAATGCTTTGAAGAGAGCAATGAGGCATAGGTTTGTACCTTCATATTATTCACGTGATTTGCTTAATAAATTACAACGCTTAAGACAATGTAGTAGTTATGTAGAGGATTATTATCAAGAATTGCAAACTGGTTTATTGCGTTGTGGTTTAGATGAAACTAAAGATGCTAATATGGCTAGATTTTTGGGAGGTTTAAACCGAGAAATTCAGGACATACTTGATTATAAAGAATACAATTCTATCACTCGTTTGTTCCATCTTGCTTGCAAAGCTGAAAGAGAAGTGCATGGTCGACAATCTCGCCCTAGGGTCAATTTTAGAGGATCTTTTGAAAGTCGGCCAAGTCACCAACAACACGTGGCACCCTCCTCAAGCGTGCGCCCCTGCTGCTCCTTCCACTCCTGTGTATTTCCCTGATGCAAACAAATCAGCAAATGTACAAGTTCCTACCAAGAGTACTTCTTTCGTGGCTTCTACAGGGCGATCTAGAGATGTACAATGCCACCGTTGCAAAGGATTTGGGCACTTGATGCGTGATTGCCCAAGTCAGCGAGCTTTACTTATCAAGGACAATGGTGAGTACACTTCAGCTAGCGATATTGAGAAAGAACATGTTTTGGTTGCAACTAACAATGCAGGTGATGAAACTGATGAAGAACATATAAGCCACAAGGCATCTGACAAGTACCAAAGCCTAGTTGTCCAGCGGGTGCTAAGCGCTCAAATGGAGTTTGCTGAACAAAATCAACGTCACACCTTGTTCCAATCGAAGTTCGTCATCAAGGAATGTTCCTGTAAAGTCATCATCGATGGCGGAAGTTGCAACAACCTTGCTAGCATAGACATGGTCGAGAAGCTTGGCTTGGCCACAACTCAACACCCTCATCCTTACTACATTCAATGGCTGAATTCTTGTGGTAAGTTGAAGGTAACTAAACTTGTGCGCGCATATTTTTCTATTGGATCATATCATGATTATGTTGATTGTGATGTCGTACCTATGCAAGCATGCTCATTATTATTAGGTAGACCTTGGCAATATGATAGATGTACTGAACATCATGGTAGATCTAATCATTATACTTTCACATATAAAGAAAAAAATCACTTTGCTTCCAATGTCTCCTACTGCCATATTAAAGGATGAATTAGAAAGATCTGAGAGAAAAAGTAAGGAGAACACAAAAGATGATCGTAAGATTATAGCTCTAAGTGAAATTAAATTGAAAGCACCTGTTATGTTAGCTACAAAATCTGCTTGCATTGACTTGGAACAACATCAATCTGAATGCTCTACTGTGGTTTGCAAAGAATCTTTGTGTCCTTTAGAAGATATGCATGTTTCTTTGTTTCCTGTTGCTACTAACCTTTTGCAGGAAAGTGATGATTTGGAGACAATGATTGAGTCGAGGACGACTCCAATTCAAGAAAGGGAGGATGATGAGGACATCAAACCTAAGGATGCAACCATTGCTTCGATGTGCTACACTACATCCTCTACTGCAACCCCATCTTCGCCGATCGGACTTTCGGCTAATGCACTGCCATATTCGCCGATTGGACCGTGCTACGTCTACGCATACGAGCCGTGCTATGTCTACATGCCTTGGTGTTGCGTCACCAATTATTGGCCCACAGGCTATGTAATGTATGGGCTGATTTGGCCTATATGTCCCATATGGCCCATGTGGGTGTTAACCTAGGGTTACCGGTACTGTTCATGTGACACTGTTCACACATGAATAGTACCCACGGCCGCCGCCCCTCCCTCCTTCATATAGTGGCCGCCACCCCCTTTGGTTGCGGGGGTTTTGTTGATTAAAGTTTAGCTTTGCTACTTTATACTTTGTTCTCTTGGTCGGCGAGATCAACAGCGACATTGTTCTTCGGAACCCCACCTATCAATACATTCACTTCCTATTTGCAATTTCAGATTGCTTATTTACCTTGTTCTTATGTGCTTCTTCGGTGTATGCAGGAATCGATCTTCGTGATCAGGTCAACCGGGTATTCGTGCACGGTTGATAACGACTTGTCGAGCAGTTCAGCGATTGCGTGGTTTCGAGCCTTGCGTGTTCGTAGCCAGGATCGTGAGAGTTGAGCGACGCCTACCGAACTTATCGTTCTCATCGAAAGATCAGGCCAACAATCGGACCTTCAGGTTCATCACCATGTCTTCAAGTAGCCAAAACCTCCAAGTACTCCCACTAAGCCATAACACCATAGCACACACTAGTAAGAGTTACAAGGAGTAAAGAAGCATCACAAGTCGACACGCAGGTCGTTATACAATTATAGACAGCCTTAGGCTGCAATAAGAATGACATGCATGCCATGAATATTACATACATATATGCATCTCATACATTATTCACATGCATAATGGGTCATACTATTCACAACAATCCAACAAAACAAAAATGCATAGAATCACATTCTATCTAACAGATGGTGTGAAAAAGCAATACCATATACCAAGTTATGATCCTAGTCCACGGGGGTGGCAGGGGTAGGGATCCTAGTCCATATACCAAGGTTTTATGACCCTAGTCCACAAGGGGGGCAGGGCAGGGATCCTAGTCCATATACCAAGGTCATGTTCGGCGGTTCCGTCCATGTAAATCACATTGGATTAATCACATCAACCCTTTCCGATCGCAACTCCGATTCGATCAACCATATTGATATTCACGTGCTCCATGGATTTACGATCATTGTCTGCCCCGATGGCTGAAACTGACCAGTATGGCAAGTCATGATTCGACCATGAAAACACAATCAGTCTGATTCAATCAACCAAATTGATCTTCGCGTGCTTCATGGATTAACGATCACTGTCTACCGCGATGGCGAAAACCGACCAGTAGAGGCAAGACATGATTCGACCATGAAACATGATCACGGAATAACGATCATGAACCCATCTTGAGACCACCGTGCATGGACGATCATATCGACCATCACCAAAAACAATCTATCATATAGAACGACCAACAGAAATAGTAATAGATCACATCTATGACTCCCACATATCACAATATGCATCTAATCCGTATCTAAAACTAGACGGGATGGCTCTGATACCACTGTTGAACCACGGGTAGGCTACGCTAGGACAAAATAAAAAATCTACCGCATAAACAAGGAACCTCCTCTAGTAATAGATCACGAGATTACCACTAAGGTCGATGTAGCATGTTGGTGCGGTTGTAGTCATACAAGCAGCACATCTCCTCCTCCTGCTCCTTGTGATCATCACGAGTTGCAGATCATCCTAGTGCTGATGCTTCGCATCAACACCTCCATGGTATCCACGCGTATAGGGCAAAGACACCATGCACTGGAGTGCTAGCGCCAACGGTGTAGTATTGGATGAGAAAGGTGTGGCTGCTAGGGTTTTGAGATTTCTAAAAACCACTTTAACCCTATGCCACCGTCCCTCTATATATAGGCATCCATGATGGGTCTCGAACTTTGAGGTCTATTAGGAACTCGTGGCCCATAAGAATTCATATTACCATCCAAATTAAATCCTAGCCCTTTAAGCGTGCGGCCCTATAGGTTCACATACACTTGGACATGGCACGAGTATTCCTACTCGTCCACTAATCGGTAGAGGCCCCTAGCAAGACATGCCGACTCCCAAGTATATGTAAAGATCATATCAGACGAACCTCAACAAAACTTATATGCATTTCCTTTTGCCTCACGATATCAGTCAAGCTCAAAGCGAGTATGTGCCATCCTTGTTGGTTAGTTTGGCCACTCTTTCTTGATCATGTGACTCAAATTCCCCGACTATGGTTAACTCTTTAATCGCGAGTAGTATGGCCATGTATTTCTGGAATCCAATCACTCGAAAGGCCTAGATATATCTCTCCCGTTGCATGGAGGGGCAAATCCTATCTTGATCGACCATGTCCCGTTGCATGCATCATTACAAAACCCGAAAGCTACCTTTATAACTACCCAGTTACAGAGTAGCGTTTAGCAACCCCTAAGTAAGCCATTACGCATCTCGAGTATGTGTGACGACCTCAAGTCTAAGGACATGGCATACGCATTGTAAATAAGACCAATCGATGATATGTAAGAAAACAACGTTTTCGTAGTGTCTCATGGTGGGTCGTTCCAACCCCATGTTCACTAACACGTGTTTGTATTATTGGTTTGATATCTCCATATCTATGACCTATGAAATATGGTCATCAACCAATACATATGCTAGTCTATTCATATGTGTCCTCATATGTTTCCGACTAGGGAACGTTTAAAATAATCATTACAGAAATATAGAGTTTCACAATCAAGTCACATACTTGATAATAAATATTAACGATATTATTCTAGGAATAATATAACATATTATCCAATAAATTATGAACATAACAAAATATAATCATCTCTATGATTGCCTCTAGGCCATATCTCTAACATTGAGTTACTAACCCTTACAAGCCAAAAACCTCGAGGAAGCCTTAGGCCCCTATAGTTAGCAGTAAAAGTAAATTGACAAGTTTTTCCAAATGATTCCAAGTTTGGAACATCTCATCTTCTGATACAAAGAAGATGAGAGCTAGTATATCTATGGTTAAAAATGGGAATAACTTAGGAATAATGCCATTTTACTAAGTGTGCCTGCACAGTTGTTAGTGGTGAGTTAGTTTACGCATGGTTAGAAGAAGTGACATATTTATTGCACTTGGTAATGCCCCAAGACAATATTGAGGTAGTACATAAACACTCTAGGGCTTACTTATATGTGGCTCCACAGGTGTAGGTATCATTTGATTTGCTCTATCATAATGTATGGTGTTGTTTACATGGCTATTTAAAGATAATTTACTGTAAGGTTACTACAAATAGTTCTAGCAAGATAGCATCACGAAACATCTTTGAACCAAATTTCTAGTCATAAAAGTGAACTAGAGTACAAACTTGTACACCTGAGAGACTTTGCAACGATTTTACGAGAGCTGAAGAATGTAGGCGTTGGTGACACAATGTCAACCAGGGAAGCAACTGAAGCATGGACAAGTGTAAAAATTATATTCGCATTGCGTAATCCTCTTTGGACTATATGACTTTTCATAGAACTTTTTCCTATAAAGGTTGTTTGGAACATAAAAATGAAGGTGTCAAATTCCTATGAAATGCATTCCTATGCCCTCAATTCCGTAGAAAAATGAACATGGCCTCAAACGTCATGTTATTTTTCCTTTGAGAAGTCTAATGCATTCTCTCTATTCAAGAAATGTTTTTCTCCAAAAATCCTTCTGTTATTTACTGTTAACCATCCAAACACATCACTTCTCATATTCCTATGTGTTATACTTGGATACCCATTCTTAGACACAGCAGCCCCCAGATCAGATCGTAGTTGCGAGATATGACACGAGCGTGCACTATATTAAGAACGAAGTAGATGAATCTCGTAGAGAGAACCAAGATAAAGGTGATGAAGCAACCACAACGAGAGAGAAATATTTGGCAAAGCTGGCCGCAAATTTTCTAAGCACCACCTCAAAAGAGAACAAGGGATTGTCGCTCTCTCACAATCCTCTCGAACATTTTAGGACCCTCGGATCCTTGCCCTATATAAGAATCTAGTACTAAAGAATAACTTAACCTCTAATCCTCTTGTGCGCCCTCTACTTTGGATGAGTACCTCTTTCTTGGCTTACTTCTTGCTTGTTTGGGTCTCTATGATCACACCTCATTGTTTTATATGTCCTCCTAGTACTCCTCCAAAGTGAAGTAGGAATCCGACTCTAAAGAGAAGTAGGAGTCCTAATCCTATTAGGATTCATCTAGGTTTCCTTGTAGCACACCTCTTTAAGTCCTAGTAAATTAGGATATGAGTCATCATACTCAACAATCTTTATCTTGACTCTTATCCATTGAAACCATCGTGCTCCTGCAAGAACTCACTCCAAGCCGGATCCACCTTTTATTGTTCTTTTCCTCCCACCTTAATAGTGCCCGACCATAGGGGCTCATACACATCACCACAAATGTGTGTATTGGTATTCGGGCCTGTCTCCTGGACCCTCCACATAAGAGTTTTTCCCTTGTGTAGTTTGGTTAACCACATCTCCTATTCCTATAACCCTTTATGCCATAGGTTTGTACCGTCTCCAAGCTCCACCTGCTCACCGGTACTACGTGGTTGGTCCCACCATATCTTCTTTCCTCCAACAGCTCGCACATTCGCCTTTGCGAGTGCCAAATTTTGCAACTATCTCAACTCCACACATAACTGCAGATGAGATCTGAGTACCTACTATTGACGAAATGGTTTCCTTCACCTAGCAAGGATTTTTACCAGACCTCACATAAGTTGCCCCTCCTTTAGGTTTACCTACCAATCAGTGTCCTCTATTGCTTCAGATACTTTTCATGATTACTTGCCTTTTGCAAGTAACTCGCATGGCTCTACCACGAAGTGATACCTCACAACCTTCGAGTTCAAGCGACCTCACAAATATTATATTCTTCTTTAAACCGGGAATATACCGAACTCCCGCTGCAGTGTGCGATGTGCTCCATCATATATCTCCAACGTAATCGTTTCCACCTCAGTAATTGCATACTCGTTGCAATTCACTAAGTGAACAATTCCATACATTGAGCGTAGAGATCCTTTATCAAACATCCCCCTCGCCAAACAAATATGAAAGCAACAATCTGAATCTAATATCCATCCATGAAAAGTACCCGGTTGACTGACGATAAGTATGTCTAAATCATCCTTTGCTATCGTCACTAAGCATACACTCTTCATTTTCTTGAAACTCGGATAATCTTTTATTATATGACCTTCCTTGTCACATAGATAGCATACACGTGTGCTCTTATTCTTTCTCGTCTTCTTCCTGTGATTATTGCTTCTACCTACAACACCTATGGCGGCCAATGTTTGATCACCTAAGGATGAAAATTTCGGTGGCTTCTTAAAGGACTCCGCCTCCAATAGATATGCAACTGCCTCATTGAAGTTGAGAGTGCTTTTTCTCGATGAGAATATTCATCACCGGTTGCTCCCATGAAGGTGGTAGAGATGATGTCAGTATGATGACCTTATCGTTCTCCTCAATTTCTCATCCATACTCCTCAATTTCTCATCCATACTATTCACATGTGTGACAAACTTATTGAAGATATTGAGATGGTCAACAAATCGTGTACCTCCCTCCATACGCAATCTCTAGAGTTGTCGCTTTAGCATCCACCGGATTGTCGGCAACTTCGTCATATACAATTCTTCTAAGTTACTCCAAAACTTCTTCAGGGAATTCTCCTTAATCACCGAATACTTTACCTCATCGGAGAGACATAGACGGATTGTACTGACAGCCTTCCGCTCCATCACTTTTCAGTCTTCATTGGATGTCTTTTCTGGTTTGTCACCTTCAAGAGCATCGATTAACCTTTGTTGGACGAGAACATCCTTCTCCATGCATTGCCACATGCTGAAATATCCTCTGCCATCAAATTTATCTACTTGACTCCACATCGTAGACATCGATCTTTAATTTGTGCTTCCTGACACTTTAACGTCCTTCTCACAAATCAGATTAATGCAGCATTGGCTCTAATACCACTTGTTACACTCTTATACCCTTTCTTATGTGTAGTAGACTCCAGATCGAATCAGTTATGAGATATGGCACGAACGTGCATGGTATCAAGAGCGAAGTAGACGAATCTCATAGAGAGAACCGGGATAACGACGACGAAGCAACTATGATGAGAGAGAAAGATTTGGCAAAGCTGATTATAAATTCCTTAAGAACAACCTCAGAAGAGTACAATAAATTGTCGCTCTCTCACAACCCCCTCGAATCTTTTAGGACCATCAGATCCTTGCCCTATACAAGTATCTAATGCTAAAGGATAATCTAGCCTCTAATCCTCTCTTTCGTCCTCTACTTTGGATGAATACCTCATTCTTAGCTTGATTGGGTCTCTGTGGGCACACTTCATGACTTTATATAGTCCTCTAAAGTGAAGTGGGAATTTTACTCTAAAAAGAAGTAGGGGTCATAATCCTATTATGATTCATCTAGATTGCATTTTAGCACATCTCTGTAAGTCTTAGTATATTAGGATACAAGTCATCCTATTCAACACTATGTTTTAAAACTCTATGAGATCCAATAGTACGTGACGTTCTATTTATATATATGTTCTTCCTATTCTCGCGTTTTCTACTTCCTACTTTCCGAGGAGGCCCCGGGAGGATGAAACGTTGCGGTACATACAAAGCAATCATACTCAACACTGTGTTTTAAAACTCTGGGATCCGATAATACGTGACGTTCTATTTACTTGTTCTTCCTATTCCCACGTTTTCTACTTCTTACTTTCTGAGGAGGTCTAGGGAGGATGAAACGTTGCGGTACATACAAAGTAGCAAAAACACATCAGGACTTGTTTGGACAGGGAGGGATTAGAACCAATCCCTTCGGATTGGAATAGATTTTAGTTCAAATTCCTAGTCAGTCCGAAGTGATTAAGTTGAATCATAATGTATCCAAACAAAACTTCCGTGGGATCCGATAGTACGTGACTTTCTATTTACATATACTCAACACTATGTTTTAAAAATATAGGATCCGATAGTACATGACATTCTATTTACATATTTTTCCTATTCCCACTTTTTCTACTTCTTACTTTCTGAGGAGGCCAGGGAGGATGAAACATTGCAGCACATACAAAGTAGCAAAAACACATCAGGGTTTGTTTGAATAGCAAGGATTAGAATCAATTCTTTCGAATTAAAAAGGATTTTAGTTCAAATTTTTAGCCAGTCCAACAAATTTAAGCCGAATCACAATATATTCAAACAAATCTTCCGTTGGATCAACTACCGAGGGTAAGTCTCTGGCAAGGGAGCTTTTGCAACCGGTTCTGGTATCTGAGGAGGGCGACATACTGACATGATGGCTGCTACTGTTCCATCACCATCTCGCGAGATCGAGAGTTATCCATCACGCCGCGTCGCCATCACGTTCACGGGATCGCCACCTGCCCACCCAGCCGGACCGGGTCCCACTGTCAGCGGGACAGCCCCGCACGGCAAAACCAGCCTCCCCGAAACCGGCGACTCCACCAGACCACCCACCAAGGCACCAACCCTGTATTAGGCGACCGAGCGAGCCAAGAGGAGAGGGGAGAAGCTAAGCCGCCATGGCGACGACGCGACCGGCGCGCAGCGACCAGCACCTGCCGCCGGAGGAGGCGGCTCGGGTGGAGGCCGAGGTGCGCGGGTACTTCGACAGCATCGCCCCGCGGCGCCCGGCCAAGCCGCCGCGCAGCGACCCGTCGAACGCCGGCGTGGGCGGTGCGGAGGTGGTCTCCGCCGCCGGAGGCGACTTGCCGGAGCTCCGCAAGCTCCACGGCCTCGAGGCCAAGCCCCAGGTTGACGCTTTGTGCGTTGTGTTCTCCTGTTCTTGGAAATTGGTATTCAAATTCTTGGTGTTTGATTGTTGATTACTTGAATCGATGTGAGCGTGGTGCTTCGTTGTGTGTAGAAGTTGGTGTTGGACGGAGGGGATGTGAACGGGGAGGAGTACGTGGAGACGCAGTACTACGATGGGCTCAACTGCATCGACAAGCAGCATCACACGGTAAGCTTGAGATCTTTGTGTGATAGTTTCTGTCAAGTTTGTAGTCTGTAGATGTGACATATGCTGTGTCTCTAGATATTTCATGGATGCTAGGTTTAGTGCAAGTTACGAATTTTGTGTTTTAGGACCCATGATGGGATGAATTGATCAGTAACATCTTGTTGTTAGCTTGATTTTTTCATCTTAATGACGTCTAATAGTAGATACCTTTTGAATTTTTCGATGAAATCCATTAATCACAATTTCATCAGAGAAGAAAGTTTGTTCGCACAAGAACCTTCAGAAAGCCTTGAACGCTACAGCATTTTCTTTATAAAACCATCAAACTCTGTTAGAACCGGCAGGCAAAAATAATTACACTGATCAGAGCTCTACAATATGCTACGTATTTTGTTGGTTTCAGTTTCCAGTGCTATTTCAGCATTCTGGCTGCCAGAGGCGCCTAGCAGTTCCCTTGATAAACCCATCCCTTAAAGGCACTATCATTTAGCCAAATGCATCTGAAATGTGAGAAGTCTGTTGTTTACATTGAATATAGGTTAATCACTTCATCTGAATTCATCTAGGGTCTTAAATTCGCTATCCACTTCATCTTGTGATAACTAAGAAACAAGATGGTAAGACAACTGCTAAAACTACTTTATACTGTCAATCTTGTGAAACAATGTTCTCACGGGAAAGTCGGATATGACTATGCTATGTTTGCCCACCTGTAGATTATAGTGGTTTGTTTTCATTGATGGCTGTATTTTGATATTGATGTGGTGGCACATGACAGCACAGCACAATTATGCGTGCCACCAAATATAGGTGAAGTAGTAGTAAATGGGCAGCACCGCAGTAGCTTTACTCTCGTAAAGCTAGGGGTGGACTGGAACATTCTCCAGAAAAAAACTCGAAACGGATTATGTGTGTTTTTTGTCCTCCTCATTTTTTGCAAAGAATAATGTGTCATAATTGTATGTTCAAGAATAATGAAACCTGGTCATAACCTATATGAGAAGCCCAAGGGACATGTCCCTACATTGTATGGTTGTGATGGGAGCTGGCAAAATTGGTTACTAATGGAAAGAAAAATTTCGAACCCTGTTGGCCAACAGTACTGTCAGATGGTCTAGTTGGCACATACTTTCTATCTCTCAACTATCTACTTGTTTGTTCCTCCACACTGAGTGGCCAACTATAGAAACAAGGGTAGCAATTGTGATGTCTTTTGCAAGGTCAGGTTTGATTTGGATGTTAATATGTTGTTAGTGGTTTGATGTATCTTAAAACTCTCATAGAAAAGCTTGGTCATCAGAAATTTTGTAGCTGTTAGTAGTCTGCACTCTGCTGAAGGTTTCTTCCATCTAGCTGATCCTCGTATGGAAAACGGTAAGATATTCCAGGGCTTGCAAAAGGAGCATCTGGTACTTGTTAGGAACTCAAAAGTTCTGATATCAAGATTTTGCATGATACTTGATACTGAGTAGTTGATATCATTCAGACCAGGGGCACTAATATGTGTGCTTTATCTAAATGGCATTTCTGTGGATAGCGAATTATCCATTCTAATTTCGTCACAATGTGCATTCTGTAACATAACTCTATGGAATGCTCGAGTTAATCATTTTGCCTTGCAGACTGGCACGGGCTTTATCAAAGTGGAAAGACCCAACGGTAGCTCCTTCAACTTGACGACGGTTGCCTGTTCATCTGACAGCCTCGTTCGTCGCACAAGCAACCCTGCAACAAATGATTGGATACCATCCTCAGAGACGGTACGACGGTAAAAAACATATGTGAACTTGCCAACACCGATGTCAATCTTGCCAATTCCTAATCGACCGTGTTCCATTTCCAGGTCATTCCAGTTTCGAACAAGCCTAGCAGGAGTGACTCCTGACCGGAGCCCCCTTCTGCCGTGTGTTGTTACCAGTCGCGTCGAGATAATAAAACAGCACGTGATGCAACAGCTTCTGTATATCAGGGAGAACAAGAGCAGCTGCAAAGTTTTAGACGACAAGAATCCGTGTTACACCTCAACATGCAGTACGTAACTTACTGTTGTGCAGACTGAACTCTCTCTAGCCTGAATGGATGAATGTAAGGGAGCGTGGATTGAGCATCGGGTTTGTTAGTCCGTGATCTCCTGAGCTATCTTGTGCAAGATGATGGGAAACTGTAATTCATCTGTGATGCGCATGTCTAGTACCACCGGCGGCGGCCTCTCGGTCTCCGCTTTGATGGGGAAGTCAATCGCGGCCCATCATCAGTCCGCTGGCCTGTTCCGTGCCCAGGCCATGAGAATTAGCCCGCTCTAACCAACCGTCCGCTCCTGGCCGAATCCATCGGACCCCAATTTGAAGTTCGAACCTCTGCATATACCATCCTCGGTCCTTAGTTACATTATTAAATATCAAACAAGTATTATTATATAAACGGAAAGTTATTATATAATAATAAACAAAGCATAAATATACCAACAAAGTTTTATTCACCTCATGCTAGGCAAGTCCTGAGATATAACATTTTGACTCAAACAAAGTTTTAACGAAAAATGATTGTTTTTTATAATAGTAGCGAATATTATATTCACCTCTATGGAGAACGGTACCCGAAGGTTCCATCCATCCTCACATAGATACCAATTTTATTCACCTCATGCTATACCATTTTTCAGGGCTGTATCCACCTGGCGATCCCAAGGCTGCAATCACCCAGCAATTCCGGATGAACTACTACTCGCAATTCTGGGCTGAATGCCCCTAACAATTCCGAATTAAATGCCCTGACGACGCAGGCTGCACCAAATGTGAATTCTAGGCTACATCCCCCGACAATCCAAGCCGTATTCCCCCAGCAATTCCAGGCAGCATCCGACCGCAAGTCCCAGGCCACGTTCCTCTTGCAATCCTGCGACTGCATCCACCTGATACCTTCCACGATCACTAGGACAAATCAAATCCCCGAGATCTCACTCGACTTTTCATTCCACCCACCAATCATTTTGTAAAATCAAAATCTAATCAAGCAAGTTCTTGGCATTTTTCATGATCGTGGGCACGGCTATCCAGACAGTTTTACACTATGTAGAGGTCGCTCAACTTTACCCACAAAAGACGATCATCTTATAATGTCAAACATGCTGCTACAGGCGTGAGACCTAAGAAAAATCTTCACACGGCTTTTACAATGCCCCACCCTAACGCGACCCCATCCGCTAAGGTTTTGCTACTGAAGGTGACAACCCCAGAGGCCCCCCTCTTGTGCCATAGTGGTTTCTACATGCACTAGTCGTACCACCCTCCAGGTGGATTTTCACTTGGTGACTTATATGCATGCCACATTCGTGGGATGATGAAGTATGCGGAAGCAAAGCAAATTAGTGAGCCAAATCATACACATGGTAGACTTGTGGTTGCACTGTTAATGCACAAGAGGTCATCACATGAACCGGTCCTTAATCTACTTGGTGGTTCTTCGCTATCCCCATCTTGCGTACTCCTTTACGCTTCCATCACGCTTTCCATCCGCCTAAGTCTAAAAATAGTTTTCGTTTTGAAATTCCTTTATCTTTTCAACATACAGCCAAGCTTCAGCCTCGACTGCCCAAATCTAGTTTTGAGTTTTGAAAGTCGTCGGGGCAAATTAATACCCACATGTCTATGCATCTAAGCAAGGCTAAGTATGTCACTTAGATACAGACTTAATAACTAGTCATGTATAGCATTATTTCTACGGTGACAAAGGATAGTGTCCATGTTCAAGGATGGGAAGGTTATACTCAATTATCATTAAGGTATTCACTGTGAGCTAGTTAACATAATTGTATAAATCATAGCAATACACTTTCATAATTGCAATCAATATAATTTGTATTCAAAAGTAGGTGCAAAATGATCAAAGTATTGACTCGCATTGCTTAATATTCTAATAGCCTTAGTCTCATTCTTGCTCTTGCTTGGACTGTTGCTCCATCATGATTCCAAATTCTAATTACGTGGAATATGATTGAACCCGAGAACGTCTGAAAGCATCCAAATAAAATCCAATAAATCCAAATGTGCTTGAAATAAAAGGAAACACTTCAAACAAAAGTAAATATATCCAAGAGTTGTTCGAAGCAGGATATGTTTCAAACAGAATTAATCATGTCCCATAGTATTTTGGAAGAAGCAAATATCCTAGATGAAATTAAATGACCCTAGGGTGTTTGATGAAGGAAATACTTCAAACGACATACATATCCAAGGGTAGTTGATAAAATAAATACTACAGACGAAATATATTCAAAGGTATTTCGAAAGAGGGAAATACTACATATGAAATTAAATATACCTAAGGGGAGTTGATGAAGGAATTACTATAGACGAATTATATCCAGGGGTATTTTCGATGAAGGAAATTATGAATCAAACAGGAGGGAGAGAATATCCACTGGAATATTCTCCTTCGGTTATTTGAATGGGAGAGATTACCTTATTCGGTAGGATCCTCCCATCCACATTCAGGTTACGAATTGTACTTCTAATAGGAGCAGATAGCGATGGGTGATAGTTGGAGCCTATGTGATGTTGATCGGTGGTTGAATTACTATTACCCACTTGGGAACACCTTATTCTTACTAATACATGGGGGCCAGCTGATCTAATGATTTCTCTAGTTATTACTTCCTATTTATCGAGGAAGTTCCATGAAAGTTAAGTGAGACCTATGCATAGGTTCAGGGGGTTTGCATAGGGCAGACATAAGTCCCACCGACATGTGGGGTCTAGTTTACTTAATGATTTTCTTTATTATTTTCTATTTATCAAGCAAGTTCCATGAGTTGTGTGAAACCTCCAAGCATTAGCTAGACATTAACCTTATAACTTGATCAACGGTGTCTATGGGTTTGAGTTTTATTATTAATGTGATCTTTACTTCTTCTAATTACTTACGTGGCTCGTTATACACTAAAGTGCACCTATTATGTTAGGTTAACATTCGGTTATATTATACCCTAATGACCATTTTTAGTTGAGTAGATAACTACTTATTCACTATATAGGGCCTATGTATTTATGACTACAAATTCTTGCTTAGTGATTAATTATCCTAATTAATTTGGTTATTACTACTAGCATGAAGCCATGCCATAACTATTACTGGCTTTCACGCTCGAATAAACTCACATGCCATGAATTTCTATTTTAGCCTCTAATTCCTATCAAGACCTAGTCATGTGTGAGGCGTAATTGTCCTATTAGGGTTTCTGTTAGTTTGGGCCTATCGAACACCTCAATCTTCAACTGGATAGTTGCTAATGACCTAGGGTTAAGCGATCACCTAGACATTCCTTATATTTATATATTTAATTCTTATCAAGGTGCAACCTTATGGTTTGACACCACCTTGGTTAAATTCTTTAGTTTACTTTAAATATTATTGTTGCATTAACTAGATCCAATTAAGGTCTATAACTATTACTTATTGTATGGATCCTATTGCGTCAATGACACATTAAAAAGTCCTTGTTACTCTTCAACTAAACTAATTATTTTACCTAGAAATAATTAGTAAGGGTCTACTTGTAAGTGCATGTTTCTACTATGCTAATTGGTTCATATGTCATTGACATAAGTCCAGTTTACTCCCTTCAACTATAAGAAAAGTCTGGTTTACCCTTGGAACTTCAAAACCGATTATTTAACCCCTAAACTTGCAAAATCCGGTCACTAAACCCCTTGGACCAATTTAAATGGGTGGTTTTGCACATGTGGCTCCATTTGTCCAAGTCATCAGGAGTGTGTCATCCTGTGTGGTGGACATGGCGCATCTGGTCTACCCGAGAGAAATAAAACAACCCCCACGCTTCGGTCCTCTTCCCGTTGCTCCCTCCCTCCTTCCCCACTCTCATGGAGGCATCGCCGATACCCAAGAACCACCACGATCACCCGTCCCCCTCCGCCTCCTTGGCCCCACCATGTGTAACATCTCAAAGTGTTGTTACCAAAATAAAAATTAATAAAGTTATTCTTTTATGGAATTTTCTGAGTTTTTAGAAGCTTTTTCCTAAATATTTCAAAGCTAAAATAATTTATTTGCAAAAAACTATTACCAATTATAAGTTATAACTATTTTATTTAAGTCCAAAATAACTCTAGGAATTTCTGTGAATTTTTCTAGAATTTTTGGATTTTATTTACTATTTTCTAAAAGTCCCTTTTTGATTTTTGTAATATCTAGCAATTAAAAATGAATTGTTGTCCGCAAATAAAAACCAAATTTGTGTTGAAAATATTTTATTTAAGCTAAAAATACCCTATTTAACTACTCTGAAAATTCATTGAATTTTTAGACCTATATTACTATTTTTCAAGTTTAAAATCAATTTTTAGCAATATAAAAATAATTAGTGTGTAATAATAAAATTGTTATTATTATTAATAATATTTTATTTGAATTCAAAATATTGTATTTAATATCTGTAATTTATTTCGAATTTTTTGGAATTAATTTACTATTTTTCCGGAATTAATTGGTGTCTTTCCGAATTTTGAAAAGGAATATTCCTTAGAATATTCATGTCACTCTGATAACTCGCGAAGGCATTAATTCCGGCAATAACTCCGGCGAGTAATTCCTGCCAAACTGTTACTCATTTGCCCCTATAAATTAAACCGTAGCCTCTCCACCCCATTCCCCACATCCCTCTCGCTTAGATTTGCCAAAATCCTCCCGGAGCCTCGTCTACTAGCCCGGTGACAACTCCGGCGAGCCCGATCTCCTCATCCGCAGCTCCGTTGTTCGCCAAATTTTACCGGTGACCTCTCGAGATTCTCTACATATCTATTCAAGCCGAATTTTGATTATCCTGTTGATTCACCGCGGCCACAAAAGTACCGACGGTCTTCTTCTCCAACTCCGACGACAACTCCGGCGAGCCCGATCTCCTCATCCGTTGCTCCGTTGTGCACCAAATTTGACCGGCGATATCCTATTGAGATTCTCCACATTTCTATTCAAGTGGAATTTTGATTTACTTAATTGTTCACCACCGGCCACATCTTCTTCCCCAAGTCCGACGAGAACTTCGTCGAGTCCGATCTCTTCATCCGTTGGGTAATTGCTTGAACCCTTTTACCTACATGTTCCTTTCAATATTATCTACCTTTCTATTCAAACAAAATTTTGAATTTCGTAATAATTCGTCACTGCCATGTCACGGCTACCTCACCGCCCCAAGCCCACGTGGCAGCCCATGTGTGCGCTTGCGTGGCTGACACTATTCCTTGGGCCGGTTCACCGTGAACCAAACCCCATTTTCGTGGATCCGGGCCCACATGTCATTGACTCCAACCATTTTTCTTTATAAAATAAATTCGACCGAAAATTCATTCTCCCACCTGCAGACATCATGCTAACACAATAAAGGGATTTCCTTCAGAAAAATAATTCCTTAAATTCTGAAATTCGGAATTTCATCTTTTCTTGTGATAATCAACCTTCAGAATGTTCGTTCTCCTTCATACGAACTCCGATTCCGTCGATTCAAATTCCTATATTCATATAAAGTTGATACCTTCCTCCCAGTATTTATTATATATATTTTAAATTTTATTTGGATTTTATTTTAATGTTATTTGAATTCAGATCGTTTACGCGTATAGATTTTGACAACTTCGGACGACCGGATTTCGACACCGTTTGAGAGCAGCGTTCAATCAAGCAAGGCAAGTTATACCCTTGATCATATCGATCCCATTATTTTAAATTTATTTAATTCTGTTTTTAAATTACTATTGCATGCATAATTTTTATGTAGTTATTTTAATCCCCTGTTTAAATACTTAGTTATTCCAATTCCTTGTGTATAGTCAATTTGAATATTGATTATCATTTCCTTGTCACCATTAGATAAAATAATATTAGAAATAATTAAATGCTTAGCCAATGCTTAGATCAAATATTGTATTTGGGAAGTTTTTAGCCAAATCTTTCAAATTGATTTAAATTGGGTCTATGGTATTGTTTTGCCATAGAAGGTTTATAAAATATTTTTACCTGGAAAATAAAATGAGAATGAGTTTGGACTTGGGCATAATGGATGTTTGGTGGGTGCATGTTCATGCACGGGCTCAATCAGGTATGGTTGAGGTCCATGGGTTTTGTTGGAAAGTTGCCCAAGTCAGTTAAGTACCGGTCTTCGAGTGTATGATGCTAAGCCATACCGTACCACCACATGTCCCAAGTACGGGTCGGGACCTGGCTAAATAATTTGCAATATTCCACCGTGGTCATTCCCTATAGATGCAATAGGTAGTCATATTACGACTTATGTTAGTCCCACCTAGCGCAAGAGGGGGCCCGAACCCGGAGGTCTTTATTCCAAAGGGGGTGGCGAAACCTTAGTGAGGGGTAACTACGGTGGAATGGCGCTTTGTAAAAGCCTTGTCACATGCTCTAGACTGCTCACCTAAGGTAGTGAGCGGTGGTATCGACGGATGCCGAACAAACTAGAGAAGTCGTGTCTTGTGGGTAAAGCTGTACAACCTCTGCAGAGTGTAAAACTATTCGAATAGCCGTGTCCACGGTCATGGACATGCTAGCAGAACTGCTCAAAGTTAGATTTTGGTTTTGTTTGAAAAAGACTTCCTCAAAACGGGTTTATCCAAATGGGAATTGGGCAGGAAGCCATGTGATAGGAGGGCATCCTTCACCATTCATGTGTGAATGTTATCTGACTATAAAACTGAGAATTTATAAAATAATTTGTAGTTATAAAACATCTGCTTTTGAACTTAGTACAAGTATTTAAAGAAAATGCTGCTTTATGCAAATCAACCCATAAGTCATCCTTGTTACATCCATATATGCATGTCATTCTGTTACTTGATGGGTGTAACTTGCGAGCACGGTAGTTGTGCTCATACTTGCTTTATGCAAACAAAATTTCAGAGGAGAAGGACTTTGCTACCAGTGTGGATCTCGACGACTAGGCCGCTACTGATCGATTGCACGTGGCGGACATCTGGACTCTACTACTTTTCGTCTTCCGCTATGTTCTTTATTGTTGGCTGTAAGCCTCTTTGTAATAAACTCTGTTGATTATTAATAAAGTTGTGATATGAATTTGTTACCATATTTGTTTACTGTGTGAACTAGCGACTGATCATGGGACTAGTTCAGAAATAAACAAAGGATCTGGGATGTTAATCTCGGGTTCTGACACCATGCCTCTCCTCCTCCTATGCTCTGGCCGCCTCTACTTCCTCTCCGCGGCCCCTGCCTCCACATCCTCGTGTCCCCTACCCGTCGCCGCCGCGATCTTCTCCTCAGCACCTCCGGATGCGTCCTCTGCCTCACCCACCACCCACCACTTCTCCAGCGCCAACACTGTGCGCGTCAATGACTGGGTCATCCACCCCCTCCCCCGTCCCCACCGAGTTGGACGTCGGTGACGAAGTATCGCTACGCCATAGCGCCATGTATGGATTTGCTATGGAGAAATTCATCCCTTGTGATGATTTGTTGTGTTGAAAGAAGTGAGAGAAGAAGATGATTTGTTGTGTCTGGACAATCCAATTTGTTGTGTTGAATTTGCTTGCGGTAAATGGCTTCGAGCTGGTGGAAGTAGGGGCAGGTCTTTGAGTCCTCGAACCGCTTCTTGTTGCTCTCATTCACTGTCTTGGGCCACCTGACGAGGACGCCGACCCGCCCTCCCCTCCTCCGTGCCCGGTGTCGACGTGTTGCTCAGGGGCGGGCACCAGTTCGAGTGATGAGCCGGACATCGGGGTGGGCACTGCGCGGCATCCTCGCCTTGTGGTGCGTCATTTCCTTGTGCTGTGGTTGCGGCGGTTGTTGTTGGAGCGGCGCGGCAAGGATTGGCTGTGGCTGCGGTGTGGCCTGTGGCATGCCGACGGCGGTTGGTGCTGGTTCTGTCGAGGTTGCTTTGCCGGTGGAGGGGTCTGGACCTGCATCGGTGTGGGCATCGGGACGATGTCGGGCCACCTCGTGTGCCACGTGTGCAAAACCACCCCTTCAAACCGGCCCAAGAGGTTTAGTGACCGGATTCCGCAAGTTTAGGGGGTTAAATAACCAGTTTTGGAGTTCATAGGGTAAACCGGACTTTTTTGATAGTTGGAGGTAGTAAACTGGACTTATTCCTTGTTAATATTATTATTCATATTTTGCTAACTACTTATCGTAGGTAACTATACCTTAATTAACCTAATTAGAATACAGACTTAATTAATAATCTAATGAGGGATCATCTGTCAATCAACATTAGTTAGGTAATTAATCCTAAGTTAATTACATCGCAGTCTTTTTTTTGATTGAATACATCGCAGTCTTTAACTAAGGCGTTTGATTAGCTAACTATTTGTCCTGGTTCATTGTTCATTTGGGCAATGCATATATACACATAGCTTCATTCTATCAGCATTTCTAATTATATTTGCACCCTAACTCAAATAGTGATGATACTCTACTTATCCATGGATAATGTCTAACACTAATTAATCTCGATCACTTATTTGATCAAATAGGGCCTTATTGTCATTTAGACACTTATATATATAAGGTTATATTTTAATAGTACCTAGAATTAAACCTGAATTCTTAAAAACAAATATTAATGCCCTTTTAGTAACTCTTAACTAACATCTTACACTTTTTTACATTTAATTACTATTAAATCAAGTTGGACCTATCACTATTGAAATATTAGCAAGATTAACAATCCTAGCTTGATCCCTAATTAATGTTCCATCTTTTGAAATTAAATTCTAAGTGCACACTAATGATAATTAACATCTAATTGCTTGGATCAGTCACCTTAATTTAATCCCTACATAACTTAATTAAAAACACCATTTCTAAATAAACTGTGACCTACTGTTAGTGAAGTGTTAAATATAACTTATATTATAATGAAGTTCTTAACTAAATTATTTACTCAATTAAACTTTAACAATGTTTAATTAACCTCTGATTACTTGTTTTATCCATTAATTAATCTTACTAATTGATTTTGGATTAATCACTCAACTAGGGGGGCACATGTCATATAGGGAGAGAGAGAGAGAGCCACAGAGAGAGGGCTCTGTTTCAAAACCGAACAGAGGAGTGTGGCACCCCGTGCATTACCCCGTAGGGTAATCACACTTAGGCATACGGATTACTATTCGTCTGCCTGGTAGGACACCGCTCCGACGAATAGTAAGCCTTATCAAAGTCAACACAGCAGAACAATAAAATAGAAAATGTACTTTTTATTACAACAATAGCCACGCAAGGCTATGATCTTTATTACAAGTAGTAAATTACAACTGCAAAATGGGACTAAGTCCCCTCGCTTGCCTGCCATGATCCACTCGCTTGCCTGCCATGCTCCACTGGTCGTCTACTCGTCCCACGCGTCGAATAGGGAGTCCACCACCCCCAAGCATCATCGTTGAGGCGAGTCAACAAGCACACTGGCTACACGAGGTCAAGGTTCAGGACATATAATATGTTCCTTGTTCTCTTGACTCATACAAGTAGTTGACCCTCATGATCAAATACTCGCAAGTGATTGTCTTCCAATATGACCTTGCACCCACGCTCTTCAAGTTGTCCCAAACTGATGACATTACTAGTTAACTTTAGGATATACAGCACATCCGACAATACCTTGTGCTCACCCGTACGACCTTCAATCAGCACTGACCCTTGGCCGCCAATGGTGACCGTAGAGCCATCTCCGAATTTCACCGATCCTCCGATTGATGTATCCAATTGGGTAAATTGCTTACTGCAACCTATCATATGGTTGCTAGCTCCCGTGTCAAGGTACCAAGTATTTCCATCGCTTTCTCGTTCACCCCGTGATTGAATGGAACCACATGCTCTACAATAGTTACTGAGTCAGGAGCTTCCTCTTTGGTCTCCATTAGCTCACATGTTTCAAGCATCAACAATGCTGGCTCATCATCCCCCTTCTCTTTCTTATGTGATCTGTCTTTCTTTGGTTTACGACACTCGGAGACAAAGTGACCAAAAATACCACAATTGTAACATTTGATCTTCTTTTTATCAAATTTGGGCTTGGGTTGAGTGTTGTGTCCTTCCTCACCTTGACCAGCACCACGTCTTCCCCTTTTGTTCTGACCACAATTATTGCTTTGCCAATTTCCCTTCTTGACAGTGTTGTTAAAGTTCATGGTCTTTTGGATCACCGAAGCTACTCCGAATTCTTTCATCATACGCTTTATAGTGGCTGACAAGATCTTCAACAGTGAGAGTTTTCATATCAACACACTACTCAATAGAGATTACCAGTTGCATGTAGCGTGTTGGCGCTGCTTGGAGAAAACGTCAGACAACTTCAATTTCCTCCAATGCCTTCTCTCCGAGTTCGCATATGCCACTAACCAAGGATGGGACTTGGCCGGCAAAGTCTTCTACAGGTTCATCTTTTGCATCTTCAGTCCCTCAAAGTCTCTCTTGAGAGTCTGCAATTTTGCCTCTTGGACACGCTCGTGTTCCAGATTTGCCGTCTCAATTGCTATCCATGCTGATTTTGCTGAGTCCTTTCTGGCCAGAGTTGACATAAGGCTCTCCGGAATTTCCTGATAGATCGTTGTCAGAGCCAGACGATCCTTCCGGTAGTCAATGCCACCTTTCTTGAATGCATCGCCGCCCGGTTCCACAGCCTCCTAGACCTCCTGTGCTTACATAACTACACGCATTTTCATTGCCCACATGGTGTAGTTGTTCCTTGTGAGTTGTGGATATGGAATTGGTACAAGGCTTCCCACTACTACAAAAAGGCTAATATTGAACGTCTCATCACAAACGGTTGACAAAAACTGTCTGTATTACATATAATCACAGACGATTTTGGTCTAGAGAATGTCTGCATTACTGGTTGCGCTAAAAACCGTCTGTAAAGAGGTAATTATCACAGACGGTTCGTGTTAAGAACCGTCTGTGACACGAACCGTGTGTGTAGACTTCACAGACGGTTTTTAACTATAACCTTCTGTGATAATATCGCTTCAGCTCCCCGATGAGTTTCTTCGTTTGCCGTCGTCGCCAATGCGTCTCTTCGCTCGCATCAATACCGCTTCGGCTCCCCGATGCATCTCATCGTCTCACAGGCCGAATTTATTCATTGTTTTATAAAAAGGATAATCAATCTGCCATGATCATTCGGACATCGATCACTCTATATACATATAACCTCTCGATTCCATCGCTCTATATACGATCACGGCATTGATCATACGTATACGCAGCGATCACGTACGGAGCATGATGGCGAGGACCAAGGCGAGGAGGTCGGCGATTGCCGTTGCTGATCTTCCTCACGATGTCGTCGTCAACATTGTCGGCCACGTGGCCGCAAGCTCTACTCACCCCATGGCTGACCTCTGCAGCCTACGAGCCACATACGTATGTACATATTTATACCTACAAAAATACGTACTACTATTTATTCTAACGTCTTGAATTTTATATGTACGTATATTAATTGGAGTTACAAAGCTATGTACAAGGCGTCCAAGGAGGGCGCTGTGGGGAGGCGTGTGGCGTTGGAGCAGGAGGAGACGATGAAGTGGCTAGACAATGAGCGCTATCTCGCCGTCGTCAACCACCTGGTCAGCACTGGTAACCCAGAGGCCTGCTTCATCGTCGGCCTCCCGCTTGTCTTCGCGCACCAGAACATGCAGCGTGGCCTCGTGTGCCTCGAGCGGGTGGCCGATGCCGGGCACAAGGCGACTTGATATCAAGGAATAGTTAGTTGCTGATACATGAAGCCACTTCCCAGTCGAATACCTACGCATCCACGTCACTTTCTGAACATAGCAACGTTCAATTACCTATCGACGATATCTAGGTAATTGGATGTCGTAACGATCTTCTGGCATCCATGCTTTTTGAATTTACAGGGGCTCGATGTAGTTGCCCGTGGCTGCTGTCCCTTCCTCCTCATGCTGCGTGAACGACCCCCAAAGTGGCTGAGTGACTACAAACAATATATATATAATGCTGGTTTTAAAGGCAAAAGCAACCACTGCTTAGAGACTTTATAGAGAAAAGTCATCACAGACGGTTTCAGCTACAAACTGTCTGTGATATATGAATCATCACAGACGGTTTCAGCTACAAACCGTCTGTGATAGTTCCCTATCATAGATGGTTCTGAGTTAATAACCGTATGTGACAGTATGCATCACAGCTAGTTTGAAAACTGTCCGTGATGATCTCGTGTCATCACTGACTCATAAACTCAGACATCTCATGAAACCATTTGTGATGATGTTTTTGAACCGTCTATGAAAACCTTTTCTGTAGTAGTGTCCTTTCTTCGCCTTCGACGCTTCTCCAACTCCTAACGAAGACCCTCCACCAGTCATGAGTCTTCTCTGTTAGTACCTTGCAAAGATGTCTTTTACTGCACCTTGCAAAGAACTCCTCTAGCTCAGATACCAAATGTTAGAAATCAAACCCAGATCGATCACATATGCGACTCACAGTGGAAGAACTAAAAATGATATCACAGAGCTCTCAGAATTGGCGTTGCAATACTTGTAGCTTTTCTGTTCTTTTCAGCTTTTTATTGACATTAGGAAGTTATACACTATTTCAGATCCAGCAATTTTCAAAACTAGCAAAGACTCTGCTATTCCGACTCTGTGCCTATTCTAATATGAAGCAAATACAAACTCTTGATGTCATGCAAAACTATCCTAACATGTCATGCAAAACAGTTTTGGTATTGCCTAAACATATTGGCAATCCAACCAAAATAAAACTAGAACAGAAACTCTGAAAACAGAAAAGAAAACTTATTTCAACACAACTAACTTAAGTCAACAATGACGACCCGGTCGGCATTACAGAGCAGCATCACGGCTACCACCAGCGCCACCACCTTGGCCCACTCCGGCAACACCGATGCCGCTGGCGCGCTTGCCACGACGACGCTGCCGTGTCGGACCCCCTTCATGCTGGCATTGCACATGGCGATGACCCACTGGCCGCCCCTCCTCCCCATCCTCCCGCCATCCCCAACCAAACAAACACCAACATCACCCCTCCCGCTACTACTGGGAACACCTACATCTTTAAAACTGCTAGCACCGGAGGCCAAGGAAGAAGAAGATATCCATTGTCTATTGTCTTCTTGGCGGCTCCAAGTTGGCCACCCCGACCCTCGTGGATCTATACTTGATCGGGCTCACGGCCGGCTTCACGGAAACGCATGATCTCACCAACGCCATGGTCGAGCAAACAATCAGTTTGCCTTGATCCAATAATGATCCGCGCGAGGAAGAAGCTAACCCTAAGGAGCCACACACAGAGAGAGAGAGAGAGAGCTCAGAGAGTCATGGAGATCAGAGGGTGCGCCGTGCAACCGCTCGATCCCATGCCATTGAGAGAGCGGGCGGTATGTATGATTGATCGATGGTTGGTGGTATAAATCAGGAGTTGGGGAGGAGGAGGTGACGAGGGTGGTAGGTGGCAGATCAGAGAAGAGAGAGCGGGGTTGGTTTGTGTTGAGGAACCGTCGCTGGCGAGTCCAGTCCGAGCGATTACCTCGTAGACAAACTCAGAATCATAAGAACAATGCAAGAACACAAGAACAGTAATAAGAGATTGACACAGAGATGTAGGGGGACGTCTTGCTTCTCTTTATTCCTTCATGCATTGATCAGTCATTTACAATGAATAGCACCCCCTATTTATAGGCTACGACCCTGCTAGGGTTTGGGATGGGGCGCCTACTAATGGGCCGACTGCAGGGTCAGGCCCATGGTTTCCCAACACTCCCCCTTGGGCACCCATCCTTCATGTCCATGTCTCGTCAAAAATCCATAAAAACCAGTGGGAAAAATTTGGAGAAAGATTACATGATACACGTTCTGCTGTGATGCACGAATTGCCTCATTAAAAACCTTGGCCAAGAAACTTCGGGAAAACTCGTCAAGGAAAAGAGTACAATCCACCCAATTTCATTTAATCTCTGGATTTATTCTTTGGGTACTCGATCTTCATGATCAAGCTTTAATAATGAGTTCGTGAAGGTTCTCCCCGAATTTCGCACTTCTAAGTCTCATCATTCCAATTCATGTATGCATCTTTCAAAGTTAGACTGAAAGTGACTTAGTGAACAAATCGCAAGATTCTCACATGACTTAGTATGCGATGCTTTAAATCGTTCATCTTTGCAATTCATGAGCATGAGAAGAACTTGGGGTTGATATGCTTTGTGAGAGGATTCTTCACATAACCCATCTGTACTTGTGCAACACAAGTTGCATTATCTTCATACAAAAGTAGGGGTTTGCGCGGTATTCAATCCACACGACTGCTGGATGTCGTGAATCATCCGCTGAAGCCAAACACATTCTTGTAAGGCCTTGTACAATGCTATGATCTCCAAGTGGTTCGTCGAAGTCGATACAAGATATTTCTTAGACGATTTTCATGGAATTGCAGTTCCACCACATAGGAGTTCATAGGCATTTGCGATTTGGTGTATCACGGGTCCTACAAGTACCCGTCATCTGCATTGCCATTCATAGTTAAGTCTTGGTTCTTTCTGTAGAACAGACTAAATTCTTTGCTTCTTTGAAGGTATCAGAAGATGTCCTTTATCCCTTGCCAATGCCTTTGGTAGGTTCTGCACTATACCTTGCTAGTAGGATCACGGCAAAACAATGTCCGTTCTAGTACAGTTTGCTAAATACATTAGTGCTTCTATTGCACTTCAGTGTGGGAATTCCGGTCTCGGGACTTCCTCCCCTCTTCTTTAGGTGCATGTGTCTTTTGTCTTCTTTGTAAAGATCTCCCGACCATTGGCACTTTCAAAGGGTATGCCCTTCCAAAGTCAAACCTTTCTAACACCTTCTGAGTGTAGGCTAACTGATGCACTAATATCCCTTCAGGGGCATGCTCAAGCTGCAAGCCTAAGCAATATTTGGTTTTACCCAAACCTTTTATTTGGACTCGACTCTAGGTAAGAGCTTGCTTTCTTAATATCCTTGGGTTCCGATGATATTCAGATCATCTTCATACACTGAGATTATACAAAATCCATTCTGGGATCGTCGTATAAATACACAGATATTATTCTCATTTGTTCGTGTAGCCTTTCTTGCATAGAAAGTCGCTAGCGATTATACCACATACTCGCTGATTGCTTAAGTTCGTACAATGACTTTCTCGAGTTTCACTTTGTACATATTTCTATTTGCTCTGTTTTGATTCGGAGACGGTGATACATTGGTATCTTCATATAAATGTCCGAATCAATATTTCATAAAGGTATGTTGGTACCCCATCCATCAATTTCACTTCTAACTTCAAGTTCATTGCCATTGAGATAAATATTTAAAGGAGTTCCGCCATGACCGGGAATAGGTTTCTTCATAATCATCTTACGGGCGTGCGGTGAAACCTTGTGCAACAAGCCTTGCTTCTTTTATTTCTCTTTCGAACAAATACCCATTTATGCCTGCGGTGCACAAGAGGAGGCGTGCGGCTTACGGGCCTAAACGTCTTTCTTTTATTCGAGAGAATAATTCGGTTTCTATTGCCTTCTTCCAATCTTCTCAATCGATCTTTTCTCTCATTCGTGAGCAATGCGAGCTCGAATCAAGATCGTTGATTGTGACAATTTTCTTTGTAAAATAAATGTCGACATTGGTCGTTGTCATATTCAAAGATTCTCCGAGGTCATAAAGTTTATAGTTATTTCTTCAAGGCGATTCTTCTAATGCTTCTATTTGCTTACATTGCTTCCAATTGCGGGCAAGTCCATTTAGTTTTCAGCTCCGATGTGTGCGCACACATCCATGCCGATGTCTCCTTCATGGGGATGTTCAATTCGTATGCCTTTTCAGAAGGTTCCATACCGATGCAGTCTCAAGCGGCTCCCCTTCTAGTTCGTGGCACCGGTGATCGGTGTGTCAAGTTCTTCTTATCCTTTTCACGGCGCCCCCGGTTACTTCGGATTCGAGGACCGGAGTTCTCGCCCTTTTATTCCGAGGCCTCGGGCGGGATTAGGATACCTTCAATGGTATTTCAACCCTCTCGGTGCATTGCTTGCGAGCAAATGCTACTTATTCACGCTCTTCAAATCACTAAAGTAGTCCGCGGTTGATTCGCTAATACTTGCAAATCAATTATCTTACGGACTTCAATTGTCTTCTAGACTTCAATTCAATTATCTTCGGACTGCAATTATCTTACGGACTTCTCTATTTGCTTTACTAGTGCGCGGTCATATGCATAGATTTCAATTGTCTCATTGGACTTCATTTGTCTTCTAGACTTCAATTGTCTTACGGACTTCTCGTGGCTTACCACGTTATTTCCCGATATTTTCATCAAGGGTTGATTTCCTCCCCCTAATGACGGGAAACTAACCTCATCTAATGTACTATCAGCGAATCGGGCATTATACAAATCTCCAGTCATATGGTCCAAATACTTGATTATGGATGATGTCTCATAACCAACGTATATCCCAGACTTTCGGAGAAGACCCATTTCAGTTTGCTGCGGTGGTGGTATATGTATATAACCCTTGCAACCAAAACCCGCGAAGATGAGGAGTTTTTAGTACTGACCCTTGCGCTAGTTGCATAGTTGGATGGATGTTATAGGCCGACGGTCTAAAGTTGATGAGAGCTCTACGGCGGGGATGCGTGTCCCCAACATATAGTTGGTAAATTACAATTCTTCAAAGTTCTGCTAATCCATTCTGGGTGTGGATATGCGGTACAGAATGCTCAACTTTTAATTCCCATTTTCATGCAATAATCATCAAATGCTTTCAAAGTAAATTCTCTGGCATTGTCCATTCGGTGGACTTTATATGATGATCGGGAAAATATTTCTAATTTAATTATCTGCGAGATTGGCTTTGCAAAAGCATGGTTTCTCGAGACAATAAACATACGTCGACCATTCCGAGGAAGCATTGATGAGCACTATAAAATACCTAATTGTCCCTTACAGAGTGTATAGGACCGCAAAGTCTCCTGGATACGGTCCAGAATGCGAGGACTTTATCCTTCGCTTTGAGCAAAGGTCTAATAATTAATTTCCGGTGGCACATGCGGGCACACAAAATCTTCAGTTCGGGAAATTCTTTATATTCATATTATGTCCTGTGAATTGTTAATTATATCTCTCATTATCCTAGGACCTAGGCGGCATAATCTATCATGCTAGAGATAGATAAGTTGGAGCTTCTAAATACGGTTTTCAAGGCAAATATAAATTGCAGTGCCTTAATATTAGTGTAGTATAGCCGATTTCATATGAAGGAAGACATTCTAATGCTATTTTTCACTTTCTTCACGCTTTTAATGGCAGTATTCAGCACCATACTCTTCTTCAGTCTCTACACGGAAACTGTTAGCGCAAATATCCTTGAGAGTTCTAGCCGATTCTGGGTACAACAAGTCTTCTTCAATGACCAAAGTTGTGCCCATTGGGAGTATAATTGTAGCCCTTCCTGAGCCTATTATACAAGTATCGCTGCCTGCGATTGTCGTAAGACTACCAGCATTCTTGCTGATCGATTGGAAAAATTTCCATTTCTCTTAGGATAGTTTTCATTGTGCCGCTACATGCTAAGCACACTTCCTCCATAGGGCACCACACGCGTTCTAATATAATGTACTTTATTAATATGTAGCAGAAAGCAAGCAACACATAAATAAAATACTTCAAATATCAGAACATAACTTGCTATTATAAAGACGGGAAAATAAGTCTTGCAGGACTCATAATAAGAATTTAATGCTTTGCTCTGCTAGAGCTTGCAACCATTATTCAATAATTCAAAATTCTGCTTCAATTACAAACTGCGAGTTTTTATAAAAGATCCGAGTGCCATGCGTGCACTAGATCGAATCGACGAAGTATTCAGGAACTTCTGCCTCAATCTGCTCCATGGCGATCTTCTCATCTTGGGCAACTACGATTGTGGGCGTAGCAATGTCCAAAGGAGGGTTGATGGGGGCTGCTATTGGGCTGTCCACATCCATAGGTGCAGCTAATGGATGTGGACCCTCTATGCCTGCAATGGCGAGGTGTGCCACATGTTGTTTATTTGCCCTTCTTCTTAGACTGAAAATCATCAATAACGTGCGACTCATGACCTTACTCTTCTTGCTCCTCTCATTCGTGAGAGGCTTCATCACCTTGTAGCTGCTAGCAGTGGCTTCATGGCCAACATTACTACTAGGTGGCTGCGAGATGTAGTTCTTTCTTAGAACATCATCTTGAGTTTCCGCAACTTACATGATGTCAATTAATTCGGCATACTGCATGTAGCCGTCTTGACGATAGTTGCGTGCGGATTGCACCGCGTTCTGGTGAAAGGTAGAGAGAGTCTTCTCAATCTTCTCACTGCATCCGTGATTACATTACCACGAATTAAAGAGCGATACAAATTCTATACAAAATCGCCATCTTGGGTCGATTCTTGAACTCTTGGTTCGTGATGCCAGTCATATTTATATTCATACAAAAGGTTCAAAGGATTACTGCTAGTAATCTGCATAAAATGGTTGTAAAATTCTCATAATGCTCATCGAACTCCAGGTTCGTATTCTCGTATTTTTCTATGTATTTTTCATGATTTACTGCTATTTGCAGTGATTAAAAGCAATATATACAATCACAGATAATCAAAAACAGTAAATACAATACATAAAGCATAGAAATAATAATAACAAAGTTAAACATGCTTCAAATGCAAAAACAGATTCAAAAATTGAATTCCCGAGGCCCTTTTCTGCTGGAAAAGTAATTTTTCGGTGAAAACTGCAAGTTTCAGGGGTTAAAACGCGAAAACTCAGTTCTGAGAGAAATTGCGCGTAAATTCCATATTTTCCGAGGGGTTTTCTGCAAAATTCCTTTATTCGCGAAAATTCTGCGCAATTATGAACACGTCAGGGTTCTTTTTGCAAAAATTCGAGAATTCCCGCCTAACCCTTTTTTTCTTTCTTTTCTCCGCCCGGGCCTTCTTTTTGGTCCATTAGGCCTTTCCCGGGCCCATTCGGCCGGATCAAAGAGGGGGTGGGGGCTCCCATTAGGGTTTCTTGCCCCCCAACCCGTGCGGCGGCGGCGGCTTCAAAAGTGGCGGCCGATCGGCGGCGAGCGCTCCGCCCGCGCCGTGCAGCAGCGCGCGGCGCTCCGCGCCGCGCCCGCGCGGCGCGCTCCGCGCCCGCGCGCGTGCAAAGCCGCGCGGCGCTCCTCGCGTGCCGAGGGCGGCGGCGGCGGCGACGGCGCGCGCGCGGCGGCGGGCGGCTTCGCGCGCAAAAGAGAGGAGGCGCGTGGCGCGCGCGTGCTCATGCCGCGCCCGCGCAGCGGCGGCGGCGGCAGCGCGCGCGCTGCGCCGCAAGCGAGGCGGCGGCCGGGCCATCGGCGATTCGCGGTAGTTACATGCGCGGTGGCAACTCCTTCCTCCCGCCCCTTTTTTTCTTATCGTGCGCGATGGCGGCGGGATGTCGCCGGCGGCATCATGCGGCCGGGCCGGCGGCGTGCGGTGCCGGTGTCTGCCTTGGGGGTCGTGAGGGGGGTTGGCTGTGCGGGGCCGTGTGCGGCAGCGGCGCCGGCCTGCTCTTCATGGCAGGCAGTAAAAGGAAAAACGAGATTACTGTTCAAGATTACTGTTTCTCCATGTATGTATGCGATGCAATGCGGTGTAAAACGAGATTGCAACGGAGGCGTGGCTTCATGCCGTCATGTGCGTGTTTGCCGCATGCTAGCGGCGTGGCACTGTCGTTGCCTCCGTGGCGATGCGTGATGGCGGACTATCTTGCCGACGGTGAACGTATCGCGGAGGTAGTGACAGCCGCTTGCAGGCGGTGCCGTGCACATGGTGCCTTCCATGCGATTTCATCTACTACCTACGGTACAATCATCATCTACTCTTTCATGCAATCCACCGATCGGCTTGGCCGGCGACTTTAAGTCGGCTCGCGGTAGATTAGGCGGATTTGCCGTAGGAAAACAATCTAGAAAGCCAAATTTGCGAAATTAAAGCAATCTAGAAAACGATTCAATCTACGAGTGTCGTTCATCGACGGTTACCTTTTCGATGCGAGGAGAGTCGATCGTGCTGATAACGTGTTGAGGAACCGTCGCTGGCGAGTCCAGTCCGAGCGATTACCTCGTAGACAAACTCAGAATCGTAAGAACAATGCAAGAACACAAGAACATAATAAGAGATTGACACAGAGATGTAGGGGGATGTCTTGCTTCTCTTTATTCCTTCATGCATTGATCAGTCATTTACAATGAATAGCACCCCCTATTTATAGGCTACGACCCTGCTAGGGTTTGTGATGGGGCACCCACTAATAGGCCGACTGCAGGGTCAGGCCCATGGTTTCCCAACAGTTTGTACTAAGGGGTCTTTGGTGATGTGGTGGTGAAGTGGCGTCAGATCGATGGGATTTGGAAAGGGTGAAGGATTGCAGGGGTGAGTTGTCGGTGGGCACGGGTGGGCATTTGTTTTTACCAAAACTGTACTACCGAACCAAACCAAACCAAATTAACCGAAAATATTGGTTTATTCGCTTTTCGGTGGTAGGTTCAATTTTTTCTTGGCTCTATTCGGTATTCGGTTCGGTTTCCAACCATTAGAAACCGAACAGACCGAAATATTGAACTAACACGGAGTGGCCCACTCCAACTTCCAGCTGGCCCAAGGCCCACTCGTGGACTCGTCGGTCACTACTCCCTAACCCTAATGAACTAACTCTCTCTGACTCTCTCATTCATTCGCATCGCACGCAGGCACCGCGTAGCCGCCCATACCACCAGCCACATCCCTCCCAAATCCCAATCCCTAGCCGTAGCCCACAGGCGCCGTCGCTTGTCGCCTGTTGGCACCAATGCCAATGGGAATTGGAGCTGCTTGCTTGGCCAAGAAAGCAGATCCTTGATGGAGATGGTAGTTTCAACCAGTGAAATGCTCTGCAGTAAGGGTACTGGCTCCAGGTTGGAGTTGAGCATTCAGAGGAGCTGAACTGAGGGATAGAATAGAAATTGCAGCGGCTGCCATCTCCTAGGATCTGCATAAATAATGCAGAAAAGTCCAGAGAATAAGTGTAGGAACTTAGTACTAGAGTGGACAGTTTAGCTGTTAGCACGAAACTTGTACCTGAAAGAGCACATAACATATTTCAGTAGCATAAATAGAACAATGCTTAGGCACACAGTACCTAGACAATTAGTGCTTTATCATGGAAATTTTGATACTATATTGTGCCACATTTCAATACACAATAACAGTCCTATACAGAAATGCTAAATGCAGAAAAGTCTAAGTTGCAAGTTATGGTCATGGGCAGGATTTGCAGGCAACTACATCATAAAAGCATAATCCTGAATTCCCAAACATTTCAACTTGTCAACTATCTGACCGACAATGTCGAATTGTTGATAAACGATAATCTTCTATAGCATTAGCAGCGACTGATGTGTCCATGTTACTACGTTAGCCCCCTCGCTCCAAATATGTATGCATTAATTCTAGAAAAGATGACCAGATCGAAAAGCAGTCTAATGCAACAATTAGGGCCTATGAATTCAGACACACCACCACCATCGATTGGAACAGCATCACAAATGCAAACATAAACATGTATTCTCAGAGAACTTGCTTAGAACAGTCAGAGGTACCTAAACTCAAGCAAATCTCAATTGCTAAAAACCAGACCAAATTCCCAATCGTCCAGTATTCAAGTCAAGTTGCTCGCTTGTAACTGAATATTCTGCATCACCAAACCAATCAAACCAAACCAATCAAACGGAATTCTAGCTACATGAACTGTGAGAAGGCGGTGGAGAGAGGTGGTGACCAACCGGTGATTTCGGCCCGGCGCAACAGACGATGGCGAAGTCGGGGTCAGCGAGGAGGGCGGGGGGATGCAGTAAATGAATGTCAGACTGGGATGAAGTGGAGAGGGCAAGGAGGCTAACGCATCGGCGCAAAGCACCCAGGGAGAATGACGCACCAACACAATCGGCGAGGACGGGGCGCCGACGTAGTCGGGGAGGAGGGGCTGCGGCGGATGGGGATGGAGATCGATGGGGCAGCGGAGGAGGAAAAGGGACGGAGCAGCGGCGCTGGTGGAGAGGGCGGCGGAAGGGAAAAGGAGAGGGGATGGACGGTAGGGGAGGCGCCGAGGTGGCGGGCAGGGAGAGAGATCGAGGGAGCGGCGGGGGAAGAAGAGGGATGGAGCAGCGGTGTGGGTGGGGGAGGGCGGCGGAGGAGGGAGAGGAAGGGGAGGCGCCGACACGATGGCTAGGGAGGGAGATCGAGGGGCAGGTAGCAGCGACGTTGGTGGAGAGGGGTGGCGGAGGGAAAAGGAGAGGGGATGGAAAGGAGGGGAGGCGCCGAGGCGGTGGCCAGTGAGGGAGATCGAGGGGGCAGCGAGGGAGGAAGACGAAGGGGGCCGCGAGGGAGGAAGACGGAGGGAGCAAGCTGCGCTGGTGGAGTAGGGTGATAGAGGAGGGAGAGGAAGGGGAATGTGGGTGGAGGGGAAAGGGAGCGAAGTGAGGAGCAGTGCTGCGGGATCGAGCGGGTGAGGAGATGGGATGAGAGAGGCTGGGTGGCAGGTGGCTAGGGCTCGGCCAGGCGGCGCGCACGGCGCGGGCCAAATCGAACGGCTCAAAAATGTGGAGGCGCTATCCGACACCTGACCAGCCCACGCGTGCGAGCAAACCCGGTCGAACGGTCCAAAACCGAGCTAAGCGCGATCCGATGGCCGCCGTTTTCGGGGTGGCATAGCACGGGCGTGAGGAGACCCTTCCTCTCAGGATTTAAGGGTAGTAATGTAGGTCGCCATTTGGTCTTACCATATGCATAATCATAAACACATGTTTCTAGAAGACCGTACACTTGCTCAGGACTGCCAATGCCCGTCAATTGCGCAATGCTGATAACATACCTAGTACCACGCGTGCATCATCACAGTCACCGCGTACAGAGAGAATCAAAGGAAAAAAAGGAAATTCAACTACCTCTCCATTCCCTGCAGACTTGTTGTTCTATATGTCTAGCTCTGTACATAAAATCGGATAGCTACAGCATTGAGTAACCATACATATTCATGCCGTCTAACCCTTAACGTTTATACATATAAGTTTTTGCAATGTTTAATGATGGATCTGCTTTAAAACTCGCCAGGCCGCACGAAAAGTGTGTATTTGCGGACAAATAGCTACTAAAAGAAATGTCTACCGGGTTCCGGCTCCTCATACGCTCATCGATCTGTGAATGATGGCTATAGTAATCAAGTATTAGGCTGTATGTAATTCGGTTTACCAAATTACCAAATTAACTTTAATTCAGATAATTCGGTTTGTTTTTTATTTCGTTATGATTAATTCGGTTGATACCTCTCAAAAACCGAAATATTTTTTTTACCGAATAAAAAAAAAAAACCAACACACCCTGGCCGGTGGGCACCCACCCAACCGCGCCGCGCCGAGTCCCCACCTACCCGGCAAAGCGCAAAGGCCCGAGACGATGACTTGAAGCGGCCTAGAGACGGAGAGATGGCAATTGCACTGCAGTCTGCAGGGATCGCGGATGGCGACTGGCCCATGGGCCATGAGAATGGACTGCAAGTGGTATGGTCATGTGGTAGTTGTACTGGTCTTTATTGACATTTCTGAGTAGGAAGGTGCTGCGCGTGCGCCTGTATCGTGTATGACCAGCGTCGCGCCAGCGCTGGCTGAATTGTAGCGGAGAAGATCGACTGGAGTCGGGGGCTCAGGGTGTGTTTGGTTGCGTCCATCCACAGCACAGCCATGCCATTTGTTGGTACCACGAACACCGTGACCCAACCTTTTTTTTTTTTTTTTGCGACGAACACCGTGACCCAGCCATTGATTGCAAACCAGATGACGTTCGTAAGGGCATCTTAACGGCTTGGCTAGATTTCTAGGATGAAAGGCGGGCTTCGCTGCGCCCTGTGTCGAGCATGTTAGGACATGAGGCCTTTTAGAGCTACGGATAGAAGGTTTCGTGTGTTTTATTGCGAGGGCCGACGGTTCGGGGTTAGGTGCATGTATATCGAAGCCCTAATCCGATGATCGGGTTCTTTTAAAAAAAGTGATGAGCGTACGATGAGCCGGAGCCTGGTAGACATTTCTTTTAGTAGCACTTGTCTGCAAACACACACTTTTCGTGCGGCCTGGCGAGTTTTAAAGAAGATCCATCATTAAACATTGCAAAAACGTATATCGGTATATGTATAAAGGTCAAGGGTTAGACGGTATGAATATGTATGGTTACTCAATCCTGTGACTTAGGCAATGAGAAAAATAAGTTGATGTTGTAACAGGAGAGTATATATTTATTGAATCCATGTCCTAATAGACAAATTATTCGTAACTGTATGGAAGGTTGGCATAAAGCCTTAATATATTCTGTTGTCCAAACGAGGAAAATATATTAGCCTGCAGGATACCTAGAAAGAATATACCTACTTGAGCCCAACTGTGAGGTCGCAGTTCACGAGAATAGGGCATTCTCTAGAAAGCTCATGAGCAGATAAGGGAGCATAACCAAATAATGCTACGTTTAGGCGCGGTTCTTTGACAGCCTAGTATCAGTTGAGATTTCAAGTGAAATCTAATCACAAAAAGCTGTGAATTTAAGGCATAGTCCATTCATCAACTGTGAGAAGATGAATCTTGTCATTTTATGTGCAAGTTCAACCTGTACGGGACTTATACTAAAAGACTGGTATATTAACAGTACTTTAGCACAATATCTTTGATATCCTTTTTGCTTCTTGCTTTGGAATTGGTGGGGGATCGTTGGAAATTGGCCCATATGACTGAGACTCATTTTCTATAATTCCAAAGCATTTATGGTTTAGTACCATATTGCTAAGGCAAGGTGAAGGTGACCAACATATAAGGTGGAGTTCTTGCCATTACTTGAAACATATGACACATAGATGAGGGTGGTACGAGGAGGGCTTTGGCTAAACACACGCACGTACGCGCGCGCGTGTTCGCGTATTTTCACGTGAAAAATCGCGTGACTTGTGACAACGATCGTGTTGTGACGGCGCAACCACTTGATTCGCCTTTATTTTGTGACATCTACTTTTTCGATTACCTTGCATCAGTGTGCGATTCTCGTTCTTCATCAGACCCATCTGTAAGTCTATCGTGTGATTGATTGACTTGTTTACATCCTGTTTTTCATATATTGCGAAGTACAATGAGTTGTCTGCTGTCAGTACTGTTTTATGTATCATTAGTCTTTTGCAATATTTGTCTTCTAATAAAATATGGAATTAAAATGTTGCCCTCATTTTCAACAGCTATTGGCCGGCCACATGCGTCCCCCATCCCTCGGCACTTGTAGAGCCCCACACGTCACATTCCCCTTCTCCCTCCCGTCTCGCCCTAGGCTCCATCGCCGCCGCTACACCCACTCCCCCTGTAAGATCGAGGAGGCCGACTAGAGGGGGGTGAATAGGCGTTTTAAAACTTCTATGCTCTAAAACCGATTTCTAATGCGGAAGCTAATACAAATACGGTTTTGCACAATTAAAGCCTAAATCAACTAGGTTCAACTAAGTGCATCAACAATACAAGTCTATTGATAATAATCAATCAAGCATTGACTTGTAAGCAATTCAATTTAAGCAATTTAAATGATACTATTGCAATCATACACAATGAATAAGCAATTTAATACAAGGTATATAAATTGCACAATGTAAAGCATATGAAAGCTAATCACAAGAAGCACATGGGACACAATGATGTTTTACCGTGGTGGTCGGAGACTTGCCGGTCTCCCATAATCACGTTGAGGAAACCCAAACCAATTGGGCGGCTCCACAATTAAGCCTTCCTCAGAGGTATCAACACCTCACTCCACTAGGGTTGCTCTTACTCCACTCCGGAGATGGCGAGCACCAAGCCACTCACAAAACACCGGGCCTTCTCACAAGCTTCACTTGAGAAGATCAGGACCACGCGCCTCCACGCCCGTCTAGGTGTCGGCAAACACCAAGAGTAATAAGCCAAGCCCCTTGCTTGACTCTCACCATGTGCAACGAATGCACACGCTCAAGTGGATACGAAATCCACCTCTAGATGCAACACATGCAACTAGAGACCTCTCTCCTTGCTCACAAGGTGCAACACATGCACAATTGAGAGGAGAAGCTCACACTAGCTCAAGAGAGTGATATGGGATGCCAAAGGTGCCTCTCAACCGGCCAAGGGGTATTTATAGCCCCAAACCAAAAACTAGCCGTTTGGAGGCGAAACAGCCAAAAACTAGCGTTCTGACCTTTTGCGGTCGTACGCACTCACAAGGGGCGGTACTACCGTTCTAGCGGTACTACCATTGTTATAAGGGCGGTACTACCGCAGCCCGATTTTCAGCACGGGCGACACTCGGTAAAAGGTCATAACTTTTGACTCGATGTCGGAATTAAGTGATCTTGGACTCTATTGAAAGCTTATTCAGAGGGCTACACAACCCACCTATTTGATTGATCACAAACACATTTGATCAAATCAAAAGCACAACTCAAAGAGCCACTACCATGGTCTAAGTCCAAAGAAATAGCAACACGCAATCTTAGACCATGTCAAGGAATACACATGAATCTTAGCCATTTGCAAAACACATTTGCAAACTTAGATCATGCCACAAGGAGTAGGTACATGGACTTCAATCATTTGCAAAACACATTTGCAAAGCATAGTCACATGTTACAAGGATTAAACGCATGAGCCTCGACTATTTGCAAAACACATTCGCAAATAATAGCATCATGCCACGATGAGCTAGAGCAAGCAAGATTGAGCTATCAACACATGATGAGACTCAAGCTACTAGAAAAGACCTCTCTTAATAGTACGGCAACCTATACTAGCAATCCGGTCTTCCAACCAAACACCAAGACCGGTAAAAGACTAGGAACACATCCTTAGCCCTAGCTAGTCATACCTTTGCCTTGAGCATCTTCTTGAAGGTTGATGACGCACATCTTCACTTCAAGTCCGGGTTATCGTCTTGATATGCATCAACCCATGATGCATCCTTTACTTGACCTCAATCAACATATGATGAGTCTTCTCTTGACTTGATGATCAACTCATGATCATCTCTTCTTCGAGATCTTGATATGCATCAACACATGATGCATCATCTCCTTGAACCTTGACTTGATGACAATCAACTCATGATGTCATCCGAAGTCTTCATCACCCTGGAACATAACCTATTCATCCAACTCATGGAAAATGTTAGTCCCACAATGTCATTAACATTAATTACCAAGATATACCTGCATAAATGCTTTTGAACAAGCCATTACCGAAGGTGCGGTATTACCGCCAACTAGCATCCGTAATACCGTTCTCGGTGTCCGTTTCTCGATGCGGTACTACCGATTTCGAGGCTCGAAATACTGAGAAAAATACCTTCTCCGGAATTTACATACCACCAATATATTTGCGGTCATGCAGCTCTGCGTAGTTCCGCCACATGAACTCGGTACTACCGCTTCACCTCGAGCAAACCAAGTCAAAAAGCAATGCTACTGGAATTTTCATACCGCACAGAAATCGGTACATCCGCGGTGCGGTACTACCGCGCATACAACTCCGGTACTACTGCATTTCCAGAAGCTTTTCGAAATGCAATGCATGACTCCTTTGTCTTGAGTCATGTCGATCTTTTATCACCTTTGCATTTCCTTTTTATGTCATCACTCAAACTCCGGGACTAAGCCTTGAAACATCTTAGCACACATGTTAGTCCCACAACACAATTTCAAATAATTGAATGTAATTGGTATGAGTATATATAAACACGAAGTTATATATATACTCAAGAGTTATGTTTCAAAGTAGATCACAAGGATCAATACTAATGAAACAACAAGGCCATGAGTATATATAAACTACACAAGTTATATATACTACAAGTATATCTGAACTACACAAGTTGTATATACTAAATATGAGTGTATACAAACTACACAAGTTGTATATACTCATATGAATATATTAACTACATAAGTTAAATATATTCAAGGATATATGAACATCCATGAACTACACAAGTTTCATATGTTCTCATATACTCATATGAATATACTAACTACACAAGTTAAATATATTCAAGGATATGTTTCAAAGTAAAGATCCTTAATATATGTGGAAAGAGAATATGGATCAATACTAATGAAACCACAAAATATAGAATGGACTCCCCCTAAATGTGTGCATACACAAATGTATAATGGAAACATATGCACATATCCAAGTTAACCTTTTTGGTGGAGTTTAACCTATATTTTGGATCCGAGGAATGCAACAAGATATAATAACAAGAAGTAGAATGCATACCTCTTGTATTTTTCATCTTTATATCCAAACGAGACTAAGCAATAGATAATCAATAGAATTGTTAGCCTTACAAATAGATTGTCATTTATGAATACATACCTGTTTGGATTTTTGCTTTTATATCCAAGCTGAGACTAAGCATGATATAACAATAAGAGTATTAGTCTCACAAGTGCATTTGTCATTAATCACTTAATCACTTGCATGCCTTCATGATTTTCACCTTTATATCCAAATAAGACTACACAATATGTATATCAATAAAAGTGTTAGTCTCCCAATTAGATTTATCATTAATCACCAAAACTCCATTACCACATATTGGCGGGTCTAGATCTTTCACCCCCGCCCCCATCTCCTCCCTCACCCTCCCATCTCGTGCAAAGTTTGTGTTTCTGTTGTAACGCACGGGCACTCTGTTAGTAAATATAAAGAATGGTGATATTAGATGCACCCCTTGCTTTGAAGACTAGAAATTCCTACAATAATATGTATAAAAATCCTAGAAATTCTCTCATTAACAAAAAAAAAGAGATAATAATATAGTAATCTTATTTCGGTGGGAATAGAAAAGAATAATGAAAACATACCCCCTCACCCTAAACCACCAAGGTTTTGGCTGACTGGGTTTATGGTTACTTATTTGGCTTATTTTGGTGGGGATAGAAAAGAATAATGCAAATATGCCCCCTCGCCCTAAACAACCAAGGTTTTGCATATATGATTAGATTTAGAATTAATTGTTGTCAGTGATCTACTCAGGTCAGTGCTTCAAAATTTGTTGAATTTACAAAAGGACAAAAGAAAAGAAAATCTCCGCAAAACAGTGTGGTCTAATTCTAGTTTCCCATGTTTCCCAACCTCGATTACAAAAAGAAATAAATAAAAGAAAGAAAATATACCGTAGAAGTTACCTACTCTAAATGCCCTAAATCAGGCCCAAAACCAAGTATAGTTAGAGCCCGAGAACGCGGTCCTAGGATTGCCATGCCATTGATCGGTACTTCCCTTCCTCTCAACCAACCAACACTGAGTGCACGGATCACTCGCGTGTTATCTTCCGCAAAGCCCGGACCAAACACCGTCATGTCATCGATCCGTGCCCCTTCGTCCCAACCAATAAACATTGTGCCCAGCCCACAGACCGCCATGTCATTGATCTATGCTTATCTTCGCAACCAACTGGCGGTGAGCGCACAGGGCCGGGAAAATAATCCTATAAGACCTGGTCTACAACTCAATTGATATGGATCAACTCTATCATGTGACACGTGTCTTTTTACGAATCTCAAAGCGCACAGCCTCATAAATCATTGATGCGAATTTTCACGAATTGAATAATAAAAGCTATTACGTCACGCTTTGAGATTCGCGAAAGGACACGTGTCATGCAGTGGAGTTGGTCCGCATCAATGAAGTTATGGGCCAGATCCTATAGAATTATTTTCCCACAGGGCCGTGTGTTTCCCCCCTACAAAGTCCAGCCCAAAGATTGGAATGTCATTAATCTTTGCTTCTTCTTCTCAACCAGCTGGCGGTGAGCACATGGATCGCTCGTGTGTTTCCTCCTCGCAAAGTCCAGCCCAAAGATTGCCATGTCATCGATCCCTGCTTCTCTTCCTCTCCACTAACCAACAGTGAGCTCGGCCCAACGACTGCCATATCATTGATCCGTGCTTCCATTCCACTCCACTCAACCAACCGGCAACAAGCAAATGAGAAACGAGAACCGAAATGTGCTCGGTTGGTTGGTGCAAGGAGGTTTCGCCCAGCCTGCCCGCGTTCGAACCTCTGGCTCGGTGCGTGTATCTCACCAGGGGTTTATTCTTTCAGGAATAGTACACGCACACATGGATGTGTTCAGTTTGTGCTCCGTGAGGTTCAACCCCGCTCTAGATTAGGTATGTGTTATGGACGCATCCGTGTGTGTGTGGATGTGCGTATGGTGTGTGTGCGTGAGTGTGTCCGTCGTGTACTCTAAAAAAGCAAATGAGAAACTGACTTCGGTCAGTTGGCTTGGTGCGTGGGAGGTGCCCTCGCCCACCAGCGTTCGAGCCCTCGGCTCGGCGCTGATGCTCACCTTTAGGGTTTTAAGGAAATAGTACACAAACACGTGAGTTTATTCAGTGGTCAAAGCGCGTGACCGCGCTCCGTATGGTTTAGCTTTCATTCTAGATTAGGCATGTGTTTAGGACGCATCCACGTGCGTGTGGTGTGTGTGCGTGAGTGCTCTGAGTATACTCTAAAAAAAGCAACAAGCAAATGAATTGTTTGTGTTTTCTCCCTGCAAAGCCCAGCCGTCGGATCATATCGCATATTCCCAAAACCTTCCTCAAACGCTCATAAGAATCATGTTGGTTCACGCAACATCTACCCTTGACACCTCACAACACATGTATAAAAGCACCCCACCACACTTTTCTTCCAACACTCGCCTATCCTCTTGGTCTAAGATAGAAGCGGGAAGTCTGAAGATCCCACGGTGGGGTTGAAACTGAGTTTCGGCGCCGACTTCACGTAAAGGAATGCGCAAGACTAACGGAAGCTAACCCTCAGATCTCGATCCAACAGTTGGAGTCTAAATCAACGGAGTTACCGTGCGAAGACGTTGTAGCTGTCATTTTCGTTACTATTACTCGTAAGGTTACTATCATTTGAGTTTTCACTGAACTCTGGCTATAAAAGCCTTGTAATCAAACAGGTGCTCGCTATCTTTTCGATCAATCTAAACCCTAGCTGCAATAGCGTAACCGTAGTTCTTCTTTTCTTGTGTTCTTTGTGAAAATACCCAAAAATAGCTTCAGTTTAGCGCAGATTTCTGGGTTCTGATCTCTAGAACCTGACACAAAGCCCCTAGAAAGCAGCTCGCGAGCAAGGTTCGTTTTGCCTTCTATCCAGATCTATGGTTTTTGTTGCAGTTTTGCTTAGATCTGGTGTTGTTTTGATGTGTGGTGCCGGTGGCAAGAAAGTCGGCACTAACGGCAAGCGGCATGAAGAAGCCCCACAGGTATAGGTAGGGATGGCAATGGGGCCTCATTCCTCATTCCCGACGAGGAATTCATCTATTAGGGGACGGGGATGAGGCTATTTCTTCCCTCACGGGGATGCTAATATGCAAATACAATTCCTCATCGGGTGAAACGGGGATGGGGATATTCCCCTACTCCCCATCCCCGTTACCCGCTTGGGGCCCCGATAAGACATGTAGACCACTAGCCCAGTACCGCACAACCCGATAAGGCGATAGCCAGATAATCTTATTTGCATTCTTTACTTTTCAGATGCTAATTAATAACAAAACATTGTCATTTTAGTATTGCATATGAATGTTCATACTCATTTTATAACATTATGAATCTTATTTTATCTTCTTTCGGGATCCAGCTTGCGGGTATGGGTCCCCGTGGGGCCCCGATAACCCGATGGGGACGGGGACGGGGGAGAATAGCACCCGAGAACGGGGATGGAGATGGGGACGAGGAATTTTTCGTCTCTCAGGAATGAGGATGTTCCACCACTCCCCGACGGGGAATAATCTCGTTGTCATCCCTAAGTATAGGCCGGGGACTGTGGCGCTCTGCGAGATTCACAAGTACCAGAAGAGCATTTAACTGCTGATCCGCAAACTGCCATTCCAACACTTGGTTTGCGAGATTTTGCAGGACTTCAAGACGGAACTTCGTTTCCAAAGCGACGCTATGTCGGCGCTGCAAGAGGCGGCGGAATCCTACCTCATAGGACTATTTTGAGATACCAACCTGTGCGTCTTCCATGCCAAGCGTGTCACCATAATGCCCAAGGACATCAGGCTGGCCCGCCGCATCCGTGGTGAGCGCGTGTAACTGTAAGACGCGCCACTGTGCTTAGGGGGGGTGGGGCGTTGAGGAGTCACGTCTTTTTTGTTTCCTTCCGCTGTTAGGTCATATCAGATGTATTAGGGTTGTGGGCTAATGCAAAAAAAAACATAGTAATAAAATCTCTAGATTCTTCTTTTGATTAATTTTTGAAGTCACAATGCTAAAACATACTGCTATTTACGTAAAAAAAAAACATATTGCTATAGATACTGAGTAATATCGCATTGCTCCTAATACCATCTATTTTATTTGATGGGAGATGGATTTTCTTCTTGACGGTGGGTTAGCGTTGCGCTGTGTGGATCTGTATTGGTAAGAATTTTTTCGTGTTGAATGGGATTGCCATGTGCAATGTGTTGGTACGACGTGTTCATCATGCTCTCTGTGCGTGTCTGCACTTGCACTGTGCACGTGTTTACCAGTTGTTACCGTGCTACAGATGGTATTGCCGAATTTGCTTAGGATTTTCTTATTCTGTAACCAGGGAGGAAAAAAACCGGAAAGTTTGGACCTCGCCGTCCGGTTCTATTGGCAGATGTAGCAAGGGTGCCAAGGTGCACAGTCACCACAAAAAAAAATAGTCATATACGAGAAAATAGACATTCTCTCTAAAATTCGTATAATCTTAATGTCCTCGTTGCTTCACATATCATGGTATACACCTATTTACCATAAATTTTCATCATCCACTTAGCTTTTGCAAACAGCTATGTGTACAATTGGTCATGCCATATGTCATGTATAGGATTCTCAAAACAAAACATCCATATGTATACACCACAATTTGGGTATTGACACAATCTGTGAGGACCGGAATATTTAACTAGTAACACTTAACCTCCAAATGGTTCTAGCATTACTAATTAAACATTCTAAGCCTCGATGGACATATGTTTCCCAGAATTGCAACATATGCGCATCATCACAAAATTACACATCATTTCCATACAACAATATCACTAAGTTCCACAACAACATAAAGTAAAGTTATTACAAAGAGAGCCGACCGCCAAATAGAACAAAATACAAGAAATGACAATGAAGCAAAAGCGCCATAAGATGGCTAGAACAAAAGTCGACCGGTTAGCCACACACCCACAAGGCAACCGATCGGGCCGCCAAGCTAGTCGCCCACAAACTACCACAACACACTGCAAAAGTGAGGCCCTCGGGCTCACCTTCTTCCTCTGCAACAAAACAATTAAGTATAGCATCCGAGTACAAAGATTGTCTTTGTACCGCAAGACTCGACGTGTGGAATAGCGGACCTATTCATAACTACATGCAAGCTTATTTAGGTGGAGGTTGTATGTCTCATTTTGCATGAAGCCAATTTTATTTGCAATAATGTAATACATTTTAAAAGCAAGTTTTGCAAATCTGCTTAGTTATCAAAGTAACGATGAAGTACTGAGATACATACAAGTAACCACCGAAGTGACTACCCCAATAGTCACCACAACATAGCACGAATCCCGATTCGCACTCACCCATCAAGTTTTAATTTAAAAGGTTGTAGTCTAACTCTTGAAAGACCTCCCAAGCGTGTCCATAACCTAGGACGAGGCTATTCGAATAGTTTTAACCTCGCAGGGTGTACCAATGTACCCACACTTGCATCGCCTTTAAGCCAAAGCACACTTAGTAGGTATGCCGGCACGGCTAAGTCCTACGAGACGCTCCAATATTGTGTATTAACTACGAGCCGCTCGTATGGGTAGAAACACCATACGCTTACATTGCAGCCGAAAGACAACAAATCCCATCCCGGGTGAAGTCTTTCTGACACTACAATGCTCCCAACACCATCCCTCCCGCGACCTCCTGCGACCCGGAGCCAATACACGCCAAAGTACTAAGTCAAGAGAGGTCCCATACCCTCTAGTGTGGTTAGCACGCTAAAATGCTTGGTTTAGTGTAACAAGATGTTCGGTCCTTGTTGACTTAGGCACCATTCCAGTCACACCAGAGAATCACACCAACATACCATTGTGCCCAAGTCTAAATCATTTTGCTTTTAGTTTTAGTTTTCACAAGTAGACATGGCACAAGGTGGAAATCATAAATCGTAATAAGTTTTGTGTGATCAAGGTTATCGACAAGTCGATAACCGCCCATTTCTACCGAAGCTAAGCATGGCTAAGCAATTAATTCGCAACTACTAAGTGACAAGAGCCCATCCACGAACTCTAAATCACAGCAAGTAACCTAGGCTCATGGTAGTAGAGGATAATCATTTGCTAAGGAAATGCATCTACTAGGCCAACTATTAAAACAAAGTAGCAATGCATACATAGAATTTGTAATCAACATAAATACTTAAAATACTGGGATTAACATGATCAAACTGCTTGCCTTCTTGCTGTTGCTCAATTGGTTGCGGAGGATCGCTCTCGGGATTACCGCAAATGTCGAATCCTAAGCGAAAGGCAAAAAGAACCAAGAACAACCAATAAGACGAGCCACACTTAAACCAATGAGCAAGCAACAAACATCCAAATACGACGAAATTTATACATAAGGTAGAATACGAATATACCTAGACATAGAAACTGGAAAAACCTAATTTGGATTTGTGACGCAAAGATAATGCATAAAAATACATTTTCTACCATAATTAGTACTGTAGCAAAATTATTTTCTAGAGAGATTTTGAAGCTGGAATTTTTATGGTAGCTACCTACTGATATAGAGGTAACCCATATAAAATTTCAGGTCATTTGGAGTTAAAGTGATTTAGTTATGATTTTTCTAAGATGCAAAATTAGCATAATGCACTTTCCAGGAGCATAAATATGTTCAAAACTAATTTTACAGTGAAGTATACCAACAGAGGGGTTTTCTAGAATTTATCAAATATATTTTGCATTTTCTAAAGTTTTATTTATTTTCTGGAATAATCAAAATGACAGAAATCAAGTTATTCCTAGTTATACAATTTTCTGCTACTGGAACATGCTTAAATCCATTTTTATAATAAGCTAAAGTGATAACATAATTTATTACAGTTGGAATTAACTAAAAAGTAGCTAAAATGAATTAGTTATGAGTTTCTAAAGTTTTTACATCATTTTGATCGTTAAATAAATACTTACCAAATACAGAACAACCCAAAACAAAGAAAACGACGTGGACACCGTGTGGCGTAGATTTAACATCCAACACCCACGCCGCTGGAAATAGCGCACGCGCGCCAACCTGTCGGGGTCCACCGTTGGATCAAGATCCAACGGCCCAACGAGTGCATGCAACCGGACGATGCGGTTGCCTCGGTGAACCTGACCGCAGATCTAAAGATGAACGGCTTAGAACCCACATCTAACCTGGAAGGTCCGATTGCACACATGATCTCGTAGCGCAGATCGCAAGATGGACGGTCCAGATGATGAGGGGAACAGGATGGTCCGAACGCATACAAGATCTAGGCCGCTGATCAAGGGATCGACGGTGGCTATTGATTGAAGTTCAAAAGAGGAGTCCGACGGTGGGACCGCATGTCGCTGACTACAGTCACGACCGCAATGATTTAACCAACGTGCACAGTGCACTGGGCCCACAAGTCAGCGACTAAACAGGGCGGTTAAGACCAAATTAATGATTCTAATGATTGACATTAAATAGACTCTAATGACTGCTGAGATTTGATTTTAAACCCTCGGGCCGGACGGTGACACAACGACAAAGGTTAAGACACAATAATTAGCTAATGATTAGCGATCACTGTGCAATTAATATGTCCTAATTAGATGACGAAAACCGGAGCTCTGTGCCGGCAAAGTCCCGATCGTCTTTGACGGCTAACCGCCGGCGACAACGGGCGCAGGCGCCGCCAAGGACCAAATGGATTCGCAATAGCACAACGATTCTAGGGTAGCATTTTCACCGGCGAAGGACTAGAACGCCAGGCTGGCCGGAAAAACGAAAATGGGAGCTTCTTGCTAAACACGAAATCGCGATGAGCTCCATTGCAAACCTAGGATGCGGTGCCATAGCTTCTAAGGACTAATAAGAAGCTACCTTAGCGAGAAGAGGCTGCGGGCGCCGCGGAGAAGCTTGACCACGGTGGAAGCTCACGGACTTGAAGAAGAACCGAAAATGACACCGAGCCAAATGAGTGATACCAAAGCTTCAATATAGCTTCATAATGATTCACAGAAGCTACATGAGCAAGTAATTGGAAAATGGAGCACTCACCTGAGCTGAGGAAGAAGATGACCAAATTCGGCCGAATTTGAACAAACCCCAAATTGGACAATTCCTGAGAATCAAATCCAAAATTAAGTGAGGGAAAATGTTCAAGGAAGTAAATAGATAAGGTTAGGGCAAAGAAACGTGAAGGAGGACCACTGGAACACCAAGAACACCAATGGAGCTCCACGGGTCAACAATGGCGGTTTGCCATTTTTGAGGTGTTAAGCTCCAATATTGGGAGTGAAACTTGATGGTGGTCTAAAGAAACTCCAGGAAGGGGTTTGGGTGTTTATAAGGCCATGAAAGTGTTAGGGTTTGCACCACTCCTCTCTCGGGCGGCAAAACACAAAGCACAGGGTGCGGCCGACAAGGAAAGGAGGTGAAGGCGTGCATTAAGGCATGGCCTAGCTCAGTGTACCTCCCATACTCCTACACGTCGGCTAGGGTGGCTTTAGGGAGCAAGAAATGACCTCACCATGCCTTGCAATCGCTGTTTCGCCGCGCGGAGGTTGAAGATGACCAGCGCAAAGCTCGGGCGATTCACGACCCTACGATCAAGATCGGACGGCCACGAAAGCACCACGCCCCCGGGTTTAAAACACCACGGGAGATTGCGAGCCTTCAGATTAGAGATGGGTGGCTCAGATTGCCCCACGCCGCAATTCTCATTTACAACGAAGAAGTACGCGGCGTTGGATCCTAATCCAACGGCTCGATTCAAAAATGCAACCGAGGGTCCGAAGGTTTCGGAGGACCACACGGTTGGATTGAGATCTAACGGTTGACAATCAATCCGCAACCGGAAGGTCCGGAGTCTTACACGCGCGGGCCGTGCGATTTAGATCTAACGTTGAGATTCACGCGCGTTTAAAGAGTGACTCGGTGCGCTTAGTTGATCGAACCAAGTGGATTGGCTCGAGCCCGAGTCCGACTCGAACCCAAGTAACAAAGAAACCTAGTTTGACTTTGAAATAAAAAAGAGACTTTGAAAGATTTGTTTGAGGTAGCAAAATAACTCCAAAAATTATGAAAATTTTACAGAGCTTGCTAACTCAGATATTAACTTTGTGTAAAATTTTCAGAGATTTTTATGCTGCGAATAAATCTCCAAAAATTCTGCAAGGCTCTGTTTGAATGTTTGACTGAGAGTCAAACAGTTTGATCGCCTCTAAAATTTTCAAACAATTTCTAAAAATTGTGAGATTTTTCAGAGGGGTCACATACCATCACAGAGACTTAGGAAAAATATTTCAGAGGATGATCATAAGATTTGACAAGATTGTTTTTGGAATAACAAGATTTGGATCAACAAGACTTGTGATAATATATTTCCATAATTCCTTGTACAAGAATTTCTTGCACCACAGAATTACATGATGTAAGAAAAAGTTTTAATTTCTACTGATTTTCTTACATTTGAAACACAAGCCCAAAATTGGGATGTTACAACTCTCCTCTTACAAGAATCTCACAGAGATTCGCTTACTCTGAGAAGAAAGAAGGAAAATCGCACGAGGCGATCTTCGCTCCCAAGTTGCTTCATCTTCGAATGGTTTGACCACCGAACCTTAAGGAACTTGATGACACGGTTCCTCGCCCTCCGCTCGATTCCTCAAGAATACGAGCATGATGCTCGCGGTAGGTCAAATTCTCCGTACATCGAGAACCTCCAATGGAGCTTCTCGGTCGGGACACGAGGCACCTCTTCGTGTGAAACATGGAACACATCATGCACACCCTCAAGTGCACTGGTAGCTCCAATGCACGCGATCGCTCCAACTTTCGATGATACGGTAGGCCCAACATATCGAGGAGCCAACTTGCCCTTGATGCCAAAACGCCGATGGTTCTTCAAGGGTGAGACTTTGAGGTACACAAAGTCATTGGGCTCAAAGCTCACCACGGCGACGACGACCGCATAGCTCTTTGTCCGGCGGGCCGCGGCGCAGATGCTCGCGATCAATCGAACGGCTTCGCCTCATTGATCGAATCGGGCGAAAAATTGCCGCTCACCGCCTCTCGACAGTTCAATGGGGTTCGCATCTTCTCCCATACAAAGCCTCAAATGGTGCCATGCCAAGATCGCTCGAAAGTTGTTGTAGGAGAACTCAAGAAATGGTAGGCATTTCTCCCACTTCTTCCCATAGGAAAGAACACAAGCACGGAGCATATCTTCAACACTTGGTTGACTCGCTCCGTCGACCATCACCGAGGATGAAAGGTCAGATGAAATGAAGGCGGTCCCCATAGCCTCTGCGACTATGCCAAAACCGCGAGGTGAAAAGCGCACCACGATCGTAAATAATCGCCTTCGCACACCGTGAAGACTCACAATCCTCGAGACATAAAGTTCGGCCAAAGGCCCCACACGGTGAAGTCTTGACGGAAGGAAATGTGCCACTTTAGTCAACTGTCGATCACGACCCAAATGGCATCATTCCTTTGACGAGCGGGCAATCCGTGATGAAGTCCATGCCAACGAATCCCACTTCCATTCTCGCACCGCAAAGGTCAAGAAGACCGCTGACGCCGATGCTCGGCCTTCACACGACAAAGACACGCCGCACTCTCGCAACGAACTCGCAATCTCGCTTCATTCGGGTCCACCGTAACCTTTGACGAAGATCGATACATCTTGGTAGCCCCGGATGAATAGACAAAGGAGAATCATGGGCTTCGCGAGAATCAAATTCCGCAATTCCATGACCTTAGGAACCACAAGGCGCCGCCCAAACCATACAACGCCATGCTCATCCTCCGAAAAGCACTTGGCCATCCCATCCTTGATGTTCGCTGATTTGGCTCACACCAACATCTCTGTCATCGCCGCCTTGATTTGGTCCACCAAGGTTGGTTGCACAACCAACGAGCAAGGAACCGTGCTCGGTCAAACCCAAATTGAGGCGCTGAATTCGAAATGAGGGTAGGTCTGCTTGCTCTTGGAGCATCAACATGTTGCAATACACCTTCCGATCGAGTGCATCCGCAACGACATTGGCCTTGCCCTGATGGTACCGAATGCCCATGTCATAGTCCTTGATCAATTCCAACCATCTTCTTTGCTCGAGGTTCAGATCCGGTCGGGTGAACAAGTACTTGTGCTCTTGTGGTCGGAATACACCTCACAACGGTTACCAATCGATAATGCCGCCAAATCTTGAGTGCATGGACCACAGCAGCTAACTCCAAGTCATGAGTAGGATAGTTGAGTTCATGAGGCCTCAATTGCCGCGATGCATAGGCCACAACCTTGCCTTCCTGCATAAGAACACCACCCAGGCCCTGACGAGAAGCATCACAAAAGATATCAAAACTCTTGTGAATATCAGGGAGAACAAGCACTGGGGCTGAGGTCAACCGCTTCTTGAGTTCCTGAAAACTCACATCACAAGCAGCGGACCACTCAAACTTCTTGTCCTTCTTAAGCAATTCGGTCATAGGCTTTGCAATCTTGGAGAAATTCTCGATGAAGCGGCGGTAGTAGCCAGCCAAACCAAGAAAACTCCGCACATCCGTGGATCGACTTGGGGTGACCCCAAGATAGCACATCACCGACCTTGCTCTGATCCACACCACACCTCCCGCTGAAAGAACATGGCCCAAGAATGCCACTTCTTCAACGAACTCGCACTTGTTGAATTTGGCATACAAATGGTGCTCACGCATTTGCCCAACACAAGCCGAAGATGCTCTGCATGCTCTTCTTCACTCTTGGAGTAGACAAGGATATCATCGATGAATACCACCACGAACCTATCCAAATACTCCATGAATACCGAGTTCATAAGATTCATGAATAAAGCAGGGAGCATTAGTCAAACCAAAAGATATGACGGTGTACTCGTAAAGGCCATAACGAGTAGCAAAAGCCGTCTTAGGAATATCCTCTACTCGATCTCGACTTGATGATAGCCCGTCTCAAGTCAATCTTGGAGAAGACGCGCGCTCGGCCAACCGATCGAAAAGATCATCAATACGGGCAAAGGATACTTGTTCTTACCGTCACCTCATTAAGCTTGACGGTAATCAACACACATGCGCAGGTCTTGTCCTTCTTCTTCACAAAGATAATCGACAACCCCAAGGAGATGAGCTAGGACTGATAAAACCCTTCCTTGCAGCTCACCCACCGCTTCTTCCTCCTCCAACTCATTAGGAGGCATGCGACACGGCCTCTTAGAAATAGGGCGTACCGGCAGCAACTCTATCACAAACTCAGATCGCGAACAGAGGCATCCTCGGCAAATCTTCGTGAAAGACATCCGCAAGTCACACACCGTGGGACGCCGCGAATCTCCAATGCCGCTTCGCTTCAAGGACATAAAGATGGGGTTCTCGCAATCGTGGCGAAACCCAACCTGTTCACTGAAGGGTGGTGAGGTAGACAATCTTCCGGCACAATCGATTTGCCCCAAGTGTTGGGACAACCAATCCATGCCAAGAATCACATCCAAGCGCGCCGAAGTCGAGTAGGATAAGATTCGCCAAGAATCCCACTCCTTCGATGTGGATAGGAACATCCGGCATACTTGGTCGGCTCTCAATTCGAACCCGAGAGCGAATCAGAAGTGGAATCCCAAAGGAACACAAAGAAGTCCACAATCAACAAGAAAAGACCTCAAATAAAAGAATGCTAAGCTCCAGAGTCAAATAAAATCAGAGCAGGATGTAAATTAACAAGGAGCGCATCTAACACAACGTCGGGCGCCTCGTGCCTCCTCACCGAGATGTGGTTGACTCGACCACTCCCGACACCCCGGGTCTTCGGATCACCCGGTCGGTGTGTGACCATTCCCGCCCCTCCATTAGGACGAGGGGCGCTCAGCCCTCCGAGGGCAATCGCTAGCATAATGGCCCTTCTTGTTGCAGCGGCGGTAACATCAACGGTGGTTGCGAGCGCAACTCGCCTTGGTCGCAGTGCACGTGGTCAAACACGGCTGCGGGGACGAGCAACCGTGCCGACGGCCTGGAGGTGGTGAAGCCAGCACGAGCCCCGGTGTGGGCCCAACACAGGACGCAGTGAGGCCACTGTGCGCACCGATGTGCCTCCCACTTGCGCCATGACTCACCCACGCTTTGCCTTGTGCTCGGCGCACGATGGCCTTGTCAACCAAGGCACGAAGTCGAGAAAGTCCACTATAGATAGCTTGTCCCGCAACTCCTGACAACCCATCCATGAACTTCTCCTGCTTAGCCTCATCGAGGCCACCTCTCCCGAGCATAACGAGCCAAGTGGTTAAACTCGTAAAGATACTCCGAGACAGCACTTGCGCCTCGCTAAGCGCAAGAAACTCCTTCTTCTTGAGCTTCATCGCCATCGTGGAATGGGCCCGACGGAAAGCAGATCGAAACTCATCCCACGACAACGTGGTCTCGCGGTCGCATGGCGAGAAAGTTCTCCCACCAAGATAGTGCCGCACCTCGCCGATGGGATGCAAAGAGTGCCCGCCGCGCCCGGCATCGAGCGATATTGAGCTGCTCAACAAGACGCAGCCAATCATCCGCCGAGTGGATCCTCCGTCGAGAAAGTGGGTGGCTGCGCAGACGAGAAACTCCGCAAGCCCACCACGAGATCGTGGCCACCACCTCCGGACCACGCAAAGCCGGAGCGGAGGTGTTCCTAATGACCTCCAAGATACAGTCTGGTCCATGCGATTCCGCTCGATTCGAGCCGTAACCTCGCCATGGTCGGAGGAGGAGGAAGCTCTCATCGTAATCCACTAGGTGATCGTTGCGAGTGGTTCTTGTCATCCTGCTCCACCAAAATAGGTTAAAACACAACTCCGAACAGAGACAAAGAAAACTACTAACCACTTAACGAAACAATCCTTAAAAGCTCAAGTATCAACATAAAATTGCAGCAAGTTCGCAAAGATAACAACCATCTTCCTTATGACTAACTTGTATGGAAAACGCAGTGATCAATTTTTGTAAAGACAAATTTCAGAGCACTAACTTGCTCGAGACAACTAGGAGCAGGTGAAAATCATACTACGGAGGGTTAGACACTAAGCTAACTCATATCACTTCTTACCCGTTAACCCTACAAGTTTTTAGTGGAATTAACCTCTCATTTCAAAGACTTTTACTACCTAAATGCTAGCTGTCCAGAAATTGTCTTGCTTGCTGTCCGATTTCTCCATTCAACTTATGGCCGAAATTTGTAACTCCCAAAGAGTCCCTAATCTTCTCAAGACAGCCATACTTTTATTTTATAACTCTCATGATGTCCCCAAAACCAATCTACTCGATAAACAACTATCTTTTGAAAGAAGATGAGAGAAAACTCACTTTCAAATTCGGTTTAGAATGAGGTGAGATGAGCAAACTAGGATAGATGAGAAGTAAAATCGAGAACTTACTTAAGATTTTCAGAAAGCACTGATATTTGGAAAGTAAGTTTTCAAAATATACTAGGGACGCCCAAGCTAGGGGTTTCTACACAAGATGGCTCGATACCAACTTTGTGAGGACTGAATATTTAACTAGTAACACTTAACCTCCAAATGGTTCTAGCATTACTAATTAAACATTCTAAGCCTCGATGGACATATGTTTCCTGCACTGCAACATATGCGCATCATCACAAAATTACACATCATTTCCATACAACAATATCACTAAGTTCCACAACAACATAAAGTAAAGTTATTATAAAAGAGAGCCGAAGGCCAAATAGAACAAAAATACAAGAAATGACAATGAAGCAAAAGCGCCATAAGATGGCTAGAACAAAAGTCGCACAGGTTAGCCACACACCCACAAGGCAACCGAGGGCCGCAAGCTAGTCGCCCATAAACTACCACAACACAGCATAAAAAGTGAGGCCCCTCGGGCTCACCTTCTTCCTCTGCAACAAAACAATTAAGTATAGCATCCGAGTACAAAGATTGTCTTTGTACCCGCAAGATCGACGTGTGGAATAGCGGACCTATTCATAACTACATGCAAGCTTATTTAGGTGGAGGTTGTATGTCTCATTTTGCATGAAGCCAATTTTATTTGCAATAATGTAATACATTTTAAAAGCAAGTTTTGCAAATCTGTTTAGTTATCAAAGTAACAGTGAAGTACGGATACATACAAGTAACCACTGGAAGTGACTACCCCAATAGTCACTATTAACATAGCACGAATCCCCGATTCACTCACCCATCAAGTTTTAATTTAAAAGGTTGTAGTCTAACTCTTGAAAGACCTCCCAAGCGTGTCCATAACCTAGACGAGGCTATTCGAATAGTTTTAACCCGCAGGGTGTACCAATGTACCCACACTGAGCAGCCTTTAAGCCAAAGCACACTTAGTAGGTATGCTAAACGGCTAAGTCCTACGAGGCGCTTTCCAATATTGTGTATTAACTACGAGCAGCTCATTATGGGTAGAAACACCATACGCTACATTGCAAGCCGAAAGACAACAAATCCCATCCCGGTGAAGTCTTTCGGACACTACAATGCTCCCAACACCATCCTCCCGCGACCTCCCGCGACCCGGAGCCAATACACGCCAAAGTACTAAGTCAAGAGAGGTCCCATACCTCTAGTGTGGTTAGCACGCTAAAATGCTTGGTTTAGTGTAACAAGATGTTCGGTCCTTGTTGACTTAGGCACCATTCCAATACACCAGCAGAATCACACCAACATACCATTGTGCCCAAGTCTAAATCATTTTGCTTTTAGTTTTAGTTTTCACAAGTAGACATGGCACAAGGTGGAAATCATAAATCGTAATAAGTTTTGTGTGATCAAGGTTATCGACAAGTCGATAACCGCCATTTCTACGAAGCTAAGCATGGCTAAGCAATTAATTACAACTACTAAGTGACAAGAGCCCATCCACGAACTCTAAATCACGACAAGTAACCTAGGCTCATGGTAGTAGAGGATAATCATTTGCTAAGGAAATGCATCTACTAGGCCAACTATTAAAACAAAGTAGCAATGCATACATAGAATTTGTAATCAACATAAATACTTAAAATACTGGGATTAACATGATCAAGCGCTTGCCTTCTTCTTTGTTGCTCAATTGGTTGCGGAGGATCGCTCTGGATTACATGAAATGTCGAATCCTAAGCGAAAGGCAAAAGAACCAGAACAACCAATAAGACGAGCCACACTTAAACCAATGAGCAAGCAACAAACATCCAAATCACATTGAAATTTATACATAAGGTAGAATACGAATATACCTAGACATAGAAACTGGAAAAACCTAATTTGGATTTGTGATTTAAAAGATAATGCATAAAAATACATTTCGGCCATAATTAGCACTGTAGCAAAATTATTTTCTAGAGAGATTTTGAAGCTGGAATTTTTATGGTAGCTACCTACTGATATAGAGGTAACCCATATAAAATTTCAGGTCATTTGGAGTTAAAGTGATTTAGTTATGATTTTCTAAGATGCAAAATTAGCATAATGCACTTTCCAGAGCATAAATATGTTCAAAACTAATTTTACTGATGAAGTATACCAACAGAGGGTTTTCTAGAATTTATCAAATATATTTTGCATTTTCTAAAGTTTTATTTATTTTCTGGAATAATCAAAATGATGAGAAATCAAGTTATTCCTAGTTATACAATTTTACTCTTTGGAACATGCTTAAATCCATTTTTATAATAAGCTAAAGTGATAACATAATTTATTACAGTTGGAATTAACTAAAAGTAGCTAAAATGAATTAGTTATGAGTTTCTAAAGTTTTACATCATTTTGATCGTTAAATAAATACTAGAAATACTGAACAACCCAAAACAAAGAAAGCAGCGTGGACACGGTGGGCGTAGATTTAACATCCAACACCCACGCCGCTGGAAATAGCGCGCGTGCGCCAACCTGTCGGGGTCCACCGTTGGATCAAGATCCAACGGCCCAACGAGTGCATGCAACCGGACGATGCGGTTGCCTCGGTGAACCACGACCGCAGATCTAAAGATGAGCGGCTTAGAACCCACATCTAACCGGAAGGTCCGTTGCACACATGATCTCGGCCGTGGCGGATCGCAAGATGGACGGTCCAGGATGATGAGGGGAACCGGATGGTCGGACGCGCGCATACAAGATCTGGCCGTTGATCAAGGGATCGACGGTGGCTATTGATTGAAGTTCAAAAAGAGGTACTGACGGGTGGGACCGCATGTCAGTGACTACGAGTCACGCACCGCAATGATTTAACCAACGTGCACGGTGCACTGAGCCTGCAAGTCGGCCGACTAAACAGCGGTTAAGACCAAATTAATGATTCTAATGATTGACATTAAATAGACTCTAATGATGCTGAGATTTGATTTTAAACCCTCGGGCCCACTGGACAGTGACACAACGACAAAGGTTAAGACACAATAATTAGCTAATGATTAGCGATCATTTGTGCAATTAATATGTCCTAATTAGATGACAAAACGGAGCTGCGTGCGGCAAAGTCCGATCGTCTTTGACGACTAATCGCGGCGACATTCGGCCGCGGCGGCGCCATGGACCAAAATGGATTCGCAATAGCACAACGATTCTAGGGTAGCATTTTCACCGTGGCGAAGGACTAGAAGCAGGCTAGCCGGAAAAAGCGAAAATGGGAGCTTCTTGCTAAACACGAAAATCGCGATGAGCTCCATTGCAAACCTAGGATGCGGTGCCATAGCTTCAAGGACTAATAAGAAGCTACCTTAGCGAGAAGAGGCTACAAGGGCGGCCGGAGAAGCTTGACCACGGTGGAAGCTCATGGGACTTGAAGAAGAAAACCGAAAATGACACCACAGAGCCAAATGAGTGATACCAAAGCTTCAATATAGCTTCATAATGATTCACAGAAGCTACATGAGCAAGTAATTGGAAAATGGAGCACTCACGAAGTGAGGAAGAAGATGACCAAATTAGGCGAATTTGAACAAACCCCAAATTGGACAATTCCGAGAATCAAATCCAAAATTAAGTGAGGAAAATGTTCAAGGAAGTAAATAGATAAGGTTAGGGCAAAGAAACGTGAAGGAGGACCACTGGAACACCAAGAACACCAATGGAGCTCCACGGGTCAACAATGGCGGTTTGCCATTTTTGAGGTGTTAAGCTCCAATATTGGGAGTGAAACTTGATGGTGGTCTAAAGAAACTCCAGGAAGGGGTTTGGGTGTTTATAAGGCCATGAAAGTGTTAGGGTTTGCACCACTCCTCTCGGGTGGCAAAACACAAAGCACAGGTGCGGCGACAAGGAAAGGAGGTGAAGGCGTGCATTAAGGCATGGCTCAGCTCAGTGTACCTCCCATACTCCTACCACGTCGGCTAGGGTGGCTTTAGGGAGCAAGAAATGACCTCACCATGCCTTGCACTTTGTTTTCGCACGGCGGAGGTTGAAGATGACCAGCGCAAAGCTGGGCGATTCACGACCCTACGATCAAGATCGGACGCCACGAAGCACCACGCCTCGGGTTTAAAACACCACGGAGATTGCGAGCCTTGATTAGAGATGGGTGGCTCGATTGCCCACGCCGCAATTCTCATTTACAACGAAGAGCAGCGAGCGTTGGATCCTAATCAACGGCTCAGTTCAAAAATGCAACCGGAGGGTCCGAAGGTTTCGGAGGACCACGGGCGGTTGGATTGAGATCTAACGGTTTGACAATCAATCCCGCAAGGAAGGTCAGAAGTCTTACACGCGCAGCGGGCCGGCGATTAGATCTAACGGTTGAGATTCACCGCGCGTTTTAAAGAGTGACTCGGTGCGTTTAGTTGGTCGAACCAAGTGGATTGGCTCGAGCGAGGGTGACTCGAACCAAGTGATAAAACCTAGTTTGACTTTGAAATAAAAGCAGAGACTTTGAAAGATTTGTTTGAGGTAGCAAAATAACTCCAAAAATTATGAAAATTTTACAGGAGCTTGCTAACTCAGATATTAACCTTATGTAAAATTTTCAGAGATTTTTATGCTGCGAATAAATCTCCAAAAATTCTGCAAGGCTCTGTTTGAATGTTTGATGAGAGTCAAACAGGTTGATCTGCCTCTAAAAATTTTCAAACAATTTCTAAAAATTGTGAGATTTTTCAGAGGGTCACATACCATCACAGAGACTTAGGAAAAATATTTCAGAGGATGATCATAAGATTTGACAAGATTGTTTTGGAATAACAAGATTTGGATCAACAAGACTTGTGACAATATATTTCCATAATTCCTTGTACAAGAATTTCTTGGCACCACAGAATTACATGATGTAAGAAAAGTTTTAATTTCTACTGATTTTCTTACATTTGAAACACAAGCCCAAAATTGGGATGTTACACAATCGGACTCGGGCACTTTGCCGAGTGCCTCGTGCACTAGGCAAGGCTCCTTTACACTCGGCAAAGGCTTTGCCGAAAGCGACACTCGACAAAGGGCACTCGGAAAAAATTTATCGGCAAAGCGGCCTTTGCCGAGTGTATTGTCGGGCACTCGGCAAAGGCTTCTGAGAGTCTTAAGTCTGTTACGACGGCAAAAAGGGCCGATTCTGCGCGCGGCCACGTTGACGCCGCTTTCTGAGAGTGCCAACGTGGCTTTCGGCAAATATTTTTACGTTTTTGAAAATGTCTTTGCCGAGTCGAATGATGGCACTGGCAAAGTTTTAACAAATTTTTTGAAAAATCTTTGCTTGCGCCGCAGTACGGCACTCGGCAAAGTTTTAATTTTTTTAAAAAATTCTTTGCTTAAGTGCCATGGTCATGGCACTCGGCAAAGCTAAGCCAGGATTTTAGGTGCCCACATTCCCGAGCTTTGCCGAGTGTCATGACCATGACACTTTCTAACAAAGGACCCTTTGCCGTGTGTTGCACTCGGCAAAGTGACCCAAAGCGCATTTTTATTTATTTTTACATTCCATCACGACAAACAAATCCATCCAAACATATATCAGATCCATCACATATATATCACATCCATCACATATATATCTCATCCATCACATATTTATCACATCCATCACATATATAACAATAAGTGCTCAAGTCCATCCAAACAAATCCATAAGTTCATCACAGTCGACAAGTGCATCATAAGTATATCACAAGTCCATCACCAAGTGAACAACAAATGAAAATACAACTATCATTCATCTCGAAGGTGGCCATCTGCGATCGTGGTGAAGGAAAGCTCCATCATTGGAGGCGCATGAAGTGGATTATTCGAACCCGCCGATTGAGGTGCACAAAGAAGAAGAGATTGCATGTGAGACAAGATTACATTAGATACCTAATCTAGGAAGGTAGAGGTCATACAAGCAAAGCACAAGCGAAAGCAAATAACTTTCATACTCACGGGAGTAGCTGCAGTGCGGGGCGGCGTGGCGGAGGTTGAGCCAAGCCCGGTGTGCAGTGAAGCCCGTATGTTGCCCAAGACCTTGTAGGAACTTCGTAATGTCCGCGACCTGCGTGCGGGCTCGCTCGGCCCTTCGGCCTCCAGTGGCCGACATCCTCTGCTGCTTTCGACCTCCGGCTCTGGCGTTGCCTTATTTCTCGTTCGGCCGGACCGCAATATTTCACTCCAATGTTTCGATAATGCAAAGCTAATAAAGGTGTGTAAAGATCAATGTACAGCGAGTAAAAGAAATAGCCTCAGTCGTCGACCGGTCTTTGTCTGGCGATCTGCCGCGGGCGTATGGCGGAGCTCGCTCGTGCTCCGTGCTCGAATCTGGGAGAGATGGAGTAGAGGCGTGTCGATGAGGCCGTCGCCAAGCCGAATCCGCCCATGCTTCTTGCCTTGTCCCACCCTCATGGCGATCTCTCCATCAAAGTCCGGGTGCTCGGATCATGGTCGGCCCATGGACCGACCTTGCCGCCGACGTGTACTCACCGATGCGGGTGTGGGCGCTGGGTTCGTGTACGCCTCGGGCGGGTCCTCGAGTTGAAGGAGGCGTCGGGACGTCGCCTTGCCCTTGTGGGCCATACACCATGCACGGAAGTCCGAGCAAGGCTGGGCACTATGTGGCGCCATGCGAGAAAAACGACAAGATAATTAGAAATCGAGCGAGTGAGCGTCACAATAGATAAATGAATTCGTGTACCCATGCTTGTTTGTATGCGGAGAAGTGCATTTGCCTTGATGGTGTCTTTGGACCTTGCATCATCAAGCGGCGGTCCGGGCATCAACGTGCATCTGGAGATACTCCTCAAGTGAACCACTTGTCCACGATCATCGCCAAACCTTTCGGGATCGATTGGCACCACCATGGAATCATCTACACATCATCAAGTATTTGACATATAAGAAGATCAAATTAAGCGTGCTTAATCTCAAAAGCGAATCAATATTAATGTTCTTCATCTACCTCATGGTACTAGTTAAGTCAGCGTCATGTTTCTTGCGTCTTTCTTGGTAGCCTTCTCTCAAGCTTCGACGCGTGGTAGGTTCGATGCTGGATGCGCACCTCGTGATGCATGTCGGTGATGAGTTTTTACGAGCTTTGGTAGCCACAGTCCATACGGCCTCAAATCCCTCATCGCATCCGAAATAAGTGCGCATACAAGCGCGATGTATCCATTCATTATTTCAAGAAAAGTCCAATGAATGCGATGTATTGAGCAATGTTGTGCGAGGAGACTTACCCAAAACTCCGCCTTCACCCGCGCCGCCTTGTTGGGGTACTGCGCATCGGGGCGGCGGCGTAGTGGTCAAGCAGTAGGCGGCTCGTCTTCGGCGTACATGACAATCGCCGGGGTAGTGTTGTTGCACGAAGGCCGGGATGCCATTGGCGGAGCGTGCGCGACACGACACAACCACCAGTTCTGCACAAGTGATTAAGAAAAATTATTAGTTTCTCTTTTTTCAACATATCATATGAAGTAGTGGTGACAACATCTAAAGTTACTTACTTTTTGCCGCCGGGGCGAATCAACTGGCGTCGGTGAGGATGCGGAACACGAGGAGGCTCGCGGGACCTGCACCAAGTAGGGCAGAGGAGGAAGCGGAACCGTGCCTACCGCCTCGTCGTGCGTCTCGTCGCCCCCTCCTCCTCGCCCGTCTGCAAGACCAGCTCCTCGTCCAACTCGTCCATGGCGCCACCTCCTCCAGCGCCTCCTCACGCGGCGTGGGAGGCGGCCCCCTCTGCGGCGGCGGTCCTCTTCCCTCCTCCTCTGTCAGAGCCCCTCCGCCTCCTCCTCCACGGTCGTGGTCTCACGGTAGCGAGGACACGTTCGACGAGTTCCCGCCATCTTTGTTCACTCACTGCAATTAAAAGAATAAGCAAGGCGTAATTAGAAATAGATGCAAAATAGACATAACATAATTACAAAAACATAGTAATACATGTATTAGAAATAGATGCAAAATAGACAAAACATAATTACAAAAACCACGATTATTACATGCATTAGAAATAATCTTCATGATTGGGATTAGGTGGATCATAGGTCTCGTCATCACTATCAACATTGTCCAAATCATCAACACTATCAGAAGGAGGAATGTTGTCTTCATTGTCATTGCCTAAGCATGTCGCTCAAGCATTTGTAAGTCCTTCACATTTCGCACCTCGTCTCAGCGTCCTCGTCATCAACCCTTTCATTGTCTACTTCCATTCCTATCGCTTCGGTTAAGTCTATCTCAAACCTCCCTTGTAGCCACTCTTCTTGAAAGAACTCTCCATCATATGTGTTTGGGTTGAAGTTGTAATCTTCATCGTATACAACCACATATACAACCACAACTACTAAGTAATCGGCATTAATTATCCATCGATTATTCTTGCACATATAATGACTAGCCTACACACACACACACAAATATCCTTTGATCTGATGTTGCGTGCATCCTGCATGACGTGGACCTTTGATGGCATTGTGATGTCTCAATCTCTGTTTTCAATGCACAATAAACTTATGCCAATTAGGAGAAGCAATTACTTGAAGGCAACCTTTATCAATATTTATACGGTATCGTGCACAAATGCAAATGCATATGAATGCATACTTTAGTATCCATACAGCAAAGCAGACAAGAATAAAATACCACGACATATATAGTTTTATGTGGAGCAATATATACGTTAGTGTGCATCTGACATGCTAAATTGCTACGCATGATTGATATATATATTAAACCAGTCATCAAATTGGAAACGACTACAACTCAAAAGTTTTATCAAAACAAGGAATTTTAAACTCATATTAACCTATAACATGAGTTCGTCAAGCGCTCAGTGGGCGCGCGGCGACGCAGGGCGGCGCGGGCGGGGCGCAGTGGGCGCGGCGGCAAAGCGGCGAGCGGCGCGAAACGGCGGCGGGCGGCAGCGGCGTAGCGGCGGCGGCGGGCGGCGCCTAATTGAACTGACGATCGGCGTGATAATCTGCTGTTGCTCACACGAGACCAGCGCCAAGATGCCTAACCATTTGCGTTCTTGCGGACATGCATGTACGGCGAGATCGATGTGTCGTCACAACTAGATATCGAGCTAGATGAATGCTCACCGCAAAGATAATAGTGAGTGTAATCGCGACAAAGCTAGCTCGATCTTTATGCAAATTAACCAAGCGGCGGGAGCACGTACACGTTCTGAAACCATAGAGCAGAGAGGCGGATAGATAGATATATACATGCACACGCACATATGTAGACACGTGCTGCACGGTGGTTGGAGGTTGAGTGACAAGGACCGTAGAGCATGCCGCTGCAGCTGCGACTGGCGAAAGTGTCGAGTGATCGATCGATTAAGCGAAAGGGAGGAGATCGAATATACATAGATTAACGAGAGATGGATTGGAGCAGAGGCAACCACAAGGTATATATGATTCGGTATATGTCATGTGGAGTTGTGCGAATAGTTAACGATCGATTAAGCTTTCACCACAGTGATGCGTTACACGAGGCGGTGGTGCGTCTGAGCATCCACGGCCTTCTTGTGCCCGCACGCGGCTGCGCCAACAAGCCGAAACGCGGCGTTCGGCGCGCTAAACAGACGGCAAGCGGCAGCGACGGCAGCGGTAGAGGCGGCAGCGGGCGGGCAGCGCTAGCGGCGCGGCGGCAGGCGCGCGGCGGGCGGCGGGCGCTAGGCAGCGAGAGCTTGGCAGCGGCGTGCGGCGAAGCAGGCGGCGCGGCCGCAGCGGCGGCGCGGGTGTGTCGCGTGTGTGCGGGTGTGTGCGTGTCACGACAAATAATAATAAGTGTCGAAGGTTTGCAGAGTGCCGCGATCCGCACTTCGGCAAACAATTTAATTTTTAATTTTTAATTTCTTTTTTAAGTACCGCGATCCGCATTTCGGCAAAGAGGATTTAAAAAATTTAATTTTTTTGCCTCCAATTTTTTCACAAACCAGGACATCTCCCCATCTTTGCAGTGTGCGTGCATGTGGCACTCGGCAAAGACCCTTCTTAGAGTCTTAGTGCCACGGCACTCGGCAAACATATATATATATTTTTATTTTGGCCTCCAAATTTTTTGCGGCCCTACTACGATTACCGGTACTCTATGTTAGGATTTGGTACATTTTGTGCCTTTTGTTATACTTAGTTAATTTATTTCATTTACTATAATTATTTGGAAAATGCAAATTTGAGCTGCGTGCATCGAATAATGGAATTTAATGATTCAAAAATGATAGTCATGTTATTGAGTGTAGTGTGATGCAGTATCGAGAGCGGACCGAAATTTGGACATCTTGTTGTGAAACATGGCGTAGTGAACTGCGGGCGAAGTGTTTTAAATTCTATAAAAGCAAACAAAGTCCGAAAATTATGAAACTTGTGGAGAATATCATGATATCATATGTGGAGGTGTGATAAAAATTTAAGAAGGTTTCGTGCATGTTATCACGTCACGATGCTTTCAAACGAGGACATCTCCACATGTGATACTTAAATCCCGGTGGAGATGTCTGGTTTGAAAGCATCATGCGTGACAACGTGCATGAAACCTTCTCAAATTTTTATCACGACCTCACATATGATATCATGACATCTCCACAAGTTTCATAATTTTCGGACTTTGTTTGCTTTATAAATTTAAAAACACTTCGCCTTAAGTTCACTGGTCATGTTTAGTCAACAAGATGTTCGAAAATTCGGTCCGTCGAATACGACCTCACTACACTCAATAACATGACTATCATTTTGAATCATTATTGAGCCGCAAACAAAGTTTCCTTTTATATCACAAACTCACAGTAACAAAAATCCTAATTAGAAAATCAAATGACACAACTGTAAACCATATTCAAAGTGTTGTAAATATGACAGTTTTAGCAAACATTCAGAATTAAACCCGGCATATGTAAAAGACATTAAAGCATACTTCCAGTATAATTTAAATGACCCAATTAACATATACACATGTAATTTCTTCAAGCTATTTAAAAGGAATAATATGCTCAACACATACATCATGTATTCAACCAAAATCAGCATAAAGCTAAGATTTATAAGATTGATTATTGCTCTCAGAAGACTAGTTGCACAAGATATAATCTTAGCCACCACAGCACTCATGACAAAATGTAATCACAAATTGAATATGAGAAATATAGATGAGGCCTTGAGCTCAATTTAAAACTTGTTATTCTAATCGGACAAGTTCAAGCAAATTAATCAACTATATCTATGCTGAACAACAGGAACAGACTTCATATATACTACTAACAACATGTAGATCAGTCACCGTAAGAAACACAAATGACAAAAAGTTTACAATGAAACAACTACAGGAACAGCAGGTATATAATGACTGAAAGAGCTCCAGGAACAGCTAGCAAAACAGAATGAAACAATTTGCTCAAAGATATAGTAAACACCAAGAGCAGTTCAACCGAGCCCACAAATACCACTTTGCAATATCTCCCAGTGCTAGTCACAGACAAAACAATCAACAATTGAATATATCCACTAGCACAACACATATATATGCAAAGTGATACTCAACAATTGGAATACAGAAATACTCACAAAACCGATGGTAATCAAAACCATCGAGATGATACCAGACAAGGCACGTCAGAAAGACGCTGTCTAAGAAAACCAAGCACCTCGTTGTGCTGCGCAAAATAGACGAGGTTGACGGAGATACAATGCCGGCCTTCGCACCTCGGGATACACCGAAGAACGAAGTTGAGGTACAGGAGATATGCCGCTGAAGACCACCAACGAATGCTCCGGCCGAAAGCCCAAGTAACACCAATTACCAAAAGAAACCGAACTCCTTCTCCCTCAGCAGGATCAACAAGGAGTACACCGAAATCACCTCCAACCGTCGCACCAACAGGAAACCTCACATAACCGAACAGCGAGGACGCAAGAGGGAGCCACTGGGATGCGCACAAAGTAGGGTTCAGGTCTAACCAACAACAACACCTGAACAAGCATGGCAGAGCAGGAGCTCTGATGATCCAGAAATCGAACACAAATCGAAGGGAAGAAGAACAGAAAATTGGGGATTTTCTCACTGTTTTTTCTGCTTATAGAAAAAGAGAGGAGGGCTCACCTAAAAAGAGGAGGAGAAGCTGCTGACCCACCACCCGACGGCGCACAACCCGCCAGATCCGGCCAGCGCCCATCGCCCGAGTCGGCCGCCGCCGATTTGGCCGAAAGCCAAAACTGCCGAGCGCCCAAGACTACCGAAGCAGTTCTCCTCTAACCCTTATCCTTTCCTCCACCACAATGATAGGTGGGCCACTATTGATTTTGAGGATAAAAAAAGAAAATGCCAGAATCAGACCTGACCAAACGGGCGGCCCGGCCCGGCACGGCCCGGCATGGCACGGGCCCATGTGGGCACGGCCCGTTTAGGTACGACCCATTCTAATCCAGCTACTATTCGTGTCGGACCAGGCCGGCCCACGTGCAGGGGTGGCGGCCCAAGCACGGCCTGTTGGCCGATCGTACCATGCCGGGTCGGCACTAGCCCGTTTGGCCCACTGGGCCAAGGCCAGCCCATGTGCCCCGCGCGGCCGCGCCCTGCCACGCGGCTTGCCCCGCCGCCTGCGCGCCCGCCTACCCCCCCACGCCACCGACACCGCTCGGTTGCCTCGGCGCCATCGCCCATACCGTGCCGCCTCCTCTTCTTTTCCCACGCCCACCTACTCGCCTGCCCTGCCCATTGCGGTAGTGCGCGGGGCGCGGCGCTGCAGCATGGCGCATGCCCACCTCCGCCCAGCGCCTACCTCCACGCCGACCTGCCTCCACGGCGGCGACGCCCTGCACGCTGACACCGCCCCCTCCCGGTCTTCTTCCTCCTTGTCGGCAACTCCCCCTCCCTGTCCTTCCTCCGCGGCTTCGCGCCAACACCGCGGCGCCCAGCCCTCCTCCCTCCGCTCCGGCCACCGGTGCCGCCCCGCCCTCTTCTCCGGCTCTACCCTCCTTCTTCCTCCACATCAGCCCTTCTTCCTCCGTGCTGGCGCCGTTCCACCCTCCTCTCCTCAGTCCTCCCTGCCCAGCTACCTCCCAAGCTGGCCCATCGTACCGGAGTGGCGGCCCAGGCACGGCCCAGCCTTTCGTGCTGTGCTAGCCCGGCCCATGAACAGTTCGGGCCATGCTGTGCCTGGGCCGAGTCAACAGTGCTATGCCTTGGGCCGGCCTACCGACATGGCCCATCCGCCACTCTAGCTGCATCACACCACAGTGGCAAAATGCATCTATTTATGGGAGTACCAGATGATCAATACAAAACTTAGAAGTGGCAAATTCTTAAACAGGATCGGTGGCAAATCCTCAATTTCCCTTTTTAAGTCTCGCTGAAAAGCCAAATATGCCATTGCCCATTCGACCATTTCCCCCAGAAGAGCCCGGGTAGGATTTTTTTTTAAGAGTCTTGCTGAAAGCCTGTTTTTTGGTCACACTCGAAAGAACCTACACAGCTACACAGTTGAGACAGATGAACATAACACGTGCATGAGTACTCGAGAATAGTTACAGTCTGGAATCAAATGCTGCTAACAATTCTACTCGCACAATTTAGTTGTCACATGCTAGTGTTATTAATATATCATCTTTCATCATAACATGACTACGCTACCGAGTGCAGTTTTGGTGCCCAGAGGAACCTGCGTCCCATTAGCGAATCTGCATGATGCAATGTTCCAAAAATACCAAAAACAATCAGGGATGTAGTGCACATAATGTTATGTAAGCCTGCAAATTAAATTTTAAATTCAAATTCATCCCGATACGAAGAACAAAAAATACAAGCAGTCAATCAAGCGTTGTTCATATGCGCTAGCAGTCGCTTAGATGGAGGAGAGCACAGAGCAGTAAGCCATCCCTTTATGTGGGATACCCTGAACATGCGACACAAGAATATAGGGACGGCTTCAAACTGCGTTGGAGCAATTTTTTTGTGTGATTATGGGTAGATGATCTTAATCTTAGTGTGATAAAACAATTGCCAGTGGTGTCTGAGAAATCCTCGAGTAGTTCCTTCTGCTATCACGTCATTGGCGGTTTGACCAACCATGGGGGCGGTCGGACCGGCCAGTGGGCGGCAGTCTGAGTCTGACTGGCCGAAGTTGAAAAGTTAAAATTTTGGAATCGGCCAAAAATCACGTATGTAGGAAGGTGAGAGGATGCGTTTGCACTTGGTCTCATTGAAAATGGAGTTTCGAGGAAAAACTAGATAGAGTTTGAAATTTCCAGACAAAGTGCAGTTTTTTGACATGGGAAAAATTTATAAGTCCCAAGTCCCAAACGATCTAACCGGTGTTTGCCGACGATCAGACCGGTGGGCGGACTGACCGGCTAGGTGGCGGTCTGACTGGTGGCCTTGCTGTCAGACCTATCGAGGGCGGCGATCTGACCGGTTAGTGAATTTTCATGCGCCGAGAAGACCGTGAATTTCGTGGGTTTGGACAAAGTCATAGGATTCAGTGTATAGGTATTGCATGATGCATATTTTGGCTAACGTGAGTCAAGTTTCAAAGAACTTGTGCCCAAAATTAGTTTCTTGGTCTATTGTTGTGCATGTGGCTTGGAGTCAATGACGATCAACGGCGAGGATGATCGGAACAGGCTAGGAGAGTTGAGGTCCAGAACGATTAAGGATGTCAAGTGAAGTGGTTTGACTCAAGCATGGTGGAAGATGGACAAGAGCGATCGAACGGCGAGTTCAGTGCGATGGGTTGCATCAAGTGATTTGGGGGTCGGTACAAGTGTCATGGTAGTTCCGGTGAAAGCCGGATGGGAGAGACTTGCCGACATGAAGAGAGCCATTGATCAATCTACATGCAGCGAAGTATGGGATTACTTCACGACGATTGGACTCGGTCTTTGGAGAAGGATCAAGAAGGGGTATTTTGGTATCTTCACTAAAATACCGGGTTAGTGACCTTTGGAGAAACCGCAGCGCAAGACAATGCAAGGAGAGGCAGTTTAGGTCAAGAGAAGACGAAGATCACGAAGACAAGGGTTCAGTAAATCTAGTTTGTCATCCGCTTTGAGAAGCGTGCGTAAGTATAAACTCGTTTGTGTGTGGGATTAACAGCTGCCTGGTAAGCTGCCTGGTATGGTTTTCTCTCTAGACCTAACCTCCACTATAAAAGGCTAGAGTGCAGTATTTACACTCAACTCTCTCAAGTCAAGAAACCCTAATTTATGATTTGGGGAAAGTGGATATAAAGGAGGCTAGGGATTGAAGGAGATGGATTGATTAAGTGATCAAGTGTTGAGCTTTTGTCCTCCATGATGGAGTAGTTGTAAACCAACAATATCTTGAATCAATCCTAGCAAGGTTTGCCTCAAGATGAGTTCCATCTTGTTCTTGCTCTCTCTTTGATATCTTTGGAATTTTTGTGTTCCTTTGGTTTTGCTTGGGTCTTTTGCTGTGATCTAGCTTGCTAGGATTTGTGGGAATTGATCTGAGATTATCTTGACCATCTTCCACCTACGAGCAAGCTTTTGGATCAAAGTTAGAATTTTATTAGTTTTTGTGCCCCCTTGACCTCATCCAATACATTCATGGAACATTGGCTTTGATTGTCTAGATCGTTGATTGGAATATGTTCTTGACCTTCTTGATGAGTTGTGGTTGAAATCTCGAGGGATTAGGGTCTCGGAATCAAAAGTTAGGTCGATTTGATATCATCGCGGGTTGCTATTTTCGCAACCGGTGGTTAGATAGGCCCACCAGCGGTCAGACCGCCAGAGAGTGTTTGTCCTCGAGGATTTCTAGTTTCAATGCAAGACTTCCATTGTACTTGTGTTTGTGATCTTTATAGCTTCCATGGCTCCTGAAGTGAAGAAGTTGAATACTATTGGGGTTGAACAAGGATAGTTGCTCCTATCCCCCTGTCCCCCCCCCCCCTCTAATTGTCTTTTTGGTCCAATAGGTTGTCTCTAAAGGACGTGTTTTGCGAGACCCATGGCTTTGTAGTAATTAAAAACTCATGGAGCTCTCTAGAGACAACTTTAAGAGACAGCGTATTGAAGTGCCTATCTCAATGGAATTCATAAGGTGAGGTAGAATATTCTCTCCATCCCAAGGGACATAGCGCCGGAGATGCCCTAACTATATAACATCGAAGAAATGCAATGTATTTGATGAATGAGTGAGCTTAGCAGGGTAGCCAAAGGCAATGTAAAAATACCAATACATTTATCCTTCCACTCTCTGTATGGCTAAACACCCAAATCTCCTAGCTAGCTCTTTCAACCTAAAGAAAGCTTTGGGTTCCCAATTATAACTCTTTAAGAAATTGGAAAAAGTCCATCTGTAGTCCCTCAACTCTTTTCGTCATCTAATTTTCATCCCTCGTGTCCAATACCGTTTATAACTCATCCCCCAACAGGCATAACCATGCAAATTACGTCCCTAGGCAGGTATCATGGGCGGTTTTTGCCATGTCGGCTACCACATCATCACTTCAATCCCATATGTCTCATCCCTACCTCAACTTCCTCATCTATTTATCCTCTCTAACTTTCTCTTCATGATCTCCCTCTCGGTCTCTATAACAGAGGAGGATTCATGTGAAAGGAGTAGCACGAGCGCTCAGCCTGAGCTGCCACTGCCAAAGAGCACATACTCACATCCATGCCATTGCTTCTCCAAATTTTTACTATGGAGGTCTGGAGGGAGAGTGGCAACACTTAGTGATTGCATCTACCTGAGGCACTACATGTAACAACAAGCTCTCACCTGAGCAGCAAAACGGACCCCTCTCCACGTTCTACCCCGGGCTCACCTCCTTCATTCTGGAAATCGCCCGAGGAGAGCTCAAGCTCTACTATCACTATTGACCGAGGTCCGCCTGAGAACGTGTTGACTCGATCATTCAATCCGATGATCTACATTGAGATGTCCGCGTCAAATCGTGTTCCACCTTTGGCTCCTTCAATCCCCCAAGTTAATTTGATTGTTTTGCTCATAGTGGCCAGTAATTGAGTTTCTTCTCCCTCGCTTCCGTTCGGGTTTCACCGTCTATGTTCATCGTCTCTGGTAAGAATCTAACCAATTAACTCATAACCTAGCATCCCCTAGTTATGTTCTACATTTTGACACACTCAAATTCTTGTACTATCCACCATTCTGTCACACACATGAGTGCCCGAACAGCCATCATCACCACCTCGTCTTCAGTGCAAAACCACCTAAACCACTAGCACCATCAAACTCCTCACGGCATGAACATTTCATTTTGTATTTATCTTGCCCATGTGGACCCTCCCCTATTGCCATCATGGAGACTCAAGGCACTGCCTGTCAAGCTCTCATTATCTCTCCAGGAAGAATACAATGATGTGGCAAGTGGGTCCTACTTCCCTGTAAAAATTGATGATGCGGCAGCTGACATGGAAAAAACCGCCTAGGATACCAGCTTTCGGATGTGATTTGACCTAGTTTTGTCAATTGAGGGACGGGTTCTAAAAGGTATTGGACATGAGGGATGAAAAATTAGACAACAGAAAGCGTTGATGGGCCATAGATAGACTTTTTCCAAAAAGATTTGATCTACTGTTTAGAAATTGATAACCCTTTTTATCATTAAGATAAATATAGACAAGCCATGAGTTAAAGTAGGTAACATAAATAATGCATCATACTTCATCTGCTCATAAAAAACATTTTGAATATGTATCAGACTTATTATAATAATAAAAAACTAATTGCCAATACCTTAAGACTGTGTCATTTAAGAAAACACCATTTATTCAATGAGAGATTGAGTTCATTAGGCATCATGGCATTGTTTACTAATATCTCTGCATATTTGATTATATTTAAAATTAATTTTTGTTAGAGCTCTACTCAAACCAATGCATCAAAATTTGTGGAAAATACATAAGGGAAAAAGGAGAAGAAAATCTTCACAACAAAGTGTGGTCTAATTCTTGTTTTTCTTATTTTCCCGACCTCAAATACAAAAATAAATAAAATATAATGTACAAGTTACTTTATATCAGGCCCAAAACAAAGCCTAGTTAAAGACCAAAGAACATGGCCCAAAGATTGCCATGTCATCCATCGGTGCTTCCTTTCTCTCAAGCAACCAACACCGAGCACACAGCTCACTTGCTTCTTTCCTTCCCTCAACGCCTTACCCAAACACTACTATGTCACCGATTTGTGTTCCCCCTCCTCTCAACCAATCAAAACTGAGCCCAGCCCAAACACGGCCATGTCATCGATCTGTGCTTCTTACTCTCAACCAACTGGTGGTGAGCACACGGATCGCTTGTGTGTTTCCTCCCTACAAAGTATAGCCCAAAGATTGCCATGTCATCAATCCATTCTTCCCTTCCTCTCAACTAACCAACACTGAGCCTGGCCCAAAGACTGCCATGTCATCCATCCATGATTCCATTCCACTCAACCAACCAACAAAAGCAAACAGTTACTTGTGTGTTTTCTCCCCCTCACAAAGCCCAACCATTAGATCATATCAAATATCTCCAAAACCTTCCTCAAATGCTCACAAGAATCATGTTGGTCCACATAACACCTACCCTTGACACCTCACACCACATCTATAAAAGCACCCCCACATCCCCAGTTTTCTTCCAACATTCGCCTTTTGGTGTCCTCTTGGTTGCCTTCAAAAGCCCCCAAATCAGCAAAAGGAGTTCGAGAGTTCAGGGCAAGTCAAGGAGGGATGACTCGCACCAAGCAAACTGCATGCAAGTCCATGGGTGGAATAGTCCCCAGGAAGCAGCTCGCGAGCAAGGTATGTTTTTGCCAAATTTCTAGATCTGTAGTTTTTTTTGTTGCGGTTTTGTTTAGATTTGGTGTTGTTTTGATGTGTGATGCAGGTAGCGAGGAAGTCAGCACCAACAACAAGTGGCATGAAGAAGCCCCACAAGTATAGACTGGGGACCATGGCGCTTCGCGAGATCCGCAAGTACCAAAAGAACATAGACCTACGGATCCGCAAGCTGCGATTATAGCGCTTGGTTCATGAGATCGCGCAGGACTTCAAGACAGAACTCTGTTTCCAAAGCCACACCTTTGTCTTTGCATCGCAAGAGGCAGCAGAATCCTACCTTGTTGGACTATTTGAGGACACTAACATGTGTGCCATCCATGCCAAGCGTGTCACCATCATGCCCAAGGACATCCAGCTCGCCCACCGCATCCATGGTGAGTGCGTGTAACTCTAAGTCGTCGTCGTGCTTAAGAGGGGAAGGGGGATTGACGAATCATCATATTGTTGATGTTCTTCCGCTTTTAGGTCATATCAGATGTAATAGGGTTGTTGGTTAATGCAAAAGATAAAGTAATAAAAGCTCTATGTTCTCCTTTTGTTTCATGTTTGAACCCAACAATGTTAAGAGATATTGCTATCGATGCTAAGTAATATTGCATTGCTCCTACCCCATCTATTTGCTTTGCTGGGGGACGGCTTTTGATCCTCTTGTCGGTGGTTAGCATTGCTGTTTGTGGATTTTTTTTTTTGGTTCAGATGTTTTGGTGTTGAATGGGCTTGCCAGGTGTAATATTTTGGTATTGGTAGGACATGTTCATCACGCTCTATGTGCGTCTGATCTTGCAACGTGCAAGTATTTACTAGTTGTTACCATGCAACAAATGGTATTTCTATGTGCGTGATATTATTTTTAATTGTGTATTGAATTTGCTTTGGATTTTCCTATTGTGTAATCAGAAAGAACAAAATAAACAACATGTTTACACCTCCCAACCCAGTTACATTGGCAGATACAATAGGGGTATTGAGGTGCACAGGCACCCAAAAAAACAAATAAGTTATATACCCTTAGTACTTAGCACCTTTTATCAAAGTTGGATTGTTTTGCAATTACAACAAATGCAAAGGAATTAGATATAGCATTTATCCCAAGTCCCATCCACGAGAACTGCATCCGCTCGGCTCTCTCGCTAAGTGATGTGGCAATGTGTGATTGGTTGGAAAAGTATTTGATTTCTTTTAGCTCCCACAAATTTCTTTTATGCATAACTAATCAATGGAGCCTCCAATTTTTGGTCTGTCTGCAGCACCACGACTCTATTGACAAGCATAATTGATGGGGATCTAACAATCATCAATTAATTATTTATCTGTAATATTCATTATAGATGATAATATTTTTATAGAACCTTCAAAGATATCCCTTATTATCAATAATGAGAGAGATTATAAATACCTAGTGGTCGTAAGCTATTTTACAACCACCATGTATAATTGTAGGCCATCCTACTACCACTTCATAGTCGTAAGTTTTTCTACGACCACCTACTGATCATAAGTTCTACTGCGATCACCTCATGATCGTAAGTTCTTCTATGGCTACCTATTAATCGTAAGTTCTACTATGATCACCTTTTGGTCGTAAGCATTACTACAACCAAGTCAACCACGACCACCCTATGGTCGATAAAGACCACTTACATGTGGACCTAATCGACTAGGGACTTTATGCGTTGTGTCTAATTATACATAGCAATAAATATGTGCCATTATCCTTCGGTATAACTGCACATATTAGTCTTTGTCTCTAGCGTAACAGGCAAGGAGAACGTGGGATGTTGTCTCTCTGACAATAACTACCATTAACGTGCGCCATTCTTCAACTGTTGAGGCACCTTCTGGCATGGACAACTACCACCCCCTAAAATTCTATATAAGGGATAACGCCGCTAGACAGAGACAACAATAAGAAGTGACATAAGCAACAAAACAAACAGAAGTCATTAGTTCTTGCCTTCGGTGACTTTTTTCTGATTGTAAACATAATCAATACAAGAACACAGGATTAGGGTTGTTATTCTCTCAGGAGAAGGCCCAAACCTGTCTAAATTACCTGTGTCTTATCCTTGTGTAGTCTCGAGCAAGGAGGACCCCTTTTTAGCATTCATTTCAAAAGTTCGATATTAAAACATCGACAGTTGTACCATCCGTGGGGATATTATTTTATCTCCTTTGTACTTTCGACAAATTTCTTTGTTCCCACTCTAATGTTACCATGGCAGGGGAGTGGAATGAGGAGAATTAGTTCGATCTCATAGATTACCTAGAACTCGACATGGATGCCTGCTACGACTACGAGGAAAGCATGGTTTCATCCGATGACAATGCCAGTTCTAGGGATCTTTCACTAGATCCCGAAAATCGCATACCGGACAAGGTTGAGAAGGGAACCTCCCCCCCCCCCCCACAATAGTATGCCCAGATGAGGATCCAGAATCCTCATAAGGCAAGGGTCCGAGCGACCATGTTTTGAGTAGCCCCGAAGCAAGAGACGAACGTAGCAAGGATTCCTCCTCCAAACGTTCGAGTCCGTCGAGGCCATCCAATCTAACGCCCAAGTCTTGGAATCCATGGTTCTGGGCTCAACCTTCACCTATTAACTATCACCCTTCTGTTACCCCACCCGGAGTGTGGTTGAACCTTTACTGATTCTGGATTCGACCATATATCCCTAGAGGATTCACATTCAATCGAGACGGTTATAACTGGAATTCCCTTTCTGGAGGATTGTTCCAAGTTGTGAGGTGCTATCCTTCGATTACTCATCCATCCCGGAGGGCTCGACCATAGCGAGGACACCAACACCAAGCGAGTCTTTGTTCTCCTCAAATCCCGATTGTTCTCCAAGAAAGCAGGATCGAGGCCACTTCCCATCAATCACTCGCTTTGGGCTCGTCACAATGGCAAGGACGCCCGACAACGACTAGGATCTCAACCTTCATGAGTGTGGTGGACATTCTTGAAGTGATCACACTCCACTGAGGCATGCTCCCATCAACTCGGATGCTGACGATCCTAACACTATTCGACAAGGAGAATTGTAGCCCAGAATACATTACCTGGGTGCATCAACTACCAGTCAGAGACCGCTGGAGAGCTTCAACAGATCAATGATTTGATCGAGAACCCAACTCTAGAGCTTGGCCCAGCACCAGGTAATGATAACTTCAATCAAGAGATTGCATGGAGGCTTCAAGTCACCATGACCAGAATCGAGCACAATCGACAACGTCGTCCCGGAAGTCATTCTGGCACCACACTTTCGAATGCCAGTCATTCGAACAACTCTCCTCGTGGAGAGCAACAAGGCCGCAGGCCCAATCGATCTCTCAACCACGATGCTGGTTGAAGAAGTAACCCTCCAGCAACTGGTAATCAACGGTCTCGCAAAGGAGGTGGTCGTTCACCATTTCCTCAAAGGAATCTACACCAACAAATGGAGCGCGAGGAGTATTACCCTCACAGGACCGAGATTTATGATAGATCATGTCTATTTACCATTAGTTATCGCCAGGGTACATTCACCTGGTGATGCTAACTCGTCTTTCCAGCAAAGGAGGCATTACGACACTATTACCGGATGTCAGGCGTTTTCACCTGTTCTCCGAGAAGTTCGCTGGCTGGCCAGATTTCGATGAGCAAACATGGAGAAGTATGATGGGTCTCAGAATCCTATTGAATTTCTCCAAATCTATACAACTGCAATCCGCACCACTAGAGGATACGAGCACATTATGGCGAATTACTTACCGATCATACTCGAATGATCTGCTTTATCATGGCTGCTGAACCAACTAGCAGAATCAATCTACTCATGCAAGCATTTATGTGATCTACTGCTGGCAAACTTCCAAGGCACTTACAAGTGTCCTAGAAAAGAGGATGGCCTACATCGAATGCGACAACATTCTCATGAGACTTTGCATCAATTTATAAGATGCTTGATGCAGTTCAAAATTCAATTCTGAAGTATCTGATTCTTCTATTATTAGAGCATTCAAACAGGGTATCCAGAACCAGAGGATCACAGAAGACATTGCTCTCAACCCTCCCGATACCGTTGTTGAGCTCTTCGAGATGGCAGACCATTATGCGCCGCTTCCGAAGCAGTTGAGTGGAATCGCATGATTGATTGTCATGACAAATGTACTTGAGGAGAGAGTGAAGGTACCAAGGAGAAGGACAAGCCATCCAAGAAATCCAAAAGCAAGTCCAACAACAAAAAGTCACAAGCCAAAAGCTCGAAAGAGGTCTTAGCCGTGAGTGATAAGGAGCCCCGAATCTCTAAACAGTATTATGATCAGGGCAAAGGCAAACGCCCTAAGCAAAAAACTGATAAGACAAAGTGGTGTCCTTCCATAAAAAGGAAGGCCACAACCTCCGCAGATGTCGGGTTTCCAACGAAAACTCGAGGACTATTACTCTGGCAAAGGACCACTTTCTACCCTCGAGGAAGTACGGCAGACAAGTGGCCAAAATTAGTAAGAAGACGATGAGGAAATGTCGTACCAAGACACTAAACATACCATCGATCACATCTACAGGCGGTCGTCAGCATATGAGTCAAAACGACAACTCAAAGCGGTTGAGAGGTAAACTCTATCGACCCTCCTCTTGTCAATAAGTTAACAAAGTGGTCAGAGGTTACCATCTCTTTCGAGAAGGATGATTGTCCGATCCCTTCCACCTGACCTGGTCATTTTCCGATCGTGGTGGAACCCACCATCAACAACTGCCGAGTTAATCGGGTGTTGGTTGATGGTGGAAGTTCATTGAATATACACTTTATGAGTGCCCTGGGTGAGATGCAAGTTCCCAGGATGAAAATTAGGCTTGTATGGTACTCTTTTCATGGGATCGTACCGAGGTCTTTGGCCAAGCCTATTGACCAAGTCTCCCTTCCTGTCATGTTTGGCTCAACAAACAATTTCAGGATGGAGAAAATCTCTTTTGACGTGGTTGATTTTGATATGGCATACAATGTTATTTTTGGTATTCTGGCACAGTTCCTAATGGCTGCTCATTATGGTTACCAATGTTTAAAGATGTTAGGTTCCAAAGGAGTCATCACAATACGCTGTGATAAGAAGATGGCGCTAACGTGCGACTCCAAGTCCCTTGAGATGGTTGGCCAGATACCAACTCGAGAAGCAAACAATGTGCAACATACGGCAAAACACTCAAAGCCAAAAGTTGTACGCGGCCGAACGACGAAGACAAAGATGTTCCACTAAATCCAGCGGAACCCTCCAAGACTGTTCGCATTGGAGTCTCCCTCAACTCTGCATAGGAAGACGGCCTTGTCACTTTCCTTTGATCAAACGCAGATGTCCAAATCTGGAGTGATTCCCAGATAGGCCTCGCACAAGTACACAAATATGCTCAGCATCGTGATGGAGTTGGGAACCAAGTTCACCAACTCTACCTCGAAGTGCTCGAGCACAGCCATTAGAAATGGGTGACCAGGTAGTCGAAGGCCGCACTAGCAATATGCTTGGAGGACCGGGATCGTTCCCTTCTCCTCCGATGGCCAATGCTCCCCCTCGGCGTTGGTCAACTTCACCAGTGCGCGCTGCGGGATCTTCTCTGCAGCAACGAGCACCGCCATCTTCACAACATCTATCTCTGATTTCTCCCACTTTGAAGCAACTCTGGCCATTTCTTCAAGGATTTGAGTTGGATTCGAGGAAAATGGGGTTTGGATTCAAAGAGGTTTGGGGGAAAATACAATTCGGGCAGAAACAGAGGAAGCAAGAACTCAAGATATTAGAACTATTAGGGAAGTAAAAAACCCTAAGTCTACCATCTGGGAGCTATTTATAGCTGCCGATCTCGAGTAAAAGATCATGGGATCCCAACAGTTGCAAACCTCTTGAGAACCGCTCCCAATAGAAAGAAATTATAAGAGACAATTGGTATTCTTTATCCATGTCATTGGGAAAAGGAAAATTATTTTTACAACTCAAGTAAAAATACTTTCTTAACCAAGTCAATTCTTGGTCGAAAGAAATACCAGTCGAAGACACTCAATCTTCGACCATGATCCTACGACCTCTTTTCCAAGACATCATTTTCACTTGAAGTTGGGGGGTTAGACGACGAGGATCTAATAATCCTCAATTAATTAATTATATGTAATATTCATTATAGATGATATTTTTTTATAGAACCTTCAAGGATACCCCTTATTATCAAAAATGAGGAAGATTATAAATACCTAGTGGTCGTAAGCTATTCTACGACTACTCTGTATAATTGTAGGTCATCCTACTACCACTTCATGGTCGTAAGTTCTTCTACGATCACCTACTGATCGTAAGTTCTACTAGGATCACCTCGTGGTCATAAGTTCTTCTACGACTACCTACTGATTATAAGTTTTACTATGATCACCTTATGGTCGTAAGCATTACTACGACCAGGTCAACCACGACCACCCTATGGTCGATAAAGACCACTTATATGTGGACCCAATCGACTAAGGACTTTATGCGTTGTGTCTAATTAAACATAGCAATAAATATGTGTCGTTATCCTTTGGTATAACTGCGCATATTAGTCTATGTCTCTAGCATAACCACAAGGAGAACGTGGGATGTTGTCTCACTGACAATAACTACCATCAACATGCACCATTCTTCAACCGTTGAGGCGCCTTCTGGCATGGATAACTGTCACTCCCTCAGACGCTATATAAGGTATAACACCGATGGACAGAGACAACAACAAGAAGTGACACAAGCAACAAAACAAATAGAAGTCATTAGTTCTAGCCGTCGGTGACTTCTTTCTGATTGTAAACACAATCGATACAAGAACACATGATTATGATTGTTATTCTCTCAGGAGAATGCCCAAACCTATCTAAATTCCCTGTGTCTCATCCCTGTGTAGTCTCGAGCAAGGAGGCCCCCCTTTTAGCATTCATTTCATAAGTTCGATATTAAAACATCGAAAATAATAATTCAATATTACTGAATATATTTTGAGACAATATTTTCATACGTGCACAAGAGTTCAAAACCATAAATGCAAATAGGCTAGGGGTAGCGATGTTTTAGAATTACTTATGGAGAACTTTCATAATTCTAGCAAAATATTTCTATTACATTAATGAAAAGTAAATCAATAAATACTTTGCCTAGTCAAACAATGTGTCATTTTGGACAATGCATGGTAAAAAAAGTTTATCTAGAAGGAAAAGTCCATATAACTAGGTATTTAACCCCCCCAAGTTTCTAATCCAGTTCACTTAATCCCTTAGCTCAGTTTAGTAGGGTGTTTTTTTACTCGCATGGTGGTAGGTTTGCCCATGTAACGTGATGAGTGGCCATGTACCGCACTGCTGTTGTGTCACCAACAAAGAGAGAGAGAGAGAGAGAGAGAGAGAGAGAGAGAGAGAGAGGAGGGAGGGGCAGTAGAGAGGGAGAGAGAGCAGGGGAACAAAATAGAGGAGGCAACGAGCCCATGCGTGCAGCTGCTCTGGCGAGCTGGCCGAAGGCAGAGGGGTGACAGAGCGGAGACATCGACCAAGGAAATGGGTTGCTTGGAAGGCGTGGGTGCTAGGGGAGGTGACGACGCGGTTCAGGATGCACCAAGGCGAGCTGGCTGCAACACATGGCAGCTAACGCTGAGGAGAAGGAGACAATGGTGCAGATGAAGAAGAGAGGGAAAATAAGGGTGCACATGAGCATCTAGGGAATGAGGAGAGCTCACCGGTTAGAATGTTTAGGGCGGGGAAGTTTCGAGCTGGCTTGGTGGCGTTTGACCGGCTGTGGAGAAGAAGGGCGATGTGGCAGTGGTGACCTGGGAAAGCGGAGATCAAATCAATGGTTGGGGATGAAAGAGGAATGCTAGGCGGTGCTTGAAGAGGAAGGAATCGGCTTAGAGCTCACTATAGGAGGAATGGCTTCGGTAGTGGCCATTTCGGGCAAATTTGGGGAGACGGCGGTGTCACTATGATCCTATGCACGTAACATGAAATTGATTGAGGAGAAATGTAGAGGAGTGTCTGGAACAGATGTGACACGGATAGTTTTGGGAGATCTCACCAGTGTCGACGGGAATGACAAGGTTGATATGGCGGCCACGAGCGATGACTTGGCCAAAGAGGATGAAGTCAGAATGGATTTAGGTGCTCCTATGAGAGGGAATAAGAATGGAGGTGAGGGCATGATCGAGAAGTCCTAGGAGCTTTAGCCCCCCTCATGGCCGTTGCCACCATAGCCCTGCCACTATTGCCGTCGCATGCAGCCGCCAGCCCACCGTAGGCCATCTCTTCCTGCATCGCCGCTGCCCATGAACTTGCCATGGCTGTCGCATTCCATTTTTGCAATTTCTTTTCATCGTAGTCATCAGCGCCATGCTCGACAGAGGAGCTCCAATGGCCTCCCCTGTTTCTTCCTCTGTCCCTCACTGTGGAGGTGAGGAAGAAAGCCTGTTCGGCTGACATGTAGGCCCACAAGCAATTAATTAGTAGGTTAATTAGGCTTAATATTAAATTGACATGCAGATCACATTGTTCATTTCACCAGATGTCATCCCACTTGGGCAACCGCCCACCGATGGTGCCACATAGGCAAAACCGACTTAGGGATAAGTGGACGGGATTGCAAAATATTGTGGGTTAAATACATGGTTTTGAAGTTCGGGGTGCCAGCCGGACTTTTGATCAAAGTTTTTTTTTGTGTGTGATGGGGGTGGGGGTGGGGGGAGGCATAAATGGACTTTTTCCTATCTAGAAAATGATATACAATGTTTATGTTTATACACCCCACCGGTAAATTCCTAAATCTGCCACGGTCCATTCCCAAAGCAATGCTTCAAATCAATCACATTTTCTAATAATATTTGATAGAACTAGCCGAATTTCACTGCACGGCTAGATACTACAATACGTATGCTTTTATTCAAAATTGGACTTGTATTCGTTATAGAACTCTAATGCTTACTATTGAAAATAGAGTTGTATTTCTTATATAATTGCAGTGGTTCTAATATATATCTAATTAATCTGCAAAGTTATAATTTGGCCCCACTAAAATAAGCGATGTATGTCACTAGTTCTTTTTCTAATTAATATGGAAATTTATAGCTTCTCAGAGCAAGTGTGGTGGTTTTTTTTCTATTGTTTTAATAATACTAGTAGGGTGCCTATGTGTTGCAACAGAGTTTTAAAAGAGGGTGAGATGTACCAGCAGTCAGGATCCTAAACCGTGCAGTAAATATCAATTTCTGACGAGCGCGTCGATGGTGACGGTGGTGACCGACCGGAGATGTGGAGCGGAAGCGAGGTTAGGATCGTTCCACTGCTGATGCGGGCTAGCGCGACGAGCCTCCGCCTCCCCTCCCCCTCCCTCCGTCGCCGCCCCCTCCACTCCCATCACCCTCGCCTCCTCCCCCCTCCACCAGACCCGCTCCCGCCTCCATCTCCCTTCCCCGCTAGCGCCTCCGCGTGTCGACGTCGACGGTGGTGGTCGACCGGAGATATGGAGCAGAAGCGAGGTTGGGGGGGGGGGGTTAAGAAGGGGAGATGGGCTATTGGGGTGAGCGAGGGACTCACGAGCAATTCAGGTTCATTGGATTTTTTTCATATGAGGGGGTGGGACGATCTTCCCGCTGCGTGAGGGTAAACTCTTTTTTTATTAGTTAAGATAAGATATTTGATAGATATGCCACATGATCTGGCTCACATGCTCATTTTGCTCACGCTCGAAAGAGCCTACACGGCTACACAACTGAGATAGATGAACAGAACACATGTCAGAGTACTGGACAATAGTTAGGTTCTGGTATCAAATGCTACTAATAATTATGCTCACACAATTTAGTTGTCACGAGTACTGTTATTCATATCTCAGCTATCATCAGAGCATGACTACGCTAAAATTCATCTTCTTTTAGCTCATTCACAGCTGCGTCAAGGACAATTTACTCGTTGCGTTACAATGGAGGAACTGACGTCAACCAGGCATGAGCAAACCGTCGATGCCAAGCCAAAGATATCGTCTGAAGTCTGAAATGATTTGAAAACTCTGGCTCACTGCGATCACTCATACATGACTACAACCTTGCGTGCCTTCGAAGGAATTCCTAGTAAGTGTCCTAACATGGAGCCATAACTTGAACAATGGTTTCCATGACTCAACTGAGCTATGATCAATCTATCATGTCAATTTTACATGCATACATCTTGGCACGAAAGGGACAATCTTTCAGACAAGGCAAGGAAACGTTTGGATGAACAATTTTGTGCTCCCCTTGGATTGTACCACAGTCAACTTTAACCAGGGCATTGTTGACCCTGCAAATAGTTATTCAACTTTGGGTTCTTTTTTTTTCATTCTGGCATACGAACCACTCATGATTCATGGTGCCCTGGCCATCATGCCAGATCATAGTTAAACAGGAAGGCAACTTCCCCAATCTACGGCTGATGTTTGAAGCTGCCCCATCGGAGTAGGGAACACCGACGGGTACAGCAGCGACGGCACGGCATGCAATCGGTGCTCGACAAGGTCATCAACAACGTCGACGAACGGACTCAAGTACAAACAGATGAACCTGCTGTTACCTGTAAGTCCATCTTGTAATGCACATTGACAAAGAAAGTACTGACAAACTTGGTGGTACACTACAGCAAGTAATTTTGGGTAGGCAGTAATGCGACATAAATATTCTGGCTCCAAAGTTTCAGACGGACCTGTACATTGTCCCCAACGTTGAGGCAGTAATATCATCTGGTTATTACTGCAGCAGCCTATGGATTCCATGTACTCGGGGGGAGTGAAAAACCGAAACAGTCCAGGGTAATGGGTTGCAAAAGAGAAACTGTACAGCGCCTTCCGTGCGAAACAGTCCAGGGTAATGGGGATTTCTGATTCAGTGACCATAGTCCAGAGTTCAGAGTATGATTGTACATCCATGTGGAACCCTGAGACCTACATACGTTGTACATTATGCGTGTTTCCGAGCACAGCACTCCATCTGTGGTCAGTTCGGTTGGCTAACTGTCACGAAGAGTCCATGAGATGGTGTCTCTGATCTGTAACTATAGATGGCTCCAGTCCATGGAACAGTAGTAGGAGCTACATCAGAAGCATCGGACAAATTCCAGGCTGCAGCAGTAGGAGATGAAATGACAAGCTGCCATCGGTGAGCGTCATGCAAAAGAAGAGCAGCGAACCATGGTGCGACGCTAGTAGAACGGCGATGCCGTGAGCCTGCATCATTATATTCGCTCGTATGTTTCGTCTTCACTGCGGCAGTCAGAGCCATGAATGCGCGACTTAACAGCGAGATCAGAAGCGATGGCTAGACGCGCCTGGCCCGGCCTGGCCTGGCCAGGCCTGCTACTTCACTCATCAACACGTACAGCTGATGCTCAATTAAGTATCATCGTATTCATTCTCATAAACTCACGGTGCCATGCCATTGCTCGAAACGAATCACTCCAAGAAGAAACGAATCGCTGGTGTTAATTAACCAGCGTGTCTAAGCAGAGTTGATTAGGAAAAATTGTGACAGATATTCTGAAAAAAAAAATCTACAATCTGGCTGGGCCGCGAACAAATCCTATCCAAAAATCCTCATAATTTTATTTTCGTTATCAGTTTGAAGAACCCCTTACCAACATGTGGATTCTCGTGCACATGTCCGGTGGTGCATAAGATAATCCCACATCGACCCAGATCCGGCACCCCGCCGATTACTTGTAGACATTTTGAGGAGTAGTATTGATATTGTGCATGAGTCGACATATTGAGCAGAGAGTCTTGATATTGAGTAGTAGACATCGATTTCCACTTGTAAACTTGCTTGATCGTGCGAGTTGACAATATGCGTGACACTTAACATATGCTTAGTTTTGTTATTAAACTTGTTGCAACTAAGGTGGGCAAATGTCATGACATGGAGACATGTTTTTGTGTTTGCTTCATTTATTGTAGATGGACAAAAGGAGAAAGCTTTTAATTTTCTTCTTCTTTGGATATATGGTTTTGGCAAAGATGGCTATGATTATTGAATCTAGAAAGCGTAAACGGGATGCAAGGAGAGTAGGAATAACATATGGACCTATGGATGAAAGGGACGAGGATGAGACTTGAGTACCTCGACACCAAAATTTGGAAAGACGATACAACTTGTGTGAACATGCTAAGACTTAATAGAGCAAAGTTCTTTCGGTTTTGTAACCTTTTTAGGAACCGTGGTTTGCTTGAAGATTCAATCCATATGTGTGTTGAGCAACAAGTGGCTATGTTTTTAAATACAGTGGGGCATAACCTTAGGAATAGATTAGTTGGAACTAATTTTGATAGATCCGGAGAAACGGTTAGCCGTTATTTTAACAAAGTACTTCGTGCCATTGGTGAGCTACGAGGGGAACTAATTAGGCCTCCTTCATTGGACACTCCAAGCAAAATAGCAGGGAACCCAAGGTGGGATCCTTACTTCAAGGTGTGAGGCTCATCCCTACTTCCTTGTAGTTTCTGTAGTAATATAATCTTATCTGACCCCTAATCTTTTTATGATTTTATTGAACACATAATAGGATTGTATCGGAGCTATTGATGGCACACATGTAAGAGCCTCTGTTCCTAAGGAAATGGAACACTCCTTTCGTGGTAGGAAGACCTATGCCACTCAAAATGTAATGGCCGTTGTAGATTTTGATCTCCGGTTCACCTATGTCTTGGCTGGTTGGGAGGGGACGGCACATGATGCTCTAGTTTTAAGAGATGCTATAGAGCGTGAGAATGGCCTTGAGTGCCACAAGGTAATAGATTAGTACTACCTCAATTGTCCATAAAAATATTGAAATGTACAAACATGACCAACTTGTTTACCATATGTTAGGCAAATTCTACCTAGTTGATCTTGGATATGGAGCCAAGCGGGATTTTACCCCCTTTTCGTGGTGTACGGTACCACTTGAATGAATGGGGGAATAATCCAGTGCAAAATGAGCAGGAGTTGTTCAATCTTAGACATTCATCTCTTCGTGTGACAATAGAGCGTGCATTTGGGTCACTTAAAAGGAGATTCAAAATTCTTGATGATGCCACTCCATTCTTCCCTTTCCGAACTCAAGTAGACATTGTTGTTGCATGTTGCATCATACACAATTGGGTCATACAAGACGGGATCGATGACTTTATTATTACTGATTCTAATTGGCCACACTATAGTCATTCTACAACGATATCTTGGTCAAGCAAGTGAGCATGCACTATGGTCAATTTTAGGCAACAAATTGCAGACCAAATGTGGGCAGATCGTCAAAACAACAATGTTAACTGAATTTGAGTTGTATTTGTTCAATATGAGTTGTAAGGACGTATTGCTTGTTTTATTTGAGTTGTAAGGACCTATTGCTTGTTTTATTTGAGTTGTAAGGACGTATTGCTTGTTTTATTTGAGTTGTAAGGACCTATTGCTTGTTTTATTTGAGTTGTACAAACATAATTCATCATGAATTTGAGGTGTATGAACATCTTTCTTGAAGTTAATATTATTCTATGCTTTCTGAGTGTTTGACATTATCATAATTGTTTGTGTACTTTCTATGTTGCCATGGTAGACAATGGATGAACATGTTGAAGGACTTGGGGCACTAATGGCCATGCTACATGGACATCGGCTCGATCGACTTTCATGTTGACTCACCGCCAATGTGGTGGTGGTGGTGCTAAGACATCAAAGGGCTTCAAGAAAGTCCATCTCAATGCATGTGCTAGGGCTCTCAATGAAAAGTTCAAGACTATGCGACCGGTGAGCAAATCAAGAACCATTTGAAAACCTGGTCAAGGAAGTTTGCAAAGATAAATAGACTTAGGAAGGTGAGTCTCATTGGTGGGATGAAGATAACTTCATTATCACACTTGATCTTTGAGCACTACAATAACCATGTGCGAGTATACTTCAATACTTGCTCTGCATATAATTGGGGCTTCTGAAATTTATTTATTTTTCATATACTAGGATCACAAGGCGATCTTGAGTATCTGAACAAGCCTCTAGACCACTATGGTGAGATGCAAACAATATTTGGCAACAGCATGGCTACAGGAAACTTCGCGAAGGACTCAAGTGCAGCTCTAGGTACTAAGGATGGAGGAACTGAAACTGATGATGTTCCTGCACATGATGTGAGTGATGGGAGTACTATTCCGGATAATCATGGGGCAACATCTTCTGCAAGCAAGACCAACAAGAGGGCCAAGATAGCTGAGATTGAAGACGATGGGCTGATTAGTGCTTTCAAAAGTGTAGGTGAGAACATTGCCAATGCTATAAAGATGGCCGCTAAACCTGAAAATGAATTGCCTGCAGACTTATTTGACCAATTGAAAAGCCTTCCTGGGTTTGATAAGACCCACATATCTTTCTACTATGCTTATTTGGTGGCTAACCTCACATTGGTAAGGCTTTCTACCTCCCGCCGTTCGAGCACAAGCTAGGCCGGGTTGCAATGTTCATTAGTGAGAGGTTTCGGGACAGTGAAGGTGATTTGGAGGAGTAGGACATTTCTTTTGGTGGAACCACATATAACTATGCAATCGTGGTCTAATATTAGGAATGCTATAATTTATGTCTTGTCTAATGTCACAAGCCTTGAACTTGCTATATTGTGTGGCTTGAATTGATGTATTATGTACGCCTTGGAGGCGTGGGACGTTTCTTTTGGTGGAACCACATATAACTATGCAATCGTGGTTTAATATTAGGAATGCTATAACTTATGTCTTGTCTAATGTCACAAGCCTTGAACTTGCTATATTATGCAAAAAGGATCATTTATTCGACATAATTTGATTATGCAAAAAAAAAAAACATCGGAGATGAGCTTCATTTATTCTAGCAAATGTTTGATTCATGCGACAAAAGATTAGTAGCACAGAGGTAACCTTACCAAAAGGTCACCACACCTTCTGTCCTATCCCCATCCCTCTATCCAAACTGGTGACTGGGATCATTCCATCCCCTTTTATCCCCTCAACCAAACATAAAATAGGGTCGATCCCATCCCAGAACCAAACAAGAAGCTGGTTGGTTCCATCCTAGAAATCAGGAATGGGTCCATCCCATCCCACCACGTCTCCAAACCAAACACACGCTTACTGACCTCATGGCCACGTCCTCCACAAATCGAATCTCCGCCCGAGATCCCATCGCTCCGATCGGAACCGAACAACCCTCGCCGTCGTGCGCTCGGCGCGCGGCAAAAGATTCGAACCAACCGACCAAATCGAACGCTGCGCCGCGCGGGCAGAACCACCACCGTGTTGGGTGGGCGGCTCGGGCTGCCGATATCGTCTTGCGCGCACGGTGCGTGGGCGCCATGGTATGGAGGCTTGTTTTTCCGATTTGGCGTGATTTTGATCCGTTTAGCAAAACTTGTTTCCGGTTGACCAAATTCCAAACCTAGCACCAAGGAGGTTAGGCGTGCGCCGTGTGTCACTTGCACTGCACCAATACCGCTATAGGTTGATGTCACACTCGACATCGCAAGTACCTATCACGCTTTAAAACCACTGCAGACACCTGCCGTACTCTCAAACGGTTGCAGGTACATGCCACTGTAAACCTGCTATGGTCCTAATAGGTTGTAGATCCTACCGTACTTCCAGATCACGGCAGGTTTGAGGTCAAGTTGCCACGTAGCCTGCTGCTGCGATGCCAAATTCACAATTTCAATAGGCCGAGGGCTAGTTTTGCTCAAACCAATGGAAATCGCACCAAAACAGCCAAACAACTCAGGTAGTTGCGCGCGCGCCCACAATACGAGAGGGGAAACAACCGAACAGGAGCGAGCGGGGGAGGAAGGGGATGGCCCGGGGCGGGCACGGCGAGCCCCAGCGGCAGCGAGTGCACCTAGGGACCAACAGAATACTAGGCCGCCTTTAACGGTTTCCGAGGCGGCGGCAGCCCGCTACTGTCCCTGAAAAGACCGGTCGATCAGGTGCAGGCTACTGGCCGGGGCCGAGAGTCTAACGTTGCAGCTGCCGCCCGCATGGCATGACTAGGCCACTACGACGTGTGTCTTTGTCAAAGGAATTCGGCACGGCCCTAGAGTCGTAGTAGGACCCCCCGCCAGACTTTGACACCAAAGTGACACCATCTGGGACACCGGAATTAGAATTTGCAAGCTTGCTTCAGCTCCCTCCGAGTATAGAAGAACATCAGTCTGCAGTAAACAGCTAGACGCTACCGATGACTAGTAACTTAGTACTAAGAGAGACAGATAATTGTAATACTAGTATCATAGAAGAACAGCTCGAGACAAAGAGGTGATTATGAGATAAACCTCGTTCTATCCAACCACCAAATGAACAAAGGGACACTGCACTACACAAGGATGTAAAAGATTTATGGTTATACCATTGCCCTTAATTAGACCCCAAGTCAAGAAACAACTCAACCTGCGTGGTCTCAGTACAGCCGGAGCATGCTGCGGGCGAACGATTGCGACCTCAGTTGACGGCCGCCTTTAGCCGGTAGGCCAGGGATGCGTCGGCCGCTGGCACTCCGCATTGGTGTGAGGTAGAACCGCAGCATGCCGTTGTCGGCGTGCGGCGGTGAGTACCTCGCGCTGCGGTTCCGCTCCATCACGCAATCCTCTCGTCGCCGCTTGACATTGCCGTTGGTGTCCACGTAGCTGCGCCTTGAGCTGCCGAGGCCGCCGCTGTTGCTGCTGAACGAGCTGCGCGCGCTGGCGTTGCTGTTGCACCGCTGCATCCTGGCATTGTACCCGCGGACGCGCAGGTCCGGCCACGGCTCCGAGAACGCCCGGTCCGCGACGTCGGACGGGCCGTTCCTGCGGCCAGCAGCCCTGCGGTGCATGAGGCCCCAGAGGCTCCACGCTTTGCGCCACCGCCGAGGTTTCTTGCCGGGGCCCGGGAACGCGGCATCCAGGCTCACGGGGAAGTCTTCGATGAGCGAGTTGGAGCTGAACCGATGGTCAAGCAGGTCTTCGGCGTGGTGGAAGTGGTAGAACTCCGAGCTACCGATTAGGGGGGACTCCTTGCCATTAGTAATGGCGGCCGCCGCGGGCACTGGCTTTGGATCGGTGACTTCAAAGGACGGCCTCCGCACGGAGCTAGACCGCTCCAGGCTCCGGCGCCTCCGACTTGACGTGTCCATGTAATAGTCTCGCGTCTGTGCCGAGCCGCCGGGGCGTTGGCATCGCCGTCGGGCTCGGGATGGAGTCGCCCTCCACAGGATTTGACCGTCGGAGCGCTCCACGATGCCGGCAGGGAGTCCTCGAGTGCGGAGGATGGGCGGGAGGCGGGAGAGCGGCGGGGCGCGCGGCCAAGGCCAATGCCGGCGCCGGCGCCGAACAGGTAACCGTCCCACGACGCGCGGGGCTCGTCCCAGGAGAAGCCTACATCGTCGACGGACATGCGACCTGCATCAAGGGAAAATCTTGGATCGGTGTCGCAGGAACGCCGACCTCCGGCGAACTCCGAGCAGGCTTCGCCACGGAGGCGGCTCCGCCGGAGGAATGAAGACTTGGAGGGCTTCTCAGGCAGAGGAATTGCCGCGGCTGCAGCCTTGCTTCCAACCGCCTCCTGCTTCTTGAGCTTCTGCTTGCGCCTCCACTTCTGCCACTTCTTGCTGAACACCGAGGCGGCGAGCCAGAAGCTCCCGGCGATTTCCTTCAGGTCCTTGGGCGGCGGCTTCTTGGGCTGCGAGGACTCGAGATCTATGTGATCCTTCATGGCCTTAACATCCCGCGCCGCATTGGCTTCGGTTTCCATCTCCTCTGAGGTGTCCACCACCAAGATGGGCTCCAGCACTGGAGTTAACTCGTCGGACTCCTCGGCCACAACGATCTCTCCTCCAAGAACACCTCAGGGACGCACGGCGGCGGAGGAGACGACGCCGCCGGCGGAGGCGGCGGCAGGACTTCGGCGGCGAGCGCGGCGGCAGCGGCGGAGGACGAGGCTGGGAAGGCGCCGAACGCCGTGCCGTCGCGGACGCGCTCGCGGTCGTCCTGGTGGAATAGCGCCCAGAGCGTACTCCGCCCGCGCACGTCGCACGAACGCCGCTGCGGCTCGTCCGCGCCGGCGACGGCCGCGGCGAGCACGTCACCCCGCGCCCGTAGGAGAAGGACTTACAGCGGCGGAGGTCCGGCGGGGCGGCGCCGGAGCTCGACGAGGACACCCGCCGGCGAAATGCCTCGAGAAGAGCGAGCGGATGGCGGAGGTGGACTTCCGGCCCGGCGCGGCGGCCGCGGCGGCGGAGGCCTCGAGGCCAGCGAGGCGCTCGCGGAGGCAGGCGGCGCAGAAGCCGGTGAACGTCTCCCCCGGGTGCAGGTCGCAGCTCGTCGACACGGACCGCCTCGACGGCGGCGCCGGCGGCTCCATCTGCAGCGTCATTGCCTCGCCCCCCTCCGTAGTAGCAGGCAGCCCCGTCACTTCGCTAGTTGCAGCACACCATCACATTTCTTGGACACGGTACTACGCTCGGCTCTGGCTGTGTGCCGTACCAGTAGTAAGTAGAAGCAGCTGTGAGGGCGTGAGCGTGACGGATTCGAGGGTTGGTTTTTAGAATGTAGTGTGAGGTAAAGAGAGAGAGAGAGTAAAGGGTGAAAAAGATGAGAGAGAGGAGAGTGAAAGGTGAAGGGAATCACGGGGCCCTTCATCTCTCTCCTCACCTCTCCTCTCTTCTCTTCTCTCTCTACTTATTTGGTTTGGTTTGCTTTCTTCCTAAAGGTATGTATAGTGGGGTGACATCAGTCGTCTATAATAGACGGTCTATAAGGTTATTATAAACATCACTTTTGTTGTTGTATCTATGCCGTCTGTAACACACATGTTTTATGGTCTTATTTTATGGAGGACATATATAGACAACTTAAAGACAACCCATTGTATGGATTGTGTTTAGTTCTGTCTATAGATGACATGGAAGGTACTACAGACAACTACTGTCTATACCACTGTACATACCCTAAGGCCTTCTTGAGGTTTGGCCGTTTGGGGGTGTTTTGATTCCCCCTTTCCGAATTCTAGACATTATTGGCCCTATGTGCATTCGAAATTCCGAAACTAGCTCCATTACTCTCGAAATTCCAATTCTAGCCCCCTTGACCCGCTTGCTGCGCCCGTGCAATGACACCAAAGTCTTCTGGTGGGAACAATAGAAGGGAGTCTTTGCGCTCATGGAAAGCAAGAAGAAGTCACGCCACACCCATCCGTAGCAAGCAAGAAGAGGAGAGAGAAAAGAGGAGAGAGGAAGAAAAGAAAAGAAAAGAAAGGGTAAACAAATCCGAAAAATTTTAAAAAAAATCCATAAAAATCATTGGAACACAAATTGGTTCAATAAAAAAAATTTGAATTAAATTAAATTAAGCCATGAGCTCAATTCATAATTCATACCTCGATTCAAGCCCAAATTAAATTAAATTAAACCTTATTATTTCCTTTGAGTTCTTTTTATTTTTTTTCGATTTTACCGCTTTTGAGTCTTTTGAAAGCTTAAAAACATAATACACAATTTCTATTTTATTAGATTAATTAAAGCTTAATTGGAAAATTCTAGAAAATGAAAACATTTTAATAAATAAAATAAATTTCAATTAAATTCAAAATTATTTTATTAACTCAATTTGTGTTCAATGATTTTTATGGATTTTTTTGAAATTTTTATTTTTTGGATTTTTACCCTTTCTTTTCTTTTCTTATCTCTCCTCTTTTCTCTCTCCTCTTCTTGCTTTTGCATGATGGGTGTGGCAAAGACTTTGCTGTCTTTTTCATGAGCACAGCCTCATGGCCACGTCCTCCACAAATCAGAATCTCCCCGTCCCAGATCCCACTGCTCCCGATCGGAACCGAACAACCCCGCCCGTACGTGCGCTCGGCGCACGGCGCGCAGCATTCGAACCAACCGACCAAATCGAAACGCGCGCCGCGCGCGGCAGGAACCACCACCGTGTTCGGGTGGACGGCTCGGGCTGCCGATATCGTGCGCGCGCGGCACGGTGCGTGGGCGCCATGGTATGGAGGCTTGTTTTTCTGATTTGGCGTGATTTTGATCCGTTTAGCAAAACTTGTTTCCGGTTGACCGAAATTCCAAACCTAGCACCAAGGGAGGTTAGACGTGCGCCGTGTGTCACTTGCACTGCACCAATACCGCTATAGGTTGATGTCACACTCTCAGACCGCTGCAAGTACCTATCACGCTTTAAAACCACTGCAGCACCTGCCGTACTCTCAAACGGTTGCAGGTACATGCCACTGTAAACCTGCTATGGTCCTAATAGGTTGTAGATCCTACCGTACTTCCAGATCACGGCAGGTTTGAGGTCAAGTTGCCACGTAGCCTGCTGCTGCGATGCCAAATTCACAATTTCAATAGGCCGAGGGCTAGTTTTGCTCAAACCAATGGAAATCGCACCAAAACAGCCAAACAACTCAGGTAGTTGCGCGCGCGCCCACAATACGAGAGGGGAAACAACCGAACAGGAGCGAGCGGGGGAGGAAGGGGATGGCCCGGGGCGGGCACGGCGAGCCCCAGCGGCAGCGAGTGCACCTAGGGACCAACAGAATACTAGGCCGCCTTTAACGGTTTCCGAGGCGGCGGCGGCCCGCTACTGTCCCTGAAAAGACCGGTCGATCAGGTGCAGGCTACTGGCCGGGGCCGAGAGTCTAACGTTGCAGCTGCCGCCCGCATGGCATGACTAGGCCACTACGACGTGTGTCTTTGTCAAAGGAATTCGGCACGGCCCTAGAGTCGTAGTAGGACCCCCCGCCAGACTTTGACACCAAAGTGACACCATCTGGGACACCGGAATTAGAATTTGCAAGCTTGCTTCAGCTCCCTCCGAGTATAGAAGAACATCAGTCTGCAGTAAACAGCTAGACGCTACCGATGACTAGTAACTTAGTACTAAGAGAGACAGATAATTGTAATACTAGTATCATAGAAGAACAGCTCGAGACAAAGAGGTGATTATGAGATAAACCTCGTTCTATCCAACCACCAAATGAACAAAAGGGACACTGCACTACACAAGGATGTAAAAGATTTATGGTTATACCATTGCCCTTAATTAGACCCCAAGTCAAGAAACAACTCAACCTGCGTGGTCTCAGTACAGCCGGAGCATGCTGCGGGCGAACGATTGCGACCTCAGTTGACGGCCGCCTTTAGCCGGTAGGCCAGGGATGCGTCGGCCGCTGGCACTCCGCATTGGTGTGAGGTAGAACCGCAGCATGCCGTTGTCGGCGTGCGGCGGTGAGTACCTCGCGCTGCGGTTCCGCTCCATCACGCAATCCTCTCGTCGCCGCTTGACATTGCCGTTGGTGTCCACGTAGCTGCGCCTTGAGCTGCCGAGGCCGCCGCTGTTGCTGCTGAACGAGCTGCGCGCGCTGGCGTTGCTGTTGCACCGCTGCATCCTGGCATTGTACCCGCGGACGCGCAGGTCCGGCCACGGCTCCGAGAACGCCCGGTCCGCGACGTCGGACGGGCCGTTCCTGCGGCCAGCAGCCCTGCGGTGCATGAGGCCCCAGAGGCTCCACGCTTTGCGCCACCGCCGAGGTTTCTTGCCGGGGCCCGGGAACGCGGCATCCAGGCTCACGGGGAAGTCTTCGATGAGCGAGTTGGAGCTGAACCGATGGTCAAGCAGGTCTTCGGCGTGGTGGAAGTGGTAGAACTCCGAGCTACCGATTAGGGGGGACTCCTTGCCATTAGTAATGGCGGCCGCCGCGGGCACTGGCTTTGGATCGGTGACTTCAAAGGACGGCCTCCGCACGGAGCTAGACCGCTCCAGGCTCCGGCGCCTCCGACTTGACGTGTCCATGTAATAGTCTCGCGTCTGTGCCGAGCCGCCGGGGGCGTTGGCATCGCCGTCGGGCTCGGGATGGGAGTCGCCCTCCACAGGGATTTGACCGTCGGAGCGCTCCACGATGCCGGCAGGGGAGTCCTCGAGTGCGGAGAGGATGGGCGGGAGGCGGGAGAGCGGCGGGGGCGCGCGGCCAAGGCCAATGCCGGCGCCGGCGCCGAACAGGTAACCGTCCCACGACGCGCGGGGCTCGTCCCAGGAGAAGCCTACATCGTCGACGGACATGCGACCTGCATCAAGGGAAAATCTTGGATCGGTGTCGCAGGAACGCCGACCTCCGGCGAACTCCGAGCAGGCTTCGCCACGGAGGCGGCTCCGCCGGAGGAATGAAGACTTGGAGGGCTTCTCAGGCAGAGGAATTGCCGCGGCTGCAGCCTTGCTTCCAACCGCCTCCTGCTTCTTGAGCTTCTGCTTGCGCCTCCACTTCTGCCACTTCTTGCTGAACACCGAGGCGGCGAGCCAGAAGCTCCCGGCGATTTCCTTCAGGTCCTTGGGCGGCGGCTTGGGCTGCGAGGACTCGAGATCTATGTGATCCTTCATGGCCTTAACATCCCGCGCCGCATTGGCTTCGGTTTCCATCTCCTCTGAGGTGTCCACCACCAAGATGGGCTCCAGCACTGGAGTTAACTCGTCGGACTCCTCGGCCACAACGATCTCCTCCTCCAAGAACACCTCAGGGACGCACGGCGGCGGAGGAGACGACGCCGCCGGCGGAGGCGGCGGCAGGACTTCGGCGGCGAGCGCGGCGGCAGCGGCGGAGGACGAGGCTGGGAAGGCGCCGAACGCCGTGCCGTCGCGGACGCGCTCGCGGTCGTCCTGGTGGAATAGCGCCCAGAGCGTACTCCGCCCGCGCACGTCGCACGAACGCCGCTGCGGCTCGTCCGCGCCGGCGACGGCCGCGGCGAGCACGTCACCCCCGCGCCCGTAGGAGAAGGACTTACAGCGGCGGAGGTCCGGCGGGGCGGCGCCGGAGCTCGACGAGGACACCCCGCCAGCGAAATGCCTCGAGAAGAGCGAGCGGATGGCGGAGGTGGACTTCCGGCCCGGCGCGGCGGCCGCGGCGGCGGAGGCCTCGAGGCCAGCGAGGCGCTCGCGGAGGCAGGCGGCGCAGAAGCCGGTGAACGTCTCCCCCGGGTGCAGGTCGCAGCTCGTCGACACGGACCGCCTCGACGGCGGCGCCGGCGGCTCCATTTGCAGCGTCATTGCCTCGCCCCCCTCCGTAGTAGCAGGCAGCCCCGTCACTTCGCTAGTTGCAGCACACCATCACATTTCTTGGACACGGTACTACGCTCGGCTCTGGCTGTGTGCCGTACCAGTAGTAAGTAGAAGCAGCTGTGAGGGCGTGAGCGTGACGGATTCGAGGGTTGGTTTTTAGAATGTAGTGTGAGGTAAAGAGAGAGAGAGAGTAAAGGGTGAAAAAGATGAGAGAGAGGAGAGTGAAAGGTGAAGGGAATCACGGGGCCCTTCATCTCTCTCCTCACCTCTCCTCTCTTCTCTTCTCTCTCTACTTATTTGGTTTGGTTTGATTTGCTTTCTTCCTAAAGGTATGTATAGTGGGGTGACATCAGTCGTCTATAATAGACGGTCTATAAGGTTCTTATAAACATCACTTTTGTTGTTGTATCTATGCCGTCTGTAACACATATGTTTTATGGTCTTATTTTATGGAGGACATATATAGACAACTTAAAGACAACCCATTGTATGGATTGTGTTTAGTTCATCTTATAGATGACATGGAAGGTACTACTGCATAACCACCGCCTATACCATCTGTACATACCCTAAGGCCTTCTTGAGGTTTGGCCGTTTGGGGTGTTTTGATTTTCCCCTTTCCGTAATTCTAGACATTATTGGCCCTATGTGCATTGAAATTCAAACTAGCTCCATTACTCGAAATTCCAATTCTAGCCCCTTGACCCGCTTGTCGCTGCAGGTGCAGCAAGCACCAAGGTGTCATGGTGGGAACAATAGAAGGGGAGGTGTGCGCTCATGGAAAGCAAGAAGAAGTCACGCCACACCCATCCGTAGCAAGCAAGAAGAGGAGAGAGAAAAGAGGAGAGAGGAAGAAAAGAAAAGAAAAGAAAGGGTAAACAAATCCGAAAAATTTTAAAAAAAATCCATAAAAATCATTGGAACACAAATTGGTTCAATAAAAAAAATTTGAATTAAATTAAATTAAGCCATGAGCTCAATTCATAATTCATACCTCGATTCAAGCCCAAATTAAATTAAATTAAACCTTATTATTTCCTTTGAGTTCTTTTTATTTTTTTTCGATTTTACCGCTTTTCAGAGTCTTTTGAAAGCTTAAAAAAACATAATACACAATTTCTATTTTATTAGATTAATTAAAGCTTAATTGGAAAATTCTAGAAAATGAAAACATTTTAATAAATAAAATAAATTTCAATTAAATTCAAAATTATTTTATTAACTCAATTTGTGTTCCAATGATTTTTATGGATTTTTTTTTGAAATTTTTTTTTTTTGGATTTTTTTACCCTTTCTTTTCTTTTCTTCCTCTCTCCTCTTTTCTCTCTCCTCTTCTTGCTTGTCATGGATGGGTGTGGCAGCGACTTTTGCCGCTTCCATGAGCGCAAAGATCTCCTCATCGTTGTCCCCCGCAAAGAACTTGGTGCTTCAGGCACGCGCAGCAGCTTGCTACTACGGTCGTGCGACCACAAGATTACCTCTGTTGTGCGATGCAGGCCGCAAAGACGCAGTCAAGGGGCTAGAATTGGAATTTCGAAGGTAAAGAGACTAGTTTCGGAATTTCGAATGCACATGGGGCTAATAGTGTCCAGAATTCCCTTTTCCAAGTGAGGGGATCAAACACAGCACACACCGAGTTTATGTTCATTTGGCACTGCTTGGTGCCCTAATAGCAAAAATGATCTCCACTGGACTAAAATGCCAAAAATAGCACCTCGGACGCGCGCAGAGGCGCATGTGTCGCTCGCCGCGTGGCTATTGCCCTAAGACAGCCAACGACCGTGGTCGACCGGATCCTCCGTGTGCGGCCGCCCCCTCACTACCCTCCTCATGTCAGCCCGTCCCATCTCTGCCACATCCCGTCACTGCCCCCTCCACCCGGTCGGTTCCGCTCGGCCACCGCCCGGAGCCCCTCCATCCCGAGACTATAAAAGTCCGAGTCATCGCTCTCAGCTCTCAAACCCTCGCAAGCCCAATAGCAGAGAGACATAGAGGAGCGAATGAAGGGAGATCAACAATTCGACCGAAGTTTTTCATTTTGCACCGCCAATTAGAGAGTGTTTAGAGCAGTGTTTAGCGGTTGCATTAGTTGAAAAATATCTCCATCAAGCCAAGATCATTGAGAAGAGGCACAAAAATTTATGCGTGTATTATGTTAAGTAACTGTGTAATTAGTGTTTAAGTAGTCGTAAATCATAAGTCGTAAAAAATTAGTCGTAATTAGTTAGGCGTAATTAAGTAGTCGCTATTAATTTAGTCGCACTTAATTAGGTGTTATTAAGTAGTCGTAATTAATTAGTCATAATTATTTTAGTAGTATTTAATTTAGTCGTACTTCATTAGGTGTAATTAAGTAGTCCTAATTAATTAGTCGTAGTTATTTAGTCGTAATTATTTTAGTCGTAAGTAATTAGTCGTAATTAGTTAGTCCTAATTAATTAGCGTAATTAAATAGTCATAATTAAGTAGTCGTGGTTAGTTATTGATAATTAATTACTCATAATTAATTTAGTCGTAATTAATCACTCTTAGTTAATGAGTCATAATTAATTAGTTTTTTTTTCAGAAATTTAGTAGTTTTTATTACATTCATATGAAGTGTATTGGGTTGTTATGACTTTAGGTAATATGGACTTGCTTGTGTTTCATGGCAACGGTCTCGTACGTAGGGGGTGGACATGTCAAGATGTTGGGTCAAGGTGGTCCAGGCGGATGCCCTAGATGTGATGAATATTCACGAGCTGAGGAGTTGCATTAGGAAGGAGTTCGACATGGATACAACAACGAAGAAGCTTGTCATTGAGGCTTGGGGCCAGTACATGCAGATTGCTGTGCAGCTCGAGGCGGTGATATACCGGAGACCGATGGTGTACATGAATTTAGTGCACAGGGAAGACTACGATGGAAGACATGGGGAGAATTTTGTGCAAAATGAGGGGGCGAGGGAATGGTAGTCGGGCCGCATTGATTGCCACGAGTTTCCGCCAAACTAGCCGACCGAGTTGGAGTATGATCAGGACGCCAACCCAGGCTCAGATGGTAGTGAGGAGTACACACCCCCAAGGTGCAGGGGGTGGTCCGATCGGTGGAGTTGTGTCAATGGATGTGCCTTACGTGACATCCAGACTAGATGATCTCACAATGCAGTCACTCGTACTATCATAGGACGATAGATCCTAGTGGGGGTTTGATGCAAACACCCTGTTAGTTGGGCAGCACTTCCCAAGCAAGGTGGTTGTACAGTAAGCTATAACACGGTACATCATATCCATCAGCCGTGTGTACCAGGTGCACCGATTCAACCCAGCCCATTACACAGTCTTCACGGTGAAGAGCTATGGCGTGATTTTCACGATCACGATGGTGATCGACCACACTTGTGAGTTGAGTGAGCCACAGCAGCAGCATCAGAATATGACTTCTGCATATGTGGCAAGCCTCATTAGCCACCTAGTTGTAGCGGATGTGTGTGTCTCCCCCAAGATGTTGTTGTTATAAGTTGTCAATCTAGTTGGTTATCCAGTTAACTACAACAAGGTTCGACGAGCCAAGCAAAAGATGTTTGAGTCCATGTATGGGGCATATGAGGAGGCATACAACCTTGTGCCAAGAATGCTTTAGCAGATTATCGAAGGAAACCCCAGTACATACATAAACAAGATGGAAAGAGAGGATCCTGATGGAGGCCCTAACTGCTTCACACTAGACCGTATGTTCTGGGCATTCTTCCAGGACATAGAGGGCTTCAAGTTATATCGTCCAGTGCTCACAATAGAAGGTACTTTCCAAGGGCACCATCCTTACTATGGTGGCGGTCGATATAAATAACCAGCTTCTTTCGGTTACATTTGTCATATTAGAGAATGAGAACACAAACAGTTGGTTGTGGTACCTTACAAATGTCAAGCGGGCCATTGTGGGAGACCGACTCAACGTATGCCTTATCACAAGGCGAATTGTGGGTTTGTTGTCCGCTCTGAACACCATGAATAATGGGACACAACCCCGCTTCCAATGGAACAACGTGGAAACCCGATGGTGCAAGAGGCATCTTGCATCGAACTTCTTTAGGCGATTCCACGGTCAGGAACTAATGAAGATGTTCAAGAATTTGTGCATGCAAAACCAGAGGCGAAAGTTTGAGGCCATCTGGACAGAGCTTGAAGACTAGACTAGGAGGCATACGAGGGAGTCCCCTCCAGAGGCACATGAGGGACAACAGGGCGCGAGAGGGGCATCTAGGAGTCCCATCAGTTTCTTCGAGTGGATTAATCTCCACGCTCCTGAGTTAGAGAAATGGTCACAGCTGTACGACACCGACGGTACGAGGTACGATATTATAATAACCAACATGTCCAAGGTATACAACAGTGTGCTGAAAGGTGTGCGGGTTCTCCTTATCATCGCGATCGTTGACGAGACCTGGACTCGCACAGTTGGTTATTTCATAAATAGATCCACCACAGTGAGTTGGTAGCTGGATGAAGGGAAGCAGTGATCCGAGAACATGCAGAGGTATATAGATAAAAAGATGCAGAAAGCTCGTATGCACGATATCTGGGCTATCGATGACCTGAGGAGGAAGTATGAGATCCAGCTAGAGCAAAAATATGTGAACAATCATGATAGGGGGATAGGAAGCATGCTTGCACCCTCAGTAATGTGGCTACATGCACCTGCAATAAGCCACGCTCGCATGTGTACAGAGCATGCACCCAAATTAATCAGATATCTACGCCATACATCTCCGAGTACTACGACATGCACCATATTTTCGGGATATGGAGTGCTAAGTTCCACTCGTATGGCATGGACATGAACTATAGGGATCTTTGGCTAGAGATAGTGAAATAGGGCCCGAACAAAGCCTTCAAGGCAACTGGGAAGGGACGACAGTAGACGAGGTGCTTCCAAAATGACATAGATGACAGCCAGTGTGGGGACTAGAGCCGCCTGAGGAAGTGCCTGATATGCAAGACTCTTGGCCACTCCATGAAGGATTGCCCCAACAAACCGAGCTTGTCTCGGCACCCATAGTTTGTAGTCACGGAGGACTTCACTTCTGTGCATATTTGTTTCATTTTAGTTCGACTATTTGTATGTTATAATTCTAAAATTTGCACTCAGGTGACGGGTAGGTCTGTAATATTTGCGCGTTTAATGGCTGTTGGTTGTAATATTACATACGCTTATTATATACTTCATTTTGTTTTTAATGCTTTGTTTCCATGTATTTTGGCATTCCTTTTGTTCCGAACTGACTCAGGATTTAATCTATTGCAGGCCATGGTGGGAGGGACCGGGGATGAGCCTCCTCTACCGAAGCTACTCAAACTATTTTATGATGAACATCACAGTAGCATGTTCTGGGTCACCGAGGATGGTCCTCCACCCCTTACCCTTAGGTCAACTAGGCATCACTAGTCCCTTGACCCTTGCTACGTTCCACTCCCCCAGGACACGGGCTTGTTGCCCTTTGCCAGGATGCTCCACGTCGACTGCTACTTCACACTAGACGGGTGTCTACTATCGGTACTTGTTGATAGATGGAGATCCAAGATGCACACCTTCCACCAGCCATCCCACCTTTTCAGAACGAATTGACCACAGACTGCCAGGATACCTTTTCAAAACCAAAAGACGACACGGACTAGCCTTTTGCAACGAATAGACACCACTTACCAGCCATCCCACCCTGACATTCATCATAATTTCCACCCTCAGCACTCCACCCTATCCGCTTATAAAGGGAGGGAGAGGAGAGCTACATGAGAACACTATACCACTACAGCCAATACTACACTCCAACTTGTTTCGCACAACAGAGAGAAAGGAGGAGGACATTAGGGCAGCCTTGGAGATATTAGACAATGAGAAGGTGTAGGATCAAGGATAAGTGACTAGAGGGGGTGAATAGGCGGTTTTTAAACCTTTTGGCTAAAATCAAAAATTTTGCATGTAATGAAATGAAATTCATTTTCACAATTCAAGACCTAAATAATCTAAGTCTTTCTAAGTGCACCAACCTCTCTAGACTAAGCTGAACAACCTAATCAAGAGACAAATAATTGCTATGAAAGTAAATGCACTAAGAGAGGAGCAACAGGAATAAACCACAAAATGAAGACAAACAATGTTTTCTCGTGGTCTCGAAAACTTGCCGATCTCCCCTAATCCGCATTGAGGAGGCTTGAACGAATCAAACTGGCTCCACACAAGCACTAGTGGTAGCTCTTCACCACTCCAGATAGGCGAGCTCTAACCTTCATAATCTACCAGGTCTTCTCACAAACTTCTTGAGAAGATCACTGATGCACCTCCTTCAAGTTGTCTAGGAGGCGGCAACCTCCAAGATAAATAAACCAACAACACTTCGCTTGATGATGCTCAAGTGCCACAAAGATCAAACTCAACTCAATGCATTTGGAAACACTCTACAACCTTTCAAAGATGGAAATTTTGCTCTCGAGGAGTATAAGAAGAAGCAAGGGATCAAGTGTGTTCAATAGAGGCTCTAAAGTCACCCTTGCTGTTGGTGGAGGGGTATTTATAGTCCCAACCCCTCCACTGGCCGTTAACACACGAGACTACGCAAAAACAGTAACCCCGGTCAGACTGTAGGCATGAGGCCGGTTAGACCGAACTATAGTATAACAGTAAACTCTGCAGTAATGGCTGCTACAGAATATAACGGTTACGCTGGGTCTGGTCAGACTGGGTTCAAGAAATTCTCAAATCGAAGAATAATGCTAATGGAAAAAGCTGACCATGGTGGTCAGACTTGGGGTCTGGTCTGACCAGCCGAACACTTGTGATCAGTCAGGAGTGAAGAAAACATTAGCAATCAGCAAAACGACCCTCTTCGGAAAAAACTGACCGCACGATCGAACCGGATTTTCGGTCAAACCAGACTTAGAACCTACGGTCAGTCTGGCAAAAAATCAAGTCAAAGAATTTTCATGGCTGTGAGATCAAAAAAGAGACCAAATATGCATCCAAGTAAGTTTGAGCAATGTGGCACACTTTGTTATCAATCTACTTGCCGTTGATCTCTCTTCAGAGTACGCCTACCTATACTAGCATAGTACGGTTACCTATACCAGCAATCTGGTCTTTTAAACTCCAAACACCTAGACCGGTAAAACTATGAAAATGACCTTATTCAACTAGATACCTTTGCCTTGAGCTAGATCATTTTGATATCCATTCACCGGGTGCCTCTTGTGCTCTTTTTCTTACATCTGGGACTAACCCTTTCAATTACTTGAACAAACATATTAGTCCACAAATAATGATTATTGTTAATTACCAAAATACTAAAATGGCGCCTAGATTCTTCAGAAGGTTCTTGCTAGTGAGACCAACGGTTGTCCTAGCGCTACCCATCGCCCAGGAGCACTATGGATCGAAGAGGTAAGTTATGTTTAATTTGATTCCTGATTGTTGATTTGGTCTTACGTTCTGCTAACATCATTCTATCTTCCAACCCGTCTCACAATCTAGGACTGCCTTCGGGACTGGCCGTGTCCGTAGGTACGCAGGAGACAAGGGGAAGATACCGATTATCCCATCAAGGACTGGCCGAACTCCTGATAATCCTCTGGGGTGGGAGAACTTCGAAGCCCAATGGTAGGCTGCCTTCAGGACTATTGTGGCCGCGGGTATGCAAAAGACAAGGGAAAGGCACTGACGGGTCGCCAAGACTAATTAATTTCAATCCACCATTTTTTTATTTAAAAATGACGCACATGTATCATAGCTGTTTTTTGGTTTGTTGATTCACGCATGCTGTCGTTTCTAATGCATGTAACGAAACCTTGCTCGCCATGTAATTCACAAATACATTATGAAGTCTTCCAAATTTAATTCCAAAATATTTCATCTATTTCAAACTTCATTGTGTTTTTTTTGAAAGGAGTCGGTTCTGCAAACACTACAATTGTGAAAACAGCGCGCGTGCCAACCTTAAACACAAATATTTTTGTCTTTTCGCTCTGGAGGGAGCTATTTTTGCTAGTGCGGTGACAAACAGTGCCTAATAAGCCAAAAACTCAAATTCCAAATAGGCCGCATGAAATTATGCGCTTTTCTTGTATGCCAGACTTTTTATGTATTATCATATATACCAAAAATGGTCCAATCCCCGTTATATTTATTGTGTATTTTCTTGTATAGCATTGTAATATATTAATATGCGCACGAAGTCGGTGTGGAATCTAGGGGGAATATGGACACAATCGAGCGATGGGACGGCTCTGCAAGGTCATTCAATCCAGTACACCTTGAAAAACCAAAGTGCGGCATGTGGAGGATAGGGAGACAACGATGTGTTCGGTGACGGGACGGGTTGGCACGGGAAAGGGTGACGTGACTGCGCGGATGGGGGTCTGGGCCTCCCCGACACGGAATTGAGGAATCCCCTTGGCCACCAAACGGTAGGCATGAGTCAGGTGGCGGCCATGTGGCAGGAGACACATAGAGCGCCTGCGGTGCCATTTTTTGCTTTTGGTGCGGAGGGAGCCATTTTTTCCTTTTGCGCTGCAAACATGGAAGCTACTGGTTGTTCTGCCAAAGTGCCAATCCCTTGAGCTATAGGGTGGAATCCAATGCGATGACAATTTATAATTGGGACAATTCTGTTTCTGTCACAGTGGAATATAGTTTCTGTTTTTTTAAAAAATCTTCATTTGCGTATTTATGTCTACGTTTTCATCAAGTCAAAGGGTTTAACCGTTAAGAAATATATAAAGAAATCAGAAAAATACTAGAAAATCATAGAAAAAACAAGAAATAAAGCAGAAGGATACGAAAATTTTTAAAGATAACTTGTGAACAATTTGTTAGTTTTCTTTTTTGAAATTTACACTAGGACAAATTCTCAGAAAATTTACACTAAGAACACGTTTTAATCTTCCTCAACTTTTATTAAACATTGCTAAAGTTTTCCTGATGTAAAATTTTTGTGCAAATTTATTTTTTTATTCGGAAGTGTTCCATTAATGTTTTCTGCATTTTATTGTATTTTTTTCCAAAATTTATTTTCTCCTAATATTTTTTTGCATATTTCTTAACTGCCAGTCCCGTTGACTTGACAAAAAATTGAACGGAATGGTAAAACCAAAATACACACTAACGGAAGGATGACAAAAACAATATAAGCAGATTTTTTATGGCATAAGTGTTGGTGATATGCCCTAGAGGCAATTATAGAGATGATTATATCACGTCTGTGTTTATGAGTTATATAATAAATATTATTATGTTCATTGAATGAATCATCAGTTATAAAGATTAACAAGTATGTGACTTGTTGGTGAAGCTCTTTAATTTATATGATGTTATTCTAAATGTATCCCTGGTCGAATATCACTGGTCGGAACACTAGTGACTTATCGACCAGTATATGTATTGATTAATGACCATGTTTCACTGGTCATAGATATAGGGATATCGAATCAATAATATGAACATATGTTAAAGAACATGGTGTTGGATTAACCCACCTTTAGACACTATTGAGATTGTTATGATTTTATGTATCATCACTTGGTCTCAAGCAATGATGATGTATAATCCTTAGACCTGAGATTAACATGGTTTCCTACATGTATAGTAGTACACTTAGGGGTTGCCAAACGCTACTCCATAACTGGGTAGTTATAAAGATAGCTTTCGGGTATGCTATTAAACATGCGAAGGGGTGTGACTGGTCAGATATGGGATCTACCCCTCCTAATATGACAGGAGAGAGATCTTTGGACCCCTCGATGTGGTCAGATAAAAAAGTGCATGGCTATGCCACTAGTGGTCGAAGAGTCGACCACATGAAGTTATCTGTCACTTCATCGAGAAGTATTGAATAGTCCATAGATGACAATATATATATCTCACATAGAGTTCAACCAGATATCGTGAGGCAAAGCGAGAATACACAAGCAGATCGTTCAGTTCGACAAGATACAGACTAGTCGTATGGTGATACAAGCTAGTCGTAGTCTGGTCGAACATAATCACTAAGTGGCCATAAACTGGTCGTGAGTTGTTACGAACTGGTCATGACTAAATATAAACTAGTCGTATAGAGATACGAGCTGATTGTAGGTGATGAGGACCTGGTTGTAGATCATATTGCATTAAGGTTTGTCTGATATAATTTATGTATATTCGGGAATCGTTATATCCTACTAGGATCCGCTAACGACTCGTGGTCGAAAAGGTATTTCCGAGTCACAACAGATTACACATGAACCTATAGGGTCACGCACTTAACGGGTTGGAACAAATATGTTCGAATAGGATTCATCATGGACCATATATAAGGGAATGCATGAGGCTATTAGGAGACAGAGAGACAACGTGAGTTGCTCCACCGAAACCCTAGCCGTCATCGTCTTGAGAGCCCTATCGTGCGAGTTGGTGCTAGCACACCGGCGTACGGTGTTCCATTCCTAGACGTGTGGATACCGTAAATCCGCTACTGCGGTTGCTATTACGCTCAAGGACGATCCACAAATCGTCAACAAGGAATGTGATTGGTTGCTGGAGGTGACGATCGACTTCGGGAGCACTGGACGATCGACTACGACCACTACATCGACACACGTGATGTTGGATCAGCTTGTTCCAACTCTTCTTCTACTGCACTACGCGTCTAGTGGTAACGATCTGTGATCTCTTGCTTGCATAGTATCCTAGTTTACATAATTGTCAGCTAGTGTAGCCTACCCGTATCCCTTCAAGAAGCAGTATTGCACACATTTTAAGTGGCAAGAATTTTTTTCCTTTATAATCTCATCCCTTTGTTTTAGATTTTTCGTTTTATGTACTCCACATTAGAAAGTTTGAAGTTAACCAATACTCTATTTCGTTATACGTATTCTGGTTATTCACAAAATTAAAGAACTCATGGAACCAAGAGCATGATGGAGATGCACCTAATAATATCATATACATGTTTAAGGTCCCGTTTGGAGCACATGATTTCACATAAAACAGTTCAATTCCTGCAAGATTCAGGAAAAAGTTTCGTGTTCCAAATAAGGCTTAAGTCTTGGGAATAAGATAAATGGTTAGTGCGGGTGTTTATTTTTAATCTGTCATGTAGGCCTTATATTTTGAAATAAGATTGAAAAAATGTAAACTTTATATTTTGAAATGGAGGAATGGCCAATCTAAGGTCCTATTTGAAACACGAGAAGTTTCACAAGAACAATTCATTACCTACATGAATCCGAAAAAAAAAATCTCATGTTCCAAACATGGCTTAAGCACTGAATATTTGAATCAAAAACAAATTTTATCTAGTAGTAGTAAGAAACAACGTAAATTCCACGGATGCTCCACCAATGGGAAAATATCAGTTTCATATTTGCATTTGGTAAAATGGGTTTGCTATTCTTAAGTTGCCTGACTTTTACTTTTGATTAGATTTTAGATGTGTATTTTTATTCTAGATTAATCAAATGGTTAAAAAATATGACTCGTACTTAAGAAATAATAAGTCACCTTAGAATTAGACATGTCCTTAGAGACATATCCCCTTATTCGAGCATCCTATGTTAAATCGCAAATAAATGCTTCTAACAAAAATCCAACATACTATCCTTCAATGGGAATTCCACCAATAGAGAGCTTTAGGAAATTGGCACATTTGGAATGCTGGGGTTTCACACGAAGCATTTTGGTTTTTTGTAAAAGTATGGGAAAATTTCCGTGTTCCAAATGGGCCTTGTGGTTCTTGTTGCTACAATGCCACCATTGTTTTGATTGTTACCCATGGCTTGGACCATTAACAGTAAGAAAACTTTTACAGTAACAAGCCTTTATAGTATACTGATAACTTCATGACCAATATAGAAATGGGTATCATTCCAATTTCATTCACAACCAACAAGATCCGGCCATTTGTCGTGGATGGCTACCATTTGGCTTGTAAGAGCATGTACGATGGGCTTATGTCAGCCGTCTATAGTCACTACCATGTAGGATTTTTGTTGGCGTGGATGAAAGAGAATGAAGAGAGAGAAAGATGATGTCTACAATCCTGTAGCCGACTGTAGTACCAGAAACAAGAAAAGCATTAAAATATTGTGTGTTCTATAAAGACAACTAAAAAGACAACAGCTGTTTGTACCATTGTATAAGCTATCTTTAGTACTGTCTACAGGTAACATGGAGAGCTACTATAGACAACAGCTGTCTGTACCATTGTACATGCCCTAACGAAGTTGGCATAATCTTCAGCAATGTTTTATTGGATGCGCTGCCAACATCTGGGAGGGATTGGCGTTTGATTAGTCGATGACCAATAGAATTTGGCTTTGTGACGCTTTGGTACTTGGTCGTGCCAACAATTGGCATATCCGTTGATAGACGCGAACCATGTGTCGGACCCCAAATTTGGAACTTGGAATCCTCTATGTATATTTGTGTTTTTCCCTAGATCAATAGATAGCATACACAATTACATCGTTGGTTCAAAGACATATCACAAAAATGCAAGCTATTGCATGATATTAAACAAAGCATAAATATACCTTGTGACTTTTGACTCGCAGATTGGCTGGTTAGGCCAAATACTTTCAGAGAACAGCAGCAGAAGAAGATTCAAGGCATAAAACGTGGAACCCCCATGATATGCCTACCAGTAATCGACTGTGGGCTCGCGACCTAGTTCTTGGCTTTCTTGGTCTTCAGTCTTGATCAACATTCGTAATTACCGCAAGGCAGGCCTACGACCAGGTCTGTGGTCATGACCAGGTCTTGGCCATAGGTTGTAGTCGTGCAGTGCAGGGAACACTGGTTGGAGTCTTCGACCAGATGCCGCCATGCTGCGCTAAAGGGGATGGTCCAAGCAGCTCAAGGCACAAACAGTCCTCGGGTGAACAGTCCTCGGTGTGAATAGTCCTCGGTATTAATAGTCCTCGGCGTGAACAGTACTCATACTGCCCCTGTAGCCTTCTCTTATTCTTAATGGCTAAAAGAATGTAAATAGCGAGCATGAGTATACAACCGTACTCGCGAGCCAACACACAATGCAATTATCATACATGCAAGGCTATTTAGAGGATAGGCTCTTGGTTCTTTTATTTTGCATAAAGCTAAGTTTGAATTAGATTAAGTAATAGAAGATCCTGAGACTTAGCATTTTACGAACACAAGCTTTATAAACCAAGATTTTGTTGTAAAGTACTAGTGGAGGTCCGACCGCCTATACCATTGAGTGGCTCTATCCACTCAATGCTCACGCTATCCTGTATTTACCACTGGTCCCAGACCGGGCTTTCTCAAATCCCTAGGGACCCACCCCATCTTCTCTTTCCATCCACAAATTGTTTTATAAAACTGAAAGCTAGTTCAGGTGAGTTCTCGGCACCGCTCTTGACCGTCAGCACGGCTATCTAGATAGTTTTCTTACTCTACAGAGTTTGTATACTTTATCCACAAGAGATAATCGTCTTGATATATACACACATTTCCTTAGACATGTGAATCAAGGGAAGATTACCCCAAGACCTCTACAATGCTCATTCCTTGACGCAACCCCACTCGCTAAGGTTTCCACTGCCCGGAGCCACGCTCCCTAGGACTCCAGGAGGCCCCCTCTTGCGCCGTGTGGTTTCCAGTGGCTTCGTTCTCCCCTGACTACCCATGCCACATTCCCCCCAATGGCGAAGCCACGCCGAGGCGAAAAAATTAGTTAGCTAGGTCGTACCTGTTATAGACTTGTGGTTGCACTATTTTTATACGAGAGGTCATCACAAGAACTCGGTCCTTTATTGACTTGGGCGGTGCATTCACATACTAACATCATCTCGTGCCCCCGGCACTAGCCACTCTTTCCATCCGCCCACGTCGAAATCTGTTTTTCAAGTTTTTCTTTGTTTTAAAAATAACCTTTAGTCAAACATACCAGCCAGGCACCCAGCCTCGACTGCCAAAATCCGGTTTGCATGTTTTGAATGATTATTGTTAGGCAATGTAATGTCCGCATAACAATGTATCTAAGCAAGGCTAAGCATGCCACTTAGATACAGACTTATAACTAGTATGTAATCCATTAAGTCTAGGGTGTCAAATGATAGTGCCCAAGTTCAAGGATTAGAAGTTTATACACAATTATTCTTAAGGCATTAGCTATAAACTAGACCAAGATAGTTGTATAAAACATATAACAATGCAATTTTATAATTTAAGGCAATATAATTGCGAAAAGTAGGTGCAATATGATCAAAGTATTGACTCGCCTTACTCAATGTTCCAATAAATCTCTATATCCTGATATTTCGCTCTTCTCGATATCCTGGTAATAATCTCGGTCAACGTGCTGATAATCATCCTGTTCAATAGGCTGACCATCTTGATCTTGTTAGGATTGTGGTCCCATCACAGCGTCAGAGTCTAACTACGCGGACTATGATTAGACCCAAGAGCGACTGAAAACAACCCAATGAAATTCAATAAGTCCAATACATGCAAATAAACGAAACACTTCAAATAAGTGCAAACATATCTAACGACAACTCGACAAAATGACCAGGCTATATCCTTAAATATGGCGTGGAAGACTCCCTGGTCGACCAGGCCTACATGTCTGTAAGCCCCATCGACTAGAGACTGGTCGTAGAAGAACTTATGACTAGGTGGTGGTCGCAGAAAGGCTTATGACTAGGAACTGGTCGTAGAGGAACTTACGACCATGTGGTGGTAGAAGAAAGGTTTACGACTAGGAACTGATTGTAGAGGAACTTACGACCAGGTGGTGGTCGCAGAAAGGCTTATGACTAGGAATTGGTTGTAGAAAGTTGCAATGGTCGTAGAAGCTACAGAATTTGTAAAGTTGCAGTGGCTGTAGCTGTAGGAGCTGCAGTGGTCGTAGAAGCTACAGTGGTTGTAGAAGCTAAAGTGGTAGCAGTTGCAGTGGTCGTTGCAGTGGTAACGCTTGAATGAAGTGGTAGTCTGAGTCAATAAGTTGGCTGAGTCTTTTGGATCGTGAAGAGGTTCCAGGTGGTCTTGGCATGAGAATAGGCCCTGGTGGAGTTAGTGGGTGCGTGGAGTACAGGCCGCGTGACCTTATGTGCAGGAGGCTTATTTAATCCTAGTATTTTCGGTTTAAAGAAAGTGAAACAGGATAGAGATTGAGTGATTCAATCCCAAGGAGTTTCCTCTCTGCGTAGGTTTAACCAGAGATACGATAGAGACCAGCGTGTGGTTTCTAAGAGAGAGAGAGAATTGAGCGATTCAATCCCAACAGGGAATACTTCAGACCAAAGTGGATAACTCTAACAGAGAGAGAGAGAGAGAGAGAGAGAGAGAGAATGTACATAGGAACATTCCTCAATGGTTACCTGGATGGGAGAGATTACATGGTTAGGTAATATTTTTAGATCTGCTTTCGAGTTACGAACGGTCCTTGAAGTTAGCCTTTATTGTGGGTATCAAGCACGTATGTAGCTTTATACATATGGGCAAGGTTTTAGATCATAAGCCTTAGACCAGTGTGATCGAAGGCGTAGATTAGTATGGTCGAAGTAATCTGGTCAAAACATAGGCCATTGTGGTCGAAGGCGTAGACCAGTGTGGTCGAAATAATCTGATCAAAACCATAGACCAGTGTGGTCGAAGGCATGGACTAGTACGATCAAAACAATTTGGTCGAAGCCATAGACCAGTGTGGTCGAAGGTGTAGACTAGTACGATCAAAATAATCTGGTCGAAGCCATAGACTAGTATGGTTGAAGGCGTAGACTAGTATGGTTGAAGGCGTAGACCAGTGTGGTCGAAATAATCTGGTCGAATGAGTGATCGAAACTCGGTGGTCGGATTGAGTGGTTGGAACTCAGTGGTCAAAACTGAGTGGTTGAAACTGAGTGGTCGGAACTCAGTGGTCGAACCGAGTGGTCAGAACTCAGTGGTCGAAACTGAATGGTCGGAATTGAGTGGCCAGAACTCAGTGGTCGAAACTGAGTGATCGAACTAAGTGGTCGAACTGAGTGGTCGAAACTGAGTGATCAAATGAGTGGTCGAAACTCAGTGGTCGAGACTTAGTGGTCGAAACACAGTGGTCGAAAGAGTGGTCGAAACTGTGTGGTCGAAACACAGTGGTCGAGAATGAGTAGTCGAACTGTGTGGTCGAGACACAATGGTTGAAACTGTGTGGTCGAGACACAGTGATCAAAACTGTGTGGTCGAAACACAATGGTTGAAAGAGTGCTCGGAATTGTGTGGTCGAAACACGGTGGTTGAAAGAGTGGTCGAAACACAGTGATCGAAAGAGCGGTCGAAACTGTGTGGTCGAAACACAGTGGTCAAGAATGAGGGGTCGAATTTGTGTAGTCGAGGCACAGTGGTCGAAGGAAGTTTTGACTACCCGTGAGGACTATACGATCGAGTGGTCGGAAGAAGGTTTGATTAAGTATAGTCGAAGGAGGTTTATCTATACGTAGTCAAAGAGGTACGACTACGTGTAGTCGGAAGGGGTACGACCATCTGGTCGAAAAGGGGACTACAAGGTCCAAGAAGGATAAGACTACTCGACGTGGTCGCAAGAAGGATACGACTACTCAACGTGGTCGTAGGAAGGCTACGACGGCTCAACGTGATCGTGGGAAGGATACAAGAAGAATACGACTACTCAATGTGGTCGTAGGAAGGATACAACTGGATGTAATTGGAGGTGACACGACTACGTGTAGTCGGAAGTACGACTGGGTATAGTCGTAGGAGGTACGACTAGAAGTAGTCGAAGGAGTTATGACTACCTGTAGTCGGAAGAGGCACGACTACCTGTAGTCGGAGGGGTCTAATCGGAAGTGGTACGACTATGTGTTGTCGAAGGAGTTTCGACTATGCATGGTCGTAGAAGGTGCGATTGTACATAGTCGAAGGAGTTTCGACTATGTGGTTGTAGAGGATCCGACTGCATAGTCGAATGAGTTTCGACTACGTGGTCGTAGAAGATCCGGCCATGCGTAGTCGAAGGAGTTTCGACTACATGGTCGGAGAAGATTCGACTGGGCTTCCACACGGCTAGAGTGGGCATAAGCACTTGGTGGCCACTAGGAACTTACCAGTATGATGCGGAGGGGACGAGCTAGTCGAAGTCGGTCTAGTGACTATAGACAGTAATAGATAAAGAAGCTCCACGCTACTGTAGTGGCCCGGGGAAGGAGAGTCGTCTTTCACCCATGGGGTAGCTCCATGGAAGCCGGTAGGTGGTCCTGAAGGGATACCTTGGAGTATTCCACACCGGCAGGGTCGATTCGACTGCTAGGGTTATTTTGGTCGGAGGGGAGGAAGTGCGAGGTCAATGACGGCTCCTGTGAACAAAGGATGAAATCAAGTGAGGGGGAAACGTCTCTTGGGACCTGGAAGGTGAGCAGACATATACAAGGAAGAAGAGCCTTACTGATGGGGGTCAACCGCAGTGGCGGCGTCGTGGTGGCGCTTTGCCGAAGCGAGCGCTCAAGCCCTTCCTGGAGCTCAAGCTCACTTGAGTGAGGACGAAGTTGGGGCTAGTACTGGTGTGGCGGAGAAGGCGATGAGGGGTTCAGTGTTGTTATACAAAAAGCAAAGGGGTAGAAACGTCTGAGGTCCGGCGATGCATTCAACATGGTTTGAAAAAAGGGGGGTAGCTGGTAATTTCATCTGAGTCGGCAGCACAGTGCAGATGACGTAACGGGTTGAGTGATGGCTAATAATGGTCGAGAGACAGCGAGTAATGGCTGATTGATGGCGCCCGCCAACGCATCAACTTGGTCATGCACGACACTCGAGCGAGATCGAGGGGGATGCATCTGCCCTAGTCTCCAGTCAAGGGGTTTGGCTGCACCGGGTTTGACCAGCTGCTGGTCGGAGGAACAGGGGACGGGGAGCGATGGCACGAGCGTTGGCTCGGCCGGAACAAAAGGGAGCAAAAGGGACGCACATGAGCTGGTCGAGTCGGACCAGGATCAGACTAATCAGTACTTAGCCAAAGGGAAAGTAAGAAGAAAGAAAAAGGCTAGAAAGAAATGGGAAGATGCAGAACAACAGAATTTTGTTTCTTCGTATTTCAGGGAGTCTGAAAGCTTTATCGATGTAAAACGACATTACAGTTTTCTGATGCCCAAGTCTGAGTAATGCCAGCAGGCAATACTAAGTAAATACTGAGCTCCTTTATGATACACTCAATTTAATATGGTCCGTCCATTCTTTAATATCCAATTATTCAGATTAGTTATGATTTAGTTGAGTAGTATAGTCCCAAGGGAGTAGAATTGTAATTGTCTATGTAGGGATTACATGACACAACAGTAATATTTTCAACTCTAGTCAGAAAAGTCTATAATACTCTCACGAAAAAAAATATAAATATAAAGAGAAGTCTATTATTCCCTTCAAATCAATTGTCAGATTTGATTTATACTACTACCATATACTTATTAGTAGAATGTGCTTCTAAATACTGGGCTACGCTATCAGGTTGGAATATACAAAGACTTTGCAAAATGATGGATTGCTTCACTGATCCACTTCTCTTTTGCCTGCAAGAGAACATCAAGTACTTTATTATCTACTATAGCAAACTCCCTTCAGGCCACACCTTTCAGCCAATCGCCGGGCAACGACAATCATAAGATGCCCATTCTTGTCTCTAAATCAGTCCATTGCAACTCCAATACCTGTGCTTCTTCGTGCCAAAAAAAGAACATAAACGATCTCCATCACGGTTTATTTTACACAACGACACTGGACGAGCTTCACGTCCATGTTTTGTTTGCTCTTATCATGGGAGTACTGGAGCCTAACGGCTTGCTAGCTTAGGTATACTGTGTCTCGTACTGTCATCTACAAGTCGGCCGATCTACTAATATACTAGTAGTAAGCATAGTAGTACACTACCACAGAATAATTTGCCGTGGAAAAAAGTCAAATCGGTGCACTCAAGTTCCAAATGGCCCGTAGATGTCAGCTCTTGTTTCAGTCGTAGTACTTCTAAGTTTCAGCAGTTACTTCCAAGCAAATGTCCGCAACATACGCGAAACTGAAGAAAAGTGCCGGATCCTCTTATTACCGAGGTGGCCGGCAAGCTCTGAACTCTGAACCACGTGAAGTATCTGAAGTTATTTATTCCTTCACTCATGATGAACTGTCCTTTGTTACTTACTATATCAGGGTTTCCCTTCTTCATCTTCACCACACAAAGACACGATGCAAATATCAAACGTTCTTTTGGGTTTAGCACATCCATTTCATAAAAAATCAGAGGGAGTCATCCAATCAGCAGGCCTTTTTTCTGGCACATGGATGTCATGAAAAGAACCGTTCGGAGTTTTGGAAAACCTTGCAGAGAATCTCGTTAGTGGAATCCTACATCTACTACTCTTAAGTGTTTGCACAAATGTAATCAGCGAAGGCATGACAGGATGCCCGATCTCTCATGAAATTTTAATCACCTCCAGGTAATTCTAAATTCTACCTAGTCAAAGCAATCTGAAAGCATCACCTTCCACCAGAAGCTTTTCTTGACAGCAGATGTGAACTTTCCATTTCCAGCTTTCCCTTTTTATCCCCATCTCCTTGTTTTCTTCTCTCCTTCCCATCCCCATTCCCCACTTGCTCAGGGCCCAAAAGTGCAGGGCTAGTCTGGTCATTCCCCCAAGCCTAACAGATGCAACAGCAACAGCAAGAGAACAAAAGGGCACTTGGGTGTCACTGTCCCTGAGTCCCTCCTCTACTTCAGATTTGTCCTACTTAGGCAAAGCATAACCACGGCCAATTTAAGACAAAAGATGGCATCTGATCAAAGAACTCCTAGGAGCTTAGCATCTTGATAAAGGAGGGCTCCAGGCACATGACGGGAGGCCAAAGTTGTCTCCTTCTAGAGCTTAGGAATGATAATTAATCATGGTACCTCCTCTTTTGCTCACCTTTGCTTCCCTAGCTTCCCTTTGATCAGGAACAGTTTACTCTCTATCTCACATGTGTGATGTGCCTGAATGTATCCAAGTGTATCTAGTTTTTTGTTTTCTTTAGGGGACCTTTTCAGGTCTTGGTAAGTGAGAAACAAAGTATGAAATGGGCACTGTTACAAGCTTCTAGGAAGGAATAGAGGGCACACTTAACACTGATCCAGATCAAGTCACATCTAGGGATTTATTAATCGCCGTCCTAGATCTCTGTTCAGACAATGCAGATACGAACCAGAATCAAATAGAGCGTTTCTACGCGTAAGAACAAATTTTTTTACTGAATGTGTTCCAAACACTGACTTAAATTAGATGATTGAAATATTTTCCTCAAATTCTGTTTTTACTGTCACTTCATACAACAGATATTCGAACAAATTCAAGAAACAAATGGGTAGGAGCATGATTGATCTAATTGTGTCATTTCATTTGTATTGACTCTCTGGGCAAACTAGGCTGCCCCTCTTTTAAACAAGCCCAACCAAAGCAAAAGGAAGCTGATCATGAACAGTGCCCCCTTTGATCAGGAACACATCGGGATCGATCACATCACACACAAGCAGCTCGCCGTGGCATTTTTGGACACCACCTTTCCCCTCGCCATTTTTCTGCAAAAGCTCTAGCTCGGCATCAAATGATGCACACACAACAAGCACAAAAGATGAGAAGAGAGAAAGAAAAATGCACATGTAAAATTTATAGGAATGAGCGAAAGAACGCATCATGATGATTGCTTTTAACATGTGGACGGATTCGGCTTTCCGGATCCCCCTCCCTCTAAATTTGCTATCGCATCGCACGGCATCGACTGCAAAGTGAGGTGAAAAAAGAGAAGAAATCTACGTGGTTAAGTTCGCTCGTTCTTGTTCTTGCTTGGAGTAAAGCTTTACCAAATTGAGAGCTTGATCGGTTAGAGGGAAGGATTGCCTCTTGCTAGTTGCTGTCGTAGCCACAAACTAAACAGTAGGTATATGGTACCCTTTTATCATGATGGACCACAAGTTGAAGGAGCCAAACATATCGAGAGATGATGTATATTGTATTATCGGTGTGAATGAGGGAGCTCCTTTCTTACATGTCTTTAGGGTTATATATATAGGGGTTACATTTGCCTTATATTGAGAGAGTGGATATCTAGATATATTTTTATGAATACACCACATAGACTTAGTCTATACAAATATGGCTTTTCTCAATAACCTCCTGAGTAATGCCGACAACTCTAGCGACGGCACCTTGGTGCCCTCCTACTACAGTTGCAAACAGTAAAAGCTCGCCGCGGCGCTGCTTGTTTGTTGTTTCCCTTCTCGCGTGTTTCTATGCGACGCAGATCCCGATGAGAGAATGTGTGTTGCAAACTTGCAATGGGTAGCGGCATCTGCTTGCATGGCATGTACTACTAAGTGAAGGGAGAGAGAGAGAGCAGGACCAGCAGGGGAGTAAAGGACTTCTCCTTGCCTAGGGCCTGAGCAGTCTCAGTAATTTTGGAGTGTATACTTATCTATCTGTAAATATCTTGGGCCTGCGAAATGGAAATTGCTGGAGGCTGTTGTCAGTCTGTCACTGAAACAGAGCAATTTTTGTGACAGCCCTTTGGCTTGCAGATTTTTTTAATCATGTGGTGAGGAAAAAGGATGATACAATAGTAGATATTTTGAGATCGACTCTTTTAAATATCTCTTTTTGTAGACCTATTATTGGACCTAAGTTACAGGTTTGGAATGAATTACTGTTGAGAATTATTAATGTACATTTAAGTTCTCAAAATGATATTTTTAGATAGAAATTAAATAAGTCTGGATTTTTTTCAGTACAGACTTTTTATGCGGCACTTATTGGAAATTATCGAGTCACCAATAAGCACTTTTCTGGCTACTTAAAATTCTTTTAAAAATGAAAATATTCCTATGGTATCTCAAAAGAGGGGTAATTTTAACTAAAGATAACATGTTCAAAAGAAATTAGAGGGGAAGCAAAAATTGTTGTTTCTGTGTTTCAGAAGAAACAATCCAGCATCTTTTTATTGACTGTCCAAGTCTTGTTTGGTGGACTGTTCAATGTGCGTTTAATTTATCTCCTCCGGTGAATATAGCCAACTTGTTTGGGAATTGGTTAGCCGGGATTCCAAATATTTTAAAAACACAACTCCTTGTTGAAGCCAGTGTCTTATGTTGGTCTATTTGGTTATGTCGGAATGATACAGCTTTTGATAAAAAGGCTATCACTAATTACTTGTAGGTTATCTTATTGAGTGGACACTAGATGAGAGCATAAGCAACTATGCAGAAACCAACCCAGAAGGAGTTGATGTTGAATGGAAGTGCCAGGTTGGAGTGTGTGGCGAAGCAAATCTTCAACAATCATGGGTGGCGGTGTAGTCACAGAATTTGTAATGAGTGAATTTAAAGTTCAGTCGTCGTTTGATTGTAATGCTTCGAGTCACTTTAATTTGTTGGCTACTTTGGAGTTTGGATATTTGTAATAAATTAGGCTGTGTGCATCCTTGATGCAAAGACCAGGAGAAGTTTTGTCTCTTCTATTATCTAAAAAAATCCAGCTTTCTGCTCCTTCTCTTCATTTATTTTCTGGTTATGTCATATGTGTGGAAGCTATTTCCACAAGAATATAGGTAGAAGGAAGTGCGGAGAAGGATTCATAAAATCAATACTGAACTTCATAACTCGAGTTGATCATAAACAACTGCAGAAGTGCGGCTACGCTATTCTGAACGAAGGCAACAATTTTTCTACGGAGATAATTCCATTCTAGCTCCCTAAATTTACGAGGTTGTACTATTTTATTTCCTGAATTTGTATTTTACTTTTCGGCCTTCTAAACTTGTTCCCGTTTGCACCGCAAATCCTTTCCCCAGTTAGTTGATGGAATAAACTGATAATTGCACTGTAGCTCCCTAAACTTATGAGGTTGTACCACTTTACTCCATAAACTTGTATTTTATTTTCTTGGCCCTCTACACTTGTCCTGTTTGCACCACATGTCATATTCTAAGTTAGTTGATGGAATATGCTGACTTGGTGTCCTTTTGTAGCCGACGTGCACTATTATAGAAAAAAGGTCTTCATAGACGGTTCAAAAACGTCATCACAGACGGTTTCATGAGCCGTCTGAGTTTATGGGTCGGTGATGACATGAGTCATCACAGACGGTTTTTCAATCCGTCTGTGAAAAAAGCTATCACAGACGGTTCTGAACAAGAACCGTCTGTGATACTTTACAAACGGTTTTCAATATGAACCGTCTGTGATATTACCACTTCACAGACGGGTTTTAGCGCAGCTAGTAACACAGACGGTTTCTAAACCAAAATCGTCTGTGATTGCATGTAATACATACAGTTTTGGTCAACCGTCTGTGATGAGACATCCAGTATTAGTCTTTTTGTAGTAGTGGTGGACGATAACATGACAAAAACAATCTTCTTCCTCACCATTCCTCCGACTGCGCTCTGTCATGGCCGCCATAGGGCACCTTTCGTTCCAGCCATTCTGACTGGTCTCTGCTAGGTATGACCGCGTCACACTGTGTTCTCAGACCTCGCCTGCGTTCTTCCATGTTCAATTGAAGCTGAACCACAATTGCCTTGGAGATCATGTGTGTGTTCCTCCACACCTGCCGCAAGTCTTCGTCGTCCAAATTCACCGCCAATGGTGAGCCTCTTCCCTCCTTATCCACTTCTCTAGCTTTGCGTTGTCGAGTTCTACCCTGTGCTCCCTTCGCCCTCGCTGGAACTTCGCTGGACTACCGTCGTCGCCGTCTGCCTCTGCCTCGCTGTCACCTAGCAACACCGCTGTGCATCTTCGCCCGCAACATCGTAGCCCATCTTCTCCCTGGGATCGTGGAGAAGGGCGAGGAAGTCGCCGGCTTTCCCGGATGAGGCGTAGGCGGGCAGGACTTCTAGATGAGGGTCGAGACAGTGGGGAAAGCAGCGTGGGTGGAGAGGAAGTAGGCCGTGCACGCGCCAACGACGCCGTCTCCATAGATGACCATGTGGCGGGGCAACAGGGCTGACGCGAATAGCGCGGTGGCCAAGTGTGCCATCAGGGTTTAATGGAGGGACAACAAAAGATGCCACCTCTGCGATGACGTACGCCAGCTTAGCGTTTTCTGTTAGCAAACAGAGAAAAGGATCTGCGGTGCAAACAGAGATAAGTTTAGGGGTCCGACAAAGTAAAATACAAGTTCATGGAGTAAAGTGGTACAACCTCATAAGTTTAAGAAGCTACAATGCAATCTACTACCCCAAATCAACATATTCCGTCAACTAACGGAGAAAATAACATGTAGTGCAAATATGAATAAGTTTAGAGAGCCGAGAAAGTAAAATAAAAGTTCGGGGTGTAAAGAGTTTTGGGAAATTATTGTTTTCTACGCTACTACGCAAGTAAGAGAATGGATGCTATAGTTGCATGTATCCGACTATACTAATACCCGAGGCTCAACTAAAGAATCTAGTTTTACGTGCAGTATCTGACAACGTGAATCAAATAATCTTAATACAACAACAGATCATAGATCATAGGACCAATTATGGAACATTAGGTCCTGACAATGGCATGCAGTTTGCTGGGGCTGAAAATAATGGCTCGGGGCAGCATGCCTTGGAGCCCTCACAAAGGAGGCCGCCAGGGATGGCCCAGCAAGAGAGGAAAAAAACATCTCCCGTGTCACAAAGAGATATTTGTATTTGCATGGGAATCATCAGCTGCTGCTGCATGCCGCTGGGGTTCAAAGGTGCCCAAACAAAGTGGGGTAGAAAGCAAAGAGGAGTGTGCCAGCTTTAATCACATCCCTTTTACAGCCATGGCACAGGGCAGGCATTCGTGAGTAGCATAGAGCCATAGACGCTGTAGGATACTGGATAGTGTAGTACCACATGTACTACCCTGTAGAATATGGATGCAGTAGCAGGCAGGTGCAAACTAGGGCTAGCAGAGCACAATGGTAAAGAGCAGAGCACCCTGATCATCTCATCTCGTCTTTACCCCCTCCCCCATCCGCGCCCCGGTAGCAGAATGATGGAGGGCATCTCCGGGCGCGCATCTCGATGCGCCTAATCTTTCATGATGATGGTTTATCACGATCAAGATCGCTTTTACGCATCGAATCATGCACAAAAAACCTTTCCGGATTTCCTTTGCCTAATCATTGCCGCCCGCTTGGATTTCGGGTGCACTGTCTGTCTCTGGTATGCATGTTGCGTATGGTCTTGTGCAGAATTTCAGAGAGGGGTATGTATAATCATAGGGAATCATAAACACCAGGAGCAGCCACTCTGCATTGGATGCTCAATTCGGTAGGATAGGAGGATGTTCGTGTGGCATGCAGAGTGCACAATCGAGAGCTCCTGAACATGCTTGTGTTTGAGACCATGAGATGGGCATTTCCAGTGCAACGTGCCGGCCGTCCATGCTTCGCCTTTCCCTTGAAAGCTATCATGAACCACCAAAGGATGCTGAACTGAATGCTTCTTCAGCACTGAACACATTGTGAAGCAAACGAAGAGTGTGAAGCAAGGGCACACGATTCTTTCCACGAACGACATAATTCTTCCCCTCTCCCCTACTAATTTCCTTCTTTTGCTAGCTATCAGTCCCCCCCCCCCCCCCTTATGCACGCTACTAACTGGGAGACAGTTCATCTTCAGGTTACAAGTTACAACTGATTGGCTAGCCTTGAGAGACAACACGGCAAATGATCCACCATTCAAGAAAAAGCGCACCTGAATTGGACTGGACATAGGTGAAAGGGCCCCTTCTCAAGGGAGATATACACATCTGCAGGAATCAAGCCCATGATCATCACATGGAGCAGTCAGAAATCCCTTACCGCCAATGTGTCTCAACATGCAGTAAAAAACAAAGCACTGATGCAGGGAAGAATGTCAGACGGTGGTAGTTGATCCGCACTGCACATTCATGTGTCCGTTCGTCCTCGCCTTCTGGGGCCTGAATAGAAAGGGGCGGCAGATCAGCAAAAGTCGTTATCATCCTCGTGAGACGGCGTGCAAAACTGCAAATTCTGATTGCTATGGAGTCCATTGGCTAGCTGTACTCTTGCAGGAACAGCGAGTAGGTGAGAGGCCCACCGGCGGGATGATGGGGAGGAGACGCGCCGAGATGGCCGCGGCAACGGCGTGTTGGGACAAGGGAAGTCGGGAGCGCGCGTTAAGAGGGGAGAAAGATAGAAATATTGGCCGCCTCGAGCCCAGACGAGGCCGGCTGGCGAAGTGGCAAGTGGCGTCCTAAGAAGGCTTATGGACGGCGTGCGAAAGGAAGGCGGGAAAGCCTTCGGCAAGGGGAGCGGACGGACGAGAGGGCCCAGTGGCAGGGGATTCGGTGCACAGTTGGGCCGTCGTGTTGGCCCTCTGGCTATTCTTTTCCTTGCGGTTGTTTTGTGGGCTGCCAGTTTGCCACCGCGCCCGCGTGGCTGCTCGTACCGAGGCCGTGTGATGCGGGCGGGTTGTGGCTGTGGAACGGAAGAGCCGGAAGCCCGGAACAGGGACAACTTACAGTGCGGGCTGAGTTACCCAAACTTTTTTTCGAAGACGAGTTGCTGAAAATAACCCAATCAAACTTTTGTCGGAAGATCGCGCGGCTCGGCTATTCGTTTTCCCGGCCTTGCCGTTGTTTCGCATTGCGCCGTTTTAAATTGCCCCCGACCAACCCGCGGCGGTGCGGCCCGGTATCCGCGTCGCGCCGTACGGGATGAACGTGTCCACCAAATGGGAGATCGGCCTTATGGGCTTCCATGAGCAGCAAGTTGCAAAATATCTTGGGCTTGTAGTTGCTTACGTCTGTGGAGTCTAGACTATAGCGCTGCGGCCTTAACACAGCCACTGTGGGCTCCCAGTTGTAGACTCATGGACTATGCTGAAAGATAACTTGTGCTTTTCTCCTCAGTCCTCAGGGCTAGCGGGCTAGGGCTTACTACAAGTCTACAACTATCTTCTGAAATCAGAACTCATCTGCGACGAATCTTTCACATCATTTTTTTTTACGATGGCGCATTCCCATCATATAATATCCATCGCATTTTTGCTATAACCGGCATCAGATGCTTTCCTTGCGCCATGCTTTTGCTCCACGCTCGCAATATTCAACATTTCAACCGCATCCACTGTTACCAATGCCGATGAACCAACAACCGCACGCAAGATTACCCTTATTTTGTACATTCTCCCAGGAAGGAGAGAATTTTTCAGTTTTGTCATATTTTTTTAAGAAGAAAATAACATTATAGGTCACTGAACTTGCGAGGTTATGCCACTTAACTCTCTTAACTTGTATTTTACTTTTTCAGCTCTGAACTTGCGAGGTTGTGCCATTTAGTTCTCTGAGTTTGCATTTTACTTTTTCAGCCCCCTTGAACTTGCGAGGTTGTGCCACTTAACTCCCTGAATTTGCGTTGAAGTGAAGTTTGTCGAATGCAATGTTAGCGACTTCACCCCCTCCGAGTTCGATTGACTCGTCGCCGCCCCGTTCCGACAGTGTTTATCGTCCCGTCACCTCACGCCGACAAAAATGGATTCTTCGGGTCCAATAACGCACTGTGCTCGCGTCTTCGCTGGAGCTCCACTGTCGCAGCTCGCCGTCGCCCTTGCCTCCGCTGAGTCGGCTGTGAGAGAGAGAAGTACAATCCTAGTGCCAGAGAAGAAGCTACTCACCCTGCACAAAGTCCATTTAACCGTTTGCCAACAGAAAAGGTTGAGCTGATGAATCACCGTGAGAGAGAAGTACTATGCTCCTGCTCTAGCACTGAGAATGTACTTCTCTCTCTCTCACGGCCGACTCAGAGGAGGCAAGGGCGTGGGTGGCAGCAAGCTGCGACGGTGGAGCTCCGACGAAAAGGCGAGCACGGTGTGTTTCCAGGTCCAAAGAATCCTTTTTTTTTTGTCTGCGTGAGGTAACGGGGACGATGAATACGGCTGGAACGGGGCGGCGACGAGTTCATTGGACTCGGAGGGGACGAAGTCGGCGGCATCGCATCTAACGAACTTCGTTTCAACGCAAGTTTAGGAGCTAAGTGGCACAACCTCACAAGTTCAGAGGCTAAAAAAAGTAAAATGTAAGTTCAGGAAACTAAGTGATAAAATCTCGCAAGTCTAGAGGGGCTAAGAAAGTAAAATACAAGTTTAGCGAGCTAAGTGGCATAACATGATAAGTTTAGGAACGTACAGTGCAATTTTCTCTCTTTTTTAAGCAAAGCCACTTTTTAAACAAACAAATAAATAAGTGGGGAATCTTCTTTTCCTGTCGAGTTCTTGTCAGCATTTGGTGTACTTTCTTCCTGGCATTGGAGTTGCATGTATCCAAAATGCTCATTTTGTTCTATGTGAGGTCATGTGATGGAGGCATCAAAATTTAGAAGGGCTGGCAAAGAAGGATTAATTGATTTCCTGGCATCCCTTCATTACCCCAAAGAGCAAACTCTGTACTGTTGGATCTATGCAAAAAAGAGGTGAGAAAAAAAGGTTCCAGAGCTGCTTGGGTCACTCACTAGTGAGTAGTGACTAGTCACTACACACACAGTGCACAAGCATGCATGGCAAGGGCCTATCAATGTGTCATTGGTAAATAATAAACATATAAATAGACCTATTAATTGTAGGTGTACTACCATTCACAGTTCAACAGAATCAATTAAACAACTCAAAATTGGAAACAATATTGTATGTGAAGCTGTAGTGACAAATCGACAAGAATAGAGTGCACGGAAAATATAAAAAGAGGAAAACATGTGACTAGCCTTATTTTTTCCGAGTATGGGCTATGGTAAAAGTTTTTTTTGGGTGTTTAGAGAGTATTTGAGTGTTTTGTTGCTAACTAATACTCAAATTTTGAACTTTTAGATCCAGATTTAATGAATGAGATCACTTTGCCTCCTCCTCTAATGAGATATCACAGAGCATAGTATAGATAAAAAAAAACTCAAGTACTCACAAACCCAAAAAACACTCGAGTACTCTCTAACATACTCTAAGTTTTTATTGAACTTTGTTCAATACACGCAGAATTATAGCCTAGGAGGAAGGCTACAGAACGGGGTACAAATTGCAAAGTCGTGGGCGTAGGATTGGATGGATGGGTGATTTGTTTAAGCCGTTTGGAGAAGTGTATGCAAGTCCTATGGTTTAACTGCTGATGAGTACTGTATTTACATGGCTCCCTGGGATTCGGCAGTGCTGCTTAGGTCTACATGGGTTCTTAATCATATGATTTGTACGCGGCTCTTGCCATTGGCTGGCAACACAAGTTCATCGTAAGCCGTACCAATTTAAATTAGTTCAAAAGGAGCATCATTTGAAGCGTGGATCTTCTATGCCACCAGCAGCATGGCTAAAGTTCCGGATCAACAAAGTATTTGCTCCGTTTTCTTGTTTCAGTGAAGTTGAGAATTTTTACTGTACCGAGTATTCCATTTATCTAATACTAGTTGTTGCGGATACAAACCAAATAGTAGAAAGAGAAAGGTCTCACGGCTGTTACATGCTGTGAAAAGGCAGGGGTCCCAAGGTCCTCGAAACGTAGAAAACGATACAAAGAAACGAATGATATTCTATTCGTGTGTAAAATCATCCTCAACTTGATACATATGGAGATCTATTTATAGCATTATAAGTTATAAAGTAGAAGATTACAATAATGTTTCTGTTTCTTTTTGCTGGTAGCTTCCTTTTTGCTCTACGATTGACCGATGCATCGAGGTGGCCTCTGCTTCCTTCCCCGTCGTGTATGTCTAATGAGTTAATTTCCTTAACTCGTCGTCCGGCCGTTGGGATGGTGGGCCGTACACTAGCTGTTCACTTTTCTTTTTCCCCTTTCTACCGAGACTCTGTTCATTCGAGATCACTCTCTTTGCATTGGCCGTAGCAAATCCAAGCAAACTTTGAACAGCAACCGATCTGAAAGGTACGCGCGTTCTTCCTCCAAGTCGCCCGCTTTAATTATTCCGGCAAGAGTGGCCGCGCATTAGGCCTCAATCGCCACTCGACACCGCATACCACTCCGGACGAAACAACCAGGATTCCTGCACATCCACACGCCTTGCACACATACGCACTCATACTCACCACAGGCGCGCGGACGCGAATCGCCAGGGTAAATTCTCCCGGTGAATTTTGGTCTCGACTCCCCACCGTTCGTTTCCCAGATAACATCGAGTGAAGCTGATGACAACGATCAAACAGGCTGCGCAGCTTGCAGCGCGTAAAAACCACTGCGACAATCCGTCAGGCACAGGCAACGTGTGTGTGAGGATGGTGGGCCGTGGGTGGTAGTCGATCACGTCGAACGGGACCGCAACGTGGGGGCGTGACAGCGAGGGATCCAACTCTCTCTCTCTCTCTCTCTCTCTCTCGTTCCATCGTCGAGGCATCCATCGGCACGGGGGAAAATCCGTCATAATAGGGCCCCGCCAGAAGCTCCAAAACCGCAACAGTGTGAAATAAAACGTAACATCAATCCATGTATTAGTAACAAGCTTCTTTCATGTTTTAAAAGCCTAACAACTCAAAAGCTTCTTGCTCCAGTACTACTACACTAGTTACTAACTACCAAACAAAATGGTTAGTAATTTAACAACCACTTTAATCTGCTTTAGTTCTTCTCTGTCGTTGGATCCATGCAACTTTGTGACTGCCTGTCCCGTCTTGTTAAAAGAGAGGGGGAGCTTTGCTCCAAACAAGGCACGGGTCGGTGCAAGAATATGGCGCACGGACACCTCGAAATAAGGTAAGTGATGTGCGCGTCCATTAGGAGCGCTGGAAAGAAAAAGAGAGAGAGAGAGAAAGATGTCGGGCTCAGGAAGAGTTTACGCATGTCACTACTGAAAAGCACCAAAGGGCAAAGGCCTTTCGGTTTGAAGCTCGCGACGAAGCATGCATAGCTAGCTTCCGTTTGCTCCTAGCGCGCGTAGGCTTAGGCAGCCGCTGGTTTTGGAATAGCGCGCGCAACGAATTTCTCAAGTGCTTCACGTCTCGACGTAGAGTACGAGGAGGACCACGCTTTCGCGCTATTTGGCCGTAAAACTCTCGACGGGACCGTGCTTTTGTTGCGATTGCTGCTACAGAAGTTTGCAGGAAACACAGTAATTCATTCGGAGCTTCATGCAACGTGTCTTAACAACGCGCGTATCACTGCCTTATCCATAGCCTTATCCATATGTCTGTGTGAACGTAAGTCACCACCAGCGCAACGTGTTTCTCTACAAGTGGGGCCGAAACTGGTTGGCTAGACATATGTATACAATATTACATGGACCTTAAACTAAACCTACTACTGGATACTACTATCATACTAAAATGATCCCATCGTGCGCTTACATTTTGTTGCTACCAGAAGTCCAGAACACCATCATGGCTGCTATGCCATTGGAAGGCACGGCTAAGCTAGCTACTCTCCCGTGGTCCAGCTAGTAGGCAGTCTATACACGGATTTGTATTCACTACTTGGCACGCTCTTTACGCATCGTATGGGGGTATATATATGGAGTAGTATTTTATTGTAGCCCCAATTTGGTGCCTCTGTATTATCTTTTTGTTACACTGTACAAAGCACATAACTACAGCGCTTGCACCAGAAGGACCCCACGTGAGCTGGGCCTCCAGCGCGAGATGCCGCTTTGACGTTTTTAAACATCCGACAAGAAAGAGAAAGAGATGTGCAAGCTGGAAAAAAAATGTTAGGCCTCATTTTAGAAGGTTGGAATATTAATCTATTTTTTTGCGAGAATTTAGCTGTTTTCTACGAAAATCCTTCCAAACGGGGGCTAATCTATGATTGATGTGCCTAGCAGCCCAAATTTGAGCTTAAGAAAGTTTTCTTGAATTGTATGGATTTTCAAAAACTTATGTTGCATTTGGTGAATTATCAAAATCTTGGTTGCATTAAAAAAAAACTAAAATCAAAATCCTTGTTTTAAATTAATTCTACAAAATCTACAAGTCAAATGGAATATCAAAACTCCTATGAATTTAAAATCAAATTCAAATTCAATTCGGAAAATCAAATCAAAATCCAAACCTAAATTTCTTCTCATCTTCCTCTCGGGCCGAAACCAGTTAGCTCAACTCCCTTTTCACCTCGGCCCGCGGCTCACTATCTTCCCCCAGCCCACACAGGCACTCCAGCCGCATCTACGCCCACCAAGCTGCACCCCTCTCCTCCGGGCAGCACAGCGATTCATCCGGCCTAGTCACGCGCGCTTGTTTTCCTCCTTCCTCTCCTTCCCTCCGTGCGGCCCAACCAGCCCACGTGCGCTCACTCACCAGCCCAGCCAAGCGCCAGCTCCCCTCGCACTAGCCCTCGTTGCCACACTGAAAGCATTTAGGTCTCTAGTAATGGTTTTGGTAATTAATGTCAACAATGTTTAAAGGACTAACATTTGTGCTAAGATATTTTAAGGAGTAGTCCCACAGGATGAATGATGACATGGAAATGGCAATGCAAAGATGATAAAGATCAACTTGGCTCAAGCAAAGGTATCACATGAATTAAGGATCCTTTTAATAGTATTTTATCGATCTTGGTGTATGAAGGAAAGATTGGATTTATAGGCTAGATGCCGTACTATAAAGAGGGATCTCAGTTAGTAGCTTGAGGATCTATTTTGTGCCATCTTGATCAACTAAGTGTCATGCATTGCATTTGTTTTTGCTTCTGGAAAACTGTTCAGAAAAATCGGTTAAACCACAAGTATTAAGTGGTGTTACCGCAAGTCGGTAATACAAGATTTATATGGCGGTATGTATTTTCCAGAGAGCTTGTCTTGAATGGTTTTTCTTGAAACCCCAATTGTCGGTATGACCGCTGTGTATGAGCGGTATTACCTCAAGTCGGTAATACCGATACAAGTAGCGGTATGTTTTTAACAGAGAACATGTTTTGGGAAATTTTTCTTGAAATTGGAAACCGGTAAGACCGCAAGTGAAAAGAGGTATTACCGCAAGTCGGTAGTACTAAAATTTATTGGCGGTATGTTTTTAAAGAGAGGTTCTCAAAGACACTGGTCGTGGACAGTGGTCGTAGACACTGGTCGTGAACAGTGGTCGTAAGACTTGGTTGAAAACTTGATCAAGGACCTGGTCGGGGACCAATCGGTATGACCGCTTTTGTTCAATGGTATTACCGCATGGCGGTAGTACCGATCTTTCCGGCGATATATTTTTTCTAGAGAGCGTGTTTTCTTGAGATTTTCTTGAGCTTTGGAAATCGATAGTACCGATCTAGCCGAGCGGTATTACCGCTGTGCGGTAATGATGATTTCTAGTTGGCGGAAGTCCCGCAACACCTTTTCAACAGCTATGTTAGGTGCATTTAATGAACAACAGTCGGCCGTTGAGAGTCAGCTGCGGTATTACCGGGCTTGAACGGCGGTATTACCGCAAATACTGATTTCATCAAAGTTTTGACTCTAATAACTAGTTTTTGTTGGTGGGGGTTATAAATACCTCCCCACCTGCCTCTAGCTGAATGTTGCTGAGCTTATTCACTCTCATTGAATACTCTTGAGCTGTTAGACACTCTCTACTACTCATTTGTTTTGAATTCCTTTTTTGAGGTAGTTGAGAGCATTCAAGTGCATTGCATCATTAGTTGATCTTGTTGGCACTTGATTCTTTCTCAAGCAAACACTTGGTCTATTACTCTCGGTGCTTGCCGGCACCTAGATGGCTTTGGAGGAAGTCTTGCGTGGTGATCTCTTCAAAAAAATTTGTGAAGAGCCCCGGTAAAGGATTGTGAAGTAGTTGCGTGCTCATTTCTCTAGAGTGGAGGAAGAGTAACGATAGTGATCGAGGGTGAATGCTTAATTTGTGGAGCTGGCTTGATTGGTTCAAGCTTCCTCAACGTGGACTAGTGAAGACCGGCAAGTCTTTGATACCACGGGAGAAACTTCATTGTCTCCACTATGGTTTATTCTTGTCTTCACTCTTTCGCATTTATATTTCTAGCAATTTATTTGTGTAGAATTGTTTAGCTAGAATTGTATCTAGTTTAGACACATTTCTAATTGTTAATTAGTCAAAAAAATTTAAAACCTCCTATTCACCCCCTATAGTCGGTTCTCCTTGATCCTACACACGCGGGCTTGACCCCACGCGTTAGCCGCCCCTGTTCATCTTCTTTGCCAGCTCGCTCGTCTGCTAGCATAGCTCGCCTCCCTCTCTCTTTTGCTCTCCATCAAAACAGAACTCGAGTGCAATGCACCTGGCAGTCCTGATAAGCCAAGCCCTAGGCAACAAAGGAAATGAATATAAACGTAAGGCCTTTCTTTGCCTTCTGAGATGTTATATACCTTTTCTCCTAGCATGGCAATTATCCCTCTGACGACTATCATTGCAAGGAAGCAGAGATTTTTAAAGGCAATTCTCGACCAACACTTATTTATACTTAGGTATCTAATGATCTTGCTTCAGTTTCATGCCCGGTCTTCTCTTCTAGGTCCCTTCAAAGGGATTCAGTAACTGCTGCTGTGGATAAGGCAAAAAGACTTGTTCTGGATTCATTGGCATCTATCTTCTTCTAGAGGTTCCCTATTTGAGATAGTTGAAGAGGCATTTGCATGACAATCTACTTATGACATCTGAACTACAAATGACACATCTTTCGATGAGAAGGAATCCCTTAAAGAAGAGCAAAGAAAAGCCCTGATTCTTGCAAGGGGATATTTGTGCACAAGCCCTTCTTTCACAAAGAACATATCTGCTCTTCCAGGTACTCTCACTTCCTTGGCATAAAGCAGCTTAGTAACTGAAGGGGCAAGGATGTGGGTATCACTACTATTGATTAACCGATGTCAGTTGCTTTAGCTGCTCCCTTTGGGCATACACCCCCAAAGATACTTCAACTGCTGCCCTGCTATTGAATTCAGGGCTGATTGCCCATTTCCAAAAGCAAAAGGTGCCACAAGAATAGGTTTTTACCATTCAAATAATACATTATCCACTTAGAAGGTCTTAGTTTTTCAGAGGGAGCAGTTTGGTATCGTGGGGGAAGCTAGCACCCTAAGTTAATGTCGGACTCAGGAGTAACACCCCCAAATCCTCTGTATATTCTACACTAGTCCCTGGAACAGTAGCTAGTGCCTAGCTAATTTCCTATAGGCAATCGACTAGGGTAGCGGCCTAGCCGTCAAAATCCACACCGGTAGCGAAGTCTTTCTCTTCTAAACAATAATTTTATTAAATAAGGATGAGTACAAATATGTACTCCGCAAGTTACACCAAATAACATATTATAATGCATGCAGGGATACAACAAAGGAAAGCCTATATGGTTATTTGTGCAAAAGCAATGTTTGAGATTTTAAATACATTCACTAAGTTCCAAAGCAGTTATATGATATATAAAAAGTTGGTCATTCTGACACCCAGACATCAACATGGCACGATTAACAATGGAGCGTTGAAAATTAATTAGCTCGGTCTATCCTATACCAGACTTGTGGTAGTACGGTGGTGCTTTGCAAGATGCGACTCGAAGACCAGTCCTTAACTAACTTGAATGACTTCTAAAATAACCCCTAGGCCTCAACCATTCACTGAATTGAGCCTATGCATAAACCTGCACCCACCAACTATTCATTTCGCCCAAGTCCAAATCAGTTTTAAATTTTATTTTATTTTTCAAATTATCTGTAAACTTCCATGACACACCAATGCCATGGATACATCTTGAATCCAAAGTATTTTTGGCTGTAAATTCTCAAATTAAGTATTTCAGGTGTAAGCATGACTAAGCTTATTTTTTTCCAAAATATTCTAGTTCATACTATTATACAAACTAGATTTTATCTAAGGTGACAAGGTATGGATGTTCAAATATCAAAGTTTGGCTTTACAATTGCATTGGATTGACTACCATTTCAAAATAGGTATTTAAATTACATTAAATAGAAATAAGCATGTAATAATAATTTAAAATGGAATTTAAATAATTTAAAATATTGGGACAAACATGATCAAAGGATTTAACTTTACTTGCTCAATTAATTATTGTTCTGAAGCAGCGTAGAAATCTAGTTCTCTGAAGTTGTCGAAATCTATACACAAAAATAAGCCAAATTCAAAAAAATCAAATGAACTACAAATTAAATAATTTAGATTATGGGAGATAGATATTGAATTTAAATGAATTTAGAATTTTGAATCACTTGAATTGGAGCTCGTATGAAGGAGAATGGGTCCTCGGAAGTTTCAATTGAATATGAAATGATAGAAATTTGGGAAATTAGCAAAAGAAGAATCCAACATAGGCGGTGGCATATTAGTGAAAAATTCAAAATTTTGTTTGAATAGAAAGGTAGATAATATTGAAAGGAACATGTAGGTAAAAGTGTTCGCGAAAATACCCAACGGATAAAGAGAAAGAGCTCGATAGAGTTTTCGCCGGACTTAGGGAAGAAGAGATGGCTGGTGATGGTCCGATGAACTTTTGGCGAAACTGAACTGAGACATTGTAGAGAATATCTTGAGGATACTCTAGTAAAAATTTGACGATCAATGGTTGATGGGATAGGCCGGGAGAGCTCGCCGAAGATGTCGCCGGAGTTGGGAAGAAGAGGTGGTCGTCGGTGCTTTTGTGGCCACGGTGAACCAATAAGGAAATCAAAATTCCGCTTGAATAGAAATGTGAGGAATCTCAAGAGGAATTCTCTAGTAAAATTTGGTGCACAACGGAGGAACGGATGAGGAGATCGAACTCGCGGAAGTGCTCACCGGACTTGGAGAAGAAGGGCCAGCAGAGGTAGCTCCGAGAGGCTTTGTCCAAAACTTAGCTAGCGCTTTGTGGGGAATGGGATGGAGAGATTACGGTTCAATTTGCATAGGCAAAGGAGTAACGATTTGGCCAGAATTGATTGCCGATATTATGGCCAGAGTTAAGCGGTGGTAACCGGTGGCAGTTACTATTCCGGCAGGAATATTCCAAAGAATAGTTATTTTCTTCTAAAAATTCCAAAAGGCACTAATTAATTTGGAAAAAATAACCATTCAACTCCACAAAATCCAAAAAAACCCTTAGATACTGAATACAACATTTTGAGTTGAAATAAAATAATAATAGCAAAAATAATATTTTTAAACAATAATTATTTATAAAATACAAAAAATTCTTTGTAAACTTGAAAAATAGTAATATAGCTCTAAAAATTCTATAAATTTTCAAAGTAGTTAAATAGGGTATTTTGAGTTGAAATAAAATATTTTCAATAGAAATTTAGTTTTTATTTGCAAACATAAATTTGTTTTTAATTGCTAGAAATTACAAGATATCAAAAGGACTTTTAGAAAATAGCAAATAGAGTTTCACAAGTCTCAAAAAATTCATGGAAATTCCTTTAATTATTTAGAACGTAATAAAATTATTTTCAACTTAAATTTGGTTTGTAGTTTTGCACATAATTTTTTTTGATTGTTTGGAAAATTGGGAAAACCTTTTTAAATTCCAAAAAAATTTAAGGAATTAATTAAAATTTTCTTTCTAACTTTATTCCAAGAAAATCCCATAAAACTCAATAAATTTTGTTTTTGACTTAAAAAACCAGGAAATTCAAGAAAAGCAAGATAACTCTTTTAAAACTCAGAAAATCCAAGAAAGATAATAAATTCACTAATTTTATTTTGGTTACTAAACTTTGGGATGTTAGAGTTAAGAACATCCAATCCTAAAAGCAGGAATCATCCGAGCATAGAGAAGGGCCCTTGCTTAGGAATGGGCCGCTAGCCATTTCACATTTGTGCTTGTGGCATTGGACTCTCGTAGCATGCCTCTTGCTAGTTTAAACCTATTCTTTAGCATCCGATCCTTGAAGAAGTGAATCTAAAGGGGTTCTTTACGACAAAAAGAAAAATAACAGATAGTAGGTTCGAAGCGAAGAGAATTCTGGAGTCAAAGAGGCGGCTTGGCTCCTTCATGCCATTGATTACCTCAGTGTTTGAGGTTTGACGATTGTTGATGATTTTCAACAGAAACGGGCATTACCAGAGTGACGGTCGAGATTAGATCTATGGGATTGCCTGCCCCCCATGAAAGGGGATAGCCTATTTTACGTTTTGGGCTAGCCTGATCCCTATCTTTGACTTAGTCATTAAATGGACGTAGTGTGTTTGTGTCTGAGTGGTTAGTATGTTGTGTAATACCATGCTACTTTTTTTTTTTATCAAGACACAGTTCTACTAATATCGTACTTTGACTAAGCTTCTTCCCGCTGATAGTTGTATCACCCCTAGGATTGGATTCAATTACCCACCCCTTCACTAACTAAGTGTATGAGTCTAACTCAAAAGCTTATCTCATAAATAGTTAGAGGTACAGCTGTAAATGAGGATTTTATTTAGGTGGAGCTGACTTAGCATAATTATGTTGCCATAATATATGCCTACACTGGCCGAAAAATGTGACAGATCCACCATGAAATGGGAATGTCCCTTATAAGGATATCTTATACAGACGAGGAAGAGCAGAGGAAGCATAATACAATATTATTCAAGAAGAAATTACATTAATGACAAAAGGCTAACTTTTCATGGAAGTAGCATGATTCTTTGATCGAATCAGCTCCAACTCTTACATATGCTATTTCATCTTCTCTTAGGACAAAGGAGGAGTCGGTTTAAATAGAGTTTAGTTGAAGGGTGTCGTTTGCAAGGTAATCTAAGCTTCTTTGAAAGATAATTGGGTTGTTGTCGCATTTTAGGGTCTTATCAGCTTTGAGGCTGCTAACTTTATTGAAATTCTCCTACCCAGAATTTCTTTACTATAGCGATTGACTTACTACTGAAATGACTCAATATCACTTGCAGGACTACCTTTGAATATAACATCAAACCAATTTTACTTTTAGTTAACCACTAACCTCCTTCCCAGTCATAATATACCTTTTTTGCATCACTCGAATCTCAAACATCGTATAGTGGAGAGAGATTACAGGTGTACTGCAGCTCAAGGAGAATAGTTAATACAAACTAAGAAAAGTACTATAGCTAAAGTACTATCAGTACGGTGCTATTACTTTGTTATTAGATAAAACTTAATCGATAGCCTACTAATTATAATTCGACTTTCACTTTTTTTGAATTTGACTTTCGATAACACTAGTGTACTCGAGAGCTTGAAGGGAAGACGAGCTAAATGTCTTTCACACCATAACTTACCTTCCTTGGCTACTATCGACCTTCAAGAAACTGGACTCACTGTAATAATCGACTTCACTATGATAACTATTGTAACATCCCAATTATCTGAGCTTGAAAAATCTTTTAAGTAGTTTAGTCCCTGAAAAAATTCACCAAGATTTTATTTGAATTTAATTAAAGCTGAAACATGGACTTTCAGTATCAAAATAATTTAATATGATTAATGTTAACATCAACAATTGTCAAAACTGTTTTATTTGGGTTCTATGTGCTAGGATATATATTTTAGATTTTTTTGGAATTTGACCGAGTTCATTTGCTTTTTGAATTTCCTGTATTTTCTAAAATAGAAAATGTAATTAAAATATTATATTTGGCATTGGGCCGAAACCCATCTCTATTTCTCCCTTGGCCTATTAATGTGCAGCCTAGCGCTCACGCCCGCCTCTGCTGACATGTGGTCCCCACATGTCAGCCTCTGTCCCTCTCGCACCCGCGCCCGAGTCAGTCCCACCTGCCAGTGACACGTGCACTTTTTTTCTACTCGTTTTCGCTGAGCCGCCAACACTACCGAGTGGGTCCCACAAGATCCACTGTTCATCGTCTCTAACCGAGTTCGTTTCCAATTTTGTCACAGCACACCACCGTCTTCATCCCAAACTGTACCCTCTCCGGTTCTATTTAAGGACTAGCAACCGCGTCACGAGGATCGCATCCACCCCCGTCGAGCGCTGCCTCTTTATCGAATTCGAAGCTTTTGCCCTAGTGTCGTCGTCGGTGACCCTAGTCGCCATCGAGCCCAGCCTTGAGTTCATCACATCGCGGCCTACATGATGCTCGAACTATCTTCGCCAGAGAGTCCTTGGAATGCTATCGCCTTGTTGAGCCACGTCGCTGTGCCACTTGTCATGTCGCTATTGTCGATGTGGTCATCACCGGTGAAGTCTGAGCACGTCATCATGTTCACCGTGCCCTTACCCAGATCTAACCTTGCTTGGTCGTCGGAGAGCCGCCATTCGCCGAGACCGTGGTCGTCGGAGCTTCGCCGACGTTTAGCCCGTGGCTGTCCACGTCAGTGCACCACCTTACCCTCTGTGCGTGCGTGTTGCCCACATGGCTGACGCATCGGCACGCACATATGCGGTGCACACAAACCCATATCCAAATTTCAGTGGACTATGTCCTCCATAGACCGTGTCTCTAACGTGTGGGCCCCACATGTCAGCCTCAGCCTCTTTTCTCCTGGATTTATTTTAACTCTGAAAATATTAGGGCTAACGTCAACATGCGTCATAATCTGGTTTTTCAGTAGAAAAATAATTCGGGTTAATTCCAGAAATTCCTTTTTGAGTATTTATTTAGTTTTACACCTTCCAGAAGCCATATCTTCTTCATCAGAACTCTGATTAAGCTTATTCAAATTTTTAAATTCATCTAAATTTGAGATCTATTTTACTAAGATTTTTATTTAATTTTTGGAGTTGGTTTTATCTCTGTTATTTATTTATTTTGTTTATTTATCTCGTTTGCGAGTAGACGTTGATACTTTAGGAAATTTTGAAGAAGAAGGAGTTCACCAAGACTATTCCAAGTACCAAGATCTATTCCAAAGCAATTTGTACCTTTGATAATATTGCACGATTTTCTAAAATTATTTTGATTCAAATATTGCATTTACTTTAAGTATTTATTTAAATGCTTGGGATTAATTATTCGTCCTAATTGTTTATATCAACCTTGTGTATTGTTATGTCATGATGTTTTGTCACTCTAGATTAGTTCATTATTTAGTTGGTATTATCATAGCACCAACGTGGGTTGGTTAGATACGATTAGTGCCTTAGCCATGCAACGAATTATCATTCATGTGAGTTGCAAATATAAATTTGACTAAGTGACTATGGAACTTTGTGTAAAAGCGTGTGTTGTGTGCTATTACTCGTTGATGGCATATGTTGCATAACCAACAGAGTGGAAAAGATTTAGGCGAGGCAAGTGGTAGAAAGCGTGTGATATGGTGGACTTAACTTTGTGCGCCATTGAACTAAGCTTTATTGTACAACCACATGCCTGGTTTGGGACGACCCTAACTTAGTAAGTTATGGAATCTCGACATTGATTACTTAGGTTGATTGGTTAGGCCGTGTGACAGGATAGAGGTGTGGACCACTCTGAAGGCCACATCGTGGGACGATTCGTTGCTTCCCTGTCCAATGGTGTGTGTCGTACCAAGTACTCTGTTTGGGTGGTATGACGGTAAGCACATCGGGAGTGTCAATGTTTGAGATGGAGTTTCAATTTTTTTTGTTAGTTAGTGCTTGCAACACTGATTATATCGTGTGGGTACAGTGTACAACCTCTGCAGAGTGTTAAACAATCTATTCGAATAGCCGCGTCCGCGGTCATGGACATGCTCGAGGATTTCACACGAGGGGTAGATTTGCATAAAAATAATTGGAAAGGGACAGCTGTGTGATTAAATTCATATGACTGGGTGAAATAACTTATTAGACTTTGTGTCCTTTGTGAAAATAATAGTTAAATTATTATTATTTATTTGTTTTGAATCACCCTTTCAATCTATTATTTGTATTTAATTGCAAATGCTGTTTTTATGCAAAAGAACCACAGAAGCCATTTCCTTTGGAAAAAGCCACCATCTATAAATTGTATTATATGGTATAACTTGCGAGTACGGTTGTATACTCATGCTTGCTACAATCATTCAACAGAAGTGGAGGAGTCATCACCCGCTTTCGAGGAGGAGTTCTACGATGGTGCTGATCGTTAGGTCTTGATCCTATTTGGTTGCCTGTGGTGAATCGATGGGTTTCCGCTGAAGTTATTTTGTTCCGCTGCTTCTTATTTAATTATTGCCAGCCCTACGAGGTTTAATAAATATAAACTCGACCATAAGGTCAAAACCACTATTTTCTATTCAAATTAATCATTTATGTTATTATTCGACTTGTGTTGATCGATATTCATCTATGTTGACACTGTGTGTACTAGCGTGATCCTAGACTAGTGCAAAATACACAAAGGGTCCAGAACTGCATTTTTGTGTCCCGACAACTCGACCGGCTCACTTGCTTAAAGGACTAATGAAAACATGTCGAACTAGCTAAAAGGACGTAAGCTAACAATGAAACTCAAACAAAAATGGATGCTGACTCTAATACAGAAATGGATGGTAACTATGATATAAATATTGAGGAGAGCCTACAAGCCGTCGCCCCACCCTACACTCTCTGAGGTTGTACAACTTTACCCACAAGAGATAATCAACTTGTACTGTCCGCTCACACACTTAGTAGATGTGCGACTAAGTGATTATCACGAGGCGTTACAATATTCTACCTAAGGTATTTATGCCCGCTAAGGTTTAGCTTCCTTTGGGTGTCAGTCCTCGGGAGCCCTCTTGCGCCAGGTGGGACTACTGTCTGACCGACACCCATACAAACAACATGGCACAAATAACGATAGGGTATCACAAATTATTAGGCCAGGTCCCGCCCACACAGGACATGTGGTAGTACGATGTGGCATAGCCCATTATAGGCATAGCAAACGAACGCTCGAAGACCGGTTCATAACTGACTTGGGCGTCTTCCGAATTAAACCCTAGGCCTTAACCCTAACCGGATTAAGCCCGTGCATAAACCTGCACACACCAATCATCCATTTCGTCCAAGTCCAAACCCATTTTTATTTTATTTTTCAAGTAAAGGCATTTTATAAACCTTCTATGGTAAAACAATACCATAGATCTAATTTAATTCAAATTTGAAAGATTTGGCTAAAAACTTCCTAAACACAAGATTTGATCTAAGCATTGACTAAACATTTAATTATTTCCAATATTATTTTATCTAATGGTGACAAGGAAGTGATAATCAATATTCAAATTGGCTATACAAAAAGAATTGGAATAACTAAGTATTTAAACAGCGGATTAAAATAACTGGATAAAAATTATGCATGCAATAGTAATTTAAAAATAAAATTAAATAGATTTAAAATAATGGGATCGATATGATCAAGGGTATAACTTGCCTTGCTTGATGAGGTGATGTTGTTTTCCTTAACTGATCACCTGGTACTGAGGTGATGTTGTTTTCCTTAACAGGTCACCTAGTACTCACAAGTACTTTCTCGAGGTAGTCAAAGTGTAGAATCACGATGATCATAGAGTCAAAATAAATCCTCTTATGTGCTCTTCAAACGGCGTCGAAATCTGACTCTCCGAAGTCGTCGAAATCTAGTCGTGAAAATAAGCGAAATTCAAATAAAATTCAAATGAACTCCAAATTAAATAATTTTGGTTTAGTTGGCTAGATCTTGAATTTATATGAATTTACAAATTTGAATGGACTCAATCGGAGTTCGGATGCAAAAGATATGGGCTTTAGAAGATTGGAATTACATGAAATGATAGAATTAGGGTTTTGAATTTTGGGAATTATTTTTGTAAAGGAAATAGGCTTTATTGCGCAACATGGCGTCGTGAGGAATTTCTTTTCTTGGCGAATTATTTTCTAAAGGAAAATAAATTCATTGGTCGACATGTGTGCCCTTTGGTCAAAGACCAAGTGCACAGGTGGTCAAACGTCCACGGTAGACTCGGTGCACGTAACAGTGCACGTGGGGAGGTATGCGTGGGCTCTATGGCACACGTGCGCCGCGTAGGCTTCCACATGGCGGACACGTGGCGGGGTGACATGGCAAGGAGGTGGATCACGGTGGCGCCGAGGTGGTGAGCCACGTTGACACGAGGCGGCGGCTCGGCGACGAGCTTGCGGCGAAGGCGACGCGAAGCGGCGGCGAGGGCATCAATAGGTAGAGGAGGCCACGGGGAACCTGATGTGTAATACCCCAGAGTAGGAATCGGGGGAAAAACTAAATAATCAAAGAAAAGGGTATTAATTATAAATTGATCCGGGAGAAGGATCCATTGGAAAATTAGTAATTTAAGTAGTCAATGAAGGGGGAAACCAGCGTTTTACCTCAACTTGGGCTTGGGCCTTGGCCCATGAGGCCTCTTGGTGGCCGGCCAAGGGGGGGAGGCGCCCCTTTTCTCCCCTAAACCCTAGCCGCCCCTCCCACTTTCCCCCCCTGGCCGCCACCCCTTTCAGCCCCTCCCTGCGCCTCCACCCCTCCCCTTCCCCTCTCCAAGCCGCCCCATCTTCCATTGGTGCTGCCCCTGCCATTGGTGCTGCCGACCAAGTGAAGGAAGGAGAGGAAGACCGCGGGACTACATCTTTTCGAGGGGGAGGAAGGGAAAGAGGGAGAGTATCTTCTTCGTAAGGGTGGTTCGTCATCTCCCTGCGATTCTTCAAGGGTAACTAAGTGTTTTCCCTACTGTTTGATGAGGGTTAGTTGCGAACTCGATTATTTGGGATGGATCGTTTTGCTGCTGTTAGAATTTCAGATCTGTCTAGATTGTTGTGTGGCCAATTTCACGATATTAGAGGCCGAATCAGAGGATACCATCTCCTAGAGTTATGTGAGGTTCGTTCTTAGCTTTCAGTGGACGTAAAGATTGCTTAATTCGGACGTACGGTTCAAAAGTTATGATAGTTTTAGTCTCTGCTGTTCAGAATCCTGACGAGAATGAACTGTCAAGTTGTCTTTTTAAAATATGTTTATGTTAATGGAAAATTCAGGGCTTTCACCCAACTAGGTTATTGTAGGCCTTGGTCTTAGCTTTCAATATTGATAAAGAACGCTAAGTTTGGTTTAGCCAATTGGAAGTTATGGCTGTTATCATGCTGCTGCCCAGTTTTGTCGGATAGTTCTGACATAAAGTTTTCATCGGTCTTTTGGAATTAGATATACACAGAATTTGGGGTTTTCACCAACTAGGTTGCTGTATAATTTTGTTACCTTTCAAACACAACTTATTTTACATTTTTACGAATTTCAGAGCAAAAGTTATGTCATTTTTACTACTGCTGTCCATTACGGCTTCCTGCTAGAATGTAGTCCAATTCGCGTAAAGTATGTAATGAAATGCTGGGGTGTTGGGGTATTGTTGCGAGTAGTGTCTTGACATCGTGGTTCTTATTGAGTAATCTAATGGTGTAGGAGGTGAGGCTCCAGGGTTAGCGGCATCGTCGTTGCCTCCTAACGCATCGCAACGCTAAAGGCAAGTACACTAACGTTTGTATGATTTGTGTATGTTGGATGCTTGATGTTTGTATTGAGTTTTCATTTGATACATGAGAAGTTCTGATGATTATGTTCCTTTCGTATGTGAAATTTATATGTTCAGAGATGATGCTAGTCATTATTCATAAGTACATTCATGCATCCATTTTCATGTTCCGTCCATGGGAGTGGAGCTCCACGGGAGTGGAGTCTAAAGTCCCATCAATTCCAGTATGGGCACGTGAGTCCCACCATTCCAATGTGGGCAGTTTTGGACACCCGTATGAAACGTTCTTCATACGGTAATTTGGATCCCCGTATTTTGTTAAATACGGGCTTAAGTGAACACCGACGGGTGTGTCACTATCTATATCTGTATAAACATGAGTGCAGTCCATTCAATTCAAAAGATCCTCTCATTCCATTCATTCATTAAGCATTCAATGCTATGTTCATATTCTTTAATATTGTCGCCTTGTTCATCTTTGCTGTAGGCTTAATTATCCATTGTACTTGCTGAGTCTCAGACTCACTCTTGTTTTGTTTGTTTATTTTAAGTGATCGTTGAGGATGACTCTTTTGGGAGGGAGTAGACACGCACTATCCACTCATCCACCATATTCCAATTTCAATAATAAGACTTGATTCTACTTTTCATTCGTTTAGTGATGAACTGTAATAAATGAAGTTAAATGTGGTTGATGACTTCCTCTAGGTTATGGATGGTTATTTCTACCTGTGAAACTTGGTCATCTCTTTTGATATACTTATATGTTAAGACATTGTTAACATTCTCTCGTATTGTGGTTGTATGTTAGATTCTTTAGGTAACATTTTGGCTTTCGAATAACCAGGGTGTTACATGATTGGCGGTGGCGAGCGGGCAAGGATGGCGTGGCGAAGAGTTAGCGGCGGTGAAGTTCGGGCTCATGGCGCGTGAGTTCGCGGCCTTGGGCTCGTGTGAGTGTGAGCACCGGTGTCAGAACCCGGGATTAATATCCCAGATCCTCTGTGCATTTCTGAACTAGTCCCATGATCAATCGCTAGTTCACACAATAAACAAATATGGTAACAAATTCATATCACAACTTTATTAATAATCAATAGAGTTTATTACAAAAGAGGCTTCTGACCAACAATAAAGAACACAACGGAAGACGAAGAAGAAGTAGTAGAGTCCGACAATGCGCCACGGCAATCGGTAGGGTAGCGGCCTAGTCGTCGAGATCCACATCGGTAGCGAAGTCCTTCTCCTCTGAAATTTTGTTTGCATAAAGCAAGCATGAGCACAACTTCCGTGCTCGCAAGTTACACCCGTCAAGTAACAGAATGACATGCATATATAGATGTAACAAGGATGACTTATGGGTTGATTTGCATAAAACAGCATTTTCTTTAAATACTTGTACTAAGTTCTAAAGCAGTTATTTTATAACTACAAATCATTTTGTAAATTCTCAGATTTATAGTGAGATAACATTCACTCATGAATGGTGAATGATACCCTCCTATCGCATGGCTTCCTGCCCAAATCCCATTTGGATAAACCAGTTTGAAGAAGTCTTTTTCAAACAAAACCAAAGTCTAACTCTGAGCAATTCTGCTAGCATGTCCATGACCGTGGACACGGCTATTCGAATAGTTTTACACTCTGCAGAGGTTGTACAGCTTTACCCACAAGACACGACTTCTCTAGTTTATTCGGTATCCGTCGATACCACCGTTCACTACCTTAGGTAAGCAGTCTAGAGCATGTGTCAAGGCCTTTACAATGCGTCATTCCACCGTAGTTACCCCTCGCTAAGGTTTCGCCACCCCCTTTGGAATAAAGACCTCCGGGTTCGGGCCCCCTCTTGCGCTAGGTGGGACTAACATAAGTCGTAGCATGACTACCCAATGCATATGTAGGGAACAACCCCGGTGGAACATTGCAGATTAATTAGCCAGGTCCTACTCCCCATACTGAGGACATGTGGTGGTACGGTATGGCTTAGCATCATACACTCAAAGACCGGTCCTAAACTGACTTGGGCAACTTTCCAACAAAACCCAAGGGCCTCAACCATACCCGATTGAGCCCGTGCATGAACAAACATCCATTATGCCCAAGTCCAAACCCATTTTCGTTTTATTTTTCAGGTAAAGGTATTTTATAAATATTTTATGGTAAAATAATACCATAGATCCAATTGAATTCAAATTTGAAATATTTGGCTAAAAACTTCCCAAATACAAGATTTGATCTAGGCATTGGCTAGGTATTTAATTATTTTCAATATTATTTTATCTAATGGTGACAAGGAAATTATAATCAATATTCAAATTGGCTATACACAAGGAATTGGAATAACTAAGTATTTAAAACAGGGGATTAAAATAACTTGATAAAAATTATGCATGCAATAGTAATTTTAAAAATAGAATTAAATAAATTTAAAATAATGGGATCGATATGATCAAGGGTATAACTTGCCTTGCTTGATTACTCGTTGCTCTCAAACGATGTCGAAATCCGGTCGTCTGAAGTCGTCGAAATCTATACGCGTAAACGATCCGAATTCAAATAACATTCAAATAAAATCCAAATAAAATCTAAAAAATTACAAAATAAATACTGGACAGAAGGTATCAACTTTATATGAATATAGGAATTTTAATCGACGGAACCGGAGGTCGTATGAGGGAGAACGAAATTCCGAAAGGTTGAAAATCACATGAAATGATAGAATTCCGAAAATACTATTTACTAAAAGTTGTATTTTGGATTGACTGGGAACAAAGAAAGAGTTTTATGGACATGGTGAGGAAGTACGTCGTAGAACATGTCGAGGCGAACCCAACGCCGCAGATGGTTCGGCCGGGAGACATCGGATGGGGGCGGAACGCGACGGAAACGACCTTCGGGTTGACATCGCCGTTCCGGGCAAACGGAGAGGAGTTAACGGGTGAGGTTTGTGGCGATTTGAAGAGAGAACCGCTGGGAACGCAACGCTCACCTTGGTTGGGGTGGAACGCGCAAGGTTGGCCGGTGGCGAGGAGAAAAGCGGTGACGCGGTTAATGAACTAAATAATTAACAGAAAATAAATAAAATCTAAAAATTACAAAATAAATACTGTAAATAGTAGATGAATTTAGATGAATTTAGGAAGAATAATCAACGGGTTTGAAGTTTGCATGTGAGAGAACGAATTTATGGAAGAATAAACATGTGTATGTACAAAGTGCAAAGCATATTATCTAGTCATCCACTGTTCATGTCATCTTCAAGCTACGAACAGAGAGCAAGAAAGAAAGGAAAAATGGCAGTGCCGGCCAAAGGAAGGGAAAGGGTGATCGGCGAATGGCATAAATGGATTGCTCACCTTGTGATGAGGCCGTAGGAGGTGACGGTACGACGAACGGTAACCGGTGGCGACGGCGGCGAGCGCACGGTCTCACGGTGGCGGCGATGCTCCGGCGACGAGAGGGTGAGCACGGCGTAGAACGTCGCGAGGCGAAGCCAGGGGTGTGGTCGATGGTGGCAGGTCTCCACTGTAGGCGACGCAAATGGCCGATGAACGGCGTTCGGCTGGCGACGGAAAATCTTCGATTGCGTCGTGGAGGAAGGAAGGGAGGAGCTAAGATTTTCGGGGATGGATGAGGGAGAGGAGAGGCACATGATGCTCTCTTATATAGGGGTGGAGGTGGACCGTGGAGGGAGATCAATGTGCGTGTGTCACGGCCGGACATGGCGCGATTAGCGGGATTGGTGAGATTAAGAAAAGGATTAATAGCCTAAAATGGGGGAGGTGATGACTGGGGAATTGAATGTCATAAATCTCGTGAAGAAATAGGGAGGAAATCTTGCGTTTTTGAAAGCTCTTGTTGCCTCTAATGGCGTCGGTGCCATTCTGGACAAAAGCAACTAACAAGAAATCGTTTAAGGCTGGAGAAGAAAGGGAAGAAAACGAAGGAATAAAGGAAAGAAAGAGGGACATGGAATCAATTAAATCAAGAAAGGATGGTTGGCAGTGTATGTATGCAAGACTGCCCACGTTAAGTGGGAGTAGAATTTGGATGGGTGACCATACGGGAAATGAACTATATTTTAAAAATTATTTTTATTATTTTAATTTTGAAATTAATAGGACAGCCCGAACAGCCACAAATCACTGTTTGAACAATTTCTGATTTTCGAATTTTAAATAAATCAATAAATCAAATAGATTTTTAGAAAATAATAAATAGAGTCCAAAAATTCTAGAAAAATTCACAAAAATACCTTGAATTATTTTGAACTTAATAAAAATAATTCCAACTTAAAGTTGGCCTTTATTTTTGAATAGTAATTATTTTTATTTTAAAATAAATAGTAAAAAGCTTTTAAAATTCCAAAAAATTCCATAAATTACTTAAAATTTATTTTTCACTTTAAATCCAATAAAAACTCATACAACTAAATAAATTTTATTTTTGACTTTTTAAATCCAGAAATTTCAAGAAAATCAAGAACACACTATTGAAACTCAGAAAATCCAATAAAAGAATAACTTTATTAATTTTTATTTTGGTAACAGCACTTTGGGATGTTACAACCGGGTGGGCAAGGACGCGGCGATGCTGAATCCGGGGTCGTTGTAGCCGATGAGCCTTTGCCGGCGCCGGGATCGAAGAAAATTCGTGCCTCAGTTGCGCGAGGGAAAACTCGAATTCCGGTCGCTTGGGAGGGGGAGGGGATGGAGGACTTGGGGGCTTGGGATGAGATGGAGGAGGCGGCCCTGGTGCTGTCCTTATAGGGGCCGGGGATGGGGCGGGGCGGCTTGTGGCACATGAAGCTCCACGCGGTGTCTTCGGCGGACATCAAGAAATTAGAGCGAGAAAGGAAAGGGGAGAGGCGGGATCGGACGCGGTTTTCAATCCCGATTCGATTGCGCGTGAAATCGCGGTGATTCCGGGTGATTTGCGCTGGATTTGGAAGCTCCCAAAGGCGTATCCATGGCGGCGGCGCTGTCTGTGAAGGAGAAGAAAGAACGGGGAAGAAGGTGCTGGGCCCACGCGTAAGAGAGGGGAGGGAGGTTGCCCGGTGGGACCAGGGCAAGTAGAGAGAGAGAGAGGGAAAAGCGAACGGGCTGAGGTGGGCCGCCAAAACGGCAAACAGGGATGGGCTGGGATTCGGCCCATTAGGCCTTTCAGATTTTTAAACGATTTTCTGATTTAAATAATTCCATTAATTCAAAAAGGTTTTATAAAATAGCAAATTAAATCCAAAAATTATGAGAAAATTCGCAGAAATTCTCTTATTTATTTTGGACTTAATAGAATTAATTCCAACTTAAAATTGGCTATAGTTTTTCACATAATTTTATTTTGTCTTTAAAATATTTAGGAAAAAGCTTTTAAAATTTCAGAAAATTCAGAAATTAATTAAATTTTATTTTCCAAAATCAATCCAATAAACTTCAAAAACTTTAATAAATTTTATTTTTTTACTTTTAAAACTTCAAAAAAAGCAATGAAACTCTTTCAAAACTGAGAAAATCCAATAAAATAATAAATTTATTTATTTTTATTTTGGTAACAGCACTTTGGGATGTTACAATTACGGCGGCGCTTGGGCTCTAGAGCTTCAGGGCCTTGAGGGGTTTTGGTGCGAGTGGCGCTGCGATCCTAGGGGTCTTATTTGTAGGGTCCGGGGAGGGCTAAGGCGGCGTAATGGCGGCAGAGCCCTAAACGAGTCCGAGATGAACTCGAGCAAATCTCAGGATATAAACAGAATCGGGATAAGATTTTGATCCGGAAAGATGCAGGGAGATAGAGATATGATTTTGACACGGTTTAGTTGGAAAACCCCCGTTGTCGGATTGAGCTTCAAGCTCCAACCATGGCGGATGCTGGTGTGGCTCCGCGAGAACGAGGGAAACTCAGAGATAAAGAAGGTGCGGGGCCCACTGCCGAACGAACAGCGTGCACGCACGGGTGAGTTCGCTCTCCCACCTGATCTAACCGTCTAGCTCAATCGGACGATCCAAAACAACAGAGACGTTCGAATTGAATGAACAACTCAACCACTTCTAACCGTCCAAGCACCGTCGGATGGTCTTGACCACTGGTGATGTTCGGACCTCCGAACGTCCAATCAGCATTGGACCGTTCAAAAGCAATCCAACGGCCGGGGCGAAAGGCACGAGCGCACGATCGGGTTTATGAAATGGGTGAGATGAGCGTGCGTTTGGGCGCCGTGTGCCACGCACCAAAAAAGAAGATTGGGTCGAAGGAATTTGGCCCGAATCGATTTTTGAGATTTTAAATAGGTTTTCTATTTTATAAAATAACAGAAAATCCAAAGGGCAATTAGAAATTAGCAAATGAACTCAGAAAAATTCTAGAAAAATCTAGAAAATATATCTAAGAATATAGAATCCAAATAAAATAGTTTTGACAATAGTTCATGTTGGAGTTATTCAAATTAAATGATTTTGATGCTAAAAGTCCAAGTTAAGCTTTTGAATTAAATTCAAATAAAAACCAAATGGTGAATTTTCTCCTTACTAACTATTCAAAAGATTTTGCAAGCTCAGAAAATTGGGATGTTACAATGATCTTCGAATCAACCTCGGTACGAAGCTTACCCATATCAACCTCTTTTTCTGAAAAAAGAAAAGAAGTCGGAGAAGGAAAAGAAAGTTGTCGAAATGAACAATCTTGAGTGAAATACTTACTGTTTATTTCATTCTACAGCTCGCAAGCTGCTGAATTTGCCTCCTGATGGTTCTTCAGTATGTCTTCTTTTTCATCCTTTAGCCTTTGCGCCTCGATTTTACATAGTCGAGTATATCGGCCAAGGTTCTTTCATCACTTTTAAACCTACAAAGGTTAAAGTAGACATGAGTACTGAATGAGTTATCGAAACAAAAAAGACTACTCGTAACAATGACTTACCATCTGACTACTTGTTCACATAGTTAGCCTTCTGCTTTCTCAGCAACACCAGTTGCATGTGGTATTCACCAACAGTAGCAACTTGTTCGAGAGCTCTCTGAATAAAGAAATACATAGTGAGAAAAAAAGAAAAAACACAAATATATAAATATTTGGTACCGAGTACTTACATTGATGGTTGATCGAGCAAAATGGGCATACACTGTCTTAGAATCCTCCAGTTTATGTAACCCGTCGACTTTGTCCCACCATATTATTTGAATACGCTCATCGTCAAAGATATGTCCCTTTTGAAATATCCTTAGGGTGTGGCAGTCGGTCACGAGACCATGAAGAGGACTCGACAATCGATGGTCCAAAGAAATCGGGGAAGAGGTCGAAAGAGCCGTCTACATCTTCTTCTTCGTTATTGATAGAAGACACGACTCCACCTTGAGGACCCGAAGGAACATCCTCCACAACCTCCTTCTCGGCATGACGGTCGGAGCTCCCTACTCTTGATTGACCGATTACTCCTGGTGATTGTAGGACCACGTCTCTTGTCTGATTATTGAGATTCTCAACAATCGACTCGATCGCCAGAGCGTCTTGGTCTTCCGCCGTCTTCGCCTCCTCCTCTATGACCACCTCAGTGGTCGTGGTTGGTTCGGCGACAGTGGCCTCCTCCTCTACGATCACCTCAGTGGTCGTGGTTGGCTTAGCAGCAATAACCTCCTCCATCATCACATCAGGGATAATGGTCGAATCTTCGACCACCTATGCTACTGTCTCTACAACCGTAGGAGAAACCAATACTCTCATGGCTGTAGACAAAACAACGGTGGGACTCTCAACAGAAGCATCATCAGGGGCTAGAGAAGCAGGACTAAAACAATGAAAAAAGGGGAAGAAATGTCAAATTGCGGAATTAAAAGGTAAATATAATTTCTAAACTTTAATTTTACATACATTAGCTTCCTGGATATGATCTTGAATCCAGAAGAAACCTTCCCCAAGGAAGACTTCTTTTTCTTCTTCTCCTCTTCGTCTGCCCCAATTTTTGTGACACCTTCTGCCTTTGGAAGGCTTGGCTTCCAGTGTCACGAGCTTGAGAGGCCGGGACTTCTTCGACCATGTCTGGTCGAATTTCCTAAGGAAGAGTTGGGACCTCTATGACCACGTTTGGTCGTAGATCTTGAACGAGAGCCAGAGCTCCTTGAGCTACCTACTCCTCTTGATGGTCAGAACCAACTTCGACCACCTGAGGGACAGTGCTCGCCTCGACCACAGGCTCTGCTGTTGCAGAGGTAGCCTTCACAAAAGACATAAAATTTTAACAGTATTCCTTTTCTATTTGCTTAACAAAGCCATGAGAAGTAGAAACAAAAAATGTTTTCGCAGCAACGCCGGGTATCCATCCACTCCCTCAGCTTGAGTTTCCCGGACAAGGTACTGAGGGTTCATCTAAAGGCAAGAAGGCAAGGTAAGTTAGTTTCATAAACCAAAACAGGATCAGGAGAGAAGAGATACTAAGATGGATAAAGAATAAAAGATATTCTTAACTTAAACTTTCTGAAAATACTTTGATAATTTTGCAAAATAATTTGACCAAGGAACTTACTAACTTAACGCCAGTGCTACCTCTAACCTACAGTCAATATGGCTCTGATACCAACGCTGTGGGGACCCCGGTAATTATCTCTATAAGACCGAGATTAGACAAGGTCTTAGGGACATAATCACGGGTCTCCGGTAAATGAATTCCAATTAAACTCTATCCAAGTGAGAGGCTTAGCCGAATACTAGAGCCTCAACGATCATGCGCGCTGCTCCTTTGCGAGCGCTACATGATTGTCGATTCTCTTTCGATTCGAAGCACTACACTTAGTGAGTTAAATGGGAATTCATCAACAACGAGTATGACTTATATTGGCTCCCAAGATCAATGACCAATATATTCATACTCTCATCCAACGTTGATTACATCCATACAACGCATACAACGCATACAACAAGAGATTAAAAGACATACTGCATAATAGTCAAAGTCTACAGCTTATTACATACGGCCGACCGGCCAAATTCAAAGTAAAGTATCAAGTAGCAGCGGAAGCAAATAAATAAAGCAAAAGACCAGTAGTGGTATGCCCATCACCCATCGGCAACCGACTGGGAGTTAAATGATAGCACACTACTCGTTAGTGTCACCCAAGTCAACACTAACAAGATCGTCAGACTCATAATCTTCCTCACCTGAAAAGGCCAGCAAACATCTGGCTGAGTACAAGTGTACTCGCAAGTCTTACACAAATAAAAATAGTTATGCATAAGGGTCATTCAAAGGATGGCTCATATTGGTTTAGTTTTGCGAAAGAGTCGCAACAATTAACATCCTACACATACTAGTTTTCATGTGCCCATTTTAAAATCAGATTTGAAGTAGAAGTAAAGCATGTAGTAAAGCATTTCAGTAATAAACAATTGAATCATACAAAGACCAAAGTGGCAGCCCACTTTGATGTACTAAACACATGAACATCCCGTTCATGACGAATACCAAGTTCAACCACAATTTTAATTAAAAGTCTAACAATAGTAACTCCCAAACTCAAGCGGTTGTCCATAACCGTGGACACGGCTATTCGAATAGATTGATACCTGCGCAGGTGTACTACTTTACCCACACGACTTGATTAGCCCGTAAGCCTCCGAGGCCTCGGAATAGCATACTTCCTATGGTATGCGGTGGGTAAATCAAGATCTGATCATTTTCAGAAGAAAGCCCTATTGAGCTAAGTCCTGTAACACCCGGGTTCGTCATGAGCACGGAATGCTACTAAACAACTCTAATAACTCTAAAGAAGACAATTCTAATAAAAATTTAGTGAGAACCTCCTTGTAAAGTTAATTACATGAAGGTTCCAACACACAGAATAATCAAATATTAATTAAACTTCCATTCCAAATCATCAAAGAATAATCGAAACATGCTAAGAAACCATCATAACTAGAGAGGTATAACATTCCACTACTCCTCATTATTACATTTAATCCATAGCATAAGACAGATCATATTATTCAAAGATCAATAACTCTCTGAAGATCAATCATCCTTATTTAGTTCATGTGGTATGTGTGTGACTAGCGACCTAATTTCCCCATGCATGTCATTCTTGTCTCGGTACCTAAACAACAATAAAAGCAAGAGTGAGTCCATAGACTCAGCAAGTACATTAAGAAACCATGGCAATAACACACATATAAAGGAAATTAACATTAAAACATCTCATATGCAAATGCAATGCTCAAGGACTTTTATCTTTAACTTTCGTGTACATTACACTGTAATGCAGTAGTCGACTACGCCGCATACCCATGCTGTCTTGGCGCGCACGCACAGGACCAATTGCCGTTACTCCGCAAGTAACGGGACCTCAAGCCCACACTCCACGAGTGAGGATCTCGGGCCCGTCACATTCATGACGGGATCTCCAAGGAAACATACTTGGGCACCATGTGACCAAGCCTCAACATGATATCTTTATGCAAATGCTTATCATGTAATCATCATCAAATTACCAAAATTCAACATCACTTAATCATAGTAAAGCATGAGCATCATTTGAACAATAACCATACTTAAGCATTCATTAAGTATACCATCTTGCAATGCATCCATACAGACAATTAACACACAATTTAGACAATCATTCAAAACAACAATGCACTTGCCTCAACCGTGCGAAGGTGGATGTCGGGAATGAGTACTGCTCCCGGAGCCAAACCCACACCTGGACAACAATTGAGACAGGCTAAGGCTACCATAAGGGCCTAATAACGAAATCATAAACACAACATGAGTACATGGTCCACTAAACGCAACCCCCAACGTTAAAGCTAGCTGTCAGATTTCCTTTCCAGAGAACAGCCCCCTTCGAAAAATCATAACTAAATGTACAGAAATCCAAATGGAGTGATCTTGGACATTCTGAAAAGGTTATTGAATTCCCCTTCTAAACCTAGTTGGTGAGGTTCTCTGATTCGGCCATTTCCTAGTCCTACCAATCTAAACAACAGAGTATCAATTTTCACGTCGGGTCTCTGGACATCAACATTGAAACTATCATAACTTTCTCTACGTTCGTCCGAATTTCATGATCTTTAGTTTTCCTGAAAGCTAGAAGGATTATCTACAACTTTCGTTATACTGGGGTTCTCAGATTTCCACTTTAACCATCACTTTTAATTGGTTTTCTACAATCTGCCTAAATACTGACAGAGCAGTGGAACAGCAGACTTAGAAAAATCATAACTCTCTAACCGTTAATCGGATTTGAGTGAACTTGGCGGCCACTGAAAGCTAAGACAATAACCTACAACTCTCTAGGAGACCAAAACTCCAGATTCAACCTCTAACCACACGAAATTTACCCCGCAAGCCACTGGACGAAAATTGCATTACAGCAGGCCGACTACCACCTAAACAAAGACTAACCAAAATCTCTCCCAAGACTAATTATCCTTCAAGAACAGCGTGTTACCCTTGACGACGCTGCCGGCGAACCCGGATGGCGATCCTTCCTCTTCCTCTTCTCCCTTCTCTTCTCCCTCCTTTCTTCCCTCCTTTCTTCCTCTATGGCCGGTGCAAGGAGGGCTTCTTCTCCTCAAGGCCGGCAAGAATGGAGGGAGGTTGGGGCGCAAGGGGGAGGAACCAGGAGGTGGTGCGCAAGGGAGGTGGTGCGCAAGGGAAGGAGAGGAGATGGGGCGCGCCAAAGGGAGTGGGGGCTCGGCTAGGGTTTGGGGGAAAGTGGTGCCTTCCCCTTGGCCGGCCACCTAAGGCCGATGGGCGGAGCCCAAGCCAGTTGGCGAAAAAACGTGCTTTCACCCCTGCTAGTTGCGAAAATCAACTCTTTCCTTTTGATCCTTTTACTAATACTGAGAAGTCCCTCCCGAAACTCTTTCTCGAACCTCTCGAGCTTTTGGGACATTACATTCTACCCCCCTTACACAGAATTCGTCCTCGAATTCTAACCCAGCCACGCCAAGGGACGGATACGAAAAAGACTTAAAGCACAACACGCTTTGTAGAGAATAATTCGGATATTGCTCGCGCATGCTGCCTCCAACTCCAGTGGCTTCTTTCTGATGCTGCGACCAAAGAACTTTAACATACTTGACGTTTTGTTTCTCAAAACCTTCTCTGATTTCTCCAAGATCCGCACTGGCTTTGACTCAAAGGTCAAATCTTGCTCTATGTGTAGAGGCTCTAGCGGTACATGATGCTCCGGATCTCGCAAATACTTCCTCAGCATGGATACATGAAAAACATTGTGAACTCCACGCATAGACTCTGGCAGGTCTAAACGATAAGCCAACTTCCCGATTCGAGCCAAGATCGTGAATGGTCCTATGTACCTTGGGCTAAGTTTCCCTCTCGTACCGAACCTCACCACACCTTTAGTGGGGGACACTTTCAAGAGCACCTGATCCCCCACTTCAAATTCCAAGTCTCTTCTTCTCACGTCTGCATAACTTTTCATGCGCTCACGAAGTACATTAATAGGTTCTGTCTCACCAGAGCCACTCGCTCTACAGTCTTTTGTACCCAATCCGGACCCAAAACTGCCTTCTCACCCACGGCTTCCCAGCAAAGTGGGGACTGCACTACGCCCATACAAAACCTCGAGCGGAGCGGCTTTTATGCTTGAATGATAGCTGTTGTTATAAGCAAATTCGCTAAGGGCAATTGATCCTCCCAGCTACCCTTCCAAGACAAAACACAAGTCCGCAACATGTCCTCCGAGTGCGGATAGTGCGTTAAATCGCCTGCATCTGTCGTGGATGGAATCTTGTACTCAGACGGATTTGTGTGCCCAAGGCACTCTGTAAACTTTCCCAAAACTTGGAGACAAACTTGGCATCTCTGCGGAAATGATGGTCTTTGGCACCCCATGTAATCTCACAATCTCCGCACATAGATGGGAGCTAAATCACTTCTTTGAGTTAGTAGAGCGAATTGGTATAAAGTGTGCGATTCTCGAGACGATCCACTATCACCCACTGCGCATCCTTACCCTTGGTGACCGGGTAATGCAACTACAAAATCCATAGAAATATCGTCCCACGGCCATTGCGGAATCTCTAAAGGTTGCAACAACCTGCGGGGCGTTTATGTTCGCCTTCACTGTTGACAAACACCACATGAGGCCACATAATTAGCTATGTCCACCTTCATCCTTTTCCACGAAGTGCGCTTAGATCACGATACATCTTCGTTTCACCGGATGAGCGATTATGCGAGTGCGATGTGCCTCTTTCGAATGTCATCCTTGACCTTCGCTTTACGTAATGCAAAAGCGGCCTTAAACCGCAACGCACCACACCCATCAAACTGAAATCTCCGTCCTTGCCCAAATCCAACCGCTTTCAACCCTTTGCAATAATTGATCTTCTGTTGTGCCTCGCACCCGCTCGGAATGGCCGACTCCAAGATCGTAGTGTTTCAACACGTGCGATCCCGCATAGCAAAATGATATACCCATACGGTCAAAGTCAGCAATGAGATAATCCAATGTAGCGGCGTTGCCTTGCGACTAAGAGCATCGACCACCACATTTGCCTTTCGGGATGGTATTGAATAGATAGATCATAATCCTTAATTAGCTCCACCACTGTGCGCCTTAAATTCAGATCTTTACGGTGAAAATATACTTAAGACTCTTGTGATGTAAAAACATCACAACCCTCACCATACTGAGATAATGCCTCCAAAGTTTGGGGCAAACACTACAAGCGCCAACTCTAAATCATGAGTTGGGTAATTGCATTCATGCTTCTTGGTGCCTTGGCGCATAAGCTATCACCTTCCCTTCCTGCATAAGGACACAACCCAACCCAATCCGAGACGCATCAGAGTACACTGTAAATCGCTTCCCAGGCTCGGGAAGTGTAAGGATAGGGGCGGTCACCAGCTTTTCCTTAAGGGTTTGGAAACTATGCTCACAGTCATCATCCCACCTGAACTTCACATCATACGTGTGAGTGCGGATAAGGGTTTAGCAATAATGGAGAAATCGCACAAAACGCCGATAGTATCCCGCCATGCAGAAAGCTTCTCACTTCTTTGACGTTGGTTGGCGTCTTCCATTCTACCACTGTAGAAATCTTACTTGGGTCAACTGTGATTCCCTTATCATTGATGACATGCCCCAGAAATCCCACTTCAGACATCCAAAACTCGCACTTTTTCGGTTTGGCATAAAATTTATGCTCCCTTAGTGTTTCCAACACAAGCCTCAGTGTCGCTCATGTTCACTTAGTCTTTGAATATATCAAGATATCATCTATAAAGACTACCACAAAATCATCCGGTATTCATGCAACATCCTGTTCATAGTCTCCATGAAAGCGGCGAGGGCGTTCGTTAGTCCAAAAGACATAACTTTAAATTCAAAATGCCCATACCTTGTAGAGAATGCCGTCTTCTCAATATCCTCCTTTGGACAGGATTTGATTATAACTCTGATTGAAGGTCAATCTTTGAGAATACCTTGGCCCTCTCAACCGATCAAATAGATCTTCTATACGAGGCGAGAGGATACTTATTCTTGATGGTTAAGCGGTTAAGAGCACGATAATCAATACACATGCGCCAACTACCATCTTTCTTCTTGGTAAATAGAACAGGGCTCCCATGGAGACACACTGGGACGAATGAGATCCTTTGCTTTTAAATCATCCAATCGCTTCTTTAGTTCCTCACGAGCGGACGGGCCAACCAGTAGGGGTCATAGAGGCAGTCGGGCGCACAGTACCAAATCAATTCGAACTCTACGGGACGAGGTGGGGCATCACTGGTAGTTCTCACTGGAAAAACATCCAGAACTCCCGAACGACCAAAATTTCTTCTGCTGCACTCTGAGATGAACTCGGCTTCTCCACTAGAGACAAAAGAAACCCATTCTTCGCTGCACGCCACCGGAAAAAGACTAGCCATCACAAAAGTGAGTGAGATGGAGCGCTACATTGGAATACTATCTCCCGCCTGCACAGAGCTTGCGTGGTTATTGTCTTCAAAAGCAGGAAATGACAAAGACGGTAATTATGCAACCAGTCCATCCCCAAGATGACATCAAATGGCTCCATCCTCATAACCATCAGATTAGCAATGAACTCTTCTCCATCTAACGAAATCACACAACCGGGACAAATCAGAGCTAGAGAGAATTCCCCGGGAGAATTAACTAGAGGCGATCGAGCTATTGGTGCAGACTCAAACTCGCCTTACTAACAAAATCTAGTGATACAAAAGAAAAGGTAGCCCCGAATCAAAGCAGAACAAGTGCCTCTCTGAATCCACCAAGAGCGTACTGTCACCACATCGGGACGACTCACCGACTCTGCCGTCGGCATAGCGTGAGAGGCTAGCTGCTGGGCGGTAGGGGCTCCAACACCCTGGTACGGTGGTGCGGGAACTGCTGGAGGTGCTGAAGGTGCTACTACTGGAAATGGAGCCACAGGAGGGGGCGGCCAAAAATACCCTAGCGGTGGAGCTCCTCCGGAGCGAGGAAGTAAGGCCGGCGGTGCCCAAGTTGGAGTAGGAGTAGCCGCTAACATCCGAACCGACCCTCGAGAAGAAGGCTGCTGGCGCCGCACCGACATCGCACAGTTCCCACTTGATGATACTGGCGGGATTCCGCCGACAAACCAATGCCTTATGGCCCTCCTGACCACAATGGCGACAAGACCCGAACCAGCTGCACTCCGAAGCTCTATGCTCACTGCCGCACTTGAAGCACTTCATGCCTTGCCCTGGGACCGGACGTAACCTAGGTGCAGCTGCAGACGCTCGAGAAGTGGAAGAAGACTGTGCCCCTGTGAACTTGGTCTTGAATGACTTCTGCGGACCTTTGAACCTCTTGGAAGTAGGCCTCTGGAAGGTCCCACCCCCACTGCCAAAACCCCTCTTCTGGCTGCCACCTGCTCCCTCAGATACCACAGCGCCTTCTCCTCCTGGCAACTCCTCACCAAGCTGCATCTCCAGTTCCATGCCCCTGGCTTGTTCGACCAGGGAGCTGAAATCCCGCAACTCCAATGCTCCCAATACCTGCCGGAACTCTTGCCTGAGCCCCCGGCGAAACCTCTTGGCTTTTTCCTCATCATTTGTGGCCACAGCGGGAACAAAACGAACCAGGTTGTTAAAACCTGCTTCGTACTCTGTCACTGTCATCTTCCCCTGCTTGAAGTTCTGCAAGGAGACTTCCATTCGCTCCACATATGAAGCTGGATAAAACCTCTTCCTGAAGTGCTCAACAAAATACTCCCTGTGGCGGTCCATGAGCTCTTGTCCGGCCATCGAACTCCTTCCCACGGATATCCGCCCCTTCAATTGGAAGGCCACGAACTGAGCCCTCATTTCAGATGTCATCCCCAGAGCTCCGAAGTGCCTCTCCATGTGTCGCAGCCAATTAGCTGCGTCGACAGGCGTGCCTGACCCGTCGAAGGTGTCCAGCCTCAAAGCGTTCCATTGATGTAATCCCATGGCATACGCGCGGTGCCGCTGCGGGGCCACCACGGAGCGACAACAGCGCGGTGGCGGGCTGGTTCTCTGCATGCTGAAGCAACCTCTTCCTCGACTCGCAGGCTAGCTTCTCCCACTACGGAATTCCGAACCTCTGGCGGGGGCGATGCCTGGCCTCGCCCGGCTCCCTGCCGGCCTCGACCACGACCTCGGCCTCCACCCCTTGCCATATCTAATCATCACAGCAAAACAATCAAACAATAAGCAATTTCATCATCTAGGACCACAAGAGAAATCAAAAATCTCAAAAACAGCATAATGCAATGCATTAACCCATTCCCACCTCATGTGCATAGTGTGTCAAATTTAACCTTTCATATTCCACGGACCTCTGACCGCTCTCGATACCAAGCTGTAACACCTGGGTTCGTCATGAGCACGGAATGCTACTAAACAACTCTAATAACTCTAAAGAAGACAATTCTAATAAAAATTTGTCAGAACCTCCCTTGTAAAGTTAATTACATGAAGGTTCCAACACACGAATAATCAAATATTAATTAAACTTCCATTCCAAATCATCAAAGAATAATCGAAACATGCTAAGAAACCATCATAACTAGAGAGGTATAACATTCCACTACTCCTCATTATTACATTTAATCCATAGCATAAGACGGATCATATTATTCAAAGATCAATAACTCTCTGAAGATCAATCATCCTTATTTAGTTCATGTGGTATGTGTGTGACTAGCGACCTAATTTCCCCATGCATGTCATTCTTGTCTGGGTACCTAAACAACAATAAAGCAAGAGTGAGTCCATAGACTCAGCAAGTACATTAAGAAACCATGGCAATAACACACATATAAAGGGAAATTAACATTAAAAACATCTCATATGCAAATGCAATGCTCAAGGACTTTTATCTTTAACTTTCGTGTACATTACACATGTGCAGTATCGACTACCGCCGCATACCCATGCTGTCTGGCGCGCACGCACGAGGACCAATTGCCCGTTACTCCGCAAGTAACGGGGACCTCAAGCCCACACTCCACGAGTGAGGGGATCTCGGGCCCGTCACATTCATGACGGGGATCTCCAAAGGAAACATACTTGGGCACCATGTGACCAAGCCTCAACATGATATCTTTATGCAAATGCTTATCATGTAATCATCATCAAATTACCAAAATTCAACATCACTTAATCATAGTAAAGCATGAGCATCATTTGAACAATAACCATACTTAAGCATTCATTAAGTATACCATCTTGCAATGCATCCATACAGACAATTAACACACAATTTAGACAATCATTCAAAACAACAATGCACTTGCCTCAACCGTGCGAAGGTGGATGTCGGGAATGAGGTACTGCTCCGGAGCCAAACCCACACCTGGACAACAATTGAGACAGGCTAAGGCTACCATAAGGGCCTAATAACGAAATCATAAACACAACATGAGTACATGGTCCACTAAACGCAACCCCAACGTTAAAGCTAGCTGTCAGATTTCCTTTCCAGAGAACAGCCCTTCGAAAAATCATAACTAAATGTACAGAAATCCAAATGGAGTGATCTTGGACATTCTGAAAAGGTTATTGAATTCCCTTCTAAACCTAGTTGGTGAGGTTCTCTGATTCGGCCATTTCCTAGTCCTACCAATCTAAACAACAGAGTATCAATTTTCACGTCGGGTCTCTGGACAGCAACATTGAAACTATCATAACTTTCTCTACGTTCGTCCGAATTTCATGATCTTTAGTTTTCCTGAAAGCTAGAAGGATTATCTACAACTTTCGTTATACTGGGGTTCTCAGATTTCCACTTTAACCATCACTTTTAATTGGTTTTCTACAATCTGCCTAAATACTGACAGAGCAGTGGAACAGCAGACTTAGAAAAATCATAACTCTCTAACCGTTAATCGGATTTGAGTGAACTTGGCGGCCACTGAAAGCTAAGACAATAACCTACAACTCTCTAGGAGACCAAAACTCCAGATTCAACCTCTAACCACACGAAATTTACCCGCAAGCCACTGGACGAAAATTGCATTACAGCAGGCCGACTACCACCTAAACAAAGACTAACCAAAATCTCTCCCAAGACTAATTATCCTTCAAGAACAGCGTGTTACCCTTGACGACGCTGCCGGCGAACCCGGATGGCGATCCTTCCTCTTCCTCTTCTCCCTTCTCTTCTCCCTCCTTTCTTCCCTCCTTTCTTCCTCTATGGCCGGTGCAGGAGGGCTTCTTCTCCTCAAGGCCGGCAGCAATGGAGGGAGGTTGGGGCGCAAGGGGGAGGAACCAGGAGGTGGTGCGCAAAGGAGGTGGTGCGCAAGGGGAAGGAGAGGAGATGGGGCGGCCAAAGGGGAGTGGGGGCTCGGCTAGGGTTTGGGGGAAAGTGGTGCCTTCCCCTTGGCCGGCCACCTAAGGCTGATGGGCGGAGCCCAAGCCTGTGTTGGCGAAAAACGTGCTTTCACCCCGCTAGTTGCGAAAATCAACTCTTTCCTTTTGATCCTTTTACTAATACTGAGAAGTCCCTCCCGAAACTCTTTCTCGAACCTCTCGAGCTTTTGGGACATTACAGTCCCCCTTGTGAGATGGTTCCTTGCCTAGTACAAGCATCTGATAGCACTTGCTAGGGGGCTCACAAGTTATATTGGACATACCGATGCAATCAAAATAAGTAAAATTGGTGCTTCCTTGCACACTATAAAGGATTACATCGGCTCCTAAGGAACATAGGATTTCACGGTCGCTATGCCCCTTACACCACCAAGGACTTAACACAATAAAACCCTCCCCCTACTTAACCATACATCACCCATATACCGCGTGTGGCAGCACGAGTGTACTTGAATCAACGCGTTACAAAGTTCGGTCCTCAATTGTCCGACAAGTCCTTCCACTTACCCAATGCTCGTGCACAAAGCACCATCACTAACCAACACTTGTCCAGACCAAAAGCTCATTTAAAAATGACAAAGTTTAACTCATAAAGCAGATACGAACATCTGAACCAAAGTATATAAAGAAGGTTGTGTGTATCCCATAATTGTCGGGTTAGCCCCGGCAATCAAACTACCGTATCTAGACTTGCATGACTAAGCAACCCATATTCAATAATCATTACATCCTATCTTAAGCATGTAGGTACTGGCATAATTCAAGATTAACCTCAAGCATAGGACATAACTAAACTACACATCACAAGAATATTTACATAATCAAAATAGCATGCAAGCAATTATCATTGCACTAACTTAACCAAAACTGGGATCAAATATGATGCAAAAGAAAGTTCAAATGATTCTTTCCTTGCTAGTACAGTAGCTGCTCACTCTCAGTAGCGTAAGTGTCGATATCAATATGCTCGGGATCTATATCATTATAACATCAAATAAATTCTGAGAAAACAACTCAAAAACCAAAATACTCAAAAATGCATGATTTTTCTACAGTCCCCCTTGTGAGAATTTTAGATGGATTTAGGTAAAAGAATTATTCCATTTGGAGTTATGAACTGGAAGTTATGCTATTTTGAATTTCAGATTTCATTAAACCTTAAGTCATGTAATTTAATTATTTGGCCAAAATTTGTAGAACAGCGGCGGGGTAGAGGATTACATAGGTAAATAGGTAATATTAATACAAGTTCAGAATAGTTGAGTTTGTCACATTTGGAGTTCTTATGATTTAGTTATTGATTTTCAAAGTTATCAGCCTTTTATAGTATAAAAATAATGGAGTTAAAGATTATATTCTCCCAAAAATAGTTTCTGTGACAGAGGTAATATGGAGACCATTTTTAGAATTAAGTTCACTGAAAATGAAAATTATCAAAAGTGGTCTCACTATTTTTGGAGTTTCCAATAATTACTTATGCATTTTTCAAGTTATCAGTCTTTTTCCTATTGTAAAAATAATAGTTTTAATGGATTAATCTCCAAATAAAGCTCTCCGCTACAGAGACATGTTTGGAACTAATTTTAATATAAAGTTTACTAAAAGTGAAAATTTCCAGAAGTGGTTTCGTGTGATTTGGAGTTAAACTCAATTAATTATGCATTTTAGAAGTTATACATATATTTCAGTATGCAAGTAATTGATTTTCGTATTTTATAAACCATTTGCTACTTTTCTCACCGAGGCTCACTAGCCACGGTCACTAACAATGGGCCGCTCGTCGCCGCCCACGAGGCGCACACATGTGCATGCTAGAGCTAGGGTTGCGAGTCGTTGGATCAAGATCCAACGGTTCACAGTCGAGGTGCATTAGGATGGTCCGAATGTCTCACAAATCCAAACCGTTCCTTTCGCATCTGACGGTCCAGATCGACTCCAGTTTATTTAGTTTCTTAGCACGTGTTTAAAGCCTTAGGTCCACACGTCAGTGGACTTAACCATTCACTTCCGACATCAATTAAATGCTAATGATTACAGTTAACGCTAATGACGTGCTACAGTAACGGTCGCGCGTACGACAACGGGATTTCGTCCCCGCGCGTTTCACCGGCGGCTTGCCGTCGATTCCGGCCACGGCGGCGTGAACTAAGAGTATGCTTAGGTGCACAATAGTGCTGCGCTCCCAATGGAACTGGTCTCGACGGCTAAGCCGGCCTGTACTGGCGGCTAGCCGGAGTTGAGCGGTGGCGATAATACGGCAAACGTGTGAAAGACACAAGAGAGCTCCGCAGCGCAAACCAGCGGGTGCCTGAGGTACTAAGGGCTACTGAGGGTCTACCTGAGTGCTGGAGCGAGGTCGAGAAGGTCAGAGAGGGCTGGAGCAATGTCGGCGCCGGAGAAGACAAGTGCGGCAAAAAGGGCTTCACGTGGAGAGAAAGCCTGAAGCCAAAAGGGGGTAAATGAGAGATAGGTATAGCTCAAAGATCCACAGAGGATACTCTAGGAGCAAGGAATCGAAGAGGAGCTTACCGGAATGAGGTGGGAGATGAAAGGTTTGATCTTCGGCCGAAAATGGAACAATGTTCGAATACACGCACACCTGTCGTGCATTGCCAAAATAAAGTTAGGGGAAAAGATCAGAAACCCAAGGCATGCGATATGACGCGCTTGGTTGGGGATAATACCTTCAGAGGGCAAGGGTTGACACAGAGAGACCTTCGGTGCGCGCTCTAGAGCTCCAGGGAGCACGATGATGGACAGAGAGCTACAAAGGAAATCAAAAGTTCGCATAAGCCAAAATGGAAACGAAATCGAACAAGAAGAAGGGAGGAACCATGCGGTTGGAGCTTACCCTCGGGACGAGCTCAGTGGCTTCCTCCCCTCACAACCGAGGAGAAGTGAGGGAGAAACTAGGGTTCTGAGGTGTCTTATGCTCGGGCGATGACGGAGATGGAGGCGGCGTGAGACGGAGTAGCTCGGGACTGGCCAACGGATGCGGCGGATTGACGGCGTCGACGGAGCACCACAGAGCGTCACGGCCGCGTGGCACTGGTTGCCTGAGTAGACGCGACGGGAGGAAGACGACGATCTTGGCAAAGACGCATTGCTGTGTCGATGTCTCCTCGTTCGCGCGCGAGTTGGAAACGTGGCCCACCGTGGACCGCTAGATCTAGATCCAAGGGCTGAGGTTCAAAAGAGTTAAGTGGTTCGGTGGTGAAGTGGTACGAATTCTGAGCCGTTGATCTTTCATCCGGCGGCTCGTGAGAGGTGCGTTTAGTTGATCAGGCTCAACCGAGTCGCGTTGGGTTCGGTCGGAGGAATAGTAGCTAGGGTTTAGATTTCAGAGTTTGACTGAGTTTAAATTTGAATGCCCTACTTTGACTGAGGCTTAAAAATAGAAATAAATTTTCAAAAATCATGAAATAATTTGTGGGGGTTCCCGGGATGATATAGTTCCCATAAAAATTATGAAACCGCACTGTTCATATTAAAATTTGTGACATTTAAATTCAAACATGTTGTATGTCTATGAATGTTGTTTGAATTTTAATTAGGTTCAAACTAGTCCCAAAAATTTTGGAAAAATTATATTTATTCATGATAATTAATTTAGTATTTAAATAAATTGATTCCAGATGATGATCACAACTTTTTATTACCGATGCTAAAAGAAAACCGAAATTTGAAGTGTATGTTTATATGAAATGAGATTTTCCAAGTACAATATATTATGAAATGATTTGAATTTGATAATGCATGTTAGTGAGATGCATTATAATCCATTTTAATAGTTGGAGCTGTGACAAACCTCCCCCCTTACAAAAGATCTCGACCCGAGATCTGGGTGGAGAAGAATTAGAAAGTTTTCATTGGAAGTTATAATTTATGCTGTCTTGATTTCCTTCAAAGATAGTGTTGACATGTTATAATTTACATTGATATGTTTTACCTTTCCTTTCTTGATACGAAGGCACTTCATGTAGAGAAGAGGTCTGGATATGCCGCTCGCATCCGGTCTTCACGTTCCCAAGTTGCTTCATCTTCCGTGTGGTTGCTCCATTGGACCTTGACGAACTTGAGGTCACGGTTCCTCGTCTTGCGCTCGGTTTCTTCGAGGATACGAATCGGGCTCTCTCGATAAGATAGATCGGGTTGCAAGTCGAGTTTGTCCAACTCGGTTGCTTCCGTTGGGACTCGAAGACATTTCTTGAGTTGGGAGACATGGAAGACGTTATGCACGTCTGAAAGTGATGGTGGCAACTCCAACTGGTAGACCACCGATCCCAACTTAGCTAGAATACGGAAAGGTCCAATATAGCGAGGTGCTAATTTACCTTTGATTTGGAAGCGACGAACTCCTTTCATAGGAGAGACTTTAAGATATACATGATCGTCCACTTCGAAACTCAACTCGCGACGACGACGGTCGGCATATGACTTCTGACGTGATTGAGCCGTCCTAAGTCGTTCGCGAATGACACGAACTCGTTCTTAAACATCTTCCACCAAGGTTGGGCCATAGAATGGCTTCTCCCCGGCTTCGTACCAGTTCAAGGGTGTTCTACAAGCTCTCCCATACAATGCTTCGAAGGGTGACATCTGAATACTGGATTGGAAGCTGTTATTGTATGAGAACTCGGCAAACGGTAAACATTTTTCCCAACTATCGCTGTAGGATAACACACAAGCCCGGAGAAGGTCTTCCAAGACTTGATTTACCCTCTCAGTTTGTCCATCCATTTGCGGGTGATAAGCGGAGCTAAAGGATAGGTTGGTCCCCATTGCTTGATGTAAGCAGTTCCAGAAATGAGAGGTGAATTGGGGACCTCTGTATGAAACAATCACTTTTGGTACACCATGGAGACAAACAATCCTTGAAATATAAAGTTCTGCTAGTTTGGCCCCGGTGTAAGTGGTCTTGACAGGAATAAAATGGGCAACCTTGGTTAAACGATCCACAATCACCCATATAGAATCAAATCCAATTTTTGTTTTAGGAAGGCCGGTGATGAAATCCATGCAAACTTCTTCCCATTTCCACTGGGGAATGGGCAGGGGATCTAGAGTACCAGCTGGCTTCAAATGCTCAGCCTTAACTCTTTGACATAGATCACACTCGGCCACATACTGTGCAACGTGCTGCTTCATTCCGCTCCACCACAGTTTCTTTTTCAAATCTTGATACATTTTCGTACTCCCGGGGTGGATAGAGAATTTTAAGTTATGAGCCTCCTTGAGAATCAATTCTCTCAAGTAGCGATCAGATGGTACCACCATACGGTTTCCAAACCATAGAATACCCTGTGCATCTTGCTTAAAATATTTAGCCTTGCCTTGTTTCATTAGTTCTAAAATTTGAGCCACTTCTGAATCAGTTTTCTGGGCTTCCTTAATATGGTCCTCAAGTGTACAAGTCACACCGAGGGCTGCAAGCGAACCTTCTTCAACTATCTCCAGGTGTAGGCCTTGCAATGTAGCACATATGCCCGCAGAAAAAGGAGTTACCAACAAACAGTTGCATTGAGATTTTCTGCTCAATCCGTCGGCCACGACATTAGCCTTCCCTGGATGATAATGGAGTCCCATATCATAATCTTTAATCAACTCAAGCCATCTTCTTTGTCTCAAGTTCAGGTCGGCTTGGGTGAAAATATATTTAAGGCTCTTATGGTCGGTGTAGATCTCGCAACGATTACCGATGAGGTAATGTCGCCAAATCTTCAAGGCATGAACTACAGCTGCGAGCTCTAGGTCGTGTGTGGGATAATTGGCCTCATGGGGCCTCCATTGCCTCGATGCGTAGGCCACCACTCGGCCGTCTTGCATAAGCACACAACCGAGCCCATGGCGAGATGCATCACAGTAGATATCAAAGCTCTTGTGAATGTCTGGCAGAACAAGCACGGGAGCCTCTGTCAGGCATTCTTTCAGGGTTTGGAAGCTTTGCTCGCAATCTGCTGTCCACTCAAATTTCTTTTCTTTCTTTAGAAGTTGGGTCATAGGCTTTGCAATTTTTGAGAAATTCTTGATGAACCTACGGTAGTATCCCGCAAGTCCAAGAAAACTACGAATGTCAGTGACGCTCTTGGGTTGCTTCCACTCAAGGACATCTCGCACCTTACTAGGATCAACAACGACACCGCCCTTAGATAGGATATGACCCAAGAAACTAACCTCTCGAAGCCAAAACTCACATTTGCCGAATTTGGCGTACAGCTGATGGTGGCGAAGCTTTTCCAACACAAGTCTCAAATGTTGCTTGTGCTCAAGATCAGACTTAGGGTAGATAAGGATATCATCAATGAAAACCCCTACAAACCGATCCAAGTATTCCATGAACACCGAATTCATGAGGTTCATGAAATAGGCTAGGGCATTGGTCAAACCAAAGAACATGACTGTGTACTCGTACAAACCGTATCGAGTAGAGAAGGCGGTCTTCGGAATGTCCTCGGTTCTAACTTTAATCTGGTGGTAGCCTAATCTCAAGTCAATTTTGGAGAACACCTGAGCTCCACTAAGCTGGTCAAAAAGGTCATCGATCCGCAGAAGCGGGTACTTATTCTTGACGGTGACCTCATTCAACGGACGATAGTCAACACACATCCGTAGACTCTTGTCTTTCTTCTTGACAAAGAGAGCCGAGCATCCCCAAGGCGAGGAGCTAGTCCTGATGAAACCCTTGTCTTGCAACTCCTTAAGTTGTTCTTTCAATTCTGCTAGCTCATTGGGCGGCATCCGTCTGACGGCCTTTTGAGATGGGCGCGATGCGGGGCAAGCTCAATGACAAACTCTACCTCTCGGTCGGGGCATGCCCGAAGCTCCTCGGGAACACATCAGGATACTCCTCACTATTGGTACCTCCTCTAGCTCGAGAGGGTACTCGCTTTAAAGCATATAGGTGAGAACTACCCACTAAAGGTGCAAAGACGACTGGTGCCGTCCTCGCTAGTCACCTGAAATAGACCGTGGGCACAATCAATCTTCCCCTGATTCTTAGATAACCAATCCACCCCTAAGATAACATCAATGCCCACTGAACTTATCACTATTAAGCTTGTTGAAAAGTTAACATTTTGTATTTCAATTTTTACGTCCCTGCAGACTTGATCGGTGTAGAAAACCGACCACCGGGGACTGAATATGATAAGATGGGTGAAGTGTATGTATCTTGAATTGGTTAACGCAGCATACTCGTTTTTAATAAATGAATGAGATGCTCGAATCAAATAAAGCGATGCAGGACACGAATTAACAAGTAGTGTACCTAGCACGACGTCGAGTCGTCGGTCGCCTCCTCTCGCGAGACGTGGTTGACGCGACCACGTGCATCTTTGGGGTGGAGTAGGTGCGACCCTCTGTGGTGGTGGCGGTGGCCTCGCCGAGCCGGGCTGGTGGCGCTCGAGTAGAGTACGCCCGAGCATCCTCGCCGCTTGGCGAGGCACTGCAGCATAGTGGCCCCGACGCCACAGTGAAAACAAGTAACGCCCGGGCTTGTATGCCCCGCTTGATCTGTGGTCTCGCCCCTTGTCTGCCGCTGAGCGCGGTGGAGAAGGTCGTGGAGGTGCCACAGAGACCTCGATGGTGAAGGCCGGGCACGAGGTGCCCGAGGTAGTCTGGCGCGGCACGGGAAAGCGCCACTCGTCACCGCCGCTGTAAAGCCCTCCTCCTCTTCCTCGATCGATCCATTGTCATGCTCTCATGCTCCACCACTATCGCCTTGTTGACCGGATCCGGAAACTCCACAAATCATGTGCAGCTAAAACAAGCCGCAACTCCTGACGGACAGCCATGGAAGAACTCGTTCGGCGACGAGCGTCTGTCGAGACGTCGTCCGGAGCATACCTGGCCAAGTAGTTGAAATCATGCAGGTACTCAGTGACTGTCCTCCGTCCTTACCTCAAGGCAAGGAATTGCTGCTGCTTGATAAGCAGCACTCCCTCCGGTATATGGGCCTCTCGAAACGCGTCCCTGAACTCGTCCCAAGTCGGGATGTGGCCAGCGGGCTGCATGGCGGAATAACTATCCCACCATGCGCTCGCCGCACCCGCCAACTGATAGCTGGCGAACAAGACTCTCTCTACTCCGGTACACTATGCAATGTTCAGCTTCTTCTCTATGTTGTGCAGCCAGTCCTCTGCCTCCATCGGGTCCTTGCCGCCTGCAAACGTCGGAGGGTTGGTCCGCTGAAACTCAGCAAGACCTCCGGGCGCTCGGTGCGGGGCAGCTCCTCCTGCCGGAACGGGAGCTGGAGCGGTGTTACGTACGATCGCCTCAAGCATCCGGGTCTGGTCCATCCGGTTGCGCTCAATCATCATCATGAACTCGACCATGGATGGCGGCGGAGGGAGCACCTCCTCAGGCGGTCCGCCCTGCTGGGACGGCGGCTGAGACGGCTCGCCATGCTCAGACGGCTGCTGGGATGACTGTCCCTGATCGTAGAAATCGCTCAGGGGTGCTAGACGTGGTGCCCTAGACGGGGAGCCTCTGCCGCGCAGGGCTCCTGATCGTGTAGTCGGTCCTGTCATCCTGTATTAGACAAGGATGGTTAGTAAATAAGAGAAAAGTCATTACTTGGCTATACATGCACAATCGATATCAAAGAGCATGAAAACTATAACCTCAAATGGAACACCAAACATTAAGAGACATAAAACCAAACCGATACAACTCCGTACATAAGCGCCCGCAGGCTTAAGATTACAACTGAAATAGTAGTGTTTGCAAATAAAACATAACCGTTCGACATCTACTACCCTATTACATAATTCTAAGGATACAAGCTCAAACATAGAGCTCCCTGCCCTAACAGCCTAGATATTATTCCGGTCAAAGTTCACCGGAAAGTCATCGAGCAGGTGGTATCCAGGGGATCCTGTGTCTTCTGGGTCTCCCGGGTTGGTGAGGCGTAAGAGGGATCCTACGCCGATGATATGGCCTCCTACTTCAGGAAGACGATAGTCCGGAGGCGCAGAAATGTACGATGAAACCTCATTAGCGCCATACAACACATCCGGACGAATGAGCCTCATGTCATGCATAAGCTGCAAATGCTCCCGAGCTATAATGAGACGACGACGCGTCTCCCATAACTCATGCACTATGCAGCGATGCATTTGGTCCATTACGTGAACCAATCTCGCCAACTGCCTGACTTGGGGGTCCTCCCCAAACTGGATCCTAGCAAACGAGTTCACGTCCCTAGCGCGTACGCGCATCGAAAAGTGATCGTATGGGGTGGGCTAACTCGTCGTCGAGCGAAGACGACTCATGGCCACCAAGGCCACTTCTTGTAACGCCATGGCCTCAGAAGTACCACATGCCTGAAAGCGGTAAGGTATGCTCCCCGTGACTTGTCTAGCAATGACATCTATTACTGCCATAAATTCCTCCATTCCAGGTCCTCGATCACGGCGGTAGATGGAATAAGTGGGCTGATATGTGAAGTTCGCCCTCCACATCATGTCTCGCAGCAACGCCGGGTATCCATCCACTCCCTCGACTTGAGTTTCCGGACAAGGTGCTGAGGGTTCATCTAAAGGCAAGAAGGCAAGGTAAGTTAGTTTCATAACCCAAAACAGGATCAGGAGAGAAGAGATACTAAGATGGATAAGGAATAAAAGATATTCTTAACTTAAACTTTCTGAAAATACTTTGATAATTTTGCAAAATAATTTGACCAAGGAACTTACTAACTTAACGCCAGTGCTACCTCTAACCTACAGTCAGTATGGCTCTGATACCAACGCTGTGGGGACCCCGGTAATTATCTCCATAAGACCGAGATTAGACAAGGTCTTAGGGACATAATCACGGTCTCGGTAAATAATTCAATTTAACTCTATCCAAGTGAGAGACTTAGCGAATACTAGAGCCTCAACGATCATGCGCGCTGCTCGCTGCGAGCGCTACATGATTGTCGATTCTCTTTCGATTCGAAGCACTACACTTAGTGAGTTAAATGGGAATTCATCTACAACGAGTATGACTTATATTGGCTCCCAAGATCAATGACCAATATATTCATACTCTCATCCAACGTTGATTACATCCATACAACGCATACAACAAGAGATTAAAAGACATCGCATAATAGTCAAAGTCTCGACTTATTACATACTACCGACCGCCAAATTCAAAGTAAAGTATCAAGTAGCGTGGAAGCAAATAAATAAAGCAAAAGACCAGTAGTGGTATGCCCATCACCCATCGGCAACCGACTGGGAGTTAAATGATAGCACACTACTCATTAGTGTCACCCAAGTCAACACTAACAAGACCGTCAGACTCATAATCTTCCTCACCTGAAAAGGCCAGCAAACATCTGGCTGAGTACAAGTGTACTCGCAAGTCTTACACAAATAAAAATAGTTATGCATAAGGGTCATTCAAAGGATGGCTCATATTGGTTTAGTTTTGCGAAAGAGTCGCAACAACTAACATCCTACACATACTAGTTTTCATGTGCCCATTTTAAAATCAGATTTGAAGTAGAAGTAAAGCATGTAGTAAAGCATTTCAGTAATAAACAATTGAATCATACAAAGACCAAAGTGGCAGCCCACTTTGATGTACTAAACACATGAACATCCCGTTCATGGCGAATACCAAGTTCAACCACAATTTTAATTAAAAGTCTAACAATAGTAACTCCCGAACTCAAGCGGTTGTCCATAACCGTGGACACGGCTATTCGAATAGATTGATACTATGCAGGGGTGTATTACTTTACCCACACGACTTGATTAGCCCGTAAGCCTCCAGAGGCCTCTGGAATATCATACTTCCTATGGTATGCCGGCCGGGTAAATCAAGATACAGTCATTTTCAGTAAGAAAGCCCTATTGAGCTAAGTCCCCCTTGTGAGATGGTTCCTTGCCTAGTACAAGCATCTGATAGCACTTGCTAGGGGGCTCACAAGTTATATTGGACATATCGATGCAATCAAAACAAGTAAAATTGGTGCTCCCTTGCACACTATAAAGGATTACATCAGCTCCTAAGGAACATAGGATTTCACGGTCGCTATGCCCCTTACACCACCAAGGACTTAACACAATAAAACCCTCCCCCTACTTAACCATACAGCACCCATATACCGCGTGTGGCAGCACGAGTGTACTTGAATCAACGACGTTACCAAAGTTCGGTCCTCAATTGTCCAGACAAGTTCTTCCACTTACCCAATGCTCGTGCACAAAGCACCATCACTAACCAACACTTGTCCAGACCAAAAGCTCATTTAAAAATGACAAAGTTTAACTCATAAAGCATATACGAAGATCTGAACAAAAGTATATAAAAAAGGTTGTGTGTATCCCATAATTGTCGGGTTAGCCTCGGCAATCAAACTACCGTATCTAGACTTGCATGACTAAGCAACCCATATTCAATAATCATTACATCCTATCTTAAGCATGTAGGTACTGGCATAATTCAAGATTAACCTCAAGCATAGGACATAACTAAACTACACATCACAAGAATATTTACATAATCAAAATAGCATGCAAGCAATTATCATTGCACTAACTTAACCAAAACTGGGATCAAATATGATGCAAAAGAAAGTTCAAATGATGCTTTCCTTGCTGGTACAGTAGCTGCTCACTCTCAGTAGCGTAAGTGTCGATATCAATATGCTCGGGATCTATATAATTATAACATCAAATAAATACCGAGAAAACAACTAAAAAACCAAAATGCTCAAAAATACATGATTTTTCTACAGTAGTTAGGTCATGATTTTAGATAGATTTAGGTAAAATAATTATTCCATTTGGAGTTATGAACTGGAAGTTATGCTATTTTGAATTTCAGGTTTCATTAAACCTTAAGTCATGTAATTTAATTATTTGGCCAAAATTTGTAGAACAGCGGCGGGGTAGAGGATTACATAGGTAAATAGGTAATATTAATACAAGTTCAGAATAGTTGAGTTTGTCCCATTTGGAGTTCTTATGATTTAGTTATTGATTTTCAAAGTTATCAGCCTTTTATAGTATAAAAATAATAGAGTTAAAGATTATATTCTCCCAAAAATAGTTTATGTGACAAAGGTAATATGGAGACCATTTTTAGAATTAAGTTCACTGAAAATGAAAATTATCAAAAGTGGTCTCACTGTTTTTGGAGTTTCCAATAATTACTTATGCATTTTTGAAGTTATCAGTCTTTTTCCTATTGTAAAAATAATGGTTTTGATGGATTAATCTCCAAATAAAGCTCTCTGCTACAGAGACATGTTTGGAACTAATTTTAATATAAAGTTTACTAAAAGTGAAAATTTCCAGAAGTGGTTTCGTGTGATTTGGAGTTAAACTCAATTAATTATGCATTTTAGAAGTTATACATATATTTCAGTATGCAAGTAATTGATTTTCGTATTTTATAAACCATTTGCTACTTTTCTCACCGAGGCTCAGCTAGCCACGGTCATTGACCAGCGGGCCGCTCGTCACGCCTGACGCGGCGCACACATGTGCATGCTAGAGCTAGGGTTGCGAGCCGTTGGATCAAGATCCAACGGTCCACAGTCGAGGTGCATTAGGATGGTCCGAATGTCTCACAAATCCAAACCGTTCCTTTCGCATCTGACGGTCCAGATCGACTCCAGTTTATTTAGTTTCTTAGCACGTGTTTAAAGCCTTAGGTCCACACGTCAGTGGACTTAACCATTCACTCCGACATCAATTAAATGCTAATGATTACGATTAACGCTAATGACGTGCTACGATGCGATCGCGCGACGACAACGGGATTTCGTCCCCGCGTTTCACCGCGGCTTGCCGTCGATTCCGCCAAGCGGCGTGAACCAAGAGTATGCTTAGGTGCACAATAGTCTGCGCTCCCAATGGAAGTGGTCTCGACGGCTAAGCGGCTTTGTCTTGGCTAGCCCGAGTTGAGCTGGCGGCGATAATACAAACAAATGTGCAAGACACAAGAGAGCTCCGGCGCAAACCGGCAGTGCCCGAGGTACTAAGGGCTACCGAGGGTCTACCCGAGTCTTTGGAGCGAGGTTGAGAAGGTCGGAGAGGGTGGAGCAATGTCGCGCCGGAGAAGACAAGTGCGCAAAAAGGGCTTCACGTGGAGAAAGCTGAAGCCAAAAGGAGGTAAATGAGAGATAGGTATAGCTCAAAGATCCACAGAGGATACTCTAGGAGCAAGGAATCGAAGAGGAGCTTACCGGAATGAGGTGGGAGATGAAAGGTTTGATCTTCGGCCGAAAATGGAACAATCTTCGAATACACGCACACCTGTCGTGCATTGCCAAAATAAAGTTAGGGGAAAAGATCAGAAACCCAAGGCATGCGATATGACGCGCTTGGTTGGGGATAATACCTTCCGAGGGCAAGGGTTGACACAGAGAGGCCTTCGGTGCGCGCTCTAGAGCTCCAGGGAGCACGATGATGGACAGAGAGCTACAAAGGAAATCAAAAGTTCGCATAAGCCAAAATGGAAACGGAATCGAACAAGAAGAAGGGAGGAACCATGCGGTTGGAGCTTACCCTGGGGACGAGCTCAAGCTGGCTTCCCTCCCCTCTGTCAACCGAGGAGAAGTGAGGGAGAAACTAGGGTTCTGAGGTGTCTTATGCTCGGGCGATGACGGAGATGGAGGCGGCGTGAGACGGAGTAGCTCGGGACTGGCCAACGGATGCGGCGGATTGACGGCGTCGACGGAGCACCACAGAGCGTCGCGGCCGCGTGGCACTGGATGCCTGAGCAGACGCGACGGGAGGAAGACGACGATGCTGACAGCACGGCCCCACAGGTCAGTGTCTCCTCGTTCGCGCGCGAGTTGGAAACGTGGCCCACCGTGGACCGCTAGATCTAGATCCAAGGGCTGAGGTTCAAAAGAGTTAAGTGGTTCGGTGGTGAAGCGGTACGAATTCTGAGCCGTTGATCTTTCATCCGGCGGCTCGCGAGAGGTGCGTTTAGTTGATCAGGCTCAACCGAGTCGCGTTGGGTTCGGTCGGAGGAATAGTAGCTAGGGTTTAGATTTCAGAGTTTGACTGAGTTTAAATTTGAATGCCCTACTTTGACCGAGGCTTAAAAATAGAAATAAATTTCCAAAAATCATGAAATAATTTTTGGGGGTTCCTGGGATGATATAGGTCCCATAAAAATTATGAAACCCCACTGTTCATATTAAAATTTGTGACATTTAAATTTAAACATGTTGTATGTCTATGAATGTTGTTTGAATTTTAATTAGGTTCAAACTAGTCCCAAAAATTTTGGAAAAATTATATTTATTCATGATAATTAATTTAGTATTTAAATAAATTGATTCCAGATGATGATCACAACTTTTTATTACCGATGCTAAAAGAAAACCGAAATTTGAAGTGTATGTTTATATGAAATGAGATTTTCCAAGTACAATATATTATGAAATGATTTGAATTTGATAATGCATGTTAGTGAGATGCATTATAATCCATTTTAATAGTTGGGGCTGTGACAAACAATGACAACGAAGACAAGTCAGCAGACAGAAGTAATTAAGCCCAAGTTCTAGTGATTTCTTCCCTGTTGTAAAACATAGTTAATATAGCAACACATGACTATGGTTATTATTCTCCCAGGAGAAGGTCCGAACCTGTATAAAATTTTTGTGTCTTTTTCTGCATGGTTTAACTTAAGAAGAGTCCCCAGCATTCATTCGTAAGATCGATACTAAACCATCGTTAGGTATCCTATCTATTACTACAGGTATTGTAAGAATTGCTAGGCCCTTTAGATCTATATCTATCGTACTATCGAAAAATGCTTCTACGCCTAATGCGCAAATTCTCTATTTTCGTTACATTCCTTCCAAGCTCGAGGTCTATTGGCATTCTCCTAACAGTACTAGGGTAATTAATACCATGATAGAAGCATTAGGATTAAAACTAAAAAGAATACCATGCATAACCAACTATTCTGAATAAGGTGGATTGGCTAAGGAGGCGGAAGTTCCCAAAGAATGAGAGAATAGGTCCCGGTCAACCCCAATCCCTAGAATAGTGAGAAAAGTAGTTACTTGGTCGTCTAAATGTCGGAAAAATGGATCCTATCCTCTAGTAAGAAAATTCCACAAGATAAAGCCTGACAGTTGTAGATCCCGTTGAATATGGATAGTAGTCTAATTCCCGGCCCGTATTGTCAATTTTGATTCCCGTAGCCCTTTTTCCAGATTGGATCATCACCTTACTTTGGTCGTAGATAAAGAAATGTGGACACTATTAGCCTCCTGTTCATCCGAAATACCAAATTTAGCCCCCTTTACACGAAAATTCTAAATATAGCCTCCTCCTTCCACCTGATGTGCCCGGGGAAGGCAGCAGCTAGGTGCTACCCTTGGGGACAATAGCAACTTGCCTGCTGCGCCTAGGGACTGCAGCAGGTGACCATAGCACTGTAGGAGAATTTTTCTATTTAAGTATATTTTTTGGAGGAATTTATAAATATAGAAAACGAGCTCAAACAATTATAAATTTTTTTGTGGAGCCTCTAGACATAGTGTACTTGCTTGTGTAAGTTTTTCAAAAATTTATCTATTCTGATTTTTTTCTCGACAATTCATTTAAATATATTGTTTGTAGGAATTTTCTAATGTAGAAAATGAGGTCCAAACAATATGAAATTTTTTTCCAGGCTTCTTACATAGTGGTCTTGATTGTGTAATTTTTCATAATTTTATATGTTCTAAAATTGTCACGACAAATTATGGGTTTAAGTCTCGAAAATTAGGACGAAAGATTTAGGAAATTAGGGTTTCATGATTTCATGTGACTTGAAATGTGGGAAGTTTAGTACCACATGACTACTCTAGGTAAGAGACACTCTCTCCTTCGTACATTTGTCGCCCCGTCGCTGTTGCCCCCTTGCCCTCAGTTCTCGCTTTTATAGCGTGCCGAATCTCTGAATCTGACTCCCGATTGATTTGCTCGTGCGCCTCCACCGGCAAGGGTGTTGTGTGACGCTTCACGACGCCACACCAGTGTTAAAACGAACCTTGACGTGTGCTACGTGTTCCTTGCAGTATATGGCGTTGTAGCGTAACAAGGTCGAGGTGGCTTAGGACAGTTCTTGTATTAGTGTCCTTCACTACATCGGGAGCAATTATTTGATTGAGTAATGGGGTTGATGGTACCAGTAGATGGCATGGGTGATTTCATCGGTGTTTCCAATTCCACCATAGAAATAGGTTTGTGCGGCATACTTGGTGATTCCCAAGTAAATGATGTAGGGTGAGCAAGTGCCAAGCGACCATTGGGTACAATATTATCGTCAGCAATGTCAAACGGTCATTCATCATCTTCAGGTTGATCAGGATTGACTGTTCCGTTTTCATTGTTCTTGCCTATGTTAACCAAATTGTGCTCATTAACTTCCTTCTTAAATGCGTTGTACTTCAAATAATCATTCTCCCTTGGATTGTTGTTTCCAGCTTGTAGTGGTTCTTCAGCAGCAACATTCTCCCTTAGAAATGAATGATCATTATGAATTGAGCTCATGGATTGAATTTAATTTGGATTTGAATTGAGGAATGGATCATTCATTTCTAAATATTTATGTATCATTCATTTTCACATCATTACGTTTGGAATATCATCCACTTTAACACTGTGTTGTACCACACACTAGATAGGCTTGTACATGACCAACTGAGGGAAATATGTGGCATGCATATCATATAACAACGTACCGTAGCCTTCGAAACGCACACAAGTCGGAGGCTGCGGTATGTTGTTATATGATCTGAATGCCACGTATTTCCCTCAGTTAGTTCATGTACAATCTTATCTATCTTATGGTACAATACAGTGTTAAAATAGATGATATTTTTGAATACTATATTGTACCACAAGCTAGATAAGTTTGTATATGAACCAACAGAGGAAAATATGGGGCATGCAGATTGTATAACAACATACCATAGCCTGCGCATTGTTATATCATCTGCATGCCAAACATTTCCCTCAGTTGGTTCATGCACAAGCTTATCTAGTCTGTGGTATAATCTGATATAAAGAATATCATCCACTATAAACTGATAAATTAACAAAGAGTGTCCCGATTACAATAAACTCACACATATATCATGTAATGCTTGTAACGCTTCAAATGTCGTCAATTTTATGTATGAACACGTACACTACAACTCCATTGGAAACCCTAATTCTGTTATGAGTACTTTGTGTGGGAATTCATGAAACCCTAATTTCCAAAATCTAAAATCCAAATTTTTGAGATCTAAATCCTTCATTTTAGAGACAATTTTAGAACACATATATAATTATTCTAAAAGGTGCCAACACAGCAAAAAAAATCCCAAAAATGACACATGAAGAATTAGGTGGTGGGGCCATGGCAAGTTGGCAACAAATCTTTCATGCTCTATTATTGATTAAGGATGATACTTTTAAAATTTAATGTTTGAACTGGTTTGAACTCGCGGATGACACGGGAATCGACAGTTAATGCATAGTACCCTACCCCTTTAATTGTTAATTTTCTGCACTTCCCAGTAGTACACTTGCAGTAGTCATGTGGTACTAAATTTCCCACATTCCAAATCACATGAAATCATGAAACCCTAATTTCCTGAACCTTTCGTCCTAATTTTGGAGACCAAAACCCTTAATTTGTCGAGATAATTTTATAACATATAAAATTATGAAATTTTTTTTTACAAAATCAAGTCCGCTATGTAAGGATCCTGGAAAAAAAATTCATAATGTTTGGACCTCATTTTCTACATTAAAAAATCCCTAAAAATAATATATTTAAATGAATTGTCAAGAAAAAATCAGAATAGATAAAATTTTGAAAAAAATACACAAGCAAATATACTGTGTCTGGAGGCTCCATAAAAAATTTCATAATTTTTTGAGCTCATTTTCTATATTTATAAATTCCTCCAAAAAAAATACTTAAATAAAAAATTCTGCTATAGTGCCACCGCCACCCGCTGCGGTCCCTAGGCGCAGCAGACAAGTTGCTGCTGTCCCCGAGGGCAGCACCTAGCTGCTGCCTTCCCTGGGCGCAGCAGGTGGAAGGAGCAGACTATTTGGAATTTTCGTGTAAGGGGGGCTAGATTTGGAATTTCGGATGAACAGGAGGCTAATAGTGTCCACATTTCGTAGATAAAGAGCAGAACTTGTCGATGTCGAGTGATTCCAGATTCTTCTTCATTTGCAGCAAGAAATTGCTGCCCAAAGGGGATCATTAAGCCAGTTACCGGTGGCTAAGAGCCTTTCCTTTTCATACAAAAAAGCTTTCGTTGAGTCAAAGCATGCAGGACAACTAAACTCAAGATGGAAGGAGTTCACCCCTTTCGTTTCTGTCTAGACGTCAGGAAGCCTTCCTTTTTGTTTCATATATAAATCATAGCCCTCGTGAGGGAATCAATCATGGGCAGATGAAGTCCCCGTGCTGCTTTTCAAAATATTGATTCATACCGAACTAAGGTCCGCCTATGTGATATCACAGACTTTTAGGACAACTTCACAGGGTTTCCTGCAATTTGTTGAGTTTTTTAATGTCATTTTTATCTTAGGGAAACCCGGAAAATGCCTTTTTTTTTTTTGCCTCGGCTAAAACTCGATTGAATGATATCACATGGTCTCACTTTCTTTGTTCGCTAGGAATGGTTCTCCTTCCCATTGTCTTAATTCTAGTTCGACCGGAAGAACTCCCCTATACCATAGTCTTCCTAAGTTGGTGTTCTAATGATTGTATTTCCAATAGGTAATTTACTGTATGCAGTTTAATCTCCGGTATATATTGGAAGAAGTCCCGGTCAAGAAGTGATCGAAGTATCAGCTGTGAAATGAATCTACTCTCCGTGCTAGGCTGCTAGCAGTTCACGTACTCTCGGGGCAGCAATGATGGAGTGATCAACGTTCTTCCTCGGTGCCTCTTGCCTCTTTCCGGGCTTGGTCGAAGAGTTCAGTTGTAAAATTGAGGCTTTAGCGGCCAACAGGATACGGGTCAAAAGAAGGGGTGTTGGCCTCAAGTGGAATTCCTCAATGAGGTAGTCATGTTGCAAGTGGTAACCCAATTAGTGATTTACTTTGACAGAAATGCACGTAAGTGATTCAGATATTCTAGTTAGAGTAAAGCAATTTTATTTTCCTTGGTATCAAATTTAGTCTTGTTATTCTATTCAAAGGTATTGACAAACTAATGGAGTAATTTCTTTAAGATTATGCTTCCTTGCCCGTGTGAAACATATGTGAGCATTATGTTTTTCCAACAAATGATCCGATTGGAAGAGCTTCGTGAAACCTACCATACCTCCAAACAAAAGGAGTCCTTTTATTTCTTTACATAGAGGTTCATCTTCCTTATTACCTTAAGTAAAGGTCCGGAGGTGGCGAACGTGGCCGTTTAACGAATGGCCAGTCGTTTATGGTGGAATAGCTCATTTCTAAGGGTGGAGAAGGTGGCAGGGGTGTTTGTGAGTCAAAAAAAAAAGAGAGGGTATAACCTTCAAAGGCACCATACATTGCTTGTCACACAGGTTGTCTTTTGCTCCTCTCCTTTCGCGACATGTAGAGGTGGATAAACCGGCTCAGCTAAGCTCAATTCGGTCAAACTCGTTTGACACATTGGCTCGGCTTGACTCGTTAAGCAAACGAGCAGAAAATGCTGCTCGGCTCGACAAAAGGGCTCAAGTTAGCTTGTTAGGCCCGTGAGAGAAGCGCCATCATTACTAACAAAGTACCAGATAGACACTACCACCACGAGATCATGACACTCACCGACGAGGCAGCTGCGAGTTGGTTGGAGGGGGTAGGCGAGTCCAGAGACGGAGGAAGAGGTGGAACCGGACGCGGAGGGGGAGGCGGTGGCGGTGGCGGAAGGTCGAGGCCGAGGCATGTGGCGGCGAAGGGGACGGGCGGAGAGCGAAGCCAGGCGAAGGCCAGAGACAGAGGGCGTGGAGGCCGAGGCGTGCAGCGGAGGTGGATGGTCGAGGCCGAGGCGGATGGAGATGGGAGGCGGCAGAGGGCTGAAGCGGACGAAGGAGGGCAGTGAAGGATCACGCGCGTCAGCATCGGTGCATCCCACACGGGCGATGACACTGTCCCTGTGCGCAAAGAGCCTATGACGGTGCCGAGTGTGCAACTCCTCAAGATTAGGTTAGGGCTTTTAGATATTGGTTCGTGTTGGGCTCTGTGGGCCTTTAGTTATTGGGCTAGCCTTTAGTACTAGTAGTTGTTGGGGTGCTTTTTAATTCAAACGAGCAAAACGAGCTGCTCACGAGATGGTTCGAACTCGGTTTGTTAGCTTAACAAGCAAAAGGAGGTGCTAAGCTCGGCTTGATAATTCCACGATTTTGAACTGAGTCGAGCCGAGCCATAAATGAGACGAGCCAGCTCGTGAGCTTCGAGCATTTTTTTTTCACCCCAATCGATACACACCTAGTAATAGACCGTCCGTAGATCCAACTTCAAAAAGTATGAAGCACTCAGTCGAGTAAGTCTGCAATCAAAGTGGATACTTATTCTTGATAGTTAGGTTACCTGATTGAGCGCCCGAGTTTCAATGCAAAATGGCTTCCGCCTCTTCTGAAAGAAAACACGGGAAAAAGAAATATGGAGCCGTCAGAGGCTTATCTGCCCAATATGACTTCTAGAATTTCTTTCCTAAGCTCAACCAAAAAAGGAGGGGTTGGGGCCTTGCCTCCAGGCTCAAACTCTATCTTGTGGTAGATTGCCCTCCTCAAAACTACTAGTGGATGAAGAGACACGAGGAAGAGCAGTAGAAGAGTGAGCAGACACATATAGATAATCCATCAGAAAAACCGCATTGGTCGTGATGGAGAACGAGAGGGAAAAGGGGTTCCTTTCGGACAGTAGTCGTTTGTAGGTTCATAGATACGAGCTTGGGTAAAAAGGGAGAGCGGGGTACCAATATTGATGCATGGGGAGCTTACAAGGTGATATGTTCTATATCTCTGCAAAAATATATGGGTAATATTTTTTTTTTTGGAAAACTTCTAAGTTTGATTTTTACAAAATTTTCATCAATTTGTATTTTAACCGGACACGTTGCCTACTTACAATGGCATATTTGTTAGTAGGTGATGCATCTTGTGCAAATCACCTTTTCGATGTAAATATACAAACTTTATCTTAAGCTATCCGATCACACGGATATCAGGAGCAGCTAGCAATCTATTTATTATATTATTAAAGCGATAAAAAAAGAGGCCACCACATTCTTTCTCAAGGGTTAGAAATTTCCATGTTAATCGGTGGAAAAAGAGAAACATCTATACCGTTGATTATGGCGGGTTCAGATTATAACTATTTAGATTAAACGAAAGAGTCCATATTAAATACAATATAGAAATAAGAGTCCATCTCACGCACAATGCAAAAATAGCTAAAATTTGAAATAAAAAATAAAATAAAATTAGCAATTCAATTTTGATACGAATTTCTAAGTAAAATTAGTATATAAACATAATTCAGAATAAAAAAATTAAAATAGTAATTGGATTAGTATACGAATTCCAATAAACAATAACTGGAATTCAAAATAAAATAAAATAAAATTAGCAAATTAATTTTGATACGAATGCAAAGTAAAATTACCAATAACGGTAATTATATATATATATATATATATATATATATATATATATATATATATAGCAATTGAATTAGTATACTAATTCCAACAAAAAGTAATTAAAAATTGGGGTAAAAATAAAATAGAATTCAATTTGATTTCTATATGAATTCCAAAGTAAGATACTTAAATAAATAAACTCCAGAAACAAAAAAAAACATCATCAAGTTGATTTCCATATGAATTCCTAAGTAAAATCTGAATAAATACAATTCGAATAAAAATTAAACCAAAAATAGTAATTGGATTAGTATACAAATTTCAACAAAAATAAATTGATTTTGGAAAATAAAATAAAATAAGCATCTTGATTTCGATCGATTTCCAAAGTAAAATCTATGAATAATTCTAATTCGCATAAAATTAACAATTAGATTAGTTTATCGTTACAATAAAAATAATTAAAATTAGGGACAACAAAAAAAAATTGTAATTTGATTTTCATAAGAATTCCAAAGTAAAATCTCTTAATAATTAAAATTTTGAATAAATTAAATATAAGTTATAATGAGCATATCGTGAATGGTGTCGGAGGAGACCACGAAAGAGTGTAATGACATCGATCTGTCCTACAAGAAAACATTGATCTTCAAGAAAGCGAATAGTCGAGGTAGCGACGATGAAGATGAGAACAATTCTATACTGATCACCTTAGCTGTTCGACAAGGACAATGTCGTGCTACTCACTGGAGCCGTTGAAGGGAAAAACCGGAGTCAAAGGAGCCAAGTGTTGTGACGACGAATAGTGAGTATCGACGTTGTTTAAGAAGTCAATAGCCAAAAAAACTCGATAATAGGGAAGACATAACAGAGATGAGTTCAAATTTTGGATTAAAGACGAGCTAGCAACGATATGTGATCATCGGGTAGCTAGGAGCATGCCATCATTGGTGAGTGACATGGCGTTACCGGTGATGGCGAGAAAATTCTTCCTATCGTTAGACAACGACTAAGATAGACATACCGACATCAGTAAAGATGGGAGGTCATTGTAGTTAGTGAGGAAGCCACATCATTCAGTTGGACAACGTCGAAGAAGATGAGCGACCAACACAAGAGAAGATATCAAGCATGTATAACATCGTGCATGTGTATATACATGCATGCATCCTACGAATAGAAGCATGGGGTACAGAAACAAAGGAGCAAAGAGCTCGGAGTAGAGATAGTGCAACGGTAAGGAATATGCTTAGAGCCACTGGAGAGAGCGCGACGGGTGTCCCGGCAGGGATCGGCGATATTTGCACGCATATATATGTAGATGTCACAACGGTCATCATTAAGCGATAATTGGAGAGGGGTAGAAGATAACTATGTAGTAGAGTATTGCATTGAAAATGGTAGCAACTGAGAAATATCGATTAAGAATTGGGCTTGCTCTTGAAGGTTGAAGCAGAAAAATTGTAGCGGGGAGAAGAGATAGAAGACACACGGTTTGATGGGACAACTGACATAAAGAAAGATAAGTTCAAGGTAGGTCACCCATGGTGCATCGGTGTATACGCGGGCAAAATATTCTAATACTATGTAAACTAATAAGATAATTTTGTTTCATACATAATCAATGTATTGCTTGAGAGTATTAGAGGTACAAGTGCATGCAAATATTTTGGAAAAGAGTTAAGGGCAACTACATGATGTATAGATAATAGAGAATGATTAACTTATTATACTGGTAATTTTCTTCCATTAAAACTCATACTTTAATTACGTTACTTAAGTTGTATTTTTCTTTAAGTTTCTATTGTTATTTTATAATATTTATGATATTTTAAAAATCTAAATAGCTACAAGATACGTAAATATATTTTGAAGCGTTTAAGTTTTATTATTTATCACTATGAACTTTAAAACAAATCTAGTCGCGCAAATACGCGAACATGTTTACACAGAAAGTGCTTGCACTTATTTTTTTCACCAATTCGCTATGGTACTATGCAAGTGCTTAAAAAATATCATCCCTGAAGCTGATGGCTGCTAGTTATACAATTGTTTTTTAATCTTGGTACTATATTTTAGTACCAGTTCAGTAGAAAACTGGTACAGAATTGTCACGAGTCTGGACATGATCAACTCACTATTTCACCAAATAGGAGATTCCGCAGAGGAATAAAGCGAAAAAAGATGGCGTACCTCTACAGTATCTACAGTAGAGGGGTGGGGATACGAGACACAACAGAAGAAAGAAAGAAAAAACAACCTTGAAGTAGGAGGACCGATAATAAAGACGTAAGACGAGTCCGGCTCCGGCATAGGGAAAAGCGGCAAGCAACGGCCAATAAAGAAACGCGACGTCGCCTGCACTCGCACAGGAAAGGCGTCCAGTTCCCTATTATTATTTCTCCAGCCTGGACGAACACCCACACGCGCACACTGGCGACGCCGAGCTCTCCTGCTCTCTTCGCAGCTCGCAGAGAGAGAGAGAGACACACACAGAGCAAGCAAGAGCAGAGGAGGTTGAAGAGAGAGAGAGCTGAAAGAGGAGGAGGTGGAGGACAGGAGGAGGCTTTTGTTTGGTTGAGAGGCCACAAACTCCACCACGGCCCAATCAGGGAGGCTGTGCTTTCTTTAAGCGCTCCCACGGTGGAGGCCGAATCATCTCTGGCCACTTTGGCATCTGCCGGAATTGATACCACCACCACCGCGCTCCATAAATACCCCGTCCACAACCACTTCCACTCCCCCCTCCTCCTCCACCTCCCAAGAGCTCGCCTTCCTTTCCTTCTGAGAAGAAAGGCGGAATCTTGGTCGGTTGTTTGATTGGCTGAGATGATGGAGTCGTGGATGGCGGTTCTGCCGCTGCCGCTGGCGCCCTACTTCGCCGGGCAGGCGGGAGGGTGTTTCTTGCAGGACCGGCGGGACGGCGGCGTTGGCGGTGGGGCGTGGACGCTGGAGGAGAACAAGGTGTTCGAGGAGGCGCTGGCGCGGGTCGACCGGGACGTGCCGGACCGGTGGGAGCGGGTGGCCGCGATGCTACCCGGCAAGACGGTAGAGGACGTCATGACGCACTACGACGACCTCGAGAACGACGTCTGCTTCATTGAGGCCGGACTCGTGCCCTTCCCCCACTACGGCGGCGGCGGCGGCTCCCCGTCCCCCGGGTTCACCCTGGACTGGGACGGCGGCGACGACGCCGCCGACCTGGGTTTCAAGCGCTCCTGCTACATGGTCGGCGGCAAGCGCGGGCGCGCCCCGGACCAGGAGCGCAAGAAGGGCGTGCCCTGGACGGAGGAGGAGCACAAGTAAGCCCCCTTATCAACCCACAGTCTTGAATCTTGATTGAATTGAAGCAATTGATGGATCCGCGGGTCTTCTTGGGAGCTGAATTTGGTGAATTTTTATTGGCTAGGTTGTTCTTGATGGGACTGAAGAAGTACGGGAGGGGACTGGAGGAACATCTCGCGCAACTTCGTGACGAGCCGGACGCCGACGCAGGTGGCCAGCCACGCGCAGAAGTACTTCATCCGGCTCAACTCCGGCGGCAAGGACAAGCGCCGGTCCAGCATCCACGACATCACCACCGTCAACCTCCCCGACGACGACCACAGCAACCCCTCGCCCCCGCCGCCCTCCGTGCTCACCGCCAACTCCACCCACTCCTCCTCCTCCGCCGCCCCGGTCATCTCGGAGCAGTTCGGCGTGCTCGTTGACAGCAAGCCACCCCCACCGCTCGGCCGGGGTGGGCACCACCACTTCGTGCCTCATCCCTATGGCAACGTGAAACTTGAGGCCAGTAATCCGCACGCCGCCGGCTATCACGGCGGCCGCCTCGACGACTCTGTTCTGATGCAGATTCAATGCGGCCAGCTGCAACCTCTCGGTTGACCACGATTCTTGCAGCAGCAACCCAGCCAACTGAGAGAGCTCTCACCTTTGGGCGTGCGCTAGGAGGGAGAAGCACTCAGCTGCGCCTACGTACGTGCTCCTTGATTCCAGCCAAGAATGGAGTAAAGAAAAAGAAGGAATCATAAAGGTATGAGCACAAACAATCAACAATGGAGATCAAGTATTCCAGAGATGAGAGGCCAAGAACCACAAGAAAAATTGAGTCGGGAGTGATGGACATGGCATTTCTGCGTTTCGCCTCTGTACATAAGACCACGACCACGACCACGATGAAATAATTAATTTCCTATTGCTATTGATTAATCAATCTCCTGTGCCATGGGAGGCTTGAGCTTGGGAAGCACAGGAGAGCTAGGTACTGTTATTGCACTGCCGTTTTTCATTGTCTAGCCGAGTGACTGTGTGTTCCAACGGAAACGTGAACTTTACTGAGATAGCATCAAGCATGTATACGGCTGCTTCTCATACGTCGTTGATGGATATAGGAGTGATTTCTCTAGCTTGGTCAAATATGTGCATGCAGCTTCACAAAATTGTATGAGCTCGTATCAAATCACGGAAGTTGTGAGTTCATACTAAATCACAAGTAACGCTTGATCTATTCACAAGGATATCAAACACAAAATTTATTCTAAAATTACTTGTTAAGTCTTCCACAGTTACATCCACACAGGCAGAAGAGGATAACACACGAGCAAGCTTCACACACACAAACACCAAAGCACAAAATTACACTTCCAATTGAGCTAATTCAAATAACAAACCACACATGAAGAAGCAATGGTTAAAAGTTGGGGGAGGGAAGAAACTCAACACGCTACGCATGATTGAGGCTCGTCTATGCGGAACCAGAAAATAAATTTTATGCGGGAGGGCCTCGGCAGGGCCCCTCACATCCACCGTTGCTCTGCTACAGTATAAGAGGTGGGGGAAGATCGAACGGTAGGGAGGAGGGGAGAGAATTTGCTTCCGTGGAACCATGGCATCGATGCATATCAATTTCACTAAACTTTTAAGTTGGACGTACTTTTGGCAAACCACAACCATCTCCTTGACGTACAACTATATGCTTACTGATCGAACAAAGTACGGATCTCTAGTGGTACATTTCCACCCAGTACAACCACAATATTCAGAATTGACATTTTGTACATCTTCGCTCCTTATTTCACTCACCAAATCCTCCGAAATTACATCTAAGGCTTCCTACAACAAATAATTAAGATCAAATGGCTTCTTGGTTTTGGCTTCAAAGAGAAGACAAATCTAGGCAGTATTTCAAATTTCATTATCGAAAACTAAAGATGTTTCTACCGGTTGAGCATTTACATGTTTTTATTTTTGTTCATTTTTGCCCTAAGTAATTAAATGAGAAACTTACTACACTTTAGTAATTTCATGAACAAGACTCCAGTGCACTAATTTCAGTAACCCAACCATATCATGCAATCAACAATTTCAATAATTCACAACCAAAACAAAGGAAGGCAAAAATGATATTGGCTTATGTTGGTGATCATAACAAAGGGGATGATTCAATATACAGTATGATGAGTCACGGTGTCCCGATCTTCCGATAGGTTCGATTGGTTTCGTCGTGAGGACGTTGACTCACAAGAACAAGGAAAATGCAATCTGAATTGTATTGCGAATATGAATGAAGTTCGCAATGTGGGGTTCCTCAAACCGATAAACGGTGAAACTGCAAAGTGGCAGAATAATCTAAGAAAAACCCCCCGGAACTAGAGGGGAGGCGGCCACTACTTAAAGGACGAAGGGAGGGACGGCGGCACTGTTCATGCGTGATTAGTGTCGCGTGAACAGTACCCCTCGAAACCCTAGGTGGCCTTATGGGCCAAGGAGGTGGTCAGCCCAAAAACCCTAATGTAGTGTTGATACAAGGTCCTCGGCCCAAAGTGAGGTGGCGCAGCACCAGATATGAGTGATCTACGACCAGATAATTGGAACTTCCGACTAGTCTAAGGTCCTCGACCAGGATGTAGTCGAACCTCCATATGCTAAGACCACGGCGATCAAAACAATCCTACGACGGATGCGATGCGATCGTAGCCTTCTCGACCCCTTCTCGTGTGGTCGATAGCCTCCTCGACCACTCGGCGGGGCTTGACCACGCGATCGAAGTCGTGTAGTGGTCGTAAGCCTTCTCGATCAATATGTGGTGGAAGTAGAGCGGCCAGATTGGAGGTGGAGTTGTGGTCGTATCAGAAGGGTTCATGTCCTCATCATCCTCCCCTTCTTGCATTTGAGTCGTCCTCGACTCACGCTCACCCTCCTCCAGCGGCAAGAAAGTCTTTAAAGCTTGTAGCATTGCATTCACATCTTTCTACAAAATGTTAGCCATTGCAGGTGGAAAAATAGAGAGAACTTTTGAAATTAAAGGTGATTGTGCATGCATCAAATCAGCAAAGATATATTTTCTCATAGCATTCAGTTTGCAACTCAATTTGCAAGTATAAGTGAAGTATATAGTAGAGTTATTCATTGCTCTGTGAATAGGCAAAGACGATGAATTGAATTCAAAGAGTACAAGCCATTCATGTCATCAGATTTCAATTGAGCAAGGGCAAATTCATCTAGCAAGGGTGAAAATATTTGTAAGTTCTTCCATAATTCAACATCTTTATTCAGATTCCCCCTACTAGGTGGTGCAAGAAATGGTGAACACATAGGCATGGGATGAGCACTAAATTTTATTTTACTCTCATTTTGAACAAGATTCAGCACACAAGAATTATTGTCCCAAACAGCAAGCTTCAATTCATCCATGTGATCACAAGTTATGCATATTCGATATACAAGAAATTGATTGTCTACACCATAATCTCCAATCAAATTAAACTTATATCCAGGGGTGTAGGAACTAAACAAGGATTTCGAACACGCGATTTCAGAAACCTTTTCCATAGCATGTGATAATTTCATAGGTAGATCCAACATAATATAACATAAAGAATTAGCAGGAGAGATTCTAGTCAAAACTTCTTTATGGCTAACCAATTCCACATGATCATTATATGCTATGAACTCATCACATGAAGTACTCACAACAGCAAGCAAATCAACAATTTCATCACATGGTGCATTCAAATCAATACAGTCTGAATTCTCTACATGAAACATGTGCATATCAGAATTGTTTTCCACTAATTTTTGCTCTAAAATAGCATGAACAGTGGACAATTGTAGTTCTTCACAAGCATACTCACTTTCAGTGATGATAGCACCATGGTCTTTACCTTTTTGGCTCTCCTCAGATGATGTAGGTGCATCCATCTCCTCATCTTCCTTCTCGATCAATGGGGTTGGTGGGGCAATCAACTTATTCTCCTCTTTGGCATGGTTTTCAACTTCCTGCAAATTGTTAGTCATAGAAAAAGATACAGACACAGGTTTGTTCTCATGTTTCCTATCATCAAGCATTCTCAATTTCCCTCCAATCGATGTTTAAAAGAAAGTGGAATAAATCGGTTACGCATAGCAACTTTTAAAGCATCCCACGTAGTAGGTGCTAAACCATCGTTGCATACCCTATTCCACCAATTGATGGCAAAGTTTTTAAATTCACTTGTTGCTTGTCTAACTCTATGCAATTCAGGAACTAAGTGAGTATTAAATTTATGTTCCACCGTCATCTCCCAATCTAAATATATTTCAGCATTATAAGCACCCGCAAAAGATGGAATAGTGAACTTGACTTTAGCATATGGATCATCATTAACACGTGCATTATGTTCTTTGAAGGTTATTACCTCTCATACCTTGCGGTTGAAGTTCAATCGGTTCCGTTGTCGTGCATCAATGGCGTCGTGGTGGCGCATCTCATTATTATCATTGTCAAACTCATGGTCATGGGCTGCACCTTCAGGATCCACACGCCCATGGTTCGGTGATTGATTGGCCAAACCATCAATGCGTGTATTGAGCATTGCAATACTTTCATTGAGTTGTTGCAGTGTATCATTTGTTGCCGTAAACTTCCTATCAAGGTCGTCATTAAAAGCATGGCGGTGCTCATCCAACACCCTTGTAAGCTCTTCCCTCACAACACAATCTTGCGCATTCAATTCCTCACCTGCCATTGTTAGTAGGAGACAAAAGACAACACAAATGTATTATCCCTACCAACTACTAGGTGGTGGAAGGTGGAATCACACACTCAAGCGTCTTACCAAGATCTTATGAATTTCTTACCAAATTGCGCGGTGAGTACGATCGGAGAGGTGGGATGTATGGATGCTGCGGAGGCGAATGCGAGGATCCAAATCTGAGGGCCAAAAGTACGTGGAACTCGGACAGGCAATGTTTAGTAGCAAGGAGCAGCAATAATGAAATCAGATTAGCAATGTTAAATCAAAGTCCACGAGACTCGCCACGATTCTTTGGTCCAAACGCTCCTAGCACTAGCTCAAGCAAGCCGAAAGATAGGGTAGATACAAGCTCAAAAGAACAAAGTTGCAAAGCAACCGTTATCTCTGTGGGTGGTCGTGGAGCTCTGGTGGGTTGTCGTAGACCAACTGAGGGTGGTCGTGAGCCAACTGAGGTGGTCTCTTTTTCTTTTGATTTTCTTTTTCTTTTTTTGATTCTTTCTTCTTCTTCTTTTTTTTTGAGTGACGAAACCCAACCTAGGATTCCTTTTTTGCGCAAGTGACCTTGACTCACAACTCTTCAAAACCCTTTTTCGGGCCTAAGGATAGATATAGGTCACAAACTTTTCCGGAGAGCAGGGGTAATAAGGTAATAAAAAGATACTCTCTCTCTCTGAACTTTGGCTATCTCTGTTTCGGCTATGGGATTTCTTCTGGTCCTTGTTGGGTCGAACACGATATGATGAGTGTGTGGGTGTCAGAGCAACAGAAAGATAGACTAGACTTAGGGGCGAATACTCGGCGGTGGTCGAACCCGAGAAGGTGGTCAAACTCGAGTAGGTGGTCGAATCCGGCGAGGTGGTCGAACTCGATGTAGGTGGTCGAATCCGATTGGGTGGTCGAATCCGGTAGGTGGTCGGATGGGAATGTTGGCTCGAGTAAGTGGTCGGATGGGGTGGTGTCACGAGTAAGTGGTCGGATGGGGGTGACTCAATTCTCGGCTATAGCGAGACAAACCCTAATTGCAACGGATGCAACAAAGGACAAGCGAGATACACGATGACCAAAAGCGGTAAAGACTCGGCGCTAGAAACTAGATCACGGCGGCCGGACCAGCAACAAAGACACCGAGCGATGGACTCGAACTCAACAACGCGAATATCGAAAACAAAATTGCGAAAGGCACAACGTGGTTTGGACAATGGAAAGACTAAGATCTAAAACTTTTTGTAGGGTAATTTTACGGACTATAGGTGATGGAAAACAACTAATAAAAGGGATAAACGAGATTACCTAACGGGCAACCTTCGCTCCGATGCAAATGATGAGTCACGGTGTCCGATCTTCCGATAGGTTCGATTGGTTTAAATCGTGAGGACGTTGGCGCTTTGAGGCTTTCGACCAGCGATCGTCACCTCGCAATTCGCTACACCGCATCGCATCGTCGTTATCAACCACGCTCGCGCGCGATCGACCTTACACGAGGTTATTGTTCCTGCAAGCAATCGAAGCAACTCACAAGAACAAGGAAAATGCAATCGAATTGTATTGCGAATATAAATGAAGTTCACAATGTGGGGTTCCTCAAACCGATAAGCGGTGAAGCGCAAAGTGGCGAGAATAATCTAAGAAAAACCCGGAACTAGAGGGAGGTGGCCACTACTTAAGGGCGAAGGGAGGCGGCGACTGTTCATGCGTGATTAGTGTCGCGTGAGCAGTACCTCGAAACCTAGGTGGCCTTATGGGCGGGAGGTGGTCGGCCCAAAAACCTAATGTAGTGTTGATACAAGGCCCTCGGCCCAAAGTGAGTGGCGCGGCACGGATATGAGTGATCTACGACGGTGTCGGAACTTCCGACTAGTCTAAGGTCCTCGACGGATGTAGTCGAACCTCCATATGCTAAGACCACGGCGGTCAAAACAATCCTACGACCGGATGCGATGCGGTTGTAGCCTTCTCGACCCCTTCTCGTGTGGTCGATAGCCTCCTTCGACCACTCGGCGGGGCTTCGACCACGCGATCGAAGTCGTGTAGTGGTCGTAAGCCTTCTCGATCAATATGTGGTGGAGGTAGAGCAGCCAGATTGGAGGTGGAGTTGTGGTCGTATCCGAAGGGTTCATGTCCTCATCACAGTATGTGCTCTTAGACCAACAACACAACAGGTAAATAGTACAGAAGACGTACTGTAGGATCGAATACTGCAATCAGAGAGGGGATGAATGATTGTAGTGATTTCTTCCCGCCTGTGATGACTCTTTTTTTTTTTGAATAGATCTGAGCTTTTATTTCTGAATTATGTTCTGTGGCTACAAAGTGCCTTAACAGCATCCCTCAAACCCTAGCACGAAAACTCCAAAAGCTTTTTCACAAAAGTCGTCCTCCCCGAATCCACAGTTAATTCTTAACCTCTCCCTCCTTTTATATGCTAGAGTCCTAAACCGTGTCCTCAACAATACGGGCACAAAATCCTATCTGCTTTCGAAAATCAAGGGACCCGAAACCCTTTCAAATACGAGTTTTTCAAAATCTCTAAACCTAACACTTATGAACACCTTCCATAACTCCTCACGCGTCGAAGCCTCTAGGACCACACCTCCCGTAGCTTCTCCACGCATCGTGCATCCACATTTGATCTCCACGTGCCCCAGCGTAAGCCCGACCACCTCGTGACATCCTTGACCGCCTGAACCTTGGATTTCCCCATCCTAGTCCCAGCCCTCCTCCTCATCGACCATGATCATCTCCACGCCCAACCCGCACATGCAAAGACCAAAGAACATTTTCCCGACACAAGTTCTCCAACTTGACCAATATAAGTCCACACACGCATATCACACCCTCATCTATCAATAAACACGAATCAGATCATCCACGAAGCTTACGACTAGTTTTACAAGGTCCACGACCAGTTCCACGAGGTCCATGACCAGTTCCACAAGGACCACGACCAGTTCCACTAGATCTACGATCGACCATCGATCATGCACTGTATCTTCAACCATCGACCACACGCTGTAGCTTTCGACCATCGACCACACACTGTAGCTTTCGACCACCGACTACACACTGTAGCTTTCGACCAATTGACCACGCACTGTAGCCTTCGACCAAACACTATAGCTTTCAACCACCCGGTACTTGGAGTTACAGTACTCGTAGATTTCGACCACTCGGTACTTGGAGCTTTTAACAACTCGGTACTCGGAGCTACAGTACTCGTAGCTTTCGACCACTCGATACTCAGAGCTTTCGACCACTCGGTACTCGAAGCTATAGTACTCGAAGCTTTTGACTACTCGATACTCGGAGCTACAGTACTCGGAGCTTTCAACAACTCAGCACTCTTTCTACAACCACTAGCAGTTGAAAACCTTCTACGACCACGAAGTCGAAAACCTTCTACGACCACGCAGTCGAAGTCTTCCACGACCATGCAGTACTCGATAAACTATATTTGTGATGAACAGTAGTTGAAATGAATAGTACTCAAATATACCAACGACCAAAACTTTCAAAAATGCAAATTTCAATGCAACCCAAAAGTCAATTATTCATCATCACAATATTCACGACCTATCCTCATGGTCTAACAATCTCCTCCTTGATGAATACATTGACAATACTTCTAAATCAAGAGTTGAATTTAAAATAAAAGAAAAATTTGCGAAAAGAAAGTTTCAAAACTACAAAGCAAAGAATTTTGACAAACCACAGAAGCAGCAATCGAAATACTCACCCTCAACACAAAACCATAGCAGAAAAATCCCCCTCAACACAAGGGAAGCAAATTTCTCCAAATTTTTTTTTTCAATATCTCTCATTTTTCTCCCCCTTAAGCAATGTAAACATCAAGAACTTCAGAGAAAGAATAATTCTAAGAAGGAGCAAGGAGAGTCAAAATCAAGAAGCTTTGTAGATTATCCAAGTCACTTCGTATTGATTTAATAAAGTAACCAAGCCATCTTTTTGAGTAGAGCTATCTGGATCATATAAAATCATATACCATATAGCAATGTCAAAATAAGTCTTTAGAATGATTAAGCAATTTAAATTAATAATAGGCATCTCAAAAATGACTAAACTGATTATAAAGAACACAATGAGATATCGCAAGAAAAAGTTAATGCCTAAAAGTGAAGCAAATTTTAAATCTAGACGATCTAGCAGTATCATGTAACAACCTATTGTTCCAAACTCAATTCTTAAGCATGTGACATGCTTGTAGCATACTTCTTTTCAATGATGGCATGCTTGAAGCATACTTCTTTTCATTGATGGCATGCTTAAAGCATACTTCTTTTTATTTGAGTATTTTTTTCTTTTCTTATATATATACATATATATGCATGGCATGCTTGAAGCATACATCTTTTCAATTGTCTCTTTCTTATTTTTTTTAATAACATGCCAAATTGAGTGAACATAAAAAGATTGCAATAAGAAACATACGAGCCTCGTATCTAAGATTTAAAATAGGACTCGCGATCAAGCTAATCCTTTTTGATGAACATCGCAAAGTTATAACTATAATCAATCTAGTCAAAGTATTTCGCTGTGTCATGCTTTAATTCAAATGTAGCAAAGTAATTATAACCAGTCATGATCAAAGCTATACAACATATGAGTAAATATGATAACGAGAGCTCTACACCTCATTTGATTTCAGTGGCTTGGACTTGATGAATTGTTTGACAAGTATAATAAACAAAGTTTCTGAAATTTTAAACAACAAGCTCCCCCTCATAATAATCCCATAGGATGCAATACCCAACTCACTTCGCAAAAGAGCAAATCGTACAGAAACAAGCGGTTTTGAGAGAATATCAGCAACTTGATAATCTGTATCAATAAAATGGAAAACAACATCTCTCTTTTCCACATGGTCTCTATAAAAATGATACCGAATATCAATGTGTTTGGTTCTTAAATATTGCACAGGATTTTTAGCAATACTAATAGCACTAGTGTTATCACAGAAAAGTGATATACTATCCAATTCTAAGCCAAAATCCTTAAGCGTATCTATCATCCAAAGCAATTGTGAGCAACAAGAAGCGGCAGCTACATATTTAGCCTCAGTAGTGGAAAGTGCAACAGACAACTGTTTTCTAGAAGCCTACTGTCGAAGATCAAGACGTCGATCTTACGAAAAGAAAAACAAAGAGTGACGTAGGAAATCTAGGGTAATAATGGGACTGCTCTTTTATTAGTATGAACTGGGTTTTACAGGGGATGTCTCCTAACTAGGTGATGAACTACTCCTGTATACATTGAGAACACTGCTTGTTACTTTACAATGTCAGACTTAAAACACGGATCTAAGGCTTGTGCTTCAGTCCGATGGCCCTCTTCTCCCTCTATTCTTCTCTCATTCTCCCTTGCTCCGTCCATACTCTATCTTTAAATAGCCTATGAAGAGGTGGCTGTTACTTCTGGAGAAGACGTCTGATGTGAAGCGTTGCGACTGGTCGGAGTCAAGTGACGGTTAATAGAGAATCAACCGCTCGGCGGTTGTATGTCTATGAGACATATAACCGCATGATGGTTATTCATCAGTGCTTCTGGATAAGGAACGTCATATGGTATGGAATATGCACGTGTTCCATTCATCACACGGTAGGGAATATACCGAATCGGCCCAAGTATCGATTCATACCTTTACGAGTATTCTCCCGGTGGGAGCTTGGCTTAGGCCTTCGTCCGACCAGGGTACCCATTATGTAACCTCTGGAATCTCTACGACCAGTGAGGTCGTGCACCTCAGGGGTTACGACCATGAAGACGTATGGTCTGTTATGTATAAAAAATAATACATAGATGTTTTAATCCTCGTCACCTATGAAACAAGAGATGTGCCTAAATAGGGTAATGTGCCAGAATTACTCTTCCTATCAATTCTACAACCCCCAAAATCTACATCTGAATAAGCTCTAAGGGTAAGGCATGATGAAGAAGAATATCATAAACCAAATTCTAAAGTTGACTGAAGATACCTGAAAATTCTCTTAACTGCCCAATGATGTGAAGCACATGGGAAAGCTTGAAAATGAGCACAGAGACATACAATAAAGTGAATGTCTGGCCTTGAAGCAGTGAGATACATAAGTGAATCAATCATACTTTTGTATTCTTTTTTATCAACAGGCTCTGCATCCTCGTCAGGGTCCAACACTACAGTGGATCCTATTAGTGTGGAGACTAGTTTGCTTGTCCCCATGTCGAAGCGACGAAGGAGATCTTTGGTGTACTTGGTTTGATGAACAAAAATACCCAGCTTTGATTGCTTGATCTGAAAACCTGTTGCGAAGAACTCTCTTATCCAACTCACCAACCATTTGTTCAGGAAGATGACATTATTGAATATGCAGAGGAGCCTGTAGAGTCATTGGTGACATAGGTGTAGCAGTCGTGGCCTCTACCTCATTGGAGGTAGGAGTAGAGCAATTAGTTGTAGACTCCATCGGTGCAGATACGTGTGTCGAAGTGTGCATCGGGGTTATCCTTTCATTGTCATCAGAGTCATAGAAGATGTTTTTGGGTGCGTCATTTACTTGTATAACTACATTGTCGGGTCTAGTACCAGGAAAGAGCAACATCTTTTAAAATGAATTTGTCGTTGACACGTACAGTACCTCTTGCAAAAACTCATCCTTGAGCATTGTCCCCAAATATAATCATCTCATCACCGGTGGCATGAGTGAGGGAGGAGAATCATCGTGAGTCTCCGGTAATGTGGCGAGAGCAACCAAAGTCAATGAACTATATGTTCTCCTTCTACTTGTGACGAGCCTACTAAGCACGACCAATCGTCGGTATCTTAGTACTGGGTTAAAGAATAAAGATTTAGGTAATCAGTACTGAGATATGCAATGGACAGGAGCAACAACAAGCAGAGACAAAGAACTTTTAGCTTCTGGGCACTACCGGTCAGACCACTGTTGAATTGTCGGTCTGACTGGTCCTGTCACAAAAATTCCCAAACCTGCAGAAAATTGTTTAGAGGGAGCAAAGCGATGATAAGGAGCTTGACCAAACTCCACTCCATAATGAGAAATCTTTCTTAACCTGTCTTTCTTTTCTTTGACGAGCCTACTAAGCACGACCAATCGTCGGTATCTTAGTACTGGGTTAAAGAATAAAGATTTAGGTAACCAGTACTGAGATATGCGTTGAACAGGAGCAACAGCAGGCAGAGACAAAGAACTTTTAGCTTCTGCGCATTGCTGGTCAGACCACTGTTGAATTGCCGGTCTGACCGCGTGAAAAACGTCGGTCTGACTGGTCCTGTCACAAAATTCCCAAACCTACAGAAAATTGTTTAGAGGGAGCAAAGCGATGATAAGGAGCTTGACCAAACTCCACTCCATAATGAGAAATCTTTCTTAACCTGTCTTTCTTTTCTTTCTTTACTTTTTGAAAACAAAATTGAACCAAATGACCCTCTCTACCGTAATGAGTACATTGATACTTGACTTGATGAGAAGTCGTATCTATTGTCTTTACAGCACCCACTTTGGTAGATGAGTCCTTTGCAATACCAGCTGATTTAAAAATAGTTTGTTTTGGTTCAGATTTTACTTCAAATTTTTCAGGTTCAAGAAGTTTAACAATCTTGGGAGGAATATTCTTGGCATGCTCAACAAAGTTAAATCCTAGACTATTATTTTTAACACTCACTTTTGACTTGTTTAGGATCATATTCAAAATTTTCTTGCCAAAGGAAAATATCTCTAAAGTGACCTTAAGATATTCATTTTTTTAGCTAGAGTGAGACAAGTTGTGCATTTATCAGATTCATTCACAAGATTCTTAGAAGCACTAGACTGAGCCAATCTTTTCTTTTTAGCAAAATCATTAAGTTGTCTGGTCAAAACTTCTATTTCTATGGTAAATTTAGGACAGTTAGAGTAAGAGGATATCTCATGATAAAGCATATGCTGAATTGTTTTCTGAGATGAATTAAGTCTAGCTTCTAGCAATCCACAATTAGAGCAAGTTTTAGTTTGAGTATTTGAAATACTTGACTCTAAACATGTAGGAGAACTAAACTTGAGCTTTTCAATTTCATCATTTGCATGTTTTAACTTTTCATCACAAGAGTTATGTGCCAGCCTTAAATCATCAAATTTAGCATTTACATTCCTAAGATGAACCAAGTTTGATGCATTCATTGATCTAGCAGTCTCCAACTCAGAATGTAAAACTTAACAAGACTCACATGATTTATTATCAGGAATAGAAGCTCTAAGTCTATTAATTTCAGAAGTTAAGCTTTCAACAAGACAATTATTTTCTTTCAGTTTCTTTTTTGTCTTTTTCAATTCAATAGTAAGTTTAATCAAACCATCTTCAAGCTCATCATATGATGGTCTTACCTCATCGGGATCACTATCATCATTGTCATCGTTGTCGTTTCTTGCTATGAAGCACATGCCCTGAAGTCATCGTTCTTCTTCTTCTTACCTTTAGCTTCATCATTATCGTGGTTGTCGTTGTTGCAACTCTCATATTCTACATCACTCAGATTAAGATGCTCGATAGCCGAAAGAACCTTTTCAGCAAATTTCTGACAGAAATTTGCCACACTTGGTGTTATTGTTCTTGGGTGGCTAACAACAGTAATTCTTGTTATCCTTGATCACCTTCCCCTTGAGCTTGGAAAACTCCAACTTAATGTAACATATCTCGCCACATTCATAGCACCTGATCAAAATAGCACATGATCGAACTTGACACACCACCTCACTTCCTTATCCTTAAGTTGTTGAGTGCCTTGTATGCCTGTGAGGAGATCAACACCAAATCCTCTTCAGTGAGCTATTCGAACTGTTCCTCTGAAAAAGAAGAAAAGTAGACACAAGAAAATAACTCAACGAAGCAGCCTGCACGGGGTTAGTCACAAGTGCAAAAGATGAAGGTTTGTCAATCTTAGATGGCAAAGCTTCCATCTCATAGGTTTTCAATCTAGAGAAAAGATCATCCATGGTTAAAGTATTTAGATCGATAGTTTGATTGATAGTTGTGACAACCATCAATCACTAAGAACCTAAAGATCTTAAAATTTTAGTTGCATTATCTTCATCAGTAGGAATAACATTAACACCGCGCAAATTACTTAATATTTTCTCAAAACGAGCAAAAAGATCATCAATAGATTCATCAGGCTTCATAGCAAATTCAGAATATTCTTTTTGATAAAGATTTTATACACTTTCTTAATTTTAGTGGTTCCTTCATGATAATCGCAAAGAGTTTTCCATATTAAGTGGGTAGAATTAATATGAGCTACACGATCAAATTCTTTATGAGAGATTCCTTGAAACAACAAGTTACTAGCTTGAGCATTTAAATCAACATCTATTTTATTTAGATTAGTAATAGTAGCAGGAATCTCATAAGGTCTAGAAACCTTATTCTAAATATCATTACATTGAGCCTCAATATAAGCTTGCATACGACACTTCCAAAAAACAAAATCAGTACCATCTAGCATAGGAGGACGATTTACATACCTCTCTGATGCCATAGCAACCTGCTCTGATACCACTTGTAGGATCGAATACCACAATCAGAGGGAGAAGGGGTGAATGATTGTAGTGATTTCTTCCTGACAAAACCGAGGATGACCTGCCGATGTTGTTGGCAATGATCGGGTGAACAACACGACATGCACTGCTTGGAACAAGAACAAGTCGAAGACGATGCCCAGAGAAACACGCCGCCTATGATGACTCTTTTTTTTTGGAATAGAACTGAGCTTTTATTTATGAATCATGTTCTGTGGCTACAAAGTGCCCTAACAGCACCCCTCAAACCCTAGCACGAAAACTCCAAAAGCTTTATCGCAAAAGCCGTCCTCCCCGAATCCACGGTTAATTCTTAAACTCTCCCTCCTTTTATATGCTAGAGTCCTAAACCGTATCCTCAACAACACGGACACAAAATCCTATCTGCTTCCGAAAATCAAGAGACCAAAAACTCTTCCAAACACTGGTTTTCCAAAATCTCTAAACCTAACAGTTATGAACACCTTCCATTAGTCCTCACGCGTTGAAGCCTCCAGGAGTAGCTTCTCCACGCATCATGCATCCACATTTGATCTCCACGTGCCCAGCAGAAGTCCGACTACCTCGTGATATCTTTGACCGCTGAACCTTGGATTTCCCCATCCTAGTCCCGGTCCTCCTCCTCATCGACCATGATCATCTCCACACCCAACCTGCACATGCAAAGATCAAATAATGTTTTCCCGACACAAATTCTCCAATTTGACCAATATCAGTCCACACATGCATATCACACCCTCATCTATCAATAAACACGAACCAGATCATCCACGAAGCTTACGACCAGTTCCACGAGGTCCACGACCAGTTCCACAAGGTCCACAGCCAGTTCCACGAGGACCACAACCAGTTCCACCAGATCTATGATCGACCATCGACCACGCGCTATAGCTTTCGACCATCAACCACGCACTGTAGCTTTCGACCACCACCTACTCACTGTAGCTGACCATCGACCACGCACTATAGCCTTCAACTAGGCACTGTAGTTGTCGACCATCGACCACACACTGTAGCCTTCAACCAGGCACTCTAGCTTCTGACCACCCGGTACTCGGAGCTAATGTACTCGAAGATTTCAACCACTCGGTACTCGGAGCTACAGTACTCATAGCTTTCGACCACTCGGACTGGAGCTCACGATGCTAGGAGCTTTCGACCACTCGGTACTCTTTCTACGACCACTAGCAGTCGAAGACCTTCTACGACCACGCAGTCGAAGTCTTCCACGACCAAACAGTACTCGTGATGAACAGCAGTTGAAATGAATAATACTCAAATATACCAACGACAAAAACTTTTACAAATGCAAATTTCAATGCAACCCAAAAGTCAATTATTCATCATCACAAAATTCACGACCTATCCCCATGGTCTAACACGTACCTTCCTATCATCAACAAAAATAAAAGACCAGTTTGTACACACAAAACCGTATATACTTGTGGGCTTTTTTTGCCAAAGAATGCATCAAAAGAATTTTGAAAGAAGCTACTTGAAAAGCAAAAGGCAACACCCCCAATACAAAATCTTGTCAATGGCTTAAAGTATCCCGACCCTCACTGTGCATTTGGTGCCATGGGCCTCCTCGTGATCACTATCGTATCCCAGCTCCGGTCATCCATGACTCTCTTTTGTCATGCATAGGAGCAGAGAGAAATGGCGAGGCCTTCAGATCCTAACATGATGGGAGAAGATTTCAGCTAAAGCAGAGAGGTCGATAAGCTCCTAGATGGTTGCATCAAGGGCGTCGCGGCTTGAGCTCCCGCATAACACGGACACCCATCATGCCTTGAGATCCAGTGGCTCCCTCTCGGCATCCTTCGCAGCAACATAGACATGGGCAAATCATCGGACTCGGGCTTGGCGGTAGCCCTTTGGGCGATAGTGAAGAGGCAGATGTCGTTAGTGTCCACCTCTCCACCGTGGTCGGCGAGGAGACAATGGAGGTTGGGCATCGGGGTGGTTGGCTTCTAGATGACGCCGTGCTTCCTGCATCCGGTGGAGATGGTGGAGTGAAGCGGGAACAGTGAGGTGTGGGTTGATCGGGAATACGGACAAAGAAGAAGGGGATCGAGAGATAGATGGGTTGACCTATCGAGCAAGGGATATGGCATCAGATCTACACCTTCTCACTGTGTTGCAGTCATCCACCACCGCTGATTAGGACTTGCCCCACCGTGTTCTCACCATCTTTTGCCCAAGGTTGCCACTGCTTGCTTGCCTAAGACCGCCGTCCAGCACGCTCAATGCCACCACTTGAGTTCGTCCCCTCAGCCGTGCCAACCTTCTTGCTTGCTACAACAAGACCGTTAACTACATCTAGGTCGGTCGCAAGAGAACGAGAGGTGATTTGGCCACAAGATTGTGGAAAAGAATCATTGTCGTCGCCGAGCTGTCTCACCACCGACCGGATCCAACCTGTGGCCATCGGTCTCCATGTTCTTGCTGAGGTGATGGTGGCCCTCAACACCAACCGCGGTGACGTCCCTTCTGCGTGTCATTGTCGTGTGCGCTGCAAACATTGGTGAGCTTCCTAGCGCCACTCGATGTGGGTCTTGCTGGCAAATATGGCAAGGCTCCGGTGCAGGAGATGGAGGGGAGGATAAAGGGAGGAGGGAGTGGCACAGATCAGATCCTCAGAGGGGAGAGAGGAGAGTGGTGGGCGGTTGGGGGTGCAACTACACAGGAGAAGGTGAGCGTCATGGGGGAGTGGTTGGGGAAGCGAGTGAGCAGTTCAAGGAGGGAGGCTGATGATACCGACCCACCTATCGTCGCGTAGAGGAGAACAGGAGTAGGCAGTGCGGACAAGGCTCTCTCTCGGTGTGGGATGATCCCCTCTGCGTGGGGGTAAACTCTTTTTTTATTAGTTAAGATAATATAAGATAAGATGTATTGATCAATGTCATGCATGTATTTGGATAACACGTGTGCAAGCAAAGATACAGTTTTCTTTTTCTTTTTGTAAGGTTTTTATCTTCAGTTGAGGCCTTGAGGGTATTAGCATTGGTCACCTTCTCATTGACCCGGGCTTTATTAATGATGAATTGATGATGATTGTAGTTTTCATGTGCTCCTCTTTCCTGTCGCATTTGAGGGAATAAAACCTGAAGAAGATCGATGTTGTAGGAGTGAGTATATATTGGTCAGTCTCTCTACATTGTAGTAGAATCTAAGCTTCTTTATTGACTTCTCTTCGGCTGAAATTTTTTGTCATACAAGTTTCAAGTACAGTACATGCTAGCCAAATGGCAGTTTATTTATGACTTCACCTGTGTCAGATATCAGGGCTGGTCTATACTAAATATACACACTCCATCTCGTGCCCTCTTCTTCAGTAGCTTAGTTGAGTGTTCCTCTTGGTCTTGACCAATTGGAGCTTTGTTGATTTGTTTAGTTGAAAGAAACGGAGATCGTACCTTGCAAGTACCCCAATTGATGCTGATGGTGGTGTGACTAGCACATAGGCAACATTAGCAGGGAATGAGTTGGAGGTCCACCGAGGAACAAGGCACCACATGCCCTAACTTGTGTCCTCGTTCTCTTTAAAAAAATATATTATTTAGATATATGTCACTGCAAAGTTTCCACTTTTGAGACATGCTACTACAAAGTTCATTCTTTGAACTATTCTATTGAAAAATACACACTATTTAAAATATGCCACTATAAACTTTTTAACACTGTAATGCCCATACATATCTTCCTCCTCCCACCCCCCTTCTTCCCCACCCCCTCTCTCTCCGCCACCTACCATGGTTGAGCCCTCTCCATGGACAACGCGGGTGGCAGCAGCAAGGTCCTAATCTCCTCATCCGTAGCTTCTCCCACAAATCTCTTGCACCAGTCGGCCTCATCATGCCTCATCATCACATCATCATCCTGCTTGAGCTACTGTCCAGGAAGGAGGTGTTCGTCATGGCCCACCGCCTCCCTGAGCTCCTATCGTCACTCACCATGGCCCACCACCTCCCTGAGCTCCAACTGTGTGCCGCTGCTCCCCATGGCCCACTTCCTCTCTGAGATCTGGCATCTGCTTGCTCGCCATGGATGTTGCTTGCTGTTGCCGTTGTCCATGGCCTAATTCCTCCCTGAGCTTCGGCCACTGCTTCTCACCTTGGCCCACCTCCTTCTCGAGATCAAGTAGCAGCCTGCTTGTGATGGATGTTGCTCACTGCTGCTGTCGGCCATGGTTCTATTCCTCCCCGATCTTCAGCTATCACTGCTAGCCATGGCCGCTTGCCGCTGTCATCCCTTCCTCAACTCCGGCGAACCAAAAACTTGCTTGATATCTTTATATGTTTAGTGAGGAGGGAGGAGGAGAGAGAGAGAGGAGAGAAGGAGCGGGGGGAGAGGGGGTGGTAGGGTGAGGTTGCAAAGGAGGGTGCGAGCGGCAGAGTGGTGGCGTAGGTGGGGCGGCAGCCATGGGAGGTGGTGGAGGAGAAATGAAAAAGACAAGGGTATTTTGGTCCAGAATGACATATCTCCAATTTAATTCGCTTAAGAGTGGCTTATCATGAAGAATGAACTTTGTAGTTGTATATCTCAAAAGTAGTAAATTTGTTGTGGCATGTATATCTATGGACATGTTTGGTAGGGCTCTACTCCCCATTTTTCAACTCCCAATCCCTGATTCTCAGAGGATCTCCTCTGAGAATCTGGAGCTGACTAAGGTAAGCGTTTGGTAGAAGGTTGGCTCTCAGAACTCTGAAAGTGAGAATTTGAGGCAAAAGACCATCATACCCCTGATTTTAACACTTCAAGTGTATTTGTTACTTACTCCTTTCTATTTGTACCTTTCATTTATGAAATTGTTCATGAACCAACCGGCATTAATCACAATCACACATAGTCATGCTGCATCAAGAAATTCCAGCAAATAATTGCTCAAACAATAGCTACTGTCTAATTGCTTAGTACAACATCATGTTAGCATTCATTCAATATTCACATGAACAAGAACTAGCTCAGATGACAAGTGATACTTGTGTAAATCCAATAATTTGGGGAGGCTCAGATCTGATGCAATACAACAATTGGAGCACCTAATGATCATTACAATGAAGAACTAGCAGGTTTCACACTTGCAAACGCTGCACCATCAGAGAACTCCATGAAGAATGATAAGCTTCTAATGCTTTCAGAAAAACTTGGACCACATATCAACTCGACTTTTCTTGTTGTTCTGCAGGTGTCATGAGCGCTCTCCCTAAAACAATAAAAGGATTGAATCAATATCCTAAGACCCAAGAGTAGAAGGGGAGCAATAAGAATTCAAAGCAAATCGCTATGCATTGGTGGATGGAATTAATTGAGCAAATCATTTCATATTTGATATCCTTTGTTCGTAGCATTTCATGCGACGAGCATCCGAATTCAACATACTGACTATCGATTCACTATCGTAATTAACACATACTGACCAATGAACAATGGAAAGAATTGCATCTGACAGCGAAATTTTCCTTAGTAGTAACTAGCACAAAGCATAATCATCCAAAACAGACTAATGTTCTCGTGTAATTGAACTTCAAGCAAACAAGTAGTAGCAAGCACAAGTCATCATTTTAATACCATAATCAATCGGTTCATGAAAAAAACTACCATGAATCACTTCCATACATTCTAATCACCAATCGGTTGATGTACAAACACGCTGCCATATATAAAAAAGTTTTAGATCTAGCCAAATCCTACACAATTGTACACATCACAACCAAACTAGGGCTGAATCCAACTAATTTTCCTACACATTTTGTACTACAAGGAGGAGGGAGGACAAGGGGAGGGCAGCGGCGAGCTAATATTTTCACAACTCCAAGGGACAAAGAGGGGAAGGTGAATCCAGCGGTGAGGGGGAGAGGATTGACGACGATGTCCTCTAGTGGCGAAGGTGACTCTGGCAGCAAAGGAAGCAAGACCAGTTGAGATGAGTGACTCCGATGGCGACGAAACTATAGGACCGATGTCAAGGATGTGAGGGACCGACGACAAGGTACTTCGGGCCAGCGGTGAGCTGCTCCCGGTCAACAGCGAGGAGATCCGAAGCAGCGGTGGCCAGGGTTTGGAGAGCATCATGGGGGCAAGAGAGAGAGGTGTGAGAGGGCGATGCACATCTGTTCGAGAAATGAGGGCGAGGGGCGAGCCAATGGGGGTTATATCCAGTGGCATTTGGTAGGTAAATACCCATCAACTTTAGGGGCAATTTGGTAACTGAGATGCTGCTCCTTGCAGGGAGTTGCCCCAAGGTCGCTCCGTCTTTTTCAACTACGAGGGTGCTCTGCTTCTCAAGTGATCCTGATTCTGAAAAATGAGGAGTCGAGTGTTTGGCTAGAGTCCTACCAAAGAGACTATAAATAACCCCATTTTTTTCACCTAAAGCAGCGCTTGAAAGGAACAACACCTCAAAGTGGGTGCACAACTGCACAGTTCGCTGCTGTTGCCGGATTCATTTCTCGCCAACTTGCGCAGACACAACATTCCTGCAGATCCACTTGAAAAGTCCAGTAGTGGCTCACATCACACCATCAAGCGTGAGGAATCGGACAGTTTCAGTGGCCGGTTGCTTGGCAATGTGCATCGGTGAAAAACAGAAATGCTTCCCGGGAAAGGGAAAGGGAAAGAGAGCTCTGATACGATACCATGCGCCAACTTTTCGTTTGATTTGTTCAGCAAGACGCAATCTTGGGAGGATTCCCGGCCTCCAGTGGAGGCTGCGGTATCTCTTCGACCCTGGACAACCGTAAGATTTTTCTGACCGTGGAGAAATAGGTGAGAAAGAGGGAAAAAGAAGGGTTTTGATGGTCTATCTACGTTTCTTCCTCCGTGGAATAGGAGTCTCCATAATCTATAGAGAAATTTTAAGGTTTGTTGAAAGTTGAAACACCACAAAACAATATAGGAAGTAGCTTAATTATTGTAGGAATCTTTTTTTTTTTTTGCGCTTTAGACGGACCTTAATGGCCTAGATGCCATATAGACAGAGTGAGGAACATAGATGGACCCCACAGAAAGAGAGCATGTTCACCCGGGATGGGGATGTTAATGAAACACAACAGGAGAGGATCTACTTGAACAGAATAGGACGTTGCATGTTTCAATGGTTGATGTTGTTGCGTCTGACTCGGCTCTAGCAAACACCCGTTTAAGAAGCTATTTGATGCATCGGTCATCTCATGACTTCTTTTTAAGGCACCCAATAGGCCAATTTTAACAGGATGTTTGTGTTAAACGACATAGTTTGTTGTGATATAGATTTGGTAGTTAGTCTGTTGAAATACTAACCATGTAATCTGCAACCATTATATACGTTCGGTTGAACCGAACTGTTGACTGTAGCTTGTCCAGCAATTCCGAAGCAGGTTATAAATACATAAAGCACCCGTCCTATTTTGGTATGGTGAAACAAATCTTCTCTTTCCAATCTACTAAGTTTTATATGGTATCAGAGCCCTAGAACTCCAACGAGATGTCTGAGTCCTCTTCTGTCGTTGTCAACACCACTACCAGGGCAATCAGCTCTGTCGCAGCTGGCATCCTTCCCACACCATCATTTTCTCACCTTGTCAACATCAAACTCTCACGGGAAAATTATCTCCTATGGAGAGCACAACTCATGCCGTATCTTCGTGGCTCGTAGCTTCTGGGATTCGTTGATGGAATCCAAGCTTGCCCGAGAAGATGTTCGCCGCACCACCGAGTTCGAGACATTGCTATCGCAAGAAGTCTTTGGCGCAAGTTCTTTTGTTGGGACATCCCAAAGGTATGGATCGCCTTAGAACGCATGTTCTCCTCGTGCTCTCGTGCGAGGATCATGCAAATTCGCAGGCAGCTTACAGGTATGTGCAAGAAGGAGGAATCCATCATTGAGTACTTCAATAAGGTGAAGCTCCTCACTGACACACTGGCATCAATAGCAACCCTTTGTCAGATGAGGAGATCATCACGTAAATGCTCTCCGGGCTCGACAATGAGTATGATTCTCTTGTCACCTCGGTTACAACCAGACCGGATGTCATCTCCCTGAATAATCTCTACGCTCACCTTTCAAGCTTTGAGATGCGAATCACCCACAACAACTCCATTGACAATGTCCTAGACCCCTCGGCGAACCTTGTGTCTCGCAATAACAAGGGGAACCAATTTGGGTATCGCAACTGTGGTCAAGGCTGCGACAAGGGCAAGCAGCAGCAAGGTAATGGCGCACATCAACTTGCCAATGAAGGAAGACCTATCTGTCAAGTTTGTGGAAAACCTGGGCACGTTGCACAAAAATGTTACCACAAATTCGATCACTTCTATCAAGCAGAAGATGCTCGAGTGGTTGCAGTAGCAACTTCCTCATACCCCATCAACATGAACTGGTATGTGAATTTAGGTGCAACTGATCACATCACAAGTGATCTCGACAAGCTCAGCGTCAAACAAAAATGCCACGACAAAGAACAAGTTCATACTGCTAGTGGGACAGGTATGGCTATTCGTCATGTTGATCATGCACAACTTAAAACCTCTATAATTTCGTTGCATATCAATAACATTCTCCATGTTCCGCAAGCAAATATAAATCTTCTTTCGGTTCAAAAACTTGCATCTGATAACAATGCTTACCTTGAGTTTCACCCTGACTTCTTTGTTGTCAAGGACTGAACCACGAAGGTGCTTCTCTTTAAGGGCAAGTGTCGAGGAGGTCTCTATCCCTTTTCATCCAGTCTAGCGTCTCACAGCAGCACCGCCTATGCTTCTGTTAAGTTGTCGCCTAAGGAGTGGCACTCGTGTCTTGGGCATCCATCCTTCTCCACAGTTCATCATGTCATCAAGACTAATAGTCTTTATGCTCGTGATAGTCCCAATAAACACATTTGCGAGACATGTCACAAGCAAAGAGTTGTCGGCTTCCTTTTCAGTCTTCCATTAGTAATTCTGTAGCACCTCTTGAACTTGTTTTCTCGAATGTAAGGGTCCCTCTCACACGTCTGTAGGTGGATACAAATACTATGTAAGCTTTATTGATGATTTTAGTAAATTCACATGGCTTTATTTCCTGAAAAACAATGATGATGTTCTTACAGCTTTTCATCTTCTCCAATCTCATGTTGAAAGACTTGTAAACAAGTGCGGCACCGTGTGTCATTACCCCAGAGAGTAATCACACTTAAGCATACAAATTACTATTCGTCTGCCCGGTAGGACACCACTCCGACGAATAGTAAGCTTCAACAGAGTTAACACAGCAGAACAATAAGATAGAAACTGTACTTTATTACAGCATTTAGCCACACAAGGTTATGGTCTTTAATACAAGTAGTAAGTTACAACTGCCAACATGGAACTAAGTCCCTTCGCTTGCCTACCCTGCTTCACCAGTCGTCTACTTGTTCCACTCACCACATAGGGGGCCCATCTCGCCCTGGTCCTCGTAGTCAACACCCTCACCTCCCGCAGCCTCCTTGGCACCTGCGTATCCTTCATCCCACTCGGGATAATTCCTGCTGGATTGGGTTCTAACAAAGGAGAATAATAGCATGATTGAATACTAGTGTACTCAAGAAGCATTTCTTAGCAAAGATGCAATTGTATGACTTATCTCTGTCATATCATATTTTCTAACTCATCTTTTTTTTTCTGAAAAATAATTTACCAAGATTTACGTAGCAAGTTTTAATTCTAAAAATACTACTTGTCACTTGGTAAGAAGATAAACCCTCATGTCACCGTAGACTCCAATCCAGAGATGGGCATGAATTTATGGTTTGATATATATATATATATATATATATATATATATATATATATATATATATATATATATATATATATATTATACCACTTTACCCATATCTACTCTGAGCTCACTTTACGTGAGGTCTTCCGCATTTCCTTTGATGCAGTTTCGAGTTCAGAATACAGAACGTTTTCCAGGTCACATGATTAAGTCTCCACTCATTATTTTTCGTCGGTGTCCTGGGGCGCTCACCCAATCCTCCACAGAGTTTCAATAATGTTGGTTGGACCGGTTATCCCTTCATTGAACACTCCACCTGCACTACTATAGCACCTTGGATCCCCCACTTCTGGGCTCTTACTGGTTCTGGGTTCCTCCATCATACTCACACTATATTACTTATCCTATGTGGAGAGTATAATGACATAACAAGATAGCATTTTCTGCCCACCGAAACGGGAAAATGGTTGGCACTTAAGTACAGTCTCTTATCCGAGTAAGAGTTTTGTTGGTCCTTATATACTATCCATATGTAAAGGGTCCTACCTCTTCCCTCATCTCTTTTCCTGCCATGGGCCCCCTTTACCATCCTAATATTTCTCTTGCAATACAACTGCTCATCTCAGCTGTAGTGCTCTTTTCTCTTTCATCATCTCTTTTCTCTTTCATTACCTCTTTATCTCTTTTATCCAATTTGATTTTGAGACATAATTTTAATGCACATATATATAATGATACAATAAGGTAACATTTTACATTTAATACAACTATGTTGGTGATCAAGAGATAAGCTTACCTTCGTAGTCGTAGAAAAGATTTGTGTCAGAGAATTCCGTATCAGCTACACTTGTCTGCGTTGGTTCATCGCCTGCAGTTATACAACAATGCGAATAATATATAAAAACTTAGTTGTTTTTGGTGCTATTATGTGTACATTAGTCAGCTTGTTTCCTTTTTCAGCAGATTTTAATTTAATAATATTTTTTGGGTCCCCCGTTAGGTTAGCACTCCTCAATTGTGGTTGTTCTAGTCCGACAGCTCTAGGATAGAGGTTGCCTACGTTCATGTTTTATCGGCGAAAATGAAATACTACACGTACTCGAATGCAACTAGGTCTATTCAATTTTACGCATGCAAATAAATGTCTAATCGATTTTACACCACTGTTGCTTAATTTAATTATTTTGTCTTGCTTAAATTATTTTCTAACGCAACTGATTATTTATTTAATTTAGCGAGTTCTACTAGTGATTAATTTCGCACTACTATCCGCCTTTATTTTCTACCGGTCGATCTACTGCTATTTAACCTTATGCGGTTTATACAATGGTTTGATCTAATATCTACACCGTGACGACACTCATGAATATTAATGCTCATTTTTACTGCGAAGATTACTACTACAAATCCTCAATAGAAATTTACCTCTTTACCCCTTGCTTAAATCCTAATTTCCTACCCCTTTTTCTTAATCCCTAATCTTTCTTTACCATCCTCTCTCCCCCTTATCTCTTCTCTCTCCTCTCTATCCCACCAGCCGAATCCCCCCATGCCTTCCATTCTTCTTCCCCATTCCCCATTTCCTTTCTTCTCTTCCCCTGGAGCTTCTCTTTCCTTCCTCCTTGCTTCTTTGCCTTGGCCAAAATTAGTTCATGGCGCCAACTCTTCTAGCTCCAGCTCAGCCCATGGCGCCACCTCCCCTGGTTGGCTCGGCCTTGCCCGACCGTCAACACTTGGCTGCTCCCTGTGATGTGCTCACCCGTCGGCGCTCCCGGCTCCCTCGCGCGTGCTCGCGCCCGTGCCCCTGCAGCTTGGCCCTGCGCCTATGCCCGCTACGGCTCGGCTTGGCCGCACTTGGCCATCGGCTCGGCCCAGCTTGGCCTCCGGCTGCTGAGCTCCTCCTCGTGCTCCCGTGAACCGGCCCGGCTCGGCTTCCCCTACGGCTTGGTCCCCCCTTTCTGTTGATTTGGTTTTTGTGTTGGATTTTGATTTACTTCTTGATGTGGGTTGATGCTTGCATATGCATGAGGAATGGTGATGGGGGTGGGTTGCTACTGCAGCTAGCTGCGGTGGTGGTGGTGTGCCGCCGTTGCCATGTCTACCGAGGTAACCCTCCTCTCTTCCCCTCTATTCTTTCTACTCTATTCTCCCCCCTTTGCTCTATGATGGTTATGTGATGATATGGTTATTGAGGTATGTTCTATGTGCATGGTTGATTTATGAGGTGGGGTTTGGAGTGGCCAAAAATGGCAGTGGAGGCCAGAATGGATTACCTTGTTTGAGCGGTGTTGGGGATGGAATGGCAGTGTTACTGGGCTGTGGTGGTGATGGTGCTCCCCACTGGTTCTTATCGGCTTGGCGTGTCCACTGGTGGGTTGTCGGTTCCAGTCGTCCTGGCTCCATCGGTCTTCCCCTTCTCCTTTGCTCCTCTCCTCCTTTGCTACTCTCTGTGGTGGGTTGTGGCTGTGGAAATGGTGACAATGTGGGTGATGCTGCACTTGTTCTTTCGGTTGGTTATGGTGGTGAGCAAAAGGGTGGTAGTGGCTTGCTTGCTTGCTTCTAGTGGCAGTGGCCTTGCTTTGGTTGGAAGTGGGAGATGGTGGCTTTGCTGGCTTGTGCTTGGTTGATAATGGCAGAGAGGGCTCGTGAGGCTTTGTGAGTTGCCTTTAGTTGTGCTTGGCTTGCTCTCTACCGGGGAATGAAATGAGAGGGACTTGATTGGGAGGCTTTGACTGAGGTTGGCTTAAGAATGGGAGGCATTTTGGCTAGCTTTCCCTATTGGCATGTGCATTCCATTTTTGCGCTTCCCTTATCCATTGAGCTCTCACTGGTGGCTATTTGGCTTTTGTCCAATGGTCCAAAGATCACTATTCAACGGATTTTCCGCGGTTCGGGTAAGTCGGTACGACGTGGGTATCGGATTTTAATAAACACCGGGTGATGAAACCCACTAGAAGTGAGACGGTGCCGACTAACCTAGGTTGGTCTGGGAACCTTGGTGATCTTGCCGCGATCTGACGGCAACTCTTCTCTACTCTAACTCTATTTTATTGCATTTGGTCTGCTACCTATCTTTTGGTTGTTTGGCAGACGATGGATGTGGCAAGGGTTCGATTGGCCGAGGAAAGGGATTCGACGGCTAGCGATACATGGACAAAAGGGAAGGAAGGGCTTTGGTGACATGCATGCAAGATTTCATTCTTTTGTAACGTACTCAAGGCTTGTAAATTTTTATATTGCTCTGATGTAAATAATTCTTGTAATTAATTTAGAGATTGTAATTTTATTTTATTTTCTGCTTGTAACGCAATTTTGCAAATAATGATTGTAATTTTATTTTATTTTCTACTTGTAACGCAATTTTGTAAATAATCCTAAGTTTGTATTAATATTTTATTTATGCTTGTAATGGATTCTTGTAAATGAATCTGAGATTGTGTTCACGATTTATTCTTGCGGCAATAATTTATATTGTAAACTCTATTGTTGAATTCTGATTATATTATCTTATATGAAATTACTTGGCGATGTGTTCAAAATAAATCTAAGCTTATGTTTTGATCTTGCTTAAATGAATTTTTATTTACTGCTAATTAGCGATTAGCATTGTTTAGATTAGGCTAATTTTCTAGGTTCTCACAACAACAAGATCATAAATTTTCGAAGTGACACGGGTGGAGAATATAAGAAACTGAACTCATATTTCAAGGAAAGTGGAATATCTCATAGCATCTCATGTCTACATACTCATCAACAAAATGGGTCGGCAGAGCGCAAACACAAACATGTTGTTGAAACAGGTTTAGCCCTTCTAGCACATGCTTCTGTTCCTATACGTTTTTTGGGATCATGCTTTCCAAATGGCTTGCTTCCTAATCAATCATCTCCCAAGTAGAACAATTAATAACTCTACTCCTCTAGAATGACTGTTCGGTACAAGACCAGTTTACAACTTCCTTCGCATTTTTTGGTACGCCTATTGGCCAAACCTCCGTCCCTATAATGCTAGAAAACTTTAGTTTCGATCTCAAAGGTGTGTGTTCCTTGGATATAGCACCATGCACAAAGGATACAAATGCCTCAATCCCTCCACTGGACGTGTCTATCTGTCCCGGGATGTTGTCTTTGATGAGTTCGTATTCCCTTTTAATTGTGCAAATTCCATCAAGTCTCCACGCCCTCCACCTTTCACACAAGTGTCTGCTTTTCCTGTCTCTGTTCTTCCATTGTCCTTGTACCATTGTCTCTCGCCAATGACCAACAGATTACTAGTAATACCCCTGTCATGTAGTATGATGTGTTTGATGATGCACGACTTCCTCAGCAAGGGAGGCAATTTGGTGATGCTAGTGCAGCTTCGGAAGGAGGAGTGCCCAGTCTCAGTCTTGATGGTCCTAATGAGGATGGCTCGGCTGGTGCTGCTGATGAGTCTGCTCTCCTACATTGCAATCAAGACCACATCAGCAACGACATCCAATGTGTACACGATTACGAGATGACATTCAAGTCTCTAAGGTGTACAATGATGGCACTATTCGGTATGACAATAGATGCAGAGCACTTATCATCAGTATAGACGAATCAGTTGATCCCACCAATCATCATGATGCTATTTGTGATCCAAGATGGAAACATGCTATGGATGTGAATTATGATGCACTTGTCAAGAACAAAACCTGGAGATTATTGCCACCACAACAGAAGGCAAACATCATAGATTGCAAGTGGGTGTTCAAGGTGAAAAAGAAGGCAGATGGGAGTGTGGGTCGATTCAAGGCTCAATTAGTCGCCAAAGGTTTTAAACAACACTATGGATTAGATTATGAAGATACGTTCAGTCCCGTAGTGAAACCTGACACCATTCAACTAATACTATCCATTGTTGTGTCAAAAGGTTGGGTGCTTCGACAACTTGATGTTAAAAATGCATTCTTACATGGTTTTCTTTAAGAAGAGGTATACATGAGACAACCGCCTAGATACGAGAATAAGGATCATCCCAAGTACATTTGTTGGCTTGACAAAGCGCTATATGGGCTCAAGCAAGCTCCACATGCATGGTACGCCCGACTCAGCTCCAAGCTTCAAGAGTTAGGATTCGTGTCGTCAAGGACCGATACATCACTGTTTGTATTTCATCAAGTAGGAGTCACAGTGTATATACTTGTATATGTGGATGACATGATTGTTGCCAGTTCCTCAGCGCAGGCAGCCAAGGTTATTCTAGAACAACTCCAGAAAGAGTTTGCGGTAAAGGATCTTGGTGAGTTACATTACTTTCTTGGCATAGAAGTTGTTAAGAGTGAACATAGTTTAACCCTGGCACAACACAAGTATGTCAAAAAGCTACTTCATCAAGCAAATATGGAAAATTGCAAAGGAATCTTAACTCCAATGGCATCGACAAAGCGACTGTCCAAAGGTGTTGGAGAAGGCTTGACAACCGAAGAAACTTTATGCTACAGGAGCATGGTTGGGCACTTCAGTACTTGACTCTTACTAGACCGGATATATCCTACTCGGTCAGTAAGGTTTGTCAGTACCTTGCATCGCCAATGAGTTCTCATTGGAGTGAAGTGAAGCACATTTTACGTTACCTCAAGCTAACTACAACAGCTGGTTTAGAAATTCAAAAGTCATTCTCTTCAGTGCTCAGTGCTTTCTCCGACGCTGATTGGACTGAGTGTCCAGATGATCGGCGATCAATCGGCGGCTATGCAGTGTTTCTTGGTAAGAACTTAGTCTCCTCGAGCTCCAGAAAGCAGCAGACCATATCCCGTTCTAGCACGGAAGCAGGATATAAGTCACTAGCGAATGCGACTACAGAACTCATTTGGATACAATCTCTATTGAAGGAGCTAAAAATATATCAAGCATGACCATCTAGTCTTTGGTGTGACAATTTAGGAGCCACCTATCTATCGGCAAATCCGATATTTCACGCTCACACAAAACACATTGAAATATATTTTTTATTTATTTTTTCACAAGAGAGTGGCTCAGAAGATGCTTGATATCAGGTTCATTTCATCTCAAGACCATGTAGTAGATATATTCACTAAACCTTTATCGAATCAGCTGTTTTGTAACTTCAAGCACAACCTCAATCTTGTGTCCACAAGTTTGGATTGAGGGAGGCTGTTAAACAACATAGTTTGGTGTGCTATAAATTTGGTAATTAGTCTGTTGAAATACTGATCATGTAATCTGTACCTATTGTATAGGTACGGTTCAATCGAATCGTTGACTGTAGCTTACGCGGCAATGCCGAAGCAGCTTATAAATACATACAGCAGCCGTCCTGTTTTGGTACGGTGAAACAAATCTCTCTTTCCAATCTACTAAGTTTCACAGTTTGTCCAGTCAGGAGGACTGTGGCAAACGAAGAACTGGTGTTTACAAGTTTACTACTCGATGTTACTACCTGCTACGGTCTGCCTCTTCATCACATGATGACCAGCCTCTGAATCTTATGCGGTGGTTGGTGTCCCCTTCATTGCGAATAGTCTGATCTTATTATCTCCTTGCCCTACACTGTTGCCTCTCACTGTGGCATTATGGCATTATACTACTACTGTGTAGGAGTATATTATTAGTATATTGTTATTATTGGCGCCAGCCTATCTCTGAAAGGCAAAAACCATAATGGCAACTTGTAGCTGTGGGGCTGCAAGTGGCCCCCGAGGACACACAAGTGGGAAAGAGGAGCGAAAGATGCATGCAATCCAAGTATCCAACACAAGCAAACTGGGCGCACAGCCTTTTGCTTTCTTTGCTGTCCTCACTCTCTTGATTTAATTTCCTCCCTCCCTAGGAATTGGCAGCGGTGACCACTTACATACATTACCAGTAGTGCAACTCTGTGTTCTGGCTCTTGAAACTTTGTCTACTGGAGGTGAAGTAAGGCATAGGTATCTCCAAGGTAAAAGATGCTTACATAGGTGTTTAGAAGTGTCATATCCTCAAGCGAATTTAACCCTCCAATGCAAGCATCTTTTCTTGAAGGTGGTTACTGTTGGACCGAAAAGGCGACTAGAGGGGAGGTGAATAGGAGCACAATCACCTTTTCTCCTAAATCGGATTTAACACGATGTTCACTTCAATAGCTATGAAAACTATGAAGATCAATCAACAAGCACAGCGGAAGATTTGTATTGAATCCAATCAAAACCTCGAAGCAAAACCAACAGAAACTCAAATCACAAAGTCTCAGGCGGTCTGACCTCTCATGAGGGCGGTCTGACCGATTGGCCTAGCGGTCGGAAAATCAGCCCGAAAAACCAAAACACAAATTGATCTAACTTTTGATTCATGCGTCCAAACCTCATGAAACTTGACACACACCTTCTCAAGGATGTTAGGAACCTATTCCAAGCAACGATCGTGAAGATCCTTGCCAAAGTTCTGACATTTCTCCGTTTGAGTGAAGGAAGTTCAAAAACCGAGTCAAAACGAAAATATGATCTAGAGACTTGCTCGTGGGTGAATGATGATCAAGATGATCCTAGATGAGTTTCTACATGTCACAGCAAGTTAGATCAAGACAAGAAACCAAATAAAAACTTGTGGATCAAAGAAAGACCCTAAATCACCAAATAGAGAGAAAGAAAGCAAATAGACTCATCTTTGATATAACTTTCTTTGGATTGATTTGATAAGATATTAGTTTACAGTCACTCCATCTTGGAGGACAAAGACTCAATACATGAGCATGAAATGAAATCCAACTCTCTAGAACCTTAACCTCCAACTATCCTCTCCCTAAGCAAACTAAGGTTTCAAAACAAATGAAAGGGTTAAAGGGGGTGCAGCCACCTCCCTCCTCTATTTATAGTGGAGGCTTAGTCCTTCTAGAAGATTGAACCCTAATGGGCCCCCGTTAAGGCCCACAAACAAACGGGTCACACACGCATGTATTTTAAAGCACCGTCTTCATCTCCTCTTGACCTAATCCACTTCTCCACGCACCGTCTTGCGCTGCGGGTTGGCAAAAGGTAACCAATGCGGTACCTTCTCGATCTTTTTCGAAGACCGAGTCCACACTGCGTGAAGCACTTCCATGCTTCGCCACGTGTAGGTTGATCTAGCGCCTCTCATCATGTCGGTAAGTCTCTCCCATCCAGCTCCCACCGAAACCACCATGGCATTTGCACCGACCCCGCGCCGCTTGATTCAACCAGTCGCACCGAACTGCCTGTTCGGTCACCTTTGTCCATCTTGCATCATGCTTAAGTCCAATGACTTCACCCGTATCGCCGATCGTTTCAACCTCGCTCTCCAAGCCTAGTCCCGATCATCTCGCCGTGGACCGTCATTGACCACCAAGCAACCTACACAATAATAGACAAGTAAATCAAAACCGGGAACAAGTTCTTCACAACTTGACCCACGTTAGTCAAAACATGTATCATGCAACACATATGAATCAAACCCATGAGATCGACCTAACAACCAACACATCGCTGCCAAGAAGGCCAGCGACTTAAGTCAAAACCAGTCAAACCACCACCATGGCTGGTCTGACCGCCCCTGACCAGTCTGACCGCCAACCATTGGCCGGTCTGACCGCCAGCCCTTCGAAGCTTGACAGTCAAAGGTGGGACTTAGCAAAAAAAAAACCACTTCGAAGTTTGACATCCTCTCTGGGAAACCAAATAAGTGTCGGTCAGACCACCACCATGGCCGGTCTGAACGCCAGCCCTTACGCCCGAAGCAAAACCGGTCGGACCGCCAGAGGTGGCCGGTCTGACCGCCACAAGGCCGGTCTGACCGCCTGAAGCCTGACAGAACAAGAACTTTGCTGAAAATGTGTGTTTTGACAAACCTTCAACGTCATTGTCAATTGTAACATCATCCTAAAATCATGAGCATATCCCCATAATATCCACAGTTACATTCTCACAAAAACTCATAAGCACCCATCAAGCATCAATGTTTAACTAAGCATCGATACTTAAGTTTTGGCACATTCTTTTATCCGAACATGGGGGAAAAACCACCTCTAAACGCTTGCCAACTTGGTGCATTGGAGACGCCCGTTAATGGTTTGTCCACTATCTCACTGAGCCTTGTTTGGAACTCGGAAATCCTAATAGAATCTTGGAGGATTTACACACCTGATCCAGCACAGCGGCGATAGCCATCGCCCTTTGTAGCGTGAACGTGGAGTAACACTTGCAAGCTGCAGAGGATCTGCGCCCGGTGAAAGAGTGGGGTGCTGGTCATTACTACTGCCGTTGAGTGTTCTCGGCGTTGCCGAGCTGCCATTGGGCAATGGGCAGGCAGGAGACGGGAGTTGGAGGAGGCTTGCATCGACACCACGGCGCTTTTGGGCATCATGTGTCGGCGTCCGTAAGAGCCTTTGCACGTAGGAGTATTCAGATTCCTGGGGCTCTGCAAATGGGCATATAATTGAGCAGGACTAGAGGTAGAGGCTGGGCGCAGAGATTCGAGATTCCGCCCTCCTTTCTCGCGACGGACCACAAAGATTTGCTGCTCCCAATACGGGCTGAGCATATCATAATGGAAAAAGGAGCTTCACAGCTCAAAGCGAAGTAGTAGCAGCAGTAGTAAAACACACAGACTGTGTCAGCACCACTAAGCTGTAAGCACTAAGCACCCCATTAATTCATGGGTTAGCTCTGTAAGTATCATCTATTGGTTCGGACCACTTATCGGTCGGTGTTATCAAATTCGACAAACATGTATTCGTTCGTACGCATAGCATATATAGCAGTGCTGCTGAAATTTAAAGAGAGAGTAAAGCCCTGGAGGCTAATGCTTTTAGTGCGCAAGCATAAGTCTTTTCCCCTGTCTAATTCAGCTCAGCACGCCCTTGAATATAAAAGGCATCCACTTCGCTTCCTTTTTCCAAAATTAACGGAAGGCCAAAGTATCCATGGTTAGATTTGGTAGAAAGAGCTTAGATCAGCCTAAGTAGGTATAGCTAACCCCGCACTTAGAAGGCTCACGTTTTTGGCGTAGTTGACACTTCCCACTGGGGAGCTGATCGATGCGCAAGCAGTAAACAAATACACCCAAAAACCGACCACCGTAGACTACTAGCACCGGAATTATTGGAGTACCGGGCAGGTGTAGTTTCCCGGCAGGAGGCCGTGAGTTAGTCCCGGGAGTTGGGCCGGCCGGGCACGACGGACCTCTCGGGCCACGGTGGCACAGCACGGACAGTGGCCTACAAGACATAGCACGGCACGATGGCACGGCGGGCCATGCCGGCACACACAGGTACGGCACACAACACTTGTGCTAGAGTTAGACGGATACTTTGGCCACCGCAGGTGCCGGGCTTGCCTGCCGCCAACGGTTGCCTGCTTTAGACCATCGGATGTCGTTGCTACCACGCTTGTCTGTCGCCGCCTCCGCTCGCCTCGGCTTGCCCGCTTCAGCTGAAGGCCATCGCCGCCGCTTCTTCCCGCACCATCTCCTTCGTCGCCATCGTGAGCCGTACCACCGCCGTCATTGCCACCAAGGTAGTCTAATCGAGATCCTAAGTTGGATCGATTTGCCATCAAGAGGTCAAATGGTAGTATCAACGATTCTACTAAATTGTAAAATACACATATTTAACATCTATAATATAAGTTTGTATGATTCTTATATGGTTTACCACTTGCATATTCCTTAAAAGCAGCTAGACATACTCCATAAATAAAAATAGCTTATCATTATCAAGCTCAAGATTGCTCATGCCATAATATAGATATTTGTACTAGTATTACCATACTAATACAATATTTTGTATGCTCCTTGTTTATTTATAGTTTTATTCTCAGATATTAATATCAATAAATTATGCTCTAAAATAAAATATCAGCAAAGCCTAACCTCTAAAAAAATTGCGAAAAAAAATTGCCCTAAGTCTCTACGGATAGGATCGACAGTGCGATTTGGATTGACAGGCTGTCGTGGGTTCGTAGAATCGTAAGACTCTAAGAGTAGGATCGCAATCCTAACTACCCCGATTGCCACGAGCCGCAAGTCATGCGACCTTCTTCCCAACACCACCCAACCCCATCGCACGGATTCAAGCTCACGCCGATCGTCTCAGCAAGACATGGAGTTTTACTGCATTTACTCCTTTGTGTTACTGCATCCATGAAGTACATGGAGTTTTACTGCATTTTCTCCTTTGTGTTGCTGCATTTGTCCTGGAAAAGCATCCTACTACACCGATTTGAAATTATTTCACAAAACTTGCATTTAGTAGAAAAAAGCCTAGCACTATGCCACCAACATTCTTCCTCCTAGCTTTCTTATGATCTATGATACCAGCAGAGGTTGTCATGACAATCTGTCGGTTTTTTGTTCAAGTGTTACTGCCCATTTGGCGTGAAGCACATTGAGGAGGAGAGGAATTAGTGAACTGTCGATTTGGAGATACTTATCGCATTTTTGTTTTACTGTATATTTTCTTTTATGTTATTGCATACTGCTTTCTAGTTTATAGAATTCGATCAGTTTTTTGTTCGGAAAAGGGGGGGGAAGGAAAATGATGAAATTGAAGTAATAACGTAAAATTGTGGACACTTAAAATATTTTGGAGGGGGAAGTAAAATTTCATTGATATTTTACAAATACATTGTTATTGCCTTGTTAAAAACATTACACCCGAGTGTGTGATCTCCTGGTAAAGAAAAGAGTACAGTAACTATATTAGTGCATACATATTGGCTACTCGATATTGAGATCGGCTAATGCCTACGTGATCTCGGGATCCTCCAATTGATGTTGTATCCGCTCATATGCTTTTTGCCAATCCTTGAGGCATATGATTGCCTCTATTGTGTCGGACGTAAGGGACGATCTCCTTTCTTCAATTACTCCCACCATGCTAAATGTCACATCTAAGAGATAGTCGACACCGTAAAGACTAGGACATTCCGTGCCAAATGGCATAACACGGAAATATGTGATGGTTGTCCTCCACCATTTGAGGAGCTTAACCTTCTCGCCCAAAAGGGTAGGATCGGTGATTGCAAAGTTGTGGGCGAGGTAGCGATTGAGTTCTGCATTATTATTCCACCTTTGGTTGTGGACGACTGAGATGACGAAGAACTGGATTCCTTGCCCTTTATCCTCTTCTATAGTAGTTGTTGTCTTCTAGTGATCAAGCAAGAGGATGAAAGAAAGGGACTCGTGCTGTGAGGCACAGGCACGTACAGGAGAGGGGAGTATTCTGATCGTGGTGGGAGTAAACTACTCACGGTAGTCCCGGGAGTTGGGACCGCTTTTCCGCGCCACCGAGGCTCGCCGCACGCCACGCATTACCTAAAACAGCTGCACGATACTAACGCCTAGGCCGGCTGGGCCTAAGGATCGGCACGCCGAGTCGCATGACACGGCCGCTCCAATGCGCTATGCTTGGGCCAGATAGCCCAAAAGCCCATAGCAGCCCGGCGCACGCAAAGACGCGCAGACATCGCCATGGTCGGCACCGATTTCATCATGGTCGCCGTGGCCATCGAGGAGAGGGAAGGGATACCGCGCTGCGGACGATGTCGCCACCATCGCTCTACTCATCTCTCTCCGATTTCGCCACATCGGTGGTCGGTGATCGCCGCCTAAATCGCCCTTTGGCTCTGGGCGCATCGGTGCATATGTAGATCTGGGCTCCGCCGCTCAGCTTGATACACCGCCGGCGGGAGGGAGAGGCCGAGAGGTGAAGGGCGCAGCCACACAAAGACTAGCACGCCGTTGTCCACCTTAGATTGTCGACGCCACCGCCAAATCCGCCATCCGAGCCACGCCGCGGCGGAGAGTGGAAGGGTGAGGTGCAACGCCAATAGTGAGTGGATTTGGATTGGACCATTGTTAATTGTTTTGAGATTTTTCATACTCTTTCTACGGCAACTAACGAGTTATCCTGTTTACTACTCTACCTCATGCTTAGTGGTCGATTATATTTGGCTAATTGCGAGTCATTTGCTAGATATAGACATGATGCGCTTTAGGCCCTATTGTTGCACGGATGGAGGTAAAATTTCTCAAGTATTTCAGTTCTATATCACATCTTTATTGTTTTGCTACCATTTTTATCCACGCAAAAAGTTAGATGATTGAAAACGACTATAGAGAAAATAGGTGAGGCACTTGATCTGGATTTCTCCGTCGCTTTCAACCATGTGAAAAGACAAGCTCTTTCGAGTATTCAACTTGTACTAAAAAAAGTATAGCACCGGCGAGATAGAATCGTATGCTTCGGATCAAGCGGCGCAACGATCCAAGGGAAGCGTGATGGCCCATTATCCGCTCCTCGCCGCCTTCACCGGTGTCGGGCTTGTTCGCGCGCGCTGCCCGCTTCACCAAGGCCATCGCCGCTTCTTCCCGCACCATCTCCTTCGTCGCCATCGTGAGCCGTACCACCTCGTCGTCATTGCCACCAAGGTAGTCAGAATCGAGATCCTAAGTTGGATCGATTTGCCTTCAAGAGGTCAAATCGTAGTATCAACGATTCTACGAAATTGTAAAAATACACATATTTAACATCTATAATATAAGTTTGTATGATTCTTATATGGTTTACCACTTGCATATTCCTTAAAAGCAGCTAGACATACTCCATAAATAAAAATAGCTTATCATTATCAAGCTCAAGATTGCTCATGCCATAATATAGATATTTGTACTAGTATTACCATACTAATACAATATTTTGTATGCTCCTTGTTTATTTATAGTTTTATTCTCAGATATTAATATCAATAAATTTTGCTCTAAAATAAAATATCAGCAAAGCCTAACCTCTAAAAAAATTGCGAAAAAAAATTGCCCTAAGTCTCTACGGATAGGATCGACAGTGCGATTTGGATTGACAGGCTGTCATGGGTTCGTAGAATCGTAAGACTCTAAGAGTAAGGATCGCAATCCTAACTACCCTGATTGCCACGAGCCGCAAGTCATGCGACCTTCTTCCCCAACACCACCCAACCCCATCGCACGCTGGATTCAAGCTCGCTGCCGACTGTCTCAGGCAGTACATGGAGTTTTACTGCATTTACTCCTTTGTGTTACTGCATCCATGAAGTACATGGAGTTTTACTGCATTTTCTCCTTTGTGTTGCTGCATTTGTCCTGGAAAAGCATCCTACTACACCGATTTGAAATTATTTCACAAAACTTGCATTTAGTAGAAAAAAGCCTAGCACTATGCCACCAACATTCTTCCTCCTAGCTTTCTTATGATCTATGATACCAGCAGAGGTTGTCATGACAATCTGTTGGTTTTTTGTTCAAGTGTTACTGCCCATTTGGCGTGAAGCACATTGAGGAGGAGAGGAATTAGTGAACTGTTGATTTGGAGATACTCATCGCATTTTTGTTTTACTGTATATTTTCTTTTATGTTATTGCATACTGCTTTCTAGTTTATAGCATTCGATTAGTTTTTTGTTCGGAAAAGGGGGGGGGAGGAAAATGATGAAATTGAAGTAATAACGTAAAATTGTGGACACTTAAAATATTTTGGAGGGGGAAGTAAAATTTCATTGATATTTTACAAATACATTGTTATTGCCTTGTTAAAAACATTACACCCGAGTGTGTGATCTCCTGGTAAAGAAAAGAGTACAGTAACTATATTAGTGCATACATATTGGCTACTCGATATTGAGATCGGCTAATGCTCACGTGATCTCGGATCCTCCAATTGATGTTGTATCCGCCATATGTTTTTGCCAATCCTTGAGGCATATGATTGCCTCTATTGTGTCGGACGTAAGGGACGATCTCCTTTCTTCAATTACTCCCGACCATGCTAAATGTCACATCGGAAGAGATAGTCGACACCAGAACGACTAGGACATTCCGTGCCAAATGGCATAACACGGAAATATGTGATGGTTGTCCTCCACCATTTGAGGAGCTTGACCTTCTCGCCAAAAGGGTAGGATCGGTGATTGCAAAGTTGTGGGCGAGGTAGCGATTGAGTTCTCATTATTATTCCACCTTTGGTTGTGGACGATCGAGATGACAAAGAACTGGATTCCTTGCCCTTTATCCTCTTCTATAAAGTGGGCCATCACGCTCTCTTGGATCGTCGCACGCTTGATCCGAAGCATACGATTCTATCTCGCCGTGCTATACTTTTTTAGTACAAGTTGAATACTGAAAGAGCTTGTCTTTTCACATGGTTGAAAGCGACTGAGAAATCTAGATCAAGTGCCTCACCTATTTTCTCTATAGTCGCTTTCAATATGTCTAACTTTTTTGCGTGGATCAAAATGGTAGCAAAACAATAAAGATGTGATATAGAACTGAAATATTTGAGAAATTTTACTCCATCCGTGCAACAATAGGGCCTAAAAGCGCATCATGTCTATATCTAGCAAATGACTACGCAATTAGCCAAATATAATCGACCACTAAGCATGAGGTAGAGTAGTAAACACCGGATAACTCGTTAGTTGCTTCAGAGAAAGAGTATGAAAAATCTCAAAACAATTAACAATGGTCCAATCCAAATCCACTCACTATTGGCGTTCGCACCTCACCCTTCCACTCTCCCGCCGCCGGCCGTGGCTCGATGGCTGATTGAGCGGTGGCGCGACAATCTAAGGTGGACAACGACGCGTTAGTGCCGTGGTCGCGCTTCACCTCTCGGCCTCCTCCCGCCGGCAGGTATCAAGCCGGCGACGAGCCCTGCATCTACATATGCACCGGCGCGCCGCAGAGCCAGGGGGCCGATTAGGGCGGCGATCACCGACCACCGATGTGGCGAATCGGAGAGGAGATGAGTAGAGGCGATGGTCGGCGACATCGCCCACGGCAGCGTATCCTTCCTCTCTCGATGGCCATGGCGACCATGATGAAATACGGTGCCGACCGCGGCGTGTACCGCGTCGCCGCGCCACCGGTCGCTATGGGCTTTTTGGGCTATACCGCCCAAGCATAGCGCATTGAGCAGGCCGTGTCATGCAGCTCGACGTGTTCGATCCTTAGGCCCAGCCCGCCTAGGCGTCAGATCGCACTGTTTCATGCCGTATGCGTGCGCCGACGAGCCTGGGCTGGCACGGAAAACTGGTCCTAACTCCCAGGACTACCGTGAGTAGTTTACTCCCACCACGATCAGAATACCCTCTCCTGTACGTGCCTGTGCCTCACAGCACGAGTCCCTCTTTCATCCTCTTGCTTGATCACTAGAAGACAACAACTACTAATTTTTTAGAGAAGAAACAACTACTACTACTACAAAAGTACATTCTCCAAGAACATGTATGCAAGGATAGCAGGACATGAGTGACATACCGTATGTATAACGCCGTTGTTTGCACTTGCGCCCAATTATCGCGGCTGTTCAGTGCAAGCTGCAAGGCCAAGGAGGGAGTAAACTGGTCAATATCAGCTGCTTCAACATCTGCATCCCTTAGCAGTCAGTTGGCACCGAGCAACAACTGATCACTGAAACGACGTCATGGTTCATGGTGAGACGAGACGAGACACCTGCAGGGCATCGTTATCGCCACAGGCCGGCCGGCCGTCAGTGGTGCCCAGTGGCTCCATGTCATGCACTCATGCAGCAGCTGAAAGACCAACCAGCCCTGCAAATTAAATGAGACCATCTGCGTTGCTTCTCCGGTACTACTACTGACTCTGACGCTGCATCAAAGGCCGTTCAAATCAACAGTCGTTCGAGCAGCGGGTAGTCGTCACCGTAGGGGACCGACCTCTCCAACTGCAACCATTACAATACGTATCTGTGCCTATGAATCTAATATAGCATGCTGCGTCGTATGGGCTCCCTTCTCTGTCTGCAGATTAATACTTCTCTCCAGCTTCTTGTCTGGCGTCCAGCTTCTTGTCTGGCGGGAACAGATACGGGCGTGCCTGTAAATTGTGAAACATGGATGTGTCTCACATACACTGACGTTTGTGCAAAGGAAAATGGATTATATTATGCACCAGTTGAAACTGGGGGTGCTGCACATGCATGCGAGAGGAGAGAAGATGGATGGCTCAATAATGGGCACATGCCATCAGATTGAATGGGGAACACACAGGAAAAAAAAAACAATTGCCTGTGATATCCATGCAGGTGCAGCAATACTGACTGGCTGAGTGCTGAGAGATTGGCAAAGCATCTACCATTTACAAATTACCATATTTTTTTCTACCCTAGGCAATTTTAGCCACTAAGAGAGTTGACATACTGTGATTCTACGATTTTCTTCCATCTGAAACAGATCTAGATTCCAGAGTCTAATAACTAGTAATATGGAACTGGAGGAATAATTTATACAGTACAATTCCTTGGTGAGATGTCCTTCACATCGTTATCAGTGGCTCCCAGTGATTTAAATAAACTAAATTATGTTCAATTTTGGACGAAATAAACCACCATAGCAAGGTAAGAATATCCTGCAACTTTTTCATGTGAGGTGAAGTGAAGCTTATCAACTCTAGTGGCCCCTTTAATTGATGGTTATGCCATAGAGTTTAATTTCTTGTAAACATCTAAAGAAAAATTATGACTGGACCACAAATCAGATCAGATCATGGTGCCCTGTCCCAGGTCTTTGAACTTTCACTTTAAATGAAAAAGGAAGTCGTGCTCATTCTCCTGGATTTACCAGATATTCTGTATCCTAAGATCCTAATGTAAGTGGAACTTCGTTTTCATCCTCACCTTTTCTTGCTTTCTATTCCTTTTGGCTATTGCCTCCTTTTCTTTTATTTTCTTTTGTCGTTATATCTTGGCATGAATTATAGCTCTACCGAAGTCTTATGAATCTCAAGCTCTAAACAGAAACTACACACTTACTGTTCTTAGGAAAAGCGTAGCAATCCTCACCAATAAATCTGAGTCAATGCTCAGCTTCACTATACATACATATGAAACCAGGGCCATTTCAATAGCATTTGGACCACAGCCAGCCGGCGTCACTCTCTTCCATATCTCCATCAGTTCTGCTACTACCGCGACATGTTTTAGCCAAGCTAATCAACAGAAGGCGCAAGCAATTACAGCATATGCTCAGAGACGGCTCTGGGCCTTGGGCCTCAGGGCAATGGCCCAAGGCCCAGAGTAAAAATGCCACTTGATTGAGCCGGAGGATGGGCCTGATTCACTCCTATTCAAGCTTCGCCGCGGGCCGGCCCGAGTCCTGGCCATGGACCTGCTATGCCACTGCATATGCTTATTACCCTAGCCTGTGCACATTCCTGGGAAAACCTTGCACAAGAAGTTCAACTGCGGTACTTCATTCTTACTGCAATTAGATTTACAGCAAGAACAATACAGAAAAGAAGTAAAGAAGCTGAACATATAATTCCACATGTTTTTCATTACGTTCCTCATAGGATTTCGAAAAGAATATATAGAAGTGTTGATGTTTTATACTTTAGAGCACCGATAGAAAGTTTATTAAGTTGCGGCAAAACAAAAGACAGTTTTTTAAAAATGAGTATTGGAAAATACCACTGCGAAGGAGTTCAACTTCCTAATGCCATCGCAAGGCTCAAAATGTTGTAAAATACCATCGCCGTCTATTTTCCCGTTAGTTGCATGTAAAATAACTTTCCTACCCTTGCTCCATCTCTCCCACAGGCCTGCTTTGTCTTCTTCCGCTCCGGTGGACGCTAATGTGCAAAATGCGGAGGGGGAGGGGGGTGGTAACATAGAACAAAAAGGTTAATTAAAACAAGAAGTCAGAGGCAGATCAAGAACACACGCATAGCAAATCAAAATAACTTCAAATTACAATCAAATTCCCAACAAGTCCACAGGAAATTTATAGAAATTACTCCACATGCTTAATTAACATCTTAGTTACAAATTAACTATATATCGATGTTCGCAAGAATCACTTGCCGCCGGGCACGTGCACGCTGACTAACTTGTGACGGAGCTTGACCTCGACTACATGCTACACCTTGGCAAGAATGGTCTACACAAGCATGCCCGGTGGCGCACGCGTGCATGTAGTTCCACTACTGCGGGCAACACTCCTTAGAGTTAGGGGCGGATCTACAGTATTACAGTAGGGGGCACAGGATACCGGATTCAAAAATTAATTTTTATTGGATATAATTATGTATATGTAGAGTGGACACCTCTAACCTAACATGAGGGGACATCCCAAGTCACAGCCCAACCGAACATGGCCCATCTTGCCTCAGGGACCCCCGATCATTTTCGCTCGATCTCGCATCGCGCAATGATGTTCCTGCGACCAGCGACAAGGACCACCACCGCGCAGCCGCCTCGCATAGCTCCTCGTGGTGCGCTCAGAACGGCCGCGAGGTCGGCGGCGGGCGGCATGGTGAATCGTGAAGGGATGCAAGAAGTAGTGTTGAACCCACCGCAGGAGGCAAACAGAGGTGGGATGGTGAGTCGCCATCGCAGTGGGGGACCCAGTGGGTGTCTGTATGCACCGCACCCCAAAAATTGGAACCGCCCAGGATTAGTTCTCACCAATCCAAGCCTAAGCCCAATAGGATGCTCGCCACCCCTGTGCGATGAGGCGAGTAGACGACCCTCTCCGCCTCCTCCCGCTCTCAAGCACTCATTCCCAACCCTAATCCTCTCCCAGCCTCCTCCTCGCCTCGCCGGCCGCTTCCTAGGCGATCGCGACCGCGAGTGCGCTCGACGCCGCTGCCGGGCCGACGCGACGCGAGGGCGGCGGCGGTGTGGAGACCGAGAGGGCGGTGCGCCACGCGCGGAGCTAAGCGCCGGCACGGAGGCCGAGGGCGTCCGATGGCGCGGGCGACCGGCAACGCGCGCGCGGGAGCCTGGAGCTGGGAGGGCATCCAACGGCGCGAGAGGGCGGTCGGCGGCACGCGACGCGGGAGGGCGGCGCGGGAGCACCAGAGTTGCTTGAGCAGCAGAGCAGGCAACCGGCGGATGCACCCTTGGCCTTGGGGCTTGCCGGCTTGGAGTTGGAGTTGGATTGGATTTGATTTGCTTTATTGCTTGACTAATGACTTGGATAGTTGGATAGACATGATAGTTGGATTGATATTTGGATTTGGATGTTCATTTATATTGTCAGCACCAAGCAGAGAACAAGTGAGTAGTGAACAACAATATTCTTATTCACCAACACTCAAGACTCAACAACAAGAAGGTAGATTGTAGAGACATGATTCACATGAAGATGAATTGTTATATTGTTATTCAGTCAACACTCAATAGTCAATCAGTTATATTGACATATTGTTATCATGTTATATTGTTATGTGAATCAGTGAATGTGAGTTTAATTGTGAATAGAAAATTGAAAATTTTGTTATGATATGTCAATGTAGATTATAGAGATATGAAGAGGAATAGAGACATCTTTTTTTCAAGATCGAGAAGTGAAGGCAAAGAATATTTCATCTTCTTCATCACCGAGAAGCGTATGAGCTTCAAATACACTTCTTGGCAATGAGGAAAATATTTATGATGTTGAGCTTCTTTCACATGATCCAGTGGAAAAGACACCCATCACGAGCTATGATATCAATGATCAAGATGCGCTGGAAAGGATATATTATGAAAGGGCAATGCCAACCTTATACATATGATTTTCCTATCAAGAAAATATCGTAAAAGATGTCACTTCACTTAATTTGTTTGATAAGTACCATTGGATCGAATATAGTGTCGAAAAGGATGCTATATTTTGCTTTGTATAGTTGCATATTTTGTAATTTTCTATCCATGTAAGATCTTATTTGAACTATTTGCATTGTGCTTTTAACAAATTTGGAACCTATGTGTTGGATTTATGATGTTATAAAATCATTGTATAAACTGTGGAATTGTGAGTGAAGTGTGCACCCCCATTGTCTAATTTCTAGATCTGCCACTGCCATCGCGGGCAGTGGCTTTGGCTGCCAAAGCCACAGGCGGCAGCAGATCCCGCCAGACCCAAGGCAAGGAGAGAGAAGGGTGGTTGAGATGAGGCAGAGACGCGGAGGGGCAAGCGTGCTATTTTAGAAATTTTCTCTCCGATGGACGGAATGTAATCAAATAACGGAAATTTAACAGAATGGTAATTGGCAAAGTTTTTCCGCTTGCAATGGCATTTGTAAGGAAAACACTATGACATATATGCACGGATGGAGTATTAAAATCGGATGTGCTTACTTCACTCTCTTTCCTCAATTAGTTCCTTTCACTTTCTCCACTGCGCTATCTCTCTGATCCCATTTCACTTTCTTCTTCTCTCTTCTTCCTTTCTCCAAATCCCAACTCCCTTAATCTTCCTCCACCGAGCTTCTCCGACTTCTTCTTCGCTTCAAGTCAAGCCGATTCGCCACCACCGCCGTAGCCTTCCCGCCACCGCCAGCACACCGCCTTGCCGCCGGCGCACCGCACCGCCTAGAGCCACCAGCTGCGCCCAGATGCCGTTGCCGCCTTTCGTGGCCGTTGCCGCACACCACACGCCGCGCAGGCTCGCATTGTCGCGATCGCTGTCGCCTGCGCTTGCAACCTCGACTCGCGACATGCCGCGCCTACAACATTATCCTCCTCTGTTCACGCTTCATTTTTGATGTTTTCTATTTGTTTTCTGGTTCTAAAGTTGATGTTGTGTCCCATTGAAAAAAATGTTGTACCCTGTTGAAAAAAATATTGCATACTATTCTTTAAGATGTTATGACTCGTTGAAAAAAATATTGCAGCCTGTTGAAAAAAATATTATGACAATAGAAAAAATTGCATATTATTCACTGTAATGTTAAAAGATTTTTTCCGCATGTTTTGTTTTGATTATGAGCTTTTTTGAGATGATAATTATAGTGACGTTTTTGAGATGACGTTAACGTGTCTGCTCACTGTGATGTTCTTTTGAAATTATGCATATAAATTTTTAATATGTTGCGCACGCATCTGCGTTGCTTCTCCGGTACTACTACTGACTCTGACGCTGCATCAAAGGCCGTTCAAATCAACAGTCGTTCGAGCAGCGGGTAGTCGTCACCGTAGGGGACCGACCTCTCCAACTGCAACCATTACAATACGTATCTGTGCCTATGAATCTAATATAGCATGCTGCGTCGTATGGGCTCCCTTCTCTGTCTGCAGATTAATACTTCTCTCCAGCTTCTTGTCTGGCGTCCAGCTTCTTGTCTGGCGGGAACAGATACGGGCGTGCCTGTAAATTGTGAAACATGGATGTGTCTCACATACACTGACGTTTGTGCAAAGGAAAATGGATTATATTATGCACCAGTTGAAACTGGGGGTGCTGCACATGCATGCGAGAGGAGAGAAGATGGATGGCTCAATAATGGGCACATGCCATCAGATTGAATGGGGAACACACAGGAAAAAAAAAACAATTGCCTGTGATATCCATGCAGGTGCAGCAATACTGACTGGCTGAGTGCTGAGAGATTGGCAAAGCATCTACCATTTACAAATTACCATATTTTTTTTTCTACCCTAGGCAATTTTAGCCACTAAGAGAGTTGACATACTGTGATTCTACGATTTTCTTCCATCTGAAACAGATCTAGATTCCAGAGTCTAATAACTAGTAATATGGAACTGGAGGAATAATTTATACAGTACAATTCCTTGGTGAGATGTCCTTCACATCGTTATCAGTGGCTCCCAGTGATTTAAATAAACTAAATTATGTTCAATTTTGGACGAAATAAACCACCATAGCAAGGTAAGAATATCCTGCAACTTTTTTCATGTGAGGTGAAGTGAAGCTTATCAACTCTAGTGGCCCCTTTAATTGATGGTTATGCCATAGAGTTTAATTTCTTGTAAACATCTAAAGAAAAAATTATGACTGGACCGCAAATCAGATCAGATCATGGTGCCCTGTCCCAGGTCTTTGAACTTTCACTTTAAATGAAAAAGGAAGTCGTGCTCATTCTCCTGGATTTACCAGATATTCTGTATCCTAAGATCCTAATGTAAGTGGAACTTCGTTTTCATCCTCACCTTTTCTTGCTTTCTATTCCTTTTGGCTATTGCCTCCTTTTCTTTTATTTTCTTTTGTCGTTATATCTTGGCATGAATTATAGCTCTACTGAAGTCTTATGAATCTCAAGCCTCTAAACAGAAACTACACACTTACTGTTCTTAGGAAAAGCGTAGCAATCCTCACCAATAAATCCGAGTCAATGCTCAGCTTCACTATACATACATATGAAACCAGGCCATTTCAATAGCATTTGGACCACAGCCAGCCGGCGTCACTCTCTTCCATATCTCCATCAGTTCTGCTACTACCGCGACATGTTTTAGCCAAGCTAATCAACAGAAGGCGCAAGCAATTACAGCATATGCTCAGAGACGGCTCTGGGCCTTGGGCCTCAGGGCAATGGCCCAAGGCCCAGAGTAAAAAATGCCACTTGATTGAGCCGGAGGATGGGCCTGATTCACTCCTATTCAAGCTTCGCCGCGGGGCCGGCCCGAGTCCTGGCCATGGACCTGCTATGCCACTGCATATGCTTATTACCCTAGCCTGTGCACATTCCTGGGAAAACCTTGCACAAGAAGTTCAACTGCGGTACTTCATTCTTACTGCAATTAGATTTACAGCAAGAACAATACAGAAAAGAAGTAAAGAAGCTGAACATATAATTCCACATGTTTTTCATTACGTTCCTCATAGGATTTCGAAAAGAATATATAGAAGTGTTGATGTTTTATACTTTAGAGCACTGATAGAAAGTTTATTAAGTTGCGGCAAAACAAAAGACAGTTTTTAAAATGAGTATTGGAAAATACCACTGCGAAGGAGTTCAACTTCCTAATGCCATCGCAAGGCTCAAAATGTTGTAAAATACCATCGCCGTCTATTTTCCCGTTAGTTGCATGTAAAATAACTTTCCTACCCTTGCTCCATCTCTCCCACAGGCCTGCTTTGTCTTCTTCCGCTCCGGTGGACGCTAATGTGCAAAATGCGGAGGGGGAGGGGGGTGGTAACATAGAACAAAAAGGTTAATTAAAACAAGAAGTCAGAGGCAGATCAAGAACACACGCATAGCAAATCAAAATAACTTCAAATTACAATCAAATTCCCAACAAGTCCACAGGAAATTTATAGAAATTACTCCACATGCTTAATTAACATCTTAGTTACAAATTAACTATATATCGATGTTCGCAAGAATCACTTGCCGCCGGGCACGTGCACGCTGACTAACTTGTGACGGAGCTTGACCTCGACTACATGCTACACCTTGGCAAGAATGGTTCACACAAGCATGCCCGGTGGCGCACGCGCATGTAGTTCCACTACTGCGGGCAACACTCCTTAGAGTTAGCGGATCACAAAGATACAAAGAGGGGCACAGGATACCGGATTCAAAAATTAATTTTTATTGGATATAATTATGTATATGTAGAGTGGACACCTCTAACCTAACATGAGGGGACATCCCAAGTCACAGCCCAACCGAACATGGCCCATCTTGCCTCAGGGACCCCCGATCATTTTCGTTTCGGATCTCGCATCATGCAAGCGCGAATGTTCCTGCGACCAGCGACAAGGACCACCACCGCGCTCGCCTCGAGCAGCTCCCTGGTGTCGCCAGAACGGCCGCGGGAGGTCGGCGCGCGCATGGTGAATCAGGAAGGGATGCGGCAGTGTAGTGTTGAACCCGGCTGCAGGGAGGCAAACAGGAGGTGGGATGGTGAGTCGCCATCGTGCAGGGGTGGACCCAAGTGGGGTGTCGGGTATGCACCGGCACCCCCAAAAAATTGGAAACTGTCCAGGGATTAGTTCTCAGCCCAATCCAAGCCCAAGCCCAGTAGGATGCTCGGCCACTCCCCAGGCGATGAGGCGAGTAGACGACCCTCTCGGCCTCCCTGCCTCCTCGCAACTCATTCCCCAACCCTAATCTCTCTCCCGGCCTCCTCGCCTCGCTCGCCAGTTTGCTCCCTAGGCGATCGCGACTCGCCGAGTGCGCTCGACGCCTTGCCGGGCCGACGCGACGCGGAGCGGCGCGCGGTGTGGAGACCGAGAGGCGGTGCGGCCATCGCGGGAGCTAAGCGCGGCACGGAGGCGGGAGGGCGTCCGATGGCGCGGCGACCACGCAACGCGCGCGCGGAGCTCGAGCCGGGAGGCATCCAACGGCGCGAGAGGGGTGGCGCCACGACGCGCGGAGGGAGGGCGGCGAGCACCAGAGTTGCTTGAGCAGCAGAGCAGGCAACCGGCGGATGCACCCTTGGCCTTGGGGCTTGCCGGCTTGGAGTTGGAGTTGGATTGGATTTGATTTGCTTTATTGCTTGACTAATGACTTGGATAGTTGGATAGACATGATAGTTGGATTGGATATTTGGATTTGGATGTTCATTTATATTGCTGAAGCAGTCAAGCAGAGAACAAGTGAGTAGTGAACAACAGTCATTCTTATTCAGTCAACACTCAAGACTCAACAACAAGAAGGTAGATTGTAGAGACATGATTCACATGAAGATGAATTGTTATATTGTTATTCAGTCAACACTCAATAGTCAATCAGTTATATTGACATATTGTTATCATGTTATATTGTTATGTGAATCAGTGAATGTGAGTTTAATTGTGAATAGAAAATTGAAAATTTTGTTATGATATGTCAATGTAGATTATAGAGATATGAAGAGGAATAGAGACATCCGTTTTTTTTCAAGATCGAGAAGTGAAGGCAAAGAATATTTCATCTTCTTCATCACCGAGAAGCGTATGAGCTTCAAATACACTTCTTGGCAATGAGGAAAATATTTATGATGTTGAGCTTCTTTCACATGATCCAGGGAAAAAGACACCCATCACGAGCTATGATATCAATGATCAAGATGCAGTTCGGAAAGGATATATTATGAAAGGGCAATGCCAACCTTATACATATGATTTTCCTATCAAGAAAATATCAGGTAAAAGATGTCACTTCAGTCTTAATTTGTTTGATAAGTACCATTGGATCGAATATAGTGTCGAAAAGGATGCTATATTTTGCTTTGTATAGTTGCATATTTTGTAATTTTCTATCCATGTAAGATCTTATTTGAACTATTTGCATTGTGCTTTTAACAAATTTGGAACCTATGTGTTGGATTTATGATGTTATAAAATCATTGTATAAACTGTGGAATTGTGAGTGAAGTGTGCACCCCCATTGTCTAATTTCTAGATCCGCACTCATCGCATCATGCGGTGGCTTTGGTCGCCAAAGCCACAAAGCGGCAGCAGATCCCGCTGCACTCCAAGGCAAGGAGAGAGAAGGGTGGTTGAGATGAGGCAGAGACGCGGAGGGGCAAGCGTGCTATTTTAGAAATTTTCTCTCTCCTGATGGACGTGAACAGAATCAAATAACGAAAATTCTAACGGCAATGGTAATTGGCAAAGTTTTTCCTGTTTGCAATGGCATTTGTAAGGAAAACACTATGACATATACGTACGGATGGAGTATTAAAATCGGATGTGCTTACTTCACTCTCTTTCCTCAATTAGTTCCTTTCACTTTCTCCACTGCGCTATCTCTCTGATCCCATTTCACTTTCTTCTTCTCTCTTTCTTCCTTTCTCCAAATCCCAACTCCCCCTTAATCTTCCTCCACCAGAGCTTCTCTCCGACTCCCCTCTTCTGCTTCAAGTCAAGCTGGATCTGGCCACCACCGCCGGTAGCCTTCCCGGCCACCGCTCAGGCACACCGCCTTGCCGCCGGCGCACCGCACCGCCTAGAGCCACCAGCTGCGCCCAGATGCCGTTGCCGCCTTTCGTGGCCGTTGCCGCACACCACACGCGCTTGTGCCTGCATTGCCGCATCGGTTGTCGCCTCGGCGCTTGCAACCTCGACTCCGCGACATGCCGGCGCCTACAACATTATCCTCCTCTGTTGTTCACGTTCTTCATTTTTGATGTTTCTCTATTTGTTTTCTGGTTCTAAAGTTGATGTTGTGTCCCATTGAAAAAAATGTTGTACCCTGTTGAAAAAAATATTGCATACTATTCTTTAAGATGTTGCGACCTGTTGAAAAAAATATTGCAGCCTGTTGAAAAAAATATTATGACAATAGAAAAAAATTGCATATTATTCACGGTAATGTTGCAAGATTTTTTTTCCAGATGTTTTGTTTTGATTATGAGCTTTTTTTGAGATGATAATTATAGTGACGTTCTTTGAGATGACGTTAACGTGTCTGTTCACGGTGATGTTCTTTTGAAATTATGCATATAAATTTTTAATATGTTGCGCACGTTCTGAAGTGCGATCCGAGCGCTAGTCACGCCCTATTTGTAAGGTAGCCTTTAAGCACGATGGTATTTTGTAACTACGTGACTATTACGATGATGTAGTGTAAGTTTACTCTTTTTAAAAAGAAAAGAACGCAAGTTTTTCTATTGTGAACTTTAGCAAATGAACTACAGTACCACCATTTGGCTAAAATGTATGTACAAAATGAAAAAAAACGACCAAGTAGACCAATCGTATAGTAAATGCGAGATTGCATTAAGAAATGGAAAAGAGTTTGGCTGCTCAAAGACTCTTGCAAAGAACCTTCGCTTCAAGATCATCCCATCACATACAGGCATGACTCAAGCAGTAATTTGACGTCGTCCACTAACTAGAGTTTTTTTGCTTAAATATCACTGATTGTGCACGAAATAGCAAATTTAGCTATCTCCGGAGATCAAAGTCAAAAATAACATCGCGGACTCCCTGGTAGGCAATACGTGTCTCGTCCGCGCTCCAATGTTCGGACCTACTCGCATCGATGATGCTGACGAAGCGAACTCGCCTCGTCCGCGGTGCCGGCGAGAATGTTCGCCTGGTCTGCAAGCGAGGCGAGGAGATCCCTCTCGACCAGTGCATAAATAGCAACTTCCATTAGGGCGTTCGTCACTGTTTGCTACATTGCACGACGATGTGATTTCATTGTTAGCATACTGTTTTGTACAGACCATGCTACTATTTATGGTATTGTTCACATCACTGTTCCACATGGTACACTGTTCACACAATTTCTGTTTGTCCGCGTGGTGGGGGCACAACATGCACCACTTCGTGTGCAGATGAGGGGTCTCGCCCCGGCATGCGGACGAGGCAGGTCTGAGCCCCTAGAGTGCGAATGAGACATGTCTCTTTTGAGAGTCCACAGTGTTACTTTTAGTTTTGATCTCTGGAGGAAGCTAGATTTGCTATTTCGTATGTAAACAGTGTTATTTAAACCAAAACTCGCTGCAGGGTTACCTGTAAGTTCTGTGAAAGAAAAGGTAGGGTCATAGTTTAAGGGTGCCTGACATATATATACGCTAATGCATCTAAACAATTGCAAATGGTAGCATCAGATACCATTAAGAGAACGAGGCAATGGGAAATTCCAGATGTAGTAAAAAAAAACATTTTAAGAGCTTAACACCTCATCAAAATGCTTGGTGCAAGGAAAGATGCCCTTACCCAACACATTTAAGGGAAACACCAAAAATAATGCTTCTCAGCAGCAAGCACTGCTTTATGTTGAGCGTGGATCTCCAAGAAAGAAAATCTGTTTAGTTTCTCCCAACTGGCTAACTGCATGTCCAAGCATTTCCGTCAGTGGTGAAAACTTTTATTCAAGTCCAGAAAAGACCCAGCTTGGACAGTAATTGCCATATTGGATGAATTATAGCTCTACCGAAGTCTTATGAATTTCAAGCCTCTAAACAGAAACTACACACTTACTGGTGTCCTGTTGGTAGTTGGCCTTGCATGACAATGATCGTAACTATTATATGAACTATGAACAATGTTCAGGTTCTAGCTGGAGTTATCATAGAATTGATCCCATCTGAGGTACTTATGGAGCTACCAGATAAACATATTTGGAAAATAACATATAAAATGTTCTTATTGAGTTGCATGCACCAACCAATTCATCCAAAAGTTTAACCCGATGAGGAAAGGCGGATAATTCACTTATACTTCAACACCCCCCTCACGTGTAAACTCCCTCGGGCCTCGGGTCTAAGACGTGGAATAGAAGTGAGCTGTAATTATTATTTTTAATTGCACCAACCGGATCTTGAATTCAAGACCTCTTGGTTCTGATACCATATTGAGTTGCATGCACCAACCAGTTCACTCAAAAACTTAACCTGATGAGGAAAGGCGGACAATTCACTTATACTTCAACAGTTTTGAATTTGTTTAATCACATATATAGCTGGGCTTAAGGCTTGCAACTAATTACTATGTTGTATAATAGCAACAAATCGACAAAAGTCCAGCGGATCATGGTGGCTCTAACATCCAGGTGGTCATGCCACCATCTTCTGATGCCAGTGCTTCATCTCTGAAGGAGGGCTGTGAGACCACATATGGGTCATCCTATGATTTGCGATGAGTAATTAACTGTTCTTTGCATGTATTGTCAAAGTTTGAGTTCGGTTTTCGAGAGTTGCAATTTTGGAACCTACTATCAGGTGACCAGCGGTCTGACTAGCCGAGGCCGAGCGGTTTGACCGGCCAGGGTGAGTTCATGCACAACAAATGTGTTGAACCGTGTGGATTTGGCCAAAGTCAATGGATTCATGGCATATGTGTTTCATGATGTGTTTATGACTAATGTGGGTCGGGTTGGAATGAACTTGTGCTTGAAAATGCTTTGCTTGGTCTATTGTAATGCAAATGGCTTTGGAGTCAACTATGATTAACAGCGAGGAGGACCGGGACTTAGTTAGGAAAACCAAGGTCCAGAATGATCATAGAGGTCGGGTGAGATAGTTGAACTTGGACAATACACAAGTTGGGCAAGGGCTATGGAAGGCACAAGTGATCAAGGTCAAGCGAGACATGTGGTGTGCCAAGTGATTTGGGCCTGTTTGCAAGCGAGAACGGTCCAGTGGGATCCGACGCATGAGAGACTTGATGGAAAGTCATTGAAGCCACATGGATGATGGCAAAGCATTGGGCGATGTTTCGAGAAGGAATTGGGAAATGTTGGTTGAGGGGCAATACGGTCATTTGTGCAAAACCGGAAAAGTGAGCGATTTGCAAAACCGCGGTGGTGCCCTAAGTGGATTAGGTCAAAAAGACCTCATAGAGGATAAGACATGATGATTTCGGGCTATTGGAGTCAAGGGTGAAGAACAACGCTTTGAAAAGTGTGCATGAGTGTGTTGAGTGATAAAAAAAACTGGTTGTCTAATGGGTTAACGGATTCCCATGGGTGTGTGTAGTGTGATCCACTTTGTAACCAGGTTGGAGTTTCTTGTGAGCCTCCACTATATAAGGGGCCATTAGAGAGAGAAATTAAGTTTTGCACTTGAGTCTCTAAGAGAGAAATTGGGTTTTAGTTGAGAGAGCTAAGTGTTGCCCTTAGAGTTCCTTCCTCCCCAAGTGGTAATAGAAGATCAAACTTAATTTATCATGTCTTATTTGTGTTCTTGCTTGATTCTCTTGCCTTCTTGAGGTGTTTTTGCTGATTTTTGGTTCAATCTCGTTCTAGTGTGATTCATGCTGAGATATAACTTGTTAGGGCTTATAGGAACCCATCTAGAATCATCTTAGTTGACTGGAGATCACAAACTTGAGCAGATCAAGTTTTCCCTCTTTTGCCCTATTCTTGAGCACTCTTCCCTACGATGGATAAAGGTAGGAACCTTAGCAGCAATTCTTGAAATTGTTTATCGAAATGGGTGCCAAACACCCTAGGGTAGCTGTGTTTGAAATTTGGTGTGATTCGAGCGAGTAGATCAAAAGTTAGGTGAAATCGCCGTTTGAAAATTATGTTGTTTTCAGACTATCTGCAAGGAGTGGTCAGACCAGTTGGTAGTTGCCAGTCGGACCAGTCAAACCGCCTGAGAGTTGGTGGTCAGACCGACCTGACAGGGTGATTATCTGGCACCTGCTTGTAGGTGTTGTTTCTCGGTGCTAACAAGTTCAATCTCAACCTACGCAACTGCTCGTAGTTGCTGGAGTGAAAAGATTGTCGAATACCTCAGGGGGAAAGTTGTCGGAGTCATTCACCCTCGTCTGACTGCCATAACCGATCCTACAGGGATAAAAGGGATCAAAGCATAAGCTTAAAGAGGCTTGAGCCTGTTTTTCCCAACAGGTGGTAATTTCACCCATCTTCCATGCCAAGGCTTCATCTCTACAGGAGGACAAAAGGGATCAAAGCAGAAGCTTGAGCCTCCTTTACCAAGGTATGAGCGAACACTGCACTAAGATACCAAGATGGTTGCCATAGCTATGGAAGAGTAGGCACAATAAAGGCCAAGAATATAACAGCAAGGGGCGATATCAAACCTCTGTATGTTAACCAGGCAGCTCCACTCTGTAGGCTGTAGCAAAGGTACACCATGGAGCACTACTGTCGGTAACACTATTCAAGGCAACAGAGGAGATGGTACGCCAGAGTAGACCCAGCTTTGACCTGAACAATTTAGAGTACACTAATAGCCCGTGCGCGTCTTGGCGCGACGAAAAAACTTGTAGCCCATGAAAATCTGACGAAACAATCGTGGCATGTGTTTTTTTTTTTTTTCTGAACCATGAGACAGCAACACAGCACATCTGAATTGCAGCCCATGAAAATCTGATGAAACAACCGTAGCATGTGAGTTTTTTTTTTTCTGAACCATGAGACAGCAACACAGCGCATCTGAAGGATAAGCCGAGCATTTGATCGAGGTGCAACTGGAAGATATTCTAAAAGAAGAAAAACACACGACGATGCACGCACACATGTCAAAAGCCATAAAACTGGTTAAGTCCGTCGATTAGTACGACGTCGCTATGTAAACTATACAGTTCAGAGTACGAATCTCGATAGATCTTTCCAACGATGACACTATGCATGCCACAACGTATAATATCAGGCAACGAGCTGGGATGCTAGGCTGTATCACGATTAGACATTATCTATGCGAAACTACCGAAGGCATCAAAGCGTAAACCATTTGACAAGAGTACATACACTAAAAAAAGGCAATATAGCGCAGGACTCATAGATACTGCACTGTAGTTCTAGTTGTTTGGATCCAGCAAAAGGGGAGTGTGCAGCAGCAGCGTTAGGGGAATTATACAGCACATAAGTGTTTAGAGAAAGTACTATGGCGCGGGAACATAAATGGTACATAACATTACGACAGTAAGGCAAAGAAGGGACTATCGAAGACACTGATAGGCAGACAACGGCAAGGTGGTAAGAGCAGAAAGCAAACAAAATGTACGTGGTTGTAGTACACTTGATGGGCGTCGCTCCAAAAAAATGCCTTTAGTCCAGTCAGTATGTGAACTATGAAAAATAATAGGAAAAGGTTCTGCAAATCTATATAGACCGTGAAATGTGCTGGAATGACAGAAAGAGCGTGTCGGACCCGGATTTCGTAATCCAGAATTCTCTGTGATAAAGCTGCGCTATTCCCTGGATCAGTAGATAGCGCTCACAGTACACATTGCTGAATCATTTCATACATCGCGTAGACTAAATCATGCATTAATACAAGCATCCGAGTTCAAATAGACCACGCCGGGTCGAGTTTACAATAGGGCCGATCAGGCCAAATGAGTTCATTACAAAATCTCGAGTACGTTAGCGGAAGCAAAAGGGGTAGAGCAAGTCTCTCCATAGGCAAGCGACTGGGGTACTAGGTGTACGACCGATATTAGCCAAGGACTTGGATAATATAGGAGGTACACAAGTACCAACGGAGCCAACCAGACTGAGGCGAGACCTAGACTACAAGAACTATACTACCTCTTCATTTCCGTGCTCTTCGCGCCCAGTCCCCGTAGTAGGTGTAGTCTCCATGATCTGCGGGTTCTGGGGTTGGGGAAAGAGCGAGGATGAGCACAACTACCGTGCTCATGAGCCAACACACAAAAGATGCAATATTATACATGCAAGGCTTAACAAGGATGGCTCGGGTTCATTTATTTGCACAAAGCAATATTTTGAGTACCAATATTAGAAAGTCCTATCACTTAGCATTTTAACCAATTTTGCATTTGTTAAAGAGATTACTTGTGCAATATTTGTAATGAGAGGTTACCTCCTCCTCATGCTTATTTTTGATAGCGGTTACATCCACCACTTAACATCACTGGGTACATCCACCGGGAAAAACCAAAAACAGTCACAGCTGACCCATCACATTTTATCCCGCCCACAAGGTTTTATAAATGAACTAACTCTTGTAAGTTCCCATGTCCGCCATGACCGTGGGCACGGCTATTCAACAGTTCATTACACTCTGCAGAGGTTGTACACTTTACCCACAAGAGACAATCATCTCGACATATACACATGTTTAGTAGACATGTGAGTCAAGGGAGATCGTCACAAGGCCTTTACAATGCATCCACCAAGATTTGTTACACCCGCTAAGGTTTCACCGAGAAGAGTTACGCTCACATAGACCCGTCAACTCTTTCCTGCACCCCTCTGCGCCACACGACTTACGCTCACATAGACCCGTAAGTCGTACACCCCAACCCATAGCCACATAGGCTTATGGCGTAGCGGGTCATCCGCCTGTGCAACTCATACTAACGGATACAAATTATTTAGCCAGTCGACACCATTATAGACATGTGGTCGTCTTTGTTTTACATTGGGAGGTCATCACAGGATTAAGTCCTTAGGGACCATCAGGCGGTTCATACCACATACCATCCACAAACCAACATTCCTTGGCCGCACTAGCACCCACCAACATACCATCCATCATACCATCCGCCGGATGTGATAAGCAATTCTTAGGGTTTTGAGATTTAGGAAAATACAACACCATAACCATCTCGGTCATTTACACCCAATGACCGCCCAAAATCATGTTTATTTCAAAAGATGATGAATGGGGTAGATAATACCCGATACTTAAGCAAGGCTAGCATGGCGCTTAAGTATAGCCTAAAACTAGTATTGTTACCATATATTTACTAGGGTGACAAGGGTTTAAGGCAATTCAATTATCAAGGTGGTGTATTAATAATTAAACATCAAATTGGCATTTAGCTACCTTAGGTGTTTAACATATATTTGCATAAGGAAACTAAAGCATGCAATTTGATATTTTAACGGAACATAATTTGCATAAAATGTAGGTTCAATATGATCAAAGTGTTGACTCACTGGGTCTACGGCTAGATGATCTTGATATTCTTGAGCTTGATCGAGTGGGGTCTCGGCTTCTCCGAACTCTACGCGATCGATCGTACCGGAAAAGAAATAGACGAGCAAATAAATTAAATAAATAACAATCCTCATCAAATGAACTCCAAAATAAACCAAACTAGCACCAACAGGAAGAGCTTGATTTTAGAAATTTTTAGAAACAAACTTCACAATTTTTGGAGCTAAAATGAGGGGGAAATAAATATTTGAAACCTCTCTTTTGAATTAAAAAGAAAAAGGGAAAAGAAAATCAACCAAAAAAAGAAAAACCGAAAGTGGCCCACAGCCAACTCTTCGGCCCGGCGCAACTCGGGCGGCGGCGCAGCTGCGCCCACTGAGGCTCGGCGTTTGACCCAGCGCCGCACGCGCCCTGCGCAGAGAAAGAAAGGAGGGCGAGGGCTAGGGGCAGAGAGAGGAGAGGAGGAACGGGCGGGGCGGCGCGCGCGCGAGGGAGGGGCTCACAGCGGCGGCGACAAGCAACGAGGAGCGGCGCGCACGGGAGGCGGCGACGATGGAGAAGAGGCTCGGGCGGCGACGAGCAGCGGCGCGACGAGGAAGATGAAGCGGCGGCGGTAAGTCCTTCGGCTTCTTCCTCTTCCTCTCGATCTTCTTCTTTTGCTTGGGGTGGAGGGGAAAGGAGGAAGGGCGCCGGGCTTTAAAGGCCGAGGGGAGGCTTTGATCCGGGAGAAGGAGGAGCCGTTGGCGCTCGGCGGTGGAAGAACCGAGGCGGGACGAGAGGGGATGGACGGGTCGGCGCGCGGCCGGGCGTTGACGTGGCGACGGAGAAGGCGCGCCACCGGGCGGCGGCACGGCCGGCGGGGCGGAGGACCGAGGCGGAGAGGGCATGGCGAGCCGGGCTAGGGAGGTAGGGAGGAGGGCTAGGGTTAGGGTTAGGGTGATTTGGGGGAGGAAGCTCGGTGCATTTTTGGGGGGAATCCGAATCTTGCACAAAACGGGAAAGCCTCGAAGGTTGAACTCCCTTGATTCTTGAACACAAGAAGATTTTGCGAATCCGAAACTTTGGATGTTACAAAACCTACCCACCTTAAAAAGAATCTCGACCCCGAGATTCGAGCTCTTCAGAGAACAGGTAGGGGTAATCCAACTTCAGCTGATCTTCACGCTCCCACGTGGCTTCTCTCTCCGAGTGGTTGCTCCATTGCACTTTGCATAAGCGGATGATCTGACGTCTTGTCTGCTTTTCCACGACATCGAGAATCTTGATCGGATGTTCTGGATACGACAAGTCTTTCTGGAGTGCGATGGTTTCAATTGGAGCTTGCTCTTCTGGTACTCTGAGGCATTTCTTGAGCTGAGAGACGTGGAACACGTTATGGACATCGATGATTTTCCGTAATTCCGGTTGATATGCTACTTCCACGCTTGGCGGTGATTGGGAACGGGCCTATGTATCTTGGCGCAAGCTTGCCTTTCACTTTAAACCTCGCATTCGCGAAGGTGACACTTTGAGATATACATGATCTCCAACTCAAAGTTAACTCTCGACGACGGTTGTCGGCATAACTTTTCTGCGGGTGAGCGAGCTTGTAGACGACCTCCGATCAATCGACTTTCTTCTCGCTTGCTTGAGAGTATCTGGTCCGAAGATATAACCTTCTCCACGATTTCGACCAATGCAAGGGAGTTCTGCATTTTCTCCCATAGAGTGCTTCAAACGGGACATCTTCAAACCGGATTGGTAATCGTTGTTGTAGGCGATTCTGCATACGTAGACATCTTTCCAGTCTACAGTAAACTCTAAAGCACAAGCCCAAGCATGTCTTCAAGAATCGATTTACCCTTTCTCTCTCCGCATCCATCACCGAGGATGATATGTTGTGCTAAAGTTCAAGTGAGTTCAAGTGCATCATGGAGACTAGCCTAAATGCGAGGTAAATCGAGAACCTCGATCCGAGACTATCCTCTTGGGTACTCCATGCAGACATACAATACGAGCCATGTATAACTCGGCTAATTTATCTCCCTTGTAGGTGGTCTTCATAGGGATGAAATGGGCAACTTTGGTTAATCATCGATTATGACCCATACGAATCATATCCGGTCTTGGTTCTCGGCGGACGTAATGAAATCCATTCCAATTTCTTCCCACTTCCACCGAGGATTTGCGGTGGTTGCGGCAAGAATCTCGCGGGTCTCTGATGTTCTGCCTTGATCCGTTGACACACATCGCAACAAGCTACGAACTCGGCGATGTCTCTTTTCATTCGCGGCCACCAATATAGAATCTTCATATCTTGATACATCTTGGTGCTGCCCGGGTGTATGGTGTATGCTGAGCTATGGGCTTCTTTTAGAATCAATTCTTTGAGCTCCTTTTGGTGGGGAACAAAGAGACGTTTCCCATACCATAGGATACCTTGTTGGTCTTCAACCATCTTTGAGGCTTTTCCTTTGGCCATGAGATGTTTAAATTTATGAACTCCGGGGTGTCCTTTCTGAGCGGTCTTGACTTGTTCTTCTAAGGTTGGTTGAACTTCCATAGCTGCTAAGGTGCCTTGTTCTACTAACTCGAGGTTAAGTGCCTCTAATTCCTTGCAAAGCTCAGGTTGATACTCTTGAACCATAACATTTTTGCAAAGAGGACTTACGGCTTAATGCATCGCCACTACATTAGCCTTCCCGTGATGGTAATGAACATCCAAGTCGTAATCCTTAATCGATTCTAACCATCTCCTTTGTCGGAGGTTGAGGTCATGCAGGTGAAAATGTACTTAAGACTCTTGTGGTCCAGTATAGATATTACAATGATTTCCAATCAAGTAATGCCGCCAAATCTTGTGGCATGCACTACTACCGCTAACTCCAAATCATGAGTTGGATAGTTGTCTTCATGTGGGCGGAGTTGTGCGGATGCATATGCTACGACGCTTCCTCCTTGCATAAGCACGCAACCAAGACCTTGGCGCGAAGCATCACAATAGACTTCAAAGTCCTTGTGTATGTCCTGCAAGACTAACACCGTGCAATGGTTAACTTCTTCTTCAACTCTTGGAAACTCTTTTCACAAGCTTACATCCATTCGCACTTCTTTTCCTTCTTGAGGGTGGGTCATTGGTCCGGATAGTTTGGAGAATCCTTCAATGAAGCGTCGTAGTATCCGGCCATTCCAGAAAACTACGACTTTGGTCATCGAGGTTGGTTGTTTCCATCCCAACACGGTTTCTACTTTGGATGGGTCAATCGCGACTCCTCCAGAGGATACAATATGTCCGAGGAAACGATCTCTTGAAGCCAAAATTCACACTTGCTGTACTTGGCATGGTGATGTTCTTTAAGCTTCTCAGACCAAATGCGATGTTCGACATGTTCCTCATTAGTCTTGGAGTAGATTAAGATGTCGTCTATGAACATGACAACAAACTTATCCAAGTATTCCATGAATACTTTGTTCATAAGGTTCATGAAGTAGGTCGCGCATTGGTCAAGCCAAACGACATAACCAGTAAACTCATATAGACCATACAGGGTGGTAAAAGCATTTTAGGGATGTCCTCACTACGATCTTAACTCGATGATATCCCGACCTTAGGTCTATCTTGGAGAACACTTGTTGTTCTCGGCGGTTGGTCGAATAGATCGTCAATGCGGGCAAGGGTACTTGTTCTTGATGGTCACCTCATTGAGGGCTCGGTAATCCACACACAATCTGGCGGTGCCATCCTTTTTCTTTACAAAAAGTACTGGCGAACCCCAAGGGGATGAGCTAGGTCTAATAAATCCTTTTTCCTGTAATTCTTCCATTTGTACCTTAAGCTCTTCAAGCTCATCAACTGCCATCCTATATGGCCTCTTGGCAATTGGGGCTGTTCCTGGCTTTAGGTTGATCACGAATTCTATGTCTCGGTCGGGTGGCATGCCAGGCAATTCTTCTGGAAAAACTTCTGGATAATCTTGAACTACAGGGGTTGTTTCCAGGGTCACCTTCTCGAGGTTATGGATTGTACGATCCAAACCTGAGGAGCGGTCTACATTAACCTTTATTGTGGTGCCCGGGTTTTTGGTGAGTACCACCTTCCTGTTGGCACAATCTATCATTCCTTGGTATCGGGCCAACCAATCCATCCCTAGGATGATATCCAGAGTTTGGGATCAAGCACTAAGAGGTTTGCTAGGAATCCGAATTTTCCATAGCAATCTCTACTCGGGACTTACTAAGATAGTAGTCAAGGGTCCCCCGGGTGAACTAAGTACCACGGGTTTCTTTAGCTTAAAGGTTGGCAACTTAAGCCTTTCAACAAATTTTCTTGATATGAAAGAATGCGAAGCTCCGAATCAAATAAAACTTGTGCTGCATCGATTTAACAGAGAACGCACCCATTAGAACTCCCGTAGCTTCTCGAACCTCTCTACCGTGACATGGTTCACATGGCGCGATTTGGTGTCGAGGTAGATCTAGGTGCTTGCGGGGCTCGATGGTTCCCGCTGAGCCGATGTTTGACCTTGAGTGGTGTGGCTCCCGAGTTGAACTTCGCGGAGTGTTCGACGTTGAGGGCATCGATTGGCGAGTGCCCTCTCACTCCTGATGGAAACAATGGAGATGAGCCGGGTTGCTTGTTGCAGTCGTCCGTGGGCGAAGGATGCGAAACCATTCCCATTGGTACGCTGGGTGGAGCTTGAGTTCCTTGTGGAGAAACTACACCGGCTTAAAAGATGAGCCGCAGGAATGTTGACTTCGAGAAAGCCACCTTGCGGCTTCGAATACCATCTTTCTCTTGCGGCTAACTTCCGCAATCTTCTTCTCGTTTTCAAAGACGAGGGCTTTGTTGATCAAGTGGTGGAAGCTAGGGAAATCATGGAGGATAAGTGGCTTCTCATGTCTCCACGCATTCCTTCCACAAAGCGGTCTATCTTCTTCTTCGCATCGCCTACGCCACTTTGGAGCGAGCGAGCAAGGCTGATTGAACTTGGTTAGATATTCATTGATCGTCATTTGACCTTGCTTGAGAGTTCGAATTCGTTCTTCTTTAGCCTCATTGTACGGCGGTACAAAGTTAGTCCTGGCGATCTTGAACTCGTTCCAGAGATTGGCGCCATGCGGTGCGGTCTCGTCGGTGATTTCGCAATTGCTTCAACAATGGCGTGATCTCGCTGATCTCGATCGCGGATGCGGCTATCGCTTCTTCTTCTCCCCCACTGGCTTTCACCTCCTTGAGCAACGAGGTAGTTTTCCCACCAAGCGGCGGCTCCTTTCAAGCGGTGAGTGGCAAAGTCCACCTTGTCTTCCTCGAGCATCGGGCTGGCGGAGCTTCTTCTCGTATCCCCGAGCCAATCTTTCCGCCTGGGGTTCATCTGCCGAGGCAAAGGTAAGAGGTCTTGTCTCGAGGAAATCGCCCCTTAGAGTGGCGATCGGTCGCTCCTCGCTTGTTGATTAGCGAGCAAGGCTTGAAGGATTTGGGCTTGTTGTTGCATAACTTGTGCCATTGTTGGATGCTCTTGGCGGTGGGGAGGTAGGTCTTGTCCACGACCACGACCATAGCCACGGCCTCTTCCACTACGCCGCAAAGCACCACTGATCAGGCGGCAGCTCTCCTTGGTGCCATCTCAAGAAACACTAAGGCTTAGAACTAGAGAGGGGTATATGAGGTTCACTAGCCTCTAAAGCACACACGTAAGAAAGAAATCAAATTGAACGAACAACACGAATGCGATACAAAGCCCGAATGGCTACAAATCATTAATATTAGGGGTAAGTGTTACATGACTCCTAGGACACAAGATATAGGCCATGCAAAGCCATGACACGAGATACAAACACAACGCCTACAAAGGTGGATAAAGAAAGTGCTTGCAAACAAAAGACTACCTAGCAAGCACTGCTAGTTAACCTAGCTATCCTGACTACTCCTCCATCGGGTGCTTACCACCGCAGGTGGTACAGATTACGAGGATCGAACGGCTGCGGATCGATGGTCGGCGAGCGAACGATCGAGGTGGCGCCGCGGCCGAACTCGTCGAATCCAAAGCGGCGGATCGGGCTGCGCCCACTACCGACTCTCAAAGGCTGCGGTCGGTCGGCGGTGGACGCACTTTCTTGCGTGCCGTGAGCAGGGTGCGGAGGTCCTCCAGGTGGAAAGCGTCGGCCTGGCACCGGGTTGCCGGGGGAACGACGACGGGTGCCGCAGAGCCGGGCGGCACCGCAGTGGCGCTCTAAGACGTGCGGCTCTGCAGCGGCGTCTCTCCGCTCTACCTTGCGGTGAGCTTCATCATCTCGAACATGTTGTCGCGAGGGTGTCGAGTGCTCGTAGCTCGCGGTGAGGAGAAATCGGGCGCCCCGATCTCGTCAACGGCGTTGGCGAGGCGATCGACAAGGCTGCGTGGTGAGCCGATGTGACAGTGCGGTCATCCGCCGACGTGGCGGATCACGGGTAAAGCTCTCCCTCCCGAGAGTCGGATGGAAGCGTATGGCGAGCGCGGCAGAGGTCTCCATGCATCCGCACAAGCGAGACGCGGCAAGTCGTGCACATCTGGGACAAAGATCCAAAGCACGGCTCGGGTGCTCACCTTGAAGGTGTGAGTATTGAACTCACCCTCCCTAGCATAGAGGAAAACCTCCATGCTCCAGTCTCTCGGTCAGAACTCGAGTCATCCGGCCCATGAAGATAGGCGGATGGTAGTATCCAGAGCATCTTGCATCACCGGCGAAAATCCCCACGAAGCCTCCGAGGTCTTCTCCGTGAGAGAAAAAGTCCCAAGAGCCAGCGAGCGACGGAGCAGCCATCTAAAATTTTGAAAACAAGAGGAAGTTAGTAACAGAATAAATCCAAGTGAAGTAGGATGAGTACAGAACTAGGAATGACAAGTAAGAGCAGTAAATACACTATATTTTGCCAAAGCTTTTCTTAGGTTTTGAAAATAAGACTCAAGACCTTAGGCAACGACCAATCTAACTAAGGCTCCTACAGTCGTATGCTCTGATACCAGCTCTGTCGGACCCGGATTTCGTAATCCAGAATCCTCTGTGATAAAGCTGCGCTATTCCTCGGATCGAGATAGCGCCACGGTACACATTGCTGAATCATTTCATACATCGTAGACCAAATCATGCATTAATACAAGCATCCGAGTTCAAATAGACCACGCCGGGTCGAGTTTACAATAGGGCCGATCAGGCCAAATGAGTTCATTACAAAATCTCGAGTACGTTAGCGGAAGCAAAAGGGGTAGAGCAAGTCTCTCCACAGGCAAGCGACTGGGGTACTAGGTGTACGACCGATATTAGCCAAGGACTTGGATAATATAGGAGGTACACAAGTACCAACGGAGCCAACCAGACTGAGGCGAGACCTAGACTACAAGAACTATACTACTCCTCTTCATTTCCGTGCTCTTCGGCGTCCAGGTCCTCGTAGTAGGTGTAGTCTCCATGATCTGCGGGTTCTGGGGGTTGGGGGGAAAGAGCGAGGATGAGCACAACTACCGTGCTCGCGAGCCAACACACAGTATGCAATATTATACATGCAAGGCTTAACAAGGATGGCTCGGGTTCATTTATTTGCACAAAGCAATATTTTGAGTACCAATATTAGAAAGTCCTATCACTTAGCATTTTAACCAATTTTGCATTTGTTAAAGAGATTACTTGTGCAATATTTGTAACAGTAGAGGTTACCTCTGCCTCATGCTTATTTTTTATAGCGGTTACATCCACCACTTAACATCACTGGGGTACATCCACCTAGGGAAAAACCAAAACCAGGGTCACAGCGACCCATCACATTTTATCCCGTCCACAAGGTTTTATAAACAGAACTAACTCTTGTAAGTTCCCATGTCCGCCCATGACCGTGGGCACGGCTATTCGAACAGTTCATTACACTCTGCAGAGGTTGTACACTTTACCCACAAGAGACAATCATCTCGACATATACACATGTTTCAGTAGACATGTGAGTCAAGGGAGATCGTCACAAGGCCTTTACAATGCATCCACCAAGATTTGTTACACCCGCTAAGGTTTCACTCGAGAAGAGTTACGCTCACATAGACCCGTCAACTCTTTCCTGCACCCCTCTTGAGCCACACGACTTACGCCACATAGACCCGTAAGTCGTACACCCCAACCCATAGCCACATAGGCTTATGGCGTAGCGGGTCATCTCGCTCAGTGCAACTCATACTAACGGATGCAAATTATTTAGCCAGTCGACACCATTATAGACATGTGGTCGTCATCGTTTTACATTGGGAGGTCATCACAGGATTAAGTCCTTAGGGACCATCTGGGCGGTTCATACCACATACCATCCACAAACCAACATTCCTTGGGCTGCACTAGCACCCACCAACATACCATCCATCATACCATCCGCCCAGATGTGATAAGCAATTCTTAGGGTTTTTGAGATTTAGGAAAATACAACACCATAACCATCTCAGTCATTTACACCCAATGACTGCCCAAAATCATGTTTATTTCAAAAGATGATGAATGGGGTAGATAATACCCCGATACTTAAGCAAGGCTAGCATGGCGCTTAAGTATAGCCTAAAAACTAGTATTGTTACCATATATTTACTAGGGTGACAAGGGTTTAAGGCAATTCAATTATCAAGGGGTGGTGTATTAATAATTAAACATCAAATTGGCATTTAGCTACCTTAGGGTGTTTAACATATATTTGCATAAGGAAACTAAAGCATGCAATTTGATATTTTAACGGAACATAATTTGCATAAAATGTAGGTTCAATATGATCAAAGTGTTGACTCGCCTGGGTCTACGGCTAGATGATCTTGATATTCTTGAGCTTGATCGAAGTGGGGGTCTCCGGCTTCTCCGAACTCTACGCGATCGATCGTACCGGAAAAGAAATAGACGAGCAAATAAATTAAATAAATAACAATCCTCATCAAATGAACTCCAAAATAAACCAAACTAGCACCAACAGGAAGAGCTTGATTTTAGAAATTTTTAGAAACAAACTTCACAATTTTTGGAGCTAAAATGAGGGGGAAATAAATATTTGAAACCTCTCTTTTGAATTAAAAAGAAAAAGGGAAAAGAAAATCAACCAAAAAAAGAAAAACCGAAAGTGGCCCACAGCCAACTCTTCGGCCCGGCGCAACTCGGCCGGCGCTGGGCATGCATGGCCACGGGCTCGGCAAGCTGCCCAGCGCACGCGCATGCCCGCAGCAGAGAAAGAAAGGAGGGCGAGGGGCTAGGCGCAGAGGAGAGGAGGAACGGGCGGGGGCGGCGGCGCGCGCGAGGAGGGGCTCACGCGCGCGACGGCAGAATCGAGGGAGCGCGGCGCACGGGAGGCGACGACGACGGAGAAGAGGGCTCGGGCGGCGGCGAGCAGCGGCGCACGAGGAAGATGAAGCGCGGCGGTAAGTCCTTCGCTTCTTCCTCTTCCTCTCGATCTTCTTCTTTGCTTGGGGTGGAGGGGAAAGGAGGGAAGGGCGCCGGGCTTTAAAGGCCGAGGGGAGGCTTTGATCCGGGGAGAAGGAGGAGCCGTGACGCCGGGCGGTGGAAGAACCGAGGCGGGACGGAGGGGATGGGACGGGTCGAGGCGCGCGGCGGGCGTTGACGCGCGACGGGAGAAGGCGCGGCCACCGGGCGCTGCACGGCCGGGCGGGGCGGAGGACCGAGGCGAGCAGGCATGGCGGAGCCGGGCTAGGAGGGGTAGGGAGGAGGGCTAGGTTAGGTTAGGGTGATTTGGGGAGGAAGCTCGGTGCATTTTTGGGGAATCGAATCTTGCACAAAGCGGGAAAGCCTCGAAGGTTGAACTCCCTTGATTCTTGAACACAAGAAGATTTTGCGAATCCGAAACTTTGGATGTTACAGAGCGATTACAGGCTACGAACCTAAACCTAATTGTTGGTTTTTTTTTTGTCCGCGCGGCTCTTTTTGGCAGGTGCAGGAACGACGATGTTGGGATACAACACACATTCTGAGCTGTAAAACGATGTACAGTTCGAAAGGATGAGATAAACCAAGTTTGAAGTATGCAACGTAAATTTTGGGGAGCAATTAGTGAATGATATTGAGGAACAACACAACTAAATAACAATCCATACTAATACCTGATGAGTTTGCGCCTCTTGAATAATATGACTGTATCTATGCGGTACTATTACATAGCCAATAGGAATGCATTCTAAGATGCATAGATGTTACCGTAAAGATACAACCATACGAAGACGACTCTTGCTAGATCTGAGTGCACTTTGCCAGAAATCTATGTATCATGCTGACATTTCGGTACCTATGAATTCTGCAAAGTCTGAAAAAAACTTGCATCTAGTGTCGCAAGCATGTATCAAATCGATAAAAGACATAGCCTAACAAGTATTTAGACTAACCTATATCAGACTGGACATGAAGCATACATCACGTATCTTTTATATACATGAAGATCTTCCTACTAATAAATCTAAACAACATATATACGCATTGCGGACAGGTATAATACTGCGCTCAACTTAAACTGACAGGAAGCTATAAAATCTGGATCACCGTAGTAGGACATAGTGTACTGAAGACATAAGCAAAAGAGAAATACAGTGTGCAGTGATCAAGAGGCAAGCATCAGGGTACACTTACACTATCGGTGCCTTTTTTCGGCAGGATCATCGGGACTTTCCTTGTGAGTGGAGTACGCAGTTTCTGTGTTCTACAAGTGATAGACAAGTGAGTAGCTAATGGAAATAGGGAAATCGTGAGCTCGGATGCTAGAAGAACAGAAGTTATAGCTTGTCGATTTTACAGATGTTATGTGCACATGTGTTTGCGCCATCACTTGCAAGAAAAAGAGACAACGATAATAAGCTAGCTAACCTGTTTTGAAGCAGAGGATGATTCAAAAAGCCTCTTGCGACTAGAGGATAGCATGACATGCACTTTCTTCAGTGTACTATCATGGGAGAGGAAAAAGAGCATATGAAATGTGCTAATGCAGCTGTAAGATATCAGATTATAATGATAGAAACGGGATGTAAATGACAGACCGCAGCTGTTGGTCTCCTTCGGTAGTATGTAAGCGCTGCGGAGGTGGTGGTGTTTTTCCTGACGGCTAAATTTGCAAACAAACAATGACTGTTAGAAATAGGCATACAGCAAAGAGGTTAGGAACACAAGTGAAAAATGATGTGCAGTTTTATGCAAAACGTTGTGCAAGGAGTTTAATATAGTATGTATGTCCAGCAGGGATTTTAGTAACATATCATGGTGCAGTAGATAAGAGCCGAAACCACAACGGGTATAATAACACAACTAAGAGCAGCAAGTATACACGTCTTCATAGAGCAGGTAGACGTGGTGATCTCTAGTGTAACAGGTACCAGCAGGTCAAGACAGTAGCAGCATATAAATACCTCAGGAGCTAGAGATGCAGCAAGAGGCTCATCAGCAATAGTTTCTTGTGGAGTCAGATGAACATGTTCAGGTATATCAATGAGTTCATTAGAAACTTTGGTAGATGGGTCTTTGGTTTGGGTAGCAGAAGAGACAGGATCGGCTGAAAACGGTGCAGTATATACTGGAGAGCAGATCCATGGAATAGCTTACGACACGGTTGACTTGGTAGGATTTCTGTAGGACCGGGAAGGCGACTAGAGGGGAGGTGAATAGGAGTACGCTCAATTTTTCACCTTGATTAGATTCAACACAAATATCACTCGAATAGCTATAGAAGCTATGAAGATCAACATACAAATACTGCAGAGGACTTGTGTTAAACCCAAATCAAAACCCCAAACAAGAGACCAAAACTAGAGATAAAAAAACTCTAAACCAGAGGGTCGGACTAACCTTAGGCAAAAGTGCGGACTGACCTCAAGCAAAAGTGCGGACTGACCTTAGGCCGGACTGACCTCAGGCAAAAATGCGGACTGACCTTAGGCCGGACTGACCTCACGTACAAGTGCGAACTGACCTCGGGCACGATGAACAGGAAAATCAGCTCGGGTTCCAAAACGAAAATCGGTCTAACTTTTGATCCGTAAGGCTAAACTCCACGAAATTTGAACCACACATTCTTAAAGATATTAGGAACCTATTCCAATCAAAGATCACAGAGATCCAAGCCAAAGTTCCAATCTTTTTCAGTTTGAACGAAGAGTGCTCCAAAACCGAGTCAAAATCGAAATATGATTGAAAGACTTGCTCGTGGGTGATTGATGATCAAGATGATTTTAGATGTGTTCCCACATGTCACAGCAAGCTAGATCAAGAGAAGAAACCAAGCAAAAACTCGCGGATCAAAGAAAGCCCCAAAAACATCAAATAGAGAGGATGAACACAAAGAGACTCATCTCAAGAGATTTGGTTGGATTGATTTGAGATGGATGATTGTTGGTTTACAACCACTCCATCTAGGAGGACAAAGCTCAACACATGAGCACACACTCAATCCAAACTCTAGAACCCTAACTCTCCACCTTTCTCCCCAAAACCCTAAAACACAAAATAGGGCTATCAAATGAATGGGTTAAGAGGTGCTGGCCAGCACCCTCCTCTATTTATAGTAGAGGCTAGATTCTAGGGAATATTCCATTAGGACACCCATTAAACCCTAACACACAAATGGGTTAACACACGCACGCATCTCAAAGCGTCGTCTTCATCATCGATTAGCCTAAACCGCTTCACCATGCGCCAACTCGCGCCGCGGTTTAGCCAAAAGGTCACCAAGGCGGTATTTGGTGAAATTACCAAAATACCCCTGTCTCGATCTTTCTCCAAAAGACTAAGTCCAATCCTGGTGAAGCAATCGCCTGCTTCGCCACGTGTAGGTTGATCAACGGCTCCATGTCGTCAAGTCTCTCCCATCCGGATCCCACCGGCACCACTGAGCACTTGCAACGACTCCTGCGCCACTTGATCCAACCAGTCGCACCGAACTGCCCATTCGGTCACCCTTGTCCATTCTGCGCCCCGCTTGAGTCCTCTGACCTCACCCGGCATCCACGATCGCTCTGGACCTCAGCTCTCCAAGCTTAGTCCAGATCCTCCTCGCCGTTGACCGTCATAGACCTGCAAGCCACCTACACAGCAATAGACCAAGAAAACACGAATCCGGGAACAAGTTCTTCACAACTTGACCCACGTTAGCCAAAACATGCATCATGCAACACATATGCACTGAAACCCATGAACTTGACCTAACCAAACAAACATCGCCGCCACGAAGGACGACGAAACAACACACAGCCGGTCAGACCGCGGTTACAATGCCGGTCCGACCGCCCAACCCCGGTCTGACCGCCCAATGAACGTTGGTCTGACCGCACCCTGGAAAAACCTACTGGAATTTTAAAACCAATAGAACTTTTATCTGGAGACTCCAAAAAAAAATATGACCAAGTGTAGTAGAATCCTCTCACTTGCCTATACTCTCTATTTTTGACCCAGCTCTTAAATCCAATGTTCACTATGGCCGATCAGACCGCCACCCATTTGCCGGTCTGACCGCCAGAGCAACGCCAGTCTGACCGCCGTACAAAGGCCGGTCTGACCGCCTGAGACCATTCCAGAAAAGCAACACAAAGCATGGCCAGTCTGACCGCCACCATGGTCGGTCAAACCGCCAGAGGCCTGACAGAACTGGAGCAACGCTGAAAACGGGTGATTCTGTAAACCCTCAATGCCATTGCCAATTGTCTTATCATCCTAAGATCGTGCGTATATCCCCATGATATCCACAATTTCTTAGGGCCATGAAAACTTTTTTCGTTATGCTGATACGCCAAACGTATTTTTTGCACACAACCTGAGCAATATTTGGCGGGATCTCATTCCCTGCGCGATTTGATCTAAGAAATGCACCTACCTGTTTACCAACAACGTGTTGGCCAACATCTCCAAATAATATGAACTCCGCCTTTGCTGTTCCATCGGTGCCAATGACACATATAGTTTGTACCTACCAAAGAGAGGGGAGCGATAAGGTAGATTCGGTATCATATACGTAGAGCTTAATAAATCTAGGAGGAGCCTCATCACAAGGGACGAAAGAACCAATGTGATGATGCACCTGCCCACTGTTGATGCTGAACACGTATGGGCCTCCGCGTCTATTTATCGAGTGGTCTACTTTGGCGCCCATAGAACTAAAAGCAAACAAACAATTGTATTGTCGTATTTTACGCAAGAAACTCTTGCACCGAGCATCTCCATCGAATTTCAGAAGCTCAGCTAGGAAAGGGGGTGGCTAACGAAAAGCAGGAAGACAGATTTTGCCACCTCTGCAGCAGTTTTTGTACACAAACCTCTGGGCTCTACCAGAAGACTGATTCTTAGCTCTCTCACAAAACCAAAAGACCACGAAGCAATGGGTGCACTTGTAATCAGGTGGTCCATGGTAAGACCTACCTGGATAGGAAGCTTTTTTGTGGGAAGGGAAAAGGGAAAGAAAAGGAAAAAAAATGGCGCAAACATAGGGAGGGTCAACACCAAATTGAAACAATAATAAATCTGGTAAGAGGGAGTTAGGACCATAACATATATACAGTACAGTGAAGGGAAAAGCAGAAGATGAGATGAACACGTAGGCATACGAACAAATACCTTTTAGAGTGTCGACATATTCCTGAGGAAACCGGAGCCAAGCACGCGCTAAGGCACGGTCAACCGAAGGTCCTAACTTAGCAGTGGCAAGAGAAATACAGGTGTAAGTTACAGGAAAACGAAGGCAGATAGATCTAAAAAAAATAGTTAAAGCTAACAAAAGGAAAGGCATATAGAAGAGAATCTGAAATAGGTATACAGTAGACAGAAGAGAGAAGGAAGCTTGAACAAGAACCTGACTGGACCATGCGGCGCTGGGCAATAATCTTACGTCTATGTCGGTTTCGCCTCGCATCGTCGGCAAGGACAAGAGCATGCCGATTCTGTGTAGCATCGTCCGCCAAAACAAAGGGGTAAATATCTTGGCCTAAGGAGGCGAGGAAAAAGTAAGCCGCCTAGCCGAAACACGTACGACAGGAAGAAAGAACAAGGCAGCGCAGCTAGCGACACATACTGGATCTCCTACGTGAAGCACCTATGCGAGACGGGCCTGTAGTATCCCGACAACGAAACAGCGACGCTGACAAACGAGGCAACAAAAGGGTGGGAAAAGAGGGGCATGGAAGAAATGTCAACGGAAAAACAAGCAACCTAAAACAACATGAATGGACAGGCAAAAACACAAACCAACTGGAACAGAACATAGACAGTGGAGTGTCCGTAGGTTGGGAGAAGAAGACCGACTATCGTTCATGGGAACAACAGTTCTATGCAGCTGTATAGGGAGAAAAGAGCTCATTGCAAAAGAAAAGGGGAAAAAAATATGAGGGACAACTAAAAGAATAAGGGAGGAAACCATCTAGGCATGGCTCTAGTACTTAAGCCGGAGAAGCACAAGACACGAGGGAATCATAGGTCATTACGGTACATCAACATAATGTACAGCGTGTGTAAAGAGACGGCGAGAACAAACAAAACAGCTAAAAAAGGAATAAACGATCCATAACACATGCCGCCGAGCAACAAAAACATAGAGAGATAACGAAGCAACAACTAATCTAATCTAGATGAAAATGACACTGACAAGCAAATGAATCGTGCCTACTGCCTAATAAACCCGAACAGCCTCCCATAGTTACCCTGTCTTAGATGGTGTGCTATTAAATTCTGTAGAGGAACTCGATGTATGACAACACCATGCTCTCAGCAACTCTGGGATTGCCTACTATCCACTAATCCTGAATAAAGCAATATCCATCATCATAGATATTAATCTGACCAGAGCCAACAACCACAGCTCTAGATTCCTAAACAAGATGGCAAGAAAGGACAAGAAACAGTACAAGAAACTAAATTGCCACACAAAAAAAATCGTAAAACATGTTGTAGATAGTTTTTGCAGGTAGGTGTAAAGCAACAGCAATCTAGTTCTGTGTTTTGTGACGGCTCGATAGGAGGAAAACTAATGTAACGTTCTACAGCCAAAGCGAAGGAAAGAAAGGACGAAAAAAAAGGGACCTTACGCTGGTAGGATCGGAGCAACAGCGACAGGAAAACAACGGTGCCTGAAGAAGCTAGGAAGGCAGCAACGAAACATGCACAAGCAACAAGTAGAAAACAAGTCAGGCAGATCTAATGGCGATAACAACAAAACAATATAGCGAAGAGAATAAACGAAGGCCGCAAGAAAGAAACAGAGAGAACAATAGGACAGGAGCGGACGTCACGAACGAAACCATGGGCATAAAAACGGGTAGAAAATAGGAAAACACGAGGATGAAGAGGGCAGCCAAAAACAAGACCGTGTAAACAATGGACATAGAAATAGCAGGAAAATAGAGACACACAAGCACAAAGAGGACGGGGAAAGACAAAATCGCGCAAACACCTCCTGTCAACAAAAGAAAAACTGAAGAAACAAAGGATGCACCAACGGATAATCACCCCCAACAACCAGTGACAAAAACAGAAAAGGGAAAACGAAGAAATCAGTGAAAGACCAACACAAAGGGAATGGGGAAAAACAGAAACGCCCAAATCCACGAATAGACGAACCCTTCTCCAATGTTGCGGAACCATCGCCAGTGAGTCCAGTTCGAGCGATTACCTCATAGACAATGTCATGTGGGGAAACGTATACACTAGGCGCAGGCGACCATCAGGCAATGACGTCGTGTAAAACAGCAAGTCAAGTTTATTTGATATTTCAGTCGGTTTAGGAAAGGTCTGTTAAACAGGGTAAGTTGAGTTAGGCAAGTTGAGTTAGATTCGGATAATGAGTTGTATTAGAGTCTTGTAACAGTTGAATCTATTTAAGAGATACATGTGCACTCTGGAAAGGTAACCAGAGTCTATTATCCAATTCTTCCTTTGCCTTCTCTTCTAGCTATCATCCTTGCTCGCTGTTATCTCTGTTCACGATCCGGCTGTTGACACTACGTCTTCCCGGAAGCAACATCCGGGGCCTAAGCCTCCAGTGTTCCACGGATATTCGCTGCGATCCAGGTCTGGCCCTGACAACTTGGTATCAGAGCATATGGCAAGCGATCAGGCGGCAATGGAAGCGATCCACGAGCAAATTGCGACCCTGACGGCAACAATGACAACACAATGGAACCAGATGAAGGAACGTTTCGATCGGCAAGAAAATCACATTGGGGAGATTGGTGATCGACTTGCGAGCCTGGAAAGTCGAGGGGATGGCTTGCTGCCGACCCCTACCGGCTTGATTTCTGGAGCTCCTAACCACACCAATGGAGGTCTGCAGACGGCGGACAGACCTCCTCGCTTCCACCGGCTCGAATTTCCAAAGTATGAAGGGAAAGAAGACCCTCTCGGATGGCTACAGAGGTGCGAGCAATTTTTTCGAGGGCAGAAGACCCCAGAAAACGAAAAAGTATGGCTTGCATCGTATCATCTCATCGGCATTGCACAACAGTGGTATTTTCAACTTGAAAGAGATGAAGGCGAACCAAATTGGCGTAATTTCAAAGACTACATCAATTTGCGATTCGGGCCGTCGATCCGCCACAATCCCTTGGGTGAACTCAAAGAACTCACACAGGCTGGCACTGTCGAAGAATACCAAGAGAAGTTCTTAGCTATACTGTGTCGAATCGACAACCTGCAACCTCGCCAACAAGTGCAGCTGTTCACACCCGGTCTCCGTGAACCAATCCGGACCGATGTCGAACTACAGAATCCAGCTAGTCTCCAGATAGCCATGGCACTTGCGCGGGCATATGAACGCCGAGCACACGTCACAGGCCAGGTGACAAGTCCGCATCCCACACGGCCGACGCTAACACCCGCGAAAGCAGTACTTCCAACACCTCCAGCCCCATCCTCCCTCGTCGTGGTGCCACTTCCTAAAACAAGTGCTGGCTCCGAACCACTCCGTCGCAATATGCGTCGCCGCTTCCTCACGGCCGAGGAAATGGAGCAGCGACGTGCAGCTGGTCTTTGTTACAATTGCGAAGAAAAATTCACCCTAGGACATCGTTGCAAGCGGTTGTTCCTCCTACTGTCTCCAAGCAGCGACTCCGACCATGATGATGTCCTGGACAAGGAGGAGGGTTCGGAGGAACCGGGCATCTCGTTATATGCACTAACAGGCATCAAGCCACGCGCCAACAACACCATGCAGCTCCGGGTGACGGTCGGCACAACATCCCTCTTAGCGCTGCTGGACTCAGGATCTACACATAACTTTATCACGCCGGCGGCCGCTCGTCGCGCAGGTGTATGTGTCCAACCACGTCCGGGGATGCGCGTACTGGTGGCTAATGGGGATCGAGTTCCTAGCATAGGGCTTTGACCGGCTCTGTCTCTGCACATTGATAACGAGGAGTTTCACGTAGACTGCTATTCACTTCCATTAGATGGCTTTGATCTTGTTCTGGGCATTCAGTGGCTACGGACGCTGGGGCCAATTCTATGGGATTTTGATGCCCTGACAATGGCCTTCTGGCGACACGACCGCAAGATCCAATGGGCTGGTTTGGGTGCGCCGGCGGAAGATGTTCGGGCTTACCAACTTGAAGGCAGTGCATTGATGGATGCTCTTTTGTCGGACTTTGCTGATTTGTTTGCCGAACCATCAACATTGCCTCCAGAATGAGCTCGCAATCATCATATTCACCTTGTGCCGGGAACTCAGCCGGTGTCAGTCCGACCATACCGCTACCCACAGCTACTCAAGGATGAGCTTGAGCGTCAGTGCGGAGTAATGTTGACCCAAGGCATTATCCGCCCTAGTACATCCGCTTTTTCATCACCAGTGCTTCTTGTTAAGAAACATGATGGTTCTTGGCGATTTTGCGTTGACTATCGTGCAATCGAATGAGAAGACAATCAAGGATAAATTTCAATTCGGTGGTAGATGAGCTCCTTGATGAGCTTCGAGGTGCCAAATTCTTTACTGCTTGATCTTCGCCGGGCTATCACAAAGCGCATGCATCCTCCCGACATTCAAGACGGCGTTCCGCACACATGAGGGCTTGTTTGAATTCCTGGTCATGTCTTTCGGGTTGACGAACGCCCCGACCACATTTGAAGCCTTGATGAACAGTATTCTCCGGCCATATTTACGTCGTTTTGTGTTGTTTTTTTCGATGACATCTTAATTTATAGTCATTCTTGGGCGGAGCATCTACGACATGTCAAGGCGGTTCTTCGTCTCCTCCGATTACACCAATTATTTCTTAAAAGATCCAAGTGCCTTTTTGGGGAGCGCACAGTGGCTTATTTAGGCCATGTTATTTCCGCCGATGGAGTTGCTATGGACGACTCTAAGGTCCAGGCAGTTCGTGCATGGCCTACGCCTCATTCTGTCCGGGCCTTACGTGGTTTTCTTGGCTTGGCAGGGTATTACCGTAAGTTTATCAAGGGCTTTGGCGCCATCGCCGAACCGCTAACACGTCTTTTGAAAAAGGCAGCGTTCTCCTGGACAACAGACGCCACCAGCGCCTTCCTTCAGTTACAGGAGGCCTTGTCTACTGCACCGGTCCTTCAACTTCCTGATTTTGGAGCTGATTTTATTGTAGAGTGTGATGCTTCTGGGTCAGGCATTGGGGCGGTGTTACATCAAGACAACAGACCTATCGCTTTCTTTAGTCGTGCCCTGGTCTCCCGGCACACTGGTCTTGCAGCTTATGAACGAGAGCTTATTGGATTGGTTTAAGCCGTCCGTCATTGGCGACCTTATTTGTGGGGACGTCGGTTTCTCATTCGGACAAATCATTACAGCCTGAAATTTCTCGCCGATCAACGCTCGACGATTCCTCAAAGATCGTTGGGTGAGTAGTGTTATTTGGCTATGATTTTCACGTGGAGTTTAAACCCGGTCGTCTCAATGTTGTTTGGATGCGCCGTCTCGACGTGATCATGAGGACGAGTCGATCTTTGCCTTGTCTACACCACAATTTGATTTGTTTAATGCTCTTGGCAAGAGGTCGTCGATTCGAGTTGGCTACTCTCGCCACGATCGTTGGGTGAGATTTGGTTACACCGATACGGCGATGGGTTGGTTCTTTATAACAACCGAGTGCATGTGCCACGATCTTCTCCCGTGCTCCAAACGGTTTTGAGTTTAGCACATACACCGGGCATGAAGGGATTCAAAAACGTTACACCGCCTTCGCGGCCGATTTCCATGTCGCCCATGACCGCTGGGTTGGTACAAGATTTTGTTCGTTCTGTGTACATGTCAACGAAATAAATCGAGCATTTGCATCCCCGCCGTTTTATCGCAACCGTTACAGCACCTTCACGCATTTGGGAGGATATTGGGTTGGATTTGTGGAGGATTGCCACGTGTTAATGGGAAATCACCATTTTGATCGTTGTTGATCTTTTCCAAATATGCTCATTTTATTCTCTCGCCATCCGTATAACGGCAAGTTCGATGGCCTGGTGTTCTTTTGTCGAGGTCGACGCTTACATGGCATCCCCTGTTCTATTGTCAGTGATCGTGATCCAATTTTCACGAGTAATTTTTGGTCTGAACTCTTTCGTTTGTCCGGCACCAAACTCAATCTCAGTTCAGCTTTTCATCCACAGTCCGATGGTCAAACCGAGGTGACCAACAAAATTATTGCTATGTATCTTCGTTGTATTACTGGAGATCGGCCTCGACAATGGATTCGTTACGCCGGGCGTAGAATATTGCTATAATACTTCGTTTCAGACTTCTCTCAAAGATACTCCTTTCAAGATTGTTTATGGACGTGAACCGCCTTCTCTTCGCCAATATTCTACACGCGATAGCCGTTTGCCAGCAGTGGAGAACCTCCTTCAAGAGCGAGATCAACTTTTAGCTGACGTGCGTGATAGGCTTTTTCGCGCAAAGGCACCATAAGCTTCATTATGATGCCAAGCATAGGAGCTGCGCTTTCCATTGACGATGGGCATGGCTTCACCGCATCATCGGCAAGCTTTATCCTTGGCGTCTCATGTTAATCGTAAGCTCGCTCCTCCGATACTATGGTCCCTATAAGGTTTTGGAAAAATTGGAGATGTCGCAGATCGCTATACGATACACCCGCGCTCGATTCATGATGTATTTCATGTCGCTTTATTGAAAACCTTTCATGGTGATCCGCCGCCGTACCACCACGTGTTACCGGATATTCATCATGGCAAGGTGATAGCAACTCCTCGTCATGTGGTCCGCGCTTGTGTCGCGCAGATTCGCCGATTCTAGTGCAATGGGATGGGTTACGCACTCGAAGCAACGTGGGAACTCGTGATGATTTTCGGGATCGATACCCTTTGTTTCACCGAGGACGAGCCGCTTGCCGAGGCGGGAGAGATGTCATGTGGGAAACGATACACTAGGCGCAGCGACCATCGAGCAATGACGTCGGCGTAAAGCGTAAGTCAAGTTTATTTGATATTTCATCGGTTTAGGAAAGGTCTCATTAAACAGGTAAGTTGAGTTAGGCAAGTTGAGTTAGATTCGGATAATGAGTTGTATTAGAGTCTTGTAATGATTGAATCTATTTAAGAGATACATGTGCACTCGGAAAGGTAACTGAGTCTATTATCCAATTCTTCCTTTGCCTTCTCTTCTAGCTATGATCCTTGTTCGTTATCTCTGCTCACGATCCATTTGTTGCCACTACGCCTTCCCGAGCAACGTCCGGGGCCTAAGCCTCCAGTGTTCCACGGATATTCGCTGCGATCCAGGTCTGGCCCTGACAGACAAACTCAGAATCGTAAGAACAATGCAAGAACACAAGAACAGAATAATAGATTGAACATAGAGATGTAGGGGGACTTCTTGCTTCTCTTTATTCCTTCATCAAGCGATCAGCCTTTACAATGACTAGTACCCCCTATTTATAGACTACGATTCTGCTAAGGTTAGGGATGAGGAGCCCACTTTGGGCCATAACTTCCGGTCCCGGTTTCTTAACACTCCCCCTTAGGCACTCATCCTTCATGTCCATGTCTCGTTAAAACTCCATAAAAATTCAGTGAAAAAAATTTAAAGAAAGAGTACATGATACATGTTCTGCTGTACTGCACGAATTGCCTCGTTAAAAACCTTAGCCGAGAAACTTCAGGAAAAACTCGTCAAGGGAAAAAGAGTACAATCCACCCAATTTCATTTGATCTCTTGGATTTATCCTTTGGGTACTCGATCTTCATGATCAAGCTTTAGTAATGAGTTTATGAAGATTCTTCTCTTGAATTATGCACTTCTCTAAGTCTCATCATTCCAATTCCACGCATGCATCTTTCAAAGCTAGACGCTAGAAGTGACTTAGTGAATAAATCTACTAAATTTTCACATGACTTAGTATGCAGTACTTTAATATCGTCCATCTTTTGCAATTCATAAGCATAGAGGGACTTTGGATTGATATGTTTTGTGAGAGGATTCTTTACATAACCCATCTGCACTTGTGCAACATAAGCTGCATTATCTTCATAGATAATAGTAGGGGTTTACACGGTATTCAATCCACACGACTACTGGATGTGGTGAATCATCCACCAAAGCCAAACACATTCTCGTGAGGCCTCATACAATGCTATTATTTTCGAGTGGTTCGTCGAAGTCGATACAAGACTCTGCTTAGACGATTTTTATGGAATTGCAGTTCCATCACATAGTAGTTCATAGCATGTTTGCGATTTTGCTGTATACGGGTCCTACAGGTACTCGTCATCTTCATAGCCAGTCATATTCACGTCTTGGTTCTTTCCGTAGAACAGACCAAGTTCTTTGTTTCCTTGAAGGTATCGAAAGATGCCCTTCATTCCCTGCCAACACTTTTGGTAGGTTCTGCACTATACCTTGCTAGTAGGTCCATGGCAAATACAATATTCGTTCTAGTACAGTTTACTAAATACATTAATGCTTTTATTGCACTTAAGTGTAGGAATTCTGATCCTAGGACTTCCTCCCCCTCTTCTTTAGGTCTAGATAGGTCTTTGTCTTACTGCAAAGTTCTCCCGGCCATTGGCACTTTCAAAGAGTATGCCTTTTCAAAATCAAACCTTTCTAATACCTTCTGAGTGTAGGTTGACTGATGCACTAATATCTCTTCAAGGGCATGCTCCAAATGCAAGCCTAAGTAATATTTAGTTTTACCCAAACATTTCATTTCGAACACCGACTCCAGGTAAGAGCTTGTTTTCTTAATATCCTTCAGAGTTCCGATGATATTCAGATTATCTTCATACACTGAGATTATACAAAATCCATCATGGGATCGTTGTATAAATACATAGGGTTCATTCTCATTGTTCGTGTAGCCTTTCTTGCATAGAAAGTCGCTTCAAACGATTATACCACATTCTGCCTGATTGCTTAATCCGTACAGTGTCTTTCTGAGTTTCATATTGTACAGATTTCTATTTGCTCTGTCTTGGTTTGGGACAAGGATACATTCAGGTATCTTCATATAAATGTCCGAATCCAATATTTCGTAAAGGTATACTGGTACCCCATCCATCAATTTTACTTCTAACTTCAAGTTCACTGCTATTGCGATAAATATTTAAAAGGAGTTCCACCCATGACCGGGAATAGGTTTCTTTATAATCATCTCAGGATGTTGAGTGAAACTTTGTACAACGAGCCTTACTTCTTTTCATTTCTCTTTCGAACAAATACCTACTTATGCATATGGAGAGACGTGTGGCTTACAGGCCTAAACATCTCTCTTTTATTCAAAGAGAATAATTCAATTTCTATTGCCTTCTTCCAATTTTCTCAATCTGATCTCTTCTTACATTCAGCGAGCGATGTAGACTCCGGATCAAGATCGATGATTGTGGCAATTTTCTTTGCAAAATAAATATCGACATTGGTTGTTATCATATTCAAAGATTCTCTCGAGGTCACAAAGTTTATAGCTATTTTTTTAAAGGGCGATCCTTCTAATGCTTCTACTTGCTCACCGCTGCTTCCAATTGCGGGGCAAGTCCCTTTAGTTTTTCAGTTCCGATGTATGCGCACACATTCATGCTGATGTCTCCCTTCATGGGGATGTTCAATTCTGGTATACCTTTTCTAAAGGTTCCATACCGGTGCCAGGTCTCAACTGGCTCCCCTTTTGGTTCTGGGGAACTTCGGTGATCGGCTGTATCAAATCCTTCTTATCCTTTTTTCACTAACCGTCCCCGGTTACTTTGGATTCGAGGGACCGGAGTTCTCGTCCTTTCAGAGGCCTTTGGACGGGATTAGGGATACCTTCATTGGTATTTCAACCCTCTCTGGTGCATTGTTTGCAGGCAAATGCGACTTGGTCACGCTCTTCAAATCACTAAAGTGGTCTGGCAGTTGATTCACTAATGTTTGCAGATTAATTATCTTCTAGACTTCAATTATCTTCTGGACTTCTCTTGTCTTTTAAACTTCTTTATTTGCTTTACTAGTGCGCGGGTCATATACATAGATTTCAATTATCTTCTGGACTTCAATTGCCTTCAGGACTTCTCTTGTTTTCTAGACTTCAATTGTCTTCTGGACTTTCCATGACTTGCAATGTTATTTCCCGATATTTTCATCAAGGGGTTGATTTCCTTCCCCTAATGACGGGAAATTTACCACATCTAATATAGAGTTAATTCCTTATTTGCCATCAGAAGTTGGCGACCTCCCTAAAACACCATCAAAAAATTGTTCATCCCATATATGCCACTCTTTCTCAACTTTAATCCCTTCTTTGCCACTCCGATCAGTTGACCGTGGATTTCACCGTTGACTTGGACACGAAAAGACGATTTTGCCCCTTAGTGCATTATTTAGGGCTGAGACCTTTAGGGAATTGTTTGATATAGTAATATAGTTCCAAAAATTATTAAATTTTTATGAAAAGTTCATGACATAGTGTAGATTATTTTGTAATTTTTATAGGGTTTTATTTGCAACATGTTTTTCTCTAAAAATCTTTAAATTTTCAGTTGTAACTTGAAAGATTTTTAGAGAAAAATATGTTGCAAATAAAACTCTATAAAAATTACAGAATAATCTACACTATGTCAGGAACTTTCTCTAAAATTTTTATATTTTTTGGAACTATATTACTTTGTCAAACAAGTCCCTAAAGATCTCGGCATACTTAGGGGAAAAATTGTCTTTTCGCGTCTAAGTCAACGGTCTAATCCACGGTCAACTGACCGGAGTGGCAAAGAAGGGATTAAAGTTTAGAACGAGTGGCATACAAGGGATGAGCAATTTTTCGATGGCATTTTAGAGAGCTCGCCAACTTTCAATGGCAAATAAGGAATTAACTCTCTAATATACTATCAGTGAATCGGGCATTATGCATATCCCAGTCATAGGGTCCAAATACTTGATTATAGATATTGTATCATAGCCAACGTATATTTCAGACTTTCAGAGAAGACACATTGCAGTTCGCTGCGGTGGTGGTATAGGTATATACACCTTGCAACCAAACCTGCGAAGATGAGAAGTTTTCGGTGCTGATCCTTGCGCTAGTTGCATAGATAGATGAATGTTATAGGCCGACGGTCTAAAATTAATGAGAGCTGTAGCGAGTAGGACTGCAAGTCCCCAACATGTAGTTGGTAAATTACAATTCTTCAAAGATCTGCTAGTACATTCTGGGTGTGGGCATGCAATAATCATCAAATGCATTCGAAGTAAATTCTCCTACATTGTCCATTCTGATGGACTTCATATGATGATCAGGGAAAATATTTCTAATGTTAATTATCTGCGAGATTTAGCTTTGCAAAAGCGTGATCTCTCGTAGACAATAAATATACGTGCGACCATTCCGAGAAAGTATCGATGAGCACCATAAAATACCTAAATAACCCTTACAGGGGCTGTAAGGACCGCAAAAGGTCTCCTTGGATACGGTCCAGAAATGCAAGGACTTCATCCTTCGCTTTCAGAGCAAAAGGCCTAGTAATTAATTTCCCGGTGGTACATGCGGGGCACACAAAATCTTCGAGATTCGGGAAATTCTTTACATTCATATTATGTCCCTATGAATTGTTAGTTATATCTCTTATTATCCTAGACCTAGACGGCATAATCTATCATGCCAGAGATAGAAAAGTTCAGAGCTTCTAAATACGGTTTTCAAGGCAGTATAAGCTGCAGGTGCCTTAATATTAGTGTAGTATAGCCCAGTTTCATATGAAGGAAGACATTCTAATGCCATTGTTCCACTTTCTTCATGCTTTTCAATGAGCAGGTATTGCTTACCATACTCTTCTTCAGTCTCTACGTGGAAATCGTTAACGCGAATATCCTTGAGAGTTCTAGTCGATTCTAGGTACAACAAGTCTTCTTCAATGACCAAAATTGTGCTTATTGGGAGTATAATTATGACCCTTCCTGAGCCTATTATACAAGTATCTCTGCCTGCGATTGTCGTAAGACTACCAGCATTCTTGCTGATCGATTGGAAAAAAATTTGTTTCTCTCAGGATGGTATTCATTGTGCCACTACCTGCTAAACACACTTCCTCCATAGGGGGCCACACGTGTTCTAATATAATGTATTTTATTAATATGTAGCAGAAAGCAAGCAACACATAAATAAAATACTTCAGATATCAGAACATAACTTGTTATTATAAAGGCGGGAAAATAAGACTTGCAGGATTCATAATAAGAATTTAATGTTTTGCTCTCCTAGAGCTTGCAACCACAATTCAAAATTCTGCTTTAATTACAAACTGCAGGTTACTATAAAAGATCCAAGTGCAATGCGTGCACTAGATCGAATCGGCGAAGTATTCAGGAACTTCTACCTCAATCTGCTCCATAGCGATCTTCTCCTCTTGGAGGGGTGATGGGGGCTGCTACTAGCTGTCCACATCCATTAGTGCAACTAATGACTATGGACTCTCTGTGTCTGCAATGGTGAGGTATGACACATGCTGTCATTTGCCCTTCTTCTTACACTGAAAAACATCAATAACGTGCGACGCAGGACCTTACCCTTCTTGCTCCTCTCATTCGTGAGAGGCTTCATCACCTTGTAGTTGTTAGCAGTGCCTTCATGGCCAACATTACTACTAGGTGACTACGAGATGTAGTTCTTTCTTAGAACATCATCTTGAGTTTCCGCAACGTGCATGATGTCAATTAATTCAGCATACTGCTTGTAGCCGTCTTGACGATAGTTACATGCGGATTGCACCGCGTTCGGGTGAGAGGTAGAGAGTCTTCTCAATCATCTACTCATCTGTAATTACATTATCACAGAGTTGAAGACTTATACAAATTCTGTACAAATTCTGACCATGCTGGGTCAGTTCTTCGAATTCATGATTCTTGATGTCAGTCATCTTCATATTCGTGCAAAAATTCATAAGATTACTGTTAGTAATCTGCATAAAATGGTTGAAAAATTCTCATAATGCTTATCGAACTCCTGGTTCGTGATCCCGTGTTTTTCTATGCATTTTTCATGATTTACTGCTATTTTCATTGATTAAAAGCAATATAAACAATCACAGATAATCAAAACAGTAAATACAATAAATAAATTGCATAGAAATAACAATAACAAAGTTAAACAAGCTTCAAATGCAAATTCAAAAATTGAATTCCCGATGCCCTTTTCTGCTGGAAAATAACTTTTCAGCGAATTCTGCAATTTTCTGAGGTTAAAACATGAAATCTCAGTTTTGAGAGAAAATTCGCGTAATTTTCAAATATGCAAGGGGGGTTTTCCGCACAATTCCCTTATTCGCAAAAATTCTCGTAATTTGTAGAATTCTAAGGCCCTTTTAGCAAAATTTCCCCACCCGCATGAAGATCCCTGTGATTTTCAAACTCCTGGAAGGCTTTTCTGAAAAATATCCCCTTTTTTTCTTTTTTGGTTTTTTTTCGAATTAGGCCTGCCTTCATGAGCCGACCTTCTTGGCCCATGTGCAGGTGCAAAAGAGACCCCTGTAGGGTTTCCTGTCCTCATTCAAGGAGGTGACGGTCCTATGGGCGTCATTGCTTGGGAGGTGGTCGGAGGCCACAGGAGTGCGGCACGAGCGGCGGCCACGGGAGCGCGACGCGAGCGCTGGCGGCTCCATGGGCACTGTGCGGCAGCAGCCCCATGCGCATGCGAGCGCTGGCCACGAGCGGGACCGAAGGCACAGGACGTGGGCACCGTGCGACGACGCAGAGGGTATAGGGCCGGTGCGGGGTGCGCTACGAGGCGACGGAGGCGGGGCCGACACCTTCTAGGCGGCGACGCTTCAAATGGTGGCGGGCGGTGCTTCAAGCTGGCCATGGTGGCTCGAAGAGGCGACCGTGCGACAGCGCGAGAAGGTGGCCGCCGTGCGGGGCAGCTTCGGTGGAGGCAGGCTGCGCCGCCGGTGGCCGTGCGAGGCAACGGCGACCCCCTCTTACTCCTTTCTTTTTTTTCCTTTTTTTTCTTTTGCTCTGGGTGATGTACGGCCGGCGGCCGCTCCATGCTGACGAGTGCGCGCGTGGGAGGTGGCACACTTGCGAGGCAGCCCCGTGTGGGCGCGCTTCAAGGCACGGTACGCCTGTGCGGGGGTGGGGCCAGTGGTGGCCTTACGGGCCACTGGCCTTGCGGGGGCTGAGCCATCGCGGCCGTGCTGCGCCGACGATGCCCCCCTTTTTTCTCTAGTGACTGCGGTCGGCGGTTTGGCCATGCAGGGCCGACGTGAGTTCTACGCGTGGGTGGTGGCTCCGATGGCGCCATGCAGGGAGGCGACTGTGCCGGAGGCGAAGCCTCCCCCCTTTTCTTTTTCATTGCTTCTTTCATTGCCGTGGCCGTGTGGCGGCTCTAGGTTGTGGAGGCTCCAGATGCGGGCCAACGGCAATGGGGGAACCCATGCGATAGGAGTGGTGTTACGGGCGCCGGTGGTGGCGTGACTTTAGACCAACGCTACTGGCCGACGGTTTTAGACTGCGATTTTTTTCATGCAATTACTGTTCATGTAATTCATATATGATGCGATGCAATGCAATGTAGTGCAATCAACATCCGTTCTTTCATGCAATATACTGATCGACATTGTGCTGTCGACTTCAAGTACTCACGGTAGATTAGAACGAATTTGCACCGTAAAAAAGCAAATTTGCAGAATTTAAAACGATCTAAAAAGTACGATTCAATCTACGAGTGTCGTTTATCGACGATTACCTTTTCGATGCGAGAAGAATCAATCAAGCTGATAACGTCTTGAAAAACCGTCACTGACGAATTCAGTCCGAACGATTACTTCGTAGACAAACTTAGAATCGTAAAAACAATACAAGAACACAACAACAAAATAATATATTGAACACGGAGATGTAGAAGACTTCTTGCTTCTCTTTATTCCTTCGTCAGACTTTACAATGACTAGTATCCACTATTTATAAACTATGACCCTACCAGAATTAGAGATGAAAAACCCACCTTAAATCATGACTCCCCGTCCTCAGCCCAATTTCTTAACGTTCAGAAGGTAAACACCGGGAAAACCAGCAACGTAACAACGAAGAATACCCCACTGCAAAAGGCAAACAAAAGAGGATAGAAAAATACACCAAAATCCAAAAAAAAAAAGAAAAAGAAGAGAAGCAGATACCATGGAAACAAAATAGGAGTGGTGTTACAGGCGCCGGTGGTGGCGTGACTTTAGACCAACGCTACTGGCCGACGATTTTAGACTGCGATTTTTTTTATGCAATTACTGTTCATGTAATTCATATATGATGCGATGCAATGCAATGTAGTGTAATCAACATCCGTTCTTTCATGCAATATACTGATCGACATTGTGCTGTCGACTTCAAGTACTCACGGTAGATTAGAACGAATTTGCACCGTAAAAAAGCAAATTTGTAGAATTTAAAACGATATAAAAAGTACGATTCAATATACGAGTGTCGTTCATCGACGATTACCTTTTCGATGCGAGAAGAATCAATCGTGCTGATAACGTCTTGAAAAACCGTCACTGACGAATTCAATCCGAACGATTACTTCGTAGACAAACTTAGAATCGTAAAAACAATACAAGAACACAACAATAAAATAATAGATTGAACACGGAGATGTAGAAGACTTCTTGTTTCTCTTTATTCCTTCGTTAGACTTTACAATGACTAGTATTCTCTATTTATAAACTATGACCCTACCAGAATTAGAGATGAAAAACCCACCTTAAATCATGACTCCCCGTCCTCAGCCCAATTTCGTAACGTTCAGAAGGTAAACACCGAGAAAACCAGCAACGTAACAGCGAAGAATACCCCACTGCAAAAGGCAAACAAAAGAGGATAGAAAAATGCACCAAAACCCAAAAAAAAAGAAAAAGAAGAGAACAAGCAGATACCATGGAAACAAAAAAGAAAGAGGGAAACAAGATAGACAATGCCCGAGAAAACATAGCAGAAACCAACAAAGACCCAACCCAGCAACAACCAAATGAAGAAGAGGGAAAATCCACCCAACCGAAACAAGGAGAGACATCTAGACCGAAGATGCGAAAACAAGAGACGAAGAAAGCAACCCCAACAATATCCCGATCTCACTTGCATTCGAACAGCAGCCGAACGAAGAGGTGTCACCCACATCGAAGGTAACACAGAAGGCACAAACCATCCAAAAAAAACGACCGCACAACAACTATCTGCAATGGCAAGAACAAAACTGTAGAACCACGTAGATCTACTGCTCTAAAACCACCGCAAGACAAATCGAAACTATGAAGACAAAACCGGCCGAGAGCGAAACAAAAGAGGCAAGAAACACAAAGATGAGTAAGAAAAAGGAGAAGGGGCGGCAGTGCAGGCGAAGAGGACGTATTAATGACGGAAGCAAATACTACAGTACAAACGGCAAGAAGAATCGAGAAGCAGCAATAAGAGCGCTTTCTTCCCGAGCCACCAGAAGGAAGCATAAGTGGCAGCAAGAACAATCTCTTCCCCCAAACCAAAACATGGGCAAAAAAGCTGTAGCCCGATCACAAACCAGCGACAAGAAAGAGCGAAACGACATAAACCAAACCAGCACAGAACAAAACTTAGCAGGTGAGAAACGCAGGGAGGAACAAGGAGAAGGAACACAGACGAAAAGGGCAGACGAGCGATGGGAGCGAGGAAGAACGAAGAGCAGCGAAACAACCGAGAAGACAGAAACCGAGGGGACGCACTGAGGAGTAAAGGTTGAGGGCAGGCACACGTAACAAGGAACCTACCGCATGGAAACATGGAGCGACGCAGACACACACCCAGCTCCGAATTTTTTACAATTTAATCTTTTTTTTCAAAAAAAATTCACATTTATACCCCTACTAGTCTTATTTCCGGTTTTGACTCAGAGGTCGGCGCTGTGACTCACGGCGCCGAAGAAGACATCTCGGCGCCATGAGTCATGGCGCCGAGGTACCGAACCCCAGCGAGGCGCCGGCGTGGCGGTACCTCGGCGCCATGACTCATGGCGCCGAAGGCAGGTTACCTCGGCGCCGTGACTCATGACGCCCGACCTCGGCGCCACGATCTCGCGCGCGGCGTTCAAAAGACCCGCTCCGCCGCCTTCGCTTCCTCTCTCTCTCGCCTCGCTCTCGCTCTCTCTCTCTCTCTCTCTCTCGTTTCTCGCGCTGCGCCGCTGCCGCGCGCGCGCCCGTCCCAGCCGGTCCCGCCTTCCCCTCCGCCGCCGGTTCCGCCTTCCCCTCCGCGCGGTCCCGCCTTCCTCCGCTGAAGCGGTCCCCGCCGCCCGCCTCGTCGCCCATTTCGCACACGCTGGCCGCGCGCCTCGCCCTCTCCTCCCGGCCACATACGCCGCCCGCCCTCTCCGGTGGCAGTGAAGAAGGTAAGTTTTGTTTTTTTAGTTAGTAAATTTAGTTAGTTAGTAATTGTAGTTAGTAAATGTTAGTTAGAAATCAGAGTTAGTAAATTTAGTTAGAAAATGTAGTTAGTAAATTTAGTTAGAAATTGTAGTTAGTTAGGGTTTAGATATAATTTAGTTAGTTATGGTTGAGATATATAGTTAGTCATAGCAATTTTAGTTAGATATGATGTAGTTAGGGTTTAGATATATAGTTAGACATAGCTAATTTAGTAACATATAATGTAGTTAGTGTGCATACCACCAGCATATATGGAAATGGCACGTTTGGTAATCTGTAGTACATTGGATTCTTCATGGGAGTACAGATAATTGCTCTTCACTTAGAATTCTAGTTAAATGTGGTAACACTGCCCCCTATATGTGTTCTTGAAGAAGAAGAAAAACACGCCCCTCATCGAACGCCTACAACGAAACTAAACACCGGCATTCACAATGGTCGATGTGTTAGATGTAACTTGTAGTTAGGGTTTAGATATATAGTTAGACATAGCAAATTTAGTAACATATAATGTAGTTAGGGTTTAGATATAGTTAGACATAGTTAGAAATTTTAGTTTGTTTAGTTACATATAGTTAGTTAGTTAGTTAGACATAGTTATTTAGTTTGGTAGGTAGCAAATTACTTGGGTAGTTATCAACTTAAATTAGTTACGTATGGAATTAGTTAGTATACTACTCTACTATTAGACATTAACAACCACTGCCTTTTGTATGGATTAGATGGACAATCTAGTAACCTTGCACCATGGAGGCAGTATTGAGAAAGATGGTTATGGAAATGTGTCATTTTGTTGGGATGGAAAGTGTGTCCCTGCTGCTTAGTGATCGTCCGTCTTATGGTGAATTGGTCGCTAGAGCTCGTGAGGTTCTATGTTGTCATGGTAATGAGGATGGCATCTCAGTTGAGGGTGTACTTCAGTTTGGTTCTAAAGACTCTATTTTTAGGCGGATGGTCTCAATTGACTCTGAGGATCAGTGGCAAAATTATGTCAGATCGGTGATGAGGACCCAATATCAATGTTTGGATTTGTTTGTGCGGAAGTTGTCCATTGATCCCAATCCTAATGGGCATTCACCCCCTCATGGGCATTCGCCCCTTTATGGGCATTCACCAGATTTAGGTAGTCCTCCCTTTGGACCCCGCTACCCAATTGTGATGCGGATGTGAACGAATGGATGTGGTACCCGATGCTCAATCCGCCCGAATAAGATTGGAATTTCTCATCCTGCGCCTCAGAGATCCTTTGACTCATAACCATCCAAGTAAGTGTCGAGTACCACTTTAGTTTACTGCTCATTAATCTATTCCTTTGTCTCAATTGCCATCGTGTGTGTGGTTGTGATGCAGAGATGTTCCCGAAATGATGATCGCCCTCCGTGACACCTTCAGCAACATGGATCAGTGCAGAGGGCCTCTAACTGGTGTTGATGTTCAGATTGATGATGATGAGGAGTTTTATGGGACGGCTAGAGCCGTTGATTCCGATGAAGACCGGCCATTGCAAGATTGACACAACAAGATATTGAGCTCATCGACAATTACGCCTAATCGTGATCCAAGCTATTGAAGAATTCACACTTTAGTCATTTCCAAGGTGCTTATGCGTATGCGTAGACGACGAGTTGTTAGAGGCTCCTGAAGCGGGGATAGCATGGAAATCAAGAAGGGTTTGGTCTTCAAGGACTTGCCTACATTGAGAAGGTGGTTACAGGAGTATTCTATGAAGCGCAAAAGGCCTTTCAAGGTTAGGCATTCCTATGTGCACATGGCGTTACGGTGGTGTGTGAGAAGGCCGATTGTAATTGGAGGGTGTGTGCTAGGAAATGTATGACACAGCAAGTTCAAGATCACAAAATCGTTGGCCCACACACTTGTGCGTAATCAAACTTGAAAAAAGCATCGCCGATTGACATCTACCCTCATTGCGAGATCACTATACTCGATCAAGGCAGCCCAATTTGAAGGTGAGGACAATTATGGAGATGACACGTAAGATGTTCTGATACGACATAAGGTATGGAAAAGCATGGAGGGCAAAGCAAATGAGCCCGAAGATGATATATGGGGATTGGGAGGAGGGCACGAGCAGTTGCGGCATTGTTCAATGCAATGAAAGCGATTAATCCAGCATGCATTACGAGTACATCCCCAAACCAAATGAATGGAAGGATGGAAGGCGATTTTCTTCCGCGATTCTCGTGTTTTCCAGATGCATCGAGGCATTCGTGCATTGTCGTCCGTCTTCTCCATTGATGGTACTTTTCTTCTTGGCAAGTACATGGGCACATTGTTGATAGCCATTTCCGTTGACGCAGACAACACATTGGTCCTCTTGCATTTGCTTTGGTGGAGAGGAGAACAAAGATAGTTGGGGATGGTTCCTGCGCTTGTTCGGATACATGTTGTTGGCCCCGCAGGAGGTTGGTGTCATATCCGCGGACACTGTGGCATACTTAGTCTTTGCATGTGAGCAGATTCCGGCACGCACCTATCCATCACCGGTGGTGCACTCGGCACTCGCGAGAATTTACTCCGTAAGGATGGTACAAAGGATAACTTTCCTCTTTCGAGGAGGTTGCACGCCACTTGAGGTGTCGTTGTTCAAGAGAAGCTGAAGCACTCAAAACGGAACAAACACAGAGGGTAGACGGTGGTTGAGAGGCTTGCTTAGGAACCCGAGAAATGGACTAGGGCCTATGACCATGGTGGCTGGAGGTATGAGTTTGGACTAGCAACATGGTGAATCATTTAATAGTTTGCTAAAGGGTATACGTGCCATGCCCGTCAATGCAATCGTATCATTCACCTTCTACAAGCTTGTTGCGTGGTTCAACAAGAGGCACTTGGATGCAATGGCACGAGTGAGTAGTAATGAGACATGGGCACATAAACCCAAAAGCATCCGAGAGGGCAAAGGATAGGGCTCGCACACATGAGGTGTCATGTTTTGATCATAGTACTGCAAGTATGAGGTCATTGAAAGGGGTGGTACAATGGCCGATGGTGAGGTCCCACTGCCTAGGAGTCATATTGTCGTGCTCATTGATTTCTCTTGCACGTGTGGGAGAACAAGGCAGTACCACTTTCCATGTTCTCACTATGTTGCGGCGACTAATCATCGCAACTATGCGTCTGAGAGCAGGATACCTAGGGAGTTCGGCGTTGATACCCTTGTTCTTACATGGTCTCCCGTTTTGAGCCTTACCTGGACGAGGGACAGTGGCCTCCTTACTCGGGTCCGAAGTACATAGCCGATCCAGGTTGTCGTTGGAACAAACGTGGGAGTAGAAAGAGGACTAGACACAAGATGGTTATGGATCAAGTTTCTGAAAGGACAAGGCGAGGAAGAGCAACCCCCTTTCTTACAGACCCCGAGCATAACCAATGTGGCAAATGCGGCAGACTTGGCCATAATTCTCGTACTTGTCACTGGCCACTTAGTCAGGTGCAAATAAATAATTATCAAGGGTTTATTAATTACTAACTTCGTATTTATTTCACTCTTGTACTAAATTTTACATTTTACTGTAACTAACATCTGCTATTTATGTTTGCAGGATGGCGCAGTTCCACCTCCTGGATCCGTACTACGAGGAGCACCACCGAGGACGTCAGACCGCCGAGGGGGTGGTAATGCCAACACATGTTTGTATGTCTCTATATTTCATTTTTTCGATGGATTCATATTAAATAATTGTAATCTTTGCAGAATCGCTCTTCGCCCTCGAACCCATGACGGGTTCGAGGACGCGCGTCTGACAGCGTGTACACTCCTCTACTTCAGAGGGCTGGCCTGGACGTCGTATCGTTTCAGGTTCGTCGTGGGTTGCCCGTCATCAACCCCGCGGCGATCACAGCTTTGGTTGACAGGTACATTGACTAACAAACCCATGCACTACCACTTCGTTTTCGGTGTTCATTTATGTAGTGACCTAGTACTCCTTTATGTTTGTGCGGTGGAGGCCGAACTCACGCTTCCACCTACCTTGCGGTGAGATGATCTATTACGCAGACGCCGCAAGTTTCTTGGTCTCGATGTTCGGGCCGTCCGCCACGGACAGTCAGTCCGACGGTTGGAGAGCCAGAGTGGAGGCCTTCCTTGGGAGAGAGCTTCCTCTAGAGACACCTGCTTCCCGCACCTCGGGTTCTTATCGGCTGGCTCATGACAGCAGCTTGCTCGCCTGCATAATGCAATGCGACGAGACAGTCACCTACTATCGCAGAGCTTGATCCTACACTTGTTTGGGTGTGTTCTCTTTCCGACGCGACGGAGACAACGCGCCATGGATGTACCTCCTTGCTTGACCGACCGGGACATGGCGGGTGGCTACGGTGGGCTTCCGAGTTTTGTCCTTCCTCTACCGCCACTTGTGCTCGGCTTGTCGGCGGTCTTCTCAAAGACGCGTCGATCGGGCGGTGTGTACCTTCTGCAGCTTTGGATGTGGTCTCGTATACCGTTGGTCGGCCGGCGGTTCTTCCTCCTCGTGTGGTTTGCATGGCCAACCTCGACACCGACCGACGGTTGCCCACCTTTGGGACCAGGTTCGAGTTCCGTTTGCGAGGGCGAGACGCGCGTACGTTGAGTACGCCAACGAGCTTGACACACTTACGGCTTCGATGGTGAGTTCATTGCATTTTCATTTCACATTTTCATTCAGTCTTTCGATACAATCTTTCTTACAATACCTAAACACCTTTTGTACGCAGGTCACTTGGGAACCTTACAGAGACGGCCAGTGGTCCAACTTGGGTGAGCACGATGTGCGCGTGGACGAGGACTCGCATATGATGAGGTGTCCGCTGATCCGCTTACTGTTGTTGAGTACCACCGCCACATAGAGTTGCACGCCGATTTGGCCTCGTGCAGAGTGGCGATGGAGCCGTTCTCGACGCTCGTGGAGTTGCACAAGTAAGTGGCGTACGCTACTTTTTTTGGTCCTTTATATACATAACTACTAATTCACTATATTTGCACTGATGATGTACATATTGCAGGATCGATCGTCAGAAGCAGAAAAAGACGACAGACTTCGAGACGTTGCACCGTGAGCACATAGACGTGTGGGGACTCCTCCATGAGAACGTCTATGCCAATGAGCACCCGCACACGAACTACAACTTCCGTGCATACCTTTCTTGGTACCTTGGTGTGACACGGACAAAGTTGAAGGTGCAATGGACCGAAGCGGACTACGCTGACATGGAGTCTTCTGCTGATGAAGACACTTCCTACGACCTTGCGACTCGGGGAGGGACGTTGGTGGAGGCTGCGCCAGTCTTAGATCGAGTGGTAATGTCACTTCTAACCTTTTTCTTGCAATCAATCATAGCGCTAATGTTATTTGCATCGCACTAACCGAGTAACCATATGTTAACAATGTGCGGGGCAACACGCTGAGGCGATCCGTGCTTGACCTAGGCGTTTCCGAGGACGAGTCGATGAGACGACACTCAACAACTTTTTGGAGTAAGTCTTTCAATACATGGCAATCAAAATATAAACTTGTAACCAATTATGACATTTGTGAACTAACAAAATGATGATGAACCGCAGAGACTTGCGAGGCGGCTACGTGGCCAGCCGCCGCCGTTGTGGTTGCGGGGACGCGAGCACCGATGGACGCCCACGTGCCACGAGACATCTTCCGGACGCAGCATCAAACCGTAGGCACGGCACTTCTTCACACTGAGGTACAGCTTCGGAGGCCGAGCTTCGTCCCGGGCGACCGAGGATACTTTTGAGGGACTTGGTGGCGAGGAGGAGGACGAGGCCGAGGAGATTGGACCGTCTCACCTGTGGTGCTCTTCGACACGCCTTCGCGGCGATCACCGCGTAGGCACCGACGTCCGCGTGACCCTTACACTGTGCACCGACGCTCTTGGTGGAAAGGGCAAGGCTAGGAGGCGATGAGGGACCGTGTTTATGTACCTTGTATGGACTTTTATGGACTATTTGGACTTTTGGATTGTTGTTTCCACTATTCGTGTGGTATTTTGATGAATATATGCTCGTATGATATATTTGTGTCATATTGTTAAATGTGGATGGTCGTAAACAGGGAAACTCGCGAATTTTTCCGTGATTATATGCAGAGTAGTGATTATATGTCGGGACCAAAGGAACGTGTGCTTCTTGTTGGTGCGACCAAAAGTTACCAAATATATAGGCATAGTGACAAAAAAACAAATCATGCTACTCACATGTTCAAGTTTAACAATATACTCACATGCACATACTGAAAAAGTGCAAGACATGACAAGAGTACAACAAAATAACAAGTCCAAGAAATGATAACATTGTTCATTATTAAACCATAACTACTAAGTCTAGCACACTACCGAGTGCAACGAGGCCACTTTCCCTTCCTCAAAGCATCCGGATCCTCCTCCATTGCGGCCTTAACACGGCGAACGCGCTCAAGCCTCCTCTCCTCTCCCCTACGCTTAGTCAGCTCGCCTCATTTTCACCTCTTCCTCGCGCTCCTTTTCTCTGCCTCCTCTTTGCGTGTCTTCTCCATGACTCCGCGCTCGCATCCCACTTCTTGATCCCTCCATATGTCGCTTGTCCTCCTCCTTGATCTCGGTGTCGATCCACCGCTCAAAGTCACATAGCGGTGGAGGTTCTGCAAAACATGGGTCCATTAAGCACGTAATGAAATGTTATCGATTCATCGCAAGAACAAAGAAAAAGCCACTAATTTCTCACCAACAATCCAATGCGGATCTGTTGAGGTGTAGGGTCAAAGGCATAATTGTGACACATCCAATACCTCTGCCTGTACGTGTCCTCCTCATCAGATCTCGCCACCCTACAAGCATCACCGCAGTAGCACATGGGCACCGAACGCCACTAGGCAAGGGCAAGCGGCGAACGCATTGCCCACCGGTGTTGCCTAATCCAAAAATACAACAAATTGTATGAACCTTACATAATATGAACTACATATTACCGACAAATTAGAATACGATGGACAAATATTACCTTGGTTTACTAGCTTTACCACGCCTCGGCATCCTAACAGTGGGAGAAACAGAGGCGACCGACGTAACTAAGGTTCCATAATACACAATACGAATCAATAAAATAAGTGAGACTAATTGCTTCAAACCCTAGGTCATGACTAACCTAATTTTGCATAATACACATGATATAGACCAAATCAATGCGTAAAAGTGAGGAGGACAAAGAGGATACCTTGCTCTCGGTTGTATGGATCAATTCGAAGTTTCCACGGTGAAAATTGGTGATTCAAAAGTTCGACGGGTTGGGTTGAGTGAAAACCGAGAGAGGAGAGGAAGAAATAGAGCAAGGCTCGGCAGTATATAATCTGAGCTCGGCGCGAGATCTGTGCCGCGAGGTCGGCGCCATGAGTCACGGCGCCGAGGTAACACAGCTCGGCGCCATGAGTCATGGCGCCGAGGTACCGCCACGCTGGCTGCCTCGTTGGCTAGGGTTCGGTAGCCGGTACCTCGGCGCCATGAGTTGGCGCCGAGATGTCTTAGCTCGGCGCCGTGAGTCACGGCGCCGACCCCCTGGGTCCAAAACCGAAAATAAGACTAGCAGTAGTATAAATGTGAGTTTTTTACGAAAAAAGGACTAAATTGTAAAAAATTCGGCACCCAAGCGAGCGCAGCGCCCGCAACCTGCCTGGCCACATGCGAACTAAATGCCGAGCGCAATCGAACGACAGAGACCAACAGCGCAAGATCGGACGGACAAGAAAAAAAGACCGACGTGGCCACTCTGCCGGCGCCCCCTTTCCGCCTCCCTTCACCCGTAGGGATTCTCTTGGCTATTCTCAACTCCCTCTACCTCCCTCAACTCATACATGTTGCCTCCTCTCACACACCGTTTCCTTTCCCTCTTGCATTTGAATAATCCTTTCTCAATAAATGTTACCCACTGGCCACTGCTACATCTAGGAGATCAGCTTGCAAATCTGTCGAGCCTTGTGATATGTGCACAACATGGCCGCCAGCAGTAAAGCAAGAACCTGGAGATTAAAACATATTTCCAGAAAGTAGCCTCCACCAAGCTGTAATATGCCTTCCTGAGCAGAAAAGGATGATTGTCAAAGCATCTTGTTTCTCTGAACCACTCCTTTGTGGTGAATCGTACTGCCTGTATGGGACTATGGGTCCACTTCACTGTGTTTAGAACTTTTACAATCAAAAGAAAGGGCAATTCCAAGCAAATGGGTTCAGCTAACTGCTCAGGAACATCATTCAGAGTGACCACCTTTTCTGTTTATTCTATTCACTTCATCAGTAGTCCATTATCACACTGAACTTTCATCCTGATATACTGATATAAGTGACAAGAATGGACGAACTCTCCTTTGCAATCCTCCTTCGCCCTGCTCATAGCTTCCTTTGGCAAAAATAAGAGTGAACAAACAAAACCAACCAGTCAAAGTAAATAGGTAGGATATAATTGAAGGAAATATAAAATTCAAGTATTTATGTTCATAGGTAATGGAAGGAGCAACTACCATCGAGTGAAAGAATATACAAAATTGTTAGAGATATATATGTATATGTGTTATTCCCCATTGTTATAAGGGGTTCTTTGCATATTCACCCACATGTACTTGTGTATATATACTGGCCCAATGGCCCCATATTGAATACAAGCGCTATTCATAACATGGTATCAGAGCCAAAACTAGGGTTTTGGCTTATCGAGTTCCGCGCGCCGCCGCCGACTCGCACCACCGCCGCCGACCGCGTGCCGCCTCCACTTTGTTGCCGTCGCCTCCGCCGCCGCCGGCCTCCCGCGCTTTCGCGCCGGGCCGCGCCGCCTCCTCCCGGTCGCCGCTGCGGCCTCATCTTCACCTTTCCCACGCCCGACGCCGTTACGCCGACGCCGCCTTTCGCCGACGACGCCGGTCTCCGCCGACGCCGGCGTCGGCCTCGCTTGTCGCGATCCGCGCGATCCGGGCTTCTTCGGCGCGAGTCTTCTCCCGCCGCCGCGCCTTCCCGGACGCCGCCGCGCGCCATAGCTTCCTCACGCGCGCCGTCGCTATTTGAGACGACGCCGCTCCCTCACGCGCCTCGCGCGCCGCCGCGCGCGCTTGCGCCGCCGCCGCCGCCGCCGCCGCTTCACTCACGCCGCCGCTTGAGCAACCCTAGCAGACTTCGGTTGTGTTTTCGGCAGCCAAGCAGGCCTCGGCCTTTTCTAAAGAGGCCCGTTAAAAAAAAAAGTCGTTCTAACCGCCGCGCCGCCTGTTAGACTTCGTTGTCTTGGTCGCCGCGCCGTCCAGCGCCGCCTACCAATGGGCATCGCTGTTTCCCTCCTCGTTGCGGTGATCTTCGATGGTGTTAATTACACCGACTTCGTGTCTCACATGCGCATCCACATGCGTGGTCTTCGTCTCGGGCGCCCTCTGGCGATGTTACTCGCCCGCCTTGCCCTACACCTCCGGACGAGCCGACGCTGTTACGCTGTCCCCAACAGTGGCAAAGGCCGCTGAGACCGCGCGCTTGCCGATGATGAGGCTATCTCGCGCCTACCAGAGGCTCGACTTCTACAAGGATCGCTCGACCGCTTACACTCGGTGGTACGACGACGACGCCGCCGCCGCTGCCCTCATCGCCCGATATCCACCTCAGTTCTCTTACGAGGTTGTGGGACTATCTATCGCTTTCGGATGTGGACTCACCTTAAATCGGCGCTTACGAGCCCTCCGGTGATGCTCTCACCGTCCGTGGTCCGCCAGAGCACTCTCTTCAGCAGGTGATGCTCCGTTGACGCTTTACGCTCGAGCTCTGCATGCGGCGCCACCGACTCTCTCCGCATCGCTGGCCGCCGCTCGCTGCGATCTTTGCCGATGCGTCTTTGATCCGAGTTTCAGCGGATCTACGAGTTCCTTACTCGCCTTCGCGTCTGAGTTCGAGCAGCGGCGTGCGGCTCCTTGCACGCCACCCTCATGTCACTCTCTTGGAGGCTCTTCGAGATACGTGCGGAGGAGACTCGCCGAGTGGTGCGGCTCGCTACCACTCCCGCCGTGCTCGCCGCCCGCCCACTGCTGCTACCGATCGCTCCCACGCCAAGACTCTGCCTCCTCGTGGCCGTCACGGTGGTGGCGGCGCCTCCATCCGGCGGTGGTCGTCCTCATTGCTCCTACCGCATAAGGTCGGCCACATTGAGTCGATGCTATAAGAAGCGGCATCTTTTCGCCGTTCTTCTACTAGCACCGCATGGTGCTTCTACATCGACGCCGTGATCGACCTGCAGCATTTCTCTCCGAGCGAGAGATAGCGGACTTCGGCGCCGCTTGCCGCCGAGTTCTCCTCGGCAGTTCTGCAGCTCGCTCATCGACTCTTCGCACCGAAACCACCTTCTACGATCGGTACCTCCCGTGGATTCTTGATTCGGAGCATCTTTTCATATGACTCGATCCTTCCCTCTGTCTTTCATTACACCCTTGATTCTCTGTCGGCGTTCTTCTGCGATGGTACATCTCTTCTGTCTCAGTCGAGGACCTCTTAACAACTCATCTTTTCATGTTCCTTACATTGCTTATGTTCCTCACCTTACCATGCGACTTCTTCTCTGTGGGCGACATCGATCTTGGTTGTCGGGTCATTCTCGACTCGACTCTTGTTGTGTTCGGGACCGCCGCAGGAGCTCTGGTTGGTTCGGCCTCGGCGCCTTGACTCACAACGCCTCAGGAGCTTGACGGCTTCACCTTCCTTCCGCCGCCACCGTTGCGCGCCTCTCTCGGCTTCCGCCACTTAGCCTACCGGCTCTTCCAGCGGTGGCATCATCGTCTTGGTCATCTATGTGGATCTCGCTCTGCGCCTTTGGTTAGTCGTGGTCTTAGAGTGCATCTCAGAGATGTGTCTTTAGATTGTCGAGTGTAAGTTAGGTAAACAGATTGACTTCCTTATCCTCATAGTGAGTCGATGTCTCAAATGCGTCCTTTTGATCTTGTTCATTGAGATGTTTGGGGTCCGCTCCTTCGTTTGAAAGGGTCATCGATATTATATCATTTTATAGATGATTTTCTCGCCACACTTGGATATATTTTATGTCTTCTCGTAGTGAGGTCTTATCTATCTATAAACAATTTGCCACTATGGTCCATACACGATTCTCCACCCCTATTCGTGTCTTTCGTGGTCGACTCACCGGGCGAGTACCTCTCTCGTTACTGCGCGGCTTCCTTCGAAAGGCGGTACTCTCGCTTCGTTCTCTGTCCGGTGCTCATGCGAGAATGGTGTCGCTGGCGCAAGCATCGTCATCTCCTTGAGACGGCTCGTGCCGATGATTGCCGCCTATTCCACCTCATTTTGGGCCGAGGTCGTTTCCATCGCCGCTATCTCGTTAACATCCACCCTCTTACGCTCTTGAGTGCGATTCTGCTGAGCGTCTTTGTGGTCTTCTTCCCGACTACTCGCCCTTCATCTGTTTGGCGCGCTTGCTATGTTCTCCTCGCCCCGAGAACGTACCAAACCGATCGATCTGTTGAGTGTGTCTTTCGGGATCTGCGCGAGCACAAAGGATATCGGTGCTGGGATCCTGTTGGTCGACGGATGCGGATTTCTCGGGATGTGACTTTCGATGAGTCTCGTTCCTTCTACCCACGTCCTACCTCTACTTCGGTTTCGCCTTCCTCTGTGGAGTCTCTGTCCTTTTTGACCTTTCCAGATACACCTATATCTGTCTTGCCCTCATCCACCCGCCCCACTGAGTCTACACATATTCCTCCTGTGACCTCTCCGCCGTTGTCGCCGCCTGCTTCGTCTCCTGCGGCTCCTCAGGCTCCTCCCACTACACTCGTCTACACTCGTCGACCTCGTATTGAGGATCTTCCAGATGAGCCATCTTCTCCTGATGTTCTATCTTCTCCTGATGATCCATCTTCCCCTGATGGGTTATCTTCTCCTCGCTACGCTCTCCGCGATCGCCAGTCGATTCGGCCTCCTGCCCGTTTTGGTTTTTCTGGTGCAGCTACTCTTGAGCCTGTCTCCTATCGGGATGCTGTTACTCATCCTGAGTGGCAGCATGCTATGGCCGAGGAGATTGCTGCCCTTGAGCGTATTGGTACTTGGGATCTTGTTCCTTTTCCATCTCACTCGCCCCATCACGTGTAAGTGGGTCTATAAGATTAAGACTCGCTCGATGGCTCTCTTGAGCGCTATAAAGCGCGCCTTGTTGCTCGTGGCTTCCAGCGAGAGCATGGTCGTGACTACGACGAGACTTTTGCTCCTGTGGCTCACATGACCACTGTCCGCACTCTTCTTGCGGTGGCGTCTGTTCGCCACTGGTCTGTGTCTCAGGTTGATGTCAAGAATGCCTTTCTTAATGGCGAGTTGCGTGAGGAGGTCTACATGCTTCCGCCACCTGGGTATTCTGTTCCTGAGGGCATGGTCTGTCGTCTTCGTCGTTCTCTTTATGGCCTTAAGCAAGCCCCTCGTTCTTAGTTTGAGCACTTCTCCTCTGTGGTTACTGCTGCTGGTTTTTCAGCTAGTGATCATGATCCTGCGCTCTTTGTCCACACTTCGTCTCGTGGTCGGACTCTTCTTCTTCTGTATGTTGATGACATGATCATTACCGGCGATGATTCTGAGTACATTGCCTTTGTCAAGGCTCGTCTTAGTGAGCAGTTTCTTATGTCGGATCTTGGTCCTCTTCGTTACTTCCTTGGGATTGAGGTTACTTCCACTCCAGATGGTTTCTTTATGTCCCAAGAGAAGTATATTCAGGATCTTCTTGATCGTGCCTCTCTCATCGATCACGTCATCGTTGAGACTCTCATGGAGCTCAATGTTCACCTCCGACTCTCGATGGCGAGCCTCTTTACGATCCGACTCGCTATCGCCATCTTGTTGGGAGTCTTGTCTATCTTCTGTTACTCGTCCGGATATCACTTATCCATCCACATTACGAGTCAGTTCAGATCTGCTCCCACTCAGTCCACTATGCCCACCTTCTTCGAGTTCTCGCGATACCTTCGTGGAACTATCTCTCGCCGTCTTTTCTTTCCAAACTCCATTTCGCATTCATGACTTCAGCTTATTCAGATGCTACTTGGGCCGCCGATCCTCCGATCGCGGTCTATCTCTCGCTTCTCGTGTTTTTCTTGGTGGTTCTCTCATTGCACGGAAGGCGAAGAAAGCAGTGCAGTTGTCCTGCTCGAGTGCAGAGGTCGAGTTGCGTGCTATGGCTCTCTTGATGCAGAGATTACCAGCTACGGTGGTTACTTGAGGATTTTGGTGTTTCACACTACACCGACTCCACTCTTGTCCGACAAGACAGTGCTATCAAGATACCCGTGACCTGTGAAGCATGAGCTTACCAAGCATATTGGTGTTGATGCTTCCTTTATGCGGTCTTGTGTGCATGATCAGTGATTGCTCTCCAAGATGTGCCTTCCGAGCTTGGATAGCGGATTTCTTCACGAAAGCCCGGACTGAGCTCAAAGATGGTTTCTACCTCTCCAAACTCAAGTGTTGTTGATCCACCATGAGTTTGAGGGGGGGTGTTAGAGATATATATGTATATGTGTTATTCCCCATTGTTATAAGGGGTTCTTTGCATATTCACCCACATGTACTTGTGTATATATACTGACCCATTGGTCCCATACTGAATACAAGCGCTATTCATAACAAAAATCATGTTTTGAACACCTTAACACTATACTCTGCAACAAGACATTATTTCTATTACATAGTCAATGGGTACAACACATGCAACATTACTATAACGATTCAAATGTATAACCCAATCAATGATGAGGTTATGCTAAATCTTCATCACTTTGGAACATTTTCAACCCATATCCAAAAGGAAATAATGGGTCATAATTAGCATCTCCAGCATTTATAGGCAATTGATCAACGGACCTAAACCATGTTACAGGCAATGTGCCCACAAAATCATGATCTCCAAAGAGGCAATCAGTAACTCCCATGCCCTCACTTCCAGGTAGCCAGGCAGCAACTAGAGCATCTATCTTCTCCAGAACTTGTGACTCAATAACCAAGGGCCGTCCAGATATAACAATCACTATGGTAGGGACTTTACTAGCAACACGAGTAATAAGGTCGGAACCATTAAATGGAATACTAAGGTCAGTTCTGTCTCCCAACCATTCAGCATATGGAACCTCACCAACCACAACAACTGCATAGGAAAACTCCCCAGTTTCAACTGTAGCTTCCGTTGGGCATTCCTCATACACAACTTCAGTTTCCATTCCCACAGATTCTTGTATGGCCTCCAATATGCTTGTACCTGTTGGTTTAGATAGCATAAATAGCTTATTTTAAAAATAGAATTGTGCAGAGTGCAGACTTGTACTCTTTTCATTTGATGAAAGTAGTTTTTTTAAAATAAAAAAAACTAACTAGAAATGGTGATGCATGGCTTGAAAATATAAGGAAAATGTGCTATTCACATCTGAAGGCACAATAGGGGCTGAACTTATTTTCCCCCCAAGATGCAGTTACGGAAAAACTCACTACACAATAATTGAACGATCCACTGCAAACATCTTGAACTTGCATTTCGAAGCAACAATTTCGCATTTGTATGCATCATGGCAGTTGGAAATGGGGTATAAATTATCAATAACTACTTAACAGTTAGAATTCCCAATGAGAAACAGTTTCTTCAGCACCAAGATCATGGTAAAATGTTGCAAGCTACAATCCGTCTATATAGTTCATTGCCCTGTTTTCTTTACAAAAGCAATATGGCATATGCAAGAACATCAGCTCACTAATGCTGCTAATGAATTAGGAGGTAGTGCGTAAAAATATTGATATTTCTTTGGGGTTGGTTGGGTGAGGAGGGGGGTAATCAATTGGGTCCTGGGGCCACATGTTAGTGAGACGACGGGGTAGCAGATCCCGAAGTGCACCTCTTTGGGGTGTCAAATCCTTAAGAGGACAGTAAAGGTAGTTTTGACAACAGGGCTTTTTTCACTATCTTAAAGTACCAAGCACCACTGTTCTACACAACGACACAATATCTTCTAGAATGCAACATTGATCGATACTCGACAGTGCAAAAAATGGTGTGAAGTTCATACAAACAGCAAATATAGATTGTTGCAAATATGAGTTTCTGCTTACCAAGTGTTATTCTTCCACTGTGGCCATGCCAAGCAATTGTCCAACCACCGCACTGATATCCAATATTATCAGCATGTGTTCCTGCAACAAGTATTCTTTTTACATTTTTGGCCAATGGAAGGAATGATTCCTTCTGATTCTTGCCATTTTTTAGAAGTACCAAAGACTTCTGGACAGCCTCACGTGCCAGCAGACGATGTTCCTAAAAAGTTAACAACTTAGCATATTGTACATGGTCGGTGATATCCAATGTGTGACAATTCAAACAGAAGAACAGGGAGAACTATTGACAATTCAAACATGCATGTTACCTTACAACCAATTATGTCTAGTAGAGACGGATCTGAAAATGGATGCTCAAACACTCCAGATATGAACTTAACCCTTATAATCCGCTCAACAGCATCATCAATCCGTGACATTGGTATCTCCCCTGTCTCCACCAAGAACACAAGATCTTCCAAAAACTTCTCAAATCTGTGAGGTATCATAATCTGTAGATTGCTCAGCAAATGCAAAAGATCAGGTAGCTGTAGAATGTATTTCATATGACCAGTTAATAGCTAAATACCATATCCATTCCCGCGTTGACTGATTGTGCAATGCAATAGCGATAATCAGACCCTCGAGGCTGGCAGAGCCTGTCAATACCTTCCCAATCTGACACCACAAAACCCTGAAACAAGAACTTACACATGTTCACAATTCATAGTCACAAACTAAGCTTACATGAATATATCAACCAATCACCAGAGGCTCTACTACCTTGAAGCCCAGCTTGCCCTTCAAAACATCTGTCAGCAAATAGCGGCTCGCATGCAATGGCTCCCCATTCCATTGGGAGTAGGATGCCATGACCGTTGCCACCCCTTGAGCTATACAATCAGGGTAAGGTCTCATATGTATCCTTTGCAAATCTTCGGGCGAGCAAACGGCATTCCCCTCATTGATTCCCTTGTCCGTGCCACCGTCCCCTACGAAATGCTTGGCACAAGCAAGCACATTCTCCCTGCAAACCACATAGACTCATGTCCACAAACAGGTTGTGGGCATACAAAAACCAAACTATATCTCTTCACTGAAATACCTAACCGAAGCGAGGAATGGGTAACCATGGGGGTGGTCTGCCGGCGGCTGGCCCTGCAGGCCGGCGACAATGGTGGTCAACGAGCGCACGATCTCCGGATCCTCGCTGTAGCTCTCGTAGCATCTCCCCCACCTCGGATCCCTACAGACCTATACATCACGCACCAGACCAAACGCACATCAAGGAGATCCCAAACAAATACCACCAGCTAACCCGGAAGGTTTTTGAATTTTACTCACGGCGACGCAGGGTGCGAAGGTCCAGTGGATGCCGGTGGCCCGGACCTCGAGCGCCGTCGCCTCGCCGATCTTACAAGCGAGCTCCGCGTCCCTGGGAGGTCAACGGCATACAATTGGTGAAAGCAACCAAACACCAGAAGGACAAGTACGGCGAGGAGGTCAACGGGTGTTACGTCACGTGATTTGGTACCTCGAGGCGCCGAGGCCGACGTTGTGGGGGAAGACGGTGGCGCCGAAGACGTTGTTGTGGCCGTGGACGGCGTCGGTGCCGTAGAGGATAGGGACGGCGAGGCGGGAGGAGAGCGCGAGTCGCTGCATGTCGTCGACCATGCGGGCCCAGTCGGCGGGGGAGGCGCGATCGCGGGGGGCGCTGCCGCCGGCGTTGAGGACGCTGCCAGCGCCGAGCTCCGCAAGCGCGCGGGGCGACGCGACGGTGCGCTCGATCTGGGCCATCTGCGCCGCCTTCTCCCGCAGAGTCATGCGACCCAGCAGGTCGCGCACCCGCGCCTCCACCGGCGCCGACGCGTCCTTGTACAGCGGCGCCTCGCCCTGCGCCGCCATGCCGATGAGCACAAGGGAGCGGAGAAGCGGAGATGGATTGGACTTGCTCACGAGAGAAACGAGGTGCGCTGCCTCGACTCTCCGGGAGTGGATGTTTGCTCGCGCCACCTGGAGACTACCGTTTCAAATAGTCAGCCTCTGAATCTGAGGCCGACGCAGATTTTCTTTTTTTCTTTTGCAGAAATAAGGAAAACATAGAAATTATTTAGAAGGGAGCGCATAAAGTGAAAATACATTGGATATTAAAATTTTAAAATGCATGAATAGTTCGGAACAACCTGCTTGGAAATGTTAAAGACCTCTAAGACTCTATTTGGAATTGGATAGTAAGAAAAAACTCCATAGCATATTCTATTGAAGAAAGTAACCTGTTTGTTCGCAGCTATAGGCCGTTGTTTGTGCTGTTCAGTTTTTGTATATAAAGTTTGTTCCAAATGTTTGTTTTTTTTTTTTAAAAAAGAGAGAGTCGCGGTCTTGTTTTGTTCTTTTGTTTTGAAAAACTCGGTCTCGTGTTTTGTTTCATCTGAGCTAGTCACCATGAAGAAATTCACGCAATACAAGGACAAGTACTCGTAAAATATACATTTTTAGTTAAAAGTTATCTTCACCCAACTTTTCTTTTGAAACAGGTACAAGAAAATAAACTCAGTTTGCACCATCACCTGAATTTTATGAGCCATTATTTGTTTATTCTGTCATTTCCCATTTGGTTGGCTCACCTCAGAACCATTTGGAACAACACTATCTTTCCTTGCATGCAAAACTTCTCTTTCAACGTGACTCAGAAGAGACAAGGATTTAAACTCTTCGGTTTAACAAACACAATAGATACAAAATGTATAGAACAAAAAGGATGGCTCATAGCCTCCAGGCAGGCTTTTCCTTTTTTTTTTTCCCTTAAAAAGATTCTAAATGACTATGTTTCTATTTTAATAGCAATAGTCAAGTGGTCTGTACCATCGTGTGGCTAGTTTTAATTGCTAAGAAAGTAAATATAGTAGTTTTCTTGTGGGTGGGTACACTTGAGATAAAGAAATGCTGTACTCTCAGAAACTTAAAACGATGGTGAAAGTGAAAGTATGAAACCTAAAAACTCTCAGAAATATCCTAGAGATTATGTGGTAGCGAGCCAGGAGCGTAGACAAAGAAAAGTCCTGGATCTCTCGCTCGCTTATCCCTAACTAGAAGTGAACCCCCGTCAATTGCCAATTAGCGCGGTCGATGGGCCAGAAATAAGTGGGATAGGAATATGAATTGTATTTACACAAAGCAAACAGTGGAATTTGTAGGTAAAGATTTAACCATATAAGCATATTTATTTTTTTCAACAACAAATAAGCACTTGTAGAGCATGAACTAACCATGTGTTTGCAGCGATTTGTAAACAAAAGCTAGTGGAAAATAACACAATTTGTTGCAGTAAATACCTAGATGATACAATAGGAAAGAGTACAGTAAGCATGCTTAAATAGTAGCTAGTAATAGAAAGAACTATCTGAAAAGACAACGCCCTGGTATATTGACCATGACAGTCAAAATGCAGGCTATAGCAAGACCATTAGGAAAGAAAAAAAAATCATTGGAGAGAAGGTAGAACAAACATAGTACATAACTATGGTGTTGAGGGTTGGGAGTAACAGCGAGGACATATAACTATAGTACAAACCTCGCAAGAGCCTGCACAATAGGTCCGGGGCGAAATCAAGATTCAAGAAGCATACAAATAGACCCCGAACTCATGGTATGCTTGTGCTTTAGGTGGGCCTGAACTCATAGTTTGTTAGACCTTATGCGTTATAGTTGACCTGATCTCTGTGTGTTGGTGGTGGGGGAATGGCCTGATGCACCAAATAAGAGGCATGATGAGTGCTCAAACAGTGGCAGAATAAAGAATCTATACTCCTGTGATGCAACTAAAGCTATTTCGTTTGGAATAGTACAATTTGATGTAGCATAGCGCACAATCCACACTTGTACAAAACAAAAGGTGAATATAACAAATAGCAATCCATAGTTTTGCAAAAATTCATCATCTTGCCTTCCTACTTTTACAATTTACGTAGTATAGTATAGCCAAAACAGTAAGTGTTCAGACCACTAGTGTCTAAACTTTGGCAGATCTCGCATATTAAGAGGACGCCCAGCTAGCTAGTTTGATAAAACACTTTATATGAAACTAAGAACCAGCTGATAATCTGAGAGGTGGTTCCATGTCAAGAAAGCTGAAACTAAATTAACAATCTAACTATGCTCCTTCCTGCCTACTTTAGGCATGTTCGTACATTGTGATTTCATCTTAACACGTCACTAAATTTGAGGTCAATCACAGGCACAACAACAAAACTTTGATGATATGATATCTATCAATATTCAACACCTATCTATAAAAACACAAACCTCAAATATAAGTAATCTCTGGATAAGGGTGTTCAAACCAAAGAGACAATTAGTGAGCATTAGTTCTAAAAGAAACACCTCACTTGTAGGCATTAATGTATGGTAGTAAGAAAATGCTGAAATTTGAAGAGGAATTGGTAACACAACATTTAAACATACTGTCAATAGATGATCTGCTGTACAGAACAATAAGTATGTTTCATATTAGCTACTTCTTATTTGACCTTTGAGTACAATGAGAGGATTTCTTTTTACCAAATAGAAATAAAGTACCATAAATGAATATGTGAAAGACACAATATTTACCAACAACACATTGGGAGGCTACCAACATTTTATTGATTATATATGGACCTATGAAGGAAAAGTTGAATTCCATGAAACAACGCTCTACAAAATAAGTATATGTGTTGTCGGTGTGATATATTTCATTAATAGTTGAAATGAGTGTGAAAAACACGTTCATATAGAAGGAAACCAATGGATGCTTACTTTTATGGAGGACTACATTGAACAAAATGCATGGTCTTTTTTCTTTCTACACATGAATAGAAGCATAAATTATCATGTGAACTGCTAAATATTGTTACCCAACAGTTCTGTGTTCCAAACAGGGTTATAGTATAATAGATGTCAAAATGGTTATATTAGGGAAAATAGAAAATTCTTTAGATAAAAGTATGAACATTCTGACTCACGAATTCATGGTCACAAACCTAAACATTTCTACAAAATAAAACAAAAAATATAAAAGAGAGAATACCAACTAGCTCCAGTCACCTATGAGGATGACTAACGAGGATTAAAATCTCTATGTATTATCTTTAATACATAATAAAAGACCATACGTCTTCATGGTCGTAGCCTCTAAGGCTCACGACCTCCTTGGTCGTAAAGATTCTAGAGGTTACTCAAATAGGTACCTGGTCAGACAAAGTCCTATACCTAGCCTCCAACTAGGTAACTGCTCGTAAAAGGGGATGAACTGATTCCAGGTATATTCCTTACCGTGTGATGAATGGAACACATGCGTGTATTCCATATCACGTGACGTTTCTTTATCCTAAGACACTGACAAACAACCACCATACGGTTGAGTGTCTCACAGACACTCAATCGCAGAGCAGTTGCTACTTTATCAACTGTCATCTCGCTCCGACCAGTCGCGACGCTTCACAACAGACGTCTTCTCTAGAAGTAACTGCCACCTCTTCAAGGGTTATTTAAAGATGAGGCATGGACGAAGCCAGGGATCAAGTCGTATCAGATTGAAGCATAGACATTAGCATCAGATTCGTGTTTCAAGACCGATATTGTAGCGTAACAAACATTACTCTCAGTGTAAATAGGATTAGTCCATCGCCTGGACATAAGCATCCTCTGTAATAGTTAGTTTATATTAATCAAAGAGCAGTCATATTCTCTCCCTAGAAGTCCTGTACCATTTTCCTCTATTTTATTTCGTAAGATCGGCGACCCGATCGTCGACAGCTGGCGCGTCCGTGGAGAACAAGGCGCGGATTTCTGGAAGAAATTTTTGGCTCATCAAATCCTTATCCATTTCTCACTTGTAATCGCTCATGCGGTTATAGCAGGAAGTTGGGACGAGGAGAACTGGTTCGACCTGGCGGACTACTCCAACCTCGACATGGATGCATGCATCCGTGCCAAGCAAGAAAACAAAATGTCATCATCATCATCATCCTCCTCCGCTGGCTCGCCCATTGCAGATATCAGTGAAATCGACCGGATGGATGAGAATACACCGCTACGACCAGTGGCGGTTTCAGAGGAAGTGCTTCTGACCAGTTCGGAGCACCCAAAGACCTCTGCAAGCCCGGTCCTTTCGATCGGCGAAAAAGGTGACGAAAATTCAACACCGCAACTCGAGGATCAATGTACCCTCGATGCGATCATGGTTGACAGGTACTCACCGAAGGCTTCTGGCAATTCCAGGAGCCAACCGACATCTGGTAACGGTATCGATGAAACCCCCACTGGTCATAGACCAAGTGGGGATGATAAGGCTCAGTATATGATCATCAATCTGCCGGATCAGGCTGAGACCATCACAAAAATCTCAGAATGCTAATTATCAACCACTCTCCATTGTGGAAGCTTCTTGCAGAAGCGCTGAAAGGCTCTCCATCAATTACGATGGAAGCTCATCGGAAGAACACTGCTGGAGGCACGAGGTCAATGCGATCGGAGATACGGATCAAAATGTCGTGTACGGTCCTCCATATGTTGCCTTGTCACCACATAATGATGGAGATGGTACGAGCGATCAAGCACCAAATGCCAGAGGTAACAAAGTTGATGGACGTCAATCAGTTAATACGCCTAATTCTGCTCCAGCTCGAGTAAGGGACCAGGCAAGACTAACCCGGAGGTCGGGAGAAAGTTCAGGTCATCAAACACCTAACACGAACATTCCAAGACCTTCGGTAATGGTACAAAACCTGCAGCGAGTTCAGGATATTTTAAATACTTCTGACCCTGTTTTAGCAGAGACTCCGGGTTTTGTCCAACTTGTAGGTCAAAAATCAGAAATTATCCAACAGGCTATACAGTGCACGGAAGCATACCGGGAACGAAGGCATTCGCAAAGTCAGACCATGACTTCATCCCAGCATTCCTCCCACAGCAGAGGGCAGCATGGTTGTGTTGAAGACCAATTGATACCAAGACCACCTCGACGATTTCGACCAAGGAGTCATGAGGGGAGAAGGCTTTTTCAAGAAGCCTCACCTTCACTTCGTCAAGAGGAGCAATCGCTTGGACCTGATGATCTTCGACATCATCTGAACCAATCAGGCGGTCGGAGGCGTCCTATCAACGTCCACGACCGAATCGGGATACCGGAGCACCGACAATCCAATTTAAGAAACCGGTCTCCGACCGATTACAATCCGGCACCTTTTCAAAGAAGGCACCATGAATCGATCACAGGTTGTCGAGCCTTCTCCGCAGGGCTTCAGGCTGTGCGTTGGCCAAATAGATTCCGACCGGCCAATTTGGATAGTTCAATGGGACTCAAAATCCTTTAGAATTTCTCCAGATATACACCACCGCCATCAGAGCTGCTGATGGTGATGAAAATGTAATGGCTAACTATCTTCCCACGATATTATAAGGATCAGCCCGGTCATGGTTACTCGACCGGTCTTGGGAGCAACTTTGCGACCTTCTGATTATAAATTTTCAGCGTACATATGACCGCCCTGGGAAGGAGGATGATCTCCACCAAATCCGGAAAAAATCCAATGAGACTCTCCGATAGTATATCAAAAGATTTAGCCAGATTCGTAATTCAATACCAGAGGTCGCAGAATCTTCTGTCATTCAAGCCTTCAAAGCAGGGCTAAGAAATCGTAGTTTCATGGAGGATATAGCAATACATCCTCCACGAACAACCATCGAGCTCTTCGACATGGCCGACAAGTACGCAACCGCTAGCGAAGCGGTTGAGTGGAACAAGGCCATTGATCGAAAAGATAAAATCCCTCAACCTGGCTTGGATAAGACAAAAAAAAGCAAAGGAAGGCTCTCAAGAAGAAGAGACACCGCAAACCTGATGATAAGGAGGTTCTCGCGGTTCCTAAAAAATTTACCAAGGGTAAGAAAAATTATGCCAGTCGTGGCAAGTCAAGGTCTCTGACCGATAAATACAAGAAAAGCAAGAAGGGGTGTCCACTTCACCAGCAAGCAGGACATGACTTGCGCAACTGCCGTACCTGGCAAAAGAAGCTAGAAGATTATTATGAAGGTAAAGGTCCACTCCCCTCGATACCAGAACTCGGAGAGACAAGCTCCAAGAAGGACAAAGACGGTGACGAAGAAATAGAGTACCAAGAGCCTCAACACACCATTGACGTGATCTTTGGTGGATCTTCTTCGTACGAGTCCAGACGTCATTTGAAAGCCATGGAGCGGGAGGTCAACCTTACCGAACCTTCGATCACCGCTAAGCCATCCAGGTGGTCGGAGACTGTAATATCCTTCAGCAAAGAAGACTGCCCCATCCCTTCGACTCGACCAGGTAGGTTCCCTATTGTCGTTGAGCCTACTATTAATAACTGTAAGGTTAATCGGGTCTTAATAGATGGAGGTAGCTCTTTAAATATTTTATTTGTAGGAGCATTGGAAGATATGCAAATTCCCAAATCCAAGGTAAAACCTGTGAAATATGCCTTCCATGGCATAGTTCCTGGATCTACCGCCAAGCCGATAGGACACCTATCCCTATCGGTTACGTTCGGAAGGCCTGCCAACTTCCGAACAGAAAAGATTTCATTTGATGTGGATTTCGAAATCGCATATAATGCAATCCTCGGTCGTCCAGCTTTAGCAAAGTTCCTGATAGCCATGCACTACGGTTATCAGAGTTTGAAAATGCCAGGACCAAAAGGCGTCATCACAGTTCGAGGCGATCAAAAATAGCTTACGCATGTGATCGGAAATGCTTAGAACTAGTCAACGAGCTTCCGACCAGGGAAACTAACACCACTACCATGTAGGTCAAGCACTCAAGGCCAAAGATGGCACCAAAACCTTTGACCAGACCAAAGAAGTACTACTCGACAAGAGCGCTTCTCCAGAAGGTGCCAAAATACTGGTCGGAGCAGGACTTAACCTTAAATAGGAAGAGTCGCTCGTCTCCTTCCTCCGAGAAAACCAGGATGTATTCGCTTGGCAGGCGTCCGATATGCTAGGAGTCCCCAGGGAGGTGATCGAGCACAGGCTAGCCTTGCAACCTGACAAGAAACCGGTCAAGCAGAAGCTGAGGCGTTTTGCACCTGATCGAAAGGAAGCAATCCAGTCGAAAATTGATAAGCTCCTCAAGGCTGGGTTTATTCGTGAGGTCGACCACCAGAGTGGCTCGCCAATCCTGCAATGTTTAGAAAAACCAATGGAAAATGGTGAATGTGTATTGACTTTACAGATCTTAATAAAGCTTGTCCGAAGGATGACTTTTCCCTTCCTCGCATTGATCAACTTGTAGACTCTACTTCCGGGTGTGAGTTGTTAAGTTTTTTAGATGCTTACTCAGGGTACCACCAGATTAATATGAGTAAAGAAGATGAAGAGAAAACGTCATTCATTACTCCATATGGCACTTACTGTTATGTAAAGATGCCATTTGGCCTCAAAAATACTGGTGCAACATTTCAAAGGTGACGCAGAAACTTTTAGTCTACGATAGGTCGAATCTAGAAGCCTACATTGATGATCGGTCGTAAAGAGCATCAACGCCGCGATCACATTCCGATTTACATGAGACTTTCAATAACTTAAGACGCCATAACCTTAAGTTAAATCCAGAGAAATGTGTGTTCGGAGTTTCTTCTAGTAAGCTTCTTGGATTCCTAGTTTCGGCCAAAGGCATTAAAGCAAACCCAGCAAAAATCTCGGCCATCGATCAGATGCGCCCTCCGACCAGAAAGAAGGAAGTTTAAAAACTAACCGGCTGCATGGCAGCGCTAAGTCGTTTCATAGCACGGTTAGGTGAAAAAGGATTACCTTTATTTAAGCTTCTCCGGAAACATGGAAGTTTCGAATAGACTAAAGAGGCAAACAACGCCTTCGAAGAATTTAAAAATACCTTGCGAGTCCCTTAATCTTAGTTTCTCCAAGATCGAGAGAGACATTGCTGATTTACATGGCTGCAACGCCACAAACAGTCAGTAGTGTGCTAGTCGTAGAACGTGACAACGTCCAACGACCAATATATTACGTAAGTGAAGTCATACATGGACAAAAGGAAAGGTATCCACAGGTATAAAAGTTGCTCTATGGTCTCCTTATGGCTTCAAGGAAACTAAGGCATTATTTTCAGGCCCACAAAGTGGTCGTACCAACTGGGTATCCCCTTGGTCAAGTCCTTGGAAACAGGGAGTCATCAGGACGAATAGCAAAATGGGCGATTGAGCTTGGGGCGTTTGACCTCTATTTCATCTCACGAACAACAATCAAGTCCCAGGCAATAGCAGAATTTATTGTCGAATGGACAAACCCTGAACCCACCCAAGGGCTCGAGAACGAACACCACGATGAGTGGACAATGTACTTTGACAGTTCCTTGATGCTCAAAGGCTCGGGGGCTGGAGTCGTCTTGATTTTCCCTACTGGCGAACACATAAAATACACCATTCAGTTAAACTTTCTTGCTACTAACAATGTGGCAGAGTATGAAGGTTTGCTGGCAGGACTCCGAGCAGCTCGTTCGCTCAGGATTCGTAGATTACTAGTGAAAGGCGATTCTCATCTAGTAGCAAATCAAGTAGGGAAAGAGTATCAGTGCTCTAGTACCAAGATGTCATCATATCTGGTGGAAGTACGAAAACTCGAAAAGCATTTCTTCGGTTTTCAGATCCAACATATTCCTAGAAAGGAAAACTTTCTGGCAGACCAGTTGGCACGGATGGCCTCCACTAGGACATCCGCCCCGCCCGGAGTTTTTTTCGAGCAACTCGATTCACCCTCGGTGGTCGAGCCTTCCGAGGACATAGATGTTCACAAGGAGATCGTACACCTCGATTCTGCGAACATGGATGCTCCATAGGTCGATGATGGTTGGCGCCATCACGATCAAGTTAGAGATTGGATGACGTCGTTCTACAATTATCTTCAGCATGACCTCATTCCAGAAGATGATGTAGAGGCTGATCGTATAGCACGAAAAGCCAAATCATACACTCTTATTGATTGTACCTTGTATAAACGTGTAACACCCTGGCTATTCAGAAGCCAGAATGTTACCTAAAGAACTATCATACACCAACAAAGCGGAAGAAATACAACAACGGTTCTAGAATACCAATTTCTCAAGTCAACTGCAACCACTAGGGTAATTAATTCAAAAGACCAATCCAGGAACACAAGCAGATATTTAATCAACCAATATCGTAGAGAAGGATGACATCCAACACCAACTCTATTTATTACAGTCCAATACTCAACGAAGGAAGGACATGGATAAAATATCATCTAATTGTAACTTGAATATGGTGAAGTGAAGGTATTATGTGTGTCTACTTCCCCCCCATGAATGCTCTCATCAGCGATCACCTAGAAATAAACAATTACAAACAAGGGTGAGTCCAAGACTCAACAAGTACAAGGACAAATATGAACTTCTATGAATATGAACAAGGCATCATCATTTAAGAATACTAACATGGAATTGAAAGAACATACGAATGAATGAAATGTATGGAATGAATGAATGGACTACGCTCGCTTATACCAGATAGCTCGTGAAACACCCGTCGGTGCTCACTTAGGCCCACATTTAACAAAATGTGGGATCCAAGACCCGTATGAAGAACGTTTCATACGGGATCCAACTCGCCACGTTGGATTGGTGGGTCTTACGTGCCCATACCGAATTGATGGGTCTTAACTCCACTCCCGTGGAATAAACATGGACATGTTATGAATGGGATGAATTAGGGATAATAACAGGCATCATCTATTTAACCATGGGTTGCTAAATATGATGGAACATGAAACTTTGAATATTCATGGATCATAAACATAACATTCTAAAAATTCAATTGTTCAGCATTCAACAACAAAGAATTCCAATGTACTTGCCTTCCGTGTCGCAGCGCGCTAGAAGGCAATGAAGATGCCCCTAAACCCGAAGCCTCTTCGCCTACACAAGAACGTACTCAAAATAAGGACACGTGGTATAGAACGCCACTCGCATCGATCTACAACACCTTCCCAACAACCCAAGAAATAAACTGTTTTATCTAAACAAAAAACTGACAACACAAACCTGGAAAGCGAATCTGGACAGGAACAATAAAACTGACATAACTTTTACTCCGAAGATCGACAAATAGCAAACTCAAATGGGCTGGAAAGATAACGGAAATATCTAAAATAACCTAGTTGGTGGACAACTCGAATTCAGACTGAAAAAGGCTCTAACAGATAGCAATCCACATCTGTCCTGATCAGTCCAACAAATCTGGACAGCCACAAGGAAACGGACATAATTTTTAAATGGCTAAACCACATTTAGAGTTCTTTAACAATCTGAACAGCTAAGAACCAAACCTTCCAGAGTCTAGTTGGGCAAAATCCCAGATTTTGCATTTAACAACATTTGGCCCAAGGTTCAAATCTGTTGGCAGAAAATGACAGACAGCAAACAGCTGAAGCGAAACAACCATAACTTTTGTTCCACAGCTCTAAATTGGATGTTCTTAAACAATCTAGAAAGATAAGTCAAAGGCCTACAAATTTCATAATGGGGAGAAGTCTTGATTCGGACCATAACAATACTCAATCTACTAAATAAACAGACTGCTGCAAAACAGCTAGAATTCTAGACAGCGGTAAAGAATTGGCCATAACTTCCAAACCAAAATTCGGATTCGTGTGAACTCAGTGGACAATGAAACCTAACGAAAAACTCTACAACTCTCTAGGAGATCACAAAACCTAATTCGGCCTTGAACTGGAAGAAAACTGGCGCACAAACTAGAGCAGAATTCTGCCCCTAATCGCAGTTCTAACAACGAATTGCCAAAACGCCTTCTAATCAAGAACAAGTTAAATCAACAATGGGGGAAACAAAAAAACAAACCCCTGAAGACACGTGACCCGCTGGACCTCGCGAGGAACACCAAAGAACGAAGGCAACCCGCTCTTCCTCCTAGTTGTGGCTGACATCACCAATCGAGGAGGAGGGAGGAGGTGGCGCCAAGGTTCAATGGAGGCGCAGGGACCAAGAGGAGGAGCGCAGGGGTTGAAGAGGGAGGGGCACAGGGGAAAAGATGGGGCAGGAGCTGCTGCCAGGAAGGGAGGAGATGAGGAAGTGGGGAGGGGCTAGGGTTAGAGCCGCCTCCCCCCAAGGCCAAAGTGGCTGCCCCCACCCATGGGCCTTTCGGCTCCGCCTCTTGGGCCTGCTGGCCAAAGGCCTAGGCCCAAAAAAAACTAGAAGAACAGTCGAAAACCTAATTTTTGACTCTTTTGAATTCGAACAAAATTCTTTCTAAATGAAAACGAGGTATTACAAAACGAGGATCTCACGGGGTGTTGATGAGATGCATATCTCAACCAGATGGCATTAAGTTGCTTACCGAAATTCATGGAGGAGTCTGTGGAGCGCATCATTCCTACAGAACGCTGGTTGGTAAAGCCTTCAGACAAGGATACTACTGGCCAACTGCCTTTCATGATACAAAAGAGCTCGTGACAAAGTGGGTACAATGTCAGTTTCATAGCCGACAAGTACATCAGTCGTCCCAAGCTTTACAAATAATCTCTCTTTCTTGGCCTTTTGCAACTTGGGGACTAGACATTCTGGGACCTTTCCCAAGAGCACCCGCGGGCTTCGAATTCCTTTTCATCATGATTGACATGTGCACAAAATGGATCGAAGCCGAGCCAGTTGTTAAAACAACAACTAAGGCTGCCAAGAGGTTTCTCACAAAAAATGTGATTACACGATTTGGTGTGCCCAGTCGTATAATCACGGATAACGGTACCTAGTTCTCAAGCGGTAATTTTCAGGATTTCTGCGACGACCTAGGTATCAAGATACATTACGCTTTTGTCGCTCATCCGCAGAGCAACGGAGTAGTTGAACACACCAATGGTATCATAATGCAAGGAATCAAATGACGAGTCTTCGACCAGTTAATCCAACGGTCAGGAGCTTAGGTTCAAGAACTTTCTTCTGTGTTATGGGTCGTTCGTAGCACGACTAGTCGTGCGACCAGTGAAACACCATTCCTTTTGGTTTATGAGGCTGAAGCCATGCTTCCTCCAGAACTAAAAATAGGTTCTGCTCGAATTGATTGTTTTAACGAAAACAATCAGCATGAACGATGACTTGATGACATCAATTTCCTTGAAGAACGACGAAATTAAGCCTTGATATGATCAACAATCTACCAACAAGCCATGCGTAGGTACCACAATCGTAAGGTGCAACCTCGCAGCCTCGATGTAGGTGATCTGGTTCTCAGAAAAATTCAGAGCCAAGCAAATCGCAACAAACTTTCACCCAAGTGGGAAGTTCCATACATTGTGGTAGAAGTCACCCCACCAGGTTCAGTACGATTAGCTATGTCCGATAGGCAAATTTTTTCTAATTCTTGAAACATTGATCAATTGTGTAAGTTTTTTTTGTATAATTGCTTATATTCATTTCATTTTATATTTCAATGAAGATGCATTTCCTTTTCAAGATAAATGTAATTGTTTATAATTATTATCCGTTACTTTTTGTCACATATCATTATTGTTTACATTGGTCGGAGAAGACACTCATTCTTTCCGATATCCCTTTAAAAAAAGGGGTCTCCATTACTCATTGGTTATGACTTGATTGTCAAATGCCAAACTGGTCCTAGTCATGATCATTGCTTCAATGATTCCCACGCGCGACCACACACTCTTTTCTCAAAGAAACATACGAGTAATAGGAGCAAAACACAGGCAATTTATATGGTTTTATTTTGTTTTTTTCCTCAAGAGTTTGAAGATTAACTTTCTTTATTTCAACATTATGTTCTACTCTTGTTTGGCTACTGGTCGGGACACAGAAAGCTTCCTAGTCGAAGTCTCTCCTCTCTGCACGTGGTCCTGTCCACTGGAAGGAGCTTCCTAGCGATGGTCCTTTTCTTACGATCCTCGCTGTCAGTCGGACCTGAGCATGAGCACGTTTCACGAAATATTTTACATATCTTCAGTTCTTATGGCTCATTACGACCAGTTTCAGATAATTCATATAAACAAGGATACTTATCGTTTTCATTTTTGCATACATTTTTGCATACTTTCTTATCATCATAGCAAGTCTTGTTATATCTTCCGACTATATATGGTATTTCATAGTGATTCGATTATGAAAAAGATCTAAACTAGTCGAAATCATACACTGGTTCCGACCAATTGATTTTCTAGTATTCACTAGATCATTTTTTACAAACATTATCAGCACATATACCATGCTCGTAGTTATTACTCATTTTCGTGGTCTACTGCTTTTTTAGTAACGTTCATCTACTAATATAAGCAGTCGGGGGCTAGGGAATATATGAGTATTTAATGAAATTGATAGGACAAAACAATAACTTCATTGATGTTAAAAGAAAAGTTTTATTTACAAAGTCTAAATATTACAATCAATTACTTGTCGGAGCCGCCAGATTGGTCGCTGCGTGACGGAGAGCCGACTTCCATTTCCTCCGCAACCTTGTCTCCAAGAGGCCTTACTTCCTCGAGAAACTTGATCGCTTCATCACCTGTGCAGTCGAAGTCTTCTTCAATAGCTCCAAGGTGAATAGAGGGATCGGAAGCCTTCAATTTTGCTAAGGCAACACTCACTCCAGTCACATTTCAATGTCTTGGCATGGTTCTCTCAAAAGGTTTTCATTACATTCTTGAGGTCTTCGAGTTGATGGCCGAGAAAATTAATTTTCTCGGCAGAATCTCTTAAAATGGGCAATTGCGTTCCCGACCCCAGGTCGAAATGCATCTTGTTCAGAGCCTTGACTTTGTCTTCAAGATTCCGATCAAGTTCAGCCCCTTGGCCACGCTCAAACTCAAGATCTTTTTTCTGCTCTTTCAAGTGCTTGAGTTTTCTCTGCACGAGTAGATAAAGAAGTTAGCATACATATAAATTGAAGACATGGTATACTAGTCAAGTCTACGGTCAGTTACCTTTGATTTTCTTCTCGCGAGAGTCGAAAACCTCCTTTTGCTTGGTCATCGTGTGCGCGATTGATCGGTCCTTGTTCTGATTTTGTTCTTTAAGCTTTATTATCATGGCTTCTTTAGCCATGACCTGTTTTTTAATTTTCTCCAAATCTATCAAACATGATAAGAGAGAAGATTGATTTACAAAAGACAAACAGGATAAAGACTAAAAAGACAAGTTAAGAAAAAAGTTCTTACTTTTTAGTTCGGAGTGTTTCTGCTCCAAGATTCTTATTCGCTGGGTCACTCCTCCGACCACAGCGTAATTTTCAACTATATGCTGCAAAAGTAGCACCTTTCATTATGAGTTTTCAATAAACTCCAGAGGAAGAACTATAAAGGTGGTCGTAAAATACTCACCCGAATTGCCATGTCATTACATTCGAAAAAGATCATATCTGGACTGTCTCGGCTTAACGGTTCAATATCTTTCCCCAGGCCTCGTCTTGTTCCTTATCCTTGATAAATTGGGGAGGAAAAGGGAACCTGTTAGCCTGAGAAGTGCTACCGACAGGGGGTGGAATCTGTTGAGAACCTCCGGGGATGTCTACCTCCGTAGACGGAGTGAGGATTACCAGTAGATCCTGAGTAGGTAATGGCACCGATGCCTGCTCGGGGGCTTCCTTAACCACTTCATCCTCAGCAACCTCAGCCTGAGGAGCATTCTAGTTAGGAACCTCCACGACCACTTCGTCCCTAGGAACCTTTTCCTGAAGAGAGTTCTGGTCGGAGACGACTGAAACACCAGAAGATCTAAACAAGAAGAAAACAAGGAAGTTCAGGGTTCTAACATATCAAAAAAATTTCAAGGTATGTATTTACACGACTTCTTTGTTTGTATATACCTGATCGTTTTTTGGTTCTAACCTTATAACGCATCGGAGCAAAATCTGTTGCGCTGGCTTTTCTCTTCTTCTCAACCAATTTTACCGGTTCCGAGCCGGTAGGCTGGTTGTACCCCTCACATCCTCCAACATGAGCTCAGAGGCGATATCCTCGACCAACTGATCGGAGACATCACCCCTGGACACTTTGTCAGAGGATGTGGTCTCATTGACCGCTAGAGGAGTTGTTTCGCTAATAACCGTCAGGTCGTGAACGACCACTTCAGGGTTTACAACTTCATGACTTTGCTCGCAACTCGTCAATCTCTCCCACCTAATTCAAATATCAAATTTAGTTAGGTGATGAAATTTTCTCATCTAAAAATATATTCTTCATGACACACGCTCTTTTTACCTCTAGAAGGCCATCTTCTTCCATGGCATCAGGCGGGACTCGGTTGGAGCCATCAAGGATTAGAATCCTTAGCGGATTGAATAATCCTCAACCCGACCGCCTATGTGTTAGAGCAAAATCGGGTAATAGGTCGGAGAATATATACATAAAGAGATAGAAAATGGTTATCTACCTTAAGTCTCCTCAGTCTCTCTTCTTGAGACAATTGCCAAAATACCGTGGAATGCTGACCTTCTCATTAGGCTCCCACACGCATCATTTGATCGCTCTCGACTTCGTCGGAGGAAAGGACTTAAAAAAAGACAGAAGAGATTTTTGAAGTTATTTGATAACCAATAAAACAAAACTATATACTGGTCGGAACTATTTCAAGGCTTACCATCTTTGGAGTCCTTGATTCTTTCATCACGACCAATGAACCATATCAGGGAATGGTCTCGGAGCTTCAAGGGACTAATTCGGCGCATGGTAAAATCCCTCACCACATGCCAAGAAGTTAAGCCCTTCCTCTTTAGGTCTTGGATGGCCTCCACCCATCTTCCGACCATCCCTGTCTTCTCGCGGCCTCCTTCCACCTTGGATTTTTGTTCGCCCCTCTTACCATCGAAGTAGAGGCCATCATCCTTCGTAACCGTCATATAGAACCAGCTTTTCTTCCATGATGACCACGAAGATTTCGAGTACATTGGGATTGTATTCGTCGGCCTTCCCGTCGTGAAGGCGCAGCGTGCATTCTCCAGGACCCGCCGTGGATTTCCCTGACATTGTCATTCGGTAAAAATACCTGAAGAGCTTCAAATTTGGTCACACTCCCAGGTACGCCTCACATAGATAGGCGAATATGCTGATGTTGTCAATGGAGTTTGGGGCTAAGTTCACCAATTCTACCCCATAACGCTCCAAGACTTGGGAGAGGAACTTATGCGCTGGCAATCTTAGCCCGCACTCTACATAAGCAAGGAAAAAGGAAAATTTGGAAGCGTAAGAACCCAAAGTTCATAGCAAAAGGGATTTTATAGCTTCAAGATTTCTAACTACAATCGGAGTTACCCAAGAGTCCAACGGACAAAATCTTTTCTCCAATAGACAGAAAATCTCTTTAGTTCCCAAGGCAGGTTCTCAACTTTAAAGTGAATATAGACCACCTCGAATGTCACGGCATTAAATGAGCATCTGCCCGATACGACTTCGTCGGAAGAAAACTGTTCACACGACCTATTCATTTAAAGTTCGGGGGCTAGTTGACGAGGATTAAAATCTCCATGTATAATCTTTAATACATAATAAAAGACCATACGTCTTCATGGTCGTAACCTCTTAGGCTCACGACCTCCCTGGTCGTAAAGATTCTAGAGGTTACTCAAATAGGTACCTGGTCGGACAAAGTCCTATACCTAACCTCCGACCAGGTAACTGCTCATAAAAGGGGATGAACTGATTCCAGGTATATTCCTTACCGTGTGATGAATGGAACACATGCATGTATTCCATACCACGCGATGTTTCTTTATCCTAAGACATTGACAAACAACCACCATATGGTTGAGTATCTCACAGACACTCAACCGCAGAGCAGTTGCTACTTCATCAACTGTCATCTCACTCCGACCAGTCGTGATGCTTTACAACAGACGTCTTCTCCAGAAGTAATTGTCACCTCTTCAAGGGTTATTTAAAGATGAGGCATTGACGGAGCCAGGGATCAAGTCGCATCGGATTGAAGCATAGACATTAGCATCAGATTCGTGTTTCAAGACCGATATTGTAGCGTAACAAACATTACACTCAGTGTAAATAGGATTAGTCCATCGCCTGGTCATAGGCATCCTCTGTAATAATCAGTTTATATTAATCAAAGAGCAGTCCTATTCTCTCCCTAGAAGTCTCGTACCATTTTTCTCTATTTTATTTCGTAAGATCGGCGACTCGATCGTCGACAATGACATATCTGCAAAAAAATATAGAAAATAGCAAGAGAGAATACCATGAGAAGGAAGAAACAAACATGGGATTTTCAGCAAAAATCTATCAATATTCAATATCTATCATCTATAAAAGCACACACCTTAAATATAAGTAATCTCTAGATAAGGGGTGTTCAAACCAAAAGAGACAATTAGTGAGCACTGGTTTTTAAAAAAATACTTTACTTCTAAGCAGGTAATGTATATGGTAGCAGGAAAACAACAAGTCTGCCAATGCTGGAATTTGGAGAGCAATTGGTAACACATGTAAACATATTGTCAACAGATGATCTCATAGATCTGAACAGTTAGTATGCTTAATGTTAGCTATTTCTTATTTGATCTCTAACTACAATGAGATAATACACATTTTTTATGAAAAAGAAATAAAGTACCGTAAATGAATATGCGAAAGACACAATATTTACTAATAGCACCTTGGGAGGCTACCAACATTTTTTTTTTATTATAAATGGACCTATGAAGGAAAAGATCAAGAATTCCATGAAAGAACGCTCTACAAAATAAGTATATGCATTGTCGGTGTGATATGTTTCATTAATAGTTGAAATGAGTGTGAAAAAACACGTTCATATATAAGGAAACCAATGAATGCCTACTTTCATGGAGGACTACATTAAAGAAAACACATTTTCCTTTCTAGACATGAACAGAAGCATAAATTCTCATGTGCACTCCTATAATTTACTATCCAACATATCTGTGTTCAAAACAGGATTATAGTACAGTAGATGTCAAAATGGTTCTATTAGGGAGAATGAACAGTTACATAAAAGTATGAATGTTCTAACCTACAAATTCATGGCCACCAACCCAAACATTTATGCAAAAAAATAGAAAACAGCAAAAGAGAATACCAGCTAGCTCCAATCACCCGAGAGGACGACAAAACTGCAAAAAAATAGAAAAACAGCAAGAGAGAATACCATGAGAAGGAAGAAGGAAACAAAGGATTTTCAGCAAAAATCCATTTTCTAGAAACATATGCGTTGTCGATGTGATATATTTCATTAATAATTGAAATGAGTGTGAAAAACACGTTCATATAGAAGGAAACCAATTGATGGCTACTTTTATGGAGGACTACATTTAAGAAAATGCATGACCATTTCCTTTTTAGACATGAATAGAAGCATAAATTATCATGTTAACTGCTACAATTTATTATCCAACAATTCTGTGTTCAAAACAGGGTTATAGTACAGTAGATGTCAAAATGGTTCTATTAGGGAGAATGAACAACTCCTTACATAAAAGTATGAATGTTCAAACTTACGAATTCATGGCCACCAACCCAAACATTTCTGCAAAAAAACATAAACAGCGAGAGAGAATACCAGCTAGCTCCAGTCACTTGAGAGGATGACGAACCTGAAAAAACAGAAAACAACAAGAGAGAATACTGTCAGAAGGAAGAAGCAAACAGAGGATTTTCAGGAAAAATCTGCATTCTACAAACAAATATTGCAAAACAAATGGCTATAACAGGCTCACTAATTACCAACGGCCACCTCTTTTGCTGGTCTTTTGGTACATAGTAATTAGACTAAAAAAATCAAATGCTGGTTGTAGCAAGAACTAAGTGAGACAAAAACCACGGGCTTGATGCAAAAACCATATAGGCAAAGACTACTAGGACTATAATCACAATAGATGAGGTTCTAATCTGGTGCTTAGCCACGGGCTTAAGCCCCATTGTCCATGATGCGGTCATTGGCATGCTTTTCTCGATTGGTTTGCCTTCACTGCAACACGACGATTCCCGTATTTCACCTCAACTTGACCAACCATTGAGAATGGAACAAATATGGGAGACTGAATTATTCTATATTGTCTTTCAACCCTTTCTCTTGTGCGAAGTCAATAAATTCAACTAAATAGAATCCTAAAACAATCTTATGCGAGCACACACAGGACCCGCAGCAATGAAATTCACACAAGCGGCAATCATTCGAGCTGAGAATGGAGAAGGGAAATATACTTCAAATTGTTTTTCAGAATGAGAAAGCCTTTGGCAAACTCCTTACAAATGTGTTTTTGTCGGGCACAATAGACATATCTACTCAGTCATAGCATAAGGAACCCCCCAATGTTCCTCAAAGCCTACCCAGTCTGACAGCTTTAGTTGAATGGCAAGAAACAGGCCGAGAAATATCGATTCTAGAAGATGGGAGGAGGCAACAAAGATAGAGTGGGGAGCAAAGACACCTCTCACCGGCCACGTCTAGCGCTAGGAGGAGCGGTGAGTTCTTGGAAGGCGAGGAGACCCGGGAGTGGTAGGTCGAGAAGGGTGGCGACGGTGGAGGTCCGTAGCATGGCCTTTCTCTCTCCTACCCACTCTAAGCTACCACCGCCGAACACGTTCGACATCCCTGGTCGCTCACCTCCCCGCTCTATGCCCTCCTAGTTCCTCTTGAATATATTTTCAACAGTCAAAATCCAAATCAAATACATACGCTGGATGGCAATAACAGTTATTTCCAAAGAAGATTGATCGCTGCATATGAAAGGCTAATGTGATCATGTCAACAAATTGGTTGGCAAAATGCGATGAGTCTAGTGAGACAAAGGAGCACAGGGTGTCCATAATGCTATTTGTGATGAGTGATTCTGTACTAAAATTGGTTGGATTTTGTGGTATTATGCATACCTTAATTTAACTCCCAAAAGAAAGAAGTTTTGAACAAACCACTATTGGAAGCACTCTTAACTTCTTAAGGCAAAACTCAAAATCTCAAATATAGTGTAGGATATTCCACCTACCTCGATACGCATGGTAGCAGAAGGGGCATCTCTCCCAATAGGCTAGAGTTAGAAAAACTAAAGAGATACTGGTTGCAAGCCAGGATCCACAAGGAGAATATGACATCCTTTTGGGAATATATCAGGTAAGTTGCATTCAGGAAATATGCTGAAACGACCATCATCATAATAGTAGACAACACTATTAGCTAACAGAACTATTCAAAGCTTAGCAAAGGTCCGCAATAAATTACCCTAATGAAAGAGTAAAAATAAGAGTTGGAAGAGAATTACTACACTTGTGTTGTCAAGTATTTTATCCAATATGAGAATCAATCTTTTAAGGCAACAGTAAGTTCTTCCAAACTGGTGATAGAGAAGCTCCACATTAGAGCCTCCACTAACTAATCCATTGGTCTGTAAACATGGATTTTTTTGCCTGGATGAACCCAATGAACCACAGGAAGCATGGATGTGGAATAGAGTTAGAAATTAGGACTACACAGAAGAAATTTGGGACCACCTGATGTCGTTGGCATTGCTTCAAACCTTGGCAAACCCCTTGCAAATATGTTTTTGGCAGGCACAATAGACATATCTGCTCAGTCACAGCATAAGGAACCCCCAATGTTCCTCAAAGCCTACCCGGTCTGACAGCTTTAGTTGAATGGCAAGAAACATGGCGAGAAATGTCGATTCTAGAAGATGGGAGGAGGCAACAAAGACAAAGTGGAGAGCAAAGACACCTCTCACCGGCCACATCCAGAGCTAGGAGGAGCGGTAAGTTCTTGGAAGGTGAGGAGACCTGGGGACGGTAGGTCGCAAAGGGTGGCGACGGCAGAGGTCCCTAGCCTGGCCTCTCCCTCTCTACCCACTCTAAACCACCACCGCCGAACATGTTCGATGTCCCTGGTTGCTCACCTTCGTGCTCTACATCTCCACTGTGGCTGCTCCACCAGGCGAGGGATGGAAGGGAAGAGGGGCGCTGAGGCAGCAGCTGGGGAGGAGCGGGAGGGCGGCAGGGAGGGAGACTGGGAGGCGTGACGGCGATCGGGAGGGCGAGGGGCGGTGAGGAGGAAGAGGGGACCGACGGTCTGGCAGAGAGGGGCAATGGAGGAGAGAGAAGCAGATAGGAAGTGGAAGGGAAAGGAGCGAGGAGGAGCGCGGCGTAGGCTCGAGCGAGTGAGGAGAGATAAATGGGTAGAATTAGGGTTTGGTGTTAAGGGTTCGTTGACCGTCCGATGATGATTCGCGCGCCTCCGTAGGGCCTTCCCACTCCACGTGATCTCGACCGCCCAACGATGATCCGACGGTCCACCCTTTTCTAGGTGATGTGTACCGCAGAAAGAGGTCGTTTCCACCAGCCTTTAATGTTAGTAATATGCCTAGGAGCACTGAGCCTTCTTTTTTAAAAAGAAAGCCGAGAGCTTTTATAGTTGGAAAGCAACGAGTCCTCATGAATAGAGATCACAAGGAAAGAGGCGTCAGAATGCTTGTTGAAGTATAAGTGAATTGTACTTCTATTCTCATTAGTTTAAGCTTTTGGGTGAATTGATTGGTGCATACAACTCAATATGGTATTAGATCCAAGAGGCCTTAAGTTCAAGACTCGGTTGCTGCAATTAAAGAAAAAAAATAATTGTAGCCCACTTCTATTCCACGTCTTTGGCGTGAGGGGGACTATTAAAGTATAAGCGAATTATCCGTATTTTCTCACCAGCTTAAGCTTTTAGGTGAATTGGTTGATGCATACTACTCAATAGCGAGCTTTTAGTTAAGTTGCATATGTCTAGAATGCCTGTGCATGGGAGCACTCAATCAAGGCGTGCATCAGTCTTGTCTTCAGCTTTATACAACTTGCAAATCCCCAGCTTTGAGCCCCCTCATACAAGCATTTGCATAAATTGGCATACACACCCTTCTTGAGGAAAAAAAGAAAGCGAAACCGCATTTTTCTTAGCCGAACAGGAATGAAGATCTATCCATGAATGATCTTCTAACGAGATGTTAGACTTCAAATTTGTAATTTAGAATCTTCTGTGTTCACAGCACCAGTCCATGGATCAGTAGTAGTGCCTACAGTTACATAATTGAATATCAATCACATATCATAAATATGTAAAGCTATTACATAATAATAAACAAATTTTAAATATATCTTATGACTCTTGACTTGCAGAATGGCCGAACATGCCAAATACCTTTCAAAGAACAGCAACGGAAGCAGAATAAAAATATACCATATGGAACCCTCACGATATACCCAGAGGAATCGACTAGGGCCCGTGACCTAGTCCTTGGCCTTCTTGTCTCCTAGTCTTGACGAACGCGCATATGTGTCCATATATCCTTCTTCTTTTATACTTACTGAATAATAATATTGAGCGAGTATGAGTACATAACCTTACTCACGAGCCACAGAATGCAGTTATATAAAATGCAAGGCTGATCAAAGGAATGGCTTGTGTGTTTTTTTTTTGCATAAAGCCACTTATTGAAATAGATTAAGTAGTAGAAAATGCTGAGACCTAGCATTTTCAACTAATACATATTTTAATAGAGTTTAGTTTTGTTGTAAAATACTATTGGAGGCTTCAACCTCCTATATCACTGAGTGGCTAAACCCACCCAATGCTCATGTTCTTTCTCGGGTCACATCCTGTACTTCCCACTGGTTCTCAACCAGGTCATCTCAAATCTTTGGGCTCCAATCCATCTTTTCATTTCACCCACAAAGTTGTTTTTATAAAAATGAAAGCTAATTCAAGTAAGTTCTCGACACCGCCCATGACCGTGGGCACGGCTAACTAGATAGTTTTTACACTCTACAGAGTTCGCACACTTTACCTGTGGATATCATGAGGATATGATCATGATACAATGGGGAATGGTAGAGAGGGTTTGTCGAAACACTCATTTTTGGCAAAATTCAGATACTGTCAAGTTTCAGGTGATCAGACTGGCCAGGGTGGTGGTCAAACCGGCCTTACTAGTGATTTGATCAACCACCTCTGGCGGTCAGACCGTCCTAGGGGCAGGCCAAAGGTTTAGCGGTCAGACTGGCCATGAGCGACGGTTTGACCAGCCAAAAAGGTGATTTTTGAGTTTAGGGGCAGGCCAAAAATAGAGGGTATAGGCAAGAGAGAGAATTCTTCTACACTTGGTCTCATAATTTTTAGATCTTCGGGCCAAATTTTTTTTTCATTTTAAATTCCAGAGAGGGTTTGGATTCTTAGGGAGAAAATCTGGTTAAGACAATGCACTGGCGGTTAGACCGACAGGGTGGTGTCAGACCGACCATGGGTGGCGGTCTAACCAATTTTGCCCTGTCTGCTAGCCGACAAGGTGGCAATGTTTTGGGTTAGGTCAAATTTATGGTTTTCAGTGTATATGTGTTGCATGATGTATATTTTGACTAACATGGGTCAAGTTGCGAAGAACTTATACCCAGAATCAATTTCTTGGTCTATTGTTGTGCAGGAGGCTTGGAGGTCAACGGCAAGGATGACCAGGACTAAGCTTGAGAGCTAAGGTCCAGAACGATCGAGGATGCCGAGTGAAGTCATTAGATTCAAGCTTGGCACAAAATGGACAAGAATGATTGAACGGGAAGTTCAGTGCGGCGGGTTGCATTAAGCGGTACGGGGGTCCATGCAAGTGCTAGGGCTGGAAAAATAGCTCGAGGCTCGTGGCTTGACTCGGGCTCGTTGCAGCTCGGCTCGTGAATTTTCGAGCCGAGCCAAGCCCACCTTTTGGCTCGGTTAAATTTCGAGCCGAGCTCGAGCCGGCTCGCAAGCCGCTCGCGAGCCGCTCGTTCACTTGGTCGCCTGACGCCTGACTGCCTGCCTTATCTATTCCCTGCCTCCGCTCCGTCCGTCTCTTCCTTTCCTTATCCCCTTCCAATCTTCCATCCTCCTCCCGCTAGATCCAGACTCCAGTCCTCCCTCCCGGTTCCTCCCAGCCCCGGCTGCCACCTCCAGTCTCTAGCCCCCCGCCGCCTCCCCCTCCAGATCCGGTCCTCCTCCAAGCCACCACCTTGGCCAGCTCCACCCGCTGCCTCCGCCTCCCCCTCCCCCAAGCGGTGCCAGCTCCACCCGCTGCCTCCGCCTTCCCCTCCCCCAACTCCACTCGGCGCCTCCTCCTCCCCAGCTCCACCCGCCGGTCGCCGCCTCGGCCTCCCCCCTCCCCGCCTCCCCTTTGCAGCCTCGCCCCGTTGAGCTCACTCCACCCGGAAGGCCGGAAGCTTCCTCGACGATGACACTCCTTCGGCGACGGTGCTCCGCGATCGTAGCTGGTCGGAGCTTCCTCGGCTCAGCGGCCTTTGTAATCGTAGATGTGGTTCATGTGGATTGCGAATTTGCGATTGGTGTCTTGTAGGCGTGGAGCCGTGGATGATGTATCATGTATTGATGTTCTTCTTTAGATGATTTTCATGTTGGATCGTTCTTTTTGCTAGTTCTTACTTCTTTCTTTCACTGCAAAGTGCAAACCAAAGCATTTTGACTTCTGAGATTGAGAATCTGAGATGATCAGAGGTCCAGAGGGCAGAGGAGGAGCTCGGTTGGGGGAGGCGGAGGCGGAGCCGCGGAGGGGAGGAGCTTGGAGCATCATCGTCGGTGGCCTGGCCTTCTCTCCTCTGTGCTGGCTGGAATGGGGCAAGAGGTGCGCCGGCACAGCGCTCAAGCTCACGAGCCCTCGCGAGCCCGTTCGAGCCCACCGCCGAGCCCAGCCGAGCGGGATTTTTTGCTCGTTCCAAAAACTAGCCGAGCCGAGCCAAGCCTACTGTTCACCCGAGCCGCAACGAGCCCGGCTCGAGCCGGCTCGGCTCGGCTCGTTTCCACCCCTAGCAAGTGCCATGGTGGTTTTGGTGGGAGCCGTATGGGAGAGACTTGCCGACATGAAGAGAGTCGTTGATCATCCTACACGTGGTGAAGCATGGGATTGCTTTATGAAGATTGGACTCGTCCTTTGGAGAAGGATTGAGAAGGGGTATTTTGTTAACTTCACTAAAATACCGCCTTGGTGACTTTTGGCTAAACCGTGGCGTAAGATAGCGCAAGGAGAGTTGGTTTAGGTCAAGTGAAGATAAAGATCACGAATAAATGGATTTGGGAAGCCCAATTTGTCATATGCTTTGAGAAGCATGTGTGAGTGTATACCTACCTGTTTGTGTGTGGGCTTATCGAATGCCATATTAGGGTATTCTCTCTAAACCTAGCCTACACTATAAAAGAGAATATCCAGATGTGGAGTTCCTAAGTCCTTTTAAGAGAAAACCCCTAATTTGTGATTTGGGAATTTGGAGTAGTTGAGGCTAGGGTTTGTGAGAGATGAATTGATTGAGAGGTCAAGTGTTGAGCTTTTGTCCACCATGGTGGACTGGCTGTAAACCAACATCCTTCTCAAATCAATCCATGTAAAGTTTCTTCAAGATGAGTTTCTTCTTGTTTGTGCTCTCTCTTTGATGGATTTTGGGATTTTGATGTTGCTTTTGTTTTTGTGTGGTTTCTTGCTGTGATCTTGCATGCTGGGACATGTGGAAATACATCTAGGATCATCTTGATCTTCATCTACTCATGGACATTGAATCAGCGTCGCCCTCAACGTTCGGGTCGAGCACGCCTCCCAGCTCTATAAAGTCGTCACCAACCCACGCGTCAACTCCGCCTCGCCTCACCACCTCTATGCCCTAGCTTTCCTCTGCTCGGAACACATCCACGAAGCGCCGCCCAACTTCATCATCCCCAAGTCCGCTACTTGCTTTTCCGCGCTCATTCCTTCGCCTTGGAAGCTCCTCGGGTCGTAGTGACCGTGTCACCATTTCTGCCTCAACGTTCTCCACACGTTGTGCCCACTCGTTGAAGCTATCGAGCACCACACCGCTGATGCCAACTCCTTCTTCCCCTCCTCTGATTGTGCCCACGACGCTGAAACTATACTTTCAATTTCCTCACCGCCATGGTGAGTCCCTCGCAAAATTCCTCGCGTCATCTTGTGTCCCTCACCCTGAACTACAAATCCCCTCCCTTGATTCCAAGTTTCATTCACCGTAGCCCGAGATCTCCTCCATCTCTCTCCTCTCCGGCCGCCACTCTTCGATACCCGATTGCACCGCCACCAATGATCTCTAGCCTCCACCGTCTTCACCTTCTACATAACCATGCGATGATTTATCCGATGCTCCTCTTCCTTTCACCAGAGCAACACCACAGTGTAGTCGCCATCATAGACGATCCGCTGCCACCGCTTGGAGCTTGCCACCGGCCAACTCTGGCAACCTTTGGTCCCCATGCCCATGTCATCACGTTCGCCATCACCTCCTCTCCGCGATGCGCACCTTCACCAGCGCCATCATCGCCTAAATCGTCGGCGAGCCTTGGAGCTCTGTGTGCCGCCGACGCCGTCGTGCCACATCACTGCCACATCGGAGGCACATCATCCACTCTGTCCTCTGTGGTCGCTGCCTAAGCCACCACCCATGCATCACCCTAAACCCAAACCTTTCTGAACTTAGTTCACCGTGAGACATCTCACTTACATACAGGCCCCGCATGTCAGTCAAACTTGGTCAACCCTAGCCACATGAAATCTGTTCACCGTGAACCTCTCCCTTGCCGTGGACCTAGTCCATAAACCAGCGACCCCACATGTCAGCCTCTTTTTTACTTTTTCTGGAATTCTTTTAATTTTTGAAAATCCATAAATTTCAGTGGGTCCCACATGTCATACACTCGGCCTATTTTCTGAATTTCTGAAAATAAAGATTCTCGGGAATATTCCCTCAGTCCCACATGTTAGATTATCTCTTTTTCCTTTTTAGCATTTTCCTTCCCGATCAAACTTCCGAGAGCTCGATCTTCCTCATACAAATTTCGATAGAACCCATTCAAGTTTCTAAATTCATCTAAAATCAAGCCCTACCTTCCAGTGCCATTAAATTTCAATTTGGAGTTTATTTGGTTTATATTTGTGAGTTTTGTTTGTTTTTGTGCTTTGGCTCTCGTTAGACGTTGACGTTCCAGCATAGTCTGAAGGAGCTAAAGGTTAAGGAAGTAGAAGATTGAAGATAAATGAACATAAATATTGCTATAGCAAGGCAAGTTATACCTTTGACCATGTTGAACTCAGTTTTCCTAAAGTACTTTAATTCAAACTATTGCAGGTTATTTCAAGTATTTAATTTTTTAAATGCTTTGGGACTAGCTATACACCTACTTGTTTATATCCACTTTGCTCATTATATTACCTTGATCTTTTGTCACCCTAGCTTGGTATTACTAGTTGGTATCATTATAGCACCAACGTGGGTTGGTTAGACATGAATAGTTTGCTTTGCCATGCAACACTTTATTGATATCATTTTGAGTTACAAATCTAAACTTGACTAAGTGAATATGGAATAATTTGTGAAGAGTTGTGTGCAGTATGTTGTCACTCGTTGATAGCATGTGTTGCACTTAACCAACAAGGTGGGAAAATATTTAGACCGAGACAAGTGGATGGAATTGTGATAGGGTGGAGGTGTGTGCGTTTGGAAAAATATGAATGTGGTAATTGGTAGTAGTTTGGCAGTGTCACCTTGGTCAAGTAAGGACTTAACATTATGCGCCATTGAGTTAGGCCATAACTGTATGACCACATGCCTAGTTTGGGACATGCGTAACTTTGTAAGCTACGAAGTGTTGACAATTGATTACTCATGCATATAGATTAGACTGTTTACTAGGGAGGGGGTGGATTCTCTCTCTATGGTGAGTCACATTTATGAGTAGTTTGCCGTGTCTAGGTCCAACGGTGTGCGACGGGCCAACAACCTGTGTGGAGGTTTCTTTGCCGTGATGCACTGTGAGGAGGATTAGTTGTTGAGATGAAGTTTTGAAAAGGGTTTGTTGTGATCATATCTGATCACGTTGATTGCATTTCGTGGGTAAAGTGTACAAACCTCTACAGAGTGTTAACAATCTATTCGAATAGCCGCGTCCGCGGTCATGAATATGTTCGAGGATTTCACACAAGGAGTAGATTTTCATAAAACTATTGGGAGGGACAGCTACATGGTTTAACTCATGTGGCTGTGTGAAAGAAGTTGATTAGGCTTGGTTAGCTTTGTGAAAATACTTGTTAAATTGTTATTGTTATTTATTTAAAATTACGCTTTCAATTTATTATTTTTCAACAGCAACTGTTGCTTTTATGCAAAAGAACCATAGGTGTCATATCATTTGGAATAAGCCATCATCTATAATTGCATTCCGTGGTGCAACTTGCTGAGTACTCTATGTACTCACCTTGTTATAAACAATATTGTTCAGTTGAAGAATGCTACATCAGTTCATCATTGGTCACCAAGATCAAGCCACCCATCGTTGAAGAATCGTCACAAATGATTGACACTCACAACGCAGTAAGTCGCATTCGACCAGAGAATGCCAATGCCAATATCAATTCCAGTGGATAGTTACCCGTACCTGGAGTAGTAGATCCAAGCATGATACAATTTTTGGCGGCTCAGACTCAGTTCATAAACGCGATGATGCGGAACATAAACAACATGATGACACAACAGAATCAGACCGCCGCTACCTTAGTTAATTGGTTTAATCGAAGTAATAGTGTAGCCACCGCACCGCCACTAGTTCATTAATATTCTATGTTTTCAGAGTACATGAGGTCCCGTCTGCCTACTTTCTCTCTTTCCTCAGAACCTTTAGAAGTAGAGGATTGGCTTCGATCCATGGAAGAAAGGCTCGCCATTGCTTAGTGTAATGATAAGGAGAAATTTCTCTATGCCACTCATCAATTGGAAGGAGTTGTATTAGATTGGTGGGAAACATTCGTGTCGCCCATCAGGGTGAGCAGACCATCACTTGGGCAGAGTTCACGTTAAGCAAAGCAAAGACATGTGCCATCAAGCAAGAGTGATCAAGAGAAATCTCATATTCCCATATCTTGTATCCAATCTAGCCATTGTCATTTGAAGTGCCGCCAACCAAACAAGTTAAGAAATGGTGCATGTACTAGTTTTGGAGAAATAGGCTATAGTGCCAATGAGCACAATATCAATTGTTCTAGTCGCGAAGGGAACCATTCCTTTGGAGAATGTCCAATGAGCAAGATGCATGTTTCTTTTGTGAAGGCAAGGATCATTGTCCGAGCCAGTGCCCCGTGTATTCAGTGATTGACTTGTGCAATACAACATCAGTGAGAGAATTTTCGAGCCGTTGTCAGTTAAGCGTTAGCAAAAGAGGGAAAACCGTTGTCAGTGCAAGATAAGTCAGCTAATGGGTCAAAGAAGCAAAATGTTGACCATGGCAACCAACCTTAAAAGAGAAGTAAGCCAGTATCATCGGTAGAGTGCTTCGAGTTTGGTAAGCAAGGCCACCGGGCCAAGAGATGCCCTGCAAAGTGACAAGCTTCAACCTTCAGAAAGGATAGTCTTTCTACCTTAGTCTTGTTGGGAAAGTCGCAAGGCCCGACACGTTTGTGCTACAATTATTGTGAAAAGGTCACTATAGCCGCCAATGTCCACAGAAGAACCAATCACCCACTCCAGATGCAAACATGCCAGAAGTCATTTCAGTCAAGATCGTAATACCAAGAGTAGGTGGTAAAGCAATAGGATCAATTTGCCCAAAGAATTAGTCAAAGAAGAGGCGTTTGAGCAATGACATTCCCAAGAAAGCCTAGATTGATGATGCTAGATCATGCAGTGCCATGTTTCTGTTCGTAGCAATAAAGTCAGAGAATCATTATAACATTTCTTTTGTTTAAGAGCAAAAGGGTGGACATCTTCGTATGCAAGTTATGAAGAAAAAGGATTGTCGAATATTAAATCATTGGATACCTCCCTAAGTATATGCCATTGCAAGTCGAGTAATCAGGCATTGAGTTCTGTTGATTGAAGGCTGTAGAGTCGTAATTATGGAATGAGATGTTGAATTCTAAGCCACCACTTCGCATAGCGGTGAGGCAACCACGAATCGTTTGAAGAAAATAGCCATGGGATAATATCTCTATCCACAGGGGAGTATGCAATTGTCATTGCAAGTGATCTATACAGCATGCAGCTGTATTAGAAGTCAAGTTTGTCTTTCACTTGGTACGTTGGACCAGCCAATTTCATAAGGAAGTACGTCAGAGGTGAACTATGACAGAAGTTGCCAATGAGTTTGCAGAAATGGTAGAGCACATCAAAGGATTTCCTCGGATAGAGGAACTATCAAATCAAGTTCGTCTGTTTGGCAAGCACCAATGTTGACTATAAAGTGAAAAGGTAGCACAAGAATGCGTGAGAATTTCGGTCTATTCAGGAGCTAATCTTCAAAACCTCAGGATCAGTATGTTTAAGTTATGAGGAGAAGATGCAGTTTCTCCAGGATCATCAATGAGCAGGACAATGTCAGTTCAAGACAAGCAAGATAGTCATTTCGAGAAGTGTTAGTTGAAGGCCAGTGAGATCTTCGTTTCAAGATAGTCAAGCCTCTTACCCTGTTGTAACAGGAAAACTTCACCCAGGTCGTCAGAAGTGAATTGAGCTGGTAAGAAGTGAAGAAGAGTTTGATCACTACTCTAGTGTTCATACTGCCAGATACCAAGAAGACCTCTGGCATCTTCAGGGATGTTACGTGTTAAGAAGTTTTGCCTACACTTCTTAAACAACTAAAGTTTCAAGCAGTGAATTATCCTAGCCATAATTCAAAGTTTGCTATCATGGAACAGCAAAGATGGTTTTAAATGGATTGAGAACCATGAAGTTGAAATATGTTCCCTCAGGCCAAACCAGTGTAGTGGCAGATGCTTCAAATTAGAAGAGCTACTGCAAGAATCTGTTGATCAGTCAGCTAAAGCTACCTATCAAATCTAGAAGTTGAATTTTGAGTCAGTTGCAAGAGAGTGACTATTGAACTCCAGAGTTCAAACCGATGCTAGAAGATCAAACTTGACTAGACAGTTTTGTCAAGGAAATCAATTTCCCCTTAAGCAAGGTAAAGCCTTGAGAATCCATCGAAGACGAACATGATCCACGAGTCAGTGAGCGTGTTTATGTATCTAATTAGAAGAAAATCAAGTAGTTGATACTCAAACTAGCATTTGAGTGCAAGCATTCCATTCCCTTCGAAAGTACCAAGGTGTACTAAGGTCTCGAATTTAAACTGTGAGGATCCATTATGAATCAAAATATCACAGAAGGTGTTACCATGTATCTGGTATGCCAGAAAGTCAGGCTAGCATGTCAGAGGCCACCCAGATTACTCCTACCTCTGAGAATTCAAACATGGGATTACCCAGGATCCAATCAGGATGTAATTTCTTAAAAAGTGATTGTGGATCACTTGACAGATATTGCCGCTTCATCCCTCTAAATATTACCTAGTCTGGAGACCATCTGACATAATGGTATACAGCAGAGGTTGTATACAACAGAGATGATATAGTGTCAGGCCGACAAAGTTGGTCAGTTTACATAATGTGCCAGAGGATCCCACTTTGCCTCATGTTTCTGACAGAGTTTGTATGAAGTCTTGAGTACTCATTTCAGTTCAGTATGGTGTATCACTCCGAACTAGTGGATAGATTGAAAGAAATAATGAGTTTGCACCCTAACTCATAGTACCAGTTGGAGTAAGTGTTGTATGCAAAGTTTCCCTGCAACACCATATGTCACCGGATTTCTGATTGTCACCATTGGGAGTTCTTTATGGTTGACCATGCAAGTCATCGTTCAGCTAGAAAGCAGGTCAGATAAAAAAGTGTGTGGATTTGCATCAATCAAGAGGCAGAAAACCAAGTGTCTTAAACCTTAAATGGTTGCTAGTAGCTTAGTCCAAGAAGAAAAGTTACGCAGGTTATGTAGGCTACACAGATTATCACCCTCGCAGTTGTGTCTATCTTCAGGATACCTGTTGAAAGGTGTTAAGAAAGTTTTGTGTTAAACAGTTCGCCTCAGAAGTGTGTCAGTCAGTTCGAGACCCCGAAGCTCAGAAGAAAAAGTAGCTTGTCAACCCGATGTTACCAGTTAACAGTAGGAGTCCCTCAACTCCAGAGGTGTCTTCAAGACCAACCAATCAAGTTGCAAGAAGCCCTTATCGGTCGAAGGTTGGTTCGTCAAATTTTGGTTGAAGCGAGAAGTTCATCAAGGAGCAAGACGTCCGTTCTGCAAGTGTTCAGAAGAGCTGTCATGTTAAGATTGAGGTAGCTTGGAAGCAAGATCAGCACCAAAGGCTAAGTTCTTTAACCTATTCCTAAGCCATTCGGGGTTGAGATTCCTTTAAGGGGGAGGTTTGTAACATCCCAAAATTCAAGTTTTCAAAAATGTTGTCTAGTTTAGGTCCCCAAAAAACTTCACCAATTTTCCTTGGTTTAATAAAGCTTAACTGGGGTTTTCTGAAATTAAAACTATTTAATTTGACTAATGTAAACATCAATTAAATTTTCTTGGATTATTTTAGTTTATTTGCTATTTATTTGAGCTCATTTGGATTTTTATCCTTTATTAAATTCCAAAACTCAATTCCTTTTTCCAATTCCTTCGTGGGCTGAATTGGATTGGCCCACTCAACTCTCTCCCACTCTCCTAGTTTCCACTCGGCCCATCCCCGCCTCCTTCCCCGCTCTACTTGCTTCAGCCCGGCCCACCGTCAGCCACATGCGCGCACCAGCCCGCTTGCTAGCACCACCATCGTCACTCCCATGCGTGCCACAGACAATGAATTCGCGCCGCCCTCGACGTCCGGGCCGAGCACACTTCCCCACTCTATAAAGTCGCTGCCAACCCACGCCTAAGCTCTGCCTCGCCCCGCCGCCTCTGAGCCCTAGCTTTCCTCCGCCCGGAATGCCTCCACAAAGCGCCACCCAACTACATCTTCCCCGAGTTTGTTGCCAGCTTTGTTGTGCCCGTTCCTCTGCCTTGAAAGCTCTTCAGGTCATAGTGACTGTGTCACCATTGCTACCTCAACGTCCTCCACATGTTGTGCCCACTCGTTCAAGCTATCGAGCACCACACCGCCAATGCCAACTCCATCTCCCTGCCTCTAGTTGTGCCCACAACGCTGAACCCGTTCTTTCGTGTTCCTCGTCGCCGTGGTGAGTCCCTTGCAAAATTCCTCGCATCATCTTGTGTCCCTCACCCTGATCTACAAATCCCTACCCTTGATTCCAAGTTTCATTCACCGTAGCATGAGATGTTCTCAATCTCTCTCCTCTCTGGCCGCCACTCTTCACCGGCCAATTGCGCCACCACCTGTGATCGCTAGCCTCCACCATCTTCACCTTCTTCATCCTCGCGCGACGTTCTATCTAGTGCTCCTCTTCCTTTCCCCAGAGCAACGACGCAACGCCGTCGTCATCATAGCCGATGTGTCATCACGTTCGCCTTCACCTCCTATCCACGATGAGCCCCTTCACCAGCGCCACCGTCACCCAAATCGCCGGTGAACCTTGGAATTCTGTGCGCCGCTGTCGGGACCCCGGGTATACAACCCCAGGACCCTCTTTGCATTCTGAACTAGTCCCAGATCAGTAGCTAGCTCGTACAGTTACAACATAGATGTAATCACAACCATACAACAAAATAACGATGAAACGGTCAAATTAATATTACTTAGCAGCAAAAGGGACCTTATGGTCAAGTCTTACAGAGTGCGCCACACAGGGCTTAGCAACAAAAGGCAACTTGCAGCGGAAACATAATATCTCGTGGTGGTCACGCGACATGCCCACAGGCAATCGAGTGGAGGACGCGACCTAGTTCGCAAAGTCTTCAAAATACTCCTCTTCATAAAACTCTGAATTCCCTCGGTCTTCTGTGGGGATTAATCACACAGGGCGCAAGCCGTGAGTACTTTGAATGTACTCAACAAGTCATAGGGAACAGTATGCAATTATTATTCATGCGAGGCTAGATAAGGATAGCTTTATGTTTAATTTGCAGAAAGCAGCATTTACAGTGAATACAGTAAGTAGATTGAAAGCACAATTTAAAAGATTAGTACATAAGTAATTCAGTTCTTTTGCAACAACTAGAGGTCAACCCAACCATTCCATCCAAACCATCGATTCCATCATTTTTAAGAAAAACATCTACCCCTTGCGTGAAATCTCCGGGCATGTCCATAACCGGGGACATGGCTATTCGAATAGTTTTTATACACTCTGCAGAGGTTGTACAGCTTTACCCACAAGAGATAATCATCTTATACTGTTAGGCGTTTCACGCTTCCGAAGGCGTGTGACTAAGAGATTATCACAGGGCCGTTACAAAGCTTTGAACTGGCTAAGAGCGACCCGCTAAGGTTTTGCTTCTAACGAGCTTCACACCCGCTAGATTCGTGCCCCCTCTTGCGCCAACGAATCAACACGCTCCACCGCAACAGAACCTAGCCAGCTCATTGCTAATTATTAGGCCAGGTCCACCCCATCCTGGACATGTGGTTGCACGATGTGACCCAGATCAATGGTTCAAGGTTAAGTCCTTAGTTGGCTGCTCAGGCGAGACTAATCCACGTCCCAATGTGCGTTACGCCACCCACACTCGCCACCATCCACTCGCCCAAGCATAGAACATTTTTGGTTCAACCCGGCCAAAGACCACCCTAGCCTTGGCACAACATCTTTTAAGAAGGTGGCCGAGCCACAATTCCATAATTCCGTTAATCAAGTTTATTCATATGAGCATGCGGTCATGAGTCCCAACGTACAACTATAGCATGGCTAAGCATAATACGATACCCGTGTTGGTAATTTATCAATATCCAACTAATATAAACCCTCCTAAGGTGTCCAAGGGTTCATGTCATTCAAGGGTACATGTCGTTTGCAATTTATCAAGGAGGAGGTATACATCAATTAGGCAATTATCAACTCCCGAAACAATTTATTATAAAGATAGCAATGAATGTTTATGTAAAACAATATAGTTTTATAAAGATGGGTTCAATATGATCAAAGGTCTATGACTTGCCTTCGTTGAAGAGTTGAGGTGCTTCGGTCGTCAGGTCCGAGAAATCTTCTGAAAAGTCGGTTTCTACACGTGCGAAAAGAACAAAATAAATAAAACAACTCCAAATAAATTCCAAATAAATACCAAACAAGTACTAACAGCAAGAGGGGGATTTTAGATGAATTTATAAATTTGAATCACTCGAATCTAAGTTCGAACGAAGAAGTTATGGCCTTCCGAAGTTGAAAAACACATAAAATGAAGGATTTGGGAATTTTCTGGTTTTCCTGATTTAATTTTCTAAAGGAAAATCGAATTAATGCGCCAGCTGACGTCAGCGAGGGGGTTTTTATTTCCGGCCGAAATATTTTCCAACGGAAAAACCCGGGAAAACCCACACGGCGCTGACTGGGCAGCCGCGTCAGCAAAGGGCTGACGTGGCTCGTGACGTGGCGCCGAGGTGGCGGCCACGTCGGCACCCGAGCGACGGTGCGCCCGGCCCCGATGGCTCGCCGGTGAACGACAAAGACTCCATTGGCGGCGAGGACACGGACGCGAAGAGGGGCTCACGGTGATCACGACACTCACGGTCTCGTCGACGGGGAGCAACAGGGAGGCCGGCGGCGAGGTGAGAAGGCGGCGGCGGCAGCGAGTGAACGCGACGGCGACTCTCCGAGGGGCTTCCGGGGTCAGGGAGGCGAGCACAAGGTGCCCCCCGACGCGGCGATCCCGAAGGTGCGGTCGGAGCCAGCGAAGGAGGCTTGACGGCGGCTGCGGGCGCGGCGAAGCGAAGCTCAGCGGCGGCGGCGAAAACTCCAAATGCGGCGAGCTCGGAGGGAGAAGGGGGAAGGAAGATGGGGGAAAAGAGAGATGAGAGGGAGGCGCAGCCGGGGCTCGCTTAAATAGGGGACGAGGAAGCCCGGAGGAGGAGGAAGGGGGAAGGGTGTCGAGCGGCCATGGCGGCGATGGGGCGGCTTTGGCGACGTGGGGAAAAAGGCGACGGGACGGGGAATGGTGGCGGCGGCGGCGGGGAAACGGGGAGGCAACGAGAAGACGCGGAGGTGACGGGGTGGCGGGATTCGCGGCGCGGTGCCGCGCACGGATGCGCGAGGAAGAAAGGGGGGTCCGGAGGAGGACGACGAGCGAGGGCCGTCCGATTTCGATCGGACGACCGGCAAAGGAGGCGGACGTGGCTGAGGTTGAGCCGTCCGATTTCGATCGGACGGTTCCCGAAAGGGGGGAAGGCGGAGGCAAGCGGAGCGGGCCAGCGCTGGGCCGCGCGATGGGGAGGAATGGGCCGAAGAGATTCGGCCCAAAGCCGGAAAAAGATTTTAAATGGATTTCCGAATAAAGAAATCCCGAAAAAGCAAAAAGACTTTTAGAAAATAGTTAATAGAGTCTAAAAATTCTAGGAAAATTCACAGAAGTCCTTTGAATTATTTAGAACTTAATTAAAATACTTTAGGCTATACTTTAGTTTTTTATTTTTGCAAACAAAATAGATTTTGGCTTCAAACAAAAAGGAAAAACCAAATTAAAATCCAGAAAATGCAATAAATGCTTAAAATCCAAATAAAATCCAATAAACACCAATAAACTAACTTTTTGGTTTAATTGAAGTTGGATTATTTCAATTTAAATGGTTTTTGATTTCTAAATTTCAAATTTAAGCTTTTGCAATTTAAACCAAATGGTTACTTTTTTAAAACTTTTGAAAATTTTCAAAAACTAAGCAAATTAGGGATGTTACAGCCGCCGACACCATCGTGCCATGTCACTGCCACATCGGAGCCACGTCACCCTCTTTGTCCTCTGTGGCTACTGCATCGTCACCACATGCAGGCCATGCGAGCAACTCCACCACCTAAGACGCCACCCATGCATCACCCTAAACCCAAACCTCTGTGAACTTAGTTCGCCGTGAGCCAACTCACTTACAAACGGGCCCCACATGTATGTCAAACTTGGTTAACCCTAGCTGCATGAAACTGGTTCACCGTGAACCTCTCCCATGCCGCGGACCTCGTCCATAGACCAGTGACCCCACATGTCAGCCTCTTTTTCCTTTTTCTGGAATTCTTTTAATTCTTGAAAATCCATAAACTCCAGTAGGTCCCACATGTCATACACTCGGCCTATTTTTTGAATTTCTGAAAATAAAGATTGTCAGGAATATTCCCTCGGTCCCACATGTCAGATTCTCTCTTTTTCCTTTTCAGCATTTTCTTTCCCAATCAAACTTCCGAGAGCTCGATCTTCCTCATACGAACTTCGATTGAACCCATTTAAGTTTCTAAATTCATCTAAAATCAAGCCCTACCATCTAGTGACATTAAATTTCAATTTGTAGTTTATTTGGTTTATATTTGTGAGTTTTGTTTGTTTTTGTGCTTTCGCTCTCATTAGACGTTGACATTCTGGCATCGTCCAAAGGAGCTGAAGGTCAAGGAAGTAGAAGATTGAAGATAAATGAACAGAAACATTGCTATAGCATAGCAAGTTGTACCTTTGACCATGTTGAACCCAGTTTTCCAAAAGTACTTTTATTCAAACTATTGTAGGTTATTTCAAGCATTTAATTTTTTAAATGCTTTGAGACTAGCTATACACCTACTTGTTTATATCCACCTTGCTCATTGTATTACCTTGATCTTTTGTCACCCTAGCTTGGTATTACTAGTTGGTATCATTATAACACTAATATGGGTTGGTTAGACACGAATAGTCTACTTAGCTATGCAACGGATTATTGATACCATTTTGAGTTGCAAATCTAAACTTGGCTAAGTGACTATAGAATACTTTGTGAAGAGCTGTGTGTAGTATGTTGTCACTCGTTGATGGCATGTGTTGTACTTAACCAACAGGGTGGGAAAAGATTTAGACCGAGGTAAGTGGATGGAATTGTGATATGGTTGAGCTGTGTGTGTTTGGAAAAATATGAATGTGGTAATTAGTAGTAGTTTGGCAGTCTCATCTTGGTCAATTAGGACTTAACTTTATGCGCCATTGAACTGAGCCATAACTGTACGACCACATGCCTAGTATGATACATGCCTAACTTAGTAAGCTACAGAGTCTTGACAATTGATTACTCTAGCATGTAGGTTAGACTGTGTGCCAAGGTGGAGGTGTGATTCTACATCTGTGGTGAGTCACATTTATGAGCAATTCGCCGTGTTCAGGTCCAACGGTGTGCACGGGCCAACAACCTGTGTGGGGTTTGGTACCGATAGTATGCACAACGGGAGGATCAATTGTTAAGATGAAGTTTCAGAAAGGTTTTATTATGATCACCTCTGATCAAGTTGATTGCATCTTGTGGGCAAAGTGCACAAACCTCTACAGAGTGTTAACAATCTATTCGAATAGTTGCATCTGCGGTCATGGACATGCTCGGGGATTTTACACGAGGTGTAGATTTTCATAAAACTATTGGGAGGGACAGCTACGTGGTTTAACTCATGTGGCTGTGTGAAAGAAATTGATTAGTATTAGTGAGCTTTGTGAAAATACTTATTAAATTATTATTGTTATTTGTTTTAAATTACGCTTTCAATCTATTATTCATATTCAACTGCAACTGTTGCTTTTATACAAAAGAACCATAGATGTCATATCCTTTGGAATAAACCATCATCTATAATTGTATTCTGTGGTGTAACTTGCTGAGTACTCTAGGTACTCACCTTGCTATAAACAATGTTATTCAGTTAAAGAAGGCTACATCGATTCATCGTTGGTTACCAAGGTCTACTTCGACGATCGTAGAGAACTAGGTCAGCTACCCCAGTCAATTGCCTGTGGGCATATGGATGGGTTTCACTAGAGTTGTTCTGTTTCTTCCGCGGCAGCTTATTGAGATATTTGCCTTCTGATATATTAATTGTAAGCTTTGACCTTAAGGTCGTTACTCTGATAATTTATGTTAATTGCATATTTCTTAGTTATCTTGCATATGGAATAGTATTTCATCCATGTTACCACTGTGTGCACTAGTATGATCCTGGACTAGTGAAATATACACAGAGGATCCATATTTGCATATTTGGGTCTCGACATGAGACCTATGCATATGTATGGGGTTCGCTCTAGGTAGACATAAGTCTCTCTGACATGTGAGGATTGGTTTACTTAATGATTTCTTTTATTATTTTATATTTATCAAGAAAATTCTATGAGGCTTAGCTAAAACTTCCAAGCATTGGCTAGACATCAACCTTATAACTTGGTCAGGGGTGTTTACAGGTTTGGTTTCATCTTTGAGATAATATATACTTAGCTTTACTACTTACGTGGCTTGGCATACATTAAAGTATACCTATCATACTAGGTTGATCCTTAGCTACAACACATGCTAATGAATACTTCTAGTTAAGTAGATAACTACAGTACAAGGCTTATGGACTCTTACCTACTAGTCCTTGTTTAGCGATCAACCCTATCTTCTTGATTACTATTCCTAGCATGAAGCTAGGTCGTAGCTACCGTAACCTCTATAACTGTCTAATAGTACTATTATTACTCATTAATGTACAGGGCTAGGTGTCGGTGACGTATCATAACCCTAGTCAGGTTTTAACTAAAGTAATCATTATGCCTATTCGACAATTTGGTAAGAGCCTATTTGTAAGCTAGGTTGTTATGATGTATTACTTTACTACTACTCCATCGGTGGGTGTACATGCCATTGACGTATTGTCGTGATTATCATTTATCATTGTTATGACAATGGCCTAGGGCCTACTGGTCATTGGATCACATGTGTATGTATATGTCTACACATAACTATAGCATCTTAGGTTCTGACTATCTCAATTGATCACTTTAGTTTTATCCATTAGTTAGTTCGTTACTATGCAATCTCTCGTTTAAGGTTTGACCTCTCGCTTGTTGAACCAGCGACAAGGTTAACGATTTTAACCAAGATCCTAATGGGTATATAGTCTACTAATCATTAACTATATGGTATTATTTGTTAATCATCTCTATATAATAATATATGGGTATAGTTCCTGATTTAAACTTGCCTTTGCACTACCATGACAACAGCTTGCTGACTATTTTCAATTAGCCCTTAATTACCTATATTATCCACTAATTGAACTCTAAGCACTTATTCGAAGGAAATGAGCTCGCTGACAGTTGCTCACTGTCTACTCGTAGTGAACCTCTAACTACTCTCTTTGTCCACTAATTAACACAATTGATACTGCAAATTTTTAAGTAAAACTCTATCAACTAATCATCCTACTAACCAATCTAGATTAGTCACTTAACTAGGTGGGTCCACATGTCATTCATATATACAGAGAGAGAGAGAGAGAGAGCGAGCAAGCGAGCTCTGGGGTTCTCTATTTCAAACCGAAGCACGAGGGCGAAGGCGGCTCTGGGCGGCGCTCAACACCGGCGAGGTGGACTACGGTAGTGGCTGATGACGGCGAAAATGGAACCGGCTGGGTGAGGCGACCTCGGGTGGCGCTGGGGCGGGCAGGCGGCTGCGCGTGGCGGCCGGGCGTGGAGAAGAGATGGAGGCGACGGCGTCGGAGAGGGACAGGGGAGAAATGAGTGCGAGCATGGGCACGAGGGGAGCACAGGGAACTCACCAGTGTGATCGGAGGGGGCTGAGGATGGCTGAATTGGGCTGGCCGCGGCGACCCGGGGCGGCGCGATGGGTTCACCATGGGGGCGGCATTCGGGTAAGGGAGAGCTCCAATAGGGGGCTGGGGGAGAATGAGAGGGGTGAGGGGATATACCCGGACAAAGGAATCGGGCTGGGACTCACCGGAGCGAGGGCGACGATGGTGGTGGCAACTTTCGGTCAGAAATGGGGAAGAAGGCGGCACGTGGTGCTCCCGTGCAGGAATCCCGGAATTGGTTAAGGGGAAGCGCTCATGGTTGCTTGGAACACGACGTGACACGGTTTAGACGACAAGGGCTTCACCGAGGTGACCGGAACGGCGACAGGATGGCGGCGGCCGCCATGCGCAGCACTACTTTATGGGTTCAAGCTGTGCTCGGGGAGGGAGCAGAGGGCGTGGGGGATGGAGGAGGAGGTGAGTGTGAATGTGAGGTCGAGGGCGCCGAGACGGTGCTGGGGCACGCCATGGTGGCGGCCGGTGTGGGCATGGCGTGGTCACGGCTCAGGTGTGCTTGGTGAGGGAGATGGTGGAGGAGAGGATGAAGCAGGCGGCAAGAAGAAGATGAGACCGGAGCACGACTTAAGTAGGGAGAAGTAGGCGATTGGCGAGGACGGTGGTGTTGTGGCGTGGTGACGTAGCGACAGCGGCGGTGTGGGTGCAGAGTGACGACGTGACCGGGGTGGGTGACATGTGTGCGGGCAGCGACTTGGCGCCAGGGGCGGCTATGGGACTGCAATGACGTGGCTGCAGTGGCGAGAGCGACGAGGGTAATTGGCGCGAGGATGGTGGGCTGGTTTGGCTGGCTTGGGCGTAGTCGGGTGAAGGAGCAGAGGAAGGAGAAAGGAGGAGGGAGGAAGGCTAGCGGGTGGGCCTAGGGAGGAAAGGAGAGAGAAAAGAAAAGAGATGCAAGGAAAATAGAGCTATCGGGCTGGGCTGAGTAGCTTTTGGCCGAGGCTGCACTTTTGAGGTCTTAATTTTGAATTCAATTTTTGGTTTTGGGTTGAGGTTTCAATTAACAACTCTAAAATTCGAACATCGACGAAATATAACAAAATTTTTAAAAATCCTATATTTTTAAACAATTGTGCTGAAAGTGAATTTTGGGTGTTCACGAGATCATCCTCAAGACCATTCGAGTTTTGATATGTCTAATCAGCTGTTCTTTTGAGCAAACTATCCAGATTAAGATAGGAAAATAATGACGTATTTCGCTACTTATTTGCTTAGTTTTGGTCTTACTATGCAACGCTCAACAAACGAGCATTATCACCGAGAGGCATACAATTCAACAACATACTTAGCTTAAAAAAAGGATCCATTTTGATCTCTCAATCATCAGCTCAGTCTTTTCAGTTTGTGAAATTGGGGACATGCATCATCACTATTGAAAAAAGACACTATATATATATATATATATATATATATATATATATATATATATATATATTATTAAAGCGGTAGAAAACTCTCACAGGCTAGAAATTATCACGTTAATCGGAGGAAAAAGAGATAGATCTACGCCGTGAAAACTCTCAAGGGCTAGAAATTACCATGTTAATGAGAGGAAAAAGAGAGAGATCTACACCATGAAAACTCTCAAGTGCTAGAAATTACCACGTTAATCGGATAAAAAAGAGAAAAATATACACCACTTATTTTGGCAGGTTCATATTATAATGGTGTAGATTAATCCCATTTGTACGAGAGATATTACAGTTTATATGAAATACGACTATGTTTCAATCAAGAGCAATATAGTTATATAACAAATACAACTCTATGTTTCAATATAAACACACAGAATGTAGTGTCTATGTGGATGTCATGAGGACATTTTGGATGTCATGTGGACATGCTCATGATCTTATGTGATGTAACAATTGGCAATTGCTTTGAGAGTTTGTTGAAATCTGGAGTTTTCAGCAAGTGTCTGGTGAAACGGTAGTACTGACGTGTATTGAACGGTTCTACCGCAGAGCGGTATGACCACAGGTGAGGTTGCGGTTCTACCGCAAGTCGAGTGGTTCGAATGTTCACGTTGATCTGTGCCGTCCACGTGGTAGGGCGTTCGGTTCTAAGGCTTTAGTGCGTTTAAGTGGAGCGATAGTACCGCAGGGCTAGTGGCAGTAGTACCACGATGCGGTGATACCGGACTTTGTGTGGCGGTTGGAAATTTCCAGAAGGCTTGTTTTGGAGTGTGGATTTTCTCTTGGAGCGGTACGATCGTGCCTTCGTTGGCGGTAGTACCGCATGTCGGTGTGACCGCTTGAGAGCGGTATGGAATTTTCAGAGGAGTTGTCTTTGGGAGATTTTGGGATTCTCCGAGGAGCGGTACAACTGCAGTGTTTTGAGCGGTATAACCGCGTTCCGGTAATACCGGTGGATATGTGGCGGTAGTACCGCTTGTGGAATGAATTGAGCTGATTGTCAAATCTCTTAGAGATTTGTTTTGGGTTAGGTCAAGTTCATGTTGATCATTGCATGTGTGTTGCATGATGCATGTTTTGGCTAACGTGGGTCAAGTCGTGAAGAACTTGTTCTCGAATTCGTGTTTGCTTGTCTATTACTGTGCAAGTGGCTTGCAGGTCTATGACGGTCAACGGCGAGGAGGGTCGGGACTAAGCTTGGAGAGATGAGGTCCAGAGCGATCGTGGATGCCGGGTGAGGTCAGAGGACTCAAGCGGGGCGTAGGATGGACATGGATGACCGAACGGGCGGTTCGGTGCGACTGGTTGGATCAAGCGGCGCGGGAGTCGTTGCAAGTGCTCTGTGGTGCCGGTGGGATCCGGACGGGAGAGACTTGACGACATGGAACCGTTGATCAACCTACACGTGGCGAAGCAGGCGATTGCTTCACCAGGATTGGACTTGGTCTTTTGGAGAAAGATCAAGACAGGGGTATTTTGGTCATTTCACCAAATACCGCCTTGGTGACCTTTGGCTAAACCACGGCGCGGGTAGACGCATGGTGAAGCGGTTTAGGTCAATCGATGATGAAGACGGCGCTTTGAGATGCGTACGTGTGTTAACCCATTGTGTGTTAGGGTTTAATGGGTGCTCTAATGGAATATTCTCTAGGATCTAGCCTCCACTATATAAGGGCTAAGTGCTGGCTGCACTAGTGCCTAAGCCCTCATTTGGAGATGCCCTAGTCCACTTTACTCCCTCTAACTATCAAAAAGTCTAGTTTACCCCCCCCTGAACTTCAAAACCGGTTATTAAACCCCCTAAACTTGCGAAATCCGGTCAATCAAGAAACCCTAGGATTTTGAGTTGGTTTCACGTGGCAATTTTGCACACGTGGCATCTCATTTGTCCCGTGTTTCGGCATGTATATGTCCCAATCGGCATGTATGTGTCCTAATCATCTCCTCACCTCCCATTTCTTCTTCATCTCTCCCTTATTCTCCATGGAGATGCTTCGGTTGAAGCCTCTGCTGGCACCACCTCTAGAGCTCGAGGCCTTCCACCTCCCCTCCACCTCATAGTCCCCCCAATTCACAAGAACACTAGTAGTAACAATATTATCCATCACAAAACACATCACAAATCAACTCCCACGACATCACCAAAACCAATAGCAACCCACATCCATCTGCCTCCCCACGCATGAGAAGCAACAAGCATCACAAATCAAAAATAAATCAAGCCTTAAAAATTGAAACCGTAGAGAAGAAATGAATTAAGGGGGGGAAGCCACTTCTCCCCCAAAATCGGCCATGGGAGCCAAGTGGGGAGGACCAAGCCAAGCGGGGTCGGCCATGGGAGGACTTGTGTAGGCATGCTTGCTGAATTTGAGACTTTAAAATTGAATAATACCTTTCACCTTGAGCAATTAGCGGCGATATTGCATGAAGTTAGGCCAAGGCTTGTGCTTAGAACATAAAAAATTGCGGCATGGGTTAGTCTCTTGCAAGAATTATGCTTGTTTAGAAACTGAAATTGATGCTTTGAATTGCATGCTTAATACAAAAGCATCATTAATTTCTTGCACATCTTGCATTTCCTTGAAGAGCGAGGTTGAGTCTTTGAAGAAATTACGCGATGATATGAGCGCCAAATCATGTGACTCTTGTATTTGTCTTCACTCCGAGATTGATGTTCTCAAGATTTCTTTTGCATCTTTGCATTGGGAGTTGGAGTCCTTTTGTGCTAAAAGTGAGTCACTTGATATTGGTTTTTGTTCCATCGCTTTGAGTAGCTCTTCTTTAGGAGGTTCTACTCTTTCGAACTCTTCTTGTGTTGTCCAACGAATTTCAAAAGATAAGGGTGCTTCTTCTTCAAATGATACTACATCTTCAAAAGAGAAGTATCACTGCACCTTTTGTAAGAAGAATGGACACACTTTTGAGTTTTGCTTTCGCCGTTTGAAATATGAGCATCGAGTGTGTCGTCGTACCTCTAGAAACACACATAGTCTTTCTCATGGCATGTGTGAGTCTAGTGCCGATACGAGGACGATTCATGATGTTGGTTCTTCCAAGACTTCTTCTTTGAGCGATAATGGTGCTTCGTCCTCTCGGACCATGTCTACTAGTAGACCTTTACACCATTGCTCATTTTGTGAGAAGGATGGACATCTTGTAGATTTCTGTTTTCGGCGTGCAAAACATTTGCGTCGAGCTCATGCTTCTAAGTCTCCTAGTGGGCATAGTCTTTCTCATGACATGCACACTAAAGAGCCTACCAAGAAGACTCACTTTGTTGATGGCTTCTTTGACACCTTTTCTAGTGGTGTCGGACAGCACCGTGGACATGGTTTGCTTGGGTTTGGTTTTGGTCCACGAGCTGCCCCGAGGCAGGATTTTCGCCATTTTCCAAAAGGTAGACCTCGTTTTGTTCATCGAGGTACACACCCACGGCGAGGTTGTGTGAGTTCTTTTGATGCTTCTGTTGGTTCTCATCTTGGTGCTTTCAAGCAAGGCCATCGCCGCTTTTCTAGAGATGGACCTCGTTTTCCTCATCGAGCTGTCCACTCGCGGCATACCTTCAAGAATGATGTGGGATCTTCTTACATGGACCATCATTTGCATCATGCTAACTCACATAATGGTTCGACTGCTTCTAGTGGTGGTGTGTCCAAGGTTTGGGTTCCCAAGTATTTGCTCTCTAACCCTTCGGGATCCAAGACTTTGACACCTTGCCTTTCTCATGTGTAGGTACCGAGAATGAGGGTTGGAGAACATGGACTTAAAAGATTATGATCTTTTGCTTCATTACATGATCGGGACATTTGATGGTTCTCCACCCTCATGATGGCCTCCAAGAGGTATGTGCTTTCATGATCGGCGTCTACACCTGTTTTGTGAGCAATCTTATACCTTCATGCATTTACCTTCATGATTATTCATTCTTGGCATGTTGTGCTTGTCTTTGTGCTCAATTGTATCATATTGGCATGTGTTACTCTTTTGGTATCTTTCATCATGCCTTTACTATCTCTTGCTTATATATCCATGTATCATATTGTTGTTCTTTATTTTCATGAGTGTATGAGCTTGAGTTTGTCATCATGAGCTTGTTCTGTTTTGTACCTTTATTATATTGCTCATGATTGATTCTTGCTTATGTATCCATGTATTAGACTTTTGTTCATTATTTCCATGGATGTATAAGCTTGGTTTTGTCTTCACGAGCCTATGTTGTTTTGTACATGATTAATCTTGCTCGTGTTGATTTTTGTTGTATGTATCCACATGCTTACTTGATATCCATGTTAGCATACCTTATCCATGATTTGTTCTCTAACATGCTTTATGCTTACATGGTTTTTGTGTCATACTGTAACTTGTGGACGCATGAGGATTTCCATAGCCTTCACTAGCATGTTTTACCTTTGACTGTATATGTGATGTGTGATATGCTATGTGCTTGTTTGCTTGCTCCTATGCCTTTTTGTGGACTAAGGATAGTTTGAACTTTATCATATCCTGGATAGCATGTGCTGCAATTGATTTGTTTATCTTCATGCTCATGTTCTGAATTATTGATTATATGCTTTTATGAGTTTTGGATCATTTGTTGCTATCTTTGTTAGTCGTGTGTCTTGGTACTGTTTCTCTATAAAATATCTCACTAACCCAGTACCAAGGCATAGACTTCTTCTGTCTCTTTGGTGTAGCCTTTTCAGTTGAGAAGAAGAACATGTGGTCCAACAAGTGGTCAAAGACTCCAGCTGTTGGTTCTTCTTCATTTGTGCATTCAATGCTGGCTATAACTTCTAGGAGACGAAGGAATTTTGAGATGAGGATGATGGGTGAGCGCAACTACTTTTTGGAGCTTCAAGGAATGGATCTTCATCCATCATGACTACATCTCACTGCCAAGCAGTGTGACTCAGGTTCGAGCTTCTATACCTTACTTTTATTTATGGTATCCCTAGTCTATCTTGTATAGCATTTGGGCTTGTTGAGTTCAGGGTAGATAGGAGGCTCTGTTCTAGCACGTGTCTTTTCTAGGCACTCTTCTTATCCCATGGTTTGCTAGGATGCACTCTTCTCTCAGCCTAGGTCGAGCTTGTCTCCCAATCACTAGTCTTAGCAGGTTTTTGAGTTGCCTGTAAGTTTTTTAGTGTTGGTGTTTCGCTCCCTAGCTTTTAAAGTTGCTTTCCCTATATATCTTGTGGAGATTGAAGCCTGTGTGCTAGTTTGTGGTGTTCAAGGCACTTTTGGCAGGTCTCCACCCCTCAAAGCTTTTTGACCAAACAAGGTTTGTCACCTTGAGAAGCAAGTTAGGGTTAATCTATCCCTTTGGGTTGGTTTGAGGGGGAGTTGGTTCTTTTCTGAACCTTCTTTGTTCTTCTGAACTTTCTTTGTTCATTTAAGCTTTCCTTGTTCATCTGAACTTTTCTTGTTCATGTGAACTTTTTGTGGATCTTTTCTGATACCTTCTTCAAGTGGTATCTTCTTTGGATCTTTTTGATCTTTGTGATCTTTTAGGCTTTTTATCTTTTGTGCATCTCATTGTATCATATTGCATTCAAATGAAAAATCCAAAACGATGCATTGTAATATAAGCTTTACTGCTTCTGTCTTTTAAATTGATGAAGCTTTGCTTATTACCCTGTTGAGCTTTAGTATTTCAATTCTTGCTCAATATCGTATCTAGTCCTCTGACTTGCTAGAATTATCATGCTTTCACATGTGCAGCAATGTCTTTGATAAATGAGCTAGCACTTTAAGACAACTTGAACTAAAAATTGTAATTTGTGGATCTTTTAGCTAGTTGCTCAACTAGTGATCCTTTTATGACATTGGCCCTGTCAAAATTGCTTTGTTAGCTCTTGGATCTAGAATTGAACATTTATGGAGCTTCTTGTTCTTTTAAGAATCTATAATTGCTCTGTTAATCAATGAAAAATTATATCTTTTGTGCGAAAAAACTGATCTCACCAATTATTTCTCATGAGACGGCTTGCCATTGTAGTAGGCATGAACTCAGGGGGAGTTTTGGATGACCTAGACCACTCTTTTAAGCTTTTTGTGCTTGAGGTGGTCGCGGCAAGGCTTAAGATCTAGCACATGGCTAAGAAAACAAATTGTGAAAATTGGTTGAAGTTTGGGAAGAGTTTGTGGATGGCTCCTAGTCCAGGATCTTCTTCACCAAGATAGACCTTTACTCAACTTCAATATTTATTGAAAATAAAATCTGTTGAAAAATTTGGGCTTTTGAGATAATTTGAGCTAAATGATTCAATTCAGAACTTTTTGTCTCTAAGATGGTCTTTGCTAGCTTCTGGATCTCACAATCATATTCTGACATGGCCATTATCACTTTAGGATACCTGTTGTTGAACTTGCTAATTTTAAAGCGTTGCTTAATTTAATCCAACAACATATGGTATTTTGAGCTCACTAGCTTAGCTTTGCTATACATGTCTTAATATGATTTTGCTAGCTTTGTCAGGCTTGTTGTATCTTGAGTAATGGTAGAAATGCTAGCCTGTTCAATTGAATAATTCTCAAAGCTTCTTTTTACTAAAAATTGAAAAATCAAAACAAAAATGAAGCCACCCCATTGCACTTCATGCATGCTCTTTATTTTGCTTCTTCCGTACTGTTGCACTTGTTATCTCTGGATCAGAGGAAGGGATGATTTCTTGATGAATCCATTGTCAAAGGGGGAGAAGTTTTGGCAAAAATGTGAAAAAGAGCTTTCAGGATAAGGGGGAGAAGTTTAGGATGTTATGGGGGATAAGTTTTGTAAATGTGAGGTGTTATGAGCTTTTTGGAGAGAAGTGGAAAATCTGAAAATTTCAGATTTCTCTCTTGCAAAATATTGATCATAGTGAGGGGGAGTATTGAAATTGCATTCTTTTTTCTTAGTGTCATTTCTGAACTTGAATTGCAATTCTTGAAGACTCACAATGATCAAAGATCAAATAGAACAATTGTTCTTTCATATGGACCTTAAGTGAGATTTTTGTCACTTCTTTGGAAATTGAAGCTTTTCTTGCTTTTTCTGTCATGTCATACTTGCTGAAATATTTTTGAAGCCAACTTGGTCTTTCTCTTTGCATTCTCTTGTTTTTGAGCCAAGTTGAGCCTTTGCGCGAAAATGTCATGTATTTTCATTTTTAAACATTAAACTTACATTTTTGGGAAAATTGTCAATGTGTTCATCAAGGGAGAGATTGTGGATGTCATGAGGACATTTTAGATGTCATGTGGACATGCTCATGATCTTATGTGATGTAATAATTGGCAGTTGCTTTGAGAGTTTGTTGAAATCTGGAGTTTTCAGCAAGTGTCTGGTGAAACGGTAGTACCGACGTGTATTGAGCGGTTCTACCGCAGAGCGGTATGACCACAGGTGAGGTTGCATTTCTACCGCAAGTCGAGTGGTCCGAACGTTCAAGTTGATCTATGCTGTCCACGTGACAGGGCGTTCGGTTCTAAGGCTTTAGTGCGTTTAAGTGGTGCGGTAGTACCGCAGGGCTAGTGGCGGTAGTACCACGATGCGGTGATACCAGAATTTGTGTGGCGGTTGGAAATTTCCAGAAGGCTTGTTTTGGAGTGTGGATTTTCTCTTGGAGCGGTACGACCGTGCCTTGGTTGGCGGTAGTACCGCATGTCGGTGTGACCGCTTGAGAGCGGTATGGAATTTCCAGAGGAGTTGTCTTTGGGACATTTTGGGATTCTCCGAGGAGCGGTACGACCGTAGTGTTTTGAGCGGTATGACCGCGTTCCGGTAATACCGGTGGATATGTGGCGGTAGTACCGCTTGTGGAATGAATTGAGCTGATTGTCAAATCTCTTAGAGATTTGTTTTGGGTTAGGTCAAGTTCATGTTGATCATTGCATGTGTGTTGCATGATGCATGTTTTGGCTAACGTGGGTCAAGTCGTGAAGAACTTGTTCCCGGATTCGTGTTTACTTGTCTATTGGTGTGCAGGTGGCTTGCAGGTCTATGACGGTCAACGGCGAGGAGGATCGGGACTAAGCTTGGAAAGATGAGGTCCAGAGCGATCGTGGATGCCGGGTGAGGTCAGAGGACTCAAGTGGGGCGCAGGATGGACATGGATGACCGAACGGGCGGTTCGGTGCGACTGGTTGGATCAAGTGGCGCGGGAGTCGTTGCAAGTGCTCTGTGGTGCCGGTGGGATCCGGACGGGAGAGACTTGACGACATGGAACCGTTGATCAACCTACACGTGGCGAATTAGGCGATTGCTTCACCAGGATTGGACTTGGTCTTTTGGAGAAAGATCGAGACAGGGGTATTTTGGTCATTTCACCAAATACCGCCTTGGTGACCTTTGGCTAAACCGCGGCGCGGGTAGGCGCATGGTGAAGCGGTTTAGGTCAATCGATGATGAAGACGGCGCTTTGAGATGCGTACGTGTGTTAACCCATTGTGTGTTAGGGTTTAATGGGTGCCCTAATGGAATATTCTCTAGGATCTAGCCTCCACTATATAAGGGCTAAGTGCTGGCTGCACTAGTGCCTAAGCCCTCATTTGGAGATGCCCTATTGTGTTTTAGGGTTTTGGGGAGAAGAGAGGAGAGCTAGGGTTTCTAGAATAGATTGAGTGTGTGCTCTTGGATAGAGCTTTGTCCTCCATGTTGGAGTGGCTGTAAACAACAATCATCCCTCTCAAATCAATCCAAGTATCACTTCTTGAGATGAGTCTCTATTTTGTTTTTGTGTTCATCCTCTCTATTTGATGATTTAGGGGTTTTCTTTGATCCGCGAGTTTTTGCTTGGTTTTTTCTCTTGATCTAGTTTGTTGTGACATGTGAGAACACATCTAGGATCATCTTGATCATCAATCACCCACGAGCAAGTCTCTAGATCATATTTCGATTTTGACTCGGTTTTTGAGCACCCTTCGTTCAAACTGAAAAAGATAGGAACTTTGGCAAGGATCTTCACGATTGTCGTATGGAATAGGTTCCTAACATCCTTAGGAAGGTGTATTTCAAGTTTCGTGAAGTTTGGAGTTACAGATCAAAAGTTACGTCAATTTTTGTTTTCGTTTTCAGGCTGTTTACTATTCATTCGCCTGATTTTAGTGTTCATTGCGGTTCGACCGGCACTGTTCATCCGGTTGTACCCGAGTGCGGTACGACCGGCATTGTTCATCCGGTTCAACCGATACTATTCATCAGTACTGTTTATTAGGCTGATTTTTGTGTTTTCGATCGTTTCTTTTGGGAGTTTGAAGGAGATTCAGTACAAGCTTTCCGCTACGCTTATATATATTGATCTTCATAGTTCTCATAGCTATTGGAGTCAATATCATAGTTGAATCCGATCAAAGCGAAAAATAGATAGTGTTCCTATTCAACCCCCTCTAGTCGCCGTTTCGGTCTACAGTCTAGCCAATTCCATGGGAAATTTGGCTAGTTTGCAGTTGTAAGTTGTAACAGCGTGAATTGGGTAATTGGATTGGCTCATGTCCTGGATCTCTCGCTCGCTTATCCCTGATTGATGTTTAGTCACATGGGGAGTTTGATGTCCTGGATCTCTCGCTCGCTTATCCCTGATTGATGCTTAGGCACATGGGGAGTTTGATGCAAGGCACGTACGTCTTAACTTGCGCCAGTAACGTTAGTAACATGGGCCAAATGGTAGCTAGATGCAGTTGCATTTCTTTCTTTATCCCGTGACGTGATTTGCATGGACAAACTGTGTATATTTCTTCTATCTTAGAGTGCACGAAGACGCCGACTGTATATGGATCAGTTGCTTCTCCCTTGGGGTTTTTCGTAATGCTGACACGGGCATCCTTGTCTCGGTGAGGTCCGCACTTGCCATGCTAGACGCGGACACCATCCTACGCCTTTTTGTTTGCTAAACTACTCAATCACCAAACTGTGGCTTTATGTTATTGTATAGCTCATCCGTTCTTTAATCATGAGAAATGTGGTCGCGTTCTTAGCGTAGTGACACCGAGTACGGGGGGGCAGCTATAGTATGCTTGACACTGAAACCACATCTGCGACGACGACGCCAAGCGTGGGCGTCGCGCTGCGTCACCTGTTCTTTGTTTCATCAGGCGCGCGCGGGCATTTCACTCTGTTTCCAAAAGTTTCATCAGTCATTGCCGTTACAACAGAATGATCAACACACACACATTATGCAACATGCATCTCACCGAAAGGGTTTTTCTTTCCTACAGTCTTGGGAACACTCACGTACACCGAAGGACATCTTAAAGTAGGCTGCCAAAACCAGGTATTCCTACACCTCCAATGGTACAAATCAGGGAAGCAAGCAAACTAGTGTCACAGGCGCACGGTGTTACTTAGTATACATCTTCCTAGGATTAGATAGTAGTACAGACGAAAATAGCAAGTGCTTATTCCAGTACATCTCAGCTACCGGTAGCTTATTACGGTACATAGCAGCTAGATAGCCATCTAGATCCATACAATAACCATATATCAACATGCTTATTGCCCAACAAGGAAAAGGGGCAAGAACATACCAGAAAGATACCGGCTTAGTGTATTTACAGTCACGCAGGATACAAAGGAACCACAGATTGCGGGCAGTCCAACCTCTTCCCGGCAAGGGAGTAGTATGCAAGTACCTGAGCTGGCCAATCTACACAAGGCTCCCCATCATCCAACAGCCGATCTGCGTTCTTGGGACTGGGAGGTGTAAATTCTATGTTCCAGAAGGGCCTACCCATGAGCATGAGGTCACGGCCAGTTTGGGAGGCTTTGTAGCCCTGCACCCATACGTACCTCAGGGAAGGCATATGTAGTACCGCGAGGGCCAAAGCCTGCTCGCTGAAGCAACAGCTCCTTAGTTCAAGCTTCCGCAGGTTCAAACACCCCAATGCAAAACGCCTTAATCCATCATCTGTTTCCCCGACATTACCCAGAAGCATGTACTGGATTGTTCCACTATACTGTCCAATATAGCCAAGGCCTACATCTGAAAGACCCCCTGGTCTCAAGTATAGAGCAAACCTCCGAAGTTTGGTGCAGTTCCTCAGCAGCGCACGGACACCATTGTCTAGGGGCAATTCTGTTATCCTCTCTTCTCTATCAAGCAGGACAAGGCGGAAGTCGCAAAGATTTTTGCAGAAAGTCCCAATAGATTCCAGGGCCCCATTTGTGATATCAGACACATAGGCAGCGATGTATTCCAGTTCATGGCAACCTACGGCTACAGCCGTCAAGCCTACTTGAGAAACTCCTCCTTGCTCTTCTTGCAAACCTGGATCATCATCCCCTCGTTCAATTCTGAGCCTTTGTAGCTTCTTGCATGTGTCCGCAACAACCCTTAATCCTCTATCTCCAATAACATTCCTCACCTGTAGAGCACAGCACATTTACGATGTTAGTTACAATAAAAGATCACTAATTGAATAATAATGCACATCCACCAGAGACATTACCGCAAGAACTAGTAAGTTAGGACATTTTACAATGAGCTGGCAATGATCTTCAGTGGTGAGGAAAGTGAACTGCAAGTCCAGCTTCTTGAGTACCGCAGAAAAAGGAAAGATGATAGGCATGTCATTTGTCCCCATGTACGTAAGTCCTAATGAGCACAGTCCTGAAGGAAATTTAAAATCTCCATGCTCGGTGAGTTCCCCTTGCTCATAGAATGCCCCTCCAGCAAATTCTTGCAATGATGTGGCCATTCGGAAAAACCCAATTAAATCTGAAAGGTCACAGTCACTAATCTTCAATGAAATTAGTGACTTGCAGTTCTTTGCAAGAAGCTCAAGGTCAGCTGGCACCACTCTGAGTTCAGTCATGTGGAAATTCAAGGTTACCAGAACAGGATTGTTGACAGCAAGGTCATGGAGCCATTCAGTGGCATTATCAGTAATTGAACATTCTTCCAGGAATAAAGTTCTCAGTGATCTGCTGAATTTAGTGCAACATGTTATTGCAGTGGTCTCATCATGATATTACAAGTGCACTAAAATATGCCAAACAAAAAGATCATAAAAAGAAATGAGTGGACTAAAGAGAAACAAATGTAGCTTATGACTGCATAAATAATCACAACAGATGTGTCCAACATGGAGTAAGAAATGTAAAACGTCTTAGAAAAATACAGAAATAATGAACATATGCAGCGTCCATATTGTTCTGTGAGCTTCAGTGATTAGCATTTTTGCATTTTAGTAACTCTAGTTTTTGTATGTAGAACATATCCAATACTGTCTCATCAGAATGATCAAATTAAGCAATGTTAACATCAAACTAAAACTTATATTTGAAAAAAGAACAAACTGAGAGACGCCTAAAAATATGGTCAGCCTGACATATTGCCACATGATACTGGTTATGATGAAGCTTGCTGATAACAGAAACCACCAACAAGGCAACAACTTGCCTCTAAATTCTGTACAACAGTACGTTCCAATAAAAGACGAGCTAGCTTTAATCAAGTCCAATTACTACTGCTTTGGCATTTTGTAGCATTTCCCTTTGTTCTTGCCAGATTCGGTGACCTCTTGCAAATTGCTTAGGAAATAAATGCTATGGAATGGACTCATGCATCATGATCAACAGCTACAAGCAGAACATTCAATTTCTGCAGGAAACAAAATGCACAAGCTAGATACACTCGTAAGTCAACGAATTGTATCCATGGAGATACACTCGCGAGGCCATTTCACCTCTTCTATGCTACGATTGTACAATCTCTCGATCATGTGAGGAGAGTATGCCCTACTATGGGCGTCCAGATCCCGAACTACTTTTGGCAAACATCGTCCCGTATTAGAATTTAGAACAAGTTTCTACTCGCAGAAACCGATGCTTAGCTCGGTGCTATCCATCACACTACTTCGGGACATCAACTAAACAGCAGCTCAATTCTCCAACCAGTCAATATCTCCCTAACCCACTAACCCCAATTCCGGCTTACTTCTCCCACTCCCAGATCAGAGCACAGAGGAGTTAGCGAATCGACGAATTCCAGTACCTGCAGGAGCGAGCCACGAGGCGGAGGGCGTCGGTGGAGAAGCCGGAGCACTTGTCGAGCTTGAGCTCCTGCAGCATGTGGCCGCGGGCGCATACGAGCGCGACGAGGTCGGCGTCGGTGACGACCATGCGCCGCAGGTGGAGCGCCTTGAGGCACTCGAGCGGGGCGGCGAGCTCCGCGACCCAGGGCCGCGCGTACGCGCCCCAGTCGTCGGGAATGAGGCCGTACATGGCGGCCCGGGGCTTCCCCTTGAGCGCGAGCGATTCTAGGCGCGGGAACCGCGCGAGCAGGCGCGCCGGGGACGTCGCGTAGCAGAAGGGCACGGTGACGTGCTTCCGCGTGAGTGCGTCGATGCGGTGCCACCGGCGGCACACCAGCGACGCCGCCTCCCGGTCGCGCGGGTCGTCCACGTACCCCATCACAAGGTGCAGCGCCTCCTCGGGGACGCCGCCGCTACCGAAACTCAGCGCGCGGCTCAGCTGCCGCGCCCGCGACTCCGGCGCCTCCCCGCCCATCGATCCGACCGGGCAGCGGATCAGGCAGCCTCAGCTCGCTCCACGCCTACGGCTCCGCGCTGGCTCGCCGGGGATCTGGTCCGGCGAGGGGTGGAGACATGGGGATTTTTGTTCTCACTTCCCTTTTCTGATGGGGTGGTGGTGCATGGTGGTGCAGGAGAGAGAATTATTGGTGGGAGAAGAGTGAAGGAGGACTAGGAGGATGGGGATTGGGGAAGGGGCGTTAACTTCTGCGCGATCCAGCTGGGGATGCCGCGCCACGTCGGCTCAGGGTCAGGTGGGGAATTGCTTGGGGCACACACACACCACAGCACCGCAGGGTGGGACGCCCTGTCGCCGGCCGGTCTCTGCTACCCTCTCTCGTGGTGAACCCACGATGATGGTGGCTTTGAATGGGGCTGCGATAGCAGCTGTACCACGTGAGCGTTAGTTGAAGCTAATCATTATTACTAGCTTGTAACCTCTTGAACATTGAGTTTTTAACAGAAAAAAGAGTAGGCATCGTGACATTATAGCAATAGACTTCACTTTCTTAAGAGAGATCTAATAGACTACACTTTCTTGAGAGAGATCTATTTTGGTTTATTTGTAACTACACAGTAGAGTTAAAATGCTTGACATCTAAGCTTTAAGACAAAATAGTTGATGTTGATCATTATCATCAGCTTGTACCTTTTGATTCTAGGTTCCAGTTATGATACAGGCATACGGCCCAGTATAGCTCAAGTAATTATATGTGTACTTCTAATCCAAACAACATTGTGCTCTCTTTTGACTGTCACTTCTGATTTATTATTAGGTGAAAAGGTTGTGGCTGATAAGGACAGAGGTGCGACTGGCTATGGGGAAAGTTTAATAGGAAGCCGCTTTGATGTGGGAGATGGGCATGCACCTATGCATGTTGGTGGTGGTGCCCCTAAGGGCATGTACAATACATAGGTACCTCAAGCGGTGGTTTCATCTCCACCTATGCAGAAGACATTCAAGTTCTCATCTAAGACACCTATCCACCCAATGCATGGTGGTTTCATTGGCCCCACAAAAATTACATTTCAGACCAAAAAAATCATATCTTGATCCTCAATTATACTTTTTTAAAAAATAATACATTGAAAACCCTATAAAAAGAAAATATATTAAAAATCACCCTAGGTCCACATGTCACCTCTATTTTTTCACCCCAACTCCACCCTCCCTCACTTTTCACCCTCTCCCCTCCCTCCCTTTCCCATCCTCCTCTCTCCCCCTATCGGTCTCTGCCACTATCGACCCGTCGCGACAGATCTTGGCGCCGCCCGCCCTTCCCCGTCTCCGTAGCCGCCGAGCTCTCACCGTCCTCCACCCTGCGCCCGACGCCTTCTTGCCCGAGCTCACCTCGATCCTGGAGTCCATCCACCACGCCTTGCGCTCTAGGGTTTACTAGTTGGACCATATCGTCTTCTTGTAACTATGCGCGCGCATGCATGGCCCAGGGTGCCCGTGCAGCCGCCAAAAATAAATGAATTTTTTTCAACTAGGTATAATCACTCGCAGCTTGCCACCTTGAGCAAGATCGCACCCACACCCGCACCTTTCGGATCCACTACAAAAGACTAGTTGCGTAGCCGGATCCGCTCGGTCGGAACCTTTGTTCCTTTGGTCATCTCGCGCCGCCACGATGCAGGATCATGGGTGGAGCAGTAGGGGTGCCTAGCAGACCGCATTTGGACCATATTCATAGTGGTCGCTCATCTCACAACTCGCATCCACCACCCACACCATCTCATCACTCACCACCCACAACCATCTCTATCTCCTTCCAACTCTCAATTTGGTCGCTTAGCTAGGGTTTAGTAGTTGGACCATATCAAGTACTAACTTCGGTGGCTTGTAACTATGCGTGTGCATGGAAAATTGTAGGCAGCGTGATGTTATAGAATTAGATTTCACTATCTACATAGATCTGTTTTGGTTTACTTGTAACTTTCCGATAAGGTTACAGTAGATAAACCATTGTACTTTTAGAAAATGGGGAAGAGAGAGAGTTGATGTTGATCTTTATCTTGTCAAGCCTTTTGAGTATGGAGTTGTACATGTAGTTATCTATGCATGCAGAAAAAACTTGGGTGGCGTGACGTAATAGAATTAGGCTTTACACTATATATATGTGGAAAAAAAACCCGCTTTTCTGCCCTAATGCTGCTCTGCTCACACACCAAATACAAACCCTCTAATATATATATATACACACACTGCTTATCTAATTCACCTTGGCAAGATTTTCTCCATGGTGATGCTTGCATGACACACACACACTCGTACTTGGTTGAGCTTATATATGATGATACTATCCTACTAGCCTTTTCCTCGGTGACAAGAAGCGCCAAACGGACCACTTTTAATCAATAGAAGAACATCACTAAATTAACATGATTACATGAAGCACAAAAGAAGATGGTAAGTCTATGTATGTTCCATTTAAAATGCTAGCACCCGGAGCGCGGCTGACAAGTTTTGTGGGTTATTTTCCGAGGAGCACGAGCGTGGGTAACCAGAAACAGGCAGGGAGCATATATACGATATGTTCGGGATAAAGGTCCTGCATGCCTAGCGCCACCAAAAAAAAAAAAAATGGTTATTGAAATGGGAAATCGTGGTGAGCTGATTAGATGAGCAGTGAGCACAGCTCTACCAACACAGTTCTACCTACATGTGCAAAACAAAAACAAAAAAAAAACACATATACTCCTCTGTAATTTTTTCCACCTGGTATGGAGATAACCTAGTGTTTCTAAAAGTATAGGAGTGCACATTGTAGTAACCAAAGTAGAAAACAAATCTTACCTGGAACCTGGTGCAGTGGCGTTGCATGAACCTAGACACGTACAACGATACTGCCGCGGTGTGTGGTGTGCTGGAGTCGGATCTCGAGAGAATCTATCCTATCAACAGGTACTTATATTAGGTGCACGGTGCACCTGGACGACAGGGTGGTCCACCCCCTTCTGTCACTTCATCTGCGCGGCTGCGCCCCACGCATGAGTCATGACACCGCCATATTTTTCTCTTCCGCCCGTTATACCTCACACCTCGCTGCCAGGTGGGTCCGCACGGAGCACGGGTTCGCTTTTCCCCGTAAATGTCAGCGCAAGGCAAAAGTATCGTACGTGAGAAAAGGATTCGCATCGTTCTTGTTTTTTAAGGTTAGGGTTTTTAATCATCAAGCTAAAGCGTCATTTGGCGAGTTCATTAGTCTCTGGGACGCTGGTGACCAAACTGAAATCGGACGGCCACTTGCGGTATGTAACGCGAACATGGTAGCAGGTAAATTTCTTACTCCATCTTGATTGTACTTTGTTACGAAACTTGGGCCTAGGTTTGTGGTGGGCTCCTCATCCACCTATAGACTATATATAGGAGGAGACCTCCAACTATTGTACGTGCTTTTAAGAACAGAAATAAATAGGAGAAAGAATCTCCTATATATCTGTATTCAATCTACTATTTGTTCTTGCATTGTTCTGTGCAATTTTACGTTTGTCTATGAGGTGATTGATTAGACTGAACTCGTCAACGACGATTACTCAACATACTTAACGAGCATTAATATTTCGTAGAAGGAACTCTATTGTTTAGAAGAGGTAAAAAATGCTTGGCATCTAACAGAAAACGACAATATGAGGGGTTTAGCTATAGCTTCAGTTTTAGACTTTCTTCTCACTATATCTCTTTTTTTATTTTGTTTCTCATGTTATTAATTATTATACGGTCGTTCCATCGCAGCCTTTCACTTTCTTGAAAGGATGTCTTCGCTCTTTCTCGCGGTGATGCAATATTTTTTTCTCTACTGGGACCCTGAAGTCCTGATCATATTCGTAGTTGACTTGTCTCTTTCAGAGCTTCCAAATTTTGCATGGTCCAAGTGGTCAGACTATCGATTTGGTGAATCTAGAGTACGTCAAGCAACAGGCTTATTTTTCTTCTGTTGCTAATTTTTGTATTACGTGATGGCGCACGCAAGGAAAATAACTGCCCCCGTCGTATTTGAATATTTGAATACTGATGGTGCAGCGATCAAACGAAATAGCAAATCTAGGGTCTGTTTGGTTTTTTACAAACGTGAACCAAATTAAATTTTGGTAATATCAATGAAATTGGTTATCATTTGGTTTGCTACCATATTTGGTAATACAAACAAAAATTTGGTAACACTGACCGTAATCCAAACAACGTTCATTTTACCAAATTTTGGTTTTACCTAAGTTTTTGATATGCCAAATTTTAGCTTGGTTCATTAGGGCCATGAACCAAACAACCCTCTAGCCCTCCGTGACCGAAATGACAAAAATAAAACGTGACAGGTTATGCAGGAGACACGTGACCTCTACCGCGCTCCTAATCGCAGCACCCCTTCCGCGATTCCTGTGCGCGGCAAGCCACCTATCGTGCTCCTACCGTAAGGCAGGATGGCATGCGCACGTGGGCACCGCGTGGCGGGAACTTTCTTGGCTCATTTGGTGTCTTTTGGAACGAAATAGCAAATCCCCGCGACCAAAATAACAAAAATGGCACCGCAGCATGTTAAGTAGACAATACGTGTCCCCTATTGCGTTCCCAGTCCGGTGAAGTCACCTACCGTGATCCCCGTGAACGGCAGACCGTGCTCCCAGTCCGCAGAAGGATGGCGTGCGTATGTGGGCACCGCAGGTAGGCACATTCCTGTCAAGGGCTCGGAGCGCGGCAAGCCACCTGCCGTGCACCAAGAACGCGGTAGGGGTATGTTGCGCACGGGAAGCACGGTATGGGTGCTATTTTTGTCATTTTGGACGTGAGGGGGCTATATTTTCTATTCCGTTCTAAAAAGAGGCCAAATGAACCAATAACTCGTGTTCCTGCCGCGGACTAGGAGAGCGGCAGGTGCCCCTGCCGCGTATGGGGATTGCGGAAGGGGGTGCTGCGGATGGGGAGCGTGGTAAGAGGGGGTTCCGCGGACGGGGAGCAAGGTAGTGATGCCATTTTTGTTATTTCAAACGCGATGAGACTATATTTGCTATGATGTTCCAAAAAGAGCTAGGTTAGATGAGCCAATAACTCCAATGCACCTCCGGTTTTTATATCACGTAAAATCCTCAGGGGAAGTAGGTTACATAGACACACATGGAAATACAGAGACATACTCGCTGGCAGTTAAAAACTTTAAGCTCAAGCTACAAAGTTCTAGTTATAATTCAAGAATACTATTGTTCTGAGCGCCTCGTATTTAAAGGCATTAGCCACTTCGATGATCTTTGATGGTACAATCTGATTTCCTCCCCTAATTGGTAAAGGTTCGCATATTTATATTTAAAAAAATATGATATATAAACCAATAATAACCCCCCTAGAAAAACTAATGCCACTATTTGGCCGAAAATTGTCTTTTCACAACTATAGTACTAAGGCCAACCGGCTGAGATTGGGTTTGAAATTTTCTTGGAGGATAAAGCCTCTCTCCATCAGAACAGAGAAATACAAACAGACCATCTCTCTTTTTAAAAGAAAAAAATATAATAGAAGGCTGCTAAGATGCAGACAACTTGATGCTAAGATGTAGACAAAATAATTGACATTTCCCAGAATTTTCTGGGACTTGCTGACGTTTAAGATGGCCCAATGTGATTCAACTTGATGCTAAGATGTAGACAACTTGATGGAGTAATTGACATTTCCCAGTAACACATTTTCTGGGACTCGCTTCCTCTGTCGTGCCGTTCAAAAGGTACGAATGGCACGGCATGCGTGAGCGTTGAATGATATTCGAGATTAGAAGGCTTTCCGATTCCTCTTTCACATCCATCTTAAGTTCCAAACCATCGAAATCTGGTTCCGACGGTTAAAATGTTCCGAAAGGCACCCTCTGCCTGCCTTTGAACCCATAAAAAGCAGAGGACACACTTGCCATTTTCTATCGTGAGAACCCATAAGATAATTAAAAAACGGCACTTTGTACTTGATAACCGATGATGATACTATACAACCGTTTCCCCGATAAGATGTCATTTTCTATTTCGATAGGACAATCCAAACAAAGATAGATCTTCTGCATTAGCCTTACAGATAAGCATAATTTTATACATTAAGAATGTATTTTAACCATTCGATACAGAACCAACCATCTAAATCAACAACTACAACATCATCGTCATTGTACTATGCATTGAAACACACGCCCTGTCGGCATACGTAGACCTCAACCGGAGCGTTGACGACGCACCAATTGGAGGGGAGACGAGTCCCTACTTGCGACGTCGAGGCTATCCATCCATGAGACCAAGATCCATCCAGCCGGGCCTTGTCTTCTAGACGGCATACCGCTCGCGCGGGGAGCTGAGGCAGCTGCACGCATCGGCGACAGCGACCTGACGAGCGACTGACCCCGTCAGCCGCTGCTAGTTCCTTGTCATTTACCGAAGATATGCATAGCTGAACTGTTGGTGGTCTCAAGGCAAAATTCGCTGCTCGATCGATCGATCCGTTCTCCAGGTTCTCGGCATCTGCATGTTGCTGTGGCCGATTGCTCGGGCGATCCATTGCTCCCGGCCCGGCCGTGACAGGGACGGGAACCGGACGGATCGATGGACCTCGGTGCGTGCCCAACTGTCCGGTCCATCACTGATCGGTTTCGCGGCATTCGGCTTCGGGTGCCGGGTGCACATGGTGGGGCAGCCCCTGTGCCCTGGGGCGCCTGCAACGTGGCCGGAGGAGGATTTGCATGGGTACGGAGGAAGTCCAGAGATTTTAATGTCGGTCTAGCGCAGCTGTAACTTTTCTAAAATAATCTTCCGACTAGAGTACAGGATTGGACGCTCAAGAGGTTTGGTATTTATCTGTATATAGCTTTTTAGATAAAAAATATATGAAATACCTTTGAGGTAAGTAATAGCTTGTTTGATGCTATTTGATGATAATTAACGCAATTGAGTACAATTACCATAATCGAATACAATTAACAACGACTATCGTAATTAATGCAATTGATTGCATTTGACGACAATTAACACAATATACCGCAATTAACGCAATAAACCGCAATTAACAACAATTATTACATAAATAAATACAATAAATCACAATAAAAATATTACAATAAAAGGAATATGAACATCGGCTAGGGTTGTGGCTCGGCAGTGGCCTACTTGTTTGTTGCTAAAAAGGGCCAAAATATCACCGATTTTCTACTTTTTTCGTACGTAATTTCACTTAAAAATTAATAGTACTGAACTTTTATCTTTACATAACTATTATTTATGCATTTGTATCCATGACAAACATGTTATTTTCTCAATATTTTTGCAACGATTACAATTGAAAATTATTAAAGAATTAACATTGAAGAATATAACTCGAGGTACACCACATTGCAATACTTGCTTCGAAGAAAAATAATTTTATTCATTTGCAATATTCATAGGTACAATCAAAATATTATAGTACACCAGGAGTAGGAAAATAACAAATTATAATATCAAAAGATATAAAACTTAACTACTACATTTTGTTCCTAGAAATGTGCACATCTCCTTCCATTTAAAGAAATTGTCCATTGATACTTCCAACCTACACACAGAAGATAATAAAAGCAATAAGATAGTAAAAAAATTGTTTCCCAAAAAAGAAAGAAATTTTAGTATATTGTGTTTCAAATAGCAGAAGTACCGTGTTTAAACCTAATTGGTATCTTCTAAACAAGATACTTCCTCATGTACTTTCTGACCATGAACCAAACAAAAACAAGAGAGATGAACAGATCATGCTTCCATCGTCGCAAAATGTGGCAATGATCCAAACATACACTACAAGAAATGGTGTTAATACGCATATCCAGACGCGAGAAAAGGGTCAATTACACCATTACTAATGCAATAAGCAGGAAGACAAAACATGGTGTCAACGCTCTCAGTGCTCACTTATATATAATAATAAACTATACTTGGAAACAAAAACAATATGCTAGGCATCACCAGAGCATTCGATCTCATTGTAATTTCTTGTGTTGAAAGAACAGTAAAACATGGAATGAATGAATCAAATCAAACTTAAATAAATATTTGGCTTGCGATTTGCTTGCTGCACATCACACTGTATATCTATTGCTCAGTGCTTCTAGCAACACTGAAGTAAAAAAATGAAGGATCCTTGGATGCACACGGTTAAATAAATGGCAGCCTTTCTAATACTCTACCAAAATTCTTTGCAACCTACTTGAAACGTTGTTGAACCACTTTCTTTCTCAATGCAAAGTTTGGAAGGTAATATATGCAGTGAAGCACATAACCGATAGATGCCTTTGATCAATAGTCAACACAGTAATTTCATTGAGTTAATTCCAAGACCATCAATAGTACTGAATCAACATATTAACATTTATCAAGTTCATTCCTTACACTTCCGTAAGAAAAGTTAGCTTCATCTCTTGCAAAACTGGCATCCTTTCCTAACTCTTCGGACAAACAGGTGAACAATTAACCGTCTAAAGAATGAACAACCGCCTCCATGTCCCACAAGGATTGAGGACCATACCTCTCCAAGAAATTTTGGCATATCTGGCCCCCTCATGTTTTAAATTTTCAAAACTAGTCTTCATTCCGTATAAATTGCATATCTAGCCTCAGACAAAGATACACGCACCATGGTCGTTGGGAGCGCCAGTGACTCCGCCTCGCACTGGCGTGGTAGGTGACTGCGCCGACCCGGCGTGGCAGCCACTACCCCGGCCCGGCGTGGCAGACAACACAGAAAGCAAGCACGCGGCGCCGAAAGCGTTTTTGGTTTTTTGCGTTTTCGTTTTTCCCCTTTACGTCACGTCGCGTCTCATCTTGTCGATGTCATTTGCTGTCGATATTTTCTACGTATATAACCGAACATGTGGCCGAATGTTTGTCATAAGGCTCTCATTCCGATTAGAGTGAAAATTTTGATCGTTCGTTTGTTTGTTCGTTCGTTCATCCGCGGTATTTAAAATTTTGTTATTGCATTTGTTAATTACGTACTTAATAATGCATGTGCATTATATCAGTCGCAAATGATATAATTACTATCAATCTGTCATATAATCTACCACGTAAATGAATTCACTAATTATGTGTTGTTCTCTTTTTGCAGCAATGACAAACAATCTACCACCCCTACTTGAGGAGGTATGGGACGTGCAACATCGCTATCATGCTTGGATCGGTGGCGATGGACCGCCAACCCTGATGACACGAGGGCCGAAGGAGACCTGGCCTTTGGACGACCGGTATGTTGGGACGCTTTGTCAGTCTAGGCTGATTGCGTTCGCCCGCATGATGAACATGGGGCAGAACCTCCTGATTAACGCCTCCCTTCTTTCCGCCCTGGTTGATCGTTGGCAGCTGGAGACCCGCACGTTCCACTTCTGGTGGGGGGGAGATGATCGTGATACTGCAGGACGTCAGCTTCTTGACCGGCCTGCCGTTGGGAGGCCTTGCGTTGTACCCCCTCCGAGGTCAGCGGACTGGAAGGCGCGTCTCGGCCATCGCTTCAGGCAGCCTATCCCCGAGAGGTGTAAGGGCATACCACACGGTTGGCTGCGACAATTCATGCATTGCCCAAATGACGCAATAGAGGAGGTGGTTCAATGCCACCTAATTGCATATTTGCTATTTCTATTCGGGTGGGTCATATTCCCTAGCACGCAGGGGGACACGGTGTACCCTAGTTACATTCACCTTGTGGAGTCCATCATGGACTCCGACGATGAGGACGTGCCGCAGTACAGTTGGGGTTCAGTTGTACTGTGCGGCACGTACTGCGGCCTTTGCGATGCTTTGCAGCGTTGCACGGGAACAGAGCCCATACTCTCAGGTTGCCACACGCTGTTACAGTTGTGGTCGTGGGAGCACTTCCCCGTCGGACGGCCATACTTCCGCTCCACGGTCCACCCTTACCCATGCACAGAGCACTTCTACGGTTGGGAGGGCGGCGAGGATCCCATGGAAGTCCTGACCATGGGATCTCGATGGACTGCGGCAGTTCTCGGGTGGGCTATGGAGAGACCGCGTCGCATATACCCCGAGTTCCACAACGAATTCAAGGCCCTGCACGAGGACGACATAATATGGACTCCTTGGACGAATGCCTTCGTGCAGGACACGTCGCCCAACGGCTTGAGCTTGCTATGCCACCAGGATGTGTCATACTGGAGGATAACTTGTCATCTGGTGTTCTCCCACATGGTGGAGCCGTACAACTCGCAATGAGTGATGAGGCAATTCCAACTGCACCAAGAGATCCCCCCAGCTCCAGGGCGACCGCTTGCGAGGCATAGCCACTTGTAAGTATGGTACACTGTTTCGTATTGTTGGTCTGTTACTCATTTTTTATGTCAGTACCCTAATTTATTTATTTTGTTCCACCATCAAGCAGACGAAGAAGGACCGTAAGAGCGATGACTGGCTTCTGACGCAGCAGTCGTGGATTGATGCATGGCAATCTGTCACTAATTGCATTTTCCAAGAGGCACGGCCTTACAATCTAGGCACTTACGGCGCGTACTTGGAGTTGTACTTACGACACACACGGGTGAGATTGACAAATGTCGCCCGGTCCAACATGCTGATCCTAGCCACGCTGAACGCTTGGGCTTAGGGATGGACCCGCACCGTGCAGCACGTCGTGACAATTCGGTACGTTGAGCACGTAGCAGATAAAACACCCTCCCAAATAGGGCTAACTAACAAATTTTTGTTTGGTGGGTAACCATGCAGCTCGACCGTTTGCAGAGCGTTGTGCAGCACGGCCACCGGGAACTCGAGCGGGGTACGAACAACACAGTTGAACGCCTCTATACGGTCATGAAGACTCTTATTGACAATGTTAACGGTGTTGTTCGCAGCATGAGCTATGGAAGACCCACCGATGTCGACCTAAGGCATCGGACGGAGTCTCGTCGTACCCTCGTCTCCTCCATCTTCCCGTCCAAGCAAGCCCACCCAGCGGCACAGCGTCAGCGGCTAATCGTCCATGTAGTTGCGATGCAAGGACTCTACACTGGTGTTGTCGTTGTCACGGAGGCAGGAAGAGGTTGTACCAGAGAGCATGGATGTGCGACCTACAACCGCTGAGGTTGTCCAAGATTCTCTCGCCGGAATCGCTGAGGTTGTCACAGATTCTCCTGACGAGCACCACACTCTCGGACAATTTTAAATGCCCGATATGGCCCCATGGTATCAGTCCGGCTACACGCCATACCCCGAGCAGTTCACCCCACAAGCTCAGGCGTACCCCGAGTAGTTCACCACACAAGCTCCACAAGCTCAGCCGAGTTAGTGCCCCTCTAGGGATCCTACTGGTTGGATCAACGAGATGTTTTCAACGCCACTCCCCCAGGTGATCCCCCCCAGTATTACGACACGACGGTTGAGGAGCCCCGCTATGACCTACGGCAGAACCCACGGTCACCCGAGAGGTTGACGTTCCCGCAGGAACAGATTCGTCGAAAACCTATGCCAGGAACAAAGCGTGGAAGGCCACTACATGGTCCTATGGCCGAGAGCAGTGAGCACCAGTGTGACCAGTTGTAAGATTAGAAATGCTAGCATGTTGTAACTTGTACTTCAGTTGGTAATTACCCATTTGTACCACCCGAATTCAAGTTTTAATGAAAAAGTTGAGTCTAGCTCTTGTAGAGACCTAACCAAGCGTGTCCATAAGCGACATCAACTCGTAAACTACAAGTAAAGTGACTAGAGCCCATCCATCGAGCTCTACATCATAGCGGATATGAACCTAGGCTCAGTGGTAAAGGATAAACATTTGCCTACAGTTTATGCAACTATTTAGGATCAACTACTCGAACGATAATTTAAACATCAAAATAGAGCATGCGACCAACATGCCTCACACTCACATTCAGCATTGATCACATCCATACAACATTCATACATTAATAGTTTAAAAGACATACATCAACATAATTCAAGTCTATAACTATTACAAGTGGCCGATCGCCAAATTCAAATAAGATCATAAAGTAGTAGCGGAAGCAAGTAAATAAACCAAAAGACTAGTATGGTATGCCCCATAACCCATTGGCAATCGACTGGGAGTTAAATGATAGCACTATTCATCAGTGTCGCCTAAATCGACACTGACAAGCTCATCGAGCGAACAATCTTCCTCACATGTAAGCCAGTAGACAAACTGGCTGAGTACAAAGGTACTCGCAAGTCTTACAAAAATAAAAGTACCCCAAAAATAAAGTTGCTCAAACATGCATGATTTTTCTATAGTGGCTAGTGCATGATCTTATATGAAAATAGGTGAAGGAATGATTTCATTTGGAGTTACTGTGTGAGAGTTATGGCTATTTGAAAATCAGATTTCAACAAGTTGAAGTTCATGCAATTTAATTATTTAGTCAAAAATTGTAGAATAGTAGGGGATACAAGGGTTATACAGATAAATGGGGAAAATTTTTATAAGTTTAAAACATTTGGGTTTAACTCAGTCGGACTTTTTAAGAATTAGTTATGTATTTTAAAAGTTATCAATCTTTTTCTAATGTAAAAATAATAGGTTTAAGGATCATTCTCCAGAATAATAATTTTGACTACAGAGACATGTTTGAAACCAATTTTGCAGTAAAGTTCATTAAAAATAAAAATTATCAAAACTTGTTTCAACCATTTTGGAGTTGAGAAGAATTAGTTATGAATTTGAGAAGTTATTCATATTTTTAGTGTGCAGATTAAAACGTTTTGGACTTTGTAAAGTATTTACTCCTTTTGTTACCGAGGGTTACTGTAACGCCCTGACCCGGGGCCACTCGAGAGGCCCTCCCGAATCCTCTAGAAAGAGTCCATCAGGACCTCCCAGGAGGTCCGGTAGTACCGCTCAATGGCCCGATCGGACCGCTGTCTCGTAGTACCGCTCAAGGGCCCAGTAGGACCGCTCGAGGGTACCTCCAAGACGAGCGAGAGGCATGGGAGGATCACTAAAGTCACGGCCATCTCGGGAGAGGTCAAGAGACCAATCCCGAGGAGGGCGTGAGACTTGAGTTGTTCCAAGTCCTCCCACGACCAGACCCAAGGGAGGTCGTGGAGGGCTGGGAACACCCCAAGGACCTCCCACGACTAGACCCGAGGGTGGTCGTGGTGGTCAGAGATCACCCCTTGCTTCTCCATGTGAACCGAGCTAGTCCCAAGGATCAACAGCTAGCTCACACAGCATACAAAAGTGGTAACATACATCAACACAACTTTATTAACATCAACAAAGTTGTTTACAAAGGAGACGACAAGACAACAAACCAAAATACAGTGGAAGATAAACAAGAAGGCCACCCGATACACCACAGGCAATCGGTGGAGGGCGCAATCCTAGTCGTCCAGGACCACAAGGTCCACAGCAAAACTCCTCAAAGCTTCTTTTCCTACTCAAAAGATTAATTCAAGCAAGAGTGAGCACAACTACCGTTCACACCCGTTGAATAACAAAATGACATGCATAAATGGATACATCAAAGGAAGGCTGGTATGGTCAGTTTGCATAAAGTCAAGTTTCTTTTAATTACAAGTAATAAGTTCCAAGGCAATTAGAATAACTAAAATTAATTTTCTAAATCACAGTTTTCAGTTGGATAGCATTCATCACACGTGGTGAAGGATACCCTCCTATCACAAGGCTCCCCGCCCAAACCATTGGATAGAAATCCAAAATAGATTTATCAAGTCCTTTTGAAAACAAAACCAACATCTAACTGTGAGAGGCTTTGCCAGCACGTCCATAACCGTGGACACGGCTATTCGAATAGTTTTACACTCTGTAGAGGTTGTACACTTTACCCACATGACACGATTTCTCTAGTTTGTTTGGCAACCGTCGAAGCCACCTATCACTTCCGAAGGTGAGAGGTCTAGAGCACGTGACAAGGCCTTTACAATGCGCCATTCCACCGCAGCCCCTCCTCACTAAGGTTTCGCTTCCATTGGATAGGAATCCGCCGGAAAAGCCCCCTCTTGTGTCAAGTGGGACAACATAGTCATGAAAGACAACCCACCAAAACAATCAGAACAACCACGGTAGAACATTGCAAATTAATTAGCCAGGTCCTACTCCTCACACTAAGGACATGTGGTTGCATGGTGAGACATAGCCCATTATAGGCATAGCAAAGTAATCGCTTGCAGACCGGTCCTTAACTAACTTGGGCAACAACCTCAACCCTAGGGCATCAGATAACACGACCCCCGTGCATAAACATGCACCAACTAAGCAACCAAAATTCACCCAAGTCCAAATTATTTTCCAATACTTTATTTTTCAACAACATTTTCAAACCTCCATGACAACCCAATGTCACGTCAAAACAATTTAAACAACAGTTGGTCATTGAAAGTAAAACTTCCCAAAATCAAATACTTTTGGCCTAAGCATAACTAAGCATCCATTTTTCAGATGATCCTGGTTCACACTTATTGCATCAACCAGGTTTTCAACTAGGGCGATAACAAGTTCAGTTGTAATGTCAATAGTGGCCATACAAGGATTTAGGCATAGCTATGAACTTAAAGACATGTATTGAAATAAGTAACTAAAGTAAGCATGCATTAACACTTGAAATGGAACATAAATATGTTGAAATAATGGGTGTAACATGGTCAAGGTTGTAACTTGCCTCCTGCTTGATAGGCTTCACGAGTCTTCTTTCTCACAAGGCTCGGGCTCACCAAAGACGTCGGGGTCTACACGTTAAAACAGCACAAATCAAAACAAGGCCAAGTAAGAACCAAAAGAATCCCAAAGAAACTTAAAACTAGAGCCAACAGAGAGGTTAGATGGCTAGCAGGAGATCCAAAGAGCTGATTGGAGGAGGTTCGAAGATTTGGGAGAGGATCCAGAGAGCTGGCTGAAGGAGGCTCAATGGTTGGAGGAAGGTCCAGAGAACGAACTGGGTGAACCAGAGAGCTAAAATGAGGAGAAAGGCAAAAAGAAGGTAGCTTGCCCAAGCTTATATTGCCAAGGCTGCTAGGGGTGGGGTGGTCCAAAGCACACGAGGTCAAAAGTAGATGAGAAAAAAGATGGGAGCTCGTAAAGGAAGTGACAATGGAGGTATGGGTGCTGAAAAAGGACAGCACGAGTGCTGCAAAAAGATGATAGCATTTAATGCAACACAGCAGGCATTAAATGCTTGAAGACTTTTGAGGCGCCAAGGACAGGGTCGATGGATAAAGAAAAATGGGCGTGACTGACAAATGGGTCCAATCAAGGCTCAAGGGGAGGCCCCATAGGGGTCAAGGGAGGTCCTTGCGGTACAACCAGAGGTTTGTGCGGAACAACCGGAGGAGATCTGAAGGGCAAGGAGGTCCAAAAGGTGAGGATGTCCCAAAAGACAAAGATCCGAAAGACATTACCGATAGCGGTAGCACCGTGATCTTGAAGCGGTACGACCGGAAGAGATCCTCACGGAACAACCGGAGGTCTAGAAGGTAAAGAGACCCAAAGACAAAAGAGGTTCAAAGGATGGGAACAACATTGCTGGTAGCGGTAGTACCGACATGCATGAAGCGGTACTACCGGAAGAGGTTCAAGGACAAAGAAGTCTAAAGGCTAAGAGGTCCAAGGGACAAGGGGATGAAATGATGGTATTGGTAACAGTAGTACCGGTGATCTCACAGCGGTACGACCGGAGGAGGTCCCAGGCTAAGAGGTCCAAGCCCAATAGAGATCCAACGATGGGGATTCAAAGGGGAAGGTCTTGGCGGTCGCGATCTAATCAACAGGTCCTGGCGGATAAGATATCCAAAGGGGAGGTCTTAACGGTCAAGATCTAATCAAAGTGGTCCTGACAGTGGAATAAGAAACGGGGGGAACATGAGCGATTGGATTTTAATCGAACGACCAGAATGGTTTGGTCGTTCGAACCAAGCGATAAAGCTATCTAGGACAAGCCGCCAGATGCAGATCGGAGGGTACATAAGCGACAGAGATCCAAATGAGTTCAAGGAGGGTCAAGGAGGTTCAACCATGGGTTTTGAGGGTTCCCGTGAAACGGTAATACCGCAGTTTGGGAGCAGAACTACCGCTCGCCGGTAGTTCTAGTTACTACGGGGCGGTATGGGATTTCCAGAACGCATGCAAAGGAGAGCTAGATTTTACTTGGAGCGGTATGACCGCGAGTTGAATGATGGTATTACCACCATGCGGTTATACCGGATTAGTGCGGTAAGAAATTTCCAAAGAGAAAACATTACGAAGATCAAAACAAGGGAAAGTCCAATTGGACACAGAGGGGTTTATAAGAACATAGAAGGAGTTCAAATGAACACAAGAGTGGTTTAGACTTGGGGAGGGTCTAAGCCAGAGAAGAACTAAAGAGGTGGTCTGAACCACAGAGAGGTTCAAACCAACAAAGGGTAGTCTAGACACAAAAGAGGTCTAGCCTCAAGGAGATGGTCAGGCAAGAGGGGGGCCTTGACATAAGCATGTCCCAACATAGGAAAGGTCTAGGATCAAAAGAGATCCAGACACCAAGGAGATCCAATCAAAGAAGAGATCTAAACCAGAGAGGTCTAGACTTAAGGATAACCTAAACCTTAGGGGAGGTTTAAACTTGTAAAAAGAGATTAAGACGGAGGACCTGACCCAAAGGGTGGTCTGGACAGAGAGGAATTCCAAAGGAAAAGGAAAGGTTCAAGTAGACAGGTAAAGGGGAGATAGCTCTAGAGAGCTCGAGAAACAACAAAATAACCAAACTTTGGATTTGTTGAAGTTTAGTTTAGTCATTTTAAACACTTTAATTTTCTGAAAATCCTAGGTTAAGCTTTGAATTCTCATCAAAACCAAAATGGTTATTTTTATTTTAAAATTTTCAAAAAGGCTCTGAAAACCAGGGTGTTACAGTTACGCTAGCCACAGCCACTAACTGTGGGACCCTACAAAGCGACACGTCCTAACCAACTTACTGAGTCAAAGTGCGCTGAGGAGTGGGCCCTACACGTCAGTGAATCTAAACAGCGCATGCGCGAGTGGGATCTTCAGACCATGCTCGTGAGTCGTTGGATTAAGATCCAATGATCCACAATCATCAATCATGGCGAGTTCGGACGGTTCGAACGGCCCAAAAGATCTGGAGCGTTCATTTCGCATCAGACGATCCAGATTTGTGGTGCGTTCGGATAGTCCAAACGACCCACTTAATCTGGATCGTTGATTTTACATCGAACAGTCTGAAAAGATCCTAGTTGAGTTTGGGCTGCCCAAGTGAAAAGGCACGGAGCTTAAGTGGTTTGGCCCACATCTAAGCGACATGTTAACTCATTAAGACAGCGTTGTGAGCTAATAATTGTAATTAATTTCTAATGATGAGCTATAGTACTTGTCCGTGTACGACAACGAGATTTTGTGTCCCGCGCGATTCACCGGCGGATTGCCGGCGCTACACGCCACAGCGGAGCCAACCAAGACTTGGGATAGATGTGCATTTGTGTTGCGCACCTATTGGAAGTGTTTTCAGCAGCTAAAGTGGACTGTGTCGGCGACTAGCCCGAGCTAAGCGGCGGCGCTCAAAATGGCAAATATGCATGCAGCAAAAGAAAGCTCCGCAATGCATACAAGCGGGTGCCTGAGGTCCTAGGGACTATTAGTGAGCTACCTGAGCAAGGTGGGTGCTCGGGGAAGCTTGGAGTAGCTCGACGTCGATAATGGCCATGGCGGCTTGCGGTTCACGCGGAGAGGATGCTCTGGGCAAAACAAGAGATGATGAGTGGTAGGGATAGCTCACATACCACAAAAAGATGCTCTAATAGCAAGGAATTGAGGAAAGGCTTACCAGAGCAAAGTGGGAGGTGTAAAGGCCGTTCTTTGGCTGAAAACAAAATCCTTTCAAATTCACGAAATTGTGTCATGCATTGTCCCAATAGATTTAGGGGTTTTCAATGTCATGTTAAATGGCACGATATGGCGCGAAAGAAAGATCAATAACCTCACCAGAGATGAAGAAGACAAAGAGGTGTCCTCGGGTGCGTGCTCTAGAGCTTGAAAGAGCACGAAGATGGTTCAAAAGCTACAAGCCAAACCAAACACTCCCATCAGCAAAAATGGGTTTGACATTGAACCTAGAGTCGAAAGGAATCACCGGATTGAAGCTTACCCGAGAGATGGACTTACAAGAGCTTCCCTCTCCTCGGTTAACAGAGGAGAAGTGGGGAGATTGCTAGGGTTTGGAGGTGTTTTAAGCTGGAGAGGATGACATCAATGGAGGCGGCGTGAAGTAACGAAACTCCAGGAGTGGTGCATGGGGGCAGTGGATTGACACCGTCGACGGAGCTCCGTAGCATGCAACGAGCGCGTGGCAAAGGAGCTCTGCGAGCGCGTCAGCGAGAGGTTGAAGAAGGCGCTGACTAGTGGGCCCACCTCATTAGCGAAACAAAGCGGTGCGCTTGCGCGCGTAACGTTCGGACCATACGTCTCGACGGTCTGATCAAGATCCAAAGGTCCACAATAGTTGTGCGTTCAAACGATCCAAACAACCTTTTTGATCTGGACCGTTAGCTTCACATCGGATGGTCCAAACACAAGTGAACGTTCGGACCAACCGAGCGGTCAAGAGATCTGGGTCGTTGATTGTCCATCGGATGGTCCAAATGCGGCTGGTGTGGCAAGGTGTAGTTAGTTAACTCCGCTGAGTCCAAAGGCTCGGGTCGGAGTTGGGTTTGAACCCCAAGGAACAATGCAGAGGGTTTCAGGCTAGGTTTGACTGAGACTCAAATCTAGTTTCCCAACTTTGACTAGAGGTTTAGAAATAGGAATAAAATTCCTAAAAATATGAAATAAATCAGAGATGTTCCTAGGATGACCTAGTACCCACATAAAATTTGAAATCGCACTGTTCATACTTAATTCGTATAATTTAATTTCAGACTTAGTGTAGGTCATAGAAATGTGTTTAAAATATTTGGGGTTTGATTTCAGTCCCCAAAATTTGAGAAAAAATATATTAATTCATAATAATTAATATAGTATTTGCATAAATTAATTCCAGAGGATGACCATAAGTTTTCGTCATTGATTTCTTTTGGGAGTTCAATTTAGAGACTATGTTTAACCTCTTTTTGAGATTTTTCAAGTGCAATATATATAGTAAATGCTTCAAAACATTTTGCGTTACATTTGGAAGGTCCGAACGGCTCCGCTCAATGTGGACCGTTGAGATCAAATCGGACGGTTCAAAGAGATGACGACGTTCGGAGGTCCAAACACTCTAAGAGATCAGGAACGTTGATCTCAAAATGGACCGTCCAAATTGAAGAGAACGTTCAGATGTCCAGTGTGAGGGGTTACTAAGCACTTAAAGGCTAGAAATCCTTTGAAAGAATTTCCAGGAAAAAAAAACAATAACAACACGATACAACAAAAGTTTTAATTTCTCCTCATTTTCATACATTTGAAATACAAACAAAGTTTTAGGATGTTACAGTGGACAGTTTAATTTCATTACAACTGAAGTTCTACTTAGCAATTAAGAACAATGTATAATAGAAGAAATACTGTGAAACTAACTATCTTAACTAATTTCTGAAGCATCTTCTCAACTTTCTCCATCCTTTCATCCAGTCTTTTAAGTCCGTTCTCTTCATTTTGCAATGGTTGATCGGACGGTCTAGCCACCGCACGAAATGCAGCAACACCACGTGACTCTTCTTGCAAGGCAGCAACTTGCATAGCAATATCTTGAACCACTGGGACAGCTTCATCAGCCCACTGCCAAAACCGACATGTTGTGTTCTACAAAGGAATTGCAGCTTCAAATGAAAATAAGAAAATATTGTATTTGCAATGGAATTCATTCGGGTGATTTTGCACAAGTTACCGTAAAATTTGAACACTTCATGAACACTCGGGATGGATTCGTTGGCGTATGCGAGGTGAACACATTCAACAGATCCCTGCAACGAGGGCAAACCAGGTGCTGATGTAGTGATTCTAATTGTCTGCTCACTCAAAAGTTAGATGAGGTCGAAGACATATCATTTTACACTAGATGGCAGCACGAAGGCAGAGAAGAGAAGAGGGAGGTGAATGGCAGCACGAAGGAAGAGAAGAGAAGAGTGAGGTGAATGGCAGTCAAAGCATGCATATATAGCCTTGACAGCACGAAGGGAGCACTAGGCGGAAAGCCGGACGTGACCACACTCTGCAAAGCAGAACGTGACCACTCTCTACAAAGCAGAACGTGAGCACTGTATGGAAAGTAGGACGTGACCACTCTCTCAAAGCAGTACGTGACCACTGTATTTCTTTAGGAAGTTCAAATTAAAGTTGTATGTTTTAATGTTTGTTTCAGATTTTCCAAGTGCAATACTTTAAGTAAAAGCTTCAAAACAATGATGCATGGTCATGAAATGCATAGTAATCCTCTTTATTAATTTGGGGATGTGACTCAATACACCGGATAGCTTGCATATACTAAGTGGGGCCAGAAGAAGAAGGTCTGTTGGGGCAGTTCCTGAACGAGTGCCCACAAGTCTTGCATAGCCTACACCTCGTTGGTCTTGGTCGGTCTCCACATTGGCTCACATCCATGTCGTTGTGGATGCGCCTTGACCGACACCTCCCACGGCCTAGATGGCACAGTGCTTCATTCAATGACCACTTCACTACTCCCGACCATAGGTCCCTGTAGTGGCCTTCCACGTCGTAGGAGTTGAACTCCCCATTCCAAGTATCATACAGGTGATGTATATCGTAGTATTCCTACATTACATGCCACAAGATTGGTTAAATACAACACATGCAACATATACGTGGGAGCAAGGGTTGTGCAGGAGCTAAGGCTTGTTGTAGGTGCAAACTGCCACATCGCCTATGGTGCAAACATACTTTCGGTCACCTCTCACGTGGTCGCAAACGTACTTGTCCCACAGGCGGATCTCGAACTTCCTCCTTATGCCATCCATTGTGCGAGCTACATGGGATCGGGCCTTGGTAATCTTCTTCTCCATGTAGGCAAGGGTAACCTTCGAGTACTGCTTCCCTTCGTCCAAATGGTGCTTGGCCATCATTGCCTGATTGACGAAGTAACCGATCGTGCGATTCCATGTCGGCGGTGATGGGCAGGGTACGGACCCCTTTCAACACACCGTTGTACACCTCGGACATGTTGGTTGTCATGATGCCATAGCGAGCACCATAGGTGTCGTGAAGAAGGGACCATTTCTCATAGTTGGGGGCATGCACGCTCGGTTTCAACCTCAAGCTTCCATCACATGGCATCGAACTTGCGCTTCTGGTTCTGCAGGCAGAGCTTCTTGAACTTCTTCATGAGGTCCTTGCTTCAGAAGCGCGTGTGGAAGTTGGCGGCAAGATGCCGCATGCACCAACGTGTGTGCATGTCATTCCATTGATACGGTGGGCTCGTACTATGCTGCATGGTCTGTAGCGCGGACAGCAACCCGACATGACGGTCGGTGATGATGCACACATTCGGTTGGTCCCTTACAACATGTTGCTTTATGTTGAGTAGGAACCACAACCAACTTTCAGTGTTCTCATTCTCCACAATTGCGAAGGCAACTGGGAGCAACTGGTCATTGACATCAGCAGCAATAGCGGTGAGAATGGTGCCCTTGTACTTCCCGCAAAGGAATGTACCGTCCATAGTGAGGACGGGACGGCAGTGGGAGAAGCCCTGCACTGCTGGGCCAAACGTCCAGAAGACTCGATCAAGGATTAGGTCATGTGGGATATTTGACGGGTGGGGCCTGTCGACCCTGTTGACACACGTCCCCGGATTATCATTCGTGATTTGCTTTAGCATTCTGGGGACTAGATCATATGCCTCCTTATAGGTATCGTACAACCCTTCGAGCACCTTCTGCTTCGCCCGCCAGACCTTACTATAGCTAACAACATACCCTACTATATTCGCTACGTGAACCATCAGGACCTTCGACGAAATGGTCACATCGGCGACAACTAAATGGCTTATGATGGTCATGATGTAGCCCGAAGTCACATTCCTATGCATTTGCAATGGCTCCTGAAGCTCACATGTGTGATCTGTTACGACTGTGATGCGAAGTCCATTCCCGCCCCAGGGAATCTCTGCGCACGAACTTTCCCAGGGCAAGAGCTAACCACACACTTAATTATGTACGTGTTAGGGTTAGATCTGCAGATAATGGAAGACATATAATGGTCAGTAGGACGTACTGTAGATAGTTGAAGATACAAAAAACAATGTCGAAACTCACCTGCAAACTCGGTAAGTCCGACTGGTCTTCACCGCGAAATTGGCGATAGCTTGCTTTGCTGCATTCTTGTGTGGGAAATGTTACCCCACAAGCAGGGTATCCGCATTGAAGGCCCACGAAGACTCGTGGTCCTGTGGCAGAACAAGGGAAGAGGCTGCTTGCCAATCCAACTGACTTGGAACATAGTCCGTGTCGGTGGAAACAATGCCACTGACGATCCCACCCTCATTTTCCGCTTCGTCCTCGCTGGATTTCGAGTCAAAGTCGTCCTCATCTTCAGTGGTAGTGCCCTCGAACATGCCATCAATAATCTCGTGACAGTCCACACGAGCACCTAGCCATTTATCCACACCTTCATTCGGTTGGAAACTACCAGAATCTCCATCAACTAGAGTATCCTGCCTACCGACATCTCGCGCTTCTGAGACCTCTCCCGTCGTCAACGAACCGAAGATGGGGACAAGACCGTCACTGCCCCCTTCAACGACGCACCCCTAGAGGACACAGCGGGATAAACAAAATTGACATACACCATGGGTCGTCGATAGATCAGAGCGTGAGGATTGCTAACGATCTCCATGTACTGTGCCCACATGGCACTGCTAGTCACCTTCGCTAGGCCCCACAACATCCGCCCGTGTGGTGGGACCGTGGTGGCGGTGACCGTCTGCATTACTATCTTATTCCTAGCGACGTGCCTATTGAACAATTGCCGAATGCACCGTCGTAGCTTGAGCAAATAGATGTATGCCAAGTTGGGAACGTTTAGCAAGGCGCGATGGCAGCTTGACATGTCAACTCCGTCTAGGCCGCCACGCACGTTACCGTGGAACACATATAGTGTCTCCATTTCTGACGAAAATAACACAATATTTCAACAAAAAATTAACAAAAAACATACATATGTTGCTAAATTGAACTTACAGTTACGACGTTACCATCTCTTAACCTCAGACACGGAGGACTGCAAATTCAAACATGCATCGCATTAGTAACAACTTCGGCAAATGGTGCAAACAAAGGACTAACAAAATAGTTAAGTACTAATTCACCTGCTCAGACAGAGGGACACACCACGTAGAGAGGGACAGATACTTGAGAGGAACGACCGAGCGAGTGTGAAAATTTTGCGAGTGAGAACTGAGGCTTCTAAATAATGAGTGCGCGGCCGAGCATTTAAATAGCCGAGCAAGGGAGAAAATGACTACCGAAAACTACCCAGGGTGTCACCTACTGCGCCTGACATAGGGGACAGGTCCCTACCGCGCCCCACACCGAGGGTAACTTTGCAACGTGACCCAACAACCAAGCAGCTTTGCGCGGAAATGACGCTACACGGCTCCAAGATTCGTCCTACGCAGCCAACGAGTGACTCAAAGAGACACAACATGACAACGACGTGACAAAAAGGACATAAATAAATGATAAACAGGAATGTGTGATGCATGTAATACTTTTGTGTTACAAACATGCATTGTATGAACGATGCGGAGGTACAACTTCTAGAGTGTTGGTAGAAGGTGCCTTGAGCACCCACATAGAGTGTTGTGGTTGGCGTGGTTGGTCGTCATTGTAGTGGAACACACATATGCAGCTAGGGTTCGCGCAGCAGCATGTGGGATCATAGGAACTTCCTATGTTCACGACCTCCTCGTTGCCCCTCTCGCGCTGCATCTGTTGGCGGATGTCATCGTTTTCCTTGTTGAGATTGTCAATCCATGCCTCCAACTCAAAGATTTGGTTCCACAATGTATCCATGTACCCGACGAGTTAGCTTTGCGCAGCGATGTGACCCGACGAGTCAGCTTTGCCCAGCGACGTGACCAGACGAGTCAACTCGCAATGACGCGTGACTCGACGAGTCACCAACAGAGCAACGCGGACTCCAACGAGTCAGCTTTGCGCAGCGACGTGACGAGACGAGTCAGCTTGGCCCAGCAACGTGACCAGACGAGTCAGCTTTGCCCAGCGACATGACCAGACGTGACATAAATAAATGATAAACAGAATATGTGATGCCTGTAATACTTTTCTGTTCTTATGTGTACTCGTTCGTACAATGCATGTTTGTTCAATGCATATGGACGTCTATAGCTTAATGCACGCGACACATCGATGCAACAGTCAACTCGATAAAAAAAGGCAACCGCAATGATGCGTCCACCATTTAGTGACATGCTTTACAAGATTGAACATAATTGCGTACAAAAGGGGAGACAACCGAGGTACAACCTTCTACGGCTATGCCTATTGGTAGAAGGTGCCTCGCACTACCCACATGGAATGTTGTACAGGGGGGCGCCTCGGACGTGGCTGGCCATCGTTGTAGTGGCACGCACATATACAGCTAGGGTTCGCGCAGTAGCATGTGGGATCATATGAACTTCCTATGTTCATGACCTCCTCGTTGCCCCCTCGTGCTGCATCTGTTGGCGGAGGTCATCGTTTTCCTCATTGACATTGTAAACCCGTGCCTCCAACTCAAAGATTCGGTTCCACAATATATCCATGTACATCACAACATGTCATTCATGGGGAGGATCGATCCAGCGGACGAAGTCATATTTCGCCATTTGCTGGAAAAGAGGGTTAACATAGAAGCTCTATTAGCAGTAGCATAAAACAAACTATTTGCTAATTATACCCCAGAGTGTGGGCATCGGAAGAAACACTGTCCGCCATCGAAAGGGCCGTCCAAGACCTGCACGACAGCATCCTCCCCGTGTTCGCATTTCAGCCATACTGGTTGAGCACGCTTGTTCGACATCAACCAGTAGTTAGGGCTAAAGTCTTCCCTCCTTTCGAGGGGAAGCTCTTGCTTGGCGACCCCAGTTGGACTGGTCCTCGCATCTGCCATGGTATGTACTTCGTACGGTTTGGAGGGTCGAGTACTCCTACTTTTGGAGTGTGGGGCGTGCATTTTATAGCCCGCCGTGGGGGGATAACAAAGCTTGTAATGTGTTACCTTGCATCTTTTACACGGTGACAAGACTAACTAGACGGACCTGCTTTACGCAGTGACAAGACCAAATGGGGCAGCTTTGCACAGTGACAAGACCAGACGGGGTAGCATTGCGCAATAGCATGACCAGATGGGGCAGCTTTGCGTAGTGACATGACCAGACGGGGCAGCTTTGCACAGTGATATGACCAGACGAGGTAGCTTTGCGCAGTTGAATGACCAGACGGGGCAACTTTGCGCAGTGACATGACCAGACGGGGCAACTTTGCGCAGTGATATGACCAGACGGGGTAGCTTTGCGCAGTGATGTGACCCTATAAGGCATCTTTTTACAGCGATGTGATCCTACAAGGATGCTTTTCATAGCGACGTGACCCTACGCTGTAGTAATATTCCTCCTCGTGGACACGATTTTGCTTCAACCAGATTGCACTTCGGTCACTATATAATTGCTACAGGTACACTGGCTCCCACTATAAATAAAATGCTACTCGGCTAGGAACTCCACAACACTACCTACATAAGTTGGACAAGGAGAAGGAATATGAGAAAATCTGCAAGCTATTGAAGGACTGGGTGTCTCCCCACGAGACCAGTGCTCGCCATCATGGATTTAGTCAGCAGCCTTACACACACCTCGTAGATCCAAGGAGCTCGTGGATCCAAGGAGGCTGCCTCGTAGTATGCTCAACGATTCTGGGTCGAGCCATGTCCCCCCTCCTATGCCCGCTGAACGACCTCCGGAAGGACCCCCGACGGGGGTGACGCCACCCCCTTTGCTGGTGTCGGGACACCTGCAAGTGTGTCAAATCAACTGACGAGTGGACTATAAGGCAGCGCTATCGGTGCTGTCCAAACTACGGCGCGGATTACCTCGACCGCAGAATTGACACACAGAGCCATAGGCAGCCGGTAATGAAATCATATTTCAGTACACACTACTATTTTTCTTCCGTTATGCCGTACCCACATCTCTCTTCCCACCGCAGTCTCCGCCGCGCCTATGTGACTTCAGCCAGTGGATCGATGATAAGATCCACCTCTACGACATGTGGATACTACTGACATGGAAGAGCTGCGTCAGGGAGGACATCGAGTACCATGAAAGACGCCTCGAAGAGCTGCAGGCTGAGAAGGACGAGCAGGAGAGGTGGGACAGGCTGCGCGAGGAGCAGGAGCATGCCAGGCCACGGGAGGCCGAGAGGGAGCGAAAGAGGGTCATCGCGGCGAGAGCTAAGGCGCAAGGTGATGAGTACAACGCCAAGCTGGGCCGCAAGGGAAAATGGTCACGTTCCACGCAGTAGCTCGACCCTCTTTGTCCACATGTCCCATGTATTTCTACTTCCCTAAAGGCATGCGTGTACCGTCATTGGTTCGTTAGCTTACGTGCCATGTAACCCCCTTGTTTGATCAACTGTCATGTTGTTATCGTTGCGTAATTTCTCCAAAGTTCTCCACCGTGTATGAATTTCCTGTCACATCGCAATATCACTTATCTTCGTACATACAAACCATTGCTACCTCTATCGTCTTCACAATATTCTTCACAAATTTAGTGCAGTACAACAACAAATTTAGCGCATTACAACAACATACGACGATCACAAAATGTTACTGCGAGTCTGACAAATTTGGTACCCTTAAGATTCTACAAAAATCAGAAACGGACTAACCAAATATTTTTACTGCGAGTCTAAGAAATTTGGTACCCTTATTTTTTTATAAAAGTATTAAATAAAAAATGGGCATTTTTACTGCGAGTTTGACAAAAAAATTGAGCTCCAGCCTCCTGTCGCCGAATAGTTGGGCAACAGGTTACAGCCGCCTAGCGGTTGGGCGACATAACCTATCGTCCGACCATTGGCCGACTTCATCTCTGTCGCCCAATGGTGCAGCTACCAAATTAGTGTTGTTTTACCATTGGGCGACTGGATCCAGTAGCCCAACGGTTCGGCGACTAGATCCAGTAGCCCAACGATTCGGCGACAGGAGGCTAGTTCTGCACACAAAAAAATCACTGGAATAATTTTGTAATTTTGAATAAAAATGGATTATTTTAAAAAATTTGGTTCATAGATGCATTCTCTACTTCTAAGTTACGGATAGTTCGAGAGGGATTAACTTATATTTTTTTAAAAAAAGGACTAAAAAACCAGCCTCCAGCTACTTTTGCAAAATTTCTATTTTAATGGATTAATTAAAGCTTAATTGCAAAATTCCAAAAAACCATTTTTAATGAATGAAATAAACTTCAATTAAATTCAGAAAATTTTGGTGTAATTTGTTTGAAATTTTGATATTTTTCCTTTTTTTCCTGGATTGTTCTCTACCTGCCGCACCCGGTGGCGGGGGCAAGCGACCTGCCGCGCCCACCGCCGGGGGTAGGTGCCTGCCGCACGGGGCCGAGGACAGGTCCCGTGCCGCGTCCGGGATGAGCGGTACGTGCACTGTGTGGGGGGAAATTTTGCTAATTATGGCGAAAGAGGGTTAGTTCTGAAAATTAAACTGATTAGGGGGCCACATATGCCAAAATTTTCCTCTCCAAGCTCCAATGATATAACATTTGAACTAGATCATGGCAACATATTAACTTCCCTATGACAAAAATCCACACCCTTTAGCCTAATTCCATCACACGCTCCCAAGTTAAATTTGTGCCCAAATCTAAATTTCCTCACAAAAACTGCGCCCATTGGGAACAAGATACTAAGTTAACTGAATATAAGAGAAGGAGGTGGAGCTCATCAGTAGTTACCCATGATGCCACTGGCGACACTGCAGATAGCGCAGTTGTTCGAGATGTCTCGCCTTGATCTCTCCATCGCCAAGATCCGGACGGCTCCGCTGCGCCGCTTAGGCTCTGCTCACCGACCGCCCCTACCCGGCAGCCACAGTGGATGGCTTCGGCGAGGCCATCTCACAGTCTGATCTCACTCCTTCCCTCTTGGTTCCGCAGCGACGGACCTAGCAATGAGCGAGTAGCCTGTGGGAGGAGGCCGGCCAGTGAGGAGGAGGTCGGCGGGGTCGAGGAAGGGAACCGATGGAGGGGGAGGGAGTTGAAGGCGAGCGAAGGCGCCAGATCCAGTCAAGTGGAGGCGCCATATCCAGTAGGGACCGGAGGCGGGCGGCGTCATGGGCAGGCGGAGGGAGGAGGTAGGGCACCAGCACCAGAGAAGGGAGGACGACAAGAGAGGACCACGACGTCATGAGCCACACGAGCCAGCGGAGGAGGAGGAAGCTAGAGGCGCCGAGAAGGAGGGTGCTGGGGGAAAGAGGAAATGGGCGGTGGCGTTGGCAGGGGAGGACGATGGAGGAGGAGCGGGGTTGCGTGAGAGGAGTGGGCAGTCGGGGCTGCGTGAGAGGGGGGTGGAAGTGGGGCTGCGCGGCGCCGGGGAGGGGGGAGGCGGGCTGAAGCGGGGCTAGGGTTTTGTGGTTTTTTTTTTTATTAAGTAGCAAACGGCGGGTAAATTACCCCCAACTTTAGGGTTAAATATGGAATGGGGGCTGCGGAAAGCCGTGAAAGCTCCCCAAGGACGGCTTCCGCACGTTGGAACACGAAGCGGTTTTGGGGAAAAGAAAGGGCATTTGGAACAGCTTTCGATTTTTTCGAGCGAAAAGCCGAAGCTGAAACCTTTCCCAACACCCCATTAGACTAGCTACTGCAAACGTTTCATTCGTTTTAGGAAGTCTAGAGATTTTAGACTAGCTATTTTAGACTAGCTCTAGTTCCGTCATTGCATGATTTGCATTCTACGGAGTACGCGTTTTGCATTTTTTTTTTCCTGAGTGCGCGCCTTGCGTTTGTTTAGAAAATTTGAGACGGTCACTTGCGTTTTTGGCGCCTATGCAAAGGTCCGTGACCCCGATCTTGAGTAGTTTTGTTTATTTGTTTTTTTAGAGGAAGGGGTAATTGTATAGAAGGGGGAAAACTGCACAAGGCCCAGCCCAACTACGATGTGCCTCCCAAGTCCCACCGCACGCCAGCACTAATCCTTAGCCCTTCGGTCAAGTAGGATTACTATTCGTCAGGTGACAGGACTGCTGTAGCCTGTAGGCCTCCGGCCCATCTTACGTCAGACATTTACATAACTAGTCTGTCAGATAGGGCCCAAGTTAGCCTCAACTTTTCAGGTAGCAATTTGGCCCAGATTCGAAAAGAAAATGATAATAGAATTATTTCCGCAATTCGGCTTGATTGTTCCTTGGCCCATCTTGGCTCAAACAGTTCTGGTTCGGTCAGATTGGTTTGCCTCGCCTCCCCGCCGGTCTGGTCTGTTATTCGTTCGTTAGTCGTTAGTCGTTACACGACGACGTTACCCGACGCCGACCTCACCAACACAGCCTCCCTCCGGAACCCACAACCCCCGGCCCGGATTTTTGCGCCAGGGGGACTTGGCGTTGCTCTCGGCCGACGCCCTGTCGGGGCGCGTTGCTCCGCCGTCGCTACCACTCGGCGGCAACCGGCAAAGCAGCATGCAGTGCCATGCCTTTGCCCATGAGGCCACGACTCACGAGCCACCGAAGGCAACGTCCCGCACGCTCCACCACCACGGCACCACCCCTCCGTCCCGCGCAGGCTGTGGCTGCCGACGCACCACGATGCGCTGGGGGCCATCTGCTCTGCCCGCCGCGCCCGCTGCGAATCTCAGCCGCGCGTGCGCGTTGGCCCGGCCTGCCCGGGTGCTATCCAATAATATTCGGCCCTCCTCCGGCACGGCCAACTCGTGACAGCGACGCCACACCACCGGGGGATTCGAAGGCTTGGCACGTTGCGGCGGTGCGGTGGGCCACGGGACAAGCCGCACGAGGGCCGGTCGACTCGGGCATGTAGGCTGCAATAGCCGTTCGATCTGGTTCCGTTCCAAATGCAGGCACAGGCAGGCCCTACCGTTGTTTGCTGTGCGGAAATAGAAATCTGTGTTCCGTAAATCGCAATGCTGCCTCTATTTTTTCAGTGCAATGTTGCTCCAGGTCCGTTTGGGAGCAGCTTTTCCTATATATAAAAAAGTTTGCACATCGAGAGAACTTAAGTTCCCTTTAGAAAATTATTAACTGCACGTGGCTTTAAGCGGAACCTAAAGCTCCTAAACATGACCATAAGAGACTCTGACCATAATAGGCACAATAGAATCATGTTTGTCGATGAATCTCTGGAATGTAAGACGCAGGTTCATGTGTATCTTGATCAATTCTTCCACGGCAATTTGACAGCTAAAGTGTAATTCCCACCTTTTCTCCATTTAATGTAAGAGCCACCGTTGCTTAACTTTAGTCTAAGAAAAGACCGCACCGGTTGTGCTAGTCGCAAATGTAACCCCTTTCCAAGTTTCTCTGTTTTGCCGCCAGGAAGCACATATCCTTATCAGATACCTACGCGAGTATATCTGAGAGCCACAGACCTGCCGCGAAAATGTCCAAAAATAGTACATGAGCAGGATCAAAGGGGTTACTATTGCAGATGTGCGAACCCAACCCCTCTCCATGCCTATATAACGTGTCGCGCACCAAGCAATGCCCAACGCCATCTTGTGTGACGCCGCATCACCGAACACAACTACCACTACTCCAGATAAGCGCGCACATGGCTCCGCCGATCTCTGCCGATGCCATTGTCGAGGCTGCCCCGGCCGCGTCCGCGGTCGTTTTGCAGAACCAAACGGTTTGCGCGAACGTGCCGGCGCCGGCCGTCACCGTTGTATCGAAGCAGACCGTACGGTCGGACGGCGCATCGGCGGTTGGAGACCTCAAGCTCTCGGTCTCCGACATGCCCATGCTGTCGTGCCACTACATCCAGAAGGGGCTGTTCTTCCCGCCTCCTGACATGCCGATGGCCTCCCTGGTGTCATCGCTCGTGTCGTCGCTCTCCCGGGCGCTTGGTGTCTTCCCGGCCCTCGCCGGCCGGCTTGTCACGCTCCCCAACGACTGCATCGTCATCCGGTGCGACGACGCGGCCGTCGAGTTCTACCAAGCAGTCGCGCCTGCTCTGTCGCTCGACGACTTCCTCCTGCCCGACGCGGACGTGCCGACAAGGCTGACGAAAGATTTGTTCCCCATGGACCGCGTCGTGAGCTACAATGGCCACCGCCGCCCGCTCACGTCCTTCCAGGTTACCGTGCTCGGTGACGGCGCTGTTTTCGTCGGCTTCGTCGCCAACCACGCCGTCGTGGACGGCACCTCTTTTTGGCACTTCTTTAACACGTGGGCGGGGCTGTGCCGCGGCGCGCCTGTCCAGCCGCCGGACTTCCGCCGCAACTTCTTTGGAGACTCCAACGCCGTCCTCCGCTTCCCAGGGGGCGTGGGCCCTGCGGTGACGTTCGACGCCGAGGCGCCCCTCCGCGAGCGAATCCTCCACTTCAGCGCTGCCGCAATTCGGGAGCTGAAGGCAACGGCCAACAACCGGAAAATAACCGGTAAATATGCCGAGGTTAACGGCAAGCTCGTGCATGATTCGAAGGTTCAGGGAGGCTGCAGAGAGATTTCTTCCTTCCAATCGCTGTGCGCGCATATATGGAGGGCCGTGACGCTCGCGCGGCGGTTGCTGGTGGCCGACGCTACGACGACGTTCCGCATGGCGGTGAACTGCCGGCACCGTCTGCGCCCGGCGATCTCCCAGCTCTACTTCGGCAACGCCATCCAGAGCGTGGCGACGACGGCGACGGTGGCCGAGCTGGCGTCCAACGACCTGCGGTGGGCGGCGGCCAAGCTGCACGCGACCGTGGTGGCGCATGAGGACGGCGCTATCCGGCTGACTGCGGCGGACTGGGAGGCCGCGCCCCGGTGCTTCCCGCTGGGCAATCCCGACGGTGCGGCGCTCACGATGGGGAGCTCGCCCCGGTTCCCCATGTACGACGGCAACGACTTCGGCTGGGGCCGCGCGCTCGCCGTGCGGAGCGGCCGCGCCAACAAGTTCGACGGCAAGATGTCGGCCTTCCCGGGGCAGGCCGGGGACGGCAGCGTCGACGTCGAGGTTTGCCTCGCCCCGGACACCATGGCTTGCCTCCTCGGCGACGACGAGTTCTTGCAGTACGTGTCCCATGCACCGTGATGCAGTAGAGCATCTGGCCATCCGCTGTGTTGTACTACTACAGTACTAGGGCATGAGATGTGACATGGCTGTCTGTGATGTGGCCACTAGAAATGCTGCCGCGCTACCGTTACTGGATTTGTATGCCTGCAAAAAATATCAAGTGCTTGTCGGTCACTCGGTATCTAGGCTTGGAATGACCAGGTAAGTATGTATAGAGCGACGCTAGTGGCGCTCAAGAGTGGAATCGAGTCGTACCAAAGAGACGGCGAAAGTGCCGAGTCGTGTGTTATGTTCGTTCCCATATGGTGGCATACTACGAGACATTGTCACCTATAAATATTTATTAGATATTTTTAATATCTTGATATATAGCAGAATAAGTCTGTAGAGACTATGTGATTTGGTTCTATTTAGGTGATAAGCAATTGACATCGTTGTCGAGATGTTTGGGGGAGTGCACTCTAAGTTTTGCGAATTGTCAGGTTTGCTCTTAGGTTCAAGCGGTCTGACTAGCCATAGTTGGCGGTCAAACCGGTGGTGTAATGTTGTGCCAAACAGGCACCAAACATTTGTGTAAGAGTGTTTAGAGATGTGTTTACATCAGGTGTCATTGAAAATAGAGACTGGACGCGAAACTAGATAGAGTTTTGTTGAAAAGTCCAGAGATGAGTTTTTTTTTCTAAAATGAGAAGCGGTCTGACTGACCATTGGTTGCCGTGACACACCAGTGGTGGTTTGACCAGTCCCCTATTATCGGGGAGTGCGGTTAGACTGCAACATCCCAAAATCCTAATTCTGGGATTATATAATGTAAATGTATTAGAGAAAATTTCCTTGATTATTTGCATATGAAATATGCTATGTTGTATTTGGATTTTTGAGTTAATAGCAATACTTGAACTACAAACAAAAAGGTGCTAAAAAGAAAATAGATAAAACAAAGTAAATAAATTCCAAGGATAGAATTATTTCGGGCATATTATCCCAGTTATAATTCACCCAAGATTTTATATGAAATCTTATTTACAAAAGCACAAAACAGAAATTTCTACAAATTTTGTAGAATTTCACAGAAGGTCTAAACCTCTAAAAAATTTACAAGAGCAACTAAATAAGATGAGAAGCTTACACAAAAAATTTCATTAAATTCCAAAGTATTTTGACTAGTGAATTAAATTGGCAATAAATCAGCTGAAAATAAAAAATCCTAAAACCTAACTCTCTCTCTCACCTCACTGACCGGTGGGCCCCGTCGTAGGGATCTTCTTCCACCTCGACGCCGAGCGCCAGCGCGCATAGCCGCGTGAGCTCTCCGTCCCACCCGTGGTTTTCCCTCACCAAACCGGTTTTGCCACCGGCCACACCGGCCACATCACCTCACCATCAAGCCGCGCCCATACCCCTGCTCGGCCGCACTTGCCTGCACATACGCCGCTGAGATGCCTGAGAGCGCTGCTGCCCCTGCCCGAGCCTTCCTCGATAATCTCCGCCTCTCTGCCTATAAATAGGGCACCCCGAGCCTCGTCTCTTCTTTATCAAGCGAGTGCGCACCATCCCTCCTTCCTCTTCCATTCAATCAAGCTCTAGAGCTCAAGGAGCGCGAGGCCCATTACAGCCATGTGCCGCCACCTTTGTCCTCGACGCCGTGAAGGGTTTTGCACTACTACAAAACAGGTCATACCAGACGCCTCATCATAGACGGTTCCAAAGGAGCCGTCTGTGTTGAACTTATACAGACGGTTCACTTTGGAACCGTCTGTGATATGTACCTCATCACAGACGGTTCTTATTACCAACCGTCTGTGACTCACAGACGGTTGGTAATAAGAACCGTCTGTGATGAGGCACATATCACAAACAGTTCTTATTATCAACCGTCTGTGATATGCCACCCCTATAAATATCAGGACCCGACAGACCCCCTGCCCTAGCACCTCTGATCTGTTGTTTGGAATAGAGGGGCTTGAGAAGGTTTGCTCTGTGGTGGCTGTATGAGTCTTGCTTGTCTTGTCTGCCTTGTTCTTGGTTGTGGGTTGCCCTGACAACTTATGGCTATTTGGCTTGCATGCTTGCTTTGTGAGGCTTGGCTTTAGTGGTAGCTCTCGGTTTGGGTGTTGTGAATGAGTGCTTTGTTTTGGCAGTGGGTGTTTTCGAGATGGAGAAGCTTATGGGGGAGGTGCATTTCGGCTGTGGCTCTTCTCTTGCCCTGTCCACTTGGCTCTCACGTTGCACTGTGGCCTGAAGGAGAAGGCCAGTGAGGAATCTCGCAGGATATTTGGAATTTTCGTCGTGAGCTCCGAGGGTAACAATCTGTAACTCTTTATATTTGCTCTAGGTTAATCTTTAATCAATTTTAGTGTGTTTGGTTAATAGGAGGAGTAACGTATTTACAGTTTATTAATATAATTTAACACTAATTTATTACGTGCGTAGTGTAGATGGATCAAACTGGATGTACGGCATATAATCGTGAGTGAAGAGTACATTAATGGCGTGTTTGCTTTTAAAAGAGCCGCAGAGTAGGATATGTTGAATAAGGGGATAGAATTTATGTACTGTCCATGCATTGATTGCGGTAATCTGAAGATGTTTAACAACCCGGTGCAGATCGTAGGGCACTTGATTCAAAGGGGTTTCAAAAATGGGTATACATATTGGACCAGTCACGGTGAAGACCAGATTATACAGGAAGTTAATAATGACGACATCGCCGAGGAAGTCAACGATAGGCCAGATGTGGACTGTGATTTTGATGAGGATAGGTCGCACGATGACAATCTGGATTAGATGCTACGCGATGCAGAAGAGAACTACAGTGAGAGAGTTTTGTAAATTCGAGCGCTTAATGGAGGACTCGGGGAAACCTTTGTTCCCTAGCTGCAAGCCGGAATACACAAGGTTGTCAACCGTACTTGAACTGCTGAAATTGAAGGCAAGCAATAGTTGGTCCGACAAGAGTTTCATGACGTTGTTAGGTCTCCTAGCGGACATCCTTCCGGAGGGAAACGTGTTGCCCAGCACCACCTACCAGGCCAAGAAGGTTCTTTGTCCATTGGGAATGGAAGTAGAAAGAATACATGCATGTTCGAACGATTGTATCCTGTATCGTAAAGAGTATGCAGACTTGCATGTATGTCCCGTGTGCAAGGCATCCCGATACAAGCATAAGAATACTGCTAAGGTGGAGCAAGGACCTCCTGCTAAGATGTTGTGGTATCTGTCTGTGATCCCACGTTTGAAGCGTTTATTCGTGAACCGAAAGGAGGTAAGATTGCTGCGTTGGCACTCGGAGGAGCGTAAGAAAGATGAAAAGCTAAGACACCCTGCTGATTCTGCCCAGTGGAGAAACTTCGATCGGACCTTCAAAGAGTTCGGTGCGGAACCGAGGAACATAAGGTTAGGGTTGAGTACAGATGGAATGAATCCTTTCGGTAACATGAGCAGCCGACATAGCACCTAGCCCGTGAATCTATATATGTACAATATTCCTCTTTGGTTGTGTATGAAGCAGAAGTACATTTTGATGTCACTACTTATCCAAGGGCTGAAGCAACCTGGGAACGATATTGATGTGTACCTAGCACCATTACTGGATGATCTTGTGACACTGTGGAACGAAGGGTACAAGTATGAGATGCGCATAAACGAGAGAACTTCTCTTTACACGCCATGTTGTTCTGCACTATCAATGATTTTTTCGCCTTGGTAACTGTCGGGCTTGATTTAAAGGAGCCAAAGTCCGTCTCAAGACCGCTTAGATGCTACGGAGAGTGTATGGATGAACAACTCGCGCAAAACTGTGTATATGCGTCACCGTATGTTCCTTCCCAGGAGTCACCCATACCGCAAGATGAAGAAATAATTCGACGAAAATAAGGAGGACAGTTCAGCTCCAAGGGATTTTAGAGGAAAAGAGGTCTATGATATGGTTAAGGATATTGATGTTGTGCTTGGGAAGGGATGTAAATTAAAAACTCGCCAGAAGAACATCTAGAAGAAGCGGTCAATTTTATGGGACTTGCCTTATTGGGAGCACTTAGAAGTTCGTCACTGCATCGACGTCATGCACGTGGAGAAGAATGTATGTGATAGCTTGATTGGTCTCTTACTCAACATTAGTAGCAAAACAAATGATGGTGTTAACGCACTGCGTGACTTGGTTGATATGAACATAAGGACCGAGTTAGCACCGAAAGAGACCGATAAAGGACGAACATACCTTCCACCAGCTTGCTACACTATGTCCAAGGCCGAGAGAAATTAACTGTGCCAGAGCTTGCATGGTGTCAAAGTCCCGTCTGGTTACTCTGCTAACATTAAGAAACTTGTTTCTATACAAGATTTGAAATTAATTGGTATGAAGTCTCATGATTGTCATGTGCTGATGACACAAATGCTTCCTATTGCAATTAGGAGTATATTGCCGAACAAAGTCCGAGTGGCAATCTTGAGGCTGTGTTATTTCTTCAACTCAATTGCTCAGAAGGTCATCGATCCCCAAGAACTAGGTGCTCTACAGGCCGAGGTGGTGTCTATAATAACATGATGACCTCATTGCAGCAAGCATTGACTTCTGAATGTTCCGAAGCCTCCTTCCAATCAGACAGGGAGAACGATATACTATCTACGACCCTGGGAAACAAGGAGCACCCGGGTCACACGCGAGGCAAAGGGGTTAACGTACCTTGGAGGGATGGATTCGCAGACGACTACTACACGTACATGAGTAGGAAGAGATCCAAGGCCGAGTACGACCACCAGTTGGAAATGAGGCTTACTGCAAGATTTAAAGGACATATAGCAAGATTGGAGGATTGAATCAATCAACTCCTCAACCAGTCGCAAGGCGCCCCCGTTATTTTGGGAACCAGTCCTACTCAACATCGTAGTAGCGTCGCGTCCATGCAAAATTCTGAGCATGATGACGTCCAATTACCTATCGACGCCATCAAGGTATTGTACATCTCTGGAATGCTCCAAAGATAGACCTATAGGACGCCTTAGCTAATTGAGTATCATTTTGTAGGAGGCGACGCCCTGCACGCTCCAAGTGAGGATGGCTGGGTTGTCTATTGAGACCGTGCGGGGGATGGCGTATCCATGCCAGGAAGGGACAGTGCAGCACGGTGCCCAGGTGGCGCAAGGTTACGCCAAGGTCCAAGTGGACATGGTACATGAAAATTTAAGGGCCGTCCCACTGGAGATTTGCCCAAACGAAGAAATCAGAACACTAGGGGTTGCCTTGTACACTTTTATCCAATGGCCCAAGAAGGACATCGCCCTGGACCCCTGCAGTGCCGCCTCAACCTTCGATTCAGAAGGACTCTCCAACAGGACCCTCGATGACTCCACCTCAACCATCTCGACACAACCCTGCAGTGCCGCCTCAACCTTCGGTTCAGAAGCCCGCCTCATCGGTTCCCATGGAGAAGACGTTGAAGGAACCAGAAAAGCGTGCCGCCGTATCAGTTCCCGAGTCATCGCACAGGAAGACGCGTAGCGGGCAAATCGTTAAGTCCAAGTCGAAATCGCAGAACATTAAGGCGCCCGCCTCCCAGGAAATACTCCCTTAGAAGTCCGTTGGTGAGCAACACAATATTAGCCTACGCTGGACTAGGTTGTCAGTCTTTGCATACCTGGTACATGCGTAAGACCAAAGATAAAGGGTACGATTCTGGAATCGTCATCAGATACACGAAGGAGCATTTCCTCCACGAGCCGGGCTACTTCGTCGTGGGCTTCAACGACTTATTTGACCTATTCAACCTTCAAGCCCTCGACGCCTCGCTTCTACGATGCTAGACACTGTAAGTGTGTACAAACCATTGCTTATGTATAGATGATGAAAATATCACAACTCATTGCTTATATACATAGATACATGATGAAAAATGCCTAGGGATGCGGAGAACCGGTGGGTTTCCTCAACCCACACGTGATCTCTGAGCAAACCATCAAGGAAGACGCATCCTACATCGTGAAATACATAACGGCGGAATTGCTTGCTCAGGACGACAAGGACTACACACTGGTGCCCTACAACCAGAAGTAAGTACTGTAGGGAAACGGGTAGGCTACACTAGCGCAAATTAAAAATTCTACCCGTAAACCAAGATCACCGCGATTATAGATCACGGTCTTACCACTAGACGCCGAAAGCGGAAGTTGATGCGTGCGTCGAGGCGATGTAGTTGTACTAAGTTGATGCGATGCGTCGGGCGAGTAGTCGTACTACTTCCTCGCCCTCGTCGTGGCGCCCCACGTCTGACTCCTTTCTTGCGGTTCGTCCCAACGCCACGGATCGGCGCCTTCAAAGGTATCCACACGCACGGGAGGAAGCGACGACGCCGGACTACTAGATCTCGCACGAGCGACTAGGGCGTGGGAGGGTGGCGCGTGGTTTGGGGATGTCACGAAAAACTCAACCCTTAACCGTCGCGCGCCGCCTCCTTTTATAGACGTCCTTATAATGGGCTTCTATGAATAGAGGCCCATTAGGACTCAATGCCCAGTCTAATTTGGATCCAATCCGAATTAGGCTTCAGCCCCTTAAGTGTGTGACCCTATATGTTCACGTATGTTTAGACATGACGCAAGTACACATACTTGGTCAATAGTTGGTAGCGACCTCTAGCAAGACGTGCCAACTCCTAAACGCACGTAAAGATCATATCGGACGAACCATCACAACGTTATGTACATGTCAATCACTTTGCCTCACGATATTCGGTCGAGCTCCAAGCGACCACTCTTTCTCGATCCCGTGATCCGAATCCCTTACTAGGTTAACTCTTAACCTTAAGTAGCATGGCCATGCATTTCGATCCGATCACTCGAGGCCGAGAGATATCTCTCGGTAGAGAGGGCAAATCCCATCTCGATCGACCATGCCTCGCAAAGATGCTTCATGACAAACCCAAAGCTACCTTTATAACTACCCAATTACGAGTAGCGTTTGATAGCCCCTAAGTAGGTCGATTCACATCTCAAGTACATGCGACAATCTCGTGTCTAAGGACAAGGCGTACACATTGTGTAGAGAGAACCATAAGTATAAAGCTATGTCTCATGTTGGGTCGGTCCAACCCCATGTTCTAAACATGTGTCCACATTATTGGTTTGACATCTCCATGTCTATGACTCGTGAAACATGGTCATCAACCGATACATGTGCTAATCCATCATTCACGTGTGTCCTCACATGAACTCCGACTAGGGACAACTTTAGAATAACCATACAAGTAAAGAGTTTCACAAACAAGTCACATACTTGTTAATCAACACAAAGGCAATATTCAAGGAACATTTATTAAATCATGGATACAACGAAATATCATCATCAATATGATTGCCTCTAGGGCATATCTCCAACAAGTACTTCATTACTTGCTATACAAATTTCATTTGTACTTTATACGCAGCACGAACTTAGGTTTAATGACTATAGCGACATACATGATCGTAGCTTCCACTGGATCCTTTTAGTCATTGTACCAAAGAGGAACAAGGTAATATACCTTGATTCCCTACTCAGCAAACCGCACAACTTCACCCTTTTGCAAGGAATACTCGACAGGTATGCTCATTTCCTCCATACATAACTCTATAATTGCTACTGTTCATTGTCTTCCATCCAGTCGAACAACAAGCATGAGGAAAAAGAAAATGGTGGTGCCCAGAGAAGGAAACGGGAGGGGTGGCCAACGATGGGGAAAATGGGTCGCTTACCCTGAGACGAGGCCGTAGGAGGTGGCGACGTGGTCAGGGACGGCCGGTGGTGGCGGCCTCAAAGGCCCACGGTGGTGGTGACCATGGAGGGAGGTGGTGCTCTAGCAGTATTCCGACGAAGAGGAAGGGAGCACCACGTAGAACGTCGCGAGGCGAAGCCAGGGGTGTGGTCGATGGTGGTGGGGCTCCTCTGTAGGCGACACAAATGGCCGAAGAACGGCATTTGGTCGGCGGGCTTCAACTGCAAAATTCGGAGAAAATACTGAGAGAGGGGAGGGGAGATCTTGGGGATGGGATGAGGATGGAGAGGGGCTCCCGGGGCTGCTATTTATAGGGCCGAAGAGGGACCGAGGAGGGAGATTTGCGTGGCATGCCATCCGGCGGCTTTGCGCGTTCTGGTGAAACCGAATGAGAAAAGAAGGGGATAAGGATAGGAATGGTAGAGTCTAGATGAGGGAGGATCGTTGCCAGCATTTTTGTGAAGAAAATATAAGGATTTTAGGTGGTTTGAGAAGCTTCCGTGGGTGCTCTAATGGTGGCTGTGCGTCGGTCATGCTTTTGGATGAGCAACCAGGAAGAAGAAAACGTTTCACGTTAGGAAGAAGGTCAGAGAAAGAAAGGAATTAAGGAACAAAAGAGAAGGTATGGACAATTGAAAGAAAAGGAAAGATGGCAACGTATTGAACTTAAGTGTGCTGGCTTTGGAGAAGTATTCAGATGGGTGGACCCAATGGGAATTTGATTTTTTTAATTTCTTTTTCGAAATACAAATTAAGCAATAAATCGAATAGATTTTTAGAACATAGTAAATAGAGTCCAAAATTCTAGAAAAATTCACAAAAATTTCAAGAATGATTTTGAACTTAATAAAAATAATTCCAACTTAAAGTTGGCTTTTATTTTTGCACATAATTATTTTTATTTTTTGGAAAATAGGAAAAACCTTTTTAAACACCAAAAAAATCCATAAATTAATTAAAATTTTATTTTTTCAATTTAAATCCAATGAAATCCCAAAAAATTCAATAAATTTTCTTTTGACTTTAAAACCAAGAAATTAAATAATTAATTTTTTAGTTTTCTTTCTTTTAACAAAGAAAACTCTTTTTAAATTACAGAAAATCAAAAAAATTATTTGACAGCTAGAAAATCTAATAAAATAATATCTTTATTAATTTTATTTTGGTAATAGAACTTTAGGATGTTACAAACTACCCACCTTAAAAGGAATCTCGTCCCCGAGATTCGGAGAGGCTAGAAAGAAAGAAGACAGACATAGGATAAATGAATTGAGAGACCATGCCAATAGGTCTATCACCCTCACAAATGATCAAGGGATCAAAGTAAAATTCACACTCGAGACCTCTGATAGAAAACATCCTATCTTGACCAGCCTGAAGGAAGTAAAGATAGAAGACATACCCGTGGTGTAGGAATACCCGGATGTATTTCCTGAAGAATTACCCGGCATGCCACCAGATAGGGATATTATGTTCTTAATTGATCTAGTCCCATGGACAGCTCCAATCTCAAAGAGACCCTATAGAATGCCTGCAAATAAGTTAGCAGAATTAAAGAAACAAATCGAAAAATTGCAAGGCAAGGGTTATATTCAGCCAAATTCATCACCTTGGGGAGCACCAGTACCATTTGACAAAAAAAGGACAACAGTATGAGAATGTGTGTGGATTACAGACCACTTAATGAGGTCACAATTAAGAGCAAGTATCTGTTTCCCAAGATCGACGATCTCTTTGATCAGTTGAGAGGAGCAAGTGTTTTCTCCAATATTGATTTAAGATCTAGTTATCATCAGCTGGAGATCAAAACGGAAGACAAACTTTCACCCGCCTATTTCATGAATATGATGAATAAAGTATTCCTAGAATTCTTGGATAAGTTTGTGATCGTATTCAAAGGATGAAGAAGAGCATGAGAACCACCTCAGAGCAGTATTGGGAAAACTCAGGGAGCAGCTTTTCTCGAACATACCGTGTCAGTAGGAGGAGTTGCAGTAGAACCCGCCATGGTTGAAACCTTAATGGATTGGAAGCAACCTAAGTTCGTCACCGAAGTAAGGAGTTTTCTCGGGTTAGCTGGTTATTACAAAAGATTCATCGAAGGTTTCTCCAAAATAAGTAGACCTATGACCCAGCTTTTGAAGAAAGAGAAGAAGTTTGAATGGACAGACGCTTGTGAGCAAAGTTTCCAAGAGTTGAATGTCGGGACCCAAAATTACAATTCTGGACCCTCTGTGTATACTGCACTAGTCCAGGATCACGCTAGTGCACACAGTGGCAACATCGATGAAATATCATTTCCATATACAAAGATGACTAATAAATAGACAAATAACAATAAATTTTAGAGTAAAGACCTTAAGGTCAAAGCTTACAATTAATGCATCAGAAGGCGAATAGCTCAATGAAGCTGCAGCGGAACGAAACGGAATAACTTCAGTGAAGCCCATCTATATGCCCACAGGCAATCGGCTGGGGTGCGCGACCTAGTTCTTCTCAATCCTTGAAGTAGACCTTGTTGACCGACGATTCCTCCATTTCTGTAGGTTTGGGCGCAAGTTTTACAACAAGCGTGAGTACACAACCGTACTCGCAAGTCATACCACAGAATGCAATGTATAGATGTAGGCTTATTCCAAAGGAAATGACTTCTGTGGTTATTTTACAGAAATGCAACATTTGCAATTGAATATGAATAATAGATTGAAAGCATAATTCAAAACAAATAGACAATATTAATTTAACATTTGTTTTCATAAAGACACATAGCCTAATCAAATTCTTTCACACACCATATGACTTAAATCACACACTGTCTCTTCCCAATTGTTTTATGAAAACTACCTCGTGTGAAATCCCGAGCATTGTCCATGACCATGACGCGCTATTCGAATAGATTGTTTAACACTCTGCAGAGGTTGTACACTTTACCCACACGATATAACCGGTGTGGCGACCGATCACAACAAAACGGTTCGAAACTTCATCTCAACATTGACATTCTTATTCACATAGTACCCATATCACATAGCCTAACCTATCCACCTGAACATCAATGCCGAGAATCCATAACTTACTAAGTTAGGCCGGTTTTATCAGACATGTGGTCGTACAGTAAGGCTCAGTTCAATGGCGCACAAAGTTAAGTCCTTAATTGACCAAGGCAAGACTTCCATTTTCTAACTAAGTCACAAAGATTATCATTCCCATCACATAGTCCACTATGTCACACAATCTCCACCACTTGTCTCAGTCCAAATCCTTTACCACCCAGTTGGTTTTAGTGCAACACATGCCATCACGAAGTAATAACACATAGCACACAGTTTTACACAAAGTTCCATAATCACATAGTCAAATTTATAATTGCAACTCCGGTTATGATGATGATTCGTTGCATGGCTAAGCAATCTACTCGTACTAACCAACCCACATTGGTAATACCATAGCACCTACTAAATATGAACCAATCTAGGGTGACAAAAGATTATGACATACAATAGACAAAGTGGATATAACAAATTGGATTAATAGCTAAACCCAAAAGCATTTAAATAATTACTTAAAGTAAATGCAATAATTTAAATCAAAGTAATTTTAAAAACTGGGATTCAATATGATCAAAGGTATAACTTGCCTTGCTATAGCAATGATGATCTTATTTTATCTTCAATCTTCTACTTGCTTGATCTTCAGCTCCTTCGGACGATTCCGGGACTTCGGCGTCTAACGAGAAAGAAAGCGCAAAACAAACTAAATTCAAAAGACAGATCAAATAAACTCCAAATTGAAATTGAATGGTACTGGAAGGTAGATATTGAATTTAGATGAATTTAGAAACTTGAATGAGTTCAATCGGAATTCGGATGAAGAAGATATGGCTTTTGTAAGATTGGAATTCACATGAAATGATGAAAAAGCTCTACAGAATATTCTCAGAATATTCTATTCCGAAAATATTTAGAAAAAGAACGAGTATATGATAGGTGGGACCGATAGGTATTTATGGATTTCTAGAATTAAAATAATTCCAGAAATAAGGTAGAGAGAGTGACAAGCGGGACCAATAAGATAAAAGGATTTTCAAGAATTAAATTAATTCCCGAAAATAGAATTAGGGGTTGACATGTGGGCCACTGGTCTATGGACCGGGTCCACGGAGATATGCTAGTCCACGGTGGACCAAGCTCATGAATAGGGTTTGACCAAGATTGACTGACATACGGGACCCGCATGTAAGTGAGGGAAAATATTAGAGTTTTAATTAGGAAGATGACATGTGAGGTCTACATGGAAGATATATATATATATATATATATATATATATATATATATATATATATATATATATATATATATATATATATATATATATATATATATATATATATATGGATGGCAAAGGGTCCACATGGAAGTGAGAGAGATATAGGTAGTATGGCTTGAATTGTTTGGATGACAAGTGGGACCGAATAGGAGAAAGAAAAGGTGTTGACCATGTTGACCAAGTCAACAGAATAAAAGAACAGAGCGAGAACAACAATTCACGATGGACAATAGCATGAATAGTGAACAGAGGGCATGGCGGTTCTTGCTCATGGCGGTGACGACGAAGCGAGGCGAACCAACTTTGGCGAAGGGGCAAACGGAAAGGAAACGGCGAGCCGAGATGATGACGCGGTCCGGACGTCGAGATTTTGCTCCATGCGACGGCGGCGACGCCAAGAACGCCGACGATGGCGGCCTCACGCGCGCGTAACACTTCCGGTGATGCTCTGCGAAAAGGAGGTGAGCACGGCGTAGAACGCGCGACGCGAACTCAACGGTGGTGGAGTTGAAGGCGGGATCAACGGTTGCGAGTATTTGACCGGAGAAGGACGACGAACAAGAGGCGAGAGAACGTCAAATTCTCGGCGCACGGTGGATGAAACTTGAATCTACAAGAGGGGAAAATAGGTATTGACGAGGGGCACAAGATGACGCGATCGGATTTTGGAAAAACTCACCGAGGAAGCGAGGAACGCGATGAACACGTTTCGCTTTAGGGCTTGACATGGCCGACGGTGTTCGGTGATCTTCGCGAAGAGGAAGGAACCATGATGTAGAACGCGACGACGCTAAGCCAACGCCGCAGACGGTTGGCCGGGGACGTCGGATGAAGCCGTAGTTCGCCGGAGAAAACCTTTGGTTGGAGCTCGGTTTTTTGGAGATTGCGACGAAATTAGATCGGTTTGGAGGAAACCAATTCAGGGGATTGGAAGAGGGGATCAACACGGACGCGTGAGCGCAAACGGCTCGCATTTATATGCACCGTAGAGGAAGATATGGAAATTTGAAGTTTTGAGTTGAGTCGTGCACGACGGACTCGCTCGTTACGAGATTGAAGATGAACAGTCACCCGCGATTTACTGTAGCATCGGCGGGAGAGAGAAAATCTGGATTTTCGGAATTAAAAGAAATCCCAAAAATCAAGGAGGTCAAATAAATAGCAAACAAATCCGGAAAAATCTCAGAAAATACCCAAAAATTCCTTAAAGGACAAGGAAGCCAAATAACACAAATTTTTATTTAATTAATGTTTATATTAGTCAAATTAAATATTTTTAATTTAGGAAAATTCCAATTAAGCTTTATTAATTCAAATAAAATTGGTAAAAATTTTCTGGGACCTAAACTACTCAAAAGATTTTTTAAAAGCCAAATTTTGGGACGTTACATTGAAGAAAAGACTAGTCTCTGCACCTGTGTTGATTTTTCCTAACATCCATAAGGACTTTGAGGTTTTCTATGACGCGTCTCGTCAGGGCCTTGGATGCGTGTTGATGCAGGAAGGTAAAGTCGTAGCCTATGCATCTCGCTAGTTGAAGCCTCATGAAGGGAATTATCAGACACATGATTTGGAATTAGCCGCAATTGTGCATGCCTTGAAAATTTAGCGGCATTACCTCATCGATAATCGCTGGGAGATTTTTACGGATCACAAAAGCTTGAAATACATCTTCACCCAATGTAACTCAATCTCAGGCAAAGGAGATGGTTGGAACTAATAAAGTATTATAACCTTAGAATCCATTACCATCCAGACAAAGCAAATGTAGTGGCAGATGCCTTGAGTATTAAAGGTTATTGCAACACTATGTGGGTTGTGGAGAGTCAGCCAAGACTGGTTGAAGAATTGAGGCATATGAATTTAGAGATTGTCAACCAGGATTGTGTCAACGCCATAGAAGTTCAACCAACTGTCCAGAGTCAAATCAGAAAAAATAAAAAAGAATATGAAGATATTAAGGAAATCAAGAAGAACATGAGAAGAGGCAAAGCCCCAGGTTTTTCGGAGGATGAGCAAGGCACCTTCTGGTTTGTGAACTGCATCTGTGTACCTAATCATCAGGAAATAAAACAGTTGATTATAAAAGAAGCCCATAAATCATCTTACTCCATTCACCCAGTAAGTACTAAGATGTACCAGGATCTGATGGAAAAATACTGGTGGGTCAGTATGAAGGGAGAGATTGCTGAATTTGTTGCACAATGTGATGTATGCTAAAGAGTTAAAGCAGAACACCAAAGGCCAGCTGGTTTGTTGCAACATTTACCAATTCCCGAGTGGAAGTGGGAACAAATCGGCATGGACTTTATCACCGGATTGCCTAGGACCCAATTGGGATATGATTCCAGCTGGGTTGTAATTGACTGTTTGACTAAAGGGGCACACTTTATACTAGTCATGACCACTAATAGAAGTAGTAAGTTAACAGAGTTATACATGGCCAGGATCGTCTGTTTGCATGGAGTACCCAAAAGGATAGTGTCCGACAGAGGTTCGCAGTTCACATCTAGATTTTGGAAGAGCTTACATGAAGCCTTGGGGACCAGACTCAACTTCAGTACAACATATAATCCCCAATCAGATGGATAGACAGAACGTGTAAACTAGATTTTGGACGACATTCTTTGAGTCTGTGCTATAGGCTATGGAAAGAGTTGAGATCAGAATGTTCCGTATGCAGAATTCTCGTATAACAACAGCTATCAAGTCAGCTTGCAAATGTCTCCATTTGAAGTATTGTACGGCAGAAAGTGTAGAACCTCTCTCCTTTGGGATCAAGTTGGAGAACGTCAGTTCTTTGGACCCGAATTGATTAAGGATGCTGAAAGTAAAATAAGGATGATAAGAGAATGATTGAGAGTAGCTCAGTCCTGGCAGAAGAGTTATGCCAACAATCGTGGCAGAAAACTATCCTTTGAGACAAGAGATTTTGTCTACCTCAGATTAACTCCACTCAGAGGAGTGAGAAGATTCCAGACCACAGGAAAACTTGCACCAAGATTTGTCGAACTGTACAAGATTTTGGAAAGAAGAGTGAAGTCGTCTATCAGTTAGAGATGCCAACATCTTTATCTACAGTTCATAGCGTCTTCCATGTGTCACGACTGAAGAAGTTTCTTCAAGTTCCAACAAAGCAAACACCGCTTGAGAACATTGATCTTCAAGAAGACCTCACCTATGTTGAGCAACCAATCAGGATTCTTGATGTCACAGAACACATCACCAAAAGTAAGATCATCCATTCGTGCAAGGTCCAGTGGAGCAATCACTCAGAAGAAGAAGCCACTTGGGAACGAGAAGAAGATCTGAAAGTCGAGTATCCCCACTTTTTTGCTGGTCAAGTCTGAATCTCGGGGTCGAGATTCCCTTAAGGGGGGTAGGTTTGTAACATCCCAATTTTCAAGGCTTTTTGAAAAAATTTCAAAAACAAAAATAACCATTTGATTTTATTAAATTGCTAAAGTTTAACTTGAAATTTTAGAAAATAAAAACACTTTAATATGAATAATCAAACCTCAATTAATTCAAGAATTGGTTTATTTAAGTTTTCTAGATTTTATTTGGATTTAAAGTCAAAGAGAATATTTTAAGTAATTTCTTGTATTTCCTGGAATTTAAAAAGGGTTTTCCTATTTCCTGAAAGTAAAAATAATTTATTTGCAAAATTAAAATCCAAAGTTAAGTTGTAAATAATTTTATTAAGTTTAAAATAAGTTAGGAATTTTTGTGAATTTTTTCATAATTTTTGAACTCTTTTTGCTATTTTCTAAAAATCCAATTTGTTTTGTTGCATTTTCTATAAATGAAAAACCAATTAAATTGCGAAAATTGCTTTGGGTCAAAAGCCTCAGCTCCCGGCCCAATCCTTCCATCGCTCAGCCCGCTCTGCGTGGCCCAGCCACCTAGCCGGCCCGCTCCACCGCGCCTCCTCCTCTCTCACCGATAGGCGGGCCCCGCCTGTTAGATTCCTCTTCTCCCTCACCCCTCTTCTTCCCCGTGCGCTGAGCCACACCCACCCGCCATTCCCGCTTGCAAGCTCTCGTCCCATCGTAGGATTTCCTCACCATTTCTCCATGCCGCCGTGCGCATTGAAGTCCCTAGTTTCCGCCGACCCCATCCCACCCGTCATCTCCCTCCATTTCCGCCTGATTTTGTTGGAACACGCAAGCTCCGCCGCGAAAGCCGCCGGCACTCTACGCGCAAACTCCTCCCTTAATCCACCTCATCCCCTATAAATGCGAGCACCCGGTGCCCCTCAAGCTCCTCTTTCTTTTCCCCACCTCCACCTCTCTCTCTCGCCTCTGTTCGCTGGATTTCAAAGTTCTTCCTCGCCGCCCGAGCTTCTTTCAACCACCGATTTTGTTGTCACCGTCGACTCATCATCGCCTTCGGCTACACCTCTGGCACCACCAGCCCACAGCCTCTCTTGTGCGTGCACCACCTCCCTCAGAGAGCCACCAGGTCTCCGTCGCTGCCTTCGCCGCATCTCGCCGCCGCACTTCTTCTCGTCGCCGGCCATCTCTTTGTGCATCCCCACCAAAGCAGTGCACCCTAGATTCCCCTCACCCGTCTCCTCCTTTTGGTACCTCACCCGGCTCGTCGTGGTGCACAACGCCGGCGAGCTACATGCCCGCTGTTCACGGTGCCGACGTGGCCGCCATGTGGCTGGCCACATCACGGACACCTTGACCTTCTTGCCCGCGTGGCAAGCCACAGGCCGGCGCCTGCATGGCACTTCCTGTTTTCTTCACAAAATTAAATCGGCCGAAATCCATTTCGTGTGCTGATGTCAGCATGGCATAGTAAACCTTTCGCTCAAAAAATAATTTAGAAAAATCTGGAAAATCCTATTTTCATCATTCCATGTATTTTCAAACTTTCGAGAGCTCGTTCTCCTTCGTTTGAGCTCCGATTCAAGTGATTCAAATTTCTACATTAATCTAAAATCAAGATCTAGCTATCTATTCTATAATTATTTAATTTGGAGTTCATTTGAATTTATTTGAATATTATTTGAAATCAGCTCGTTTTCATGTGTAGATTTCGACGACTCTGGGGAACCTGAGTATTTCGAAGAGTTATATCGTCAAGTTTTTTAGCAAAGCAAGTTATACCTTTGACAATGTTGATCCTATTATTTAAAATTATTTAATTCTATTTTAAGTTATTATTGCATGCATAATTCTATTTAGTTATTTTAAATTCCTAGTTAATCTATTTCCTTTGTATGGCCAATGTTGATGTTTGAATTATCATTCCCTTGTCACCATAGTTAAAATAAAACAAAATTTGAAAGATTATATGCTTAGACCATGCTTAGACCAAAATCTTGAATTTGGGGAGTTTAGCCAAAGTATTCAAATTTGAATTGATCAAATTGAGTCTATGGTATTGTCCTACCACGGAAAGTTTAGAAAATGCTTTTGCTTGTGTAATAAATTAAAATGGTTTAGACTTGGGCATAATGGATGTTGGTGTGGTGCACGTCAATGCACAGGATCGATCCATTTCAATGATCGAGTCCAGGGTTGTGTAATATTGTCCAAGTCAGTTAAGGACCGGTCTTCGAGCTGCATCTTGCTAAACCCCATCGTACTACCACATGTTCTGTGTGGGCAGGACTAGGTTAAATAATTTACAATATTCCATTGTAGTTGTGCCATGTTGACGCGTGGGGGTCAGAATGACCTGCTTTTTATATTTTTCCCACATGGCGCAAGAGGGGGTTTTAGTTCGGTGGGTTTCTATCCAAAGGAAGCAAATCCTTAGCGAGCATGACTACAAATGGAATGGCGCATTTTAAAGGCCTTGTAATTACCACTTAGTCGCACACCTTCAGAAGTTGTCAGATGGACATTAAAAGTTGCTTATCTCTTGTGGGTAAAGTTGTACAACCTCTGTAGAGTGTTAAGAACTATTCGAATAGCCGTATCCACGGTCAAGGACATAAGTGTGCAATCATTATTGCCCTCATTTGTGGCCATGTGTTCGAGCAACGACAACAAGGGCACAACACACCACCTCGTCGTGTACTCCTAGCAAATGCTCGATCCACAAAATCGGTGATCCTTTCCATCCATTATTGGCTATACTCACCCATCTTTCTATGCCTAGTATACATCCAACTATGATCCTCAGCCATCCTAGTGTGCAAAAAAAGACAATTTATTAAATCAACTTGAAAGGCTTTGTAGTGCAGGCTACATGAAAAGGTCTAGCTCTCTACACTACAAAGTTCATACTTAACTCTAAGAGGACATCAAGTCACATTCTTACAGAAACAACATGTTGTGCTCACAAGATTGTGTCACCAAATGCCATTGTTGTCTCCTTATGTTATATTAGGTTGAGGCAAGGTAGATTGATGTTGATAACCTTAATAATGGCCTTATTTGGCTAACGACTAATACCTTAGGTGATGCTAACGAATCCGCATCTCGCAAATTCCAAATCGAACACCTCACAATGGACAAGAAGAGTAATAAGGCCACAATGGATACGAAGAGTTATTTCAGGTGATGTGTGATGGGTTAGACAGGAAGCTTAAAGCATGCTGGAGTAGGATGCATGGGCAACATTAAAAAAACGACTTAGGGGAAGATTTGTGACAGGCACCAACCATCTGTTTCCAATCACAGGAAAGAAAGAAAGATGGAAAGATGAAAGACAGACTATTCTCCCCATCATCCATCATTTACTTACCAGTTTAAGAACAATATATAGTAGCAGACTAGCAGGACTGCTCCTGAACCAACAGGAGGAAGCAAAGCATTCATGCATCACCAACAAGAACAAGTAAAAGAAAGCAAGCAAAGCTCGACGTACATCAACTACACCTACTGAATGGGTTATGCTGCTATTATCCATGTATCTGTGTATTTATCCATGCTCTCATCCTCGCAACAAACACCCTCCGTCATAAACAAAGAGGCTAACAGCAGTAGTGGTTGCTGCACAAAGGAGGCAAGAAGAAAGAAATGCAACACCACTAGAATACTGCAAATGTTGTGTACTACGACCATGCGAAGATAGTTTTTTTCCCTTACAGAATCTTTAAGATCAGTGACTCGTAGGTGGTCCCTCCCATTCCACCCCATGTGTCAGACGGTCATACCACACCGCCCAGATACGATTAGTAGTATTGTTTGTACTAAAATCTCATTCCTACGCATGCATAGCGTGGCTAGCAGAGCATCGCAGACAATTAAGTACTAGTCCTAGTTCTGTAATATTCAAAACCCGGTATAATTAGAGGAAGGATTCCCTCCCTCCCTCTCTTGGAAATCACTTGCTCATGGTTTTGGACAACTCTATCTCATTGCGTCTCATCTTGGCCTCAGATGCAATCGCTCATACTAGAACAACAGCTTGAACAAGTGGAAGGAATATTTCCATTTGCCATTGAATCAATGTGCGATCACTAGCAAAAATAAATATTGCCTGCTACAATTTTAACTACAACTAGATTCTTTTCTAGAGTCCCCCAATCAATTGGAGATGTTTGCCTATATACCGTAAAATGGTATTGTAGTCTTGTAGTGGCCATGGCAACTCCAATTCGTTTTTTTTTTTTTTACTTTTGCTACTTATGCTTATGCACAGATATAGATATAGACAATACAATGCTTATGCTGAATGGGTTGTAGGACAGGTTCTACCTAAGGTCGTCGGCGTCCGTAGCTGCGGCGGCGTCAGCGGATGAGGAGGAGGATGGAGGCCTTGGCTACTACGGCAGTGGCAGATGAGGAGGATGTGACGGTGGAGGAGGATGACGGCGCTGTCGAGTAGGCGGCAGACAATGACGCGGACAGTGGAAGAGGGCTAGGACGTCGATGTCTGGTGCGGCAGCGGCAGACGAGGAGGCCGGCGGCGTCGGGTGCTGCAGTGGCCCCCGATTTGAGTGGCTCTGCTACGACGGGCGTGACGTTGGATGAGATGGCGGCGGAGGCGGTGGAGGAGGGGGAGGCGGCGGAGGAGGAGGCGGTTGATCTGAGCAGTGGATGACGCGTCGATTTGAGTGCATGAGACGGTTGCGGAGGCAATGGAGGAGGGGGAGATGGCAACAGCGGAGGCGGTGGATCGGTGAGGGAGGAGGAGGAGGTGGCTGCTATGGAGGCGGAGGAAGAGACGGTGAAGGAGGAGGTGGTGGATCTGAGCAGTGGAGGAGACGATGGAGGAGGGGGAGACGACAGCGACAGCGGGGGCGGTGGATCGGCGAGGGAGGAGGAGGCGGCTACGATGGAGGTAGAGGACGAGACAGTGAAGGAGGAGGCGGTGGATCTGAGCAATGGAGGAGACGATGGAGGCGGCTGCGATTGGGGAATGACTGCGATAATAGTTCGAGTGCCTAGGGTTAGCACTGCAGGGGTTGGACGCGCAATGAAAAAAATGCATGCGGTTGGGAAAAAATTGGCGCCGCTACTAATTGTTTTGCTCCCGAGTGCCATCTTTCTCCCGAGTGTACGCAACACCTAGGCACTCGGGAATATATTTCACCCCGTTTAGACTGCGTTGATATCCTATTTTTTGAGCGGGTGAGTGCTTCCCCGTCTACTTCTCCCGAGTGTACTCTAAAACACTCGGGAAATTAATGTCCACCGAGTGCTTACTTCCCTTCCTGAGTACCCAAGGAGTGCTTCCATAAAGACACTCGGTATACATATAAGCACTCGGGAAATAAGCGATTTTTTGTAATGTATGCACTGTACAACAACAAAGTTACAAAGGTGATAGGGTAATGACTAGCTGCCAACTCTGCCTGCCATCCGTGTCGCTCTAGAGGCCGCCGCAGCTGAGCCGGAGAGCCAACGGCGGATCGTCCTGGCGAGCGGCGTCGAGGAACAGAACATCCCTACACTGATCGCTGCTGTCGCCCGTCGTGTACCGCGCTTCCTCCACATCGACGGCGTACGACTTGACCGGGAACAGCTGCAGCGTCTCCAGCTCCCTCGTTGGCCTTTCCCACATGTTCGCTCCATGCTCCAGTACTGCTCCCCTCAGCTGGTCACCTGCATGCATGCATGGACACATCAAGATACGCTCAAATGTATACGTCTCGACAGTAACAATCTCTATACGAATTTACGAATTCAACGTGCATGTATGCATGCTTGTCACTCACGCCAGCTTCTACTCAAGCGATCACCTGGACACGAACACACGGGTTTTTTAGATTAATTAATCTGGTTTATGCTAACATGTTTGCTTTGTACTGTGCATGTAGCACTTGTTGCACGTCACGCTGTTGAGTTTCTAGTCGTCGTTGCATGTAGTAGTTCTGTCCGATGGAGAAGTAGTTCTTAGTCTGCATGTAGCAAAATAAGCGATTCAAGTAGCTAGCAATGCATGTGTCTGCACGTATTGCACGTAGCTGCATGTAAGCTAGAATTAGTCTACCGAAGAAAGAGGTGCACGTTATGAGTTGTGGCGCAAGAACCGGTCAAGGTTGTTATGGCCGTGTGCAAGTGGTGAGTATGCATGTACTGAGCTTATTTAAGTTTTAAGTTCAGATGGTGACAGAGAATAAATAAGTTGAATAGGAGCAAAGAAACGACGCAAACTGTGTGAGGCGTCCAAGTAGTGTTCCATGTATTCATCTTCTTTTGAGTTGAGTAGTACAAAACAATAGAAGTGTGTCTTCTCTCCGTATACTCCTGTTTAGCCGGTGTGAGTCTTGCATCCAGTAAACACAACACCTCATCCAGTAATTCTCCAACAGAGATCACCTAGAACTCGAATCAACAAAAGTGAACACAAGAAAAGAGTTTTTTTGTTGCTCAACTGCCACAGCTTTTTCTGGTTTTTTCTTCTCTTATTTGTACTGAAAAAGGAACTTAACTACGTGTCATGAGCCGGTGGCTGCAAGTTCTGGCGTCCCCCCGTAACTCCTTCGTGCACAGAGCTTTGTGCGGTCTGTTGCACAGCGTCATCGGACCACTAAACTAGCGTTCGATCCTGGACCCGCTAAACCAGCGTTCTAGCTCCAGGTCGTTGGGCCACTAACCCGCAAACCCAACTAAGCAACAACCAAGGGGTCATGGGCCATCTCCCCCATAAGACTGGTTTGATAGGTGAGTGTACCCTCAACCTTATAAATCGTGATCTGTCTCCTCCCACAACTGATGCGAGACTATTCCAACAATGTCCCCCTCACACATTGGGTGTGCTTCACGACAACCGTGAGGTCTGAGATGTATTCGGGATACCTAGGCTCTTATACCATTTGTTAGAAATCTGCTCTCAGCTTCTCTGAATTGTGTGTCAAACAATGAATAGTAAACTGTTCTTCATTCGCACGGAGGAGCAACGGGCTGATATCCTCACCAAAGCACTTGAAAGAGTCAAGTATGAGGAGATGCGTGAATTACTTGGTGTGAAGAATTTGGAGTACGCAAGTCAGGATTAGGAGGGTGAATGTGAGCAATAATCACTAACTTGGTTGATTTGGTCTTGGTCAGTAGGCTACTCATTTCGGCTGAGAGAAGTGGCATGACTAAGTGCTAGCACGTTGCAGTTAGTGGGTGCGTGTAGATCGGGTCACAAAAGTTGTGCGGGTCCATTTGCATTGAGTTTGTTTTGTTCCGTCAGAATAGCAGTAGTAGTTCTCAGTTTGCGTTTTTGCCTCAAGGTGTAAAGTTCGGAGTGAAGCTTTTGTTAAGAAATCGGACCAGATCAGGAGTCCTGACCTAAGGTGAACTTCTTATCCTAAACTCTAGTAAGGTCGTAGCCTATAAATAGAGGGTATTAGTCATTGTAAAGGTTAATGTATCAATGAAGGAATAAAGAGAAGTAAGAAGTCCCCCTTACATCTCTGTGTTCAATCTATTATTATGTTCTTCTGTTCTTGCATTGTTCTTACGATTCTATGCTTGTCTACGAGGTAATCGTTCGGACTGGACTTACGATGACGGTTCCTCAACACGTTATCAGCACGACCGACTCTCCTCGCATCGAAAAACTTACCGTCGATGAACGACACTCGTAGATTGAATTGTACTTTCTATATCGCTTTAAATTCTACAAATTTGCTTTTTAGATTGGTTTTCTACAGTGCAAATTCGCTCTAATCTACCGTGAGCAGACTTGAAGTCGTCGGCACAATGTTGATCGGTAGATTACATGAAAGAGTGGACGTCGAATGTACCGTAGATTGAAAATTGCAAGTTCATTCTAATCTATCGTGAGTCGACTTGAAGTCGCTGGCTAAGCCGATCGGTAATTCCACGAGCGATAATTGCATCGGATGAATAGCACCACGCGCCTGAACAGTGCACGTGTGATGAACAGTAATCACACCCTGATGAACAGTGTGAGTGATGAACAGTAATCAGGCGGTATGAACAGTACATACATTGCACAAACAATCAAATCAAAGAGAGAAAAAATCACTTGGCGCCCGCGTGTGCTATGCAACGACGGCCCGAAGCCGTGCGCCGTCTACACACAGGTGGCGCCGTCGCCGAACCCGAGCCATCTGCTGCGCCCGTAGTGTTGTGCCTCTGCGCTTGTAGCGCCGTGCCCACGCACCCGTAGCGCCACGCCTTCGCGCCGTCGGCTAGCCGCATCGCCGCCCGTATGCGGCCGCGTCGCCGCGCGTGTACGCCGCCGTACCGCATGCGCACCCGGCCTAAAGCCGCTTCATGCCTGCGCGCGGAGCGCACCTTCGCGAGGCGCACCACCACCACAAGCCCCTGCACGGACCTTCCCCGTATGTCACCCTCCGGCTGCCTGCATGTGCAGCGACGTGACCAGCCCCGCACGGCGTCGCTCGCAATGTTGCGCCCGCCGGCTAGCAGCCGCCGTGCCGCAACGCGCCCACGCCTGGTCCCGCACCACTATATCGCCAAATGCGCCACCGGCCCGCACGCCGAAACGCGGCCGCACCGCCGCACCGCCCGGTGCCCACCGGTCCGAAGCCGCACGCACTTGCCTGCCAGTGCCACTCCCGCGCCCATGCGCCGCCTTGCCGCCACGCCGCCGACCGAACCATGCCCGTGAGCGCCACTGAGCCGCTGCATGCGGCCGCCTAGCGCCGCTCTAGCCGCTCGCTTGTCGCTGCGTGCCCGCTACGCTGTGCGCGTGAAGCACAGCTGCCGCTGCCACAAAGCATGCATGGCGCTAGGAAAAGAAAGCACGGGCCAAAAAAAAAAGGAAAGCATGGCACGGGCACGAGCCAAAGTGAAGAAAGGCACGGGCACGGGCACGGGCCAAAGTGAAGAAGCGCATGGCCCAAAAGAAAAAGGCATGTACGGGAGAAGAAAGAAAAGAAAGAGAAAAAGGGGAAACGAAAAGAAATTTCGGATTTTGAAAAAAGACCCTCGGGTTTTCTGTAATTACGTAATAAATTTTCTCTTAAATTAAATTTTGTAAATAAAACCTCAAAGTTCTAAAAATTACGAGGATTTTTGTGGGTAAAGAAATTCTTGCAGAATAATCCCCTAGAAATTTGCATATTACGCGAATTTTCTCTCAGAACTGAGATTTCGTGTTTTAACCCTTAGAAATTGCAGAATTCGTCGAGAAATCTTTTTCTAGCAGAAAAGGGTATCGGGGTTATTGTTATTTCTATGCAATTTATTTATTGTATTTACTATTTTGATTATCTGTTATTGTTTATATTGTTTTAATCATTGAAAAATAGCAATAAATTATGAAAAATACATAGAAATATACGGGGTCACGAACCGAAGTTCGGAGAGCATTATGAGAATTTTGTAACCATTTTATGTAAATTACCAGCAGTAATCTTATGAACTCTTTGCATGAATATGAAGATGACTGGCATCACGAATCAGAAATTCGAAGAACTAACCTAGTATGGTCAGAATTTGTATAGAATTTGTACCAGTCTTTAATTATGTGATAATGTAATTACGGATGAGCAGAAGATTGGGAAGACTCTCTCTACCTTTCACCCGAATGCGGTGCAATCCGCACGCAACTATCGTCAATAAGGCTACATGGAGTATGCCGAATTAATTCACACCATGCAAGTTGCGGAAGCTCAAGATGATGTTCTAAAGAAGAACTACATCTCACAGCCACCTAGTAGCAATGTTGATCATGAAGCTCATGCTAGTAGCTACAAGGTGATGAAGCCTCTCACAAAAGAGAGGGGCAAGAAGGGTAAGGTCGTGGGTCACACGTTATTGATGCTTTTCAGTCTAAGAAGAAGGGCAAATGATAGTATGAGGCACACCTCGCCATTGTAGGCACGGAGGATCCACATCCATTAGCTGCACTCATGGATGTAGACAGCCCAGTAGCAGCCCCAACCTTCCTCCTTTGGACATCGCAGCGGCCGCAGCTGTAGTTGCCCAAGAAGGAAAGATCGCTATAGAGCAGATTGAAGCAGAAGTTTCTGAATACTTCGCTGATTTGATCTAGTGCACGCATTGCACTTGGACCTTTTATAGTAACTTGCAGTTTGTAATTGAAGCAGAATTTTGAATTATTGAATAATGTTTGCAAGCTCTAGGAGAGCAAAGCATTAAATTCTTATTATGAGTCCTGCAAGGCTTATTTTCCCGTCTTTATAATAGCAAATTACGTTCTGATATCTGAAGTATTTTATTTATGTGTTGCTTGCTTTCTGCTACATATTAATAAAAATATATTATATTAGAACGCGTGTGGCGCCCTATGGGAAAAGTGTGCTTAGCAAGTAGTGGCACAACGAATACCATCCTGAAAAAAATGGAGATTTTTCCAGTCGATCAGTAATAATGTTGGTAATCTTATGACAATCGCAGGCAGCGATACTTGTATAATAGGCTCAGTAAGGGCCATAATTACACTCTCAATTGGCACAATTTTGGTCAAAGAAGAAGCCTTGTTGTACCTAGAATCGACTAGAACTCTCAAGGATATTCGCACTAACGGTTTCCACGCAAAGACTAAAGAAGAGTATGGTACAGAATACCTACTCATTGCAAAGGGTGAAGAAAGTGAAAAAATAGCATTAGAACGACTTCCTTCGTATGAAACTGGACTATACTACATTAATATTAAGGCACCTGCAACCTGTACTGTCCTAGAAATGTATTTAGGAGCTCTGAACTTTTCTATCTCTAGCATGATAGATTATGCTGCCTAGGTCTTAGGATAACGAGAGATATAATTAACAATTCACAGAGACATAACATTAATGTAAAGAATTTTTCGAATCATGAAGATTTTGTGTGCCCCGCATGTGCCACCGGAAAATTAATTACTAGACCTTTCGCTCTGAAAGTGAAGGATGAAGTCCTTGCATTCTTGCACCGTATCCAAGGAGACCTTTTGCGGTCCTATACAGCCCCTGTAAGGGTCATTTAGGTATTTTATGGTGCTCATCGATGCTTCCTCGGAATGGTCGCACATATGTTTATTGTCTACGAGAAACCACGCTTTTGCAAAAGTTAAATCTCGCAGATAATTAACAGTTAAAAAAATAATTTCTCTGATCATCACGTGAAGTCCACCTGAATGGACAACGCTGGAGAATGTACTCGAAGGCATTTGATGATTATTGCATGAAAATGAGAATTAAAGTTGAGCATTCTATACCGCATGTCCGCACCCAGAATGGACTAGCAGAACTTTGAATAATCGTAATTTACCAACTACATGTTGGGGACACGCAGTCCTACTCGCAGCAGCTCTCATCAATTTTAGGTCATCGGCCTATAACATCCATCCACCTATGCAACTAGCGTAAGGGTCAACACCAAAATTTCTCATCTTCGCAGGTTTGGTTGCAAGGTTTATGTACCTATAGCACCATCGCAGCGAACTGCAATAGGCCTTCTCCGAAAGTCTGGGATATACGTTGGTTATGAGACAACATCCATAATTAGGTATTTGGACCCTATGACTGGAGATTTGCATAATGCCCGATTCGCTGATAGTATATTAGATGAGATAAATTTCCCGTTGTTAGGGGGAGAAAAATCAACCCTTGATGAAAATATCGAGAAATAACGTGGCAAGCCACAGGAAGTCCAGAAAATAATTGAAGTCTAGAAAACAAAAGAAGTCCCGAAAATAATTGAAGTCCAGAAGATAATTAAAATCTATGAATATAACCCACACACTAGTAAAGCAAATAAAGAAGTCTAGAAGATAATTGAAGTCCGGAAGATAATTGAACTTTGTAGCGTCGTTGATTCAAGTACATTCGTGCTACCACACGCGGGTTGGGAGCCGTATGGTTAAGTAGGGGAAGGTTTTATTGTGATGAGTCCCACGGTGGTGAGATTGTTAGGGCATGGGACCGTGAAATCCGTGTTCCTTTTGGGCGATAGGATGGGGCGTTAACGTCTTGTGTTTCCTAGGATATATAGGATGGGCGTTAACGTCTTGTGTTTCCTAGGAGCCATGGGTTGAGGACTTAGCTCAATGGGATCTTCTTGCTAAAACGATCGTATCTTGATTTACGTGGCGGCATACCGTAGGAAGTATGCTATATTCGGAGGCATCCGGAGGCTTACGGGCTAATCAAGTCGTGTGGGTAAAGTAGTACACACTGCAGGTATAAATCTATTGAATAGCCGTGTCCACGGTTATGGACAACCGCTTGAGTTCGGGAGTTATTTGCAAATATTAGCGAATCAACTGCCATACCACTTTAGTGATTTGAAGAGCGTGATCAAGTCGCATTTGCCTACAAGCAATGCACCGGAGAGGGATGAAATACCAATGAAGGTATCTCTAATCCCGTCTAGAGGCTTCAGAATAAAAGGACGAGAACTCCGGCCTCTCGAATCCCAAGTAACCGGGGACGCCTAGCGAAAAAGGATAAGAAGGACTTGCCACAGCCGATCACCGAACTTCCCCAAAATCAGAAGGGGAGTCAGTTGAGACCTGGCATCGGTATGGAACCTTCAGAAAAGGTATACCAGAATTGAACATCCCCATGAAGGGAGACATCAGCATAGATGTATGCGCACACATCGGAGCTGAAAAACTAAAGGGACTTGCCCCGCAATTGGAAGCAGCAGTGAGCAAGTAGAAGCGTTAGAAGAATCGCTCCTTAAAGAAATAGCTATAAACTTTATGACCTCAGGAAAATCTTTGAATATAACAACAGTCAATGTCGACATTTACTTTGCAAAGAAACTTATCACAATCATCAATCTTGATCCAGAGCCTGCATCGCTTGCTGAATGAAAGAAAAGATCAGATTGGAAGAAGGCAATAGAAAATGAATTATTCTCTCCGAATAAAAGAAAGACGTTTGGGCATGTAAGCCGCACACCTCCCCTTGTGCACCCCATAGGGCATAAGTGGGTATTTCTTCGAAAAAGAAATGAAAAGAAGCAATGCTTGTTGCACAAGGTTTCACTGAACGTCCAGGAGATGATTATGAAGAAACCTATTTCCCGGTCATAAGCGGAACTCCCTTTAGATATTTATCTCAATGGCAGTGAACTTGAAGTTAGAAGTGAAATTGATGGATGGGGTACCAGCTTACCTTTATGAAATATTAGATTCGGGTATTTATATGAAGATACCTAAATGTATACTTGTCCCGAACCAAGACAGAGCAAATAGAAATCTGTAAAGTGTGAAACTCAGAAAGTCATTGTACGGAATTAAGCAATCATGCAGAATGTGGTATAATCGCTTGAAGCGACTTTCTATGCAAGAAAGGCTACACGAACAATGAGAATAAACCATGTGTATTTATACAATAATCTCATAATGGATTTTGTATAATCTTAGTGTATGAAGATGATCTGAATATAATCGGAACCCTGAAGGATATTAAGAAAGCAAACTCTTACCTGGAGTCGGAGTTCGAAATGAAAGGTTTGGGTAAAACCAAATATTGTTTAGGCTTGCAGCTTGGGCATGCCCTGAAGGGATATTAGTGCATCAGTCAACCTACACTCAAAAAGTGTTAAAAAGGTTCAACTTTGGAAAGGCATACCCTTTGAAAGTGCCAAAGGTCGGGAGATTTTTGCAGCAAGACAAAGACCTATCTAGACCTAAAGAAGAGGGGAAGGAAGTTCTAGGATCGGAATTCCCACACTTAAGTACAATAGAAGTACTCATATATTTAGCAAAGTGTAGTAGAACGAACATTGCATTTGTCGTGAACCTACTAGCAAGGTATAGTGCAGAACCTACCAAAGACATTGGTAGAGAATAAATGACATCTTCCGATACCTCCAAGGAAGCAAAGAACTTGGTCTGTTCTACAGAAAGAACCAAGACCTAACTATGAATGGCAATATAGATGACGGGTACTTGTAGGACCCGCATACAGCCAAATAGCAAACAAGCTATGTATTCCTATGTGGTGGAACCGCAATTCCATGAAAATCGTCTAAGCAGAGTCTTGTATCAACTTCGACGAACCACTCGGAAATAATAGCAATGTACGAGACCTCACGAGAATATGTTTGGTTTCGGTGGATGATTCACCACATCCAGCAGTCGTGTGGATTAAATACCGCACAAACCCCACTATTATCTATGAAGATAATACAGCATATATTGCACAAGTGCAGATGGGTTATGTGAAGAGTCCCCTCACAAAGCATATCAACCCCAAGTCCTTCTATGCTCATGAATTGCAAAGGATGGACAAAATCAAAGTACTGCATACTAAGTCATGTGAAAATCTTGCAAATTTATTCACTAAGTCACTTCCAGCGTCTAACTTTGAAAGGTGCATACGAGGAATTGGAATGATGAGACTTAGAGAAATACAAAATTCAGGGGGAGAACCTTCACAAACTCATTATTAAAGTTTGATCATGAAGATCGAGTAACCAAACAATAAATCATAGATATTAAATGAAATTCGGTGGATTGTACTCTTTTTCCCTTGACGAGTTTTTTCTGAAGTTTCTCGGCTAAGATTTTTAATGAGGCAATTCGTGCAGCACAACAGAACATGTTTCATGTACGCTTTCTCCAAATTTTTTCCCACTGAATTTTTATAAAGTTTTAACGATACATGGACATGAAGAATGAGTGCCCAAGGGGGAGTGTTAAGAAACCGGGTCCAGGACCGGGAGTCCTGGCCCAAGGTGGGCTCCTCATCCCAAACCCTAGCAGGGTCGTAGCCTATAAATAGGGGGTATTAGTCATTGTAAAGGTTGATGGATCAATGAAGGAATAAAGAGAAGCAAGAAGTCCCCTACATCTCTGTGTTCAATCTATTATTCTGTTCTTCTGTTCTTGTATTGTTCTTATGATTCTACGCGTTGCTCTCGGATGAACTTCAATGACGGTTCCTCAACGATTTTTGTGCGTGCTTCACCCAAAATACGAAAAAAGCACGAGAGCATTCAGTTCTGAACGTTTGCACCCAGTAAAAAAATTGTTGAGATAGTCTCACATCAGTTGTGGGAGGAGACAGAGCACGATATATAAGGGTGAAGGTGTACCCACATATCAGACTAGTGTTTTGGGGAAGATGGCTCAAGACCCCTTGGTTGTTACTCTGTAGTTTGGCTTACGGGTTAGCGGCCCAACGACCTGGAGCCGGAACGCTGGTTTAGCGGGCTCGGGATTGGATGCTAGTTTAGTAGTTTGATGGCTCTGATACCATTTGTTGCACAGCGCTATCAGACCACTAAACTAGCGTCCAATCCCGAGTCCGCTAAACCAGTGTTCCGGCTTCAGGTCGTTGGGCCGCTAACCCGTAAACCCAACTACAGAGCAACAAGTAAGGAGTCTTGGACCATCTTCCTCTAAAAGACTAGTATGATAGATGAGTGTACTCTTACCTTTATAAATTGTGCTGTGTCTCCTCCTACAATTGATGTAAGACTATCCCAACATAGTCGAGGAGACGCCGCAGCCGCGCCGGCGCTTCCTGTGGTGGTGGTGGTGGCGCTCGCGGGACGTGGTTCTAGAACCAGTAGAAGACGTTCTTGCTCTCCGCCTTGCCGAACGCGCCGAGGTGGTCGAAGATCCGGCGTATCTGCTCCGTGCTTGGCGTCCGCAGCCTCGACAGGAACAGCACCGTCAGCATCTTCACCTGTTCCACCGTCGGGCTCCACCGCCTGCACTTCAATCCCACCCTTCCGCCTAGCTCCTCTCCATGCACACACACGAGTATACAACTCTACTACGACTCTAATGTACGTCGTGACGAAGCAAATGGAAGCTTTGATATTTCGTTTCTGCGTACGATTTGGTTCCCTGATATGCTAGAAGTAGTTCTGAACTCGATATGACGATATACGAGCAGATGAGCCATTTATATAATCGGCAACGGCAAAAGTAAGCTTCAACCAGTGGGGCAATGTAGTGGCAGGTAGACTGCCAAATGGGTCTATCTGTCGGACCGGCTCAAAGCATAGTATTATTGGCTCAACTCAGACACAGCACGACTCGACAACTAAAAGGGCTGGGATGTCATAGCCCAACGCACCATACCATGCTTGGGTCGTCATCTCGGCCTAGTGGCCCCGTCCGGCCCGACACGGCTCGCACAGTACTGTGTCTGGCACAACATGCATGGCACATTTAGACATGGCCCGGTTAGCCCGTTAAGCAACGGTAGGCACGACACGACACTGCCTGTTAGACACGATTAGGCCCACTAGGCATGGCTCGGCCCGTTAGACATGGTAACATTCGTAATTTTTTTTGAATTTTTTTTAGTTGTTGGGGAGCTTAAAATATGAAAAAAAAACTCATTTTTGCTATAAATAAGCAACATATCCCGTCATTCAGCCACCATCTAACCTCCACTCTCTTCTCTTAATTCTATTGTGAAAATTTAGATCTCTTTGTGATAATTTCGCAAAATTTGAATTTTTTTTTTTGCCAAATATTCAAAATTTCAGAATAGCTACAGTCAGGAAAAGAGGTAACAATACTGATTTTTGTAGATTTTTATTGTTTCTTATGTTTATACTAAGGTGAAATAAAAAATAGTGTAATTTTTAATTTGTAGTTTTTATGATGAAAAATTACGATAATTTTCCTATTGTTAATTTTGGTATTTCACAAGAGGATTTTGCATCTAACTCAAATGGAAGAGCAAATAATGCCATCATCAGGCTCTGCGAGTGCCTCTGCGTTTGCTAGCACTGGAGGAAAGAGATCCATGTCTAGTACATCGGGAGTTTGGACATATTTCGATAAGAAATCCAAGCCAAACAAAATGGAATTCAGGTAAGATACGCTGTTTGTATAATTTATCATCAGAATTGTCTGTAAAGTCTTCAGGTGGAACAAGGCATTTGATTAGACATGCTGCAAGATGTAAATCAAGATAAGGATTGATCATGATGCAGACGTAGATGTAGTACAACTCCAACGGTAGAGTACGTAGCTGGGATTATAGTCCTAAGGTAGCTCGCCAATCTTTTTGTCATTTAATTGGTTCACGGGATCTACCATTGAACTTTGGTAAGTCTAAAGCGTTTGAAAATTACATTAGAACTACGCATAATCCTATTTTTTTACTGTTCCTAGAAAGACAACAATCATATATCTAGTAAAATACTATAATAAATGTTATACTAAATTAAAATAACTCTTTAATACTTGTACATTTTCGGTGGCTTTGATGTCACACGTCTGGAGTGGTCGGGCTAGGGAGGATTATCTTAATGTAGTTGCTTATTACGTTAACGACAACTAAGAAATGGAAAAAAAATTATAAGGTTTAAACTAATTGATGTAGCACACATGAGTGAGAATATTAAGGACTCTATTATCAAAGTTGTGGAACATTTTGGACCTACAAATAAATTTTTTGCAATAAATTTAGACAATGCTACCGCAAACTCTTAGGCAATGGATATTCTCACTCCGTTATTTAGTACATACGCTGAATCATTCTTGCTACATCAACGATACGCCTGTCATATTATTAATCTTATAGTTAAATATGGTTTAAGGAGGTTGGAACTGCATATTAAAGCTTTCTACGATGCAATATCTTTCCTAAATCATTCTAACCAACGAATAGCAACATATAAGAGCTTTTTCATTGCAATAAATGTATGTCCAAGAAAATTTAGTTTGAATATACCAGTAAGATGGAATTCCACTTACATGATGCTTAAGAACCTTTTATCATATAAGAGCGCATTTTTTGTTTTTATTCACACACACTATCACAGCCATGACGGTACTACACTATTGACTGAGTAGCATTGGTTTGTTGCTAAAAAGTTACTATCGTTTTAAGAACTTTTTTATTGTTTCACTTTTGCTTTATCTGCAGTGTATTTTCCAACATCCCATTTAATTGTGCATAATATTCTTCAAATTGCTAGTTACTTGAAGGCTTATGAAAATAAAATAGTGTTACCAGAGGCTATCACTGCTATGAAAACTAAATAATATTGGAAAGATATCCCATTCCTATATGCATTTGCATTTATTTTATAGGGAAATTGTGATATATGCCACTCCTCATTTTGTGTTTTAGAAATATGTCATTCCTCGGTTTTTTCTTAGAAATATACCACTCCTTGGTACAAATTTTTGTATTGAGGAGTGCCATATTTCTAACAAAAACCGAGGAGTAGTATATTTCTAAAACACGTACTAAGGAGTGGCATATATCAAAATTTTCTATTTTATATCCCAGAGCTAAGCTTCAAGGATTCACTAATGTTCTCCAACTTCTAAGTGATTCTACACGCATAGATTATTCTAACTATTTTTCAGATGTTCAAACTATTTTTTTATGTTTATCAAAATTACGAACTAAGTTTCAGAGAGTTAGCTTGCAACGACCTCCAGTACCACCCACCACAGGTAAAAAGACAACTGTGTGGGGAAAAATATGGGCTGCATGTTCTTCCTCTGGGAAATCGAGTTCTACATTGTCAAGTTATGAAGCAAGACACGACGCCCACCATAGCAATAGGGAATTATCCACCTATATGGACAATGATACCGTAGATTACCATGAATAGCACTTCAAAATTTTGCAATGGTGGCATGACCATAAGGTAACATATCCAATGCTATCCAGATTAGCACGGGATGTGTTAACTGTTCTTGTCTCGACGATTTTTCGAGAGCCGCTTTCAGTCTTTCTGAAAGAATATTGGAGGAGAGAAGAACAAAACTCACAGGTGAGATGGTGGAGATACTTCTTAGTCTTAAATGTGAAAGATTGGGAACAAGCTGATGTACGAGATCAATACTCTGTAGATAATCCAGAGTTGTCAGACGTGTTCAAAAATATTTACCTAAAAAACAACACTTAGAACATCGATGTATGTAGAGCTATAGATTGTACTCTTTTTTTCTTGGAAGAAGTCCATTATACCCTCTCAAGTATCGATATGCGACACCTAACCCCTTGAAATAAAAAATTGGCCATTTGACACCCCTAAGTTGAAAAACCAAAAAACCTACCCCCTTCGGCTATTTTGTGCGGTGGTATTGCTGATGTGACGTCCGGGTGGTCCGGTTTCGCCAGGTCAACTAGGTGAGTTGGCTTCTTTGGCACTTGGGCCCATCTGTAAGTGAGCCCACAGCAATTCTCTCTCTTTTCCTCCTGTAAACAATCCCTGGCCATTTCTTCCCTTGGGCCCACTTGTAAACAATCTTCTTCCTTTCTCTCTTTTCCTCCATTGCTTCTCACTCACCATTTCTTCCCTGGTTGAAGCTCCCACATGGCGCCTCCTCCCTCCAGTCCGCTCTCCATCCCGCCCGACGCTACCTCCCCATCCCACTCGGGCGCCACCTCCACATCCCGCGCGACACCGCCTCCCCATCCCGCTCGACGCCGCCTCCCCATCCCATCCCGCCCGGGCGCCACCTCCTTCGTCCACCACCACTCCCAGTCCCCATACCCATGACCAAAAGCTCAGCGCGCCTCCACCGCCATCACCTCCGTCGTCGCCCGCCTCGGCCTCTCGTCCACCCATGTCGAGGAGGCCCTCCGCATGACCAACTCCGCCACCGATGGAAACCTCGCCACCCTGGGCACCGCCTTCCTCCCCAACCTCGCCGCCGCCTGCACCTTGCTCGTTGCGGGATCCCACCGCATCCCGCTCTCCATCGCTGAGGCCGCGTCCTGCCCCGCGACTTCGCTGGCTGATAAGAGCTAAAGACGCGCTACAAAGCCTCGATGAGCCACCTCAGTCGCGGATCACGACAACGGGTCCTTGGACGATGCGGAGTCGCCCCCGGGCTGATCAGGATGAGCGGCGCTGGATGTAGAGGTGTCCACTGTGGCGGAAGAGGAGGAGGAGTTGTAGGAGTCCATGGCCTCCTGGGCGCGATCGAGGTAGGGCTTGAATTTGAGCGCCCAACACCACCACACCCGAGCACATCATGTTCTGTTGCACCGGCTCCTGTCGCCGTCTCCTCTCATCACTGCCAGAAAGGGGAACCGAGCCAGAGTTGGGGTGGTGGAGGGGATAGCGTCCGGGTGGATGTAGGTGTGGAGGAGTAGAGGAGAGGAGGAGGAGGAGAGAGAGAGAGAGGGGCTGAGCGGAGGCGACACCTAGGGAGGGGAGGTAGAGAGCCACGGGATGGAGATTTGGGAGGATAGAGATTGGGGAAGAAGAACGGTAGCCCTCATAAAAAAACCCGCTAGCTAGGTGTGCTGAGTCAGCGGCCTACGTGGCGAAACCAGGCTGAACGGATGCCACGTCCGCAATACCATCGCACAAAACAGCCTTAGAGGGTAGGTTGTCCGATTTTGCAACTTCATGGTGTCAAAAGTCTAGTTTTTAGTTCATGGGGTTAGGTGCCTGCATGTCGATACTTGAGGGTGTAAAATGGACTTTTTCCTTTTTTCTTTACCAAGGTTTTCTCATGTTGAGCTTTTCCTTGGCAAAGTCTTTAACGAGGTAACCCTCTAAATATTAATAAAGCTCTTTACATTTTCCATATATTTGTCTCTTTTTATTGGTATAGAACTCATTTTTTTCAATTTTTAATTTGTATTTTTAATTCTATACTTTTTTCTAGAATTTTTCAAAATTTTCAGACTTTTGAGACTGAGATGGGTAAATGGGCCAACCCTAGCCCGTTAAGCTAATCGTGTCTGTTAGCTGTATACGTACATGTATACGTACATGTACGTAACATGCATGTGCATGGGCCATGCAAGCGGCATAATCTCGGTGACCGCAATGCACTCACATGCAATGAATCGGAAGGCCCGTCGATAGAAACTGCCTAGAATTAAGATCATCCGTTACTATTTTTGCTTGCATGCAAATCTAGGATTCTTGTTTGGTTTGCCTATATGTACCGAACCCTTGTACTGGAAATATTATTGCGTGATTAATTAACGCTTTCATGGTATTAGTTTTGGCACCGATCCTAGGACGGTGCCCACACCCTTCCACTCCGGTGATCGGCTCCTCTACCAAACGTCGTATCACCACCCACCTTTAACCACCGCCGCCTCTCTTGCGTTCATGGCCGACTATCAAGACGAGCTTGCACGTCTGCGCCAGGAGGTTGAGATCCTCCGCACGGAGGCCGCCCAGCGCGCCCAGGCGGATCGGCACCATGCCAAGAGGAACAACGGCGTGTCGCTGAGCGCGCCGCTACCGAACAACACCGTCAGGAGACCGAGCGCGAGGAGGAAGCGCGTCGCCGCCACGAGGCCGAGGCTGACGCCCTCATCGTCGCCAACCTCCACGCTCAGGCCGTGGCCGTCATGCACATCAGGGCCTTGGTCCCTGTTGTTCTTGAACTCGGCTCCACCTCGGTCTTCACCTCATCACCCTCGGTAAATACGCGCTCACCGATCACGTTCTTTCCGATGACACCTTCCCCGACGTCGCGCCCTGGCATCGCTTAGATTGCGTCGTGGTCTCTTGGATTTTTGACACCATCTCCGCCAATCTTCTCGAGAGCGTCATGACCTCCGGCCGCACCGATCGGCAAGCCACCAGCCGGGAAATCTGGTTGGCTCTTGAAGACATGTTCGTCGGCAATAAAGAGACCCGCGCCATGATCCTCGACATGGAGTTTCGCACTTTTGTTCAAGGTGATCTTAATATTTCAGATTACTGTCGCAAATTAAAAACAATGGCAGATCAGCTCGCTAGTTTGGGTGAACCCGTGCTCGATTGCACTCTCGTCTTGGCGACCCTGCGTGGCCTGAACGAGCGGTTTACCCATATGGCGGCCCTTCTCAAACACCAGAAGCCATTTCCACTATTCGACGACATCCGCAATGATCTCCTTCTTGAGGAGATCACCCTCAATGACAAGGCATCGACGCCCTCGACGGCACTCCTCTTCACCGCCCGCGGGTCCCCCATCGGTAGCCACAACACCCAGGGCAGGGCGTCTAGCGGCGCGCATGGCGGCACGTCTAATGTCGTCCCTGGCAGCGTGCGCGACTTAAAGGCGCTCCCCAACATGGCGGTCCCAGCAGCTACGGCACCGTAACCACGGGCGGTAATCGCCCCAATAACCACCGCCGTCGCAACAAGGGCAACAACGGCGGCGATGGTAGAACCGGCGCTCAGGGTAGTGGTTGGCCGCCTTCCTTCTTCAATCCCTGGATGGGAACTGTCCAGGTGTGGCCTGCCACGGCGCCACATCCTCCTGCAGGCGGGGCTGCATCACGGCTGCACTTCCAGCAGCCAGCGCCGCACGCCCCGCTTGCAGCCCCTGGCGTTCCCAGTCTCCCGATCGACTACGGCACTCCTGGCGGCTACGGCGCTCCCAGCTTCCCGTACGGTGTCCCCGGACTCCAATACGGCCATGCGCCCGCGGCACAGCAACAACAGCCGCAAGTGCCATCCACCGGTACCCATGGCGTTTGGGACCAATCGACCCTCGCCAATGCCTTCAACACCATGACACTCACGCCACCACCGACGACCGATTGGTACATGGACTCCGGGGCTAGCAATCATATGACATCAGACGCTGGTAACCTCTCCACCGCCCATGCACCGTCGCATATTTCCCCTACATCTATTATTGTTGGCAATGGTTCCATGCTCCCTATTCACTCCACTGGTTCCACTCATATCTTGGCCACAGATCGTCCTTTTTTCTTCGAAATGTCCTAGTCACCCCACAGATTATCAAAAATCTTATTTCCGTTCGTCGTTTTACAATCGATAACCACTGTTCTGTTGAATTTGATCCATATGGACTTTCTGTGAAGGACCTTCAAACCAGGAGCGTGATCGCCAGGTGCAATAGCTCTGGAGACCTCTACCCTTTGTTTCCATCCGCCACAAGCCCACACGCCATGGTCACCACCGCTTCTCCTGTGCTATGGCATCGTCGTCTCGGTCACCTTGGTGGCGAAGCTTTGCATCATTTAGCCAGCTCATCAGCTATCTCGTGTAATAAAAGCAACATTGAAACTCTTTGTCATGCTTGTCAGCTCGGTCGATACATTCGTCTGCCTTTTGCTACTTCTCATTCTCGTGCTACCAAGCATTTTGCCTTAATACATTGTGATCTTTGGACCTTCCCTGTTGCTAGTGTCACTGGTTACAAGTATTATTTAGTTATTCTTGATGATTGCTCTCACTTCTTTTGTACATTCCCTTTACGCTTAAAGTCGGACACGTTTTCCACATCGTCTCACTTTCTCGCGTACGTCCAAACTCAATTTGGCTCCACTGTACAAAGTGTCCAATGTGATAACGGACGCGAGTTTGATAACTCCTCCACTCGCTCTTTTTTCTCACCCACGGCATTGCACTCCGCATGTCGTGTCCTTATACCTCTCAGCAGAACGGCAAGGCCGAGCGTGCTATCCGTAGCATCAACAACATCATCTGCCCTGTTGTTCCAAGCCAGCTTACCTCCAAAGTATTGGGTGGAGGCACTCCACGCTGCCACTTACCTTCTCAACGGACATCCCACCAAAACTTTAGCCTTTTCCACACCATATCAAGCCCTCCACGGCATCCCTCCTTCATACGATCATCTTCGTGTCTTCGGGTGCCGGTGCTATCCGAACCTTTCTGCCACAACAGCCAATAAAGTTTCTCCACGCTCCACTTTGTGTGTGTACCTTGGCTACTCATCCGAGCACAAAGGTTACCGATGTCTTGATTTAGGTACCAATCGGGTCATTGTTTCACGGCATGTCACGTTTGATGAGGATACCTTTCCCTTTGCTAACACGGAGTCACAGTCTTCTGATGACTTTGATTTTTTTTGTTCGACATGGACTCGTCCCCGCTGCCTATTGGGCAGCGGGCCGCAGTTCACCGCTGGTCGGTCTTGCCCCGCTAGTCGGTCATTGCCCGCAGGACAGGGCCTCGGGATCTCCATCGCTCCTGGACTCCGTGACCAGCGCAACCCCGGTCTGCGCTGTGACGCCTCGCCACACGCAGCGTGCGACCACGCCTCGCCGCTCGACGCGGCTCGCCGCCGCTGGTCTCTACGCCACATCGCTCGTCCGTGCTCCCCTCGTCGCCTGGGCGCACGATTCCAGAAGCCGCAGGCCCTCCTCCTGCTCTCGCGCCTACAACACCTCCGGAGCAGCGCTCGGCGACCTCTGCCACCTCATTGGCACCAGCTGCGCCCAGCCGAACTGGGGGTCACCCACTGGTTATACCCATCCCTCCCGTAACTAATGCACATCGCATGGTTACACGGGGGAAGACAGGGTTTCGTCTCCCAGCAGAACACATGAATCTTCATGCGGTTGTTCTCTCGCCATTGCCAAAAACATATCGAGGTGCTCTCACAGATGCAAATTGGCGAGTTGCCATGACTGAGGAGTATGATGCCTTGCTCCACAATGGTACCTGGGACCTTGTGCCTCGTCCCCCGGGTGTCAACATTGTGATTGGAAAGTGGGTATATCGTCACAAGCTTCATCCAGATGGGTCCCTTGATCGCTACAAAGCTCGGTGGGTTCTTCGTGGTTTCACTCAACGGCCCGGCATCGATTTTGATGAGACTTTCAGTCCAGTGGTCAAGCCGGCTACCATTCGTACTATTCTGACTCTGGCTCTTTCTCGTGACTGTCCGATTCATCAACTCGATGTCAAGAATGCTTTTCTCCATAGGACTCTCTCTGAGACAGTCTATTGTGTTCAGCCGTCTGGTTTTGTCGACCCCGTTCATCCTGATTACGTCTGCCGACTCAACAAATCCTCTACGGCCTGAAGCAAGCCCCACGTGCCTGGTACAGCCGCTTTGCCTCTCATATTCTCTCCCTGGGTTTTGTCGAGGCTAAGTCTGATACTTCTCTCTTCATCTTCCATCGTGGTGCCGACACTGTATACTTGCTTCTCTATGTGGATGATATTGTACTTACAGCCTCCTCTGCTGCTCTCCTCCGTCGGACCATCTCCGCCTTGCAGCGTGAGTTTTCCATGAAGGACATTGGACCGCTTCATCACTTTCTAGGATTGTCGTGACCAGACAGCAAGGATCTCTACATTTGTCTCAGCGCCATTATATCCTGGAAATTCTCGAGCGCGCTGGCATGTCAGAGTGCAAGCCATGTAGCACCCCTGTGGACACACACTCAAATCTTTCCGATGATGGTGCCCCTGTTGACGATGTTACTCACTATCGCAGTTTAGCTGGTGCCCTGCAGTATCTGACGTTCACTCGTCCAGACATCGCTTATGCAGTTCAGCAGGTCTGTCTTTTCATGCATGACCCCCGGGAGCCTCACTTTGCCTTGGTTAAGCGTATTCTTCGCTATCTTCGTGGGACTATTGACTACTGCTTGATTCTTCATAGCACTTCTCCGGATGAGCTGACTATTTACATTGACGCTGACTGGGCTGGCTGCCCGGACACCCGTAAGTCCACCTCGGGTTATGGTGTCTTCCTCGGTGCTAATCTCATCTCCTGGTCGTCCAAGAGGCAGCACACGGTTTCTCGGTCCAGCGCGGAGGCTGAATATCGGGCCGTCGCCAACGGAGTTGCTGAAGGCAGCTGGTTACGGCAGCTTCTTGCCGAGCTTCATACTCCACTTCGTCGCACTACGCTTGTCTACTGCCACAACGTCAGCGCTGTTTATCTCTTCACCAACCCGGTCCAACATCAGCGAACCAAACATGTGGAGATCGATCTGCACTTCGTCCGTGAGCGCGTTGCACTTGGCGAGGTCCGTGTTCTTCATGTGCCCACTACAACACAGTTTGCGGATATCTTCACTACGGGATTGCCGACTTCGGTTTCTGAAATTTCGGTCCAATCTCAACGTCCGCCTTCCTCTCGATTCGACTGCGGGGGAGTGTTAGTTGTATACGTACATGTATACGTACATGTACGTAACATGCATGTGCATGGGCTATGCAAGCGGCATAATCTCCGGACTGGTAACAGACTCCACATGCAATGAATCGGAAGGTTACGTCCAGTATAGAAACTGCCTAGAATTAAGATCATCCGTTACTATTTTTGCTTGCATGCAAATCTAGGATTCTTGTTTGGTTTGCCTATATGTACCGAACCCTTGTACTGGAAATATTATTGTGTAATTAATTAACGCTTTCAGTGTTTGGACCGACACAACCTGAGCCATGAGCTCAACGTGTCGTGTCTAGGTCGTCGGTTGAGCCTATGGGCTGCCCTAGCCTGATCCGTTTAACTAGCCGAGCCAGCCGGACTATACCTAAATAGGTCTATGTTGTGCCGCCCGTTTGGACAACTCTAGTGGAAGGTTCGGCGGTTTGGACGCGATGCGTGTTTCCTTATCGAGGAGGGAACTGAAGGCATGCACGCGCGGACGCGACACAACCACTATTTGCATAAGCACAACCTCGTGGATGACGCCTGGCATCCCATATGGCGGACTTGAAACAATCGCGGTTTTGGTTGCCCATGTGTTTAGACCGAAGCGGCTATCAGCATCAGCTAGTGGTATCGGTGATTCGCTCATACGTGCCCAACAACCCTTTGGTTTTTTTTTCGAATCACCCGGTACAACACATAGACGTCCATACACACGCACACTATCACACGCACACACTCACACACGCGACGCCTACGGAAAACTGGACGAGTGGAGCTTGATAAAGAAATGACGAAGTCACCACTGGCGCATCGCTTGCGACGGGCACGTCGTCTCCCACTTAACGAAAATCCTCCTAAATGAGACACGCAGGGCCAAACCTAGGGTTTGAACCCTGGTGGGCTGGGGGTACAACTACCTTCACTAGCCACCCAAGCAAGGTTCCATTGGACCGGGCACACACTTTATTGTGATTTTTATCGATCATGTCGAGCATTCGAGTGATTTATGAGCAAACAGTGTTAGGTGTATTTGGTTGTGTGAATCAGGATGCATTTGTATAGGATGGGTTTGGATATGCTCTCGTTTGTGTGTTTGGTTGTGTGAATGAAAGTGCCGATGAAGATATGTGGATTCAAGGAATATACCATGAGATACGGTATTGATCGATTTCATGAAATCGGTCCAACCACGTGGCACAGAACTTGCTCGTCCACTCGCGCGGTATGCACTCACCCCCCCCCCTCTCTCGCGTGCTTGCGCGCGCAAGCTCTCGATGCTGCCTCTCCTTCCCCCTTACCTCCTCTACTGCCGACGCAGGCAGCCATCTTGACACCGCCGGTCTTCTGGACGCCACCGCTTTCCTACAAGGCTACAAGGTGTTGCCTCTCCTTTCTCCCTTCACTCCTGTCTTCCTCCTCTCCCGCCCATAGATCTGACGCAAAGCACGCGGAGCAGGGACGGACGACGCCAACGGCACGACACCGGTGGCGACTGGATCTGAGATGCGCCGGGCCGCCGGGGTAGTGCTCTGCATGATGTTGTTCGGGACGGTGCCCTTCTACGGCGCCAGTGACACGGAGATCTTCAAGTTCGTGCTCCGCGACAACCTGCGCTTCTCGCCGCGCGCGTTTCCGTCCGTGTCGCCGGAGGCCAAGGACCTCATGCGCCGAATGCTCTGCAAGGACGTCTCCTGAAGTTTCACCTCCGACCAAGTCCTAACCAAGCAACGCAAGCAAATCACTGCTCTTGTCTTCTTCCATTCCCCCTTTCTGCTTCCCTGAAATGCTTGTTTCTTGAAGTGTTGTTGACATTTTGGATTGGATGATGTTTTTTCGCAGGGCATCCATGGATTGTGAGCCGTGGGGGAACTGCGGCGGTGGGCTAAAAATCAAGGTTTCTTCGGATGTTTCACTCCATCTGTAGATAGATTTCTTTAGAGAAGACGACTCGTTCGCTGTTATGTTTTATTTTAGTTCTGGCAATTAATCGGCGATGGACATAGTGCCGGCCTTTGGCTCTAGATCGTTTAGGACGAGCTTTCGTTAGGCTAAAATTTGAGAGCTTGGACCTAAGCCTTGTGAAAAATCCACCTAAGCTTCCACCTAAAATTTGGACGACTCTGCTCAAGTCAAACCTGTCAGTGCCTGCGGAAATTTACAGTGTGATCTTGCTTGGTTTCATAACTGGTGTCAGGTTAGTAACATGATGTATGGCTTGTTCTGGTGCAGTCACACTGTCACATTGATTATAGCTATCCTGTCATGCAAGAAGAATTTCGGCGCTTGTTTTCAGGTTAATGGAGCCAGGGGCGGATCCAGAACGAAAATGACCGGGTGTCCCATACATATCACACATATCTAATTATAAAACAATGTTGTATAAAAATTAGAATAGTAATACGTTAAACAATTCTACATGACGGATAAATAAATAAGCATCAAAATGCTTACCAAAACAAAGAGTCCTACACTCTTAGTAGTAGTTTTGGTTAACTGTAGCAAAGTGAATAAATGATGGATAAAGTTCCAAACTATGGACAAAAGATGGTCGGCATCGGCAAAAAACAACATCCGGCCTTGATAGCCTACAAAAAGCAGAATAAATCACTTAGTAAAATTTTAAGTAAAAGAAGTATGAATTTATCGGAACAAAGATAAATACATTACATTTTATATATTCTTTTTACGCTCCCTTAAGTTCTGGAAGCGATGAATTACAGCATCATTGGTAACTTTCCCCATTTCGCATTTCTCCACATAGCAAATAAGGCTATCTCTCAAGAAGTAATCGCTAATACGATTGCACAAATATGTTTTCACAATTTTCATGGCTGAAAAGCATCTCTCAACTGTAGCAGTGGCAACAGGCAACACTAGTGTTAGCTTCAAAAGTCGATAAACTAAAGGATAGCAAATATGTTTCCTTGTCTCCACCATTTTTTGAGAAAGGTCGCTAATAGTCTCTATGTTAGAGAATCTATCATCCGCACACACATCGGCAATGTAGAGGCGAAGGTGGTGTTTAAGGTCCCTCAATTCCCCATCGTCAAAATCATTCGGATAAAGTTTAGCTAGATCCATCAAATGCTCCAAATTGAAATCACGAAATGATTCTCTTGGACTCTGCGACCGAACAAACAAGCAATCTAGAGTTTTTTCGTTGAAGCGACCATCGAGTTCTGAAGTAACCAATCAAGAACATCATTAAAACAATCCACCTCATAATAATGCTTGTTGGTAATTCCAGATTGTTGGCGTGGCTTCTTTGGATTCACGATGCTTCTCCCATTTCTAATTTGGAAATATCATGCTTCTCACGTAAGGCATACACTTCATCTAAGACAGAATCCCACCATGCCTCCTAAGCTCATCCAAATGGCTTTTGGTTGATTTCACACAATCAATAGCATTCACAATGTCTTGATCCTTCCTTTGTAGAGTTAATGACAATGTGTTTGTGATTATTAAGATAGTCAACATAAGCTGCAAATAAAACACAAAAATCAAATGACTGAAAATAAACTAAAAGTCCCCATGCTTGCCTTCTATTTTTGTCATCCTTGTCTTCTTGTTCCACATATTCTAACACTTTAACAACTGTTGAGAACAAATCAACCAAACTCTTAAGAGTCTTATAGTGAGAACTCCAGCGAGTGTCTCCGGGTCTTTGAAGACATAGCTCTTGATTTAACCACGTCCCAGTTTTAAGTAACCCACAACCTAAGGCCTCATGCACATGTTCTTGATTGATATCTCGAATCTTATCCCTTCTCTTGGAAGATCCACCAACCACATTTAGCAAAACAGAAATCATATCAAAAAAAGTTATCAATGCCTTTATGCTTTCTTACAATGACCACGATAACTAATTGAAGTGGTGAGCAAAACAATGGATATAATATCTTGAGCTATTTTCTCTCATAATCAATGATTGTAAGCCATTGAACTCACCTCGCATATTGCTAGCACCATCGTATCCTTGGCCTCTAACTTGCTTCAAGCTTAGCTTATATTCCAAATAAAGAATCAATAGAGGACTTGAGGTATGAAGACGTTGTCTCTTTTACATGAACAAGACCAACAAACCTCTCTTTAACAATTCCATATTTATCAACATATCTCAAGACCACCGCCATTTGCTCTTTGTAAGCCACATCTCTAGACTCATCAACTAGCAAGCAAAACACGTTATGTCCAATTTCTTCAAGAATAGATTGCAATATTTCCTTTGCAAAACAATGTACTATGTCCTTTTGAATGTTTGGAGATACCATCAAATTATTACCTGGAGCATTGTTGCCCACAACCTTGCCTCTGATTGGATTCGCTCATTTGTATAAGCATGGAATTCCTTGAAATTTCCTTTATTGGAGGACTCATCGGACTCATCATGGCCTCGAAAAGGCAATCCTTGCTTCAATAATACTCTAGCAACATCAACTGAGGCATTTAGTCGAGTATAATAAGCAATCTTCTCAATATTACTTTGGTTATTCAAAGCAACATAAATGTGTTGGTCTTGTTTCAACAAAGAATCATAATCTCTCTTTGCTTGGTTGTGAACACTATTGACATCTCCTACATGCTCCTTTAGTCTAAATTTTTTGTTCCAACTAGACCATCCAGTTGTAACAAATGCATCGTACCCAGCTTCCTTCTTGTTGCGGCCTCTAAATAAGAAACAATAAAAACAATATGCTCTATCTTTGCATTCACTATACTCAAGCCAACTCCCAAACTCAGCAAACCATTCAGAATTAAACCTTCTATTTTTACCACCAATCATTGAACATGGAAAATCAAAAGTGCGAGGTTGGCAAGGCCCATTATCAATGTACTTTCTTCTTACCACATCCTTTTGATTAGGAAGATACTCCTCTATTCTTCTCCTTTTGCCAGGATCAAATTGAATCTCCTCTTCCCAATTGATTGCTTCTGTAGGTGAAATCCCTACATTAGTGGCATTATTTTCTTCATGGGAGGGGCCATCGTTCTGTTCATGTGATGGGACATCATTCTCCTCTTGTGGTGGCGCTTTCCTTTTAAGAAATCTTTCCATAAATTTACCTATCATTTGCCAATTATTTGAGTACTCCATTAGATATTTGTACTATAGAATAAATGAATAATAGAAGCATACATTTGTAGTCAATTATTTAAAATTGTGAGGCTCACTTACTCGACATTGTGTCTTAACTCTCAAGTAGTCAAAACCTCATATCCAAAGTTTGACACATCACACATGACACATCACATATTTCTGAAATAAATGTAGATGGTCGGTTGGTCAGTGATCACATGGAGACATGGAGTCATTGACGATGGATCACTCAAAAGTTGTAATTTTGCCTCTGATTTGTCACTAGGTATTATAATTCCCACAATCCCACTACCAGTCTACCACAATTGTAATTTGTAAACCACAATCTTAGAGTTTGAGAAAATCAACCAATAATTAGCAAATTGAATCCCTAAAATACAAAATGAGTGATTGTGCTTGAGATAAATCGGTATTACTGACTACTGAGAGAAAACAAAATTACCTACCGTCGCTACCGAGGGCTTCGCCGCAGGAAAGGAAATGTCGCCGCCTCGCTGTAAGAAATCGTGCGGGCGTGCGGCTGGAGCAGTGTCGGCGACTCAGTGTCGCGTCTTGCTCTCGTCTCGCCGGCGCGTAGGCGTAGCAAAACGCCAAACCCTCGGTGACTCGGTCCTCGGATTCCCACGCGAGACGCGATTGTGTGCGGCTACACCTGCACGCTCGCACGCCGCCTCGCCCGACTGCTGCCCTACGCGGCTACGCACGCACGAACGCGCCTCCTCGGCTGCCTCCTGGGCCGCGCGCATGCCTCCTCGCCTGGGCCGCAAGCCCGCAACGCGCGCACGCCTGACGCCGCAACGAGCGCCTGCCGCAACGCGCGCACGCCGACACCGCTGAGTCGCTGATCGCTCCACGCCGACACGGGCTCGTCTGGCTGGGCCGGGCGCACGCGCGCCCGCGCGGGAGGCCGACTTGGGCTGTGGCGGCCTGGCGGGTGTCCTCAATTTGGCCCGAGGGGTGTCCACTACTATTCATATATGTAATATATACATATAAATGGATTTTGGATCCAGTGTCCTGTGCACCCGGATAGAACTTACTGGATCCGCCCCTGAATGGAGCAACCTCACTCTCTTCCAAAAATGGAGCAACCTCACCACGTTTGCGCGATGTTTTACATGCAAGTTGCAAGTTGATAATTCCTTCATTATGGACTAGCATATGCAGCGCATTGCCTGTTCAGATAACATATAAAACTGAAGCATGATATTTGCAAGGTGGACGCCGAAGAAATTACGGTGCTGGTTCCATACTTGAGTAACCAAAGGGGGGGAAAAAGTAGATGTGGTACGTGCTGACATTTACCTACATTTTTTTAACAGTGATCTACCTGCAACCTAGTCCCCTGTTTTTTTTTCAAAAGAGACGGTTGGAACTCTGCCCATCCAAGTAGATTAAAGGCCAGATGAGAGTTGTAAAGGAAAGGAATGACAACGGAAACAACTAAAAAAAGAACAATGATCAACGGGGACTGTAGGGAAACTTACAAAACCCTGACAAAGAAACCGTTAGCGTGCGACCGCACCTCTACAGATGAAAAGCGATTCATCTTTGGGCAATGTCTTCGTGGACTTGGTGCACGGGCTGAATGGAGTCAATTTCCTTGTTGGAAATCTTTCTGTTCTTCTCTTTCCAAAGATTCCACCAAGATTAAAATATTTTTTTAGATCGTGGCCAGCAATTAGAGGGGTCCGAACAGGAACTGAATTTTTCCTAGTATTACAATGTTCTTTCACTCGAGTCGAGTAGTTATAAAAGGCTATGAAGATTAGAATCTAAACACACAGCGGAAAACACCTCGAAAAACCAAGCGTAACTCTTTGGACCGGTCTGCCTGTGCCTTGGCCGCCGGTATAACCGCGTCTTGGTTACCAGTCTAGGTGCACCCCATGAACAGAACCAGAAACAACAGGCTGAGCAAAACAAAAACGACAACTTTCACATGGAGGTTTCAAACGACTTGAAACTTGAACTAGAGAAAGAACAAAACCTCATGTACCTAAAACAGCAAAAGATTTAGCCAGAACTTCCCAGAGTTAGACCATTTTGTTCTCAAAGTCGAGAGGCACTAAAACAAGGCAAAAACCAAAAACCATGATTTAGAGTAGCTCGTGGAAGGATTTAACTCAACATGGCTAAGGATGACTTCCCACATGTCCTAGCAATCTAAATCACATCAAGAACCAAGCAGAAAACCCTTGAATCAAGAAACCCTATAATTCACCATTTTCATACCCAAAAAAAAGCTACTCAAGAACTTGCTCCAAAAGTGCCTAGATGGGTGGGATCCAAGCTCCTAGATTCCAAGACATCTTTTGCACATCCTTGCTACAAAAACAAGATCAAGAAGAGACAGAAACACAACCAAATCAAGAAAACAACATCAAGAACAAAAGTGCCAACATCTTGGACGAATTTGGGATATGTCCTGAGATGAATTTTTACAGCCACTCCATCTAGAAGGGCAAGAGCTCCATAGGAAGCACACAAATCTCACGAATATCTAGATATTCTAAGCTCACCCTCCCTCCCTATTAATGAGCACAAATACTCAAGAGACTCAAGTCTCTCTCTCCCTCTCATCTCTTTATATAGAGGAGACATACCTCTCTCTATTTCCCTAAACCCTAGATTTGAACACTTAATGGATACCATCCATTTAACTCATGGACAAACCTGAAAACCCACAACATAACAGGTTTTTAACTCACACCTAACTTATGCAGGTTTTTCAAAGCGTCCTTTAAACATCCAAATCCACTTGAATCTTTCTACATCGCTTGACCTAACCACTTGTGACACCGCCGCAGTTTTGCACTTCATCACTTTCCGTTGTTGGGGCACTTTACCAAATTTTCCATGTACCGACCTTTAGCAATTTCTTCATCTCAAAGCGCATCTCATGTTTCAACACATAGCTTATGGCCCCAATAACATGTCATCAAGTCTCTCACATATCCGGATCCCACGCACCGTCCTTACGTTCGCGTGCCCAAGTCACTTGGCGCACCACCTTGCCTCAACAAGGTCTTTGCATCAACTTTGCCCTCCATGATTCTTGCCCATCCTGCACCTTACTTCAGCCCAACCATCTCACCCGATACACATGACCGTTCTAGACCTTGGTTCTTCCAACCAAACTGTAACAACCCCAAAATTAGGGTTTGTATTTTAAATGTATAAAAGTATTAAAATTTAAAAACTTTTGTTGTATCTCTTGGTCATGCTCTTGGTTTTATACAAACTTGTGTGCAATTTTAAACTTTTGATGTTTTGTATTAAAGTTTGTGTTGAAATTTCAAAACTTTTAAACTTAAATTACATTTCTATTTGAATTCCAGAAAAATGTGTTAATGAAAGTTCCTGAAAATAATTTATTAAAATACTAGATTATTTATATTGAATTGTAATTATTTTTACCAAATTTTTAGAAGTCTTTTTACCTTCACCAAAATTCAGATCAAATCATTAATGCAGATTTGAACAACTTAATTCTAACAAATTTTAATGTATAAAATGTTTAAAATTATTTTTCCTAAGTACCTTGTGAACCTCAGAGTGCCCACAAAAATTTTTAGAATTTTTAGAATTTTATTTCTATTTCAAACAGCTAGGTCAAACTCATTTGTTCTCGGTCAAACTTAAAACCTAATTCTAAACCCTTGTACTGTTCCTCCGACCCGAGCCTGACCGGACCCGAGCCAAACACCGACCGGACTCCTTCGCCTCTGGGTCCGACCGAACCACCTCGCCCGAGCCGCTCTCCCTCCCTCGCTGACAGCCCGGCCCCACCGGCAGGACCCTCCCTCCACGCGTGCGTCCGCGCCCGCTCGTCTGCGCGCCAGCTCGCCAGCTCGTCGCCGCATGCATGCCGCCACGTCGAGCCGCCGGTCACCTCGCCGCCCTTGCTGCCTCCACCTCGCAACATCCGCCGTCTCCTTCAAAAGCCGTCGAGAACCCCACCTACCCCGGCTTTTCTTCCTCCTCGCCCATCTTCCACCGAGCACCTGGAGCCCGTGAGCACGCCGCGCCGCCTCCAAGTGTTCCGGTTGATCCGGCGAGCTCCGATCATCGCCGACCGCGTCACGGCGTGTCCCTCGCTTTGAGGAGCAAAAGCCCTCTATTAATTCGAGGAAACCACCACCGAGGAGCTGCGCACGGGTCTTCTTCCCCAACCACGGCCGCCACCGCCATTTCTAGCACCACTTCTTCTCCGGCGACTCCCCCTCCGATTCCTCCCTCCCTGAGTATTCTTGGGCCTCCCTATACCTCTCCCGATCATTCACTCATGCTTGTTTTCCTCGCAGCGACCCCGCCACGGTAAACCCGCCGCGCCGCCGCGGGCTCGCATCGCCGGACTCCCTCGGCCACTCCCCGTCCTCGGCGACCACTCCGGTAAGCTCCCCACACTCCATGGATGCTCATGCTCTCACCAGTTCCTCCCCAACTCCCCTTGTGCCGCCGGCCAAAGATCTCACCTCCACGCCGGCACGCTGCCATCGCTGTGCCGCCACGATACCTCTCCGCCACCTCGAGACCACCCCTAGCCTCCTTGAGTCTCCTCAACCCATTTTCGATATCGCCCGCACCTCACCGCCACTCCAACCGCCGCGATTTGCCGCCCAAAATCCACCGAGCTCCTCTCTGCTTCTTGGTGTGCCTTCCTCTGTCTCACCGAAAAGTGGGGCCCACTTCCTAAGCTAAGCTTTTGTTGCTAATTGTCTATGAGGTTGTGCTTAGGTCACTCTAAATGGTTTAGCAACCTTGAAATGAGGTTTGGAAGAAGGTTAGACATTAGTTTCATTTCTCAAATTTTTCTCTGTATTGTCAAGGCACTGCAGATCTTGTGTGCTTGGTGAAATGCAATTGAATCCTTTGAATAGCTAATGAAATCACTTAGCATGTTTGACAATTGGATAATTAAATGAATGGTTGATTTTAGAAAGTAGTTTGGTTGTCAAAACAGAAAGCACCTTGGATTACTGGTATCGGAGAAGGTGTTTGTCAAGAAGTTGAACACATGCCAATCTTGTGTCCTGTAGCTAAGGTTGTATATGTCTTTTCTTTACCTAAGTGTAAAGTTTAGAAATCACTCGGATGGTTAACTCAATTTGAGGTTGAGTTTTAAAAGAACTTAGATTTGCAAAGACTCCTTTCAAAGAATGCTATGTGTTGCCTATCGTTCAACAAAGAAGGTGTTGAGGTTTAATGCAAGGGCTAGCAAATCAAGAGGCCTATCTGTTTTACATATCTATTAGCATGCATTAGCTTTAGTGAGTTGAGGGCCAATGGAAATGGTTTGTTAGACCAGTTAGTTATGTGCACCTCAACTAGCAGTATACACTTATACCTCTATTGCATCAATTAGTGTTTGGAGTAGAAATTTAATGGTTGTTAGTCATAGCAAGTTATCAGATTACATAGTAGTAAGGCAATATAGTAGCTGCATGCTGAAAACTTAGTAGCTTTCACATGTTATTTGAGTGGTGTTTCGGATTGTGCAAAGTTAAGTGTCAGTAAGGTCAAATTTTGGTTGGAAATCTGATTAGCATCTAGTAGTTGGCTAATTAGCTAGTCAGTGTTCCAAATAGCAAATTTGTTTGTCTAAATGAACTTATAGCAGTAATAGTTGCATAGAATAGTTAGTTAATTAAAATGTGATAATATGTTGTAGCTAATAGATGTGCACACAATCACCATCAAAGTCTACCGAAAGAGGAAAAATATATAAGAGGTTTAATTTTGATTGTATGATTATCATGGAAAATGTGAATTTGGAAAGATCAGTAATAAGAAATCCTAACTAATTTAAATGAACTCCTAATCAACTAATTTGTTGTTCCTAATTTCATAATCTATCTCCTGTGTTATTGATTTTTGGATACTGTTGGCGTTCTGGTGTTTATTTGCTGTTTTTCGCTTTGGCAGTTTTTATCGTTAGATGGCGTTGATATCGAGAGTGATCCTCTGCAGCAAGTCGAATATCTCAAACAAAGCAAAGGCAAGCAGTTTGATCATATCCAGCTCATTCCCATTATTTTCAAGTCTAATATTTTATTTAACTTGTATGTATGCATGCTTTTGTGTCAAAGATAATTTTATCGATTAGAGGTAGTTAGTCCCATTGCATTGTTGCCCTGAAATTATTCACCCCTGCCACCGCCATAGGATATTATCCTCGCTGGTGAATTAGAGCCCGGTGAATGATTTATAGTCTTTTATTTGTCTTTACGATATGATGCTTAGCCATGCTTAGTTACCGGTAAAATTGGGCGGTTATCGACTTAGTCGATGACCTTGATCACACAAAACTTATTATTGGTTATATTTTAGCCTTTGTGCTATGTTTAATTGTGAAAACTAAAAATAAAAACAAAATGATTTCGACTTGGGTACAATGGTAAGATGGTGTGAATTTGGGTGTGACTGGAATGGTGCCCGGGTCAATTAAGGACCGAACATCTTGTGAGTGAATTTTTATCCAGGCAATTTTGCGTGCTAACCACACTAGAGTATATGGGACCTCTCTTGACTAAGTACTTTGGGGTGTTAATTAATGAGTCGCGTGGTGGGTTGCATATGTGATATATGCAACATGGACATGTTTGTGGGGAGTGGAGCGCCACGAGGCGGTGTCTCTTACTCCACGTATGGGTCCTTGTGATCCATATTTCGCCACAGATCACTAAGGGTTAACCCCATACGTGCGGCTCTTGATTAGCATTTTCCATTGGAAAACGCCTTGTTAGACTTAGCCGTGCTCGCATACCAAAGGAAGTATGCTAACCGTGGTGGTGGAAAGGCGGTCTAAAGTGTGGTATATTGGTACACCCATGCAGGTTAAAACTATTCGAATAGCCTCGCCCTAGGTTATGGACACGCTTGGGTAAGCTTTTCAAGAGTTAGACTACAACCTTTTAATTAAAACTTGATGGGTTGGTATGAACGGGTGTTCATACTATTGTTGTGATGGCCATTGGGTTGGTCATTTCCAGGATGTCTTTTTGTTACTGCTTACTGTATCGTTGTTATTTCTGCAAATAAAATTTGAATTGTTAAAACTGCCTTAAAACTATTACATTATTGCAAAAGAAAACTGGCTTTATGCTAAAAATAAGTCCAGAGCCCCCTCCACTTAAATAAAGCTTGCATGTAGTTAAATTATAGTTCTGTTACCCTTACACGTCAGTCTTGCGAGTACAAAAATAATTTTTGTACTTAGATGCTTTGCTTAATGTTTTTGTTGCAGAGGAAGAAGGTGAGCCCCAAGGGCTTTCCTTTTGTGAGCTGTGCTGCGGGTTTGACGACTAGCTTGGCGGCCCGGTTGGTTGCCTTGTGGGTAAAGGCACACTAATTGGCTCTTTTATTTATCGCCATCTTATGGCTTTTGCTTCCGCTGTGTAGCTTGTTATTTTACCTTGTGAGTTCAATCTGTTGTATATTTGTAGTTTTGATATTGTAACCTCTCGTGTATGGAATTGATGCATAATTTTGTGAAGATGTGTGTATACTGTAGTTCTGGGAAGTATACATATCTCGAGGCTTGGTTTATTTGATTTGTGATGCTAGGGCCAGGTGGTTGGTTAAGCATTACAAGCCAAATAAACCGGGGTCCTCACACAAACCTGGTTCTCCTCGTCGTTAATTATAGTTGACTACAAGCCACCTGCATACAAATAGACCAAGAAATCATGTCTAGACACAAATTCCTCTCAACTTGACCCATATTAGTCCAAACTTGTAACATGCAACCCATATGCATGGATTCCATAGCCTTCAAACCTAGCCAAGACTTAAAACCCGAAACTCAGCCCTTGCTACAAAACAGGACGCGATTTGACCGCTCTTACAACGCCGAGCAGACCGCCTCGGTCTGACCGTGCCCCTAGGCGATTTGGTCGCATGTATGCATATGCCAGCTAGCTAGATCGCCCTTGCATTATATTCCTTCAATTTTTTTAGACTAACTTTGTACTAAAGTGGTTAATTACATGGTCCGACCAAACCAAAACAAACTTTACGTCTTAGTCTGAGGCAAAAAAGAAAACACTTTAGGGTTTGGAAAACAGGAATTTCACACGAACAATTCAATCTGCAAAGGAATTAGGAAAAATTCTCGCATTCCAAATAGAACCTTAAATTTGATTTCCAAAGTAGTAATGGTACATCCACAACAAGAGCGTGCTTTTCTTCTGTTCTTGTTAAGTACAAGAAGCTAGCTTCCTCTGTAACACCAAAGAATTAACAAACTTCCTGAGCACAAACAAGTGAGCAACAATGGCAAACGATCAATAGCTACCTATTAACACACCATCGGTAATAGTATTAGTACTCACTCAACAGGTGATTGCTCTTTCTTCCCCTAGTCCTTCTCCTCCTTGGACAGCACGCGGTCGTCGGTGCCGACGAGTATCCCGTACTTCTCCTTGCGCGTGATGCTAGTGTTGTATCTTTGGTTATGTTTTCACTCTAGCGGTAAGACTATTTCGTGGAACTCTTCTAAACAGACTATCCTTACATGATCCACCATGGAGGCTAAGCTGGTAGCTCTAGACTCGATGGTGAGAGACAGAATGGATTAGGGAACTCCTTTCTGACCTACCGTGCTGAAAAAGCCAATTCCAGCTATATTAACCTGCTGCGATAACCAAACCATTCTGGTTAAGGCAAAGAGTAGAAAGGACAATATGAAATCCTCAAAACATATTAAAAGACGACTTAAGTTCGGTAAGGCATGCCAGAGAGACTGGTGTTATTTCTGTAGAATACATCCAGTCTGAAAAGGAACTTGGCAGATCCTTTCACTAAAGGATTGGTGCGGAAAGCCATCCTTGCAGCATCAAAGGGAATGGGGCTCATACCCGTGTAAAGGCTCACATCGGTGGCAACCTATCCTAAGAGATCGGAGATCCCGTGAACTAGGCTATAGGACAACAAACTATGTGGGATTTTAGAGCACATCACAAGAGTCCCATTAGCTACAGTGCTCTTTCTGTATGGAAGGTTGAGCAATAGTCCTTAATGAATTCGAGACCTATATGGTATCGAGAATCGTCCTACATGATTCCCTAGAGAATTCACCTACTTGAGTATGATCGTAGGGTCGCGATTAAAGGAAGATAAGGGTATATTTTCTTAAGTACTCATGAGATAGATATGGAGACATGACCGTAACGTCCCAACCCGAGAGGGAAAATGGCAAGCCGCCCAGTACATAATGTAACTTGGACGAAAATTCTCACATCAAGGCATTGGATCAAGGCGTAGTCCTCCTTTGTCTGTGCAGAGTCGTAGTCCTTGTTGCTACGCTTTGGGTTCAAACCTGTAAGGTACCCATTGTCGAACAGTTGTATATTAAACAAGATTTTGAGCATCTTTTATCAAATTGATAAAATTGGTGGGGATTGTTGTATCTTTAAAAGCTTTTTGGTAATTTCTCCTTTTGAGAAAAGATTAAAAAGAAAAGAAAAGGGTAATAGAGAGGGCCCACTTGTCATAGGGTTAAGGGAGAGGATAAGGTCTTGTGACCTTTTCTCCAACCAATGCAGGGAGGAGGCTTCGGTGCTTCATTTCTTGGCTTCGGCCTGGAGGCAGCAGCGCGTGCGTGATGGGGCGAGCGAGTCTGCCGGCTTGGGCGGGTTCTGCGGCTTCTGTTGGCAGCGAATGCATCCCCTCTTCCTCCTCTTTAAGTCAGGCTCTCTATCTCTCTCTCTTCTTTTTCTAACAGTGAGATTCAAAACAACAGATTAGTTTTTCCCCTTTCTGGATCGGTTGCTTCCTCATCAATCTAGGCTTCAGTTGTGGGAAGATCTTGGAGCTTGTGTGCCACCTTAGCTGATCATCATCTTTGCTGGTGGATTCTGGAGCTACGGGGTCTGAGCTCGCATTGGTTGGCTCTGGATTAAAATTAGTGGAGGAAAAGGGTTTCAGAACCTTTGGTTTGGTGGTGCTTGGTGAGTGCTTCGGTCGGAACATTTGTTTGGTGTTCTTGTGCGGCATCCTTCCTGCTTCCTCATCTTCGCCCTTGGGGTGACCCGTGGGTGGAGTTCAACATTGTATCTCCGTTGACCGCGTCCTTCACTGTGCCACGGTGGGGTGCTAGGTTTTCGGGACAGCGCCAATTGGCGTGCCTTGTCTAGATTGTTTCTCGGTTGCTTTGAGTGCCACTGTTTTGTAAGTATTGTGGCATTTCCTTTTCTGTCATCTTGCTTTTGGGCTGTGCTAGTGATTGTTAATCTCTAGTACTGGGAGAAATAGCAAAGTGATAATTGTGGATTCGGAATGAATTGCTCTATGATGATTGCTGTCAAACAATGAAATTGAAATGGTAACTAGTATCAGACTTGAGTTGAACTAGAATTGCTTACTGTTGTCCTTGTGTTTCTGTCAGTATTGTGTTCTACTGTATCATTTTGACTTTTAATATTTTTCAGCTGAGACTAGGCAGAACTTGATCGTCTGTTGGGCTTTGCGATTTTACTGATACTCTGCTTGCATATTGTATTAATTGCTAAGATTGTGGCCTTATATGTTATATCAGATGTTCAATTCTCTGTTTGCTGAATGTTCAAAATGCTAGAATAGTTTCTTTATGGTCTGTTGATCTCAAGAATCTTTTGTTGACTGAAAAGTTTATCTTGCTGTCTAGAAATAGTCCTTGATATTCAGTGAAGCATTAATATTTAAGCTCAAAGTCTGATTTAGTGTTATCATATTCAATTGATGAAGAATATTGACATAAGTGCTGTGATTGCAAAGATTATATCTTGTGCAAATAACCTTCTGATAGCAATATTTAAACAAATTAGTCTGAGCTTTATTCTGATACCTTATGTACTCTTTTTGGGTATTTGGAGCATACTGTTCCTTTTAAGTGACAGAGGTGATTTTCATGCTCATATCTCTACTGTATCATTTAATTGCTTTTGGAACTATGCTTTATTCATAATTATTTTTGCTGGGATTAATTCTGCAATTTTGCTAAAACTGCACTGTTTATATCAGCTAGTGCACTAGAACCCGAGCTGCCCGGCCAGGACCTTCTGTACGTAGTTGGCCACCTCGATCGGCGACTTGCCGCCGCCGCAGGTGAGCTCCCACGGCAGCTGGTTCAGGAACGTGACGTCGTAGGTCGGCCGCGGGTTCATGAAGAAGAAGTAGGGGTCCATGAGCTTGAAGCCGTGCACCGTGGACCCGTGGAACATGCTCTCCTTGGTGGCCACCGGCACGATGCTGTCGGTGAGCTCGGCGAAGAGCGCGCTGAACCGCAGCAGGAACGGCTCGCGGCAGGTGGTGCCCTCGGGGCAGATCACGTGGTCGCCCTCCTCGAGCAGCCGCCGGATGCGGTCCGCGTCCCTGTCGCGCTCCCGGGACAGCGCGACGGCCTTGATCGGCGAGGTGAGCTCCGACAGACTGGAGATGCTGCTGTACGTGACTCAGCTCACCTTGCGGCCCAGCGCGACGGCGACCTCGACCGCGTCGAGCACGGTTCGGTGGTTGCACACGAAGAGAACGCCCGGGTGGCCCTTCTTGGGCGGCGGCGGCGGGTGCCCGCGCACGACGAGCCTGATGCTCATGAGCTTGTAGGTGTAGAAGACGACGCGCTCCGGGAGGAGCAGGTTGAGGTACACGCGGAGGAGCGCGAGGGCGAAGCCGAACGGTATCCACAGGAAGGTGAGCAGCGTGGTGATCGCCGTCGGGCGCTGGACGAGGCGGCCGTCGTGGAGGATGACGGGGCTCAGCTGCTGGTTCTTGGGCACCGCGCTGTACTTCCTCGAAGTCACGATGTACGCTTCCTGCACGCACGCGCCACGTAGGCCAATGTGCATCATGTCATGGAGGTCCAAGAGAACCGTTCCATAGATCGGTAGTAAATCAGGACACATTCGATAGTGTAAAACCAACAAGACAAACACCAATGGCGCTTACGAGTTACGAGGGGCTTACAAATTTGTACCAGACGTAACACGGTTGTGCTTTCCCCACATGATCTTGGTCCCTACTGCTACAACATATATACAAGATCAACTCCAGAAATTGATATAGATCGATCAGAACATAATCCCGTGATGTCCCATTGGATCCAAGTTAGTTATCCTTCCAGGACCATTGCCAGCACAATGGCCCCATATATGTTGGAGTAATACGATATTAATTCCGCGCAAACTTGTCCGTACGGCGGGAAATCTGAAGATGCGGCACGGCCAGCCTTTGATGATTTCTGTCCGGCTATAACCGGTTGCTCCGATCCCAATTCAGTGCCCTAGCTTGGCCTAATTTGGGACATGCCATAAATGAATTTCGTATCAATAACTTGGTTATCAAAGGATTGAACAACCGGGATCCATTTACTTATGATACCTAGTTGACATTGATAACAAGGATCTAAAGAATTATGAGTTTAATAGACCCTCTTTAGCAAAAAGACGTATATTCCTTGCTCATTATCAGACAATCACTTATTCCCAAACCTCGTGTGGGGCTAATCGTTTTTATTTACCATCTCATGGAAAACCCTTTTCGTTCCGCTTAGCCCTATCGGGTATTTTAGTGATAGGTTCTATAGGAACTGGACGATCTCCTATTTGGTCAAATACCTAACGAAAAATTCCTATTTTCCTTTCATTAAGGTACGAGGGCTTCTTATTCCATAAGAACGAAAGCACCTTTTCATTCTTTCATATACTAGGGGTTTTTACTTGGTAGCGAAATTCCTTGTCGGGTAAGTTCCGACCCGCACAAAAGGCGTAACGATCTGGGCACTGTCTCGAAGAGAGGCTCGGTGAAATAGACATGTCCGTGAAGATGCGGACTACCGCACTGGACGAAAGACCCTATGAAGCTTTCTGTTCCTCGATTGGCTTTGGGCCTTTCTGCGCAGCCTTAGGTGGAAGGCAAAGAAGGCCCTTCCAGGGGCCCGAGCCATCGTGAGATACCACTGAAGTGCTCGGATTCTAACCTTGTGTCGCACCCGGGCCAAGGGACGCCTCAAGTAGACAGCTTTTATGGGCGAGGCCTCCCAAAAGGTAACGAGGCGTGCAAAGGTTTCTCGCCGCACGGACATTGGTCCTCGAGTGCAAAGGCGAAGGAGCTTGATCGCAAGACTCACCCGTCGAGCGAGACGAAAGTCGGCCTTAGTGATCCGACGGTGCCGAGTGGAAGGGTCGCCGCTCAACGGATAAAAGTTACTCTAGGGATAACAGTGATCTTCCCAAGAGTCCACATCGACGGAAGGTTTGACACCTCGATGTCGGCTCTTCGCCACCGGAGTCGAGGTGGTTCCAAGGGTTGGGCTGTTCGCCCATTAATGCGATACGTGAGTCGGGTTCGAACGTCGTGAGACAGTTCGGTCCATATCCGGTGTGGGCGTTAGAGCATTGAGAGGACCTTTCCTAGTACGAGAGGACCGGAAGGACGCACCTCGGTGTACTAGTTATCGTGCCTACATGAACGCTGGGTAGCCAAGTGCGGAGAGGATAATCTGTTGAAAGCATATAAGTAGTAAGCCCACCCCAAGATGAGTGCTCTCTCCTCCGACTTCCCTAGAGCCTCCTGTAGCACAGTGAGACAATGACGGTTCTCCACCCATACGGGATGGAGGACAGTATAGAAATAGGATAAGGTAGCGGCGAGACAAGCCGTTTAAATAGGTGTCAAGTGGAAGTGTAGTGATGTATGCAGCTGAGGCATCCTAACGAACGAACGATTTGAACCTTGTTCCTACACGACCTGATCAAATTGATTAGGCACTTGCCATCTATCTTCATTGTTCAACTCTTTGATGAAAAGATGAAAAAACCAAAAAAAAATGCTCTGCCCTTCCATCTCTTGGATAGATAGAGAGGGAGGGCAGAGGCCTTTGGTGTCCCTTCCAGTCAAGAATGATCTGTACCAAAACTCACGGCTGCCCTGCATTCCCTTTCCGCTACATATCCTCTTTATCTTCCATTGGTCGAACGGAAGGCTAGCCAAAGCATATATACTAGGTTTCAAAACACACAAGTTTTACGTCAAAAAACACACACACAAGTTGTCTAAACTTGGCAAGAATCATATGATAAGTAGGGATAGCCAGTTATATACACGAAAGATTATGAATTCAGGCTCATGTCAGGACATGTTAAATTTAAGGGCTCCGCGAAGAGAGCCACTGTTACAAAGGGGAAAGTGACTCAACCTTCATGGAAAACAATGCTGGTTGCTGAATGCTGCACAATTAACGCAACTACCTAGTGTACGCAACGTACATTCTCTTTACGCAGGGTCATGGCATAAGCGGCAACAGACAAAATGCATAATTGCTGAGACTGCAATTTTGCATCCTTGAGATCTAGATGGTCAAGGAGCGTACTGTACTACTGTAGTTAACACTACGCCAGATAACTACACGGCCATATCACAAAATTCTACCTGCTGTCTGATAAAAAGCACAAGTGCACAACATACAATTAATTATAAGACTAAACAGTAGCAGTGCGGCACACAGTAGAACACAAGTTAGCGAGGGATCTGTGCAGAGAAGGTACTCAAACTTTGCTTTGGAATTCGTATTGAAATTAAATTAATAATTTTATTTTTTTACTTTGAAGTTTAATTATTGTTTTTTAATTCATATTCAAGTCTAATTTCTCTTTTTGTTGTTTAATATTTATTACAAACTATATTTATTTATGGATTTTACTTAGAAATTCATATGGAAATAAAATTACTAATTTTATTAATTTTTGATTTGGAATAAAAGTTATTTTTGAATTGTACTTGATATGACTTCTTTTTAAAATCAAGACCGTTATAATCTGAACCCACCACGATCAACATGTAGATCTTTCTCTTTTTCCTCGTATTAATGTGTGATTGTTTAGCCTTTAAAAGCATGATGGAATTCTTTTAGGGGGCCATTCTTTTATCTCTGTTTTAATAAGGTAATAGATCGTGGGCCATGGCACGGTGTGGCTAGGCCTCTTTGTGCGGCACGGGCACGCGCAACTAGTCGGAGGACGCCGACCAACTGCAAAGTGGATATGGAGTATTAGTGGGATGAGGCCTTTTCAGGGCTTGGTTTGTTCGTGTGGTGTGGCCACGCTGCTGGCTGCTGGGCTTGTGGACCGTGCGTGCCGACTGACGAGTATACTTCGGAATCTCGTATGCCGTAGGCCGTGGCATTTTGGGCCAGCCGCAAGGCGCTAGGTGAAAATTCTTGTGAGATTTTGGGCTTCGCGATCTGGTGTTCTCTGGATTGGGTTCGGCCCAACTTGGCTGGACCTGCCCAACTGATGGTCTATAGACTATATATACAATCTATATCAAGCGGTAGCTGAAGTAGAATGGAACTTCCACTAAAAAAAATGAAGTAGAATGGAACTTCAACTCTAGGTTTTATTTTTAGTTTTGAAGAATCTTCCGCTCCAACGCTCACTGCGCCAACCAAGTGTGATAACACGTTGCAACTTGCAATGGCTGCACAAAGTCCAGCGCTCCAGCGCATGACACTTTATTTCCGCTCAATTTGTGTAGGGCCTGTTTAAAATACCCAATCCATAGCAATTTTGTAAGAAACAGATCAATTCATTCGGAATTCTAGCTTGTGGAATTCCTAGCTCCAAAAAAAGGTTTTATCCGGTTACTGTTTTTCCATGACCTCTCCAGTTATCGTAGTCTATATCCTCTGTCGTACTAGTGTTTTGTGGCGAGAATATCTCATTAACGAACACTTGTAATATCCTAAGCAATATCTTAGGGTCTAGACTCACTTCATATAGGGGATACACTAACCAAATGTTTTAATTAGACTCAAAATAATTAATAAGCGGGACGCTTACTACAAAGACAAGATAGTTCAAGAACTTTCGGCAGAAGCTCGCGTGCTTCGCTTTTCGTGTAGTGACAAGTTGAATTGACCTTTTGCACGACGCTGGCCTCAATTTCAGATGATATATGAATTTTGTCTTACTACGGAGCTTGCCACTGCCACGCTAACGCTAACGCTGACACGGCAGATCAATGCGAGACAGCTGACGTGGTAAAAAAAATGTTAAATTAGCAGTTTTAGAAAATATTTAGAAATAATTCCAATAGCACATAAATGACAGAAATGACATATAAACATGTAGTCTCTTCATATCAATTAAACATGATAATATACTCAAAACATAAGACTTGAAAACAAATAAAATCAACATAATGCTCAGATTTAAATATTTTAATTTGTTCTCAGATATCGAGCTGCTCAAGATCAAATCTTGGCCTCCTCGCCACATTTGTCTATACTTTTCACTAATTAGATATGATAACAATAAATCGGACTTTGAACTCAAATGAATACTTTACTATTATGTCAAGAATTATCTCATAAACAACAATTTATACTTTTAGCCAACAGAGGATTAATTATGTCACAGTGAGAAAAGGAATCACATTAACTGCACTTAAGCTTTTCGACTAACAGAAGATAAACTATCACACAATGCAAAAATGAGATTACAATATTAACTGCTTTTGGCTAACAGAAATATCACAGAGCATAAATAAATCCAATTCAATAGATACAAATGCAACCGAACCACTGAAAGTAATATAGCCGAAATGCTAGAGATAAACCAACAATAGTAAGCAAAACAATTAGCTCAAGTTTGATCAGGTTATCCATCCAATTTCATATATCACAATCATTCTTCATCGAGCATTAACCGATCCCACAACATTACTAAGCAAAGTCTCCCATTGTTAGACAATAATACAAATGTAACTCAACTAGCACGACACATTTAGCAAAGTAATGCAAAAATTGAAAAAGATCAAACTCACTGTGCGGATGGCACTCGAAGTCACCGAGAAGAATCGGGCAAGGCACGCAGAATGCACTATCTCATAAAACTAATCGCCCCACTACGCCACGAAGAACGAACGAGATTGACGGAGATACAATACCAATTCACAAACCGGAAGACACTAGTGTGCAAAGTCGAGGTACAGAGAATGCTGCTCAATAGCAAACCAAGATGCACCAGCCAAATGCACCAAACACCAAAAAATCGAAGCCTTCTTCCACACCAAGATCAAGCCAATGCCGGCCGAATCCCACCTCCAATCGGCGCAAGTCCAAGCCCCTCACCGCAAACTCAACAGAGAAGAGGATGCAAGAGAGGAACCGAGATGAGGAGGAGGATCCGATCCTCACCACCAACGGTGCTGGGCTCAGCCACGGTGGTGCAGCAGCTCAAAAGCCCCAAAATCTAAAGCCAAATCGGGGAAGAAGAAGAGCCAAAAATGGGGGGAGAGCTCTTTGATTTCAGGTGAAGAAAGGAGAGGAAGGAGTCACCTTAAAAAGAACAAGGAGGAATGGAGCCGCGCGGTGGCAGTCAACGGTCGATGCCCAAAGCGCCTAGGCCGCCTGCGCCTCCAGCGCCACCGCTGCTTGCGAGGAAGTCGCACAGGCCGCATGCGCTCAAGGAAAGGGTTGGAGACTAAGTCTTCGACCTTATCTCATCCCCCTTCCCATAGTATTCTCTCACCCACAGGTGGGCCCCACCTTCTTTTAGTTTCCTTTTTCTATTTCTTTTTTCTCAATCGAGAAATTACCAAATGGCCCTCAGAAATACAACAGTCCCCACCAATTTATCAATTTGATGAAAGTTGCTCAAAATATTATTTAATATACAACTATTCGATGATGGGTACCTTGCGGATTTGAACCCAAAACCTAGCAACAAGGACTATGACTCTGCACAGACAAAGGAGGACTTCTGTAAGACCCAGGATTAACGCTCCCGAATCCTCTGTGCCTTTCTGAACTAGTCCCATGATCAGTGGCTAGCTCATACAGTAAAAAAATGTGATAGCACAACAATAATCGCAAAAATTTATTATTAAATAACAGAGTTGCTTACAAGATAGGCTTACAAGCCAACGATAAAGAAACACAGCAGAAGACGAAGGAGACGTAGTAGAGTCTAGCAATCTGCCACAAGCAATCAACTGGGGTAGCGGCCTAGTCGTCGAGATCCACACTTGCAGTGAAGTCCTTCTCCTCTGAAATTTGTTTGCATAAAGCAAGTATGAGCACAACTACCGTGCTTGCAAGTTACACCCGGCAAGTAACAGAGTTAATGCATGCATAAGGTAAACAAATGAGACTGACAGGGTTTATTTTGCGTAAAGCAATAGTTTTAGTTTTAAATAATCATATTAATTTCCAAGGCCATTTTATACTTTATCAAAAATCAGTTTTGAAATGACAGGCTATTCGAATAGTTTTACACTCTGCAGAGGTTGTACAACTTTACCCACAAGACATGAATTCTTTAGTTTGTTTGGCATCCGTCAATACCACCGCTCACTACCTTATGTAAGAAGTCTAGAGCACGTGTCAAGGCCTTTACAATGCGTCATTCCACCATAATCCCTCCTCGCTAAGGTTTCACTTCCTTTGGACTGACCGTCCTCCGGGAGCCCCCTCTTGCGCCAGGTGGAAATACTGTCTGACCGACACCCACGCAACCGGATGGAACGACCACGGTGAAACATTGCAAATTAGTCAGTCAGGTCCTGCCCATACAAGACATGTGGTAGTACGATGTGGCTTAGCAAGATGCGGCTCGAAGACCGATCCTTAACTGACTTGGATAACTTTCCATAAAACCCATGGGCTTTAATCTTAACCAGATTAAGTCTGTGCATAAACCTGCACCCACCAAGCATCCGTTTCGCCCAAGTCCAAACTCATTTTTAATTTTATCTCATTTTTCAAAGCATTTGTAAAACTCCTATGACATACCAATGCCAAGGGTACAATTTAAACAACAATTAATTTTTGGCTGAAATTTCTCAAATCAAACATGTTAGGTCTAAAAGCATGGCTAAGCATATATTTTTCGAAAGAACATCTAGTCAGTACTATTGTACTAACTAGAGTTTTATCTAGGGTGACAAGGTGTGAGGGATTCAATGTACAAAAATCGTCAAGTACAAGACTAGTAAGTAAACCATCCTTACTATGATCATAATCCAATAATCCGAACTTCAGCAATTATATGATTCTATACTCCAATATCAATTAGTCTAGTATCCACCATAACAGTCTATATCTATGATCCGACTTCCAACATTCAGCAATGCACTAATCCATTATTCCTTAATAGATAATCTCTAATAATTCAACTCCCATCAATCCGATGATTATTTAAACCTATAATCCCACCTAGATTGTAATACTATAATCCATTATCAATATTCTGCATTGACTATTTCTATAACCCGAACTTACGATCCAATATTCAATAATTAACTATCTCTGCAATTGAATATCCATCAATCCATTATTCCTAAATAAACTATTTCTACTAATTCAACATCAATCTCATGACTACGTAATACTATAATCAATATTTCAGATATTCTGATATCTAATAACAATCTATTTATAGAATCCAACATCATCAATTCAATATTTGACTATGGTGTCTATCTATCATCCAATCTTCATTAATCCAACGTCAGCAATTATCTGCTTCTAAGATCCACTACCCAATAATTGGTTATTTCTGTAATCCCACCATAATAATCAAGTACTCTTAGAATCCAACCTCCAATAATTACGAAATGGCTCAAAGGCGACGGCGGTGTCGGGCTCGCGGCGGTGGCGTTCTACCGAGGCTCCGACGTCGAGGGGGCGCGCACCGGGACGGCGAGGAGGCGACGGTGCTGATGGTGTAGTCGGCGACGGCGAGGAGGCGGTGTCGGCGCCGAAGTGGCGGAGGAAGGGCTTGCGGCCAGCGGCGAGAAATTACAAAATTTGGCCAAAAGAGAGCGAGGGAGGAGGAGTGGGTGGCGGGGTGGGAATGAGGAGGAACGGGGGCTCACCGTGCTCCCTTTTATAGTCCATGGGGAGGCCGTTAGAGGGAGATCGTGCGTGCGGCATCTTCAGCGGTGATGGTGAAGATTCGGTGGTTTCGCCCGCGATAAAAGGGGAAGAGGACCGGAATGGGCGCGGCACGAACGGAGGTTTTGAATGCGTGCAAAACCATCAAGAAAGAGGGTGAAAATGGCGCCGGATTTGGAGCTCCCACGCACGAAAATGGCGGAGGCGTGCGGCTGCACAGAGAAGAAAGGGGAGGAGGAAGAAAGTGGGGAAGAAGAAGGTGCGAGGCCGTTGGATTTAGATCCAACGGTCCTCGTTGATTGTGACATTTGGTCTGTCCGAACTCAACATCAAGATCTGACCGTTCAAAAGAAATCGGATGGTCTACAGGCATTGTGTTGTTCGGACTGCCCGAATGTTAGACGAGATCTGGCCGTTGATTTGATATCCAACGGCCGATAAGCAAAGAAGAAGAAATCGCGCGAGCACAGGGGGTGAGGCTGACACGCGGGCCCAGCGTGTTAGTGAGAGAGAGAGAGAGAGAGAGAGAGAGAGAGAGAGAGAACGCGAGAGTGGGCTGTGCGGGCCACGTGCGTGTGGTTTAAGGGCTGGGCTGAGGAGGTTTAGGCCCAAGGAGGGTTTTTAGGATTTTAAATATTTGGCAATTAAAATACTCTAGTTAAATAGTCAAATCAAAATAGCTTCAGAAAATAGCAAAATAAATCCAAAAATTCTAGAAAAATTCACAGAAATTTATAGAGTTATTTTGGACTTAATAAAATTAGTTCCAACTTAATTTTGGCTTTTAATTTTGCAAATAAATTATTTTGGCTTTAAAAATAATTATAAAAAGCTTTTAAAATCTCAGAAAAATTCTCAAAATTAATTTAATTTTTGTTTTTCAACTTAAACTCAAATAAAACTTTAATAAATTTTACTTTTGACTTTTAAAACTCGGGAATTCAAATAAAGTAGTCAACTCTTTCAAATTTCAGAAAATCCAACCAAATGATAACTTTATTTACTTTATTTTTGGTAACAACACTTTGGGATGTTACAACTTCTCCTTGATCCAATGCCTTGGTGTGAGAGTTTTCGTCCAAGTTACATTATGTAGTGGGCGGCTTGCCATTTTCCCTCTCGGGTTGGGACGTTACGGTTATATCCCCGTATCTATCTCACGAGTACTTAAGAAAGTATACATGTATCTCCCTTTGATCGCGACCTCACATAGGTGAATTCTTCAAGTAATCTTGTAGGATGATTCCCGATGCCATATAGGTATCGAATTCATTAAGAGCTATTGCTCAACCTCCCATACAAAAAGAGCACTTCAGCTAATGGGACCCTTAGATGTTCTCTCTAATCCCACACAGTTTGTTGTTCTAGAGCCTATTTCACGAGATCTCCGATCTACTAGGATAGGTTACCATCAATGTGAGCCTTTACAAGGGTATGAGCCCCATTCCCTTTGATGTTGCAAAAATGGCCTTCCGCGTCATTCCTTTGGTGAAAGAATCTGCTAAGTTTCTTTTAGACTGGATGTATTTCACAAAAATAACACCAATCTCTCTAGCATGACTTATCGACTTAAGTCATCTCTTTATATATTTTGAGAGTTTCATATTGTCCTTTCTACTCTTTGCCTTAATCAAAACAGTTTTGTTATCGCGGTAGGTTAATATAGCTGGAATCGGCTTTTCAAGCACCGGTAGGTCAGAAAGGGGTTCTCTAATCTATTCTACCTCTACACTCACTGAGTCAAGTGCTACCAACTCAGCCTCCATGGTGGACCGTGTAAGGATAGTTTGTTTTAAAGACTTCCACAAAATGGCTCCACACGCTAGAGTGAAATCATAGTCACTCATAGCCTTCATATCATCCGAGTCACTAATCCAATTAGAATCACTGAATCCTTCTAAGGCTGCTGGATGGCCATAATAATGTATTCCCAAATTTGTGGTCCCCTTCAGGTAGCTAAGTGCCCTCTCTAGTGCTACCCAATGATCATCTCCTAGATTGGCCGTATAACGACTCAATCTGCTTACAACATATGAGACGTCAGGTCTCGTTGTACTAGTCAGATACATGAAGGATCCAATTATTTGATAATATTTAAGCTGGTCTTTTCCATGTCCAGTGTTTTTATATAGCTTAACATTTAGATCATAGGGTACGGCTACTAACTTACAGTCCATGAACCCGAATCTGGTTAGGACCTTGTCCACATAATGGGATTGTGAAAGAGTAATCTCATTCTCACCTTTTAACAGCTTGATGTTTAACATAACATCAGCTTCACCCAAATCTTTCATATCAAAGTTCTGGGAGAGGAAAGACTTCGTTTTACTGATTGCATCTATGTTAGTCCCAAAAAGCAATATGTCATCCACGTATAGACATAGAATGACATATTCCCCAACTAAACCGATAGTATATACATTTGTCGGCTTCAATTACACAAAAGTTGACTGATATCATAGTACTATCAAATTTAATGGTATGGGAGCTTGCTTTAGACCATACAAGGATTTAATCAAGTGACATACATTCTTCTCTCGCCCTTCAACCACAAATCCATCGGGTTACTGCATATAAATCTCCTCATCCAACTCTCTATTTAGAAATACGGTTTTTACATCTATTTGATATACTTGAAGTTTGTATGCGGCAACTAGTGCTAAAAACACCCGAATTGTGGGCAAACGAGCCACAAGAGAGCATGTGTCAAAGTAGCCTTCACCCTCTTTTGCATGAAACCCTTAGCCACTAAACGGGCCTTATATTTTTCTATAGTACCATCAGGTCTTCGTTTTCTTTTAAAGATCCATTTGCAGCCCACTGGCTTGTACCCAGATGGGAGGTCTGTAACCTCCCATGTTTCGTTAGTTATGATGGAATCCATCTCGCTATGGACTGCCTCCTTACAGTAATCCATATCCGAGGATGGGTATGCCTTTGAAAGAGTTCATGGTTCATCATTCATGAGATAGGTGACATAGTCATCGCCAAGAGACTTTTCAATCCTCTGCCTCTTACTCCCCATCAACTCCAATTCAAGAGCGGTGTTATCCACACTAGGAAGAATAGAGTGTTCATTTGAACCAGTAAGGTCAATGACTTTATTTTGTCTCATAAAGAACACATGTTCAAAGAAAGACGCATCACGAGGTTCTATCATTATATTTGTAGCAATATCACTCACCTCGAATTTGACCACTAGAAATCTATAAGCCGTGCTATTTTTAGCATACCCTAGAAAGACACAATCAACAGTATCAGGACCAAGTTTTTTTCTTTAGTAATGACACATACACTTTTGCAAGGCAACCCCAAGTTCGAAGAAATGATAAGTTAGATTTTCTCTCCTTTCATCCTTCATAAGGTGTTTCCACTTGATTGCGAGACGGAACCCTATTGAGGACATAATTAGCTGTGAGAACTGCTTCACCCCGCCAATAGTTTGATATACCAAAACTTTGTAACATGACATTAACCAAGTCACAAAGAGTTTGATTCTTCCTTTTGGCTATTCCATTCGATTGGAGTAAGTATGGTGGAGTAATTTCACAAATTATTTTACTTTATTCATAATTTTGAGAGAATTAATTTGAAACATATTCACCGCCTCGGTCTGATCTTAACCGTTTGATTTTCTTTTCTGGTTGATTTTCCACTTTGGCTTTAAAGATTTTTAAATGTTCTAGTGCTTCATCTTTCGACTTAAATAAGTAAATGTAGCAATACTTAGTCGCATCATCTATGAGAGTTAAAAAATATCATTTGCCATCTTTAGTCAATATTCTATTCATCTCACAAAGATCATAATGAACTAGCTCAAGTAGTGAGGTACTCTACCTTTCAACGCTATGAAAATATTTTCGGGGTTGCTTTGCTTGCACACACTTCACACTTAGAGCCATTCTTATGATTATAACTTGAAATTAGACTTATTTTTCTTAACCGCGTAATGGCATCAAAGTTAACATGACAAACATCATAAATTTTATTGCAATGAGAAACAATAAAAATACTTACATTATTGAAATCAAGAATATGCAAGCGGAATATGCCTCTGCTATCATAGCCTTTGCTCACAAAATTATCAAATTTGGTCAACACAACCTTATTAGACTCAAACACAAGCTTTATTCCTTGTCTACACAGCATAGCCCCACATATCAGATTGCGAGTCATTGCAGGTGCATACAACACGTCTTTTATGATGAGTGTTTTGCCTGAAGTGAGTTTCAAGCAAACATGTCTAATCCCACGTACTGTAGCAACAGCTCCGTTCCCCATCAGGACAGATCCGCCACCTTCACCCTTAAATAAAGAGAAATAAGATTAATCAGCACATATATGTCTAGTAGCACCTATATCAATCCACCAATCAATAGATGAACTTGCCATAAAGGCCTGACGTACACCCTTCTAGACTGGAACTAGCTAGTGCGACATTCACTTCAACCTTATAGCCTTTATGCTGACCAGGAGAAGGACCTTTGCCCTTATGATTGTGGTAATGGTTGACTTTATGACCAACAACTCAACAAACAAAGCTGACAATTTCCTCCTCCTTCTTCTTCAGTTTCTTTCCTTTGAGCTTGTTCCGAGGCTGATTCTTGAACTTCTATTTCTCAAAACCTCCAGCATTGACCTCCATCTGATGAGCTTGAACTTGAGACGAGGAAGCCATTTCAATTGTTGGTTTTATGAATTGTTGTAAAATTAGCGGTTTTAGAGGGGGTGAATAGGAGTTCACTTGTTCTCTTATGGTTTTTTACTTCTTTTTCACTCCAATAGCCATGTAAAGTTACAAAGATAAAGGTCTAATACTCACAGTGGAAGAATTGAACGGAAAACAAGAACCACAACAAAAATTCCCCTCGGATTGTCTAACTTCTCTCTTGTGCGGTCTGATCTATCCTCAACCTAACAGGAAATCAACACAATTTCATATTCACAAAATAACCTAATTTTTTATCTGCAAATCCAAATCACTTCAAATTTCAAGCACAATTCAATAAGAATTTCTTATTTAAGTGCAAGAGGGTTTAAAACCGAGTAAAAACCAAAACTTAATCAAAGAATTGCTCGTGGAATAAAAATGGTCAAGATGACCTCATATGAACTTCCACAACTTCTAGCAAGCTAGATCACAACAAAAAACCAAGACAAATCCTCTAGAACACAAGAATCCAAGATTTTAAGAAAGAGAGTAAGGACAAGAAAGAGCTCATCTTTGCATAAATTGATTGGATTGATATTGAAGAATCGATGGTTTATAGTCACTCCAATATGGAGGACACAAACTCACTTATGAGCACTCAGACCCTAGCCTCCCCTCTTTCCATTTCCCCCTAAATTTAGCAAATTAGGGTTTTAAGGCTTGGTTGTGTGCAATATTGCACCTTATATAATAGAGGTTAGGGGCTAAGAGAGAAACCCTAACGAGCACCCGTTAAGCCCACACACAAACAGGTCTCTTACTCACACACGCTTCTAAAAGCATACGATTATCCAACGCTCGTGAATCCGTCTCTCCATGATCTTGTCCTCCTCATAACCCAAACCTCTTCTCCTTTGCGTGCCATGTACCACGGTTTCTCTAAAGTTACCTACCAATATTTTTGTGAAGTTAGCAAAATATCTCTTCTCAATCCTTCCAACCTTGACTGAGTTCAATCTTGTGAAGCAAACCCATGCTTCGCCATACGCAAGTCCCTCCCATCTGACTCTCACCAGACAGTCTCAACACTTGCACCAATTCAAGCCACTTAATGCAACCTATTGTACCAAATTTTCCGTTCTTGTCCATCATGCGCCTTGCTTGAGACCAGCCACTTTACCCACATCCTTAATGTTATGGACTTTAATTTCATCAAACCAAATTCTGATCATCCTCGTCGATGACCGTAGCTGACTTCAAGTTTCCATGCACGATAATAGATCAAAAAATCGATTACGGGCACAAGTTCTTTGCAACATAACCCACATTAGACAAAACATACATCATTGAATACATATGCAATATTTACATGACTCTCGACCAATCCTTAGATTTCAACTCAAACCAACAGCTTACTACGCCATGAAATGCTATAGTCGGTCTGATCACATCCATCATGCCGGTCAGATCGTCAACCATTGGTTGGTCAGACCACGCCCACTAGTAATAGGATATCGATTTGACCGCTTTACTTCACCAGAAAACACTTTATCTGGAATTTTCAATACACCTCTATCAAGTTTCAGGTCTAGATTTCATTTTCAATTATACCTAGTATAGACACATAACCAAACAAGCCTACAAGTGTTTGGTGTCCATTTTCCACACACTTGTACTGCTGGTTTGACAGTTGGCCAAACCAGCCGGCAATGGCCGGTCAGACCGCTCTGAAGGCCGGTCAGATCGCCTATCCCCTGTACGTAATATAACTTTTGCAAAATAGAGAGTTAACTCCCCAAACTCCTCGACAACGATGTCAATTGTTCAACCCTTAATCTAAGATCAAACCACATAGTCTCTACACATGGCTCGCAAAGTAGACAATAGTGCCAAACATCACACACAACTCCTCACGAATGGGAGTTTTTGGCTGATTTGACGTACTTTTGATTCATAATAGCAAAAGTAGCCCCGCTCGCACAAGATTGTAAAAATGACACCGCGGAAGACTAAACAGACGTTGCGTGTGACTTGCAGCGATCTCAGACCGCGACAGGAGAGTAGTAGTGCGACGGGACAGGAGAGGCCACGTATCGCGCTTGGGGAGCGTGGGAGTAGCTGGTCCAAGTACAAGCTGCCTTGTATGCATACATGTTCGTGTGTTATGCCGGTGGGAGCATTGTAAGTTTTTTGCCACGGTCTGAGAGCGCGGCACCTCCGCTGCAACAGTGCCACGCATACCTCCCGCGCTCGGTGGCTCCTGCCACGGTGCCTTCGTCTTACCATTATTCAGGAGCATTGCAGGTGACACATATCACTTATCTAACCTTCTGCGGTGTTATTTTTATAATTTCGTATAAGTGGAAACTTTTTTTTGCTATTACAAATCAAACAGCGGCCGAATCAGCCAAAGACACCACGAAAGTGTGCCGCTCCCCGACCGATCTCCTCCTGCTGCTGACCGAAAGAGCGACAACGACGGCGAGGGCAGCGAAGTTTTCGCGGATAGCGCTACTTCACGGTCGATCGGTCGTGCGATCCCGCTGTGAGCACGCGCGTACTGCTGTGCCCAGGCCGGTCGTCGCTTGGAAGGAAGCTAGCGCACGCGAGGAGGAACGGATAGCGGCGAGATGTTACGGGTACGGTGATTATTGATCGGAGCGCGCTGTTGCGTGCGTGCGTGAGAGACGAGTCGCGCTTGGCGAATGGGAATTCTTTTTTATTTTAACCCCCTGACGTTACGTAATTGCAAAAATAACCTTCGTGCGTTTTTATTTGCAAATGTAGCCCCCTCCCGAGCGCGGAATGCCCTCGAGCTCGACACGTGTCCATTTCCGCTCGGGGTCGCTGAAGCTCGGCGGCGCAGCATTCACCGAGCTCTTTCGCGCACGACCGCGGAAGGTGGTGGGCGCCGCTTCCTGCGGTCACCAAGTGCAGGAAGTGCAAATTAGTAAAATGTGAATGCATTTAATGCTAAATGTGAATGCATTTAATGCTAATAAAATGCAAAATAGAATTACATGCAGCAGGTACTTCCTGCGCTCAGCCACAGCAGAGGTTCTGGCCCCTTCCGCTCCATCGCGCAAGCGCGCGTTGTCCCGCCGCCACCTCCGCCACTTCTGCGCACGCCGCGGAAGGAGGCTTCCACGCTCGAGAGGGGGCTACATTTGCAAATAAAAACGCACAGAGACCATTTTTACAATTACATAGCGTCAGATGGCCAAAATAAAAAACAAAACGGCGAATGGTAGGTAACTGCACGTCGTGCTGCTACTGCAGGGGGTTGGATTGTGGGGGTGAGACGGGAAAACGGGATGCGTTGAGAGGGACGGCACAGGAAGAAGCTGGCGAGAGGGTTGCAGAATTGCGCATCTCTGCCCGGTAGATCGGGAGAGCAGTGCAGGGGATAAGGGCATGTGTCGTCGGATCGTTGGCGCCTGACCTGGTCCTGAAAACTCGAGGCCACAAGAACTCGCTAGGCTAGCTAGTACTACACTACTACTTCCAAATTAGGGATAGAACCGCAATGAATTTTACATTGTTCACTTACCGAACACTCACAACCTGTAATATAGTATAGAGTTCTATTAATTGTAGTAGTAGTATGTAAGATATTTAAAAAGATCTTATTTTTGCCCAAGGAATTAACAGGACGGGGTGGCGGAACTAGCAAATTGGAATGGCCGGGTCGAGACTCGAGAAGCAAAAATCCTTTGCATAGCGTGTAAAATATGGGTTCCACCTATTTTATACAGTTTGATTACGCCCAGTTGACAGTTTAAATTGAACGTTTGGTCGGATAAGAAAAAGGCCCTCTCTATTTTCACTGGTTGCTCGCAATTATTTTTTTGAGCGAATAACAGGAGAGCTGCTATAATTTCATTGAAGAAGAAGATAACACAACACTGCTGACTACAAAAAAAATATGTGTGCGTTTGTGCCCAAGACAACCCTCAACTTAGGAATGTGCACTCCTATTTTCCGCAGTACTTGTTTCCTCCTAAAGATGCATCTGAAACTGGTTGCTCGGATTGCAATTTAACCTACACAATATACTTTGTGTTAGATTCTTCACATGTCAAGACAGTGATTCTCAATTTCAGATAGTCCTATCACACAGACACAGTGTATTATGTATATAAGCAAAATCTAATGAACGGTGTCAGTTTGTAACTTTAGAGGTAGGGGGGAAATATCTCCAACAGTTGCCCGCTTGGTGGGGCTCTGGGTCTTCACGTACAGCTTTGCGTAATGCGACCACACAGGTTCGTACTACCTGTGAAATGCTTTCTAGAGGTGGGACTGATTATATGGACCTTATCAGCTTGACCTTTTCCCCAGAAGGGAAAAAAAAGGCGCGCGACGGAAGAGCCGATGAAGAGGCTGGATTGATATTTGATACTCCTATCCAGCTTGCCGAAATTAACCGTTTTGCCCTTATGCAATCATTAATCTGGTTCTTCCCGTTCCTATTTGCCAACCAATCTTCCTGTGCTGAAGCAGCTAGGGCTTGAAAAATGGGAAAAGATACAAGTGTTTCTGTGCTTGGCACGCCCTATGGCCCTAGTTAGTTCAGCCTGTGATATGTAAGTTGTATCAGCTACTAGTAATTTATGTGCATGCGGTTGTGGGCTTGTAGCTAAGGGTGCAAACAGATGGATGCGATCGGATATCGTTTATTCTGTATTCTATTTTGTATTTTTTTTTGTTGGAGTCGAACACGGATAGTATCGGATACTCATTTCTCCACCTCGTATTCGTCCCGTGAGCCTTCGATCAGTCGGTCGGACGGATATTATTCACTTCTTTTGCACCTCTACACAGAACATTAGGCAATAGGGGTACAATCAGAGCGAACATGAAGAGGTTAATCGCTGAGATGTCGAAAGAAAAATACTCAGTATTCCCTACCTGCTTAGATGCAGCAACCCACATATTATTATCATATTCCTAAGTGAAGTTGTGATAGCATTTCCTCGTACCACTTGATATACGGATACGTATGGATAGATATATATTGGTCCTTTGTATCCAATTCTTCTTTTTTTCCCCTTGAAAACGGAGTCGAACACAGATAGTATCGAATAACTATTTATCTCTTCCGTATTTACTGTGCAAACTTTTGATCGATCAGGAATTATTCATTCCATTTAGACTCTAACTGTGGCAACATAGGGCCATGAAAATGGTGATATCCCGAAAGAGGTTTCACGGTGCATTGAACACAGAGGAATCCTTCACGGCATGATTGAGTTAGGTCAGGCCAAGAAATCTGAACAACCTGGATGCAATGTCATAGGCATGTAGACGGTAGCCTGTTGTTGTTGTTATCAAGATAGCATGACCTCATTAACAGCGGCGCCAACGGTGGCAATTAGTCGTGCCGACTTGATTTACATACCTCTGCTGTAGAAAGCACAGATTAGACGGCGGCGAAGATTTGTTGTTGGTATTAAACTTCTACGATTTTGGTTTCTACCTTGAAGACAGCCACAATTTGGTTTCAGTTGACAAGTACAGCAACGGTCGATGTTATTTCACTGTCTAGCCTACGGGCACAAACAGGAAACTCTGTAGTTACCACTTACTACTTACTACTCGTTGACAATTATTGTGATTTTGTGCAATTGCCAAGCCAGCTCTGGAACAAGCTGGCAAGCTCCTTCGTCCGGGAAATCAAAAGTGGAATCCATTTCGTGCAAACTCTAAAAAAGCTCGTTTTGCTGCATTTTCCGTTTTTGGTATAGATGAAATCCGTTCACTACTTCATTTGAATTTCATGTGTATCGGTGAAAATGGATATGCGAAAATATCTTTGCGCTAACTGCTCGCTAACCAACTCTCAGGGATAATTGTTTCTGCATGCTGAAGCATGACCGTACGAGTAGAGCAGTAGACTGTCGGCGCTCTCATGGCATCCTAAACTTTTCTGAAAACAAATTAGCCAGGCCTCTTTTGAAACGCAGATTTTTTTTCATGAAACAATTAAATTCCTATATAAATCGAACAAAATTTCCACATTCGAAAGAGGGACTGAACAGACATCTTCCGATGTTAACATATGTACACATCCCTGCTTAATCTGTGATGAACTGACGATCAAAACTAAGAGTATACACCAGGAGCAATATCAGTAGCCACCTTGCGTCGTCAAACTATTACTGCCTCACAATAAGATATTTCTCTTGTCATGAACAAAAATAGACCGCCTCCAGCAAGAAGGGAAGAGCAACTCCGACTTTACTCCCAGTGAACGGGATCCAGCTTGGCCTACAACCACTCGTAGTAGTACGATATCGCCCTTCTCTCCCTCGCCCCAATGCGCACACGCGACACGCCTGGCACGGCTCCACCGCTCCACTGCACAGCTAGCAAATTAACACACCGCGCGTGCGCATTTCACATGTGTCGCGCGTGGACGGAGGAGAAGCATCCAGGACCCATCCGGCACCCTGGGCAACCGTCGGATCCGCGCTCCATACATTCTCCGCCGTCCAGTCCCATGGTGAGCGCAGAATCCCGAGTTCCCGACGCGGCTCACCCCTGGCCCTGGGCGCTTGTCCGGGCCGACCCGTCAAAACCCCAGGTTGGAATCTGGTGCCGTTCTCTCTCCCGCAGCCGTCCGTTCGCCGAGATATTTTTTCTTACCGTTTCGGCGCTAGCGAGCGAGCGAAAAGACGTCAGACTCAGCAAACTTTGAGCGGTGGGGCCGCCCTGCGGTCTCTATCCAGAGGGTGCGATCCACCCCGCAGCCTGTTGGTTTTGGCTCGGTGGTAAGCATTAGCAGGTCATGTAAAACAGGTTATATCAGCTGTTTATAATTTTTATCATGTAGTTTTTAAATTAGAGTAAATGAAAGAGAATAAAGAGAGAAATATATTATCGACAATTCTGTAGCCGACTGTATCACCAGAACCAAGAAAAATATTAAAAAATTGTGTGATCTATAAAAACAAGTAAAAAGACAGCAGTTGTCTGTACCATTATATAATCTGTCTTTAGTGTTGTCTATAGTTAACATAAAGAGTTGCTTTAGACAGCAGTTATCTTTACCATTGTACGTACCTGTAGTAGCGGTTAACTACTCACCTCGAAATTCAGCGGCCAATCACATTGTACTTTGAAGAGAGGTGATCACATGAATTAGCTGGTGATGACAATGTTTTTTTTTCTTTTTGTTTGGGGTGGTGCGTGTGTATATATTAAATAGCAAAAAAGTTTTTAACAAATAGTGGGGTGGTATATATTTTGCCTAAATATTGCTGCTCTATACCCCCTACCCACCCACAATTCATTTGCAAAAAGGCGTCTTTGTTTAATGAACGAGTATTATGTTTACATTGTGTTTAAGAAGCTTAATCTCCTCGGGAAAAAAAAGTTGATCTGGCTTTAGATATTCTTCTGTTTAAATGTCGATATGACAAAAGAATAAAGATAGAGGAATATAGTAATTGACATATTTTACACTAAACAATAAAAAAAAATTGTAGAAAAAAAAATGCAGTCGTCCCATTTTGGTGGTAGAAGCTTAAAGTGTGACACATCAATATATTTGGAAAGATTTAAGAAAAATGTTAGCTAAGTCATGCATAGCAACTTGCAACGTTATCGGAATCGTGATCCCGAATCAGATCGGAGGTTCTTCAACAGGATCGTGAATAGTAAAATCGACATATTTGATTCTAACAAAGAAACATTTTAAAAAATCTACCTTGAATTTTATCACTTCTATATTTTAAAAACTATACTTTTAGAACCTTTGTTTACCAAAATATAGTGCAAATGAAAGATCATTTGTTATTTATGCAAATTATAGTGGACATAAAGAAATAAAAAGTAAAAAACTTATAATGAAAGAGACGTATGCAAATAATTATTTATAATAAATCGGTAGAATCGGGTAGGACTGTATGAAAATTTTGATCACAATCCTAATTTTTTTTTGTTAGAATCGTAATAATATTAAGATTTTACCATATGATCGAATAAGTCCAGTCAATCTGGATCGTAGAAACGTATGACTAGAATTGAGATTCTGACAACCTTGGCAACTTGTGCTGTAAAATTTACTACTTCCATGTTGCAAATGGCACGTTTTCTGCTTGAGCAAAATTGAATCACCGGTAGTCCAGATAAATGATTAAATATAGGTAAAAATACCACAATTCTAACAATTGGGAAATTTTAAACACTTTGTCTATTTTACCCTAAAAATCACATTAAAAATCATTTAAAAAAAATATATCTGCAAAATTCGGTATTGACATTTTATACTTATTGCAATGTGTTGGTGTTGCCATATAAACAATGCAAAACAATCGGAATGATAAAGGAAGACTTTCTCCAAAACAATTGGGATTATGTGCCCATTTTTTTTATTAATCTCTAAACCTTAATAATTGATATTTTTTACTTATGGTTTCTACACATTATTTATACTTCTCAACATATATTTATAATTTACCAAAAACTTTAAGAAAATAAGAATGAAGCGACTAAACAACGGTATAGCAACATGTTTCATGCAGTTTTAGCGAGTTTCATGAAAAACGTTTGAAAAGTTTCTTGTTTCAATGAGTTTTATGCGTTTCTAGAAGATTCCAAGAACGCTTTGCGCCAAGTTTCAACGAGTTTTATATTTTAAAACTCAAGTTTCAAACAAAATTTTCAATAGGTTTCAACAAGTTTCAATATGTATCAATGAGTTTTAGCTAATTTCGGCGAGTTCACCTAGCTACAACAGCACTATCACACCACCACAGAGCCCGCTCGACATCATTTGTCATCGTCGCACTCTCTTCTCTGGCTCCAGCCCAACTACTGCCGCCACCATGGAGCCGATCAACACCGCCCACTGCCGGATCCATGCTCGAGCTCCCACCAAGCCTCCATCTCTCCCTCTTCCTCAACTCTGGCTCGAGCTCCGTGTCGTGCCACCAAGTCAACAAGCCGTGCCGCTGTTGGATGCGATCGACTCGAATCTCGCAGCTGCCGGATTTGTGCCTCTCAAGCCACGCCGCCCGCTGCGAGAGAGCGGGAGCAGCGCGAGGAGGTCACCAATCCCAGGGAGCTAGCGCCATGGCTAGAAACACCAAGGTAGAGGAGGCGGCGCTTGTGGGCGTCACAAAGTAGCATGTGGGGCCGTGTGAAAAGCAGTGCACGTTAGATGTAACACCTTAGCCTAACACTAAGCCTAGAATGCCACAAAACTATCATAACAATTAATTTTACATCAATTAACAATAAAATTTCAGCAAACAATTCAATATTAAAACTTGTCCATGGGTCACAATAACATATGAACAACGACATGGCGAGCACAGATATTCAAACTATAGATAGTAAAGTAGAATAATAGTTCAAGATTTAAGCAAAACCAATCAAACAGAGACTATCGAATGAATAAACAAGTTTCGACAAACCATCTAGAATTTTTCAATGTCTATCATGTTCTAAAGGGATAAACCATCACACTAAGATAAAATTTTCTCATGGCAAGTGATTAAGTAATTGAGTGTATGTAGTGTTCCAAGTGCTAACCCTTCTCATACGGAGACTTTATTGCCCATATCTTACATATAGGGACCTCATCCCACTCCCGTGGGTCACCTCTTTCCATCATGAATGCTCAACATGCTATGTAATTGTTATTATCTCTCTTCATTAGCAATTTATATAATCATCATTATTCCATAATCACCATCATTATCATCGAGTTATCAAAAGTATGCAACTAATGTGAAACAGACATAATTCATATGAATAATCATGGCAAGCATTCATTTGACCAAATAATAACTTCAAACACTCAAATACCATTCTACCATGTACTTGTCTTTCTAGTTGCGACGACCAGGATAATTTGAAGGTGACAACAATCCCAAAACTACTCTTTCTATAGTAAACACCCAAACTCAATACAAGCTACATCGTACAAAACAATACTTAATCGACAACGCTCCTATGCGCTCTCCAATTTTATAACTTTCCCCCTATACCAGACAGCCTCTCTTGCTGTCCCAGCACTAAATTGTCATAACTTTTAACTCCCACATTGTATTATAGCAAACCATACCAGTTCTGGAATCTCTATAAAAAATTTCTACAACTTCTTAGTTTATCAAATGTCCAGATTAAATAATCTAAAACCCTGTTTTTAACCCAGAAGACAGATCTGTCATCTTCTAGACAACAGACTTAATATTTCCATATATTTTAATCCACATATGAAAATATATTGAATTATGACTTTTCAGAAACTACACGGAATTATCCAACATTTTCTAGTTACGCCAAAAATTCCATTTTGCCATTAACTCAGTCAAATTAATGTTTTTCCCATTACTGCGTCTAGCAGCAACCCAGTTCTGAACTGCAGTCTCCCAAAAATCATAACTTCTGTTCTACTTGTCCAAAAAATATGTTCTTAGCCTTTTTGGAACCCTTAAGAAATTACCTACCTTTTTCATGTAGACCAAAACCCCAAATTATTCTATCTTCTATTTTTAATCTACAGATTAATACGGTCTGTTAATTACTCCAAAAATCTAGATAGCAACCTTTCGGAGGTTGTAACATTTCGCTCGCTACTCCGTTTTTAACGATCCATACCTTCCTGGAAAGCTAACGCAATAACCTAGCTTTTATATAATTGCACCGAACTCTAAGTCCGAGTCTAAATACCCCTAATCATCCCCGCAATATTCTGCCCTAATTCTGACGAGCCTGGACAGAAAAACCATCTACTCTTCCCATAGACCTAACATTCTACAAACTGAACCACAACTAAACTAGGGAATCCTAGATGGTTTCAGATTGTTATCCTTGGAGATCACGATGAAGACCGCAAAATCCTGCGAGATCCTCCTCTTTTCCCCCTTCTCTTCTCTTCTCTTCTCTTCCCTTCTCCTCCCTTCCTCTTCCTTCTTGCTTCCCTTCCTAGGCAGCAGCAGCACAGGCAACATTTCCATGCATGCAGAGGATCTTGCATAGCAGCACATGCCACAACATGTAGTATTCTTTTCCTTATTAATCTCTCTCTCTCCCTGATGCGGGCATCCCTACGACCAGTTCGGATATCCTTACGACAAGTTCTGTTCAGGTACATAGAGACAAGCTAAAGCTAGGTGCAAGGTGAGCTAGGAGGAAGTGAGGTCCACGATCAGATCCACAAGGTCTACGACCAGCTCCTGGAGGTCTACGACTAGATCCACAAGATCTACAACCAACTCCTGAGGGTCTACTACCAGTTCCCCAGGGTCTACGACCACTTCCACAGGGTCCACGACCACTTCAAGAAGGTCTATGACCAGTTGGCCCAGTTCTACAACCAGCACCCGACAGAAGGAGCACTCGTTGGAAACAGTACTCGTCAGGAACAGTACCTTGCAGAAGGAGCACTCGTCGTGAATAGCATTCAACGGAAACAATATTCAGCGGGAGGCGTACTCGGCGGGAACAGTACTCGACGCCAACAGTACTTGGTAGGAATATTCAGCGTCCAGGTGGTCTACGACCACGACTAGTTGGTCTATGACTACAACCAATTGGCCCACGACCATGACCAGATAGCCTACAACCAAGTCCACGACCGGGAGATCTGAACTAAATCATGAGAAGGATTCTTGGGGCTGAGATATTTCGTTTGTAGATAAGTGTTGGTATATATCTCTTAGTTTGATTCGGTTGTAATATTTTCATAACTGTATTAGAAAAGAATCTTTGTATAATACGAGAGTTAGAGATAGAATCGGCCGCACTTGTAGGTGCCAATATAAGGCTAGAGCATTGCCTATTGTAAAGGGGAAGAATTTTAGAAGAAAATACAGAAAAGTCATGACACCTTTGTGGCGCAATATCTTACGTATTTGTTAAGGTTTTCCTATCTAGGGTTTGTTAAGGTCGGTGCAAGGCAAAAACGCGCCATTCCTGAGATTGCCTACCGAATCTACACGATTCAACTCGTCTAATTCGTGATCTTTGTTGCTCACGGTTTAGAGATGCGTCGAGTTCATGCTTCTAATCGTCCTAGTGATTGATCAGTGCGTGAATATCTGGATACCTATCAACACTGCGACGTGGTCGAAGAAACTGATGCTATCTTCATCACCGCAAGGTTCAAGGAGGGTTGAACTCTAGCCGCAAGAAGAAGGAGAATCCTGTTGTGCGTACCGTGAAAGATCATGCCACCCTATGCATCAGCTAATTTTACTAGTTCGTCCATATCACTCCCCCTGTCAATGCATGTAGAAGCAGCAAGCACGTAGCAGCAGCGGCAGCCATGCATATGCACGTGCACTGCAGCGGCAGTAGCACGACAACAGTAGCACACGTGCAGAGGCACATGGAAAACCCGACGGTTGGAAAAAAAAGAAGAAATGCTAGGGTTTCGACGGGCTCCCCACTCTCAATCTTAACACCGGGCTCCCACTTGGGCTATGGGCCGATGGCCCACTACTTCCCCTATAATCCACTAAATTCTGAAATTTTACTCTTAATTACCTCTTCTAATTCCTTAATTCGGCAAAAACCTAGACGCCGACGAGATTTACGCTGGCCAAGGACCTAGCAGACAACAAAATCACAAAAAAAACATCAACTGAAACAAGCAAACAAACAACAGCAAATCGAACAAAATCAGGGGAAACAACCACGGCGCTCAAACTAGAACCGCTACAATCCACGAGGACGTAGCCAGCAACGAGATCTCCAATCATCGAGGAGAGAAAAACTACCGTAGAGCTTCATGCGCAGAACTTCCACGATTCTCATGAGAGCTCCGCCCGTGACTCTCGACTAGACGAGGCTACGAGAACTCCCCAGAGAGCTCTGCCCGGGTCCTTGTCGCCTAAACAAGCAACACACAAATCAAGGCGCGTGAGGATCGAGGAAAATTAATTTCAAAATGAAAGCTGGACGGAAAAGTTACTGGGTTGCATAGCAAAACGGGTTTAAGTTCGAATCCAATACTCAGATGCGAACCCAGATGACCACTTTAACAATACAAATCGTACAACACATCTAACGAACCGAAAAATAACTGTTTTGGTATAAAAAACTGTCGAAAGTTATATAGCAATTCCGGTTTTTTTACCGAGTACACTCAATGGCCGTGCGACAAACACTGGAGCGTGCTGTTCATGCAATGTGGTGCGCGGTTTTTGCCGAATCCGTTTGGCGGGCATGCGGATGAACATTGTAGCACGTGATTTTTTGTCGAATTCGTGCGGCAGGTGCGCGGACAAGCACAATAGCAGCGTTTTTTTTGCCGGTTTCGTGCGGTGGTCGTGAGGCAGGGGGATCCGGGCAATAGCGGCGCAGTTGTGGGCATGTGCCGGCACATCCGCGATGTCATTTTTTAGCAATTCACTTGCAAAAAAAACTATTTTTACTATTTTCTTCACGCAACCGTGTCGTTTTAGCAAGTAGCTCTTTGAATACGGTAGCACGTAGCTCTTTGCAAAAAAAACTCTTCACAGTTTACACTACACAGTGGCACCACTAGACCGCTTCACGAGCACGAGCGCCGATCCTTAATTTGGGGACTGGATCATATACCTCCTCGAGGATTTACCTCCCACCTCTGGGGTCACCAGGTCAATGACGTAAATCCTGAATTTCCATCTGGGAGGTATATGATCAAATTTTCTTAATTTAAAGCCCCCAACGCTTTCCCTTCCTCTGCTCGCATTTAGCCATCCTTCCTACGGTTGTGCTCGACCGATTTCCACACCTCCCTCGCGGCGCTGGTCTCGGGGCCCAACCAAAGGCCAGGACGCAGAGAAGGCCATGGGTTTCCAGGTCGCGGCCGTGGCGCCATCGCCGTGCGCACCCTCCTCCGCCTCGCCGTCGCCCTCGACATCCTCGCGGCCCGCGTTCCTCAGCGGTGGCTGCGCCGGGCTCGCGAGATCCCGGGCACCGGTTAATTGGGGCGTTGGTCTTTTAACGCACCGGCGCGGGGCGGGGCGGCCTGCGAGGTGCGCGCTGAGTGCCAGCTTAGATGGTATGGGAGGCGGGGACGCGGAATTCTTGAGGAGGATCGAGGAACTCACGGCGGCGGCGGGGGTGCAGTCGGCGGGGTGCGGGTGGCCGGCGGCGGTGGAGCGGAGCGCGAGCAGCGTGGGGATGCCGCTGTCGCTGCGGATGCTGAAGCGGAAGAAGCAGCAGCAGGTGGCGCTGCAGTCGCGGTGGGACGAGCGGCTGCTGGGCTCCGCCGGGGAGTCGGTAGGGCGCGCCTTCTCGTCGATGGTGCTCATCGTGTGGGAGCTGCAGAGCTTCGCGCTGCAGCAGATGCGCGAAGCGCTGCTCTGCGACGACCTGCAGGGCTTCCTGGCGCGCGTCCACGGCGAGATGCACGCCTCCTTCGTCTGGCTCTTCCAGCACATCTTCGCCGGCACCCCGGCCCTCATGGTCTCCCTCATGCTTCTCGTCGCCAACTTCACCGTCCACTCCATGGGCCACAGCGCCGCCCCCACCGCCATCCCACCCACTTCGCCCACAGTCGCGGTTTTCACGGTGGTCGACACCCAGCGCACGGAACCATCCCACCCGCGGTTCGACGCGGCCTCGGTCAAGACGTTCTCCGTTGGTCGGGCGGCCTCGGTCGGTGGGAACAGCGGCGGTGGCGGCAAGGTTCGGCCCGTCGTGGGCGCCACCGGCGACGACCGGTGGGACGAGTCCCTCTGTCGGCTGAGCCGCGTCGCGCCACAGCAACCGGCGGGGACGGGCGCGGAGGTCGTACCCGACGCCGCGGCCGAGGACGAGCAGGCCATCTGGGAAAGGATGGTTGCGGAGGCTTCGAGCATGCAGGCCAACGCGCGCGCCGAGGAGCTGAGTGACCCGGACTTGCTGGGAAACCTCGTCGCTCCGGTGGAGGCGGAGGTTGAGACGGAGGACCATGCGGAGTACGCGCGGACGGAGCAGAGGTACGAGCGGGTCGTGTCCGAGGAGCCCAACAACTCGCTCATCCTGGCCAACTTCGCGCAGTTCCTCTATCTCGTGCGGAACGATCACGACAGGTACGCCCCTCAGCTACGCCCACCACCTGTTCGACGAATTGACAATATGCAGTTCTCGCTCATTTGAACCGCGGTCATTGATGTGGTAACTTTGTGTTAATCGCAGGGCGGAGCACTACTTCGAGAGGGCGGTGCGCGCGGAACCGGCGGACGCGGAGGCGGTGAGCCGGTACGCGACCTTCCTGTGGAAGGCCCGGAACGACCTCGCAGCAGCGGAGGAGACATACCTGGAGGCCATCGCGGCCGACCCCGCCGCGCACCACGCTGCCGCCTACGCGCATTTCCTCTGGAACACCGGAGGTGAGGACACATGCTACCCCCTCGATTGACGCGCGCACCGTCACCGCAATGGCCACAAAACAAAACAAACCATCCCGAGAAAAAAAGGAAAAAAAACACTATTCAAGAAGTCAAGTTCTTGCAGCATGCGCGGGGGCGGCCACGCGGCGAGACGCCTAGAGCACGACACCCTGGCCGCTGGCTGGGCCGGGGGCGGTGGAGTGGAGCTGACACATGATATCTTTCCGTTTACTTAGGTTGAGTAGAAGTGTGCATGCGCAGTGGAGTGAGTGGTGATACAGGAAGATGTGGTGCGTGCTGCTCCTCTCTCGTTCCGGGAATCCGGTGATTGGAGCTTTTGGCCGGGAACAGTGATGATTAGCCACTTGTTGGTTACCTCCGTGGCTGGCTCGTTGCGGCCGGCCGGCCGGCCGTGGTGTGGCATGCATGAATGGCTGTAGAATTGTAGTAGCACAGTGGCGTGGAAGAAGAAGGCGACGTGGTGGCATGGATGGACATGTACTCTGTTGAGTAGTGTGTAGCAACTTGCTTCCTGTAATTATGTAGATGGGTAAAAACAATAAGTGAATAAGAAGATCACGGTAATCTCGGTCCAATCTTTCTCGGATCTTGCGTATTTCTACTGCTGCTGCTACTAGTCTAGGGATTGAGATCGGCAGACTCGAAACTATCCTTCCTATCTAAAAACCAAGTTGTGTTCACTTTTGTTCTGGATTGGCGTGCGAGAGCGAGGTGCAAGTGAGACTGTCGTCCGGGCACAGATCGTATTTTTGGAACTTATCGAAACATGCTGAAATCTGGAACTTGAAACTCGTTAGAACCTGCCTAAACTTGCTTGAAACTTCAAACTTGAAGGTCTCGTTACAGTTTTTGTGTGAGTGAAACCTCACGAAACTCAGTAAAACTGAAACTATTGTACCATTGAAAATGTATTCTAACGGTGTGGCATGGGCTAGCCGCTCCCATCGAGACCGTGCTTCTCCTATTGTGAAGTTGATGCATGGAACCCTTTTTTGCTTCATTTTGGCGAAAACTTTGAAACTATCAAACCAAATAATTTCAAGCTTTCATCGACAGTCCGATCCGGTTCGGATTAGCTCATAGCCATGGCATGCACCGAAGTCCCTCCTCTTGCCCGCTACTTCTTACATCCATAGATGATAAAGAGTCGTGTTGAGCTTCTTTCCAGCCGTCTCGCTCAGGGACGCCCCCGGTCCCACCGGCCATTGACAGCCGCCGAAGCTCGACGGCAGTGCGTCTTCGCCTCCACCGCCCCCGGTCCCACCGGCCATTGACAGCCGCCGAAGCTCGACGGCAGTGCGTCTTCGCCTCCACCGCCCCCGGCGAGACCTTTTCTTCGAATTGGAAGCTCCCCAAATTCCGAACCGAAAGATCTCCAATTCAAAGTTTCTAATTTCTAGTTGAATGTTGCCAAATTGGAAGTTTTCCCAATCGAAAACTTCGGTTTTAATGTGAAAGTTGAAATCCCCTTACACACTGTGGTTGGAAGGGTGATTAGTTTTGTCCTCTTGGGGGAGGATGTACTATGGACCGCTGCTAGTAATTTACTGTGCATTTTCACCCGAGAACACAAGTACCTGTGCACATGCCTTGCTACGACGAGCATATGACCACTGGACTAGTAGTACAGGGAAGGGAAGCCGCCGAGGTAAGGCAGGCTAGTACGTGTACGTTCCGGAGGAGGCGTCAGCACTGGTTTCTCCCGAGCAAGCCGTGGCCCGCGCATGCCATGTGATGAGCCAATACATGCATCCTACCGGAAGTGGCATCAAATTCAAATGATGGTACACAAGAAAGTCCTCGCATAAGGAATGCAATTTCAGACGAAAGCCATCGACACAAGTCCTTGCAGTGACGCAGGTCCCCCAAGCAAGTTTCCACCGATCTCAAATCATCCTGTCAGTTAGAAACTTAAAATTGTCGAACTGTTTCTGAAATTCTGCGTAGTTTAGGCTCCCCCTGATCATATTGGCATCATCATTTCTGCGAAGGATATTTACCAGATTTTCACGGGCGCTGCATGCCGCAGTCGGTATCACCGGAACAGCCTTTTTGACCGTGTACATGGAGGGAGCCCAGCGTTGACAAGAAACCTTAACCATCGCACTCTTCTTCTACCGACCTGCTCACTGGCCAATATTCTTCCCCCGGCTTCAGATCACGGAAAAAGAGTACAAAATGGAACTTGTGCAGCCACGCCCCTCCTCGCGGCATGCACAGTGCATTATATGATATGTTACCCTGTCAAACGCCATTATCCGGCTAATGCACTGTTGTAGGGAGGTCCCACTGTTCCCAAAGGCCCCACGATGAGCCAAGAAGTTAGTCCCTTCAAGGTATGTGAAGAGGAAATAGCGCCATCTCGGCCTCCGCACGGGGAGGTCCTGGTCCGAAGGGGTCGTCGGGTGGAGGACGAAAAGGGAGGTCAAGACTCTGCAATGGATCAAGAAAAAGTGACGTGATGGACATTGTCTATAGGAGCCCATCATACACTAAAGCTACCAATGAAGAAGAAAAAGACTACGATGCTCCTATAGTCGTAGGGCATTTATATGGGTAATGTTGTAATCTCCTATCTCTGAACTTGTAATGTTATAAATATGCCTCTTTATGTATCAAGGGGAGACACCTTTTCTCTCTCAAGCAACTTTAACACAAACAAAGATGTCATTCATTCCCTGGCACCGTTTTCTACACTTTAGTGATCTTGAGGCCTTTACCCCATTGCGCGGGGTACCGGTCCTGAGACCCGCCCACTTCTACTGTTTGGTCTATAGCCAAGACATGCACCAAGAAGGAACGTCCAAACCGGTAGGGATGTTCATTCGGTTTTTTCAGTATATACGGTTCGAGAAATACGGTGTATATGGTAAATACGGTATTATATACTGCATTTTTAATTTGGTAAATATGGTATTATTTAATATATGATTCGGTATCAGTAAATATCACTTTATTTCAGTACGTTGTCGGTAAATACCATATTTACCAAAGTTAACGCGAATTGAGAAGGATACAGCGAGTCGTGGTCACAAAATTTAACACTTCAGTCTTCACAGTTCACAGCCGGGCATAAGCATTAGTGGCTTACTGGCTTTGGGCATTACTAGCTAGTAGCTACTGCAGTACTGCGCTAGCAGTAGCACTCTAGCAGTCATCACACACAAGCACAAGATGAAGCACACAACACGGAAATAATATGTTTTTAAAAATATTTACAAAACTAGGTCATCGCTCCCAAAAATTGTAAAAATAGGTTCATGTCGCTTGATTCATGCGGCGCAGTTCTATCGCCGATTGAAGCGCGGCAGGAATCTGAGCGAGGCGAGTTCACCCGTCAGTTCAAGCGCACAGAATCTATGAATTTTTAAATATAGCAAATAAACTCAAAAAATTACAAAATTTTTTGTGTAGCATCCTGATAGAGTTTTATTGCTTGTGTAATTTTTTTTTCATAATTTTATCCCTTATACATTTGGCTCTAAAATTCATTTAAGTATACTATTTGTAGAATTTTTAAATATACCAAATGAGGTCCAAAAATTATGAATTGTTTTTTGAATGCTCCTTACATAGTGTAATTGTTTCTGTAATTTTTTGAGAATTTTATATACTCTGAAATTGTCTATACAATTCTGAATTTAGGTTTCCAATACAGTGTACTTGATTGTATACCCTTATTTTTAGAGACAATTCAGAGCATATAAAATTCTGAAAAAATTACATAAACAATTACACTATGTAAGGAGCGTTCACAAAAAAATTCATAATTTTTGGATCTCATCTGGTATATTTACAAATTCTACAAATAATATACTTAAATGAATTTTAGAGACAAATGTATAATGTATAAAATTATGAAAAAATTACAAAAATAATAAAGCTCTATCAGGATGCTCCACAAAAAATTTATAGATTCTGTGCTTGATTCAAGTGGCAGAACTTTCGCCATTGATTGAGCGACAGAATCTATAAATTTTTAAATATAGTAAATAAACTCAAAAATTTTATAATTTTTGAGTTTATTTACTATATTAAAATTTATAGATTCTGTCGCTATTCAAGCTGGCAACAGAACTGTCGCCGATTCAAGCGGCGATAGGAACTGTCGCCAGATGAATGGTGTGAAACCTATTTTTGCAATTTTTGAAAGCGGTGACCTAGTTTTGTAAATATTTTTAAAAAATATATTATTTTTTAAAAAAAATTCCACAACACGGCAGTTCTGTTCGGCAGCACTGAAGTGTTGAATTGAAGGCTTAGTAGTTAGTACTTACAGAGTTACAGAAGAGAGCAGTCCTGCGGGATGACCAGATGAGAGAATGAGACTGAGAGCTAGCGCTGGGCTGTCGGTGGATGGGCTGAGCACGGAGCGCCTGAGCCTGCGAGTGCGAGCCAGAGGCCCAGAGGCAGAGCTACGCGCGTATGGTTACAACGATTTCGGTTTTTCGTTTTTTAGCTGGATTTTACCGAAATCTGATTTCTAAAAACCGTACTGAATAGCAAATACAGGTCAAACTCAAACCGAGTTGATCGGCACGGTTCGATATTTTTATCACGGTATAGAAATGAACAGCCTGCAAACCGGAATGGGGGCATGCGCGCCTATTCTCTCTTATATGTCGTGTGCTTGATATGCTTTGTTCGACAGACCAAGCGTTTGGATGGCTCAGATGATCAGACGCCGTACGTGATGATGCGACCTAGCTATCTATACACGGGGGACGGGGGCCATCACTCGCCGAGCTAGCTACCCATGCAAGTCGGCACGAGCTTGCAGAGGCCGGCACATGCCCTGTTCTGCTGGGCCAAGTGCGATCTGTGCGGTTGTGCCTGAACCTATCGAGGATTCGAGGGATCGCTGTTCTTGATCATGTCGATATTAAGCTGTGATGTGAGCCTGTATGTGCTGACTGATCCGGTGTGCTGCCTTACCAAACCAACGTTGATCTCGAGTGCTGTCCAAGAGGAAAATTCCATACGTCTGGTTTGATTAGTGTGTAGCAGAGGGAAGGTGACAAAAGGCGAGATGGGCAGATGGGGAGAAAACGGGTAGCATCCCATAATACCTTCCGTCCCTGATCGAGGAGGATGGAAATGGAATATGCCCTGACAGCACTGGCGATCCTTGAATCGTTCACATGGAAGTATGATATGCTACTGCGACCCTACCGGGGTATCTTGTAGGATTCACGGGCGATTATACCGTTTTCTGCAAAATTCCGATGCTTCAGCCTTCAAGTGTGCCATGGGCACTCTCCGAAAATTTACCCCGTGTCCTAGTAGAAAAAAGAGAGAAAGTAACATAAAAATTATTGTTGGACCAAAATGGCAACTAGAAGGGATTGAATAGGAGTACTACCTCTTTTTCATCTAGATTGAATTCAACCCAACTCTTACTCCAATAGCTATGAAAACTATGAAGATCAAAGTAAAGTCACATCGGAAGTTTTGTATTGAATCCAATCAAAAACCCGAAACAAAACAACCAAAATGACGGAAAACTCAAAGAAACATGAGTTGGGTGTCAGACTTCTCAGGTTGGGCGGTCTGATCGATGACCAACCGGTCAAACTTCTCACAGGGGGCGGCCTGATCTCTAGCATGGTAAATAGTAAAATCAGCACGAATTCAAAATTACAAATCAACTCAACATTTTGATCTAGTGACCTAAATCCCTCAAATTTCAACCATAGCTTATCAAGAAGGTCAAGAACCTATTTAAATCGACGATCGGGAAGATCAAGACCAAAGTTCTATGAATTTTATAGATGAGGAAAAAAGGGCACAAGAATCTAGAAAAATAAACTTTGATCCTAAATTTTTCTCACGCGTAAAAGATGATCATGATGATCCTAAATGTATTCCTACATATCATAACAACCAAGATCACAGCAAGAAACCAAAGAAAAACTAAAGAATCACTAAAATCCCAAAAGTCATCAAGAGAGAGCAAGAACAAGAAAAGACCCATCTTTAAGCAATCTTGTTTGGATTGATTTGAGATAGATGTTAGTTTATAGTCACTCCACCATAGAGGATAAAAACTTAACACTTGAGCACAAAATCAATCCATCTCTCACAAACCTTAGCCTCAACTACTCCAAATCCCCAAATCACACATTACGGTTTTTTTCTCTTGGAAGGACTTGAGAACTCCATATCTGGATATTCTCCTTTTTATAGTGAAGACTAGGTTAAAAGAGAAGACCCTAACGGGCACTCGTTAAACTCACACACAAACGGATCTACACTCATGCACGCTTCTCAAAATAGATGACGAATCGGGCTTCCCGAATCCGTTTATTCGTGATCTCTATCTTCACTTGACCTAAACCGCCTCTTCTTATGCTGTCTTACGCCGCGGTTTAGCCAAAGGTCACCAAGATAGTATTTTGGTTAAGTTGCCAAAATACTCCTCGATTATTCTCCAAAGACCGAGTCCAATCTTCATGAAGCAATCCCATGTTTCGCTACGTGTAGGTTGATCAACGACTCTCTTCATATCAGCAAATCTCTCTCATTCGACTCCCACCGAAACCATCATGGCACTTGCATCGACCCCTGCGTCGTTTGATGCAATCTGTCGCACCAAACTTCCCGTTCGGTCATCCTTATCCATTTTGCGCCACGTTTGAGTCCACTGACTTCATCCGACATCTTCGATCGTTCTGGACCTCAGCTCTCCAAGGCTACTCCCAATCATCTTCGTTGTTAACCATCATTGACCCTTAAACCTCCTACACAACAATAGACCAAGAAATCGATTTCGGGCATAAGTTCTTGGCAATTTAACCTATGTTCGTCAAAATATGCGTCATGCAACACATATGCACTGAAAACCATGAAAACAACCTAACCTACGAATATCGCCTCCTTACCGACTAGCGAACAGGGTAAAATCGATTAGACCGCCCCCCTGGCCTGTCTGACCGCCCAATATTTTTGGCTCAATCCAAAACTCCACCGAAAGATTTGGCCGATCATACCACCCCTCCTGGCCGGTCAAACCGCCGCCAGAGGTAGCCGGTCAAACCGCTGGCTAGGCCAGTCTGACCGTCGCCCTGGCTAGTCTGACCACGTATGACCTGACAGCATCTAAATTTTGCTAAAAACAGGTGTTTCGATGAACCGTCACCACCATTATCAATTGTATCATCATCCTAAGATCATAATCATATCCTTATGATATCCACATTTGTACACCATGGTCCATGGCACATGGGAGTAACTTCTTATTTTTCTATTGTGATAAGTGACGATGCATAATATATTTGATATGTCCTAGGTCAAACCCTTTTATTATGTCCACGTTGGATGAACTTGTGGTGTGGCTAGTCTAAAATATCGTACTGTACGTTTTGAGTCCAGTGGGAGCTAAGGGTCCTTCAATGCCTTTTGGGTTTTGGCTCACACTTGTAGAGCACACAAAGTAAGGCTTGGTCCACACAAAGTAGGGCTTGGTCCACACAAAGGCCCTGTCGCAACACCCACGCGTTCACAGTCCACGATCCCTGAATCGAGCCTCTTGTTCCACAGGATGTCACCGATATAAAGCTGGTTCAGGCCCATCCCATTACACAGGCCAAACCAGGTCCGGCACGATAGCTCCAAGGCCGGTTTTGGATGACGGATGCCCATCAGGTCAGCACAAAATGGGTCAGACGTAGGAGGAGCACGATGGCTGTGCGTGCAATTCTGTTTGGAACTCTCATGTCATGGGCTCGGATTGCGCATGCACCGTGTCCTTTAATGGGCTACTGCTGCTATACTCGATTTAGCCTTGGTCCAACCGTCCAAACATGCGTGAGCTGGATTTATTTTAAATAATATTATTTTAACAAAGAAGTAAAAATAAATAAATAGTAAAAAAAATAAAAATGTCAACAGTTACCATTTCAAATAACGATAGACACATGTTACCAATTGAAATAGCAATAGGACCTTAATAGGGCATTTACTACCTAGTTGCCAAATCCACTACCTATCGCTATTTCAAATGGAGATTGGCTTGGAATTGTGTGACAATCGTCATTTGAAATAGCAACAGGAACTATTCCAAATGGCAATAGGGGTTAGGCCATAAAAAGCACAAAAATTCAGTCGAAAGTCACTTTATTCTGAGAAAAAGAGAAAGAGGAGGAGGAGAGGGGGAAGTGATAGCGAAGCGCTGCCAGCTCGTAGCGGAGGAGGTTTTTTTTTACACAGTAAATAATTTTTAAAAGCTATAAATACTTTTTAAACTAGAAAATAGCAAGATACTTCAAAAAATTCTATAAAATTTCAGAGTAGTTAAGTAGGGTATAGAGAGCTTAATTAAAATATTCTAAAACTACATTTGCCTTTTATTTTTGTATAGTAAATATTTTGTAAATGCTAAAAATACTTTTTAAACAAGGAAAATAGCTAGATAGCTCTAAAAATTCTATAAAAAATTCAGACTAGTTAAATAGGGTATATAGAGCTTAATTAAAATATTATCAACATAAATTTGATTTTTATTTTTACATAGAAAATAATTTTTAAATGCTAGAATAACTTTTTAAACTAGAAAATGGCAAGATAGCTCTAAAACTTCTACAACAATTTAAGAGAAGTTAAATAGGGCATATAGAGATTAATTAAAATATTTTCAACTTAAATTTAGTTTTCATTTTTATACAGTAAATAATTTTTAAATACTGAAAAAACTTTTTAAACTAGGAAAATAGTAAGACAGCTCTAAAAATTCTATAAAAATTTCATAGTAGTTAAATAGGGTATATAGAGGTTAATTAAATTATTCTAAGCTAAAATTTATTTTTATTTTTACACATTAAATATTTTATAAATGCTGAAAAAATGTTTTAAACTAGGAAAATAGCAAGATAACCCTAACAATTCTATGAAAATTTAGAGTAGTTAAATAGGGTCTATAGATCTTAATTAAAATATTCTCACCATAAATTTGCTTTTCATTTTTACATAGTAAATAATTTTTAAATACTGAAAAAACTTTTTGAACTAGGAAAATAGCAAGATAGCTCTAAAAATTCTATTAAAATTTAAGAGTAGTTAAATAGGGTATTTAGAGCTAAATTAAAATATTTTAAATGTAATTTGGTTTTAAATTTTACCTACTAAATAATTTTTAAATGTTAAAAATAATTTTTTAACTAGGAAAATAGCAAGATAGCTCTAAAAATTCTATTAAAATTTTAGAGTAGTTAAAATATTTTAGTTTTTATTTTTAAAAACAATTAAATTATTTATGGTGCAATAATTGAGTTAATTAGATACTTTTACATGGAATGTATTGCTATGTGGTGTAGTGTCGTGTAGTGTGTTGGTCAGTTCCGGATATGTCGTTAAACGTTTATAATTTTTTTGGTGCAATAATTGAGTAAATTAGATACTTTTAGATGGAATGTATTGTTATGTGTTGTAGTGTCGTGTAGTACATCATTATAGTTGTGTGTAGATCAGTTCTAATCGTGCAATAATTGAATTAACTAGATACGTCGCTTCTTATTACTTTTTGTGTATGTTTCATAGTATTTACAATGTATGGATTAAATTTTCAGGTATAACGGCCCCAGGAGACGCTGCGTAGTGGTCGTACGAGTTGCTTGACCCAGTTGTAGCCGCCTTAGTACCATCCTCCCCTAGTTGAGGTGAGGCACCCTTGAGCTAGGCGTGTTGCGGCTGCACGCGTCTATGAGGGCATGGAGGGTCAACCCATGTTGGGTTCTGAGGTACATGTAGTTGTGACCTTTTTGTACTCAATTTTAGTCTGACTTGTGTGGGTGGACTCACGTATGTTCTTAATCCCCCTGACTGGGTTGCCATGCGCGAGCTTCCCCTTGGCGGTGTACGATGTCCTAGACATGTGGCGCATGGAGTTCCTCGTGAGGTTCTAAGGGGTGCTGCCACCTGACGTTGGCTATAGGGAGTTCAGCGGTACGCACGAGCTGACGTTGAAGTGGTTCTGCCAGTTCTACGTAAGTATTTATAACTCTTGTGTTTCCACTTCAGTTGCTTTCTTCAACTTAGTGATGTGTCTCTGTCTTCTTGTAGCCAGAGCATATGGCACAAGACACACCCAAGGACACATCGAGGAGGCACTTTGAGGCCTACTTGCTATGGATATTCGGGTGGATCATGTTCCTAGGGTCCCATGGCGACAACGTCGACAAGCACATGATCCGCTATGCATGGGAGCTGACAGACATGGAGGTGGAGGTGATCCAACCGTACGCATAGGGCCCGATGCTGCTATGCACGACGTACCACGCCCTGTGCAATGTGTGCCACTAGGTTCGGGATAGCTCCATCTTTTCTGGATGCCTACTGCTTCTTTAGTAGTGGTCCTTCGAGCTTTTCCAGATCAGACGACCACAGCTCGACCTTGGAGCCTACACCATCTCCATGTACGCTGCTGCCGATGACGTGAACCGCTGGACGATGGTTACGGTGTGGTGTCACCGACAGGTAAGTTTTTTGAACCTTTATTCATCTTTGTATTGTAATTTAATTGCATGTGCTCAGGTTTTGTTGTTCTATTCTATAGACCACCTTCACTCCGATCACTACGCATGCGTCCGACCGGGGACTATGTTGCGGTGTTTAATCAGTTGACGGATGACCATGTCATCTGGATACCATACACTCCCGAGAGGGTGTACGTGCGTGCACCCCGAGGCATATCGAGCTTGTGCACGTGAGACTACGGGTACTAGCTGACGTAGAGGAACTTGGTGCACGACGTCTTCGTGGAGGAGTACCATGTGCACCGGGTGATGAACCAGTTTGGACTATGACAACAGGTCCTAGTGCCTTGGGGGGAGCGGTTGCCACCGAACATCCATACGTAAGTTTACTGTCGTAGCCTTTGCCTTACGTACTTACGAATTTATCATTTTGCCTTCCACAGGTACGTCATGAAGGGAGTACCTAGTAGGACTTCCTAGGCTGACAAGATGCCCCTTGGGTTGAGCGGTGGCTCCATGCCTTGGAGGTTGTAGTCCAGAAGGATGCTCTCTACGACCCCGGGACGTACGAGGAGTACATAGAGTGGTACTCCACTCGGACGAGGTCTGTTGTGTCAGGGTCATGGATGACCCACCACGACATGAGGCTGCGACGACTGACATGTACCCGAACTAGCCGTATGGTCCATATTTCTTATTTACTTCTCATGTTTTTGGTTTTAACTTGTTAATTATGTGTACAGAACGATTTACAATGGGAGATATACACGTTAGCGACCTCTGTGCGTAGCCTGTTGCTCGGGGAGTGCATCGCCATGACGACGCAGGATCTCTGAGACGCCATGGACCAGATCATGGAGAAAGTGAGGCAAGGTATCTAGCTTCCATCATGCCGGAGGCCGAGGGACGTGGTGGACCCACTAGTGCATGGACGGGGTGAGCCGCGATGCGTCATGCCCCACGACTCCTCACCCAAATGTGGCAGGCGGGTCCTCAGGGCACCATGCTAGGAGTACCATAGCACAATTCGTAGGTATACATGAAACACTAATGTCTGCTTGTTTATTTCAAACTCCAACTAGTTAATAATAGCAATTTCTTCTGATTGGTCCTCAGTTCCACCCGTACACGGGGTAAGACTACACAGAGCCATTCGCTGTGATGCAGTGACAAGGTATATCTATCTTTTTTACATGCTTAATGTACTATTTCGGCCTTTCCATCTTGTTTACATGCATAATGTGTTGTTCTACAGGTCGTACACCCCTTTGGGACGAGGAGCTGGTGTTGTACAAGGGAGCACAGACCTCGGACTATGACTTTGATGAGGACTGTGCGCTACGACGATAGGGTGGTGGGCCTTCACACGACGAGAGTAGCGAGGTCTTCATTGGGGCTTTACAGCTGCATGGTGCATCCGGAGTGAGTCAGCTAATGTAGCCCCTGTCGCGACACCCCCTCTCATGACACTTGTAGAGGCTACTTGTGTTGGTAGGGTACATCGGCCGCGAGAGCCTTTCACGTACTCACACCAGCGCCTGCAGCCACTTCGGACGAGTCTAGGGGCCACATGTGGGGTGCGCCTCAAGAGAGCCCACTAGTAGATGTATCAGTCATGTTATGTAAATATTAATTTGTGTATGACTTACATTATGCTAGTCTCGTGTTTTGATACTATTTGTTCTTGCTGTGTGTACAGGTAACCGTGTGAGGGACTCAACATCGTGACACCCCACACCACCCTAGTTCTAGCCTTTTTGTACTCCAAATAACCACACCCTCGTTTCCAAGTCACTCTTAAATAAATCGGTTCAACAAAGGGATAATTGCATTAGAAAATGACACTTCAATTCTTTTTCTTATTACGCCGCCGAAGGGGACTATTTTTGTTATTGCACTGACAAAATCGCCTTCAAATATATTTGGTCACGCCGAAACTCCTAAATTGTTCTCTACTTCATATTTTCTTATCTTTTCAAAAATTATCGGTTGCACGGACACTTAAAGATATTAATAAATTATAAATACAATTTAATTTAAAAAATAGACTGTTGTTGCCAATTCAAATGGTGACAGCAGCATGTCGCCATTTGTATTGGTGACAGGGATCTTGTCACCAATTCAAATGGCAATCGAACTGTTTCCATAGCGACAGTGTCCCTGCTGCCAGTTGAAATAGTGAGAGAGGACAATTTTTGTATTTTTTTACTGTTTATTTTTGTAATTATTTATTAAAATTATATTATTAAAAAATCACACGAGGTGTACTATGAGCTAACCTGGTAGCAAGACATATCTCTCTACTAATAAAAGATGGAGTTTACCCGCGCAACGGGACCATCGCATGTCCAATAGGAATACTCGAGGCGTGAGCTCGGATGGGTGGGCTGGCTACTCTCCTAAACTATTGGGTCTCCCACGTAGCACCTCTGGCACCATCTCAGCAAAACTGAAAAGGAACTATTGAGGAACCATCGCTGACGAGTCCAGTCCGAGCGATTACCTCGTAGACAAATTCAGAATCGTAAGAACGATATAACAACACAAGAACAGAATAAGAGATGAATACAGAGATATGAGGGGACTGCAGGCTTCTGTTTATTGCTCTTCTCAATGATCATGTACAATAATTGGTGTTCCATCTCCAATATATAGGCTACGGGTGGATGAGGTGCCCACATAGGCCAGGACTTCTGGTTCTGGGCCCATTTTCTTAACACTCCCCCTTGGACTCTCATCCTTTTATGTCAATGCCTCGTCAAAACTTCATGAAAACCCAGTGGGAAAAATTTAGAGAAAGAGTACATAAATCAAGTTCTGCTATGATGCACGAATTACCTCATTAAAAACCTTATCCGAGAAACTTTAAGAAAACTCGTCAAGGGAAAAAGAGTACAATCCACCTAATTTCATTTAATCTCCAGGATTTATTCTTCGGGTACTCGATCTTCGTGATCAAGATTTAGTAATGAGTTTGTGAAGGTTCTCCCCCTGAATTCTGCACTTCCCTAAGTCTCATCATTCCAATTCCACGTATGCATCTTTTAAAGCTAGACGCTGGAAGTGACTTAGTGAGTAAATCTGTAAGATTTTCACATGACTTAGTATACAGTACTTTAATTTTGTCCACCTTTTGTATTTCATGAGCATAGAAGAACTTGGGGTTGATATACTTTGTGAGAGGACTCCACATAACCCATCTGCACTTGTGCAACATAAGCTGCATTATCTTCATAGATAATAGTGGGGGTTTGGGCGGTATTCAATTCACATGACTGTTGGATGTTGTGGGTCATCCGTCGAAGCCAAGAACATTCACGTGCGGCCTCGTACAATGCTATAATTTCTGAGTAGTTCGTCGAAGTTGATACAATGCTTTGCTTAGACGATTTTCATGAAATTGCAGTTCCACCACACAGGAATACATAGCCTGTTTGCGACTTAGCTGTATCCAGGTCTGACAGGTACCCGGCATCTGCATAGCCAGTCATTGTTAGGTTTTGGTTTTTTCTGTAGAACATACCAAGATCTTTACTTCTTTGGAGGTATCGGAAGACGTTCTTTATTCCTTGCCAATGCCTTTTGGTAGGTTCTGCACTATATCTTGCTGGTAGGTTCACTGTAAAAGCAATGTCCGGTCTAGTACAGTTTGCTAAATACATGAGAGCTTCAACTGGGCTCAAGTATGGGAATTCCGGTCCCAGGGCTTCCTCCCCCTCTTCTCTAGGTCTGTACAGGTCCTTATCTTGTTGCAAGGGTCGACCATTGACACTTTTGAAGGGTATGTCTTTTCAAAGCTGAACCTTTCTAACACCTTCTGAGTGTAGGTTGACTGATGTACTAAAATCCCTTCAGGGGTATGCTCAAGCTGCAAGCCTAGACAATACTTGTTTTTTCCCAAATCTTTCATTTCGAACTCCAACACCTGGTAAGAGCTTACTTTCTTAATATCTTTCAAGGTCCTGATGATATTAGGTCATCTACATATATTGAGATTATACAGAATTCATCCTGGGATCGCCGTATAAATACACAGGGACAATCCTCATTGTTCGTGTAGCCTTTCTTGTAGAGAAAGTCGCTTAAGCGATTATACCACATCCTACCTGATTGATTAAGTCCATATAGTGACTTTCTGAGTTGCACACTGTATAGATTTCTATTTGCTCTGTCTTGGTTCGGGACAGGGATAACTTCAGGTACCTTCATATAAATTTTCGAATCCAAGTTCCCATAAAGGTATGTAGTTACCACATCCATCAATTTTATTTCCAAATTCAGGTTTACTGCCATCGAGATTAAGTATCTAAAGGTAGTTCCGCCCATGACCGGGGAATACGTTTCTTCATAATCCATACCTGGTCTTTGAGTGAAAACTTGTGCAACAAGCCTTGCTATATATCTCACAACTTTATTGTTTTCATTTCTCTTTCGAATAAATACCCACTTATGACCTACAGGGTGTACATGGGGAGGCGTGCGACTTACGGGCCCAAACACCTCTTTTTTATTCAGAGATATTAATTCTGCTTCAATTGCCTTCTTCCAATCTTTTCAATCTGATCTTTTCTTGTATTCAGCGCGCGATGCAGGCTCTGGATCAAGATCGATGATTGTAGCAATTTTTTTTTGCAAAATAGATGTCGACATTGGCTGTTGATCTATTCATAGGTTCTCCCGTGGTCACATAATTTATAGCTATTTCTTCATAGGGCGGTTCTGCTAATGCTTCTACTTGTTCACCGCTGCTTCCAATTGTGGGGACTAGTCCCTTTAGTTTTTCAGTTCCGATGTGTGCGTACATATCCATGCTGATGCTGTGGGAATATTCCAATCCAGTATGCCTTTTGCTGAAGGTTCCATACTGGTGCCAGGTCTCAACTGGCTCCCCTTTTGATTCTGGGGAACTTCAGTGATCGGCTATGGCAAGTCTTACTTATCCTTTTTCGCCAGGCATCCCTGGTTATTTGGGATTCGAGGGTCCGGAGTTCTCGTCCTTTTATTCTAAGGCCTCTGGACAGGATTAGGGATACCTTCTATTTTTTTGGTATTTCAACCATCTTCGGTGCATGCGTGCAGGCACATGCGACTTGGTCACGCTTTTCAAATCACTAAAGTGATCAGGCAGTTGATTCGCTAATGCTTGCAAATCAATTATCTTCTGAACTTTTCTATCTGCTTTACTAGTGCATGGGTCATGTGCATGGATTCCTGTGGCTTGCCACGTTATTTCCTGATATTTTTCATCAAGGGGTTGATTCCCTCCCCCTAATGACGGGAAACTATCATCATCAAAAATGCTATCAGTGAAATGGGCTGTATGCAAATCTCCAGTCATTGGGTCCAGATACCTGATTATGGATGTTGTCTCATAACCAACGTATATCCCAGACTTTCGGAGAGGGCCCATTGCAATTCGCTGCGGTGGTGGTATAGGTACATAAACTTTGCAACCAAACCTTCGGAGATGAGAGATTTTTTGTGCTGACCCTTGCACTAGTTGCATCGGTGAATGAATGTTATATGCCAACGGTCTAAAATTGATGAGAGTTGCTGTGTGCAGGACTACGTGTCCCCAACATGTAGTTGGTAAATTACAATTATGCAAAAGCAATCGGGCAATGAATTTAATTCTTTTAATCAATGCCTCTGCTAATCCATTCTGGGTGTGGACATGTGGTACCGAGTGCTCAACGGTAATTCCTATTGCCATACAATAATCATCAAATACCTTTGAAGTAAATTCTCCGGCGTTGTCTATTCTGATGGACTTCACATGATGATCAGGGAAATTATTCTTTCTTTTTAATTATCTGCGAGATCAGCTTTGCAAAAGCGTGGTTTCTCATAGACAACAAGCATACATGCGGCCATTTCGAGGAAACATCGATGAGCACCATAAAGTACCTAAATGACCCTGACAGGGGCTGAATAGGACCGTAAATATCTCCCTGGATTTGGTCCAGGAATACAGGGATTTCATCCTTCCCTTTCAGAGGAGAAGGTCTAGTAATTAATTTCCCGGCGGCACATGCAGGGCACACAAAATCTTCTGGATTTGAGAAATTCTTTACATATGTTTCTTATCATCCTAAGACCGGGGTGGCCTAATCTATTATGCCGGAGACAAAAAAGTTCAGAGCTTCTAAAAGTTGTTTTCAGGACAGTATAGGCTGCAAGTGCCCTAATATTAGTGTATTATAGCCCAGATTCATATGAAGGAAGTCGTTCTAATACCCTTTTTTATTTTCTTTATGCTTCGTAATGAGCAGGTATTCCTTACCATACTTTTCTTCAGTCTCTACATGGAGACCGTTAGCGCGAATGTCTTTAAAGCTTAAGAGAGTCCTAGTCGATTCTGGATATAACAAGGCTTCTTCAATGACCAATGTCGTGCCCATCGGGAGTATAATTGTGGCTCTTCTTAAGCCTATTATACAAGTATCGCTGTCTGCGATTGTCGTAAGACTACCAACATTCTTGCTGATCGACTGGAAAAATTTTGTCTATTTCAATATGGTATTCGTTGTGCCGCTATCTGCTAAGCACACTTCCTCCATAGGGTGCTACACGCGTTCTGATATATAAAGTATCTATTAATATGGGGTAGAAAGCAAACCACACATAAATAAAATACTCCAACACAGAACAAAATTTGCTATTATTAATACGAGAAAAAAAAGTCTTGCTGGACTCATCATAAGAATTTATTGCTATTGCTCTTCTAGAGCTTACAACCATTATTCAATAATTCAATGTTCTATGACAACCATAAACTGCAAATGACTGAAAAAACTAAGTGCAATGTGTGCACTAGATCAAATCAGCGAAGTATGAAGAAACTTCTGCCTGGATCTGGTCTATTTCCATCTTCTCTTCTTCGGCAACTACGGCTGCAGCCGCTGCGATATCCAAACAAGGAGTGATGGGAGCTGCTGCAGGGCTGTCCACATCCATAGGTGCAACCAATGACTATAGATCTTTCATGGCTGCAATGGCGAGGTGCGCCTCATGTTGTCCTTTGCCTTCTTCTTAGCCTTGAAAGCATCAATCACGTGTTGCGATTCACGGCAAACACGTGACCAATGTCTCCAAGTTCCATATTTGTCGCAGCTTTGGTCCTGCTGACCATAGGGCTTCTCATCGTGCTTCTTTTGTTCGTCTTTCTTGACTTGAGCATTCTGCTTGATCTTGTGACTCATGACCTTACTCTTCTTGCCTCTTCCCTTTGAGTGAGGCTTCTTCACCTTGTAGGTGCTAGCGTTGACTTTATGGCCAACTTTGCTACTAGGCGGCTGTGAGATGTAGTTCTTCCTGAGAACCTCATCTTGAGCTTCCGCAACTTGCATAATGTCTATCAGTTCGGCATACTCCTTGTAGCTATCTTGACGGTAGTTACGTGCGGATTGCACCGCATTTGGGTGAAAGGTAGAGAGAATTTTCTCAATCTTCTCCGCATCTGTGATTACTTTACCACATAGCTGAAGACTGGTACAAATTCTGTGCAAAGCAGAGTTGTACTCCCCCCACGGTCTTGTAGTCATCAAAACGTAGTCGAATCCATTCTCGCCCTGCCCGATGTAGGATGGTGTACTTCAGTTTCTCGAACCACTTCTTCAGAGCGGTCCATAAAGCTAGTGCGCTCTTCTCTGCCATATACCCGTTCTTGAGCGTTAGGCAGAGATGGTGTCTGAGGAAATAAAGTGCTTGATCATTCTCCTCAGTAGTTGAAACAGCATCCCGCGAGGCTCCGAGTCCAATAGCAACACGGAGCTTCTTGGCTCCAAGTACGATTTCGACATTCGATGCCCAAGTCAAATAATTCTGGCCATGTTGGGCCATCTCCTCGAATTCTCGGTTCGTAATTCCAGTTATCTGTATATTTATGCAAGATGTCATAAGATTACCGCTCGTAATGTGCATAAAATAGTTGCAAGAATTCTGAGGGCCATTCTGTAAAAATTCTGGGATTTCCTTTTTTCCCCTCTCCCCTTCTTTTTTTTTTTTTCTCGTCTAGGCCCCCTCCTCTTTTTTTTTTTATTTCCGCCGATCCTTTCTTTGGGCCGGTTTCTTGGCCCATTACGCCGAAGCAAAAGGGGGGGGTGTTCACCCTGAAGGGTTTCCCTACGCCTGTTTCAAGGAGGCGGTGGCGGCTTGCGCACTTGCACGGAGGCGGCGCCATGCAGAGGCGGCCGGCGGCGTGCCCGGGCCGGCCATGCGGCGGCGCGCTCAGGTGGTCGTGCAGAGGTGTTGGGGCCGGCGCGGCGTGTCACGGTGCTACGGCGGAGGGCGGGGGAGGCGCGTCTGGCGCGCGCGCGGGGGGCGGCGGGCGGCGGCACTCGCGACGGAGGTGGCACCCGCGGCGGAGTAGCCGCGCGCGCGCTCGGGCGGCCATGCGAGGCGGTGTCGTGCGAAAATGGTCGGGTGTGGAGGCCGGCCGGCGGCTGCTCACGTGCGAGTCCGTGTGGTGGCGGCGGTCATGCGGGGCCCTCGCGCGGAGCAGCGGCGAGCTTCGGGCGGTCCCGGCTCTGGTGGTGGCGCTTCAAGCGCAACTGCCTTTCGTGGCGGCGTGTGATGCCCTTTTTTTCTCTTTTTGATTTTTCGGGCGACGCGGAAAACCAAGGCCATGCGGGGCTCCGGTGGTGGCGGAGGCTTCACACGCGCACCGACGGAGCCGTGCGGGATGGCTTGGGAGGAGGTGGCGCCATGCAGGGCGCGGGGTGCCCCATGCGGTAGGCGGTGCCGACGGCTTCGAGCGCACGCGGCACGGGGCGGTGGTGGCTTCATGGCGCGGTGGCCGGGGTGCTTCATGGCTATGCCAGCGGCTTCAAGCACACGCGGGCTGCCGGCTTCCCCACCTTCTTCCCCCCTTACCTTCTATTTTCTTTGTTTCCCTCGTTGCCATGGCCGTACGGTAGCACTAGGCGGTGGAGGCTTCGGCTGCAGGTCAGCGGTAGTGCGGGAAAAAAAACCCGTGCGGTGGGAGCGGCGCTGCGTGCACTAGTGGCGCTGTGGCTTCAGGCCAACGTTATTGGCTGACGATATCAGACCGTGATTTTTTAATGCAATTACTGTTCATATAATTCATATGTGATGCGATGCAATGTAATGCTAGTCATGCAACGATCTACCATGCAATCAACATCCTCTCTTTCATGCGATCTACCGATCAGCTTGGCTGACGATTTCAAGTCAGCTCGCGGTAGATCAGAGTGAATTTGCACCATAGAAAATAATTTAGAAAGCAGCAATTGCAGAATTGAAAGCAATCTAGAAAAAACGATTCAATCTACGAGTGTCGTTCATCGACGGTTACTTTTTCGATGTGAGGAGAGTTGATCGTGCTGATAACGTGTTGATGAACCGTCGCTGCCGAGTCCAGTCCGAGCGATTACCTCGTAGACAAATTCAGAATCGTAAGAACGATGCAAGAACATAAGAACAGAACAAGAGATGAACACAGAGATATGAGGGGACTGCAGGCTTCTCTTTATTGCTCTTCGCAATGATCGTGTACAATAATTGGAGTTCCCCCCTCCTATATATAGGCTACGGGTGGATGAGGTGCCCACATGGGTTAGGACTTCTGGTTCTGGGTCAGTTTCTTAACAGGAACAACTCCCACTATATGTGAGGAAAAACTGAAAAGGAAGAATTCCGTAACAACTCGACTACTTCCATGATCTTATATTTCCTGTCTTGCACCCCCTCCACCTGCTACCTCTGTCTCTCGTGTTCTCTCTCTCTCGATCGATCGATCTCTCGATCGTGTTCTCTCCTTCCCAAGCAATGCTGAGGAAAGCAGGTCCAAGGGCGAGGCTCGGTTTTGGTATTGTGAGACAACGGCTCAGTGAGTAATGTTGATCGGGTTCGGTGACAGTGTTTCACAACAGGCGTAGGAGAACATATTTGTTGCAGACGGCCAGCCGCATCACACAGTGAGTGCTGTTTCGGGTACAACAACGGAGGCCAAGGCAGTGCCTTTGTTGCCTGGGTCGCCCACCGCCCGCTGGCCCTATCTCGAGTGGCGGCCAAATCCCTCAACGTGCAAACCCCATCGTAGAAGTCACACACCACATCTATCTACTCAAGTACGGTGCCCCCTCGGCGGCCTAAACCACCATGCTCATCATCCGCGTGCGCCGTGTTGTCCTCCACATTGCCCATAGCGCGTGCCCGATGGCCTTGCCCGAGTGTTGCTGATTTGGTGGCATGCTGGTGACGAGCGACTCATTGGGATTTTGCGATGACGAATGGTGGATCACGGAGGCATCAACACTCGGAGTGCGAGAGGACGCCGCCACCTTCTTCGTCTGCTTCCCCCACACCGACGATGACATCCTTTACGTCCTCTTCTACAAACTCTACACAAGGCGCGTAAGTGCGTAATTACCTTCCTTTGTTCAGATGTTCTTTTGTGTTTTCTGTGTGCATGTGCACGGTGTGCTCGTCGATCCTCAGTAGGGAGGCTTTGCCTTTCTGGCGTGTTAGGTTGCGTATTGAGGCGGAGGAAGAAGTTGACGCAGCAGGGCCAAAAGGGATTTTTTTAATTATTTAACCCTTTTTTTAATTTTATTTTAAAGTTAACCCGTGAACTTTATTTTCAATTCTGACACATTTGGTCACACCACCACCCGTGGCGTGACAAAACAACACTATCACACTAGCCCATTTCTGATCAAAGTCTTGTCACGCCACTGGTGGTGGCAGGGGCGGATCCAGCGTATAAGGGCTGGGGCCAAGTGATCCCAATGCCATTTAGTTTAACACATGAAGAAAATAATGCTTATGATGCTATTACAAAGCATCATTACTAATTCATGCCTATAATGACCCCAATGTACCTATGGTGACTCCAATAGCTTATTTTCCTGGATCCGCCCCTGGGTGGTGGCGTGACAGTATTGTTTGGTCACGCCACCACCAGTGGCGTGACAAAAAGTGCGATTTTGAGGACTTATCCTGTGGCGTGACAATGTTATTTTGTCACGTCACGGGTGGTGGCGTGACCAAAGGGGTCAGAATTGAAAATAAAGTTTGCGAGGTGTTAACTTTAAAATAAAATTTAAAAAAGGATTAAATAATTTAAAAAATTCGCCAAAAGGCCCAAAACGAGCCTTTTTTATCATTACATTTTCCCCCTTTTGTTCAAACTTGAGTTTGCAGGGTGGAGGTTCTCTCATTGCTGCATGCCCATCAGCTCTCTGTTTTACTCCTCATATGAAGGCCCTGTTTGGAACGGCTATGCTTTTCTGAAAAGCGGCTTCGGTGTGCTCTGAGGGCTTTGTGGTCTGCAGTCAACGATCGGGATTTTTCGATTTGGTATTTGGTATCGACTTTTACGTGGTACCGCCGCAGCTTCCGAGATGAGAAATGTCTAAAATGCCCATGAAGACAGTAATAACTTATTTGATGTCGTTTTACGCAATTAACATCGTTTAACGACAATTGACGATAATTAATAGTATTTAAAAACAATGAAGAACTAATACAATTGACGATAACTACCGCAATTAACGATATTTAACGAATTAACACCGACTACTGCAATTAGAGCAATTGGTCGCATTTGACGACGACTATAGCAATATACCGCAATTTAGCACAATTACCGTGATTAACAACAATTAATGATAATTATTACAACACATAATTATTAAAATAGACGATTATTACATAAATATTTACAATAAATAACCATTACACTAAACTATTATTGCAATTAACAATTATTACAATTATAATTAACAATAATCATTACAGAAAAAAGAAAAGAAAAAAGGAAAACTAGGGTTAGGGTTAGGCTTATTGCGGCGGTTGCGGCGGCGGCGGTGGTGGGGGGGAGGGGAGGAGCTCAGCGGCGGCGGAGGGCGAGGCGAAGGCGCCGAGGCGGAGGAGTTGGGCGTCGGCCGTCGGGAGAGGAGAAGGCGGCACAGTGGATGTGGCCACGGTGGCGAGCCAGCAGCGGCTCGGGGAGGAGGGAGGTGGAGGAGGCGAGAAGGTGTCCGGGGAGGAAGGCGCCGGGGAGGAGGAAGAGAAGGGGAGCGGGGCGGCGCCACTCGGGGGAGGAGGAGAAGTACGGAGTCGGGGAAGGAGGCGCCGCATCGGGGGAGGACGGAGTCGGGGGAGGCGGCGCGTCGGGGAGGAGGTGCACCGTGGAGGAAGGGCGCCGGGGAGGAGGGAGGTGGAGGAGGGGCGCCGGCGAGGAGGGAGGTGGAGGAGGCGAGATCCAGATCCAGATCTGGATCCGGGTGAGGCCGGCGGGGAGGAGGGTGCCAGGGAGGAGGAGGGAGCTGAGGGAGGAGGAGGTGGCCACCGGGGAGGAGGAGGCATGCAGGCGGGTCGGCGGGGGAGGAGAAGGAAGGAGCCGGGCGGGGGAGGAGAATGAGGCGGGCGAGCGGGGGGTCTGGCGTGTGGGGCGCGCGGGGGGGGGGGGGGCGGTTGAGGCCGGTTTTGTCGAATGGCAAAAAACGGGTAAATACCCTACAAGTCGAGGGGCAAATGCGAAAAAGGGGTGGTGGGAAGCCGTGGAAGCTGGCCGACGGCGGCTTTTTGGCTTTCGGCTTCCTACGTGTACGTAAAAAGCGGCTTCCGAGAAAGCTGATTCAAAAAGCCTTGCTGTTTGGTTCGGCTTCCGGCTTTTTCGGCCGAAAGCCAGAAGCCGAAGCCGAAGCCGAACGGAACCAAACGGGGCCGAAATCTCTTCCATAATGTCTTGTATAGTTGTACTACATGTAAGTTCGTGTCTTCATCAATTCAATGCCTATGTAAAACCATAAGCGCAATTTATATGTGATTTTTGGGTGCTAAAAAGACCGAATGTTCATACTGATTTATCGCAAAGTTATATTCTGAAATGAAAAGGGATTTATTTTTCAAGTTGTAATGTCGAAGGCTGAAACAGAATATTTGATATAATTAGTACTTAAACCAGTTTTCCGTGTTTTATCGAAATAGCATGTAGTCTAGGATACCTATCAATTATTCAATTTCGTGCAAACCGGTGGTATAACATGATTGGTCCTTTCATTAACAGGAAAAAAAATCAGTGGTCTTGGTCTTGATTAGCTTTATATGTCAAGTCTACCGGGTAGATGGAACACAGCAAAGGAGGTGTGATGCAAGCTGAGACAGAGCTTGGGCAAGCGCTGCGGTAGAGCAATGCGCGGGGCATATGCCAAGCCTCACAAGGACATCACAACATGCTAAGATAATATAATTCTTTTTTTAGCCATTGCAACGCAGGGACATCTAACTAGTTATTACACAATATATTGGAAAATAAGACCCGCACATCAAATGTGAACATAGCCTGGAAATTATATTGGAGTTAAGACACTTTGCAATTGGTATTGCTTAATACGAGGTGAAGCATACTAATTTCCACTAGCGAATGAGGCAATACGTAATTCGAATTAGTATTATGCACTTTCCAGCAATCTAATGTCCAATCTCGTAAAACCATTATACTGTTGTTGTTCTTTACTTTTCTGTTGCTAATATTAGTACCATTTTATCAGAAAAAACTAAACTAAAGCCATCTAAAAGTAAATAATTTAATAGCAACTAGCTAGAACATTCATCTTTGTTTTCGAAGGTGAATTATTAATTGAGGACATGAGGAACAAATAAATAAATTGTTTTTTGTATTTCTTTCTCTTCCCTCAAGATTAATTAGTATTTTTATTGGACAAAACAAAACTAGTCTAAAATAAAATTATACTAATACCAGCCACATAACTCGAAAGTTTCAAGTATTGTTTCCGACAATAAAATGGCAACGCTACAAGAAGTCAACATTGAAATCCCTTTGACTTGTCGGGTGTCATGTGGGCCCACGCTATCATCTAGGCTCTGGCTAGCAAGTCAGTGAGTGAAAGAAAAAGACAAACATGACCTTGCCGTTAGGACTTATATCGAATGAACCCACTCTTTTTTTTTTGGAAACAATGAACCCACTCTTGAAGGGGAAACTATGACCTTGCAGGAGAGTTCGAAGGTTGTTGACTACAATGATTATCATCCGTTGGGCGAGAATCGGATCAACGGTCACGGATTCTTGAGTTGGCCTATATAACGCTCACAGCGGCCACCCACGAGCAGTCGCAGCAATGCCCTTGCTGATTGATCTCTTCCACACCACTTTGATAATTCTTTCCATTTCTAGCTAGGCGACCATGGCGATTCGGATGGGTGAGGAGAGATTGATGTTCGGTGAGAAGGTGGCGAGGATGAGAACCGCGCCGTCGACGAGGAGCGGGGCAAGGTCGCTTTCGCCGATCGAGAAGTTCCTTGCCAGCGCTTTCCCGGGGGATCTGTACTTCCACGACCAACACCACGTCGATCGCGTGCATGTTGCCACTCCTGCTCCTATGATTGTTGGCGACACTGCCTACCTTGTTGGCGCTAACGGCGTGCCGCCGGCTATTGTCCTGCCGCAACAAGATGTTGCGGGATTTGGAGGAGGCAGCGATCATGCTGGGCACGGCGCTGCAATGGGTGGTGATCGTGGCTTGATGGTAGATCCCATGGCCATAGGGATTGGGGCTTTGGCGGCTGAGATGAGTTCCTATGCTGGCGTTGCCCCCGGCGGCTCCCCATATGTCGGGAAAGGGCAGTACTGGACTGCTGATGAGGACAGGTACGCCTGTCCAGTAGAGATTCACAGTTAATCATGGTGGAATTCGCCGCTGTTTCTGTGTCATTGTTACGACTGTTTTTTTTTTTTTTTGTTATTTCTGCCGTGATATGTTAATTCTTTTTTAGTCCTGTCTGTGAGTTGTGCCATTCTAGAGCGTGCAATGACAGTTCTTTTTCGCAGTGTGCTGGATAAGCTTGTGAGGCAGCACGGTGAAAAGAAATGGTCAGTAATCGCAAAGGAACTCCCCGGCCGGATCGGGAAGCAGTGCCGAGAAAGATGGCAGAATCATCTGCGGCCTGACATCAAGGTCTTTAATTACTGATGCCTTGCCTTTTGATATTCATTTCGAGATATGTATGTTTTTCAAGCAATTGTTCTATTTCTTGTATGCAATTAACTTGTTTAGACATGCACGGTATGAGTGTTAATTCCTCATGAATAAATATATGGCTGCATTAGTGAGTACAATTATTTTTCAATCTTGTTGATAAGAATTGTTTTCCTTTTTTTTTTTTTGGAATACGGACTAGGGAGCAACTTGGGTGGCAAATAATCAAACTTTTTTTTTTCTTTCAAGCGTTGTCAACCTCCTGTTTGGAATTCTAGAATTTATGAAATTTTATAGGGAACAATGCAAAATTCTAAATTATTATTTTTTAAACAGACCCTAACTCTGATTTCAAAATTATTCTATGATAACAATCAAAATTAATTAGAGAATAAATATAGAAATGCTCGAGTTTATCCTGACATGCTCGTAATTTCTTGCCTATTTTCAAGCATTTGTTTTTCTATCGGGTACTAAAGGGGGGTAACAGTGCGGTTCATTGCTTCTTACTGGCAGAAGATATATTCGTATATTGCCTTATTGTTGTACATAAAAACATGGAAAACGAGCTTGCCATTTAATCTTATTCGACCACGTACGTTTGGAGCATGCCATTTTTTTTTGTAGGAAGCTAAAACATCCACACCTACTATTCGTCTCATTTGGTTAAAACAGGTATCTTTAGATCCTTAATATTTGCTAAATAGTCCATTTTTTTACTCCGGTATTTAATCTGTTTATGAACGAATCTCTAGCCATTTCTTAGATAAAAGTGCTATGATTAGCCACATGAAAATGCACTTGTATATTTATTGTGGAGTACTTACACAATGTTTTTGTTTCATAATGTTATGCATAAATAATGTTATACAAATTAGCATCCACTTAAGATCCTCGATAGAAACTATGAAATGTCAAAATTGATACTCTTTTTAATAGATGGACTACATCCCAATCGAAATATCTTTTTGAACACCTCGTTCTTTCACGCGCCAATCATTTACATGCATTGTGTTCTGCAGAAGTTGGCTTGGACAGAGGTGGAGGAGCGGATTCTGGTTGAGTGGCACAAGAGGCTCGGCAACAGGTGGGCTGAGATCGCCAAGCACATGCCTGGTCGGTCAGAAAACTCCATCAAGAACCACTGGAACGCGACTAAGCGCAGCCAGAACGCTAAGCGCAGGAGCAAGAAGAAAGAGAAGGCTGTGGCGTCAGGGTCCCGTCCAGCCATCCTCGAGGACTACATCCGCAGCAAGACGAACGAGCAGGGCACTGGGGTTAGCGCCACTGACCCGGTAAACCCAGCTTGGACGCTCAGCGGGCAGACGGTTGACCCTTTCTCGGCGGCGCCGTCGTCGGGCTCCAACTCGCCCGACTCTTCTCAGGTGCAAGCACTGCACGGCAACGTGCCGTCACCGACATCGATGCTGTTTCCACTCATAGGCCTCAACATCGGTGGCCACGTCCCTCAGGAAGCTGGCTACAACTCTGGCTTCGTTGACAGGCGCCAATTGCTTGGCTACCAGCAGAGTGGCTATGTGCAGTATGCATCGCTGCAGCTGGCGCCGGGACGTGGCTATGCTCATGACCAGGCCGGCGCGTACTGCAACCTGCAGTTTCAGTGCCCATTTCCTGCGCACCAGGAGGATGCTTTCACCGACTATCGTGCAGCTGAAGGCCCCATCCAAGTGTGTACAGGCTACTACCAGGAGGCCGGGCTTAGCCATCATGTCAATGGCGGCGGCGGCGCTAGCTTTGCTGAGATGGGCACGGAGCAACTCCTCATACCACCCAATGCCAATGCAGCAGCTGACCTGAACCTGCGTGACGGCTTCTGAGCTCGCGAGAGTTCATGCATGCTATGAACCAATACACCCTGCCAATTTATCAATCTGTTGTAACCCTTCATCTGTGGGGTTGATTAGCACCTCAGTTGCATTACTGCAGTTTAGCATCAGCTTTAATTTTCATCTTTCTTGAACCAAGAATTTCCATCCTTGAACTACAGCTGCTTAGTGTTTGTTTGTACTCTGTTGGAATTTGCTTTAGATTAAGAATTTCCGTATCATTGAATAAATGATTAATATTTGCTTCTACTTTGGGATGTTTTGAGTTTATTATTGAATTACTACTTAATGTCTGCCTGTGCGACTCTGCATGTTTTAGTTTGTTTTGATATCGGGTAGAAATGCAGCAGATGGATGAAGTGCAGCCTGTATGTGCATGAGCAAAATGGCAGTTTACTTACCCACCAGATGTGGCTGCGACACCCTTTTAAATTTAGTTACTAATGCATGGAAATTGTAGCTATCCTCTTTGATGTGCGTGATAAGTGCTCTTTTTATATAAAAAATCAAGGGCAGGAGTAATAGAGGAAGAGAATATAAACATCAACCCAAGAGGGGCTAACACACCTTTTAAACACTGACACTACATATATCAACATCACCTACAAATCTCTTGAACAACGAACAACCATACACCACTGACTGTTACTCTATTACACTACTCTAAGAAAGAACACCACCAAGGAAAGGCAGATGGCAAACACCACTGTCCCGAATAGAGTGTTGAGCTAGCACTTCTCCGTTCCTATTAAACGGCAAACAAATCCATTGAACTAAGGTCCTAGTACTTCAACTAGTCAACTTGTCCAAACCGAGTTGTCTTTTCCAATGATGCCTTGTTTCTTCATCAGCACATATATAATGTTCATTTTCCACTGCATGGAGTCATCTCTCTTTATATTTTTCACGCTAGGCGGGCACTCCTTCGAGGGTTAGCCTTTTGGAAAAATATTTTTCGAGTCGGTTTCTTTTTCACAATGGGGGCTTCCAGATTTTCCTTTCAATTTTTCGGACCGTGTTATCGACTAGAAAGGGAGGGAGTGAATAAGAGCTAATTTTTTTCTCCTCTGGTACTCAACTCCCTTTTCACTCTAACAGCTATATGAGACTACGGAGATCAATATCTCAAAATGACAGTGAAGATTTGAGCTGAAACCAAGAAACTCCGATAGCAACTCCCCTTGGTTGACAGGAAAACAACCCGAGTTTGGATTCATAAAATAACCTAACTTTTGATCTACGAATCCAAGTCACTTGAGATTTCAGACAAAGCTCTACAAGAAGGTCAGGAATATATTAAATTGAAGATCAAGACAGTCGTAACCAATGTTCCATGAATTTCTTGATTGAGGGAAAGAAGGAACAAAACTGAGTGAAAATCTAAACTTGATCCAAGAGTTTGCTCATGCATGAAAGATGATCAATATAACCTTATATCAGATTCTACAAGTCCTAGAAAACTAGATCACAACAAAAGATAAAGGCAAAATCCCTATAACACAATAACCCAAAATCACAAGAGGGACAACAAGAACAAGATATAACTCATCTTCACACGACTTGATTGGATTAATGTCGAGGAATTGAAGGTTTACAGCGACTCCACTATAGAGGACAAAAGCTCACTCGTGAGCATCCAATCCCACAATTTTTCTCTCAATACATCTCTCTCAAATCATATCCTCCTCTATTCTCACCACTTTCCCCAAATATCAAAATAAGGTTTTCTGGCTTAGATGGTTTAGGTGGTTGTGCAAATCCTGCACCACCCCTTGTATAGTAGAGGCTTGTCTAGAGAGAAAACCTTAACAGGCACCCGTTAATCCCACACACAAACAGGTCTCCCAATCACGCATGATTCTCAAAGCGGATGATGATCTGAGTCTCCCGAATCTATCTCTTTGTGATCTTGTCCTCCTCATGACCTAAATCACTTCTCCTTTGTGCCGTTAATCGTCGTGGTTTCTCTAAGGTCACCAACCCGGTATTTTGGTGAAGATACCAACATACCCTTTCTCGATCCTTCTGTCCTTGACCAAGTCCAATCTCATGAAGCAATTGTCAGGTCTATTGTTGTGTAGGAAGCTTGGAGTCAAGTACGATTAACGGCGATGATGATCGGGACGGGAAGTTTGGTGCAACGGGATGCATCAAGTGGCTTGAACCAGTGCAAGGATTAAGGCAGTCTGGTGGGAGCTGAATGGGAGAGACTTGCCAGCATAAGGAAAGCCATTGATGAACCTACGCGTCGAGAAGCATGAGATTGCTTCATAAGATTGGACTCGGTCAAGGATGGAAGGATCGAGAAGGGGTATTTTAGTATCTTCACCAAAATACCGGGTTGGTGACCTTGGAGAAACCGTGACGTATGACGGCGCAAAGGAGAAGCAGATTAGGTTATGAGGAGGACAAGATCACGAAGAGGTAGATTCAGGAGTTCCAGATCATAATCCGTTTTAAGAATCGTGCATGAGTGAGAGACCCGTTTCTGTGTGAGATTAACTAGTGCTAGTTAGGGTTTCTCTCTAGACCTAGCCTTCACTATATAAGGGGTGGTGTATGATTTGCACACCAAGCCTACAAAATCCTAATTTGAGATTTGGGGAAAGAGGAGAGAGCAATGGAAGTTAGGGTTTGGGAGATGTATTGAGAAAAAAATGTTGGAATTGGGTGCTTATGAGTGAGCTTTTGTCCTACATAGTAGAGTGGTTGTAAACCCTCAATTCCTCAATATCAATCCAATCAAATTTGTGCAACGATGATTTGTCTTTTGTTCTTGCACTCTTTCTTGATATTTTAGGTTCATGTGTTCTAGGGGTTTTGCCTTGGACTAAAGATGTGATCTAGATTGTTAGGACTTATAGAAGTTGATCTAAGGTCATCTTGACCATCGTTCATCTACGGGCAAGTCTTTGGAACAAATTTAGGTTTCACTTGGTTTTGAGCCCTCTTGCACTGAATCAAGAAATTCTTAGAATCTTGGCCATGATTGTCTAGATCTTTGATTGGAATAGGTTTATGACCTTCTTGCCGAGTTGTGTCTCAATTTGCAAGTGATTTGGATTTGTAGTTCAAAAGTTAGGTCATTTTGTGGATCCAAAATTGTACTGATTTTTCTGTCAGAGAGAGGCGAGGTCAGACCTTCTTCGCGACTAAAGCTTGAGATTTGTGTTTTCATTTCATTTCTTTCGTTGTGATTTTTATAATTTCATCTTCATAGTTTTACATAGCTATTAGAGTGAAAAAGGAATAGGATTCTAGAAGGGAAAAGATGATCTCCTATTCACCCTACTCTAGTCGATAACACGGTCCAACACAAAAAAAAACTACTGTGATAGTGTTGAGGTACCCCTTACCTCGGTGTAAGGGGGTAGACTTGAGTTGACCCACCTCTAGGATCAATAGGGGTGTACCTATCAGGCGACCCACACACATCTTCGGCTTGGCTGGGGCCTTAAGGGCGAGGCGAGGCGTGCACAAGGGTCGGGGTCCCCCTTGAGGGTGTCATCCACACAACAAAGAGTAAGGTTAGTCCATACCCTGACAAGTGGGCCCTATTAGATTTGGGCCCATGAGTGTTAAGGCCCATTCATTCCTAAAATTCTAATGCAAGCATGATTTAGTCCCATATTGCCTAACCAAGTGGTGGAAGAATAACTTATAAGGTGGAATCATTGCCACCCCGTTGAAACATGTAATACATGCAATGAGGTGATATGAGGAGGACTATAGCTAAAGTCACACGCACACACGTACGCGTGCATGCGCGTATATTCGCGTGGTGGCAGTAATGTGACTTGTGACGTGCGACCGTGAACGTGTCATGAACCTAGTCTACATTTGTTTTGCTAACCGTGCATTTCTCTCTCTCCTTTTATACTAGTCAAACTACACTGGTCTTTCCGACCAGTGTGGTCACTCGGAAGACTAGTGTGGTTACTAGCCAGAGCCATATACGAGGGTATAGTCAGGAGCTAATAAACATTGCTTAATTAACATTAATTAGTTTTTGAATTAGTAGTTACCAGTGGTTCATTATGTGCTTTATTAAGCAGTTACTAGAGAGTAATTGTCTTGACCTTAAAAAATATCTAGAGATGCCCAGACTTGAGACTGATCGATTTTCTCTCATTTTGTTGCTTCCTCTCTATTCAACTATGTTGGTGTGTTGTGATGTCGAACCGAGCCGTCCCTTCTACTCGGCATGCACCGGGAATAGGGATGGCAATTGGGCCCGATTACCCGTGTACCCACGGGCGAATACCCTAATAGAGGCGGGTATGGGCATCTTTCTTTACCCACGGGTATAAAAACGGGCACAATTCCTTGCCTATCAGGTAAACAGGCATAGACATGGGTAAGCTCTACCCGCTTCGCCCGATTACCCGCAACCTACACTGACAGGTGGGACCATTGGACACCCCAGTGTCTAAACTCTGAAACCCTAGCCACTCTTTCGGTCTTCCAAGCTCCAGCCTCCCACTTCCCAGCTGCCAGAGCCCAGAGTCCCAGACTCCTCACGCACCCTCTGTCCTCCGAATCCCCAATCTTCCTCCCCCAGTCCCCCGTTTTCCTCCCGAGCGCCCGGCCGACCGTTGTCGCTGACACCGGTCCTCCTCCCGGCTAGCCACTGCCCCCGTCCTCCTCCCAGCCAACCACCGGCCCCATCCTCCTCTCGGCCGACCGTAGTCTAGATCCGCCCCCGTCGCCCGTTGGCCCGTCCTCCTCCTCCCGGTCCGGCCTCCTCCTCCCGCCTAGATGCCACTCCCTCGGTCTTCGTCGCCCCCAACGCCACCTCGGTCTTCACCCACGGGCGACGAGGGCCTCGTCGTGGAGGCCGCCTATGGGGTCAAGCTCGTCACCGATGGCTTCGTGGCTGACCTGGAAGGCGAGGCCTTCAACCTCATCACCCTACCAGTGCGTCCGCCTCCTTCCTCAGTCTCACCATAGACTCCGTGTGCTCCCAAAATAGCCTTATTTCTCGAATGAACAACTACCGAATCTACCTTACTGTATCGTTGGTTTCAAGATGTTGATGCGTACAAGTAGGGGGATGTTGTGTGGCCTGATCATTTGGCTTTGTCGATTAATTTGGTGTAGGGAGGAATGTCGGGATCAGTTAATCTTAGAGATTGCAAAGTATTCAAGAAGATGGTCAAGAAACAGGCAGAAAATGGGAGCCTCTATGGAGCCATCTACACTGCGCCGGCAGTGACGCTGGTCCATTGGGGCATGCTCAAAGGCTTGAAGGTTCAACATTGATCAACAATCTTGACGAGGATCTAATAATCTATATTTTACTATTTATCTGTAATTGAGTATTATGGGTAAATATGACGTCACACAGCTATTAAGTATACCTCTTATAGTCATAAGGGAGAAGCCAATCAGGTGGTCGTAAGTTCTTCTACGACCACCCCCATAGTCGTAAGTCCTTCTACGACTACCATGTAATCGTAAGTTCTCCTACGATTACCTCTGGTCGTAAGTCTTTCTACGATCGGTACCCAGTCGTAAACTTTTCTACGACTACCCCCTGGTCGTAAGTCCTTCTACGACCAGCTTTGTCATGACATCTTCACAGTTAACTGGGTCCACTTGCCTATAAGCCCAATTAATTGTGAGATCTGAGCAGTCAATATACACAGTTATTCTCTGGAGTAACTGCATGTAACGCACCATTATCTCTGATTGGTAACCGTCAGGCAACGTGGCGAGGTTACTACTCCGGTGATTACTACCATTATTACTGAATAATGAGGCGCCTCTTGACCTGGAACGACTACCTCTGCTCGTACTATAAAAAGACTTGATTCAGAGAGAAATGGGAGAGGCGATCAGTAGTGGTATAAGCACAAGTTGTTTTCACTGATTGTAACCAGGATACCCAATACAATACACACAGGAGTAGGGTTGTTATTCTCTCTAGAGAAGGCCTGAACCTGTATAAAAATCCCCGAGTCTTTTCTGTCTGCGTGATCAATTGTTGAGACCCCCCGAATCAAATAATCTTTTCGTAAGATCGGTTCTAAAACACCGACAGTTGGCGCCATCCGTGGGGACCTTCTGGTAATTTCTTGTCAACAGTTCTTTCTTTTCACTTTGATGCTTCCATAGCAGGAGAGTGGAATGAGGAGAACTGGTTCGACTTGGCCAATTACGCCGACGTCGACATGGATGCCGGTTTCAATTACGAGCCGAGTATCGAATCATCCAATGGTATTACCGCCTCTGGAGATCTTCTATCAGATCTCGGAGACCACACCACCGGTGGAGTTGAGGAGGGATCCTTACCCCCCCCCACAATAGTACGCTCAGCTGAGGGACCAGCTTCCTCAAGAGGCAAGGGTCAACACGACCACAAACAGGGATGTCCCAAGACAGACTCACAACACGACGAGAGTTTTTCCTCTAAGTGTTCGAGTCCCCTTAAGGCAGTACGACCTGGCGAGACAAGTTCTGGAGTTCCATAACGATGAAGACTTTGGATGGCATCATGAGTTGATGGTCATCAAGTCAAGGTTCAAGAAAAAAAGTTATCATGTGTTGATATTGTTCAAGAAGAGGAGATAATCATGAGTTGATCATCAAGTTAAAAGAAGACACATCATGTGTTGATGGACATCAAGTGAAGAATGCATCATGTGTTGATGCATATCAAGACTCGGGATGAAGGATGTCATCATGTGTTGATGAGCATCAAGCTAAGATCCCGAAGTAAAGGAAATCATCATGTGTTGATGATCATCGAGTCAAGGACCCGAACTTAAAGTGAAGATGTGCATCATCAAGCTTCAAGAAGATGCTTAAGGCAAAGGTATGACTAGCTAGGGCTAAGAATGTGTTGCTAGTCTTTTACCGGTCTTGGTGTTTGGTTGAAAGACCGGATTGCTAGTATAGGTTGCCGTACTATTAATAGGGGTCTTGTCTAGTAGCTTGAGTCTCATCATGTGTTGATAGCTCAATCTTGCTTGCTCTAGCTCACCGTGGCATGATGCTATTATTTGCGAATGTATTTTGTAAATAGTTGAGGCTCATACGTCTAATCCTTGTAGCATGTGACTATACTTTGCAAATGTGTTTTGCAAATGGTTGAAGTCCATGTACCTACTCCTTGTGGTATGATCTAAGTTTGCAAATGTGTTTTGCAAATTATTGGGATTCATGTATTTTCCCTTGACATGATCTAAGATTGCTTGTTGCTAATTATTTGGACATAGACCATGATAGTGACTCTTTGGAGTTGTGTTTTTTTTAATAAAATGTGTTTGAGATCAAATCAAATAGGTGGGTTATGTAGCCCTCTTAATAAGCTTTAAATAGAGACCAATATCACTCAAATCCGACATCGGAGTCAAACGTTATGATCATTTTTCCGAGTGTCGCCTGTGCTGAAATCCAGGTGCGGACTGACCGCAGTTGAAAGCCCAGACTGACCGCCCATATGCCTGTGGACTGACCGCCCTTGTAAGGCCGGTCAACTTTTTCCAAAGGGCATGTTTTTCGGTTTTCTATCTCCCGGAAGGCCCGGACTGACCAGGGTTCCGGTCAGACCGGACCCTGTGAGGGCGAACTGACCGGGTATTGTGTGTAACGACTATTTTTATAGCCGTTGTACTGTAGCCCGGACTGACCGGGTTTCCCTGAATTTCGACAGATTCTCTTCCAACGGCTAGTTTTTGTGTGTGAGCTATAAATACTCACCTTGGCCGGTTGGAGGGCAACTCTTGGCATTCCATTTCATTCTCTTGAGCTAGTGTGAGCTTCTCCTCTCAATTGTGCATGTGTTGCACCTTATGAGCAAAGGGAGAGGGTCTAGTTGCATGTGTTGCAACTAGAATTGGATTGAGCGTCCAATTGTGCATGTGTTGTACTTGGTGAGAGTCAAGCGAGAGGCTTTGACTTATTACTCTTGGTGTTTGCCGACACCTAGACGGCGTGGAGGCATCGTGGTCCTATGATCTTCTCAAGAAGCTTGTGAGAAGGCCCGGCGTGTTGTGACTGGTTTGGTGCTCGCCATCTCTGGAGTGGAGGAAGAGCAACCCCGAGTGGATCAAGGTGTTGGTTCGGTTTGGAACCGGTCCAAGTGGTTGGACTTACCTCGGAGGTATTGGCTCCAGTTGTGGAGCCAGTCCAACGAGGTTGGGTTACCTCAACGTGGATTAGGGGAGATCGGCAAGTCTCCAAACACCACGGTAAAACATCGTTGTGTCATTGTGGTTTGCATTCTTGTGCTTTACTCTATTACAATTTACTTTGTACAATTTACATGCCTAGAATTAAATTGCTTATCCTTGTATCATTGCTATCATTATCAATAGTCTTATTGTTGGTGGACCTAGTCAAGATCAGTTGATTTATGTTTTATTTGTGTAAAACCGAATTGTTGTTAGCTTCCGCATTAGAAATCGGTTTTAGCCTTATAGATTTTTAGAAACGATTATTCACCCCCCTCTAGTCGGCCTCCTCGATCTTACAGAGGTCTTCATCATTCCCTCTGATAAGAATCATTCTCCCAGAAGTAGGATTGACAATGCTCCCCGACGGACACACACTACGTCCCCTCATGCCAATGGCAAGGGCACCGCCGCTGATGAACGGTGAACACCCTGATGAACGTGAGGGAAATCCTCAACATTCTCGCACTCCACTGAAACCAACTCAAGGGTCTGATATGGGTGATCCTGAGACAACTTGATAGAGAAAAATAGTGGCTCAAAAAAATCTCCCTGGGCGCGCTTATTATCTGTCAGAAGAAGCTCAAGAGCTCCAGCACATTAACGACTTGCTTGAGAATCCAACTCAAGAGCTCGCTCGAGCACCACGGTACGATCGCTTCGCTGAAGAGATTGCACAGAGGCTTCGGAACACGATGGCAAAACTCGAGCGTTCTCATTGACATCATCCCGGAAGTCGTAGCAGTACGACTTCATCTTCCGCCAGTCGTTCGAACAACTCATTGCATGGAGATCGACATGATTATCGATCACGTCGCTCTCCTGACTTGAGGAAGGCTCTTTGAATATCTGAAGATCGACAAGCTCCTAGGAGGGGTGATCTTTCACCACTCCAGGGTTGAAATCTGCGGCAGTAGACGGAATACAAGGAGTACTTCCCTCGTAAGACTGAGGCCTACCACAGGTCAAGTCCACCTATGACTAGGTATCGTCGAGTACGATCACCTGGTGACATTTACCCTTCTTTCCTACAAAGAAGGCACCAAGAAGTTATCACTGGATGTCGGGCGTTTTCACCCGATCTCCGAGCAGTTTGCTGCCACCTCGTTTCCGACCAGCAAACATGGAGAAATTCAATGGAACCCAAAATCCCATTGAATTCCTCTAGATCTACACAACAGCTATCCGAGCAGCAGGAGGAGGAGAGCATGTAATGGCCAATTACCTTCCGACTGTACTTGAAGGGTCTACTCGATCATGGCTATTGAACCAGCCATTCGAGTCGATCTACTCGTGGCAACACCTTTGCGACCTCCTGCTGGCGAACTTCCAGGGGACCTACAACTGCCCTGGAAAAGAGGACGACTTGCACCGGATGAGACAGAACGATCATCAGACTCTACGTCAATTCATCAGGCGCTTTAGTCAGGTTCGTAATTCCATTTTGGAGGTTTCTGACCCGTCTATTATCAGGGCTTTCAAGCAGGGAGTTCGCAGCAGAAAGATAACGGAGGACATCGCTTTGAATCCTCCTGCCACTATCGTCGAACTCTTCGAGATGGCCGATAGATATGCGACTACCACTGAAGCAGTCGAGTGGAACAATACTATTGACCGCGAGGACAACATCCCTCAAGAGGTAGGCGAAAGTGGTAAGAAGAAGGACAAAAAGGTTAAGAAATCCAAGAACAAGGCGAAGAGACATAAATCTCCAATCACTGGTTCTAAGGAGGTCGTAGCCGTAAGACATAAGGAGCCGCGTAACTCCAAACAAAATTCTGATCGAGGCAAAGGTAAGCGCCCCGATCGAAAGAATGACAAACCCAAGTGGTGTTCTTTTCACACAAAAAAGGGTATGACCTTCGCAACTGCCGAGTTTTTCTACAAAAACTCGAAGACTATTACTTTGGCAAAGGGTCACTCCCTACTCTTAAACAGGTAGGTCAAACAAGTGGATGGAAGGAGTCGGATGACGATGAGGAGATGTTGTTTCAGGATCCACAACACACCATCGATCACATCTATAGGGGATCATCGGCATATGAGTCAAGCGCGACTGCAAAGGTGCCGAAGCGAGATAAACACAATCAACTCTCCTCTTGTCAATAAGGTGCCGAAGTGGTCAGAAGTCACCATCTCTTTCGAGAAGGGTGACTATCCGATCCCTTCGACTAGACCGAGTCGATTTCCGATTGTGGTTGAACCCACCATCAACAATTGTCGAGTAAATTGAGTGTTGGTTCATGATGGTAGCTCGTTAAACATACTGTTTACGAGTACGCTGGATGAGATGCAGGTTCCCAGGATAAAGGTAAGGCCAGTACGATACTCTTTTCATGGAATCGTACCGGGGACTTCGGCCAAACCAATTGGCCAAGTTTATCTTCCTTTAACATTTGGTTCACCAAGTAATTTCAGTACAGAGAAGATCTCCTTTGACGTGGTCGATTTCGATATGGCATATAACACCATACTCGGACGGTCAACTTTGACAAAATTCTTAATAGCTACTCACTATGGGTATCAATGTCTTAAAATGCCAAGTCCCAAAGGAGTAATCACAATTTATTGTGATAAGAAGATGGCGCATTCCTGTGACCGTCTGTCCCTCGAGATAGTTGGACAGATACTAGCTCGAGATGAAAGTTAGCCTTCAACTAGCAAGTCGAAGCCTAAAGCTGCACCAAAACCGAACGACCAAGTCAAGGAGGTTACTTTTGACGCGGAGGAGCCCTCGAAGACTGTTCACATCGGGGATTCTTTCGACCCTAAATAGGAAGACACCCTCATCACTTTCCTCTGAGCAAACGCAGATGTCTTCGTGTGGCAAGCATCCGACATGCCCGGAGTCCCCAGGGAAGTGATTGAGCACAGGATAGCCTTACGACCTGATAAAGTACCCGTAAAACAAAAGTTACAGAGATTTGCCCCTGATCGTCGAGATGCGATTAGATCAGAATTGGACAAGTTGCTTAAGGCAGGCTTCATAAGAGAAGTCAATCACGCAGAGTGGTTGGCCAACCCTGTAATAGTTAGGAAGTCAAATGGCAAATGGCGTATGTGCATAGACTTCACTGATCTTAATAAAGTTTGTCCAAAAGATGATTTCCCTTTACCTCGTATCAATCGGTTGGTTGATCCTACTGCTGGTTCTGAAATATTAAGCTTTCTAGATGCATACTCTGGTTACCACCAGATCAATATGTGTCGAGAAGATGAAGAAAGGACCGTATTCATTACACCATTTGGAATATTTTGCTATGTCAAAATGCTATTTGGTTTAAAGAATGCTGGAGCTTCTTTTCAGCGTTTGATGCAAATGACTTTTTCACCTCTACTAGGCCGAAATTTGGATGCCTATGTTGATGATTTAGTCGTAAAAAGCAGCAAACGGCTTAATCATATCGCTGACCTGCAAGAAACATTTGACAACCTCAGAAAACACCGCTTGAAACTCAATCCTAAGAAGTGTGTGTTCAGAGTCTTTTCAGGAAAATTGCTTGTATTTTTAGTCTCTGCACAAGGAATCGAAGCAAATCCTGAAAAGATAAAGGTCATCATGCAAATGCGCCCCCCGACCACGAAAAAAGAAGTTTAGAAACTCACAAGATACATGACAACATTAAGTCGTTTCATCGCACGCCTTGGAGAAAGAGGACTACATTTCTTCAAACTTCTAAGGAAGCACAAGGGTTTCTAGTGGTCAGAAGAGGCTAACGCAACCTTTGAGGATGTCAAGAGGTATTTTACGAGTGCTCCTATCCTGGTTTCTCTCAAACCAGGAGAAACGCTCTTAATTTATCTAGCTGTCACGCCACAGGCAGTGAGCGCAGTACTGGTCGTAGAACGTGAAAACATATAACGATCAGTTTACTACGTTAGTAAAGTTTTACATGGGCCTAAGGAGCGTTACCCTCAGGTCCAAAAACTTCTATATGCCCTCCTCATGTTTTCGAGGAAACTACGGTATTATTTTCAGGCGCACAAACTAGCTGTGTCATTTGAGTTTCCCTTAGGAACGATCCTCCAAAATAGGGAAACAGCGGGACGCATGGCAAAATGGTCAGTCGAACTTGGGGAGTTTGACATCCATTTCGTGTCCCGAACGGCCATGAAATCCCAGATCTTGGCAGACTTTGTCGCCGAATGGACAAATCCTGAACCTGTTTAGGATCCCCAGTACGATTCCCACGACCAGTGGACGATGTACTTTGATGGGTCACTTACTATAAGTGGCTCAGGGGCTGGGGTGATCCTAGAATCTCCTACCGGAGAGACCTTAAAGTATGTCATACAATTAAACTTTTATGCCACTAAAAATATGGCAGAGTACGAAGGTTTGCTAGCTGGCATACGAGCCGCGAAAGCACTCTCGATTCGCTGGCTACTCGTGAGAGGAGACTCTCAACTGGTCGTGAATCAAGTCGGAAAAGAGTACCAGCGCTCTAATCCGATAATGCATCGGTACTTATCGGAAGTCCGAAAGCTTGAAAAGCATTTTCTTGGTTTTGAGGTACAATTTACCCCTCGAAAGGATAATTTTTTCGCATACCAACTTGCTTGTATAGCTTCTTCCCGATCTATAGTACCAAAAGGAGTTTTCTTAGAGCAACTCCAGAAGTCGTCCCTGGTCGAAGAACCAGAGACACCTCCTATTAAGACAACCTCTCTAGAATACGAGGATACCTGGATGACTCCCATCCACGAGTATCTTCAAACGGGTTCCGTACCCGACGATGATCTCGAGGCAGATCGATTATCCCGAAAGGCCAAAATGTATACTTTGGTCGAAGGTGTCCTTTATAAAATAGGCACTCAAGGGGTGCTCATGCGATGCATTCCGCAGAGCAAAGGATTAAAACTCCTTCACGACATACACGGAGGCATCTGTGGGACTCATGCTTCCTACAGAACGCTGGTTGATAAGGCTTTTCGACAAGGTTTATATTGGCCAACAGCCCTCTACGATGCCAATGAGCTGGTTAAAAATATGTATATTGTTAGTTTCATAGCAGGCAAATACACCAACCAGCTCAGGCATTACAAACAATCCCTCTATCTTGGCCTTTTCCGACCTGGGGTCTCGATATCATAGGACCGTTACCCAGAGCTCCAAGCGGATACGAATTCCTTTTTGTGGCTATTGATATATTCACAAAATGGATAGAAGCCGAACCTGTGACTGGGATAACAACAGATGCAGCAAAAAGGTTCATGATGAGATCTGTGATAACTCGATTTGGGGTACCTAATCGGATAATCATAGATAATGGTAAGCAATTTTCGAGCACAAAATTTCAAAAATTTTGTGACAAGTTGGGTACCAAGTTGTGTTACGCTTCTGTCGCCCACCCCCAAAGCAATGGGGCGATCGAAAGAGCGAACGGCCAAATAATGCAGGAAATTAAAACTCGAGTCTTCGACCAGCTTGTCAACCGCTCGGGGGCTTGGGTACAAGAATTAACCTCAGTATTATGGGCAATTCGTACGACCGCTAGTCGAGCTACAGGTGAAATACCTTTCTTTCTAGTTTTTGGTGCCAAAGCCATGCTTCCACTAGAGCTAAAGATCAGGTCGGCACAAGTCAAAAATTTTAACGATTTGTCGGGATCCAAAAATTACGATTCTAGAACCCTCTGTGTATACTGCACTAGTCCAGGATCACGCTAGTGCACACAGTGTTGACACAGATGAATATCGATCCACACAAGCGATAAATAAAGTAAACGATTAGTTTGAATAACAAATAAGGGTTTTGACCTTATGGTCGAGTTTACACTTAATACGCCACGCAGTGCTAACAGAGAATAAAATGGCAGCGGAACGGAAACAACTTCAACGTAGATCCCATCAATTCACCACAGGCAACCGACTGGGTTCCAGACCTTAACGATCAGCAACCTTCGGCGAACTCCTCCTCGAAAGCAGGCATAGACTCCTCCTCTTCTGTAGGTTTGGGCGCAAGTTTTACAATAAGCGTGAGTACACAACCGTACTCAAAAATCATACCACAGAATGCAGTTTATAGATGCAGGCTTATTCCAAACGAAAAGGTTTCTGTGGTTCTTTTGCATAAAAGCAACATTTGCAATTGAATACAATAATAGATTGAAATGCAGTTCAAAACAAATAGACAATATTGATTTAATGGTTGTTTTCACAAAGACACAAAGCTAAACAGATTATTTCACATAGCCATATGATTGAGGTCACATAGCTCCCATCCTAAACATTTTATGAAAACTACCCCTCGTGTGAAATCCCCGAGCATGTCCATGACCGCGGACGCGGCTATTCGAATAGATTGATTTAACACTCTGTAGAGGTTGTACACTTTACCCACAAAATACAACTAGTGTAGCAAGCACTAATCATAACAAAACAGTTCGGAAAATTCATCCCAAACATTGACATTCCCGATGTGCTTTCCCGCTAGACCAGCTCACAAAGAACTAGTATAACACACACAGCTGGACAGGGATGCGGCGAACCGTCCCGCGATGCAACTACCAAGTAGTAACACCTCCACCCTGTCACAAAGCCTAACTTATCCACCTGAACATCAATGCCGAGAATCCATAACTTACTAAGTTAGGCCCGTCCCATACCAGGCATGTGGTCGTACAATAAGGCTCAGTTCAATGGCGTACAAAGTTAAGTTCTTAATTGACCAAGGCAAGACTTCCAATTTCTAACTAAATCACAAAGATTATCAAGCCCGTTCACATAGTCCACCATATCACACAGCATCCACCACTTGCCTCGGTCCAAATCCTTTCCCACCCAGTTGGTTTTAGTGCAACACATGCTATCACGAAGTAATAACATACAACACACAGTCTTACACAAAGTTCCATAGTCACTTAGTCACTTTTAATATTTGCAACTTACATGAGATGTGAGACTCGTAGCATGGCTAAGCAATTGTACTCGCATCTAACCAACCCACGTTGGTGCTATACTATTACTAACTAATAAACCAATCTAGGGTGACAAGGAATTATGGCATACAAAGTCAAGGGGTGATATCAAATTGGATAATAACTATGCCCAAAGCATTAAAATAAATAATTAAAGTAGAATGCAATACTTTGAAACAAAGTAATTTGAAAACTGGGTTCAAGATGATCAAAGGTATGACTTACCCTGGAAAAGGTCTATGTACTGGTCTTGATCTTGGGGTACTCCTTCTCCAAAATTCCCCGACGAATCGACGTCTACTCGCAAACGAGACAAATAAACAAAACAAATAAATAACAGAGGCAAAACAAGCTCCAAAAATTAAATACAAATCTCAAATAAATAGAGCTCGAATTTAGATAAATTTAGAAATTTGAATGGGCTCAATCGGAGTTAGGATGCAAAAGTTATGAGCTCTAGAAGATTGAAAATCTAAAGAAACCCTAATTTGGATTTTCTGAAATTTTCTGAACTATTTATCTGAAGAAAAATCAGATTATTGCGCAATGCTGATGTCAGCAAGGAATTTCGGAAATTAAAATAAATAAAAGAAATAACTGACATGTGGGACCCACATGTCAGTCTCAAGGCTCACGGTAGACTAGGTCTACCGAGCCTCGGGTTTTGGGGCAGGGTGGACTGCCACGTAGGCGCTGACTTGCCAGGCCACGTGAGCAAACACAGAGGCACGGGGATTAGGTGGCGACTGAACTGGTGTGCCACGGCGGTAGGGATCTACGGCCGGTACGGCTCAACACCGGCGAGACGAACGGCGGTGACTGGCGGCGCCACAAGGTCACCGTTCGCATGCTGGTGCCCGGACGATCACATCTGATGGCTCCGATGCGGTGAAGGGTGGCGGCAAGGGCTTCAACGTCGAAGAAGGCGACGGCGATGGCTCGGGTCGACAGCTAAACGGCGGCGGGGACCTCCGGTGGGGTTTTGAGTGCGCACAACAGGATCGTAAGGACTAAACGCGAGACCCAATGGTCATCGGCGGCGACCGGAACACGGCGGCGACAAGCTGGCGACGCGGTAGCTAGAGCTCATATGGTGTGACGACGTTACGAAGCTCCCCTGATGATGAGAAGGTGCGCACCAGACGGAGTAAGACGCCGCGAACTCGGAGAGGTACTCGACGAGGGCTGGAGCTCAACGTCGACGACCAATTTGTCGAAAAACCGAAACGGCGGCGCTAGGGCAAAACCTTCGATTCCGGCGGAAAGGCAGCGCTCTAGGGTTGGCGGCTTCAGCGAAAAGGCGGCTAGGGTTGGGGCGAACCTCGTGACGCGGTCACGGCTTTAAATAGGGACCGGGAGCGAGGAATCCGCGAGCGGCATGGCGGCGCAACGCGGGTCGGACACGGACTCTAGAGTCCATGGGGAAGACGATGCTGACACGGCATGCGGGGCCCACAAGTCAGCGGGGAGGCGAGCGGCGCGATTCGCCGCGACTCGGTGACGACCAAACAGTGGGGCTGGCGCTTCAGTGCGAGAGAGAGGGAGGTGCGGTGCGGGGTTTTGGGCGCGGCGGCAGGATGGGCGAACAGGAGATTCGGCCCGAAGGTTTTTCGAGATTTTAAATAGCTTTTCTAATTTAGAAAATACCAGAAATTCAAATAAGCAATAGAAAATAGCAAATGAACTCAGAAAAATTCTAGAAAAATCTAGAAAATATATCTGAGCACATAGAACCCAAATAAAATAGTTTTGGTTAATGTTCAAGTTGGAATTATTCACATTAAATATTTTTGATTGTAAAGTCCAATATTAAGCTTTTGAGTTTAAAATTCAAATAAATCCAAATGGTGACTTTTTCCCTACTAACTATTTAAATGATTTTTAAGCTCAGAAAATTGGGATGTTACACGATTCCGCCCAAGAACAACTTCGAGCGGACGACATCAACCTACTCGAAGAGAAGAGAAACCAGGCTTTAATCCGTTCAGTAGTCTACCAACAAGCCCTGCGCAGATACTACGATCGTAGGGTTCAACCTCGCAGCCTCACTGAAGGTGACTTGGCATTGAGGCTTATACAATCCCAGTCTAATCGGAATAAACTTTCCCCCAAGTGGGAAGGTCCTTACACTGTGGTCGAATTTACGCGTCCAGGTTTGGTACGACTAGCAATGGAGGATGGCGAGTTCTCTCAAACTCTTGGAACATCGACCAATTACGCAAATTTTACGTGTAACAAACCTCCATGACAATGAAGTATCAGGTTCTTTCTATCTTTATTGTCTTCTTTTGAGTAGTGCTTTTCTAATCTTTCGACCATATTTTATATGCTCAATTTTTTTTTCTTTACACTGGTCGAAAAAAGGACACAACAACTAGTCGAAGTCTCTCCTATCTGCACGTGGTCCTGCACGCTAGAAGGAGCTTCCTAGTATCGCCTTGTTCCTAACTTTTGCTGTCAATACAAAGGTTTTGGGCACAGAAAACATGGTCGAAAGATTTGAAGCCAACTCTTATCACCTTAGTTTATTTCTTCATTTTGAAAAATACTCTAAGAAGAGTGCACTTTTTAGATTTGCTCGGCTGCTTTTGGTAAACTTGGTCGGTTTTAACTAGTCGGAGGAAGAAACACACCTAGTCGAAGCTTCTCCTCTCTGCACGTGGTCCTGCCCACTAGAAGGAACTTCCTAGCGTCGTTCTGTTTTCTACTTTTGCTACCAAGACAAACTTATCGAGTACACTGAGAAAGATCGAACGAATTTTTAAAGGTCCTCTAGATGTTTGTTTCACTCAAGTTGTCATTCTTGATTTGATTAATCTGGTCAGATATGGTAGCATCACCTAGTCGAAGCCTTTCCTTTCTGCACGTGGTCCTGCCCACTAGAAGGAACTTCCTAGCGTCGATTCGTTTATACTCTTTCGACTAGTGCAAGATAATCGAGATCGAAAACTATAAGTCGAACAAACCTCTCTGTTTTAAAAAACCCTTTTTCACTATTTACTTACTTTATTCACACAAACTAAGTAAATAGTCGGGGGCTAGGATAAAATTATAAACATGACTTCAATTCTTAGTCTTGGTTTCTTTTTCCGTCCATTAACTTATGAGTTACTAACTACTCTACGAGATGATTTGCAGGAAAAAGGAAGAAGAAAGGAAGGATTATAGATATCTAATCTAATTATTTTTTCCATTCATTATCTTATGAGTTACTAACTACTCTACGAGATGATTTGCAGAAAAAAAAAGATCATATATATACAACAACAAAAGGCTTGTCTTTACAGGTTCTTATTACAGACTACTCTGATGAAGGAGATCATATTTGCATCTCCTCCGCGACCTTCTCGCCTACCGACTGCATGTCCTCGATCAACCGCTCCGCTTCGGCTTCAGTGTAGCTGAAGTCGGCTTCAATTGATTGAGTGTTAAGGTTGGGGTCACGGACTTTAAGTTTTGCTAAGACATAGCTTACAACCCTTTTGACCGCTTCCTTTATCGAGTCGGTCTGGTTGGTCTTCAGAGTGGTTACCAACTCTTGCAAAGTACCGACTTGCTCCCCAATGGCACTCGTGTGGGCGGCTATCGTGTCTTCATGAAGGGTGACCTTCTCAGTACGTAGCCCACCGAGTACGTTGTTCAAGAGTGAGATGTCGTCTTGAAGATTGACCTTCATCGACTTCATCTCCTCTTGGGTACAAGTCGAAGCCTCATGGAGTCGTTTTATTTCGACCAATCGCTCTGAAAGGAGAGAGGTTGGTTAGATAAAATGACTCTAGGAGATGAAAAAATAATTTAATAGCAGGTAAAAGATTGTTTACCCGCTAATTGAGAATCTAATCTCTCAATTTCTTGATCTTTGTCCTTGGCGATGCGGGCGATTTCATGAACGACCAGGGACTTTTCTTTTACTTCGGTCTGAAGAGTCCCCACTTCGATTTGAAGAGCCCTTATTTTGGCTTCTTTTTCTATAAAAAAAAAAGAGAATGAGAAGTTCGGAAGGTAAAGATCAATTTCACAAGCAGTCATAACTTCAAGGGCGTACTGTTTATTTTTTCCTGCAACTGTTGGGTTGCAGAGTTGGCCTCTTGAAGCTTCTTCAGAAGGCTATATACTTCATCCCTTAACTTTTTTGTCTCGGCTTTTTCATAGTCGAGTGAATCAGCTAAGGTCTTTTCGTCACTCTTGAACCTGAAAATGTTAAGAGTAGACATGAACACAGAGGCAAGTGGTCGTAAGTTATTCTACAACCATCCTCATAATTGTAAGTCTTTCTACGACTATCAAATGATTGTAAGTTCTTCTACGATCACTACTGGACGTATGTTTTTCTATGACCAGTACCAAGTCGTAAGGTTTTCTACAACAATCCCCACGAGTATTGTACGACTAGTTGAAACATAAAACGATTACGAGTATCAATGACTCACCACCTCTCTGCTTGCTCGCAGAGTACTGCCTACTCTTGTCGTAGCTTAACAAGTTGCCGGTTGTACTCGCAAACTGTGGTAATTTATTCCAAAGCTTTCTAAAAAAAAGAAAGACAATGAGGAGCGAGGATAAAACCATAATTGTAGGTATCGTCAGATACTTACATTCATGCTCGTCCGAGTGAACATGGAGACTATCCTTGTTGGATCTTTCAGCCCATCCATCTCCTCGACACGTTTCCACCAAACCCTTTCGAGACGTTCGCCATCGAAAACTTCCCCACAGTCGGGAATGTTACTGGGATGAGGGACTCGGTCACAAGATCTGAAGGCGGAAGATACTACAATGGAAGCAGGGCCAAAGAAATTAGAGAAAAAGTTAAAATACTCATATTCTTCTGATTCAGTGATGGCAGCACCGCCTTGAGAACCGGGAGGAACGTCCTCGACAACCTCCTTACCGGTACGGTGGTCGGAGCTCTCACCACCACCTTCTCTTGACATCTCCTTCATGGCCTCCCCTGTCTCCTCCTCCATCTCTACAACTACATCAGTGGTCGTATCAACTTCAGCAGCGACAACTTCTTCCACCATGGGAATGGTGGCTGGTACTTCAGCCACTACCACTGACGCTCACTCATTTGCTGAAGAAGTAGCAGCGAGCTTCTCAGTAAAAGCATCCATGGGGTTGAAGGAGTTGGCTAAGATCACAAAACAGAGACCAAGTTAACTCGTGAAAAACAAAAGGTAAATGTTGTTCTTACACTTTCATCTTTTCACATACCTCTGTGTCCTGGACCTAACCGGGAATTTGGAAGCAACCTTCCCAACGGAAGATTTCTTCTCGACTATTTTTTGTCGAGATTCAATCAGGGGAACAGGAGTCACCGCTTCATGACCCTCCTGACTCCCTTAGTGGCCGAGATCTGTCTCGACCACTTCAAGAGCACTGCTCTCCTCGACCTTAGGTTCTACTAGAGCAGCAGTTTTCTTCACAAAAGACATGAAGCTTTTCTAGTTCTCCTTTTCTAGCTGCTTTACAAAGCCACGAGAAGTAGAAACTGCGAAAGTCTTGTTATCGTAATAGAAGGGTACCTTGGCCTTAAGGGCTTTGCGCTTAAGGGCTATGGCAGCTTCATCTGTCCTTTCCTTCTCTACAGCTGCCATGTCTGCAGCGAATTGTGCGAAGGGGCCAGTGGGACTTGAACTCGCACCACCCTTGTCGGCGACCTTTACAAGTCGACACCTTTTGGTTGGAGGAGCGTTTGCTTGCTCCGTTTGGGCCACTGCCCCAACAACCACCAATACAACCTCCGCGTCGTCTTGGCGATCTTCCATGCCTATTTTCTATTAAAATCAGAAGAAAAAAAATTTACTAAAGTGGTCGTAAGTCTTTCTACGATCACCTGTTGGCCCTAAGCTCTTCTACGACCACCCCACAGTCATAAGTCTCTTCTACGACGAACCCTCCAGTCATAAGTCCTTTTACAACTATAAAAACCTAAAGATGAAGTCGATTTTCGATTACCTTTAGGCGCTCCACCTTTTCCTCTGCGGTCAAAACCGCAAGAATTTGAGGAGTCGCTATGTTTGATGGACTTTTCTCACTGATGAGTTTGACACGGGCGTCAATCTCCGCCTCTGAAAGATCTGTGCAGTTAGTTTTTATAACCGCGGGTCTGAAATGAAATGCTGTGGAAACTCAATAGTTCCCACCGCTTCGGGAATCGCTCTAACGGACAGATTCTCTTAAATCTGCCTGTTTGAGAAAACCGAAGCTAGTTTCACACCTCAAGCGAAATTACTTTCTTGGCCAAGTACATTTCTGGTCAAACGAAATACCAATGCGAAAGATTTTTCTTGCGATCACCGTACCACGATCACTTCGTAGTCGTAAAGATTTTTCTACGACTACCTCGTAGTCGTGAGATTTTCAATAAACTTCCTCGACTAAGTGTATTTCTGGTCAAATGAAACACGTGTTGAAATTTTTTTCCTTCAACCTTTACCCTACAACCACCTAGTTGTCGTAAGAACATCTATGACTCCTTGTACGACCAACTTTGTCACGATATCTTCACAGTTAACTGGGTCCACTTGCCTATAGGCCCAATTAATTGTGAGATCTGAGCAGTCAATATACATAGTTATTCTCTGGAGTAACTGCATATAACGCACCATTATCTCTGATTGGTAACCGTCAGGCAACGTGGAGAGTTTACTACTCCGGTGATTACTACCATTATTACTGAATAATGGGACGCCTCTTGACCTGGAACGACGACCTCTACCCGTACTATAAAAATACTTGATTAAGAGAGAAATAGGAGAGGCAATCAGTAGTGGTATAAGCACAAGTTATTTTCACATATTGTAACCAGGACACCCAATACAACACACACAGGAGTAGGGTTGTTATTCTCTCTGGAGAAGGCTCGAACCTGTATAAAAATACCCGAGTCTTTTCTGTCTGCGTGATCAATTGTGGAGACCCCCTGAATCAAATAATCTTTACGTAAGATCGGTTCTAAAACACCGACAAGTCTAGTATCAATTGACTGTTGGGGTGTGGTTCTGTAGAAAGGATGTATCATGCTGAAAAATTGGAAACCTTTGTTATTTCAGGTGACCTGTTATCTGTCATTCATGGAGAAGTTCACTGTAGAAGTGATCCCTGTGAGACTGAGGAACTCCAGGGTGGTGATGGATAGAAATGCGGTGACCAACCAGGGTCCGGGAACAACAGTTGAGTTTGCTCTTGCTTTGGTGGAACGTCTATATGGCAAAGAGAAGATGGAGGAGGTTGCTGGACCTTTGGTAAGCTGTAAACCATAGCACCCGATATCTGTTGCTCATGTTTTGTTATTACACATGACAATTTTAAATGGATAATTCTATGCTTAAAAGAATATTGTTCACAAGGGTGAGAGCTGGAAATCGTTAATTTACACCTATGATGATTTGATATCAATCAGTTATCTGAATGAGTTATGGTTTCACCCTACAAGTTACAAGTAGTGCACCTGCACACTGGAATTATGTTTAGGTCTGCAGGGTTGGCATTGTTCACTGGTAAATGAGCATGCCCGCGGGCGATAGGTACCCACGGGCGACGGTGCATTGTTCGCAAGCGACAGGTACCCACGGACAACGGGCATGGGTGAGGTTCTTTGCCTGTCGTCCTTCGCGGGCATGCCCGTGGGGGGAATCGGGGTCGCGGGCATGGGTATGGGCGAACACTACCCGTATCCGCCACGCCCGATTGCCATCCCTAACCGGGAAGGAGGGTGAGCGGGTATCTCCGAACTATTATCGCAGAGTTCACCTACATATGGCGGCAATAAGGCTTCATCTATGTTCTGAATTGTATCGAGTCTACACTGCTTCATGTTCTTCATCAAACCCAATTGTAAGTTGTTTGTGCAACCAAGCGATAATCCTATCTTTGCGTATGATTAGAAGTACAATGTGTTGCCTGCAGTTAGCATAGCTTTATGTTTATCTAGTTATCTATGATCTTTGCCTCATAATAAAATATAAAATTAAAATATTGTTCATATTTCCAACAGACCCTAGCCCAAGCAAGCCTCGGTGGGAGCCAGTGGCTAACGACCTCACCTAGAGACGAATTTGTTTAAATAATACATTTAAAAAATAATAATTACAAAAATAAATAATCAACAAAGAAAATTACAAAATTAGACATCTGTCGCCAATTCAGGGACCAGTTGTCATTTCAATTGGCGACAGGGACCCTATCGCCCATGGAACAAGGACTTGTCGCCAATTCAGCTCTCTGTCGCCAATTCAATTGGCGACATGTTCCTACCACCAATTTAATTGGTGATAGGGAATTACTCTTGTTTGAAGGGGGCACATACCACTGGAGAAATCCTTGTCGCCAGTTGAATTGGCAATAGGGGTTATGTCGTCATTTCAATTGACGACAGAGGGTTGACCTCTTTTTCTGTTGGCGACAGGGTCACTGTCGTCAATTGAAATGACGGCAGGTCCAACAAGGTCTAATTTTGTAAAAAAAAATGACTATTTATTTATATAATTCTTTTTAAAATATATTATTTTAAAAAGATTTCTCGAGAGACACCCCCTCTCGGCACCACGAGTCAAAGGGCACACTGACAGGAGTAGTCCGGCGTTTTCTCTAACACCTGATGCTCAACCCAAGGACAGATAGCCTATAGGAGAGGTAACACTGAGTTACACTGTTCGAGATATTCCTATAACCATTGCATTTGAAACATGTACATAATAATCTCTGCTTGTAAATTTCTAATGCATTTTTAATCCACTTGTTGCAGCTCAACAAATCGTAGATAACAGTAGGTCAGATCCACCCAAGTCCTAGACGCAAGCAATCCACAAGCCAAGCAAGAGGAACTGTCGCACAGGAGGATTAGATATTTGGTTATAAGATTCTTGTAAAGAGCAAGAATCTGAGGGTTTAAAAGTTTTAAGAGGGTTATGAGATAGCGACAATCTCTTATATTCTTTTGAAGTCGTGTTAAAGAAATTTATGGTCGATTTTGCCAAATCTTTCTCTGTCGCCGTGGTTGATTTGTCGCCGTTATTTTGGTTCTTTCTACGAGATCCATGTATTTCATTCTTGATAGTGTCCACAGTCGAGCTGTATCTCAGAAACTCTGATCCGATCCCGTGCATAAGAGGCATCAAATTTAACGAAATGTGTGGTTTATAACATGTCGTTACTTTGGAACAGAACTACAAATCGTTTTTCGATGTTCGATGCAATTTGCATTGCATGCCACTTGTCTAAGACATGCGGTGTAGTTGCTACGCTACTGGAACACATGAATGTGGTTCTTCAATTCGAACAAACATGTACGAGTTATATATTCCATACAAAATTCAAAGTTCAAACGTGCTTTGTTTAGGTGTTCATTGGTCAGGTGAGGTAACTCATGCCCGACGTAACTGGGCTTTCTTCTTTGTTTAGGTCCAAGCCCGGATTGGACCTCGCTGTACGCCGAGAACCGGCCAGATTAGTCTAAAGTGGCCCGAGGTAATTGGGATTTTTGTCCCCTCAACCTAGTAGCATTACCCTTTTTGAAAGAAACATAAAGAGAACAGCTCGATTGGCTTGGTGCGAGGGTGTTCACCCAACCCGCCTCAAGTAGATCATTATCATGAATAGGTTCGGATAGTTTAAATCATCAACTAGCATGAATAATCTTTAGAGATGAATAATGGAAGTACCATAAATCCAATTATTACATTCAAAAGTTTCCGATTGAAGGATAGTAACAGAAATATTATTTAAGTGATGAAATAAGTGATAAAGTGGATTTCTTCATGTGAACTACTCCCTCACAATGCGTGTCATCCTCAACGATCACCTAAAAATAAAATTGGCAAGAGTGAGTCCAAGATTCAGTAAGTACAAATAAACAACATAAGAAACATTGAATCGGATACATATCATTCTCAAATTATCACATACATATGAATATATCATGAATGTGATGCAAAATGCATATGAATCCACTTCTCTTCTGCATATACCGGTATAGCCGAGTGTAACACCCGTCGGTGTTCACTAATGCTTGCATTCTCAAAATACGGGGATCCATTGCCTGTATAAAGAATATTTTATACGGGGATCTAGTTGTCCATATTAAAATATAGGGATCTCAATACTCACTCCCGTGGGTTAAGCATGAATGCTTGAAATGAATGTAATGGAATGATATTAATAATATTAATTTAAAAGATAATTACAAAAAATAGTCATTTTTTTACAAAAATAGCCCAATGTCGCCATTTGGAATACCGACAGGAACCTATTTATTGTCAATCACCATTCCAACTGTCTGTTATCATTTTAACTGCCGATTTGCATTGAAGAGTGTGCAAATTACCAATTGAAATGGCGACAGGAACCCGCAAGTCCCTATCGCCAACTCAACTGACGAAAGGGTTCATCTATATATACCCCCAAAATTAGGTGAAAAAGAGGAGAGGGGAGAAGAGACGTAGCGAAGCCCTGCTGGTTACTAGCGGAGGAGAAAGAAAGACAGACCAGCAGATCTGAAACCTTGTAAGTTAACAAATAAAAATAGTGACATAGAATTCAATGGATTAGATAGTTTTAGTTGTATTGTTGTTTGATGTAGTACATCATTTTAGCCGTGAGTAGTTTAGTTCATCGTACATATATTATTTATGTTGTAGTACTCGAACGATTTAGAATAAATCCGCAAAATACTAAGAAAACTTTGTAGGTTTTTATTTTTACACAGCAAATATTTTGTTAATGCCAAAAATACTTTTTAAACAATAAAAATAGCAAGATACCTCTAAAAATTCTATAAGAAATCCAAAGTAGGTACATAGGGTATGTAGGGCTAAATTAAAATGTTGTGAACTTAATTTTTGTTTTCATTTGTACACGGTAATATTTTACAAATGCTGGAGACACTTTTTAAACAAGGAAAATAGCAAGGTACTTATTAAAAATCTATAAAAATTGCAGAGTAGCTAAATATGGTATGTAGAGCTTAATAAAAATAATTCTAACTTAATTTTGATTTTCATTTGTGCACAGTAAATCTTCTGTTAATGCCGGAAATACTTTTTAAACTAGGAAAATAGCAAGACACCTCTAAAAATTATTAAAAAAATCCAGAGTTGCTACATAGGGTATGTAGAGTTGAACCAAAATATTGTGAACCTAATTTTTGTTTCCATTGGTACACGGTAAATATTTTTTAAATATTAGAGACACTTTCGAAACAAGGAAAGTAGCAAGATACCTAAAAAATCTATAAAAATTACAAAGTAACTAAATAGGGTATGTAGTGCTTAATCAAAATAATCCCAACTTGATTTTGGTTTCCATTTGTGCACGGTAAATATTCTGTTAATGCCGAAAATACATTTAAAACTAGAAAAATAGCAAGACACCTCTAAAAATTGTAAAAAAAAATATATAGAATTGTTACATAGGGTACGTAGAGTTCAACTAAAATATTATGAACCTAATTTTTGTTTCTATTTGTACATGGTAAATATTTTGTAAATGCTGGAGACACTTTCCAAACAAGAAAAATAGCAAGATACCTATAAAAATCTATATAAACTACAGAGTAGTTAAATAGGGTATGTAGAGCTTAATCAAAATAATCCAAACTTAATTTTGGTTTCCATTTGTACACGACAAATATTGTGTTAATGTCGTTTATTATTACATTTTGTATATGTTTCGTAGTATTTACAATGTATGTACTAAATTTTCAGGTATGACATACTTAGAAGATGTCGCGCAGTGGCCGTACGAGTTGCTTGACCTGGCCATTGACACGCATCACCGTAGTCGCCTCAAAATCATCCTCCCCCTAGGAGGGTGATGCGGTGATTGAGCTTCGCGCGTTGCGGATGTGCACGCCCATGAGGGCATGGAGGGTGGACCCACATTGGGATAGATTGCAGCATGTACAAACTTTGGTCGGCCAACAAGATGCGGTAGTTTGGCGTTGGGAGGCTTCCGGTCTTTACTCTTACCGTTCGGCTTATAAGGCTTTTTTCTTCGGTTCCACTATCTTCGCTTGCAAGGATGCTCTATGGACATCTTGGGCTCCGCTTAAGTGCAAAATATTTCTTTGGCTAGCCATTCGCCGTCGGTGTTGGACGGCTGACCGGCTCCAGCGTCACGGTCTTCAAAATCAAGGAGTATGTGTGTTTTGCCTACACTCTCCGGAAACAATTGACCACCTCTCAGTAGGTTGTGCGGTCACAGCCCAGATTTGGGGGCATTTATTTTCGCAGCTGGGTCTTAGTCACTTCGTCCCGGTCGGTCAGGACAGCATTGCAGACTTCTGATTAGTTATGCGTGCCAAGCTTCGGGGCAAACGGAAGAAGTGTCTTGATTCTTGCATCATTTTAGTGCTATGGATGATTTGGAAAGAGCGTAATTGTAGGATCTTTAACCAAGAGGCTTCAGATATTCATACGGTGGTCCGTAGTATTTCGGAAGAACTCGCCCTCTGGCGCATGGCAGGAGGTCGTTATTTGGAGGCGCTTCCGTTTAGGGAGTAATCCGTTTTAGGGGAGGGGGCTGCCCCCATTTTTTTCTCTTCTCTCTCTCTCTCTCTCTCTCTCTCTCTGTGTGTGTGTGTTTGTTTTCCCTGTACATTGTGGTTGGTTCCTGTTTTGGTGTGATATCTCCTTAATACAATAACGCGCAAAGCTTTTGCGTGTTCTAAAAAAACATTGGGCTTCGAGGTACGTGTAGTTGTGACCTTCGTGTACTCAATTGCAGTCTAACTATTTTGGATGGACTCACATTTGTTCTTAATCCTTTCGATGCAGGTTGAGAGCGACTGGCCTCCTTCCACTAGCGAGGATGGTAGAGGCGACGTGGGAGGGTGACCAAGACCACACGGGCGGTGGTCATACGTCCAAGCACTTTTTGTACGACTGGTGCCTCTTGATGGCACTGGTTGATCGGTAGAGGCAAGAGACGCACACGTTCCACCTCCCGTGCAAGGAGATGGTGCCGACGCTTCAAGACGTGACCTTCCTGATCGGGTTTCCCTGCACGGGCTTCCCCTTGGCGGCACACGACGTCCTGACCACATGGTGCACAGAGTTCCTCGCGAGGTTCCACGGGTGATGCCGCCCAACGCTGGCTACAGGGAGTTCAGCAGCACCCACGGGTCATCGTTGAAGTGGATCTGTCAGTTCTACATAAGTTTTTGTAACTCTTGTCCTTCCACTTCAACTGCTTTGTGTAACTTAGTAATGTGTCTATATCTTCTTATAGCCAGAGCATATGGTAGAGGACACACCCGAGTACATGGTGAGGAGGCACTACGAGGCCTACTTGCTATGGATGTTCGGGTAGGTGATGTTCCTAGGGACCCACAGCCATAGCATCGACAAGCACATGATCCGGTACTCACGTGAGCTGGCGGACATGGAGGTGTAGGAGATCTCGTCGTACGCCTGGGGCCTGACGGTGCTATGCATGATGTACTACGCCCTATGCGACGCGTCCCACCGGGTTCGGGACAGCTCCATCCTCTTCGGATGCCCCCTGCTTCTTCAGTTGTGGTCCTTCAAGCGTTTCTAGATCGAACGACCTGCCATGCACACCGGTGATGACGATGTGGACCGGTCGACCATGGGTACGATGTGGTGTCGCCGACGGGTAAGTTTTTTGAATATTTATTCTTTTTCGTAATGTAATTCTATTTCTTATGCTAAGTTTCTGTTATTCTATTCCACAGGTCACCTTCACTCCGATCACTACGCACGCGTCCTACCCGGACTACATTGCGATGTTCGATCAGTTGACGGATGACAGCATCATCTGGATACCGTGCACTCTTGACAGGGTGTACGCGTGCGGACCCCGCGGCCTATTGAGCCTGTGCACGTGAGACTACGCGTACTGGTACACATAGAGGAGTTTGGTGTACGATGTCTTCGTGGAGGAGTACCATGTGCACCGAGTGATGCTCTAGTTCGGTCTATAACAGGAGGTCCCAGTCCCCTCGGGGTAGCGGTTGGCACCGAACGTACATGGGTAAGTTCACATTTTATTTCTGTTGTACCATTTTCCTTACGTGCCTACAAAATAATTGTTTTTCCTTTCACAGGTACACTAGGAAGGGAGCATCTGCTACGACTTCCTAGGTGGACAGGATGCTCCCTTGGGTTCAGGGCTGGCTCCATGCCTTGTAGGATGCCATCCAGGAGGATGCTCCCTACGACCCCAGGACGTACAAGGAGTACATCAAGTGGTACTCCAGTTGAATGAGGGTTCGGTGCGTTAGAGTCATGGACAACCCACCACGACACGAGGCTGCACCATCCGACATGTACCCCACCCAACCAGATTACACATTCCATCGTGTGGTACGTATTGAATGGTCCATACATCTTATTTGCTTCGTAAGTTTTCAGTTTCTAACTTGTTAATTATGTGTATAGATCAATCTACAATGGGAGATGCACGAGTTTCCAACCTTCGTGCGTCATATGATGCTCGGGGAGCACTTGAACGTGACAACGTAGGAGATTAGAGAGGTCATGGACCAATTCACCAAGAAGACGAGACAAGACATCTAGCTAGTATCTTACCGTACGCCAAGAGAGGTGGTGGACCCACCTGTGCGTGGGCGGGGGGTGAGCCACGGTGCGTCACGCCCTACGGCACCTCACTCGGACATGGCGGGCGAGTCCTCGTGGCACCTTGCCAGGAGTACCCTGACATAGTTCGCGGGTCAGCATGAAACACTCACGTCTGGTTGTTTATTTTGAACTCCACTAGTTACAAATGATAATTTTCTCTGACAGGTCTTGAGTTCCACCCGTACACAGGGCAGGAGTATGCGGAGCGGTCCACTACCTTCGTGCAACGAGGTATGTCTATCTTGTTTGCAAGCACAATATACTATTTCATCATTTTCGTCATGTTCACATGCATAACGTACTGTTTCACAGCTCGTACACCCCTTTAGGACGAGGAGCTGGTATCGCACGAGGAGTCACGCTCTGGGGACTTCAATTTCGACCAGGGTGGCGGTGGGCTTTCGCACGACGAGAGCAGCCAGGTCTCCGTGAGGACTTCACAACTGCACGGTGCGCTCGGAGCGAGCCAGCCAACGCAGCACCCTCTTGTGAGACCCCCTTAGGCTACTCGCGTCGGTAGGGTGTCTCGGTCACCTGAGCCTTTGACATATTCATACCAGTGCCTACAGATGCCCTAGACGAGGCCAGGAGCCACACGTGGGGTACGCCCTAAGAGGGCTCGCGAGTAGATATTTGTTCTTGTAAATATTAGTAATGTCTCATGTTTCGGTATTGTTTGTACTTGTGTGTACAGGTAACCATATGTGGGAGTCAGCAACGCAACACCCCACACAACCCTGCTTCTAGCCTTTACACTCCACTTTAGCAAAGCGAGACCCACACTGCGACGCTACTGTTTCAGACCGAAAAGATCGCACTCTTACACACCACCTTTTCATACATTGAAGACTGCATCCAGTCACGCCACACACTGTCATTTTTATAGACCGGGATGACAACACACTGCGACGCTACCTTTTCAGGCTAAAAAGACTACACTCAGTCACGCCACCTTTTCAAACCGAAAAGACCACACACCCTCACGCCACACGCTGCCACTTTTACAGACCGAGATGACAACACAGTGCGATGCTACCTTTTCAGACCGAAAAGATCACACTCTGCCACGCCACCTTTTTAGAGCGAAAAAACAAACCCCGACACACCACACACTGTCACTTTTGTAGACCGAGATGACAGCACACTATAACACTACCATTTCAGACCGAAAAGACCACACTCCGCCACGCCACCTTTTTAGGCCACAAAAACCGCTTATAAAAGAAGGGAGAAGAAAACTAGAGGATAAGAGAGCTGGACGAGAACACTATATCACCACATCCAACACTTCACCAAAGCTAGGTTCACAAAACAGAGAGGAAGGAGATGTCGGACTCGCCGGCGAATTTCTATGCAAAGATGTTGCGGAAGTGCAAGTGGCTTGCCGAGAGAGCTAAACCCTACTCGGATTGTTCTATGAAGGATATGATGGTACCATGTCGGACCCAGATTTCGTAATCCAGAATCCTCTGTGAAAATACTGCGCTATTCCCTGGATCAGTAGATAGTGCTCACAGGATACATTGCTGAATCATTTCATACATTGCGTAGACCAAACCATTCATTAATACAAGCAATAGAGTTCAAATAGACCACGTCGGGTCGAGTTTACAATAGGGTCGACCAGGCCAAATGAGTTCATTACAAAACATCGAGTACGATAGCGGAAGCAAAAGGGTAGGGCAAGTCTCTCCACAGGCAAGTGACTGGGGTATCATGTGTACGACCGATATTAGCCAAGGGCTTGGATAATATAGGGTGTACGCATGTACCGATATAGCCAACTAGACTGAGGCGAGACCCAGACTAAAGAACTATGCTACTCTTCATCATTTCCTTGCTCCTCGACGTCCAGATCCTCGTAGTAGGTGTAGTCGCCATGATCCACGGGTTCTGACGGTTGGGGGAAAGAACGAGGATGAGCATAACTTCCGTGCTCGCGAGCCAACACACAAAATGCAATAATATACATGCAAGGCTTAACAAGGATGGCTCGGGTTCTTTTATTTGCGCAAAGCAACCTTTTTTTAAATACCAATATTAGAAAGTCCTACCAGTTAGCATTTTAACCAAATTGTATTTTTGTTAAAGGAGATTACTTGTGCAATGTTTATAACAGTAGAAGCTACCTCCACCTCATGCTTATTTTCGATGGTGGTTACATCCACCTATTAACATCTCTGGGTACGACTACCCAGGAAAAACCAAATCCAGGGTCACAACAACCCATCATATTTTATCCCACCCCTAAAGGTTTTATAAATAGAACTAACTCTTGTAAGTTCCCATGTCCGCCCTTGACGTTGGGCACGGCTATTCGAACAGTTTATTATACTCTCCAGAGGTTGTACATTTTACCCACAAGAGACAATCATCTTGACATGTACACATGTTTCCGTAGACATGTAAGTCAAGGGGAGATCGTCACAAGGCCTTTACAATGCATCCCTTAGTATTTGTTACACCCGCTAAGGTTTCACCTGAGAAGGGTTACGCTCACATAGACCCGTCAACCCTTTCCCAGACCCCATCTTGTGCCACACGGCTTACGCTCACATAGACCCGTAAGTCGTACACCCCACCCATAACCACGAAGGCTTATGGCGTAGTGGGTCATCTGCCTGGTTCAACTCATACTAACGGATACAAATTATTTAGCCAGGTCGACATCATTATAGACATGTGGTTGTACTGTTTTACATTGGGAGGTCATCACAGGATTAAGTCCTTGAGGGCCATCTGGGCGGTTCATACCACATACCATCCACAAACCAACATTCCTTGGGCTGCATTAGCACCCACCAACATACCATCCGCCCAGATGTGATAAGCAATTTTTAGGGTTTTTGAGATGTATAAAATACATCAACACAACCATCTCAGTCATTTACACCCAATGACTGCCCAAAAACTATGTTCATTTTTAAAAGATGATGAATGGGGTAGATAAAACCCCGATACTTAAGCAAGGCTAGCATGGCGCTTAAGTATAGCCTATAGCTAGTATAGTTACCATATAATTACTAGGGTGACAAGGATTTAAGGCAATTCAATTATCAAGGGATGGTGTATTAATAATTAAACATCAAATTGGCATTTAACTACCTTAGGGTATTTAACATACATTTGCATAAGGAAATTAAAGCATGCAATTTGATATTTTAAAAGAACATAATTTGCATAAAATGTAGGTTCAATATGATCAAAGTGTTGACTCGCCTGGGTCTAGGGCTAGGTGATCTGGATATTCCTGAGCTTGATCGAGGTGGGGGTCTCCTGCTTCTCCGAACTCTATGTGAACGATCGTACCAGAAAAGAAACAAGCAAGCAAACAAAAACAAATAAGCAATAATAATCATCAAATGAACTCCAAAATGAACCAAACTAGCACCAACAGCAAGAGCTTGATTTTAGAAATTTTTAGAAAGAAACTTCATAATTTTTGGAGTTGAAATGAGATAGAAAATAAATTTTAAAGTCTCTCTTTTGACTTGAAACAGAAAAAGAAAAAGAAAAGAAATAGAAAAGGAAAAAGGCTGGCGGCGGCCCACGGTCAGCATTTCGGCCCGACACGAATTGGGCCAAGGTGCGCACGCGGCCCGTGGGCTCGGCGGCCAAAACAGAGAAAGGGGGGCACTCAGCCCGACCTCACTCGGGCGAGAGGGGAGAGGGAGATGAAGGGGCGGCGCGGTGGAGGAGGAGAGGTCCCGGGGCGCATAGCGGCGGCGCTCAGGGAGAAGAAGGGGGCTCGAGGGAGGCGCGTGGTGACGACGGCGAGCGGCGACCACGGTGAGTCCCTTCAAATCCTCACTCGGCTCCTGCTCGGGAGGGAAGGGACAAGTGAGGGGTTCGGCCCGAGGGGGAAAGCTCTGCTTTGGCTTGGTGACAAAGGGGGCAAGCTCGGCCCTTCTTATAGCCGAAGGGGGGGCTTTGGAGCCGGGAAGGGAGGGATGTCCGTTCACATTGGGGGCGGCGCAAGAGCCAAGGTTGCACTAGCAAGCGAGCGGCGCGGCGTGGTTGCGCGCGAAGGTCGAGGCGAGAAAGAGGGGATGGGACAGGACGAGGGGAGGGCACGGTTGCCGGGGCGGGCCTGACCGGGCAGCAGGGTCTCGGCTGGAAAGCCAGGATGACCGGGTGCAGGCGGCGCGGCTGGCGAAACAGGGGAACGGGGAAAACCGAGGCGGCGCAGTGGCAGCAGACCCGAGGAGAGGGGGAGAACTGGGGAGGGAGGCGACGGGGAGAGGGCACGGTCACCCGGGTGCTGACACGGCCAGCGGGGGAGGAGGATCGGGGTATGGCGAGGGCAAGGGTGCCAGGGCTAGGGAGGTAGGGGGAGAAGGGCTAGGGTGGATTTGGGGGTTTGAATTCTGGGAATTTTTGGAGTTTTTGGAGATGGAACAACTTGATCTTTTGAAAATCTTGCAACTGAAATTGGATGTTACAAAACCTACCCACCTTAAAAAGAATCTCGACCCCGAGATTCGAGCTACTCAGAAAACAGATAGGGGTAGTCTAACTTCAGCTGATATTCGCGCTCCCAAGTGGCTTCTCTCTCCAAGTGGTTGCTCCATTGCACTTTGCATAAACGGATGATCTGACGTCTTGTTTGCTTCTCCACGACATCAAGAATCTTGATCGGATGTTCTGGATACGACAAGTCTTTCTGGAGTGCGATGGTTTCAATTGAAGCTTGCTCTTCAGGTACTCTGAGGTATTTCTTGAGCTGAGAGATGTGGAACACATTATGGACATCTGACAAACTTTCTAGTAATTCCAGTTGATAGGCTACCTCTCCGCGCTTGGCGGTGATTGGGAACGGGCCTATGTATCTCAGCACAAGCTTGCCTTTCACTTTAAATCTTCGTATTCCTCGAAGTGGTGATACTTTAAGATATACATGATCTCCAACTTCAAAAGTCAACTCTCTACGACGATTGTCGGCATAACTCTTCTGTCTAGACTGAGCAGCCTGTAGATGATCTCTGATCAATCGAACTTTCTCTTCTGCTTGCTTGAGGGTATCTGGTCCGAAGATATTAACTTCTCCTGATTCTGACCAATGCAAGGGAGTTCTGCATTTTCTCCCATACAGTGCTTCAAACGGGGACATCTTTAGACTGGATTGGTAACTGTTGTTGTAGGTGAATTCTGCATACGGTAGACATCTCTCCCAGTCTACGGTAAATTCTAAAGCACAAGCCCGAAGCATGTCTTCTAGAATCTGATTTACTCTTTCTGTCTGTCCATCAGTCTGAGGATGATATGTTGTGCTGAAGTTTAAGTGAGTTCCAAGTGCATCATGTAGACTAGCCTGTATGTGAGGTGGCGAGAACCTCGATCCGAGACTATCCTCTTGGGTACTCCATGCAGACATACAATACGAGCCATATATAACTCGCCTATTTATCTCCTTTGTAGGTGGTCTTCACAGGGATGAAATGGGCAACTTTGGTTAATCTGTCAATTATAACCCATACGAAATCATATCCAGTCTTGGTTCACGGCAGACCAGTAATGAAATCCATCCCAATTTCTTCCCACTTCCACTGAGGGATTTGCAGTGGTTGCAGCAATCCTGCAAGTCTCTGGTGTTCGGCTTTGATCCGTTAGCACACATCGCAACAAGCTACGAACTCGGCGATGTCTCTCTTCATTCGCGGCCACCAATATAGACTCTTCATATCCTGATACATCTTGGTGCTGCCTGGGTGTAGGGTGTACGCTGAGCTATGGGCTTCTTTTAGAATCAATTCCTTGAGCTCCTTTTGGTGGGGAACAAAGAGACGTTTCCCATACCATAGGATTCCTTGTTGGTCTTTAACCATCTTTGAGGACTTTCCTTTGGCCATGAGATGTTTAAATTTTTGAACTCTAGGGTGTCCTTTCTGAGCGGTCTTGATTTGTTCTTCTAAGGTTGGTTGAACTTCCATAACTACTAAGGTGCCTTGTTCTACTAACTCGAGGTTAAGTGCCTCTAATTCCTTGTAAAGCTCAGGTTGATGCTCTTGAACCATAACATTATTGTAGTAGGACTTACGGCTTAATGCATCGGTCACTACATTAGCCTTTCCAAGATGGTAATGAACATCCAAGTTGTAATCCTTAATCAGTTCTAACCATCTTCTTTGTCGGAGGTTGAGGTCTGTTTGGGTGAAAATATACTTAAGACTCTTGTGGTCCGTATAGATATTACAATGATTTTCAATCAAGTAATGCCGCCAAATCTTTAGGGCATGCACTACGGCTGCTAACTCCAAATCATGAATTGGATAGTTGTCTTCATGTGGACGGAGTTGTCTGGATGCATAGGCCACGACTTTTCCTCCTTGCATAAGTACGCATCCAAGACCTTAGTGTGAAGCATCACAATAGACTTCAAAGTCCTTGTGTATGTCTGGCAAGACTAACACTGGTGCAGTGGTTAACTTCTTCTTTAACTCTTGGAAACTCTTTTCACAAGCTTTTGTCCATTCGTACTTCTTTTCTTTCTTGAGCAGGTGGGTCATTGGTCTGGATAGTTTGGAGAATCCTTCAATGAAGCATCTGTAGTATCCGGCCAATCCGAGAAAACTACGCACTTCGGTCATTGAGGTTGGTTGTTTCCATTCCAACACCGCTTCTACTTTGGATGGGTCAACTGCGACTCCTTCAGCGGATACAATATGTCCAAGGAAACTGATCTCTTAAAGCCAAAATTCACACTTGTTGTACTTGGCATACAGCTGATGTTCTTTAAGCTTCTCTAGGACCAAATGTAGATGTTCTGCATGTTCCTCATTGGTCTTGGAGTAGATTAAGATGTCGTCTATGAACACGACAACAAACTTATCCAGATATTCCATGAATACTTTGTTCATAAGGTTCATGAAGTAGGCTGACGCATTTGTCAAGCCAAACAACATAACCGTGAATTCATACAAGCCATACCGGGTGGTAAAAGCTGTTTTAGGGATGTCCTCAGCCCTAATCTTAAGCTGATGGTATTCTGACCTTAGGTCTATCTTGGAGAACATCTTCGCTTCCGATACCGATCGAATAGATCATCAATGCGGGGCAAGGGATACTTATTCTTGATGGTCACCTCATTGAGGGCTCTGTAATCCACACACAATCTGGCGGTGCCATCCTTTTTCTTTACAAAAAGTACTGGCGAACCCCAGGGGGATGAGCTAGGTCTAATGAATCATTTTTCCTGTAATTCTTCCATCTGTGTCTTAAGCTCTTCAAGCTCATCAACTGCCATCCTATATGGCCTCTTGGCAATTGGGGTTGTTCCTGGCTTTAGGTTGATCGCAAATTCTATGTCTCGGTCTGGTGGCATTCCAGGCAATTCTTCTGAAAAAACTTCCGGGTAATCTTGAATTACAGGTGTTCTTTCCAGAGTCACCTTCTCGAGGTTATGGATTGTACGATCCAAACCTGAGGAGCGGTCTACATTAACCTTTATTGTGGTGCCGGGGTCTTTGGTGAGTACTACCTTTCTGTTGGCACAGTCTATCATACCTTGGTATCGGGCCAACCAATCCATCCCTAGGATGATGTCCAGAGTTTGGGACTGAAGCACTAAGAGGTTTGCTAGGAATCTGGAATTTTCCATAGCAATCTCTACTCGGGGACTTACTAAGGTAGTAGTCAAGGGTCCCCCGGGTGAACTAAGTACCACAGGTTTCTTTAGCTTAAAGGTTGGCAACTTAAGCCTTTCAACAAATTTTCTTGATATAAAAGAATGTGAAGCTTCAGAATCAAACAAAACTTGTGCTGGTACTGATTTAACAGAGAACGTACCCATTAGAACTCCTATAGCTTCCTGTGCCTCCTCGGCTGTGACATGGTTCACATGGCCGCGGTTTGGTGTCGAGGTAGATCTAGGTGCTTGCGGGGCCTGATGGTTCTTGCTTGGAGCTGATGTTTGACCTTGAGCTGGTGTGGCTCCCGAGTTGAACTTCGCGGGAGTGTTTTGACGTTGAGTGCATCGGTTGGCGAAGTGTCCTTTCACTCCACAGTGGAAGCAATGGAGATGAGCGGCTGGATTACTTGTTGCAGGCTGTCCGGCGGGGCAAAGAATGCGAAAACCATTCCCATTGGTACGCGGGGCTGGAGCTTGAGTTCCTTGTGGAGAAACTACAACCGGTTTAAATGATGAGCTGCCAGGGAATGTTGACTTCTGAGGAATGCCGCCTTGCAGCTTCTGAAATGCTATCTTTCTCTTGCGGCTAACTTCCGCAATCTTCTTCTCGTTTTCCAGCACGAGGGCTTTGTTGATCAAGTGTTGGGAGCTGGGGAAATCGTGGAGGATAAGCTGGCTTCTCATATCTCCGCGCATTCCTTCCACAAAGCCATCAATCTTCTCTTCTTCATCAGCTACGTCACGGGGAGCGTAGCGAGCAAGCTGGTTGAACTTAGTTAGATATTCATTGACTGTCATTTGACCTTGCTTGAGAGTTCTGAACTCATTCTTCTTTAGCCTCATTGTACCAGCGGGTACAAAGTTAGTCCTGAAGGCGGTTTTGAACTCATTCCAGGAGATTGGCTGCCATGCGGGTTTGGTCTCATCCAGCTGTACTTCAGCAATTGCTTCGACAACGGCGGGCTCCTGTTGATCTCCAGTCGCGGATGCTGCTACTTCTGCTTCTTCTTCTCCTGCCACTGGGCTTTCACCACCTCGAGCAGTGAGGTAGTTTTCCCACCAAGCAGCGGCGGCTCCTTTCAGCTCGTGGGTGGCAAAGTCCACTTTATCTTCCTCAGAGCATCGGGCTAGGCGAAGCTTCTTCTCAGTATCCCTGAGCCAATCTTCTGCTTCCAGGGGTTCATCCGCTGATGCAAAGGTAAGAGGTCTTGTCCTAAGGAAATCTGCTAGCTTAGAGTGGCGACTGGCTGCTCCTGCTTATTGATTAGCGAGCAAGGCTTGGAGGATTTGGGCTTGTTGTTGCATAACTTGTGCCATTGTTGGGTGCTCTGGCGGTGGGGGAGGTAGGTCTTGTCCACGGCCATGACCACAGCCACGGCCTCTTCCTCGGCCTGCTGCGAAAGCACCACAGATTGGGGCAGCAGCTCTCCTTGGTGCCATCTGAAGAAGTACTAAAGCTTAGAACTAGAGAGGGGTATATGAGGGTTTACTAGCCCTCTAAAGCACACACAGAAGAAATTTAAGCCAAATGAAATAAAACAAATGCGATACAAAGCCTGAATGGCTGCAATTCATTAATATTAGGGGGGGTTAAGTGTTACATGACTCTTGAGACATAGCATATAGGCCATGCAAAGTCATGACACGAGATACAAAACACAACATCTGCAAAAGAAGGTCAAAGAAAGTGCTTGCAACCCAAAAGACTACCTAGCAAGCACTACTAATTAACCCAGTCTATCCTAGCTACTCCTCTAATGGGTGCTGACCACCGCAAGTGGTGCAGTTACCCGAGGATCGGGAATGGCTACGATCGATGGTGGCGAGAGCGAACGGTACGATCACGCCGAGGTCGGGCGAAGGGACCGGCCGGGCTGCGCCCATGATCGACTCTCCAAGGCTACTACGAACGGTGGCGACGACTTTCTACGCGCGCCGTGAGCGGTGCGGGTCCTCCAAGTGGAAAATGTCGGCCTGGCACCGGGTTCCCGGGGACGATGGCGTGTGCAGCAGGAGCTGGGGCAGCGACTGCAGCGGCGGCTCTGAGGCGTGCCAACTCTGCAACAGCGGCATCTCTCTCCCGCTTAACCTCACGGTGGGCTTCATCATCTCTGAACATGTTGTTACAGAGGGTGTCGGAGTGCTCGTAGCTACTGGTGAGGAGGTACCGAAGCGTTCCGATCTCATCCACGGCGTCGGCGAGGGCAGCTGTCAAGGCCTGCGTGAGCTGGAGCTGATGTGATAGGCGCGGGTCGTCTGTCCGGGCATGGCGGATCTCTGGGTAAAGCTCTCCCTCCTGGAGAGTCGGATAGAAGCAGAAGGGCGACCTTAGCAGAAGGTCCTCATGTATCTGGCACAAGCGAGATGCAGCGAGACGTGCTACATCCTGGACGATGTCCACAGCACGACTCCTGGGGTGCTCGGCCCTGAAGGTATGAGTGTTGAACTCACCCTCCCTGGCATAGAGGAAGACCTCCATACTCCAGGACTCTCGGTCCAAGATCTGAGTCATCCGTCCCATGAAGATAGGCGAATGGTAGTAACCCAGATACTGCATCAGCTGGCGAAGAATCTCCACGAAGCCTCCGAAGTCTTCCCCGTGAGAGAAAAAGTCTCATGGACCAGCGAGCGACGGAGCGGCCATCTAAAATTTTGAAAACAAGAGGGAGTCAGCAACAAAATAAAATCCCAGTGAAGTAGGATGAGTACAGAACTAGGAGTGATAAGTAAGAGCAGTAGATACGCTATATTTTTGGCAAATGTTTTAGTTTTGAAATTAAGACCCAAGTCCTAAGGCAACAGCCAAACTAGCTAAGGCTCCTACAGTCGTATGCTCTGATACCAGCTCTGTCGGACCTGGATTTCGTAATCCAGAATCCTCTGTGAAAATACTGCGCTATTTCCTGGATCAGTAGATAGCGCTCACAGGATACATTGCTGAATCATTTCATACATCGCATAGACCAAACCATTAATTAATACAAGCAATAGAGTTCAAATAGACCACGTCGGGTCAAGTTTACAATAGGGCCGACCAGGCCAAATGAGTTCATTACAAAACATCGAGTACGATAGCGGAAGCAAAAGGGTAGGGCAAGTCTCTCTACAGGCAAGCGACTGGGGTATCATGTGTACGACCAATATTAGCCAAGGGCTTGGATAATATAGGGTGTACGCATGTACCGATGGAGCCAACTAGACTGAGGCGAGACCCAGACTAAAGAACTATGCTACTCTTCATCATTTCCTTGCTCCTCGGCGTCCAAATCCTCGTAGTTGGTGTAGTCGCCATGATCCACGGGTTCTGAGGGTTGGGGTAAAGAGCGAGGATGAGCACAACTTCCGTGCTCACGAGCCAACACACAAAATGCAATAATATACATGCAAGGCTTAACAAGGATAGCTCGGGTTCTTTTATTTGCGCAAAGCAACCTTTTTTTAAATACCAATATTAGAAAGTCCTACCAGTTAGCATTTTAACCAAATTGTATTTTTGTTAAAGGAGATTACTTGTGCAATGTTTATAACAGTAGAAGCTACCTCCACCTCATGCTTATTTTCGATGGTGGTTACATCCACCTATTAACATCTCTGGGCGCGTAGCGGCGGCGGCGGCCGAAGGGAGCTGCGGCACTCGGGGAGAAGAAGGGGGCTCGAGGGAGGCGCGTGGTGACGACGGCGAGCAGCGACCACGGTGAGTCCCTTCAAATCCTCACTCGGCTTTCTTGCTCGGGAGGGAGGGGACAAGTGAGGGGGGTTCGGCCGGAGGGGGGAAAGCTCGGGGCTTTGGCTTCTTGGTGACAAGGGGCAGGGGCAAGCTCGACCCTTCTTATAGCCGAAGGGGGGGCTTTGGAGCCGAGAAGGGATGGATGTCCGTTGACATTAGGGGTGGCGCAAGAGCCGAGGTTGCACTGGCAGGCGAGCGGCGCAGCGTGGTTGCGCGCGAAGGTCGAGGCGGGAAAGAGGGGATGGGACAGGACGAGGGGAGGGCATGGTTGCCGGGGCAGGCCTGACGCCGGCAGCGGGGTCTCGGTCGGAAAGCCGAGATGACCGGGTGCAGGCGGCGCGGCCGGCGAAAACAGGGGAACAGGGAAAAACGACGCGTCGGGCGCGCGCGAAGGCCAAGGCGGCGCAGTGACAGCAGACCCAAGGAGAGGGAAAGAACCGGGGAGGGAGGCGACGGGTAGAGGGCACGGTCACCCGGGTGCTGACACGGCCGGCGGGGGCGGAGGATCGGGGTATGGCGAGGGCAAGGGTGCCAGGGCTAGGGAGGTAGGGGGGAGAAGGGCTAGGGTGGATTTGGGGGTTTGAATTCTGGGAAATTTGGGAGTTTTTGGAGATGGAACAACTTGATCTTTTGAAAATCTTGCAACTGAAATTGGATGTTACATACCACCGGAGTTCCCATGCCCTCAATGTGTGTGTGAAGATCATCTGGTCCACACACCCGGCAAATTTCTACGCGAAGATGCTGCGGAAGTGCAAATGGCTTGCCGAGAGAGCTAAACCCTACTCGGATTGTTCTATGAAGGATACGCCGGTACCGCTGAAGTTCCCATGCCCGCAATGTGTGTGCGAAGAACCGGCTAAGATCATCTGGTCCACACACACTTGTGGGAACGTCCTCGTAAGCGAATCTTGCACACACATAGATTTTTCACATCTTATGTTCCATTCCACAAATCTCTAACCATATCTGCCTATAATGGCAGCCGGAGATGTGATGCAACTTCTTCCAATAGATCGATGGCCCGAACATGTACGATAGGGCGTTCATCGAGCAGAAGTACATGTTAAACTATGCGATGTGAGCCGAGACCTTCAAACGCTGGAAACCTTACGTATCCGACCCTACTGAAAAGGCACTAGAGGAGCCCAAGAAAGCAGGGTGGTGGTGGAGGACCCTCGAACAGGAAGCTGAGTACGACCAGGCCAAGCACGCGGCGTACAAGAGGAAGGCTCCTGCTAGTGAGACCGGCGGCTGTCGTAGCGCTCCCTGTCGCTCGGGCGTAATCCGGATCGAAGAGGTGAGACATGTTTAGTTTGCATCCTGGTTATTAATTTGGTCATACGTTGTGTTATCCTAACATCATTCAATCGTTCAGCTCGTCTCGCAGAACATGGCTGACTTCGAGACTGACCACCGCCGCGGGTAGTCCAGAGACAAGGGGAAGCATTCGATGGGCCGCTAGGACTAACGATTTCATTCCAATCAACCTTTTTTTCGGATTCCAAAACGACGCATATGTATCGTAGATGTATTTTGGTTTGTATATTCGTGCATGTTGACGTTTCTAATGTACGTAACCAAGCCTAACGCGTCCTGTAATTCATAATTAAATTATGAAGTCTTTCAAACTTAAATATATTTTCTCAAATATTTCTACTATTAAATATTACGTAATCTTTTCCCGAAGAAATCGGTTCCACGAACAATACAATCGGGACAACAACACGCATGATAACCCTAAATCCAAATATATTTTTTATTTCGCTCCGAAAGGGGCTGTTTGTGTTATTGCGCCACCGAAGTTGCATTCCAAATTGCACCGCCGATCTCGCATTCTTTACTTCATATTTCGTTATCTTCAAGGTATTACAAAAAAACTTCGCGAAACACACTAAATTTTTAGGTTGAATTCTCTATACATAAATTAAACAAAATTAAATATAGGACCTTGTCGCCATTCCAATTGGTGACATGAACCTCTCTGTACTGTTCTATTTGGCGATAGGGATACTGTCGCCAATTGGAATGGCGACAGGAAAATTTTATCATTACAAATGGCGACAGTGGCCTATTTTTGTATAAAAAAATCGACTATTTTTCTGTGTAATTATTTTTTAAATTAATATTATTTAAAAAAAAATCCTTCCAGAAGTGCCCAAAATAGCGTTCAAGCGAGGAAAGCAGTGCCTGCCAGTGCGTGTGCAAAAAAAAGGTTTGCGACTTTGATTATGGCATGTGGACGTGCCAATTATGGACAATTGGAAATGTTGCTAGGACAAGGGGCCTACTGTTTTTTTTAAGAACTTGCTTTGGCTAATCCAATTTGTTGACAACTCATCAGTTTTGGGGATAAAGAAGCCCTGGAACTGAAAACATTGAGGTTATTGAGAGTGGCTGATGCATTAATTGGTAGTGCTACATCTCCATTTTATGATTTGATTGACGCCATCCAAATTCAAGTTCCAGTGCCTGCAAAGCTGACCTGAGGAGTTGAGGAGTAGGCATGAAAAATGGGTAAAAATTATCTGTATTATTTGACTACCGTATTCGATAGGATATAAATATGGTATAAATTTTTCCTACCGATCAACAATTTATCTCCTATTTGTATTCGTATTCAAATTCACATAAAAAATATTGATACAAATATGATATGAAATTTCTCATTCGAATTGTTATTTTTTTCCAAACTATTTGTATTCATATTCGAATTTGATGAAGCAATATAAGTATTTTATTATAGTATGTCTAATTAGTTGGATGTTTTTTTTCTAATTTAATGTGAATTCATATTCCTTTAGGTAAAATAAATAGATTAGAATGATTAAGTGTGACTGTACAAGGATAAAGCGTCACTAATATCTCCACATTACATAAGTTACAAGGATATCCGGATCTAACCGAATTGAGTAGATATTTGATTCGTATTCGTATGTGTTATGACATTCGATTCGTATTCATATTCGAGTATATTCGATTTCATATTCATTTAAAAATACGAATATGAATATAGTTCCATCACTATTCGATTCGTATTTGATCCGTTTTCACCGCTACCCAAGAGTTCTTTTTCTTGTAGTAGCATTTGTCACCATCCCTTTTTTAAAAGTGTGATTTGTCACCATTCACACTGTGGGTCACAAATGACGATTTGTCACCCTTCACACTAAGGCGTGTTTAACCAAAGAAAAGCCGCCCATGCCAGGGGCTAGAAAACTAAGGACATGACTCCCAGCCAGTCGTGCCTGAACAGTCAGTTAGCCAGGAGTTTTTTTGATTTATTTGGTACTGTTTCACATTAAAATTATAAAAATAGTATTCTCTCCGGCGAAAGTATAAAAGTAATACAGTAGACATACCAGCAAACGTGTCGTTTGCCGCGTCCCCACCACGCGGCACCAGCTTGCCGTGTGCCCACCACCCTGCATGCTCCCTGCCGTGCCTTGGTCACCCTGCAAACTGCTGTCGTGTCGTGACCGCGCCTGCAAGCAAAATTTGAGCCTAGTGTTTGGTAAGTCCCTTGCCATGACTTTGTTCGGTTTACCGAAATATGGATATGTGCATTTCCAAGCAGAGGCTCAATGTTCACCAATCACCGACTCAACATCGAATTTTTTTGATATTATTCCCAAAATTTCAGACAAATCCAACACATTGCATTGATCAAACACAATCTCCTTATTTGAGTTGCGTGATCTGTGAGAACTATGTGCTCCTCGCCTTCTCAGTGGCGTGACATCGCTCGCACCTCACACTCGTAGCTTCAAACTTAGGTGTCAACTGTCACTATCATCACCCCTTGTTGCACTCGGTGAGTCGATGGATGGTGGTGGCCTGATGCCTTTGCTGCTAAGGTCACATTCGTACACGAGTCGAAGGCTATAGTTACGGTCTAGCCATCTGGGCACCTGAGCCTCTGGGGTTAGCGACTGGCCGAGAGACTTGGGCCTTTGTAAGGAGCTGGGACTGAAAATATACCTGTTTGTTCAGCTTATACGGTTTTATAACATTTGAACAGTGGACCTACCACCAAAAACCAAATAGCAGAGTATTGAAAACCTCATCAATCATCGAAAACCGAATTTGACGAGAATTTTGGTTAGACCCTTACAGGCAATATTGCCTACCCCAAATGCTAATAGTGTTTGCAGATAGTGTTGTAAATACTTTCAAATAGTGTCAAATGGAGCCGTGAACTGTGCTATCATTTTGCTTGCAGGGCGACCACGGCACGGCAAGGAGACTGCAGGGCGGTGGACGCGCAGCATGCCGGTGCCATGTGACGGGGTGCGGCGGCCGATATGTTCGTGGTGTCATTTTTACATTTTTGTTAAGAAGAGAGCTATTTTTACAATTTTGGCATGAAACGGTACCAAATAAACCAAAAACTAGTTAGCTAGCCATCTGGTCATCCCGCACCTGTGCACGCCAAGGTTGATACGGGGGCAGGGCTTATGCTAATTAGGTCTTAATTTGGGTAGGAATGTATTATGGACATTAATGTTTTGGATTCTAGAGGAGAGCTTTGTTAGAAAATTGGCACCAATTGAAAATGTATAGATTTTTCTAATGTATCCCATCTTAGCCTTCCTAGTTGCTCTGAAACGATATTTAGAGTAATTTATCCATATATTTGCTCTAATATGATATTTTGTGATCCTAATATGAACATGATCAGTCTCTAATTAGTAATTAATAGTTCCTTAATTATAAGTTCTTCCATGACTTGTTTCTTGATTTAGCACTTGTTTAATTGTTGTCGTTGGTCCTCACAAAAAAAAAATTGTTGAATGTTAGTGGCCAATTAGCCCCCTCTTGTCATTGCCTCACGCTCCGCCACTGCTAATCCAGTGCAGCACTAGTAGCATCTAGGGGTGGGCATATTTAAGCCGAACTGAGTAAACTGAGCCGAGCCCAACCGTATAAACCGATTTTCGGGATATTCGATTCGGTATTAAATTCCATTTTGTTGTGTCTTCGGTGTTAATTTCTGTTTTGAGGTGCTAGATACCGAATGGGCCGAATAAACCGATAGTCCTCAAGCATCAACCCACCAGACGGCCCGCTACATCCCATCTCCCCAAGTAGCAAGGCCCAAGCCCAGCATACCATCAGCCACTACCGTGCAGCCACTTCCTCCATGCCCATGAGGCCATGACTCCTCCACTGTCCCAATCTCCCATACTCAAGCCGTCGGCACCAGGTTCTTGCCGCTCCTCGCCTCTTCCACTCGGTGTCCGCCGGCCGCACGCCCGCCCATCACGGGAACGGAGAACTACGACGTGCACTTGTTCCGCCTCGCGTCGGGGCTCGCGACGCCGCTCTGGGCTCTGGCAGTTGAACGCGCCGAGCACCCCGGAGAGGCAGTCGTAGGTGGGGGGCGCGTAGTGGTCACAGCAGAGGATGGTGCTGTCGGGGAGGGCGAGGCGGCCGAGGAGCGCGAAGTCGTGGTTGATGGCGTCGCTGCCGTAGACGCGCCCGCCGGAGACGGCGCGGGAGTCCTCGCAGGTAAGGTTACGGGCTTATTGCCATGTTTGTGTTCGGTTTACCGAAATACCGAACCGAGTTAAATTCGGCTTGTTAGGTTCGGAATGAGTTTATTCTATGATTAATTCAGCAGTGTCATTTCGAAAAACGATTTTTTTAATAGAAAAAACCGAACCCATACAAAATCGTAGGCAAGTCGACCTACGACTACGAAGGTACTTGGAGCAGCAAAGCTGCAGAAAAACCTATGCTGCTACGCACATCCATCGATCGACATTGGCACTGCCACACTGGTGTCACGAGGTCGTTGTGTGCCACAGAGTGTAATATATATGGATATAAGGGAGTTTTTTTTAATAACAGAATGCCAAAGATGTAGTATGTTCACTGAAGTATATCTCTACCATGACTATTAATAAGTGAACAATCTATTAGTAATAAAGCGCATATAATTGAGCTCTTGACAGATTTTTATACCGATCCATCGCAATGGCATGTTTGATTCAGTAGTCAAGTGGACAGCAAAGAGAACAACCAAGTTAGCACAATAATATCTGGGCAAAAATCTACACGTAATATAAAACAAATTCCAGTTTGCAGTCAATGAACAAATTAGGTGTCCATGGCGAGCTAACATTTCGCTGCTCACAGAAATCAGTGGCATTGCCCTATGTTCGCAAGGGTTTTGTCGTGGTAGTAGTGAGCTGGTGGACACAGGCATGAGGTCGCGGCACCAGAGCTCCACGATGCGGCAATGCTAGAGCGGCGCTTGACAACTACAACCGGAGGTGGAGAAAGGGGAAAGAGGCCGGTAGAAATATGTTGCCTCAAACTACTCCCTCAACCGCCGCCATGCCCCCAACCAAATCAACCAAATCGATAGAAGCAAAGGGGAATTATTGGCATCAGGCTTACCCTAGATGAATGGAGGGAGGACGACGATTGGGCAGCCGTGGCGGCGTTAGGAGAGGGGGGGATGGGAGACAGAGAAAAACAAAAGTAGAAGGAGAAGAATAAATAGGTAAACATGCTTACCTCAGTGCAACTGCCACCCAAACACATACTTGCTTGCAACGGCTGAGTTTGTAGCTACGTTCGTTCAAATTTGATGGTTGGCAAGCAACTACTCCCCTGCTAAGCCTGAACGCCAACGTCGGCTACCACATGCCCCCACCGTCGGCCGCACCACTCCCCCGCTACCAGATCGCCTCCCTCACACCACTACCGCCAAGAACCCTCCTCCTCTAGTCGCCTCCCCGTGTCGCCGCCACACACATCCACCTCCTCGGTGGCGAGATCTCCAGCGGGGCAGAGGGGCTACGACGGAGAGAAGGAGCAGGGAGCGTAGCCGGTGGGGGCGGGTGCAGTGGTGGAGGCGCGTGGAGCTAGGGCTGTGGTGAATGGCGACAGTGGCCATATCTTGCTAGATCTGGATGGGCCCGACCAGATCTGGGCGGTGGAAAGGACGGCAGGTGAGGGGCCGGAGGCGCATGGAGCATAGCAAAAGAGAAGGGACGGAGAGGATGAGGAAGTGAGACCCGTCCAGATCCGGTAGATGGAAACGACGATAGGGGAGGGCGGAGGCGTGCAGAGCAGAAGGGGGCGGGGGCGAAGAGGAGGAAGTGCAGGCGGCATCGTAGGTGTTACTAGGAGAGAGTAGGGAGCACATGATACGAGGAGATAGTTTGTTGATAACATAGCACACATGTCGGTAGAGGGGGATATGAATGGGAGGGTGTGGAGAGAATGAATCACCACCAACTTGTATTTTTAAGTAGTGGAGATTATTATATTATTGGCCTAATAAGTTAAACTGGGTGAATGTTACTCTCTCTGTTTTCATTTACTTGGTATTTTTTACTAGTGCACACATAGTAAGTAGCATCTACTTATGATAAGATACGACAAAAATGATATCTAATAGTATCTCAAGCATGCTAAAGGAAATAGCAAAGTGGTGGAGATAGTTTTTTTAATCAAGGTTAAATTTGTTGGGAAATCATGGGCCTGACCCTGCAGTCGGCCCATTAGTGGGCGCTCCATCCTAAACCCTAGCAGGGTCGTAGCCTATAAACAGGGGGTGTTATTCATTGTAAATAATTGATCGATGGATGAAGGAATAAAGAGAAGCAAGAAGTCCCCCTACACCTCTGTGTTCTATCTCTTATTCTGTTCTTGTTGTTCATGCATTGTTCTTACGATTATACGCTTGTCTACGAGGTAATCGCTCGAACTGGACTCGCCAGCGGCGATTCCTCAACACGTTATCAGCACGATCGACTCTCCTCGCATCGAAAAGGTAGCCGTCGATGAACGACACTCGTAGATTGAATCGTTTTCTAGATTGCTTTCAATTATGCAAATTTGGCTTTCTAGATTGGTTTCCTACGGTGCAAATCCGCTCTAATCTACCGCGAGCCGACTTGAAGTCGCCGGCCAAGCCGATCGGTGGATTGCATGAAAGAGTAGATGATGATTGTACCGTAGATAGTAGATGCAATCGCATGAAAGGCATCATGTGCATGGCACCGCCGCAAGCGGTCGTCACTACCTCGCGACACGCACGGCCGGCATAGTCCGCCATCACGCATCGCCACGGAGGCAACGATGCCACACCGCTAGCACGCGCGAGCACGCACAAAACGGCATGAAGCCGCGCCTTCGTTGCAATCTTGTACTACGTTACATTACACATTGCATCGTATATATGAACAAGACATTACATGAACATTAAACAAGATGAAAAGTTTGCACGCCGCTCGCGCGCGCCGCGCGCGCGGCACAAGCCACACCACGCGCCACCCGCGTCAGTAGCGCACCATCGCCACCGCGTGTTGAGCCGCAGGAGCCGCCGCCGCGCCGCCCGTCGCCCGCGCCGCATCAAGGCCCCGCCGACACCGCTTGAAGGGCGCCGGCAACCGGCCAGACGGTTTCGTGCCACGCGACACGCGCGCGCGCCCACCGCCGCCGCTTGAAGGCGTTGCGGCTGAAGCCGCTGGCGCCGCCGCGCCGCCACTGGTAGCCGCCGGAGCCGCCGCCCGCCCCGCCGAGACGCCTCTGCCGCCGGCCGCAGCCGCCGAGCCACGCCTCTTCCGCCCGCCCGCGAGCCGCCACCCCGCCGCCGACTCCCGCGCCGTGGCGCGCGCGCTTGAACGCCGCCGGCCGCCGCCATGGCCGTAAGCCCGCCGATGCCTCGGCGCCGCGTCGGCCGCTTACGCCCGACCTCCCGCCGACGTGGCGCGCGCCGAGCCGCCGCCGCCGGTGGCGCCACTCCCGCCGGAGCCACCGTCACGGCCACGCCGCCGAGCCGCGGAGCGGCCGTCGCCTCAGCCCCGCAGCGCGCTTCATAGAAGCCGCCGCCATGACATGCACAGGGGTAGGGGAAACCTACCCCGTCGGTCTCTTTGGAACGGCCAAGTGGGCCGGCCTTTATGGGCCGGGGAAAGATGAATGGGCCAGGCGGTGCGGCCCAAAAAGGGGGCCCGGTCGGAATTCCGGGAAAAGAAAAAAAACGGAGGGGGCCGGCCGAATGAAAAAAAAAGGGGAAGGGGGAATTGAAAAATCCCGATATTTGCAAGAAAACCCCTCGACATTCTGAAAATTACGAGGAAAAGTGCACGGGTGAGGAAATTTTACATAAAGGACCTCGGAAAATTTGAAAATTGCACATAAATTCTCTCAGAACTGAGATTTCACGTTTTGAACCCTGGAAATTGCAGATTTTGCCGAAAAGTTACTTTTCCAGTAGAAAAGGACCTCGGGAATACAAAATTTTGCATATTTTTGAATTTTGAAGCATATTTATTCTTTGTTATTGTTATTTCTATGCAATTTATTTATTGTATTTATTGTTTTGATTATTTGTGATTGTTTATATTACTTTTAATCACTGGAAATAGCAGTAAATCATGAAAAATGCATAGAAAAATACGGGATCACGAACCAGGAGTTCGAAGAGCATTATGAGAATTTTGCAACCATCTTACGCAAATTACCAGCAGTAATCTTATGAATTTTGGCATGAATATGAAGATGACTGGCATCACGAATCAGGAATTCGAAGAACTGACCCAGTATGGCCAGATTTTGTATAGAATTTGTATCAGTCTTTAATTCTGTGGTAATGTAATCACGGATGCAGCAGAAGATTGAGAAGACTCTCTCTACCTTTCACCAGAACGCGGTGCAATCCGCACGCAACTATTGTCAAGACGGCTACATGCAGTATGCCGAATTAATTGACATCATGTAAGTTGCGAAAACTCAAGATGATGTTTTAAGAAAGAACTACATCTCGCAGCCACCTAGTAGTAATGTTGGCCATGAAGCCACTGCTAGCAGCTACAAGGTGATAAAGCCTCTCACGAATGAGAGGAGCAAGAAGAGTAAGGTCATGAGTCGCACGTTATTGATGATTTTCAGTCTAAGAAGAAGGGCAAATAAACAACATGTGGCACACCTCGCCATTGCAAGCATAGAGGGTCCACATCCATTAGCTGCACCTATGGATGTGGACAGCCCAATAGCAGCCCCCATCAACCCTCCTTTGGACATTGCTACGCCCGCAGTCGTAGTTGCCCAAGATGAGAAGATCGCCATGGAGCAGATTGAGGCAGAAGTTCCTGAATACTTCGTCGATTCGATCTAATACACACATGGCACTCGGATCTTTTATAGAAACTCGCAGTTTGTAATTGAAGCAGAATTTTGAATTATTGAATAATGGTTGCAAGCTCTAGGAGAGCAAAGCATTAAATTCTTATTATGAGTCCTGCAAGACTTATTTTTCTGTCTTTATAATAGCAAGTTACGTTCTGATATGTGGAGTATTTTATTTATGTGTTGCTTGCTTTCTGCTATATATTAATAAAGTACATTATATTAGAACGCGTGTGGTGCCCTATGGAGGAAGTGTGCTTAGCATGTAGCGGCACAATGAAAACCATCCTAAGAGAAATGGAAATTTTTCCAGTCGATCAGCAAGAATGTTGGTAGTCTTACGACAATCGCAAGCAGCGATACTTGTATAATAGGCCCAGGAAGGGCCACAATTATACTCCCAATGGGCACAACTTTGGTCATTGAAGAAGACTTGTTGTACCCAAAATCGACTAGAACTCTCAAGGATATTTGCGCTAACAGTTTCCGTGTAGAGACTGAAAAAGAGTATGGTACAAAATACCTGCTCATTACAAAGCGTGAAGAAAGTGAAAAATAGCATTAGAATATCTTCCTTCATATGAAACTGGGCTATACTACACTAATATTAAGACACCTGCAGCCTATACTGCCTTGAAAACCGTATTTAGAAGCTCTGAACTTATCTATCTCTGGCATGATAGATTATGCCGCCTAGGCCTTAGGATAATGAGAGATATAATTAACAATTCACAGGGACATAATATGAATATAAAGAATTTCCGAACTGAAGATTTTGTGTACCGTATGTGCACCGAAATTAATTATTAGACCTTTTGCTCGAAGCGAATGATGAAGTCCTCGCATTCTGTATCGTATCCAGGAGACTTTTGCGGTCCTATACACCTCGTAAGGGTCAATTAGGTATTTTATAGTGCTCATCAATGCTTCCTCGGAATGATCGCACGTATGTTTATTGTCTACGAGAAACCATGCTTTTGCAAAACCAATCTCGCAGATAATTAAATTAGCAATATTTTCCCTGATCATCATATGAAGTCCACCTGAATGGACAACGCCGGAGAATTTACTTTGAAAGCATTTGATGATTATTGCATGAAAATAGGAATTAAAAGTTGAGTATTCTGTACCGCATATCCACACCCCGAATGGACTAGCAGAACTTTGAAGAATTGTAATTTACCAACTATATGTTGGGGACACGCAGTCCTGCTCATAGCAGCTCTCATCAATTTTAGACCGTCGGCCTATAACATCCATCCAACTATGCAACTAGCGCAAGGGTCAGTACTGAAAACTCCTCATCTTCGCAGGTTTGGTTGCAAGGGTTATATACCTATACCACCACCGCAGAGAACTGAAATGAGTCTTCTCCAAAAGTCTGGGATATACGTTGGTTATGAGACAGCATCCATAATCAAGTATTTGGACCATATGACTCGAGATTTGTATAATGCCTGATTCGCTGATAGTACATTAGATGATGTTAGTTTCCCGTCATTAGGGGGAGGAAATCAACCCTTGGTGATAATGTCGGGAAATAATTGAAATCTAGAAGACAATTGAAGTCCAAAAGATAATTGAAATCTATGCATATGACCCGCGCACTAGTGAAGCAAATAGAGAAGTCCATAAGATAATTGCAGTCCAGAAGATAATTGAATTGAAGTCTAGAAGACAATTGAAGTCCAGAAGATAATTGATTTGCAAGTATTAGCGAATCAACTGCCAGACTACTTTAGTGATTTGAAGAGCGTGAATAAGTAGCATTTGCCTGCAAGCAATGCACCGGAGAGGGTTGAAATACCATTGAAGGTATCCCTAATCCCGTCCAGAGGCCTCATAATAAAAGGACGAGAACTCCGGTCCCTCGAATCCGAAGTAACCGGGGACGCTTGGTGAAAAAGGATAAGAAGGACTTGACACAGCCGATCACCGAAGTGCCCCGAACCAGAAGGGTAGCCAGTTCAGACCTGGCATCGGTATGGAACCTTTAGAAAAGGCATACCAGAATTGAACATCTCCATGAAGGGAGACATCAGCATGGATGTGTGCGCACACATCGGAGCTGAAAAACTAAAGGGACTTGCCCCGCAATGAAGCAGCGGTGAGCAAGTAGAAGCATTAAAAGAATCGTCTCTTGAAGAAATAGCTATAAACTTTATGACCTCGGGAGAACCTTTGAATATTACAACAGCCAATGTCGACACTTACTTTGCAAAGAAACTTGCCACAATCATCAATCTCGATTCAGAGCCTGCATCGCTCGCTAAATGAAAGAAAAGATCAGATTAAGAAGATTGGCAGAAGGCAATAGAAACTGAATTATTATCTCCAAATAAAAGAAAGACGTTTGGGCCTGTAAGCCGCACGTCTCCCCTTGTGCACCCCGTAGGGTATAAGTGGGTATTTGTTCGAAAGAGAAATGAAAAGAAGCAAGGCTCGTTGTACAAGTTTTCACTGGACATCCAGAAGATGATTATGAAGAAACCTATTCCCCGGTCATGGGCGGAACTCCCTTTTAAATATTTATCTCAATGGCAGTAAACTTGAAGTTAGAAGTGAAATTGATGGATGAGGTACCAGCATACCTTTATGAAATATTGGATTCGGATATTTATATGAAGATACCTGAATGTATCACTATCCCGAATCAAAACAGAGCAAATAAAAATATGTACAGTGTGAAACTCAGAAAGTCATTGTACGAACCTAAGCAATCAGGCAGAATGTGGTATAATCGCTTGAAGCGACTTTCTATGCATGAAAGGCTACACGAACAATGAGAATAATCTCTGTGTATTTATACGACGATCCTAGAATGGATTTTGTATAATCTTAGAGTATGAAGATGATCTCAATATCATCGAACCCGAAGGATATTAGGAAAGCAAGCTCTTACCGAGTCGGAGTTCAAATAAAAGATTTGGGTAAAACCAAATATTGCCTAGGCTTGGAGCTTGAGCATGTCCTCGAAGGAATATTAGTATATCACCAACCTACACTCGTAAGGTGTCGAAGGTTCGACTTTGCAAAGGCATACCCTTTGAAAGTGCCAATGGTCGGAGATCTTTGCAGCAAGACAAAGACCCGTCTGCATGCACCTAAAGAAGAGGGGAGGAAGTCCTGGGACCGGAATTCCTACACTGAAGTGCAATAGAAGCACTAATGTATTTAGCAAACTGTACTAGAACGGACATTGTATTTGATGTGATCCTACTAGCAAGGTATAGTGCAGAACCTACCAAAGGCATTGGCAGGGAATAAAGGACATCTTCTGATACCTCCAAAGAAGCAAAGAATTTAGTCTGTTATACAGAAAGAACCAAGACCCAACTATGAATGGCAATACAGATGACGGGTACTTGTAGGACCCGCATACAGCCAAATCGCAAACAGACTATGAACTCCTATGTGGTGGAACTGCAATTCCATAAAAATTGTTTAAGAAATATCTTGTATCGACTTCGACGAACCACTTGGAGATCATAGCATTGTACAAGGCCTTACAAGAATGTGTTTGGCTTCAGCGGATGATTCACCACATCCAGCAGTCGTGTGGATTGAATATCGCGCAAACCTCTACTTTTGTATGAAGATAATGCAGCTTGTGTTGCACAAATACAGATGGGTTATGTGAAGAGCCCTCTTACAAAGCATATCAACCCCAAATTCTTCTATGCTCATGAATTGCAAAAGATGAACGTAATCAAAGTACTGCATACTAAGTCATGTGAGAATCTCGCAGATTTATTCACTAAGTCACTTCCAGCGTCTAGCTTTGAAAGATGCATACATGAATTGGAATGATGAGACTTAGAGAAGTGCAGAATTCAGGGGGGGAACCTTCACGGGCTCATTATTAAAGCTTGATCATGAAGATCGAGTACCCAAAAAATAAATCCAGGAGATTAAATGAAATTGGGTGGATTGTACTCTTTTTCCCTTGACGAGTTTTCCTGAAGTTTCTCGGCTAAGGTTTTTAATGAGGCAATTCGTGCATCACAGCAGAACGTGTATCATGTACTTTTTCTCTAAATTTTTCCCACGGGGTTTTTATAGAGTTTTGACGAGATATGGACATGAAGGATGGGTGCCCAAGGGGGAGTATTGGGAAACCATGGGCCTGACCCTGCAGTCGGCCCATTAGTGGGCACCTCATCCTAAACCCTAGCAGGGTCGTAGCCTATAAATAGGGGGTATTATTCATTGTAAATAATTGATCGATGGATGAAGGAATAAAGAGAAGCAAGAAGTCTCCCTACACCTCTGTGTTCTATCTCTTATTCTGTTCTTGTTGTTCATGCATTATTCTTACGATTCTACGCTTGTCTACGAGATAATCGCTCGGACTGGACTCGCTAACGACGGTTCCTCAACAAAATTCTGTTTTTATAAAAAGTACATAAGAAGAGATACAACCTTGTCCGAAAGAAAAACAGTCTGGAAATACCAGCAACAAAAGAAGTCCACGGAGGGGAAGATAGCTAGTACTGGTAGAGGTACTTTGGGTAAATTTATATAAGAAACTATGAACTGCAACTGCAAGTATTTGTAGAAGAAAATTTTGGTTCAAAAGTAAACGAAAATGGAGGGAGTAATTAAACCGTTCGATGCCTTCCCGATCCCATCATACGCCCGTCCGGCCGAATCTAGCAGCGAACTACCCCCACCCACTTTGACTCCTAGTCCCCCGGCGGCCGGCGCAAGCACCCAACCCGATCCCCAAATCCCACGGCGCGATGGCGGCCAGCCTGTGGCGCGCGGTGATGGGCACGGGCGGCTCCTCCTCCTCGACGGGCTGCGGCGAGGCAGCGGCGGGCGGGGTGGAGTTCTGGCACGGGGCGGAGCACACGGGGTGGCTGAACAAGCAAGGCGAGTACATCAAGACGTGGCGGCGGCGGTGGTTTGTGCTCAAGCAGGGGCGGCTCTTCTGGTTCAAGGACCACGCCGTGACGCGCGCGTCGGTGCCCCGCGGCGTCATCCCCGTGGCATCCTGCCTCACCGTCAAGGGCGCCGAGGACGTGCTCAACCGCCAGTTCGCCTTCGAGCTCTCCACTCCGACCGAGACCATGTACTTCATCGCCGACTCCGAGAAGGAGAAGGAGGAGTGGATCAACTCCATAGGCCGATCCATCGTGCAGCACTCCCGCTCCGTCACCGATGCCGAGGTCGTCGACTACGACAGTCGCCCCCAGCCCCCGCCGCAACCCAAGACGAGCGAAGCGAGTGATGAGCCGTCAGCGTAAGATTGCGGTGACCTCTGTGACTCACTCTATATGCTGCCTCTACTGTATCTACTTAAGTGATTGCGAATTTGTGATTTTTGTTTCTTGTCACTTGATTATATGTATATTATCGACTGCTGTCTGGGAATAAGTTTGGTGTTTTGTTGTATAGCTTGTTCTTTGACACTACGGATTGTTGCAGCACCATAATTTACCAATTGCTTGGTGTTCACTAGGTTCGTCTGTATGAAGTTATTGGCTTGGATTTCTGAAGTCGTGACAAATTTTAATCATCCAATTCTCTATTTTGTTCTGTTGGGTTTGGTTTGCTTATGAATGAAATGCATTTGCATTGAATCCCAGATGATCGCCACCAATTTGTTTGGTGCTTACTATGGCATAAGCTTTGTACCAAGAGACACAGAAACAGGGTCTTTTCCCAATAAAATAGCTCCTTTTGGCAAAGCAAATGAATATTAAAGTTTTTATGAAGTTTGTGTCCTAAGAATTCCTATTCAAATTTATGAGAACAACTCTAATGGAAGCAGTAATACTGAAGTTTGAAGTGTGTGCAGCGGTATGTTTATTAGTGATCAAGTCAAACAACCATATCCTTAATGTTGACGTGTGAAGACTGAAGTGGAAGGTTTGCATACTTAGGACTGTGGTACCGCCTAAATGTCAACGTGTGCTGTGTGTAGGTGTGTACTAATGGGGTAATGGCCATTCTCCATGATTAGTTATTACAGTAAAGAGAATGGATTCTCCATCCCTAGTCAATCATGCTTAAATGCCAACCGGTACTAATGATGTCCTTGATAAGATGTACTCACTCCATTCTTTTGTACTCGACGTTTTTAACTTTTTATGATCTCCGATATGCGATTTTGACTGTTACATTTTACAACTTTACATTAAGATGTACTAATAAAATTATAATATTATGATAATATTTAAACCGATAAATCTAATGATATAATTTTCGTATAGCCAATACAGATAGTTTTGACATATTGGCAGTCAAACTAGACGGATGTCAATTAAAAAAGAATGGAGGGAGTAACCAGTAAGCATTTTTTTTAGTATTATAATGGAATAGAACCTCGTATAACTTTCAATTGTCAATTTCAGCCAGGTGATCCTTATATGGTAAAGTGTTCTCACGTTCAATCAATTTGTGTCCTTCAAATTAAAGATGTAGCTCGTGCTAATGTCCTTAAATATTAGTTTGCCATAATTGTACCTGAAATCTCAAATCTTTCAGATGGCTGCTACAACTTGTGTTAGTTCTGATGTTCAGGTGCCTAGCTTTCCGTGGTTTTGCTAACAAAGTAAGCTGTTCTGTTTGTTAAGCTGTTCTGTTTGTTCACGTTTCCAAGTCCCAACCGTTGTCTATATGTTCATGTCATGGTGTTTGCAGAAGACGCAAAGAATTGTTACTCTTTTGTTGATCCTAACAGAAAAAACAGTAATATTTTGCCATCTGCTGTTCGTAATCCAAATAGCTCTTGGTTGACAGTGTTGTTATGCTGAAAAATGGACATTGATATAGCCTTCTTGCTCTGATGTGCAATGTAAAAAGTACTATGCTAGTGCTACATCTTTGGAAGTCTGGTACCTTAACATATTGAGGTTCTAGGTTAAAAGAGAGTTTAAACCTAAAGTTCAATAAAAAAAGTTTAATCTGAACTGGAGCTTTATTTGTTGATGATGAACAATGTCTGACGTAAATGGTACTGTGAAACCCTGAGCACGAAGCTTCATGAAACAACATGCACCATAGCACTTGTAATCTAAAATTGCAGTCATGTGCATTGGTGCAGGCTGAATGTTGGAATGTTGAATGTTTAAAATGCTTGATTTCCATCGATTGTCTTCTGTAGCAGCACATGAACATGTAATTTCATTTTGCTAGATATTAAGAACTTCTTCATTTTGCTAGACATTAAGAACTTCCTTAACGTCAATATTATTCTCACAAATTCACAGTGGCCTCTGCTGGGCATGGAACGAACGTCTGAATGAACACCGTACCTATAATTCTCGTCGATGGAGTAGTTGTGAGCTTGTCATCTAGTCAAGCAGTCGATTTTCAACGTTTGCATCTGCCTACCTTTATTGTATCCCATTTGCCTGAATGCTTGTGCGCAAAATGACACAAACAGCACAATCAATCGTTGAATCACCAATTCATCATGACATCACAGAGACGATTATCACCGAATCACCAAATCTATTGGAGTACTTGAAATTCATCTACTAGATCTGGAGTTCTGGATTCTAGAGAGGAGGATGGGCCGATGAGGAGGTGAGGTCTCGGTACCAGACGAGGAGCTGGAAAGGAGGAGGCTGGCGTACGGCGGTGCTTGACGAGCAGGAGACGGGGAGGACGCCGGGAGTAGCAGTGCTTGACGAGGACGAGACCGGGCGTCCATGGTGCCTGACGAGGAGGCTAGCGACAGCTGCATTTGACAAGGAGGATGACGGCGGAGGTGGCGGTGACGAGAAGGACGACGTGGCGGAGGTGGATGACAGATGAGGTGAGGGAATGGGTGCGGGATTGGGGCGACGAGGAGTGGGGGGCTGAGGCTTGTTAGCCTAAAATTCTGCAAATCTACGTAGATGGATCAGAATTTTAGTTTAAATTATTAGTTTATCCACATAAATCCTGACTGAGAATAGACTTCCGGAGGATTCCCGGCGGGGAGCGGGGAACGAGCACGTTGCCTTCTGAAAGTAGCACGCTCGGAAAGTCGGAAAAGAGCTACTCCGGCATGCAATGCCCAATTCGGCATCTTGGGCTTTGGGCCGAAAAGGCTCGAAATAAAGGCTGGCCTGCCGTGGCAAAACCCTGGAGTTGCTAGTTTACGTGGCGGGATCCGTGAGGTGGCGTAACGGCAGGTGCGGAAGTCTCCCGAATACCGAAACGCCCTCCTGCCGACGGGCGAGATCCAACGGGAGGGACGAGACGAGGGCCGGGCCCCCAACGGCACACACCCTGCACCGCACCTGTCCCCTCCTCCCTCGTCGCCGCCACGCCAGCTGCAAACTCGCCATCTCCCACGAAACCTCCGTGGGACCGTGCCCCACCGCCGAAAGCCACCAAAAATGCCCCACAGGAACGCGACCAAGCAGATACCACCACCTGCTGATTCGCGACCACTGACACACGCCGCGCACGGCACACCTCGTCGCCACCTCGCCTCGTGAAGCAATTCCATCTGCTGCTGCGTAGGGTTTAGAGGCGAGACGAAATCCCCGTCCATGGAACCCGCCGCGGCCGCGCGCGGCGGGTCGCTCGTGCGAGTCCGGATCGCGCTCGCTTACAACAGCGCGCAGGGGCCGCGGCGCGTCGTGGGCGCTGGCCTCGCCGCGCCCGGCCGACGGAGGGTGCTCGTCGCCTCGCTCCTGGAGCCCCTCGAGCCGCTCTCGCTCGCGCAGGAGGGCGCCGTAGCGCTAGTGCCCGAGGTAATTAAGTTGCATCAAATCGAAATCGGGCGTGCGCGCATGTGGTTTGTGTGTGTGTGTGTGTGTGTGTGTTTTTGGTGCACTGTGATGGAGAGACTGATGTTTCGGATACGATTGTTACTGCAGGCTGATGAGGAGGCCCATGGGGATGTGGTGACTTCTGGTGAAATCTCGTCTCCCCCTGATGGTGAGTGTTGGCTTTACATGTTCATTGAATTTTGAAATTTTGATGAATTTTCTCTGAAAATTCCAACAACGCGTTTCTCCGGTGAGTTCAAGATGTTGCAGAATAGAAATGGTGAAAGCTTATCTTTACATCTGCTGTTTCCAGTTATTGGCAAGACAGTGCGTGTCAGATTTGTGCTAAAAAAGCAGTGCACGTTCGGCCAGAGCTTCCACCTTGTCGGTGACGACCCGGCGCTCGGCCTCTGGGATCCGTCAAAGGCTGTTGCTTTGGATTGGTCGGAAGGCCACGATTGGACAGTCGAGAAAGTGAGCCTCGGATTATGCACATTGTTTAGTGTTTTGCTCTCCTCTTGAGCGATTTCGCCACCTCTTCTGTTTTGGCCAGGATTTGCCAGCCAACAGGTTGATTGAGTTCAAGTTCTTGGTGCAAGATTCCTCGGGGAAGTTCCACTGGCAGAATGGGCCTAATAGAAGCCTACAGACAGGTGACACCACAAACACTTTAGTCGTCTATGAAGATTGGGGTGATGTGAAGAATCAGAAAATAACAGAGGACGGGGATGTGTCCGTCGGGATGGAGGATGTGATTGTTAAGGATGACGGTGAAAGCAGAAAGGATGTTGTTTCAGCATATGAGCTCCAAGTGGATGATAATCAAGAGGTCAAAGAAGACGAATCAAGTGTAGGTGTTGATGATGAAAAGTCAACTGTTGCCACGAATGCTTCTGTTAAAGGAGAATCGGTGAAGGCACATGAAGCTAACCAGCCAGAGGTAATGGTTTCCTAATGAGATATTCATCACCACCTTCTTCATGTGGCATGCCAAACTCTGTTTACTACTGAAATTCCAGAGGCATTCTATATATCTATCAATTGTTCTGCTACAAATAAGTAGTTTGGCGTACCTCATATGCTAGCTGTTTGAAATGAAATGTGGCCTCTGTTGATCTCTTTAATCGCTCTATTTTCTGGTACAGAGATCGTAGATTGATTAGCTCTGAGAGGGAGTGATGATGCAACCTGCAAGTGGCCGAGTTGAATTATATATGGCAGTTATTAAAAATTCTGCACTATTTTAGTTTACTGGAGCACCATATGTTTTCTGGTCCAATTATGAGAGAACACATTTAGTAAGAACTACCAACGGGAATTGAATTGTCAAGCATTAGATCACTCTTTTCACTAGAAGTTAGAAGGACATGGGTGTAAAGTGGAACAATTCAGGGGTTTTCTGAAAAAATGTAGCTGGCTTTTAGTGTATAGTGTGAGCTGCAGAGATGATCATGGTTACTAGTTCATATTATCCAATTTTAAGGCTAGTTATCATTTGATACATTCCTCCTATTATCATACCGATACAATGTTTTTTTTTTCTGAATCAGTTAATGATGGATGAATTGAAAATTCAAGCTAAGCTTCATGAAAAAGTAGACACAGCACCACAGAATGGCAGTATCGCAACGTGTGCTGATGACGATTATGCTGAAAGAACCGATGATGATAGTATCTTGTCCGAGGATGGTGTTCCAGTAGAGAGTGGGTGGACAGGTGCTTTTGAACAAGATATGCTTTGGGGTTGGAAGGCCCTGCAGCAGCTGCTCATGAGCCTGAGCTTCAAAATGGATGCAACATGAAATGTTAATCCTTTCAAGGATGTAACTGAAAAGACTAGCAGTTGCTGGTATCGTTGCCGCATTCTGTTGTGTGTACATAGTTTCTTCTTCCCGAGAAATGCTATTTCTTTAGAGATTGGAACAAGTTATCAATAATCTATCATCAGTAACTCTACTGGTCAGTCCGTCATAGCTATATCGTAATGTTAAAACGCTCGCAAATGATTAAGCTAGGTTGACTACCATGCTGCTTATAAAGGAATTAACACAGCTTTTAATTTGCAAAACGCGTGCACAACCAGCACAGGTGTTCCATTTAACCATCCAACTCGAGTTCACATGTCATGGTATTCATCAAATTGAAGAGAGTCACGAATTCACGATGAAAAGGTTTATCCATCCAAAAGGAAATCCTAGAAACCATTCACCTACAATTCACGATGAAAAAGTTTATCCATCCAAAAGGAAATCCTAGAAACCATTCACCTACAGGGCATCATGTTCTACTCTTTTTGTAACACCCTGCTTTTGAAAATACGCCTTTCCCGTTGTGATGTCCAAATGGAACGGTAATTGGGGCTATCGTACTCCCAAAGATGCTTGAAAGTGACGAGTAACTAGGTTGAAGGAGATGAGCCGGTTCAGAAGGGACAATAAAAACGTGTAGGCAGCACCGTACGCCAACCTTATTGAAGTTTTTTCACTTCTTTGCATGTATGTAAGATCATTCTTGAATCTTGAACCCATTTGGTTGATATTAGAGCATCCGGTCTCAGTTGTGCTAGTATAAGCAACCCAGCTCCGTGGAATAATTCTCTGCATCCAACTCAATAACTCATCGAGATTGGAGCTCTGCACTTGTATAAAAGGAGGTTGGGTCCAGAATTCCGTATGTGAACGATGCACAAGAACCTCATATGCCAAAGACTGGTAATTTTGGTGTGACGCCACAAATGACAACGCGAAAGCAGTTTATTTATAAACGCTACCAGACTCTGTTCTACTAAAAGCCATGGTACACCACATCATCAAACAAATCACAGTAGTTGATCAGGTAATATCTGTCGAACCAGTGAATATTTCTAAGGGTGTGTTTGGTTGGATGGACCAGATTGTATACGAATGGGATGATTCCAGATATATCTCTATCACTCTGTTTTGTTGAGTGTATCGAACCAACTGGTTCTGGATGAGATGGTACAGATTCTGGAAATATTCTCGTGAGATGCTGAATCATTCCGTTCGATGAAATATGGCGAACCACGCGGTACAGGACGGACTCGTCCGCTCGCGTCGCATGCGCTCACCACTCGCATTACATATTAATGAGTTTGCTATTAGTAGTTAAACTTAAAGAACAATTTACCTATAAGTTGTATATTTAGAAATGGTTAGTGTTTAATTACTCAAATAGTTCAATATCAAAGGGTCATACTGTAACTAAAAAATGCATTAAGTTAAAGAAGAGCTAGTAGTATATTATTAACCTTTAAATTAAAATATAATACTTAACTAGAGATTACGTTAGAAAAATTATAGATTAATTAGAAAAAAGATCATTAATATCAACTAATGATCTTTTTTCTAATTAATCTATAATTTCCTAGGGAGGAGGCAATTTCACCAATGTAGGGATGAGGTAATCTCACCAATGTAGAGAGGAGGTTACCGAACCAACTTCATCCTCTTAACCAAACACAATCTCATACCATTTGTGTACCATCTCATACAACTAACCAAACACATTCGTGTACCATCCCATACAACCAACCAAACAGCCTGTACGTACCATCTCATTCAGGACAATCGCATCTTACTTGTACAATCTCATCACATTCAATATCATCCCACCAACCAAACATACTCTAAGCTAAAACCTAGGTCGGAATTAGCCTCGGGCCCAACTTGGGTTGTGTCAGATCTAGGTTGTGCTTGGGTTGAACTTAGACTGGATTTGGGTGTGCTAGATTAGCTTGGTTTGCAATTATGCAAGTGCTAGTATTAGACTAACTCAAAACGAAATGTGAACTGTTATGCGGTTTAAGAATGGGATGATACATAAGCTCCACTTGAAAGATTCTCTTGTTAATTAATATCTTGATTTGCTTCCCCTGGATGGTGCTGACGACACGTGCTGGCAACTGAAAGCCTTGCAAAACAACACTGTATTTCTTGAAATAACTAGCAGGGTAATTTCTTGAAATAACTAGCAGGGTGCTTGTGCGTTGCAACGGAATATCAAACCTTATACAAATAATATTTCCTTTTAACATATAAAGCGAATCAACCAATTAAAAGATGGTAATACATATATCTACAAGCATCACATTAGTACAACATGATAGAGCAAGCACTCCATGTCATAATTATGTAAATGAACGAACCAATAAACATTTTTTTATAGTATACTTCTATACATAAATACATAAATAACTGCCAGACCATCATATAAAATAACTACAAATCAACCGATAAAGTAGACATCCTGCATTTGACAGAAACATTAACGAAAATTTAGAAATAAAGCTGATGCAGCAGCCTTATGGAAGATTCATCCTCATATCTAACTTGTCAAGTAAACCTTGGCTGCACTGCTGCCCACCAGAAACCTTAGTCGTGCGCTTCCGCCCACAGGTGCCGGAAACCTCGTGCGTGCCGCTGGAAACTCTCCATTCCGAGGTTGAAGCTAGCTAGAAATATAATGATGCTTCACCACAACCCCCATTCTAAGGTTTATTGAGCTGAAATTATAGGTGAGAGACTTCACATCACTATTCACCTTTAATCCTGGAATAGTCGTATACTTCTCGATGAATTGTACAAAGAAGATAAAAATGAAACATAAAGATGCAAGGCTTACATGAAGGGGGCGCTCAATGGTCTATCAGCTAGAACTGAGCTTCTTGTCTCAAACCTATCAGAGGCGGCACTATGTGAAGATAACAACTTCCTTTATATCAAATTGTATGGAATACAAGTTATCTCATTTTTTAGATGAGTACAAGTTAATTCTAATTAGGTAATGGAATTGTACTGAATACCAAGATCAAGTAGTATCGCAAAATCACTTCCTCCTTCATAGTGCTATGGTACCCAACGAGTCAGACATGCTCAATAAATATTTTATTCCCCTAACACTTCTTTATAAAACAAAATCAATACAGTATTGAACCTCCCTAACACTTCTTTATAAAACAAAATCAATACGGTATTGAACCTTTTTTTTATTTAGAATGCTCTCATACTTCATAATCTTATATTCTTATGACTTGTTCTTTGTGCAACGATGGTGCCACAACATCACAAGTATGTGCTACAAGACAAGGGTTCAAACTTAAGACCTGGTCTACTGGACAGAACTAGGTTATCAGTACATACTAAAGTTTTTGATAGTTTCAAAAAAAATTGCTAAAACAAAGTGACTTTACACACAATTTCTGATAGCTACCCAAATATTCCAGCCCTCCTACACAATGACAGCAAGTTTTACTGACATCACCAAAACTATAGAAACTTCAAGAATTTAGAAAGCATGAGACAAAGATAGCATCCCAAAGCAAGAGGCAAAATTATTCACACTAAAGATCCTGCAAATATAAATGACTATACTACTTAGATGAGTAGTTCTAATACTGAAACCAAGTCTTTCAAAACCATAGCCACAAAAATGAACCAAAACCAAGATTTAGTCTAAACTATAACTTTACAGTCTGCATATGTATTATTCATATTCTAAGTATTACTAAGTATGCTCTTCCAAGAACAATATCCTTAAGATGATAAGTAGGAAGGAAAAACATGACCCTCTGTTTTAAAAATACCCCTTGTACCCACTGACAGCCTGGAGGTTCAATGCCATTGTCATTTTGTCAATAAAAAGATGTATTAGTGTGAATATAATGTAAAACAACATGTAATGACTAATAGACATGCAACAAGTACCAGCTTTTAGTATAATGGAAAGTTATACTATCATACCTTTTATCAGTATACCCAATTCACTTAGTGCACATACCCATTTTCCAAAAAAAACTAATCTCCAATAGGGAATTTAAGCAGCGACTCTAGAAACTCCATCGAATATTATATAACAATGTTCAATCCAAGAAGGGGAATATAAAAAGGAAGTGTACTTTCATCACCTTCAGCCCATGGCATTGAATGAATGCGGCTTCAAATTAGAGCTTACTTTTGTTGGAATTGCGTGTGTTCTTGATACACCGATATTTTACAAGCAGGCATCAATACATCAGAGCATTGAAGGAGTGATGTCTATGCGACGAGAAAATCTTAGTTTAAAATCTCACTCGCCAAATCCCGCGAAATAATGACCCAAATTAGATGGAATCAATAGGCAATTTAAAAAACCCATGTACGATGGTAGAAAGTCTAAATCTCAGGGGATAAATACCACAACAGGAAATTAGGGGAACAAAACAAATACTGCAATAGTTACCACGTGCTCCCAAATTCCCAATCGAATGCCTCTAGCGTTGCATCAATGCTTGGAACAAAGTGCATCAGGTCGGCGGTGCCCAGTATTAATAGATCAGCTCTCCAAATCTGCATGCAGTTAGGAAAAATGGGAGTACTTCCTTGTAATCGACCATCGGCACCACACTTTTCTTCAAAAAAGAAAGAAAAACACAGGCGTCATGCATACCTAGTATGCATCAACTCTACTAGTAGTCTGAATCGGTTTTGGCTGAGGACGCCTGTAATCAAAAGCTTCCACCCATCTGCATGCATTAGGAAAAATTGGGGATCAATCCCTCTGCACAACTGAGAATCGATTGCAATGTTTATCTAGGCAAGAGGATTGTACCACAGATTGTGCCCGACAGTACAGCTTGGCCTTGTTTCTACCGGCGACGAGATGTCGAATGAGGGGGAGAATGTAGTTCACCTCGTCCCCCCAATCGCCCTGTGGCTGTGTATGCGAATTGCTTGGGTGGGGCGACCGGGGCGAAGTGTCATCGCATCACGGCGCCAACGCATGTGCTTTGCCACACCGGAGCTCTCTTCTCCTCGCGGCTTCGGCTGCTAGGAGGCTAGTGGTGGTAAGTGGTGAATCAAGTGGCAGTGTTGCTCGTCTTCGAGGGGATGAGAGAACGGGAGGAAGGGGCCGGGGTAAAGATGTGGTCGTCGGTGTCGGTGTAGAGTAGTAGTAGTTGGGGATAGAGAATAAGATGATAGAGGAGAGATGGGGATGTCGGCTCGTGGAGGACTGGCAAAGCTTGGGTGGCGGCGATGATGCTGGAGTTTGGTTCGCGGTGGAGAAGATGAGGTAGCATTAGATGGAGATGGATCGGGAGGTAGTTTTTGCCTTACACCGAATCGTATGAGAAGTGAGGGGATGAGACACAAATCACACAATTAAGCACTGGGAGAGGAACGAGAGACAGAGTATGTGTTTCTTTAGAACAGAGTGGGATGATCCGTCCCTACATAGAGATAAACTCTTTTTTTATTAGTTAAGATAATATTAAAAAAAAAAGAGAAAGAGGAAGGAAGAAATAATAGAGAAATACCCATAGAAGCCAGAAGGTGAAGAAAGGAAACCTGCATCATATTTACAGCTCTACCCCAAAGTCCCGAACCAGATCTGGGGACCCAACCAATTCCCCCAACCGCATCGCCGAGCCCTCTACGCCCAATCCATCCTCCGGCGCGGCGACGAAACACCCCGCCACGGGATGGCCGACGGCGCCAGCAGCAGTGGCGCTGGCGGTGACGAGTCGGTGGTGATCGACTACGGCCGGCGCCACACAACCTGCGGCTACTGCCGATCCACCGGCCCCACGAGCATCTCCCACGGTACCATCCCGGAAATCCCTTCCGATGGGGAAAAAAAGATTTGCTCTACGTCGACCTGGATCGGGTCTTGTTGCGTGTGGAATTGCTCGTCGGCTCTGATGTGTCGAATCGACGCGTCATCCTAGATCACCCCGAAATTTTGAGAATTTTAGGCGTAGATATTGTTGCTCAGGGCAGTACCAAATTACGATGGTTTTTTAGATGTGGTTGTGTAGAATCGTGGTTCTTTCAGCTTATACTAGTAAGGTAACGGCTTTCAGTTGTCACCTGCAGGTTGTGCGGATAGCCTGTGAATGCTAATCGTTACTTTTCTTAACTACATATACCACTGATCGTTACTTTGCTAGTCTAGGAATGCTTCAGACGGCTCGGTTTTGTGCTTCAGCTTGCGGTGCTTGCAACAGCCATCCACTTCTTTCTCGCTGAAATGAAATGGAAAATAGGCCATTAGCGTGCTGACCGTTAACTCAAAACTCTTAATAGCAGGATGAATATAGAATATATCATATATATTATTCATGATATTGTCAACAATAACCAACTTGTACCTTTACATTAGATAGTTCATCCTTTTTTTTCCTTTGATGTTATTTTTTTCTTCTTCTTGTTTGATCAAACATTTGGGTACTTGTCTAGACAAGCCTTCATCACATCATTTATTGTGCTACCTTCTTATCCTATTAATCTTGCAGGTCTGTGGGCTAACAGTCTGAAAGCTGATGACTATCAAGGTAAGATAATTTTAAATACAAAAGTGTGCCTTTTGTATGCAACCTGGAGCCGTTTTTTTAAAATCCCATTTCCAGCAGAATTAGATGATACATAGATCCGGATTTTGGAGGCCGAATGTTTGGTATGTTTGTGCACATAGTTTGGGGTTATAATATGAAAATATCCTATATAATTTCTATATTTTTTGTGACGATATAATTTCCATATTTAAAAGCTGACTTACCAGATTTGTAAATGACCAAACAATACATGTATAATTACTAAAATTGTTCAAATGACTGATTAGATATAAGCATGTGGAATTCTAAATGGCCATATCTTTATGGTGCCATTCTGTCATAGCATTTCAGGATGTGACAGAAATGGTGAAAGGTAGTGACATAGTTTAGTGGCGGCCAAAAGCTTGGGAAGCTCAAAATAATAGTGAGGCACCTGTGACCTGTCTCTATTATGGTTTCTTCTAATGTAGAGTGTTCTAAGACAGCCTCCTAAAGGTTGTTGAGGAGCTATGTGTCTGGACGGGGGAGGGGCTATTTATGATGTTTGAATGGATATTTGGACAAAGTTAGTTGCCTTTCTTGGATAAGCTTAGGAAAGTTCATTATAACTTGATAGTAGAACTATGTCAGATTATTTTGGGACTATGTCAGATTATTTTGGGTGATTTGTAGAATTTGAGTTGGGAGGGTGATGGGCAGCGCATAGACCTGAGTATGGATCCAAGGATAAGGTCTGCAGATATTGTAGTTGAGATTTGATTTGCTTAAAGTGCGCATGTGCACGATGATGTGGTTTTATTTTGTCAGGATAACTAGGATTTGAAACATTTGGCAACACTAAGTTCCACATGTTTTGTTTTTGTCCATCTAATCTATCAATGGCTGTTCATAATTGCGACAGAGGGTGTGCTTCAGAAGCCATCAGATAGTAGGTTCAAGAGCCATTTGATGCATAAGCAAGTTCTCTACATGTATGTGCATGGGAGGAGGCAGGATAAACACATGTTCCGTGATGAGCTGCTGTTTGTGCTTGTTGCACTGTACAGGATCCAAAAATGCAACACCCTGCACCACAATATTCACCCAGTAGAAGGCAAATGAATTTAGTAAACTGTAATGATGCATAACATAATACTACATTCATTTTTTACTATCACTGTACCCAAGGAACAAAGAACCGAACCGGGCTGCTTCCCGGTGGCTGGCCGGAAATGGTAACCGGCCGGTTACTGGCCGGTTACTGGTTTTCCTGGAAAAAATTCGGATGAAATTTGGTCGAATTTGATTAAAAACCATCCAAAATTCAAAAACTAGAATTCGAACTTGCAAAACCCAGAAAAACCGGCCGGGATTTTGAATCCCGGACCCCACCAGTTACCGGCCGGGTTTCCCTCCCTGATTGCACCTACTGGAAAAGACAAAATACCCTAAGCATGATATTGAAAACAACAGCTTTTAACATAAAACCAGATGCATCCTTATTGTCGCATTGCAGCAATTTGCAACAGGGAAAAAATGTATACCACGAAACAAGTGTATTCAGAACAAGGATGCATTTGCTGAAGTATGAATTTAACTAGAGGCTTTATACAAACAAGAGTAAAATGAGAAGTCAAATAAATTGACTTATTGGTGAAGTAGTACACCTTTATTAGTTCAGAATTCTCCCATACAATACTCTCTCTCTCTCTCTTTGTGGGTGGGGGGGGGGGGGTTACTTTTAATGGCATTGCTTTGATCATGATTGGAAAATTGGCTTGGTTTTACAGCTCTCCTTGATCGTGGGTGGAGGAGATCCGGCTGTTTTCTTTACAAACCTGAGATGGAACGAACATGCTGTCCCTCATATACAATACGCTTGAAGGCAAGTGATTTCATTTGTTCCAAAGAACAGGGCCGTGTACTTAAAAAGATGCAAAGGTACATGTTTTGTTCTGTTTGCCCCCCACGCACTAGTTTTCTAGTCACTTCAGTTATCAAACTGTCCTTTGTTGTGTCTTCACCCCATCCATGTGCAGGTACTTTGATGGCGAGCTTGATCCACAGGTTGGAAGTCCACAGAGTAAGACTAGCACTACGAAACGTTCACTCAATGAACCTATGAATTCACAAATTTCAAAAGTATCCAAGGTATCAGCACATGAATATCGAGCAGTCACATGTCCAAGTTTGTCCAAAGAAGATGAGCATATCAATTGCCTGTCAAGCAAAGTCAACGAGGCAATAGAAATGTGCTTCCAAGGTGGAATATTAGGTTCTGATGTTCAACTCCCTAAAGCTGTTGTGAAGACCGTTAAACCTCAAGTAAAAAAGAAAGTAGGAGAAGCGGCACAAGAAAAGAAAGTAGGAGAAGCAGCACAAGAAAAGAATGTAGGGGAAGCAGTGCAGGATTTGGTGTACACATGTAATATAAGTTTCCAAATAGTTGCAGCAATTAGACGTGCATTCCCTAAAGAAAAGGGTGCTAATCAGAATGAAGTATTAGCAGATCTTTCTCCAAATTCTATTGCAGAAAAGATGGCCATGGCAATGGAACGTCAAGGAGAAATAGGTAGTTTTGCAGTAAAAGCTTGTAATGGCCATCTGAACTTTTATTCAGCCACCAGTCAGGCGATGCAGAACCACAGTATTGATGTATCCGCACAAGCTCCAGATAAGTCTAATAGCTCAAAACAAAGCTCCGTGAACAAAAGTGATGCAAGACATCCTCAAAAAAGAAAAAAGCTGGAAATTAGGATGAGAATATCACATTTTGACCCGGAGGAGTTTGCTTTGTATCGAAGATATCAAACAAAAGTGCACAAGGAGAAGACAGTTACGGAAAGCTCATACAGGAGATTTCTAGTAGATACACCAATCGTGTTTGTTCCCCCACGGAGTGGTGATAATACAGTTCCTCCATGTGGGTTTGGTTCATTTCATCAGCAGTATAGAATTGATGGAAAACTTGTGGCAGTTGGTGTAGTTGATATCCTTCCTAAATGTTTGTCAAGCAAGTATTTGTTCTGGGATCCTGACCTTGCTTTCCTATCTCTTGGAAAGTATACAGCTCTAAAGGAGATAGATTGGGTCAAGACAGCACAGGAGCGCTGCCCCAGCCTTCAGTACTACTATCTTGGTTACTATATACATTCCTGCAATAAAATGAGATACAAAGCTTCATATCGACCATCAGAACTTCTCTGTCCACTTCGTTATGAGTAAGTTGTTTTCCTCTTATTTCGCAACACATATCCTTTTCTAATGCAAATGCAATAATACCCAAACTTTATAGGGAAGGTATACAGGAGGCACACTAAATTTTGTGCTGTGTATGCTGAAGTGATAGATGGTTGAGAATTGGGTAGGATATATCTCCTTTCAAGAAGCAGGGGCGGATCCAGGCCCAAGGCAGCCTGGGCTTCAGCCCTGGACCTAGGACCTAAAATCCATGAAAGACTACTACAGAAATTGCCCACAAAAAGCAGAGGATACTAGGATAGTGGGCTCAGCCAAGGAAGGAGCTAGCCCAGCCCGGGGTGTGGCCCAAGTCTTGCGCCGACATGCCTACAGTTAAATCTTTCCCAAGTAGTAATTTGCTTGAGACTGCTGTCATCACTATCTACAGTTCAAGTACATGTCATCTTGCCTGAGCATAGGTTAATGAAAACATCCTTCACCTGCTTAAAATATTGTCTCAAGCTTATAACTATTCAAACTGCAGGTTAGCTATGTTTATGTTTCCCATCCAACTATTCAAACCGCAAGCTTTCATGCAAAATGTGTTCCTTCTGTATGCTCATCAAAGCAAACTTTCTAGCACTTCAATTCTATGCTAAAATGATGGAGAAATAATTATTTGGGCTTTTTTGTCTAATATTTAACTCTTTAACTGTGCAGGTGGGTCCGCTATGATGTAGCCAAACCTTTACTGGATAAGAGTTTGTATTCTGTTCTATCTGATTTCGCCAGAATGAAAGATGAAATGCCCCAACCACAGATTTGTGGTCCTTCTGATGAATCTTCAGCAAAAATTGACCATTGTGAGTCTCCCATTGATGAGGATGATGAAGATTTGGACTATGATGAATCGAACATGATGGTTGATGAAGAGATGGTTCATTCAGAATTCAAAGTTGATGCAACTGAGGATTGTTTCAACCTAAATGATATTGAAAATGTCATCATGGATCTGAATACTTCTCGAGTAAAATATAAGGTATGTACGAAAATTTGAGCTCCAACCTAAAAGATGCTCTAAGTTCTAGCCCGTGGATGCACTGAAATGGGGTCGTATAATCAGGCAGGCATTATTTTTGCCCTTCTAGTACTCATTATGAAATTGCCAGATTTTGTTGTTATTAAAATCATCCATCCTTTTGCAAGTCTCTTGTATAGAGTAAGGTTGTCAGAATCGAGATCTTGAATTGGATCGGAGGTGCTCCAATAGGATCGCTAACATGGACCGGGTTACTGTTCACACACGGGATTAGGAAGGGATTAGTTAATCAACTATTTAGGGAAATAGATATTCTTATTGGGAAATAACCCGGCCCATGACAATCGCATTCTAGGATCAAACCATAGAATCTAAGATCGATTCTACCAAACAATATATTTTCTTCAATTTTACCACATCTTTTGATTGAGATTTTAGCATTTATTTAGTCATTGGACACCTAATTAGATTTATAGTTGCCTATGTTATCATTTTATATAATAATTAGCACAAGTTGGCTATATACTGCATATTTTTGTGTACATATTATCATGCTTATTAAGTCGTCGACTAGTCGACAAGTCGGCGGCGAAGAGACGATTGGAGCTGGCGACTCGACTTGCGCCAGCCGGCCTTCGTCGCCGTCGCCCTCGCCCTTCGTCGCGCCTCCCTAAGGCGCGCGGAGGCAAGCGTCGTCTCCACCTTGCCGCCGCCGTCGCGCGTGCAACGTTGGAGAGCCGATCCGCCAAGAGGCGGCGAGGAGGCCCGTCTGCCGGATCCGGGAGAGAAGAGGATGCGCCGGATCCGGGGGAGGAGAAGAGGATGCGCCGGATCCGGGGGAGAAGAGGATGCGCCGCCGTCGGGGGAGGGAGAGAGGATGCGCCGCCGGGGGGGAGGGAGGGATGCGCCGCCGGGGGGAGGGAGGGATGCGCGATGCGCGATAGGGTTGATAAGGGAGAGAGAGAGGAGAAGTGGTGGGCTTTATTTCCTGATGGGCCGACTGGGGTGGGATCGAAGGGCAGCTAGGGGACTGGGGTGAAGGCCGGAAAGAATCAAAGGATTTTCTGTAAACAGTGCATCTCGACTAGTCGGCAAGTCGGTCACTACGAGAGTAGTGTCGACTTGCCGACTTAATAGCCTTGCATATTATAATGCAATGATCCTTAGATCATAGGGGTAAACACCGCTAGGAAGAAGGTCGGACGGCGTCGGCTTGGTGGGATGAGAGAGTAGACTATAAACTAGGATGATAGAACCTTGGGAGAGAGACTAGATTAATTCATCTTTCTTGCTTCCTTGATAATGAATACATGCTATCCCTTTTATAGGGACGGCCTGATTTGACTCCTAAGAAACAATCTCTATATCTAAGGAAATTTATCTCTAATAGATGGAATATATCCCTAAGGAAGTAAACCTAACTAACAAGGAAACTAACAATTCTTATCTCTATTTCTAACTACTAACGCACCCGCGGGGCGCGCGAACAGTGCGTGGTGCTACAGTACTATGCATACTGTTCACACACGTGAACAGTATCGCCCGTGACATTACTCCCCCCCTTTCACGACAGCTCGTTCTCGAGCTGCGGTGGCGGCCATGGCTGAAGCTCTAGGAAACCCCATGTTGACGAGAGGTTGCGATAATGACATGAATCCTTGAAGATCATTGCTGCCATGCGCGGTTGCGGCAAACTCTTCGGTTGCTGTGGCAGGCATGACAACAACCCTGGCAGCATCGCAGTGGCAACGACGTAGTTCGGCAGGGCCGCGACAGGGTTCGGTGACACCATGGCAGGATACGGTAGCGGCGCGGCAAGTTCCGACAGCATCACGGTGGTTGCTGGAAACGCCGTCGCCTCTTGTTGCGCCTTCTTCTCCTTCTGATCCGCGATCATCTTCTCTAAAGTAGCATGCATGTCGAGGAAGATGACCGCCATCTTGTCGTTGTCATTGGTACTCATGGCCATCTTATTGGCGTTAGCCTTTATCATAGCCAACGACTCGGCGGCAGGTCTGATGGTCTGATCTGTCGCCATAACTATGGTAGCAGAAGTCGTGGGAAGGGATCGATTACTTTGATACCAAATGTAATGATTCTTATATCATAGGGGTAAACACCGCCAGGAAGAAGGCCGGACTGCGTCGGCTTTGTGGGATGAGAGAGTAGACTATAGACTGGGATGATAGAACCTTGGGAGAGAGACTAGATTAATTCATATTTCTTACTTTTTTGATAATAGATACATGCTATCCCTTTTATAGGGATGACCCGACTTGACTTCTAAGAAACAATCTCTATGTTTAAGAAAACTTATCTTTAATAGATGGAATATATATCTAAAGAAGTAAACCCAAGTAACAAGGAAACTAACAATTCTTATCTCTATTTCAAACTACTAACGCATCCGCGGGCTGTGTAAACAGTGCGTGGTGCTACAGTACAATATGTACTGTTCACACACGTGAACAGTACCACCCGTGACAATAATGTCATGCTTTAGATTATAATTTAAAATCTTTTATTTACAAAAATATTATGAAAATAAAAGATTATTTGTTGTTTATACAAATAATACTTATATATGAATGAATATACAGTGAAACTTTACGATAAAAAGGACATATGCTAAGTAAATTTTAATAATTAATTACTAGAATCGGGTAGAAACGTATATAAAATATGTTTGAGAAATTGAGATCCTACAATCTTTTTTGCTAGAATCGTAGTGATATTAAGATTCTACTTAGGATCAGATGTTCCACTCAATCTAGGATCTTAAAGTCTTGATACTTTAAGACTCGGATCTTGACAACCTTGGTATGGAACATGTATCAAAGGCTCTCTCTTTGCTGATGACCTAATTTAACGACCATTTATGTTGTATAGGATCGGGTGTTCCACTCAATCTAGGATCTTAAAGTCTTCAGACTTTAGACTCGGATCTTGACAACCTTTGGTATGGAACATGTATCAAAAGCTCTCTCTTTGCTGATTACCTAATTTAACAACCATTTATGTTGTATAAAGATTAAAATAGCTCTCTCATTTGCAAGTCTCTGGTTGTGATATCTATACGATTTGTGAAGTTGTTCTTTGGAGGAGGCATTAATTTGTGGCTTTTTAGACTGTCTTTTAGTTTGCTGTTGTCCTACATTGGTTCTGTTGTCCCTTTCAGGAACTTGAGCGAGTCGTTGGCCCAGTCGAGAGGAAACACCTCCATGAGCTAGAAAGGCAACTGAGCAGATACGTCAAAGTTGTTGGAAAGGAGCTATCTGATCGTATGGTTTATTCCCTTACTTGACCTGCAATTGTTTCCAAGGGACTGAGGGAGCAATGCAACTGTTTAAAGGTGAACATGAAAAGTAAACTCTCTTTTTTTTCATGTTTATGCCCATCAATTTGCTGTAAAAAACCCGAAGAGCTCAGAATGGAGGCTGACATGACACATTGTCCGGGCGATTCTTTTGTTGTCGTCATTAAAGTCTTCATTCTAAATGCCATGGGTTATTGTTTCAAGAGTATAATGTCTTTCTAGACTATTAGAATAGCACGTGTGTTTCTTGAAATCCTAAGAGTTAAATGTGCTTAAATGAAAAGAAAAACATGTGTTTTATACAATGTCCAGCTGTAATATATTATTTTACTATCTTTTTTATCGACGTACGGCACCACATGGGATTTACATTGATAAATATTTTTAAACGAGGGACCTGACTTGGACGAAAACTAAAACTAGACCTGGAACACTAGCAATGAACAATGAGCAAGCAGTAGAAGCCACGGCTTATTCCAAAATTTCAGGATATATTATTAGCCGGCAGTTTTGCGACTTTGCCCTTCACTCAAAAAATTGCATCGGCGGCTGGGCCCCCGCGCGGGCATGCAGTGGTGCAGATAAAAGGGTAAGCCACCGCCGCTGTGCGCCTGTGGACGAATAGGCCTGGACGCGCGGGAAAAAAAATTCCAGGGGAGGGTTTGGATTTTCCTTCCACACACATATTCTACACATATATTACAGTAATATCTTACGATATCCAACGGCTGTAGAAGAGGGTTTCACTGAAGCCCTTCCCCATATAATTTTTTTCCGGACGGGCGGCCACCGCCCGCTGTAGGACAACGTGGTCGGTTTGCAGTGCCGCCATGTCCGGCGCTAATCGCATAACGAACAGGGCCGGGTCATGGCTGGTTTGGCTACCCAGTGAAGTCCTGAACGTTGTGCAAACCAGACGCGTAGAACATGCAATTTCTCTGTTAGTACTCACGCGAGCGCCGAGCACAGTTCGCTGCATGATTTCTCTTCTCTGAAAGGAATCTAGGCGGCCTGACTGAGATCAGACGGCCTTCCATGGAGGCACCAAGTGCATGGCTCCATATCATCAGACGGTAAGGGTGCGTTTTGTTGGTGGGATGAGATTAGGGCTGGAAAAATAGCTCGAGGCTCGTGAGCCTGCTCGAGCTCGTCACGGCTCGGCTCGGCTCGTAAATTTTCGAGCCGAGCCAAACCGAACCCAACCCAACTTTTGGCTCACAAAACTTTCGAGCCGAGCTCGAGCCGGCTCACGAGCCACTCAAGCCCAACTGCCTTATCTCGTTTCCAGCCCTATTTACTTCCTCCCGAACGCCTCATTCCAGCCCTAGCCCCCAACCCCAAATCCCCAATGGGCTACCTCCATCCACCCGAGTCTTCCTCCATCCACCCACCGCCTCCCCACCCCCATCTCCACCCGCCAACCGCTGCCTCCATCCACCTCCTCCAACCACCGCCCCCCTCCCCCATCTCCACCCACCGACGGCGCCCCCCCCATCTCCACCCGGAGCCCAGCTTGCCTCATCCTCCTCACCGGCCACCTGGTCCATCCGCCTCCTCCTCACCGGCCAGCTACTCCATCCGCCGCCTCCTCCTCCTCACCCGCCACCACCACTTGCTCCATCCGCCGCCTCCACTCCCCCGCCACCACCACTTGCTCCATCCGCCGCCCCGCCCCCCTGGCAGCGCTCTCCTCTCCCTCTGTGCTCCTACCTCCCCTCGGTGCTCCCCTCGTCCTCCCCCTGGCGGCCCGGCCCGTGCTCCACCCGACCCGTGCTCTCCATGGACGTGGACGTGGGCCATGAAGCTTCGGTTGCCGTCGGTCGTCGCCGAGGAGGTCGACAAGGTCGGGCCACTCTACTCCAAGCTCGTTGAGCCTGCTGTTCTTGCGAAGTTGCGATTTCATTTGTTAGGAATTGATGCTTGTTTTGGATCATTGGATGTGCTTGTTTTGGATGAACTGATGCTTGTTGGATGTGCTGGAGCCTGGAGGTGGATGAACTAATAGAAAATTTTGTAATGCTAGTTGTTGGATGTATTGGATCTGGATGAACTGATAGAAAATTTTGTAATGCTTGTTGGATGTACTGGATCAGGATGAACTGATGCATCAGCTCCTTCCTTGGCTCGCAAGTCCGTTCGAGCCAGCTCGAGCCTTTCTCCGAGCCGAGCCGAGCCCCCTTCCTGGCTCGTGCTCGAAACGAGCCGAGCCGAGCCAACTGTGCAAACGAGCCTGTCCGAGCCGAGCTGGGCTCGGCTCGGCTCGTTTTCAGCCTAGACTTGGCTCGGCTCGGTTTGTTTTCAGCCCTAGATGAGGTTGAATGGGATGTGATGGTACAGGTAGGATGGGATCGTCCTGGATGAGATGATTCAAGTATGGTGTTTGGTTGGTGGGATAGGATAATACATTAATAATATTTTTTGCAGTAAAATATGCCAAGAGTGGTCTTGTTTTGTTGATTAAATGACAAGTAACACAACGGTTCAACCGGATCGCAAATCGGATACTCGGTTTAGGAAATATGGTTATTTGAAGCTCGTAAATCATGTTTTTTTCCGTACACGCCTTGGAATTCGAGTGAACGGCGTGATTCGGATTTTTTTTTCCCGAACGAGATGATACAGCATAAACATGGAATATTCATATTTCTTGAACAATTTCATCCCGAATGGTTTGGTTCCCTTCAACCAACCAAACACCTGAACAAGCTCATTTCCCGTACCGGACAGTTCAGAACTAAATGATTAAACGAACCAAATGCACCCTAAGTGAGTAGGGAGCAACACTGTGCAGTACGAACGTGACAGTGTTGTTTTGTCACGCCACGAGTGGTGGTGTGACCAAATGGGTCAAAATTGGAAATAAAGTTTGCGATGGGTTAACTTTAAAATAAAATTAAAAAAGATTAAATAAAAAAATCCCAAATTGGAGCCGTAGAAACGACTGGTCACTTCCATTATCCCTACAACACGTGTTGCACCAATGCTCGGCCGGTCACTGACACCTCTCCTGCACGGTTCGTCTTTCCGAAATAACTGCGGTCGACGAAGATGCTCGCTTTTCTCAGTGATTTTTCACCAGCACCGGGCTCACATCACTCAAGACACGCCCATGACCTGACCTGTCGATCTTACCGCGTTCCCAGGCCCACATGTCGGGCCCGTATTGACACGTCAAAGCTGCCTCGGCATGGCTGCGCAGCACAGCGGTGGGACTGCCTGGCCTGTGCGGCCATCAATAATTCAATAGAAAGAGATGAAAAGGTGACGCCGTTCTATCCGGAGTAGGTGAGAGAGAGAGAGAGAATCGAGAAAGAAAAAAACAAATGAAAAGATAACGCAAGGCACTAGCCTCCAGAAGCGGTGGTCTGACTCGGGAAGGGGAGACGAGTGTCGTCTCGGCGAGACGGGCCTGCGTTGGGAGCGGCGACCACGCGCCGGCGACGGAGGGGCTGGCGGGACAACGCGACTGACGTGCGGGACCCATGCCGAGTTGGTCCCGCGCGTCGCGGACGGTGGTGGGGGGCTGGCCGCGCGGGCATCGGCGGCTAACGGAGACCCCGGAAGGCCGTTATTGTGGCGCGCGCGGGGCGGCGACCGCCAACTCTCCAACAGTCTGAGCCCCGCGGTCCTCCTTGGGGATACCCCTGCGGTTGATCGTGTGTTCTTCCGTGTTGCCACGGTGACGGGAGGGGGAAATGCAAATGCTGGTTGTTTCTTGCGTTCGTTGATACGATTTCATTAGCTTAAGACGCAGTAGCAATGACTGAATTGTTCTCTCTTTTTTTTTCTCTAGAAAACTCTCGTTGAATTCATGTGATGATGAACTGATTGTAGCAATGTTCTCGAGGAAGTGGAAGGAACAACCCTCCACTTATCGCTGTGGGACACTCCATACGTTCTCTTCTATCCGGTCACCTTCTTTCTTGAAACGGATATCCAATAACCTTAGCTAGTGCTGTGTTCCGTCATTCCCCTACCTCGTACTTCCTTGTTTAGCAATGCTTGCACCACTAACAAGTACACGCATATTTCGCCAGTCATTCTTTAAAATGAGTTGCGATAAAAATGTCCTTCATAACTACTCTTACACCGCACAAATAACAGGATGGTCGATGGAGTATAATCACTATGGGCAAAATGGGAAAACGCGTTCTTTAAAAAAAAAATGGGGAAAAGGTGCATTGGGATACGTAAGGCGGCAAGTATTTTGGGAAGAAAATTTTAAGCAAGACTATCATACGTGAAAATAGAGGGAGTAGATAGCTGGCAAAGCACACCTATCCTTTTCTTAAAACCGCAGGAGCTCTGCCATTCCATTAGGAGAAGAAAAGAAAACAAACCGACCCTAAATCGGAGAAAACACACCAACATCGACCCCCAAGAGAGGAGACACAATACGGAGGAAGGAGCCCCAAAACAACTAACAAGACCAACTTGAAGACCACAAGCGCCAATAAGGCAAACACCTTGTGGAACAACACCAAATACGTCCCTAGCAACTAACTACTGCTTCCCGCCAAGTAGGGATGGCAATTTCCCCTGTGGGGACAAGGACTCGCAAGGATAATCCTTATGGGGGCAGGGCGGAGGCGGAACTCCCCAGCGGGGGAATGGGGACAACACACCGCTAGGCTAGCAGGGGCGGGGGTCAAACTCACCCTATGGGCCCCGTGGGGATGCAGTAAGAATTAAAAACATATTTATTTTCCTTGTATATTATATAATTTTTGTATGAGATGTGTATTTGTTTCTCATATATTTGAACTAAAACTTGAATCTATGTATTAAGATGTAAATTCTGAAGCTATATATTGCAAAAAAAAAATATACATAATATTTATAAATTAATAGCTTAAGGTATATTTAAAAAAAAGGAAAAATTGGTTTTATACTATTGAAAGATCACCACTTTTGCTATATACCATCGGAGAATTTGGTACACTTTAATATCATCCAAAGATGACACCGTTAAGTCTTTTACCACTCTATCAAACTCCGTTAGGCCTTTTCACCCTTTTTCTCTGCAATGAAAATCCTATGAAAACACGAAACTGTCCATGGCTCAACAATATAGCTCCCCATCGCACCACCAACGTGTTCCTTCCTCCATCTCTGCCAACGAGCTCCTTCATCTGCCGCCGGGCCCAAATCCAACACCTCGCGACACACTTTGCTCCCTCATTCCCTGCCCCGTTGCCACCCCTATCGCCGAGAAACCAAGACACATCACCCAGCTTACAATAAAAAGGCAAATGGCTGTCAAAACGAGGCATTGCGCAACGCTGAAGATCCACACCAAAGTACTCACTGCGGCTATCACGACACCACAGCTCACCATTGAACCCACCATGGCTGGGCCAACATCAACAACGAACGGCAACACCAACACGACAAGCCACAACAAAAAGCAGCAAGAACCACAAGAAAAGCAATACACCATCAGGACAACTACCAAGATATCTTTCAATTGAAGTGGTGAGAAAGCGGCCCATCCGCTCTTAGCGTGGCGTGAACGGCTCCGACTCCTCCAACCTCCTCCCACGGAGCTCACCGATGATGGCATGCCTGCTCAAGGACTCGAACTAGCTATTAAACCAACGGTCAGCCTGTACCTTAGGACGACGACCCAACAACGTAGCTTGGGCCAAGCCTACTCCACAAGCACACCGGTCGGCGACGGACGGACATCAGAAGACTGGTTGAGGTGATGGAGCACCTCAGGCACCTACGAACCATGAGTGATGACTCCCCTTACTACACGACTGTGCACATCGCCGCCTCGCTCTCCACCGTGGTTCTACGTAGGCGCGAGTGCCAACTCGATTCGCACAACCAACGACAAGGATGCAGAGCCCAGGATAGATCTGCGGCAAGGCTCCCATGCACGCCCGGATCCAGCGAGCACCGAGCCTGAGGACGATGGCGATGAGAGTGATGGTGGATTCAGAGAGGGAGACGAAGGGTAAAAGGGCTTCGTTGACGGTGGCGTTGGGCGGCGAGGCCCTCAACTCCAACGCTAACGGCAGCGGCGCATTAACGATGACACAATGGTAGGGACACACAAAACAGATATAGGGCAAGGCGGATCTAAGAGAGAAGAGGGGAAAAGGGGATGTAGCGGAAGGGCCTACACCATCACGACGAGATGGGGTCTTGCGCTCAGGTGGGAGGAATCGAACTCCAGTGCGATAGATGAAGAGAACAAGCGAAACGGAGAGGAGACCGCCCTTCACCTACACCATCCACTCCGTCAGCGCCATCATAGCCTAGGCTGCCACCAGCCCCATGCGCCACGATCTCCATGGTCACTTCTATCGCGAGAGTCTGGTCTGTGGAGTCGGTGGTTTGGAAGGAGGCGCCAAGTATGCTTGGCCCGACCCACCTTCTAGGGCTCCTAGCTACCTATGCTGTTTGTCGACGGTGGGTGAGGCCTTTCTGGACAGCATAAGCCATAGATCCCCTAGTACAACAACTTAGAAAAGAAGGAGAAGAGAGAAAGGAGGATACGAAGAAGTTGGGGAAGAATTTAGATGCCGACATATGGGTCCCTCCATCTTTTTTATTTTATTTGTTGATTGTGCTGAATGAGTTGCCATGTCATCTCAAAACCATCCTACATTGATGCGCACCTGATTAAAACCAAGGTGGAATGGCTTTGAGGGTAATATACCAGATATTAACAATTGAAGGAGTGTCAAATGTTAGGTTTTGTACCGTAGGGTTGATCTTCAGATTTTGGAGAGAGATCAGGGGATTCAAATGGATTTTCGCCCTTTTTATAAGAGTATGTCTATTCTACTAGTGTTCACGAGCTATGCCTATTCTACTAGTGTTCACGAGCTGCACAACTCGTGGATGCTTCCTCTAACAACCCACTTCCTACTTCCCTCTGCCCAAACGATTCGAAATTCTTGAATGATTTTTTTTTTCTTCCAAATTGGCGAGATTTCAACTCGGTGCGCTACCTTGGGAGCACGTCAGGCCTTGTCGATGGCACTTGACGCCAGGACGAAATCGATGGGGGTACAACAACACGATGACAATGGCGAGGGAAGCGTAATGGCATTTGGACAACCTTTCATGGAGGGAGCAGCACACAACACAATAAGTTTCTTCGTTGTTACATGGATTCATGTCACACGGAGTTGGGAGAAGGATGAGAAGATGCGAAGTCATGCACAGCACACGTGAGGGCTAAATTCATCCAATGTTTGGATGCCCTGCCTATGAATCGGACGGCTCGAAGCGGTGCCTGCATGAAAGTTAGCTCATAGATATCCGTGTTTTAGTAAACTTTTTTTTTTAAAAAGCTATTGCGAGGGTTTCTCAATTAACTTTATTTTTTATGGACACAACTAGCGCTTAGACGTACGATATGAAGCTTCCTATCGTACGCTCCGACACAACATCTGGACACAATGTTTGCAACAAAAATAATTCATGCGTGCAACAATATGTGCAAATGATAAATACTATGCTAAAAAACTAGAAAAGTATCAAATTCTCACCGAAAATGCATGAAACCACCAATATAGAACATGGTTGTGCTTTTAACTAGTTCAAGTATCCCAAAATAAACAAATTTCAATGCTACAACATTGCAATATTTGAAAATAACAGTGAAAACACCCAAAAATAATTGTTGCAACTTCAAAAAATTGCAGCATTTAAAACTTACTTATGAAACATTTTGATTTCATGTGTGCAATAATCTACGATAATAGTTGCAACAAAATTATTTTCCTACAAAAATTAAACAATATCTACTGCAATAAACCGAATCACTTTCTGTAATAATGGACGCTTTGTCATTCGATCTGGCATGACGGGGTTAGCCGTCTGATCTCAGAACGTTTTTTCTCCCTCCCCGAAACAGGCGAAAATGACTTATGAAAAAAGCTCCTCTCTCTGTCCTGACCGTCGAGGTCGGCCAGCGGTGTTGTATCGGCCATCAGATCTTTGCAACACAAAGCACAACATGACCACGTGCCAAGCGCAACAAAAATAATTTGTCGCCGCAACAAAAAACCCACCTAGACACAGTAAGTCTGAACCTCTCTTGACACTACAAGCACAACAAAATTACAACTCTTTGTACAACAAAAAATCAACTCTAATGCAACAAAAAAAAAAAAAAACAAACCGCTCAAACAAAAAACACATTCAAAAAGAAAAGTGCAACAAACCAAAACAATGGGTACAACAATTGAGCAAATGTACTGCAACAAAATTAGAGAATACTTGCAACAAAAATACCATTTCTACATTTTAAAAGTACTGTGCAATAAAAACAAAACACTTGCCCCCAACAATTAGGCAGAAGCGATGCAACAAATTGAGAGAATGCATGCAACAATCTACCGTTTTGGGGAGGAGGTGAGGTGGCAAGGCATAGGGCTATGTTGTCCGCTGTCGACGAGGAAGGCGAGCCTTGCTGAGTCCCATTTGCATAGGCACTGTTGCTACTCGATACATACTCTTAGGCCAGTTACAATCCGCACCTACGAGGTCTCGGATCTAGCCGACCTCACCCTCAACGATGGCGCTGACGTGCTTGGCCTTAGGCACTGGACAACATGGTGACTGCGACGGATGAGGTGGCTAGGTGTAGAGGAGATGGTTTGGACCTGACGCGATGGCGACTGAGCGAGGGGAGGCCGGCCCCCAGGGTGGTGGGGTGACCGAGCACGAGGATGCCCGACCACGTGGAGGCCAGCCGATTGACATCGATGGCATCAAGGTTACGCTCTCTAGCTCTTCATGGATTTCTTGGTCGCGTTGTTGCGCTAAGAGGAGAGAGGAATGGGGATTGGAGAGACAAAGTTTGGTGAACAAGGGTTGAGTAAATGGGTTGTCGTTTAGTTACGATGTAGAAGGAAGGACGAAGTGTTCAATTTTTTTATCTGAACATCGGACGTAAGAGACGTATCGTTTAACTCCCTTTATACTTTATATACTAGCATAGGTAAGTGCGGTTCTGTTTGATCGGACTTCTTTCCGCGCCTTCGAGAGCGTCACAGAAGTGTGCTCAACATGAGAGATGAGAGTACACCCCAGGGCTTACGCAAGGCTGGGCTCTGCGCCCAGTTAAGTAAAGGGGTTGTGGAGGGAGTCAGTCCTCTTCTTTCCCCTCTCCTCCCATTTCTCCATAGGCGCAGTGAAATCACGGATCAATCTAAAGGCTGGCTGTTCATGTATTAATCTTCCTTACCCTGCCTTGTGCTTGCCAGTATCTAGCCTTGATTTTTTCTGTGTTGCGAACCAAGGTGGCTCCGAGAAGGACAGCAATTTGTTAGTTCTTGGCCTACTTCTTCCCCAATCTTTTCTTCTTCGTTTGTTTTGGATTTTTTTTTGTTCTGGTGTGCTTTTGTTTAGGAAAAGGCGCTTCTTCGATAATATCCCTTTTTATAATATTTCAGCAGAATCTAGAGGGTGTACTTCTAGTTTGCCAGTCTCAGTTCATTAAAAAAATCTTCCCTTTTTCAAGATTAGCAATATTTTCTTCCCTTAGAGATTATGGGAAAGCAATGCAGTTTTGTTATTTCATTCAACTGGGTAATGGAGGGGGGATCTGAAGATATCAACAAGTCCTGAAGTCCTTCTAGGTTGCTGTTTTTCTGTTTAAGTTCAGGCATGTTTTTCTGTTAATCATGGTGGCTTATGTTTCCCCTCTGTGGTGAGAGCAGGCGATGGTCGAGGTTTTAAGCAAAAGATGTTCTTTCCCATTTCTTGATGGCCTGCAATTCTGCATTTTTACTGGCAACAACCAACAAGCATCTGAAGGGGCACTTCTCTTGTGTGGGGTTTTGAGCCGAGGGCCTTTTCCCTTAGGCAACCAATTGCAATCCTTTGCTGATCCATCCTTTACCTGTGTTTTGCTGTCCAAATAACATGTTTCTGTGTAGAATCTTGTATATTTGTAGTAATAATTGCAATGGAATATCCCGAACTTTGTATCATCATTTTGTTCTGTTCTTTTTCAGGGGTTTGGGGGAGGTTTTTCAGCCCCTTTCCCTTTTTCTTTCTCGGTGTCTTTTTTTTTTGTCTGATTTGATCTTCTTCTTTGTGCAGGTTGTGGAAGAAGCAAGGATGGACCCCTCAGAGCTCAACCTGCAGGCAAATCCTGCTGAGAACCAGGAGAATTGGACCCCCGGCATCTCGGTGGGGAGAGGCACTCCAAACATCCCTGGCAAAAGGCCTCTGTTCCTGGGCATTGGGGCGCCCAGCTTAGGCTGGCAAAATCTTGCTGGTACAGCCATAGCAGGCGGGAGCAGCCCAATCACCCGGTCAGCCGTGTTCTCAGAGTGCTCCACGTTGATGCCGAATGCCATGCATGAGAGTTCCACTCCAGTGTCGGGTTCCATGAGCTGCGCTGCTGAACAACATGCTGGCCCTTCCATCCGGCCATCCTGTAACCTGCCTGCAGGATGCACACAGGTGCCTATAAGTATCTTGGTGTTCCATAGGCGGCTGACGGGAAGGGATTTGAGGCCCCAGCTGCCACTATCTCAGACTTCTATGCCAGCTCCTGCCCTGCCCGGTGTTTCAGAGGGTGAGCATTTCTTGCTGCTTTTCCTTTCGAGGTGTTTTGTCAGTTTCGTCAAAGCTTTGTGGCTGAATAGACTGACTGCCTTTTCTGTTTTCCTCTACAGATTCTGAAAATGGAGCTTCTACTCAGCTTGCTCAAAGTGATTTCTTTTCACTTGGAAGAGAATCAAACATTGTTACAAGTGATATGGCAATGAATCCTTCGATAATAGCCACTCCAGATAAATACAATTCGGAACATTCACCTATACATTTACAGGCAAATGGTTTAGATGCTGTAGCATCCAAAACTGGGATTCATGGAGAAGATAGCCAACAATCAGCAGCAGCAGCAGTTATCTGTGACAGCCACAGTAAGTTAGAATCGGCTATCCCTGCAAATACTGAGGAAAAGCAAGGTCAACACCCTGAAGAATTGACTGGACTGCTTGCAGATGGCTCAATTGATGACAACATGCATAAGTACCTGCGGACGCAAAAAAGGCACAAGACACAAATCAATCAGAGTGATCACACAGATTTGTCAGCACCAGCTGTATTCAAGGAAAAAACACTAACTCAGATAGAAACACAGATTTCAGGTGCTGAAAAAATTGAAACATTCAACAATGGGAAGGAGGAGACCCCAGCATGGAAAGCGAAGCCTCGGAGAAAAAAGCATAGACCAAAGGTAATCCGCGAGGACAAGCCAGCCAAGAAGCAAAAGCCTGCAGTTACAACTCCAGAAGTAAAGCCTCCAAGTCAGAAAGCCAAGAGAAGTTATGTCCGGAAGAAAAGAAATCTCAACTCTCCAGAGAAGTGCTCAGGACCTGTTCTCGACCAATCAATCTCTGTAGGAACAGGAAATGCTGCTAGAAGCAGATCTGCATCAGTTCGAAGAAGATTGCAATTCGAACTCGAGGAACAAGGAGTGCAGGGAGGTTGCCTATGGCGCCACAACCAGGAGGAACTCGTTCATGCTAAAAGTTCTTTGTGCTCAGTGGCTAAATCAACTGTGCAGATTGGACATGGACTGCAAGTAGACGTGGAAAATTCACCGGGAGGATTAGCCTTTGGCATGAATCGCAAACTGAACAAACTGTTAGATGAGTGCATACATTTGCCAGCGGTCGCACCAAATCCTACACAAGAAGTTTCACCTGCAACTTCTGGAAGTTTTAGCAGGGAACTAGCAAGAAAACAAGATAATGTAGGAAGCACTCATGGTCCTGATGCCACAAGAATGTCTGGGTTATTTATTGAAGAAAGGAGGGGGGTAACCATAATGGAAGGGAACAACAAGGACCTGGAGATGAACAAGTCTAACGTAGGTTTTGAGATGTATTGCTCGGCGGCTACGTCCTTATCTGAAATAGAATCCACCAAAAGTCTGACAAGTAAGGTGTCGAAAGTGGAGAAAAAGAATCATGCACAACATAATGACAGTGAGTCCTCCCTAACCGGTACACGGGACTCCATTATCTTGAGGACTGCCGCTGAGATGCTAGCATTTTGCCAAGCTAGTGGGATAAAAAAGAAGCGATCGGTCCGGGTCCGCAGGAATTCCTTTGTTCCTATTATGGATATTGAGAGCAATACTTTACAAGCATCAACAAGATTGCCAGAGTCATGCATAGATGCCCTGTATGAAAGTTCCTGCATTAAATTTATGACCAAGAAACGTTCACAAAAGGCACGACTTCATTCTCCCAGTTCCATTCAGCCAAATATGGATCAGAAAAATAGGATTTCATCCGAAAGCCTTTTTTGTGGTGGATCTAATGGATCAAAAGGATCAGAGGGGACTTTCCGACAAACTTTACCTCAGGCTCCAGATAAGTCCATATTACACCCCTCAACTATTTATTGCGAAGTACCAGAAAGAAGCTCAGCAAATACATCAACTGTACCATATATGGATTACCTTCAAGGAGTTGCATCAAAGCTGAAATTTCTTGATTTGAACACCGAGCATGTGCATAGAACTGAGATGCATTCGTCTCTGACCACATCCACTGTTGTTTCTTTCGGAGGAACAGGTGGTCTGTCAAATGCTCTTGTCCCATATGGTGGTGGGGTGGTCTTTCCATATGAGAGGCCATTGCACTTAGTTAAGAAGCAACGCCCTCGAGCTAAGGTTAACTTGGATTTTGAGACAACAAGAGTTTGGAACCTTTTGATGGGGAAAGGAGCTGACCCTGTAGATGGGACCGATGCTGAGAAAGAGAGGTGGTGGCAACAAGAAAGAGAAGTTTTTCAAGGCCGTGCTAATTCATTTATAGCACGCATGCGACTAGTTCAAGGTACTTTTAGTGCTGATGTAAATTCTTTTTGAACGTCCATAATATGCTGAATTCAGATTTCCTTGAATATTCTTTTTACCCCTTTCTACTACTGACACCCTATCTCAAGTGCTTGCCAGCCATAGAGAATTAGAGGGTATAATCCTTGAAACGTTGTCATATTACCCATTATTTGACAAATAGTTTCAAAAAGGCTCTACCGGCGCCAATAATTTTAGAGCTTGAAAGAGAAGAAATTACCTAGCATCTGTTATGCTGAAGTAACTCCACTGCTCAACATGGAGGAAATCATGATGTTAAAGAGATCAACTTTAGCAAGTAATTAGCCGTTCAAAACTTTAGTTCTCTGTTGTACCAACTTGATTGGTAGCTTTCAAAGTTTACAGTTTGAGAAGCTAACCTCTTGCTTCCACACTTGGCCTCTAGCTTTCATCTAAAAAAAGGGGTACAATGTGGGAACTTTCATATTACATTAATACCAGTGGAAGAATATGATAGCAACCTTGTAAACTTGTTGTATCATGTTCTGGGTATGACCTTTAGTCCATTACAGTATACAGGAAAGAGAAGTGTGTGAATACAAATTGTTACTATTTTAAAATTTTGAATTTCCATGAATTCATGGTTGAAATTTGTAGCTAATTTTTCAATGGCTTGTTTGTCAGGCGATAGACACTTTTCTCCTTGGAAAGGATCAGTAGTTGACTCTGTAGTAGGAGTTTTCCTCACTCAGAATGTAGCCGATCATCTTTCAAGGTATGATAATCAAAATCAGAGTTTCTAACAACACTCGCAATTCTTTAAAATAAACAAATTGATCTTATGTAAAAACTCTCTTTATGACTACTATTTTGACGAAATACAGCTCTGCCTATATGGCCCTTGCTGCAAGTTTTCTTCCAGGGTCAGTCAATAGCAGTTGTACGGATGATGTTACCACTCAAGGCAATGAAGAAATCACTAGCATGAGTGCAGTAGGAAACCAAAGCATGTTTGACTTTTTTGGTAATGTTGCAAGACCAGATCTAGGAGTGAATTTTGAGGAGCTGTCAATTACCTATGAAAAGATCCACATGGAAACAAAGGACAATACTAGTGCTTATGAGTTGACCAAAGGTGAAAATTATCCCCTTTATTCTAAAGCATCAAATGGAAGTTTTTTCAACCACCAAAGGACAGAAATAGACCATAAGGCACCTCAATTTCCAGATTTCTCCTCAGTAGAATTAGCAGCATCTACGAAAAACCCACAAGAGATACAGTTCCAGAAGGAGATGTCATCTTCTCAACGTGTTATAATTTCAGAAACTATTCTTCAATCAAGATTATCTTTGAGTTCTGGGATAGATTATGCACCTAGAAATTTTGTTGGTAGCATTGGTGTTGCAGCTTCTCAGCAGCTGGGAAGCATTTTTTATGATGGGAATTCATTAGCAGGAAATGATGCCACAACCAAAGAAATTGAATGTCAAAGAATCAAAACAGCAGCAATAAATGATGATGGTCTAGGTGAACATGGGATTCCTTCTAGTTCCATGATGTATCCATTTAACTCGACAATTGATCGTCAACAACTAGATGTGAGAAATGAACCGTATGTTGCTTCTAACTCTCCCAACAGTTCTTCAGGTTCTGCATCACCACACTTGAAAAATGGCACAATCGAGAAGAAAATTTCTCTTTTCGTGCCATTTGATACTAAGGCAGCAGAGAGGAATAGTAATAAGACTGTCGACACAACTCTTAACACTCCAAAAACAGGCACAGAGCTTCCAGGTCAGCATGCATCTCTTTCTTCTAACACTTTAATTGACATGCAATGTTTGTCTTTTAATTGCTTGGCAAAAAATTGATGTCCATGCAGTTAAGTTACACTACGATAAAAGTACTAGTTTTGAAGCATCAGACTTGCAGGAGCATAAATCACACTCTGCCACTGGTGGAATGATAGCAGAAACAGAAAGCAAAGCAGATGAATCTACTTTAAAATCCAGCTTTGCTTCCTATAATGGAGTGCCAGATAAAGCAGCACAAGCATCAAGACCAAAGGAAACAAGAACCACAAATAAAAAGAATTCGGAGAATTTTGACTGGGATAAATTGCGAAGGCAGGCTTGTAATAACAGCCACATGAAAGAAAGAACTTTTGAAAGAAGAGACTCCGTTGATTGGGAAGCAGTAAGGCGTGCAGATGTACAAAGAATTTCTCACGCCATTCGGGAACGAGGAATGAATAATGTTTTGGCAGAGCGAATCCAGGTACTAATTAAAGAGTTAATGGGATACTAGGTTTTACATGCACTGTGATATTTTGTTGAAAGTTAAAATATTATCTTTCTCAGAAGGTTGCATTAACCTTGCGGTTGAACAGTTAGTAGGATTTACTAGGTTTACATGCACTGCTTGATGTTTTGTTGAAATATAAACATTTGTTTTCCTCAGAAGGCTTTGGAAAATGTTCATTAACCTTAGGGAAATTTTCTTTTGTAGCACTGAGAAATCTCAGTCACTCTTAACAGTTTTTGCTCACATCAATTGATGTTTTCACAGAATTTTCTGAATCGTTTGGTCAGAGATCATGGGAGCATTGATCTTGAGTGGCTAAGAGATATTCCTCCAGACTCAGCAAAGTAAGATACTCTGTATTTACACATCTCATTACCTTGCTGGTGACATTTTCTAGTGCTGAAAATTACAAGCCATCACGGAAGTGTTTGAACCGATTAAATGGAGCAAGAGGTGCAACATGTTGAAGTTGGCAATTAAAATCTAAAACTGAACACTATGTGCTAATGTAGAAGTTCTGTGAAAGAGGCAATTGTATTGCACAAAAAGTTGTAATGTGTGGTGCTGGTGCAATTGACTAAAGTGGTGAATGACTTGTTTATGAAAACACATTTCTACAAGCCCCATGCTGTTCACAAATGATAAGTGTTTATATTTAAAATGAGTTCGATTGATTTTCAGGGATTACCTGCTCAGTGTACGTGGATTGGGTCTCAAAAGTGTTGAGTGTGTTCGTCTTCTGACATTACATCATCTTGCCTTCCCAGTAAGCCGCTGTTGGGGTAGTTTTAATTCACCTGCAGTCAAATTTAATATTTACACAACAATGCTTTGACTACTCAGGTTGACACCAATGTTGGCCGTATATGTGTAAGACTGGGATGGGTGCCCATTCAACCCCTTCCTGAATCTCTACAGTTGCATCTCCTTGAGCTGTAAGCGTGCTGCATTGTCTCAACATTTTTTTATTATGTATTTTCAGCTAAAATTTTGTTCCATTGAATTTTTCCTTGTTAAAGATATCCTGTCTTGGAGACTATACAAAAGTACCTTTGGCCTCGTCTGTGTAAACTTGATCAACAAACACTGTAAGTTATAACAATATCTGTTTAAATTTGTGTATGTTTTTATGGTGTTTTTTTCAAAAAAATTATAGGTTCTCTCTTCCATGCAAATTGTAATATTTTTAGATCATGTATAAATAAGGACTATTAAAAACAATTAACAGAATTATCACAATATTCACAGGTACGAGCTACATTACCAGTTGATTACTTTTGGAAAGGTACTTTATTAGCATCTACCGATGAGTTTGTTCTCTTTCTGGAACCAGTAAAGATTTGTTCCCATACCAAATGCAGGTGTTTTGTACCAAAAACAAGCCAAATTGCAATGCATGCCCAATGAGGAGTGAATGCAAGCATTTTGCAAGTGCCTTTGCAAGGTATCGTCACATTTTCTGTATTCCATCAGAAATAGTAGGTTATATTTGACGAGCACAAAACAAAAGTCTTATGGAACAATCAGGAGACTTGAAAACCATTTGCACCAATGGCCTGCATAATTGATATTTGTATAGTGTGCAAAAAGAAAAGTGATGGATAGCATTACTTCCGTTGGTTGAGAGAGACGTATTAGCTCTTGAAAACAATATAACCTGCTGACTAAGGGTGCAAAGATTGTGGTTCTGAAGAAGCAAAAGAGGAAAAGAAGCAAGGAGAAAATCACTAGTTCTATACCTCAGATCCAGCTTGATACTGCTTCACTTGGAGCTGTGAACCGGATGGTTCTATTAGTTCCGATACACACATTTTTTTTTTCCTTTGGTACAACTGAAACATACGTCACACTTTGCTTGATCTTATCTGGGAGCTTTAATTTTATTTCTTCATTTACAATTCCTTTTTATTTTTCTCATTGCTTTTTTAATGAAGTGCGAGGCTTGCACTTCCTGCTCCTCAGGAGAAAAGCTTGGTGAAGTCTAGCAATCAATTTGATTTCCAGAATGGCAGCATGGCCGCCCCGAATTCAACTCATCTGCCTCGGCTTGAGGGGAGTGTCCATGCGAGGGATCTTGTTGCTAACAACTCAGAACCAATAATTGAGGAGCCAGCAAGTCCAAGAGAGGAAGAATGTCTGGAAAATTTGGAAAACGATATTGAAGATTTTGATGAAGATACTGGTGAAATCCCAACAATAAAGCTAAACATGGAAGCTTTTGCTCAGAACTTGGAAAATTGCATCAAAGAAAGCAATAAGGACCTCCAATCTGGTGATATTGCAAAAGCATTGGTTGCTATTAGCACTGAAGCAGCTTCAATTCCTGTACCTAAACTAAAGAATGTGCATAGGCTTCGGACAGAACACTACGTGTAAGAGGCAAACTAATTTTGTTTTGGCTTAAACATGCATCACTTTACACTTCAGTATAGCTATTGTTTTCCCCCATATAGTTATTCAGAAAATATTTAGTTCTTTAATTGCTATTGCTGAAGTTAGATTCTGCTTGCAGTTATGAACTTCCAGATTCACATCCTCTCGTGCAGCAGGTGAGATACTGCCATGTTTCTTTTAAGCATTTCAAAACATTGTTCCTGATTAAGAAAATGATTAACAGCTAGGACTTGACCAACGGGAACCTGATGATCCAAGTCCTTACCTATTGACCATATGGATGCCAGGCAAGCTTATTTTCTTTGAGAATGCATGACAGCACAGATACGTTGGTTTTCGCTGAATATTGTGGCTATTGTGCAGATGAAATAAAGGAAATGAGCAAGCCACCAAAATCATGTTGTAACTCTCAAATGGAAGGTGGATTATGCAATAACGAGATGTGTCACTATTGTATGTATGAGCGAGAAAACCAATCTAGATATGTCAGAGGCACGATTCTGGTAAAGCAATCAACATTACCTGGCAACCATGAATACTGATTAGAGTAGATATGTTGGTTTAGGTGAATCAAGTGCCTAGTTTCATAGACCTACAATTTGGTTCAGGGCAACAATAGCAAAGCCACCCTAGAAGGCTGAAGCTAAATCCCTGTATTAAGAATTAGTAAAAAAATAAAATTAACAAAGCTGTTGATTAACATCTAAACTTTAGAAAGAATTCTGAATTCAAGGAAAAGTTCAAGCTGAATTTTTATATAATGCTTGTAAACTGTTGATCAAATGCATATCTGTTCTTTTTTTTAAAACTTGTATTTATTGCATGAAAATAATCTATACTCTTCACTCTAAAGAATTAGAGCAACATATATTCTGTTTTGGGGCTAATCCAGGCATACCAAAATCACTGTTAATACCAATAGTTTCAAATAATATAAATAATTCATTGTTGGTCTGCGAAATTGCGTGCACTTCTCCACTAATGATAAATTACTGGAACATGAACAGGTTCCTTGTCGAACAGCTATGAGGGGTAGTTTCCCACTTAATGGGACTTATTTTCAAGTTAACGAGGTATGTCATGTTTGTCATGATGTGAACATCTTTCCTTTTTCCCCCTGCAAGAATAGGGTATAAAAGAGCTGCTAGTCGTGGGCTTCCTCTCTCTACAGAGTTGACATTTAGGCTTTTGTGAATTTGTTCATGCAGGTATTTGCTGACCACAAATCTAGCCACAATCCCATACATGTTGCAAGGGCACAGTTATGGAACTTGCAAAGGCGTATGGTCTACTTTGGGACTTCGGTGCCTACCATATTCAAAGGTTGTCACCAACATACACTAACAATACAAATAAATCTTATTTGTAATAGTACCAACAACAGTTATTTTCGTTCTGTAGGTCTAACAACTGAAGAAATACAGCACTGCTTCTGGAGAGGTATGAAAAATACATTTTCATTTGCTGTGTCAATGCATGCTATTCTGAGGAAAGATCTTGTTGCCTCTTGTCATCAAAGATAATTTTTTTTTTTCAGAATGCAGATCCCATGATATAACCAGTATTTTATACCATGAAATAACTGATAACAGTTTATGTAATTGTTTCAATAGTTATACAACATTCACCTGATTGTTTGGAGGTTTCCAAGGATCAAAATCTCGGAACCGGAGGAAAAACCGCTCGGTGGCCGAAAACGGTAACCGGAAAAACCGGAAGAAAACTGGCCAGAATTCAAAAACTGAAATTTGAATTTGCTTAAAAACCGTCCGGAATTTGAAAGCTGAAATTTGAATTTGCTAAACCGGAAAAAACCCAGCCGGTTTTTTAAATCCTGGTCCCCACCGGGTTTTCCGGTAACCGGCAGTTACCGGCCGGTAACCGCTGGGATTTTGAACCTTCAGGTGTCCACTCAGTATTCACGAAAACTTTTAGTGATGGCTATATCATTGACCTGGAGCAAGTCCATGCTTTAAGATAACATGAGAATAGTGAAGACATCTGGGAATGTCGAAAGTAATTAGGACTGAAGAACTACTAGATCATCAATACGAACGGCGCAGTGAACTAATGAAAAATGGAAGAGAGATGGATACTCTTATTCAGAAATTAATCTTCCAAATGCACAAATGTCATGGAGCAAAGCAATTTCTTGGCTCCAACCTAACAATGATATTCAATACAATGTGAACCAAACACAATCTGTTGCTTATAATGTTATCCCCTAGACTTGTGCTGATGACTGACTGGAGACACCTATTCTTCACATGCCCTTTCAGCGAGAGCTGCTGGAATTTGCTAGCAATTCTGTGTAACCGTACAGATGATATCTTTGAGATGTTTTTTTTACAGTGAACAGTAGGGGAGACCCCTACGGGGTGTGTGTGTGTTGTGTGTATAATAATAATAATAATAAAAGGTTTATGTATAGAAAAGAAAAGAAAAGAAAATTACAACCCCTTAAGGGAGAGATCAATCAAGTAATTGAGTCTAGCCAGTCAAATAAAACTTCCCTATGTTGATCTTTTACTCGATGCATATGCAGAGAGAGTTCATTCTTGAACTTAATTTTCCAATTTGAGACGCTTGGCGTGACATTGTCAAAGATCTTCCTGTTTCTTTGCTTCCAAATTTCCCATGCCGCAATGATAAAAATTTCCATGTAGAACATAGAGTCCTCTCGTTCTTTCTACCTTTAATTCGACATTATCTACAATTCTACATTGTCCCAATTTAAGCCGATGATACTCCAACAGGAGGTGTTGAAGCTGCAGTCAAAAAATAAATGATTGATTGTTTCCTCTTCACTGCTTCGGCATAGGATACAATATTGATCATCATCCTCCATGTTATAACGCCTTCTGCGCAGCATGTCCTTGGTGTTTAAGCAACCAAGCAGACACTTTGAGTTTCATTACACTTACTCCACCAAATCCATTTTAAAGGCTTCGGCGGATTGATTGAGTTGAAGCCAAATTTGTATAATTTCTGTAATGTATACTGTTCCGTGCCCCAAATTAAGTCCAAGAATCTGGGCAATTGTTTATTGGTAAGAACCTTTTAATATCTTCCATGAGCTGATTATATTCATCAAAAGCCTGCTCACTCAAAGGCAAATTAAATTGTTCTCTTATGTCAGGATTTCGTAGAAACTTCGCCATTGAACATTCCTTGTCCTTTGCAAACATATATAGTGCTGCAAACCTGAGACAGTAAATGTTGTAGTTCCATATATCTGACCAAAACAAGGCGGAGACTCATTTTCCAATTATTGCCATTGCAACACTTCTGTATTTAGTAACCAGTTTCATTATATCTCGCCACCAAAATGAACCCTGACTTCTTGCACAGTGGGGTACTTGATTACCATAATATTTGTTCTAGATTAGTTTTACCCAAGGTAGATCATTAGAATTGTAAAATTTATGAAGACTTTTCATTAGTAGGGCTTCATGCGCCCAAAGACTGATGATAAAACCCTTCTTTTCTGAGTTAATAATGTTGGAATGAACCCCTTTTTATCTATTCTAATGGGACAAAGGTCGAAATATACAAGTTACAGGTGTAGGTAAATATGCGAAGAACACTCTATATGTACACGCTGGCCGAACACTGAGCCTAGAATGTCATCAAACTACACTAACTACCAATTTAAACATTATTTTACAATAATTTCTACCAAGCATATAAAGAATAAAACCCGTCCATGTGTCACAATATAATCATTAAATGCGACACAATAAGCATAAGGATCAAAACACACAATACTTAATAACGAAATAAAAGATAGTAAACGAACTATAACGAGTCCATTGTGACTAAACAAATCAAGTTCCAATCCATTCATCTAATATTGATCAAGTCTAATAATTCCTAAAGGGTAATATCATCACACTGGACTTAAAGAGATCACGACAATGTGATTTAAATAAATGTAGTGGCTGCATGTGAGGCACATGAGCTACTCTCTCCTATGCATGATGTCGTCAATGTTATGAATAATGTGTTCATCTATTCAAGAGGCCCAATGGGCAATATATATAGGGAGTACAAAGGGAGGTTGACATATACAGATAAGGAAACCATATACAAGAGTCCTATTCTAACACCCTCCCTCAAACTCATGGTGGATCACACACATTTGGAGAGAAAATACAAATGTTGTGCTCTAGTTTGTGGCTTCGTGAAGAAATCAGCAACCTGTAACTCTGATGGCACAAACTGTAAAGCAAGTACTCCCTCCTGCACCTGTGAGCGAGTGTATGAAGCATCCACACCAATGTGCTTGGTGAGCTCATGCTTCACTGGGTCCCGCAACACTCGATAGCACCTGCATCGCCGGATAAAAGAGTCGTGAGGTCCCATCACGGGCACTCCAAAATCGCAAGTAACCACCTCAACCAAGTAACCTCTGCATCATCGCTGCCATAGATCTCAACTCACCTCTGACTCGAACGGAAGCTGCGCATCGCTTCTTAGTCTTCCAGACAATTAGGGAGGAGCTAAGAAAAACACAGTAAGCAGAAAGAACGATGATCAGAAGGATCACTAGCCCAGGTCGCATCGGAGTACGCCTGAAGCTGTAGTGAGGTGGAGTTAGAGAAAAACAAACGACAAGAGATGGTCCCGCGCAAGTAACGAAGAACACGAAGAAGGTGACTGTAGTGAAGATGGGTAGAACGAGCCATGAACTGACTCAAGATATGAATAACACAAGTAATATCAGGACGAGTGCTCACAAGGTACACCAAACTCTCAACAAGATGACGATATCGAGTAGGATCCTCAAGAGGATCGTCATTAGTGACACGAAGCTGGAGGGATAGCTCCATGGGAGTCTCAGCGGTGCGAGTGTCAGTCAGACCAGACCGGTCAAGAAGATCTTGGATATACTTCTGCTGGGAGAGGAAGTAGCCCTCAGGCATGGAAGAGACCTCAATCCCAAGGAAGTATGTAAGAGAACCAAGATCAGTCATAAAAAATTGCTCACTGAGGTGCTTCTTCACATATGTGATGAAGGAGGAATCATCACCGGTGATGAGTATGTCATCAACATACAGAAGAAGCAGTGTCCTACCCCGAGATGAGATATGGACAAAAAGAGCAGGATCGCGGGAACTGACAGTGAAACCGACAGCAGTAATCACTGAGGTAAAACGCGCAAACCAGGCACGAGGAGCCTGTTTGAGGCCATAAAGAGCATGACGAAGACGACAGACATGCCCATCAGGAACAGAATACCTAGTTGGTGGCGCATGTAGACCTCATGCAAAACACCATTAAGAAAGGCATTCTTAACATCGAGTTGAGAGATAGACCACTGGCGAACAGAAGCAACCGCAACAAAGTGCGAACAGTGGTCATATGGGCAACAGGGGCAAAAGTCTCGTCGTAGTCACGACCGTACTCCTGCTGAAAGCCGCGAGCCACAAGACGAGCCTTGTAGCGCTCGATAGTACCATCAGACCAGGTCTTAATCTTGTACACCCACTTGCACGTGATCGGACGAGCATGCACAGGTGTCGGTACAATATCCCAAGTCTCCGTACGTCGAAGAGCATCAAGCTCCTCTCGCCATAGCGAGCCGCCACTCGAATGAGGAGCACCTCACGATAAGAACTAGGCTCGATGTGAGAGAGCATGAGCTATCGGAGCAAATCCAAGACGATCAGGAGGTCGAAGGGATGTCCGGTCACGAAGGACGTAACGAGGAGCATAGGATCATATGTGGGTGTCGGCAAGATACCAGGAGAGGAGACTGGTAAATGACAAGGACGTTTGGAGTAGTGAATACCAGAGAAACGAGATGGTGGTGGTGCAGGAACAAGAGGCGATCTTTGCAGGAGGCGGCCGAGGCGGAGAAGTGCATGAAGGAACCACTAGGGACAGACTAGGGGAAGACTGTGATAGTGGAGAAATGGGTGAAGAGTCAGAAAGAGACAACCACGAAATCGACTCAACGGTGGAAACAGGAGGAGCCGAATCTCGATAGAAGAAAGGTCGAGATTCGTCAAAGACAACATCTCGTGAAACCCTGATCCGTCGAGCAGAAGGATCCCAGTAGCGATAACCCTTATGCTCAAAACTATAACCAAGAAACACACACTCAACTGACTGGGCCGACAGTTTAGTGCGCTCACGAGGCTGCAACAGAACAAAACAAGTACAACAAAAAACACGAATGTGAGTGTACTGGGGGGCTCGAGAGTAGAGGCGCTCTATAGGACTGACACCCTTAAGAGCAGTGGAAGGCTGCATATTGATGAGATATGCAACAGAGAAAGCAACCTCACCAGGCGTGGTGGAACGTGAGAGGCAAGGAGAGGAGTGCGGCGGTCTCAATCGATGACGATGTTTGCGCCAAGCAACCCATTCGAGCATGGGCACCGTGATAAGAAGGCGGTAAAGAGTGCCCGCCGTAAAGAAAGCGTCTAAAAGCGCGAACAAGATTTGCCGCAGAATCACAATAAAAGTACGGATGGGAGAATCAAACTGAGTACGAACCATTGTTGCAAAGCTACGATAGATCGCAAGAAACTGACCACGATTAGACATAGCAAAAATCCATGTAAAACGGGAATAATCATCAATGAAGATCACATAAAGTTTATGCCCGCCTTTAGAGATAATAGGCGCAGGTCCCCATACATCTGAATGAACTAAGTCAAAAGGACGAGAAGACAAGGACTCACTAGAATGATAAGAAAGTCAGAGTCGCTGCCCGACTTACAACCCCGACAAAACATGGTCGTGTCAACGAGAACACATCCAAGAACACCCTTACGAACTAATGAAGAAAGACGGACCCACACAAGTGACCTAAGCGGTGATGCCATGCGCAAAAACTCCAGTGGTGGTGGCGGTGGCGGTGGAAGTAGTCGTAGAGGTGACAGGAGCAATCGAAGTGGACGGAAGGTGGAGGCGATCAGGATGTAGAGACCTCGACGATCCCTACGGCGCGGCCGGTCCAAGTACCGCCCTCACATGCTGGTCCCGAACAAAACAGTGTGAGAGTCAAAACCAACCCTACTGGTGAGATCGGTGGTGACCCACCGAGAGAAGTCGCATGGTAAGTCGAGGAACATGAGAAACAATCGAGCAGAAAAGTCGTGGGACGTAAGAGTGCCCGATCTGGATGCATGCAGGAGTACCATCACCGCTTGAACCGAGATAGGAAAAACATGAGGTCTTATGAAGTGAGAGATGTGGAGTCCGTGTCATGCGGAAAGAGGCACCGAGTCCGTAACCCAAGAAGTACCGGAGATGTCTCGAGCTAGATCGCGTAACTCGCTAAGCCGTGAGAGAGCCGTTGAAGTAGAGCCCGCAGATCGCCGAGCAGTAATCACCTCGCCGAAGAAGATCGACATGCCGGTGCGTCCTCCCGCCGAGGAAGGGCCTCCCCGCTTCTGGGTCGCCCACGCGCTTTGTTCTCTTTGCGCACCGCACAACGCCGTAGTCGTGCGAAGTTCTTGCAATAATTGCACCAACCCCGTTGGTGCAAAAGCGGAGCAAAATGATAACCGAGAAGATCTCGTAGTCGGGCGTAAACCGCGGTGTAGTCGAAGAAGAAGGGTAGCAAGCACGTCGAACAAACTCTGCGCTAACTCGCGCGGCTCCTCAAGACGGCGCCGAAGAGCCTCGAATCGCGCCGGGCCGTGGTGAGTCGCGGCAATGAGCCCCGACAGCTCAAACTCGGCGCAGACGACAGACGAAGTCATAAAGGCGAAGGCGATCACGATCCGCCTTCTGCACTTTATGACACTCTTGACAGAGCGGAGAAGCGAGCTCGTCCAGCTGGCGCTAGAAACTGGCCAGGGCTCGGAAGAAGTCATCGACGGAGGAGTCGTCCTGGCGAAGCGTCTCCAACTCACGCTGGAGCGAAAAGAACTGAGCATCGCTGCTCTGCTGGTATCGCTCACGCAAGTACTCCCAGATCTGACGAGTGGCACGCAGACCAACAATGTCTGGCTGGATGGAGTCGTCGACGCGACCACCAGGATGGCTCGAACACGGGCCTCGTCAGCACACCAGCGCTCAAAAGTGTCTATGGCATACTGAAAGGCCTCATCAGCAGCGGCGGCGGCGACCTCTGCCTCCTTCTTGGCAGCCTCATCTTCTGTAGAAGGTGCAGAAGTAGGATGTTTGAGAGGAAGGCTGAACCGGCGACGGCGGACAAGCTTGAGCACCAGTGACATGTCCCCAGAGGCGGAGACCATCGAGGGTGATCTCTATGAGTGAAGACCACAACCTGTAGTTCGTCCCATTAAGCTTGGTTCCCGAGAATGGGATCGCAGCTGATGGAACAGAAGCCATTGGTAAGCGGCGCTGGACGGCGCGGTGACCAAAGCAACGAAGTCTAACAGGCGGTGCTGGGCGGCGCGGCGGTTAGATCAACGCACTGTTTTTTTTTCTTCTTCTTTTTCCTTTTTTTTCCCTTTTTTTTTGACCGGCTCACGAAACCGGCCTGTTAAGGCCAGAAGGCCTTCACGGCCTGTGCGAAGGGAGACCGAAGCAAGGAAGCTAGGGTTCCCTGCTTGCGGCAGCGGCGGCGGCGGTCGACCAACGAGCGGCGGCGGCGACCGACCAACGAGCGGAGGAGGCGGCCTCGCGTCGGGCGACCAACGAGCGGCGGCGGTGTCGGTCCACCAACGAGCGGCGGCGGCGTCGGTCCACCAACGAAGCGGCCGCGCGGCCTCGCGTCGGGCAAAGCGGCGGCGTGACAGCGGCGGCGGCTAACGAGCGGCGGCGGCCTCGCGTCGGATTCTCGATCAAGCGGCGGCGGCGGCAACCACGCAGCCTCCAGCGACAGGCGACGGGCTCGGGCTCACGGTAGAGGCGCGGGAGGCTCCGGCGGCAGATCCAGTGGCGTCGCGACGGATCCTGCGGCGGGAAGGCCTCGGTTCGGTGGTGATGCTCGGCGTCGGACGACCGGGAACACGGGGCGGCGGCGACGACAGCGGAAGCGGAAGGAGAGCTAGGTCTAGCCTAGCTCTGATACCATGTTATGAATAATATGTTCATCTATTCAAGAGGCCCAATGAGCAATATATATAGAGAGTACAAAGGGAGGTTGCCATATACAGATAAGAAAACCATATACAAGAGTCCTATTCTAACAGTCAACGTCCACTTATACACAAAAAATAGAGTAAGAGTGAGTCCATAACTCTGCAATAACATAATAAAACAATAGACAACAATTTAATAACCATTATCAATAGTACATCGACATTCATTTATTTATGGTCATACCCATACTCAATTACACATATCATCCTCCTTTCATTCATGCAATGCAACTCTATTCTACATGCTCATTTCATCGCTTATACTGGTATAGCATGAGTGAACACCCACGACAGTGTTCACCTTTTTTCAAGCCCGTCTTCAAATGGACGGGGATCTCTCCACTCACATGGAGTCCCTACCAACGAGGTAAATAACATATGATCACCATGATTATTCTCTTTTATGCAATGATGGTGCACATCACATGATGCAAGAATTCAATTTAAATTCCATACTCAACAACAATTCCATTTTCATTGTACCATGTCATCATCATCAATAGCAATATCATAGTCATTCTTAAGGCATGCAAATAAGCATTTAACAGCATAAATAATCATCATGACAATGAATAATAAAGAAAACGGCAACCAAACCATTGCTCACCATTCTATCATGCACTTGCCTCTTATCCTCTAGAAGTCGGGTGATGAGTTGGTGGCAAAGTGCTCGAGGCAATGCTCCCTGAATAAGCAATCAATAATTCATTCAAAAAACGCCACAATAGTACCAATCTCATCAAACAAAATACTATCGCATCTACACGCCAAACCGACACTCCTAACCAGGGATCACATAACCGGTACCGGGCCACTTCCCGAGAGCTGTCCGAAAACGGTAACCAGCCGGTTACCGGAATTCCCGTTTTTTTGGATGAAATTCACTCGAATTTGATTGAAAACAATCCAAAATTCAAAACTTAGAATTTGAACTGGCCGAATCGGGAAAAATCGTTCGGGATTTTGGATCTCGGACCCCCGCTGGTAAGCGGTAAACGGCGGTTACCGGTCGGGTTTTTTCCCCTACTCCTAACTCAACTTCACTAGACGACCTACCTGCTGTCTTGGTGATCAAACAACCATAACGCCCTTATCTGAACTTCAAACATAGCAAAATATATACTTTCTGGAAACCCCATGAAATTTCCTACAACATTCTAGTTATGCAAAACTTCTGAATTCGCCGTTTAGGTTCCTGTTTCCAACCCTGAAGATTAAACCAGAAACTTTTAGAACAGTCCCCTTCACATTTTTGTATCTATTTTCCTACAACATGAAAAATAATAAAAAATGATATTTCTGAAATCTACCGAGAAATATCTAGCTTATTCAAGTTATGACCACAATTAAATTATTCCATCTATTGCATGTATTTGACCCATCTTTACGACAACTACCATTGACAGCGGTTTTCTGGATAGCAACCTTCCCGATGCCATATCTTTTGACTTACAACTCCAAAATTAATGATCTAGACCTTCCTGGAAAGCTACTGAAATTTCCTAGAACTTTCCTAACCCGACGAAAGCCTGATTCTAACCGCAGATACCCCTAATTTCACTCGCAAGGTTCTGCAACACAGTTCGATGAACTAGAGCTTCCCAAAACCCCCCACCTCCCATGATCAAAACGATCAACAACTTGAACAATCGCTATTCTACGATTAAACTAAGGACTACCAAATCATTACCCCTGAATAAATAAACAACGATCGCGACGCCCTGACTTTTCCTCCCTCCTTCCCTTCGCCTTCCACTTCCCCCTGGCTGGTTCCTTCCTTGTGCCTCCTTGCTAACTCACGGCAACACAACCACCCCCAGCAGCAGGCACTGGGCAGGGAGGCGCAGGCGGCAGGAGAGGCGGTGGCCAGCAAGGGCTGGGGCGACCAATGAGGAAGGTGGCGGCCAGAAGAGGGCAGGGACAGGGGATGGCGGCTAGGGTTGGCTGCTGCCCCATTGCAGCCCCTTAAGGCTGGTTGCCCCCCTCCCCACTTGGGCCACGGAAACATGGGTCAGAAGGCCCAATTCTATTTCCTTCTCTGAATTCTGAATTTGTTTATCCTAAATTCCAATTTCTTTTCCTTAATTCTCTTAGTTGCTCAATTACTTAAACGGGACATGACACTATACAAGAGACATATCTAACATCTAACACTCCCTTCAAACTTATGGTGGATCAACAATACTGAGTTTGGAGAGGTGGAAGCTGTACCGAGTTCTAGTTCGTGCCTTGGTGAAAAAATTTGCAAATTGAAGCTCTGAAGGCGCATATTGAAGAGCAATAATTTGGTCCTGCACCTTTGATCTCATGCCCGAAGCATCTACTTCAATGTACTTGGTGAGCTTATTCTTCACTGGATCTCGAGCAATGCTAATCGCTGTTAAGAATGTTGTATGAGTTGTTGGTTGTATTTTTTCTCTTGGCCCATGTAGCCCATGAGGCCCATGTACTCTTCTCTACGTATACTCTCCTACTCTCCCATTAATGAATAAGATGTAGAGTTGTGAATAGCAAAACTCTAGCCTCCAAGTTTTCTAACATGGTATCAGAGCTATCTCCAACCCTACCTCTATTTCCGTAGCTACTGTCGTTCCGTCGTTGTGCTCCCTCTGTCGTGGGCCGACGGGCTCGAGTCGTCGCCTTCGTTGCTGCTTCACCTTAACTTCGCCAAATCCAGAGCTCCTCTGTCGCCCACATCTGTAGCTTTCTGTCGCCTCACCTTTACTTCACCGGATCCGGCGGGATCCAAAGCTCATCCTCGCCGTCCAACGCAGATCTGCTTGCCTCCTGAAGCCATTGTCGATATATGCCCAAGCGTGCCCCCCTCGCCCACATCGTCGATTTGCACCCAAGCTGTCGTTGGAGACCTTATCCTCCGCCTGATGTTGCTGTCGGCTCGCTTACCTCGTAAAGCATGCTTGCCTCCATGCCCCGCTGAGACTTCCCCTGCTTGACGCACCACTTCGCCCGCTGGTACTTCCACTGCTCGTCGCACCATCATTTTCGTTGTGTGCTTTGGTTTGTTGTTTCTGGTTGCTGTGCTCTGCTCCCTGGAGATATACTGCCCTGCTCAGCTCATGCTGTTACTACGATTGATGTTGTACTGCTATTACTGCTATTACTACGATTGATGCTAGTGTGTTGCTCTCTACTGCTACTACAACTATTGATGCTAGTGTTTCCTGCTCTGTACTATTGCTGTTGGCCTGCTACTGTTAGCGTGTGTTGTGGATCATGATCTCTAGTTGTTGCCTATGGTGTTAGTGCTACTGAGATTGTTGCTGGGTGTTAGTGTACTTGATCCTATCATGGCTCTTAATGGCATTCTTGGTCCTGGACCTATTCAAGGTGATACTACTATTGCTTGTTCTGTTCCTGCTAATGCTGTGAAGTCTTATGCAACTCAGTTTGGTTAGATTCAGACTCAAATGAGAAATCTTCAGGCCCAATTGTGTCAACTGCAGGCATCTTCCGATGCATTCACCGACTTGACTACACCATCATGTCCTATGTCGGGTGCTTCACTCCCATGGATATTGGATTCAAGGGCTTCTTTCCATGTGATATTTGATGCAACGCAGCTCATATCATGTCATCATGCTGGCTGCTGCACAAGGTATCAAGATTTGGACAACTGATGGAACGCCATGCTCGGTCACTCATCAGGGGACACTTTCCACATCTCACTTTGCAGTTTTAGATGTCTCACTTGTTCCCACGCTCCCAATGAATCTCATCTTTGTCGGGCAGCTCACAGATATGAACTGTTTTGTTGGGTTTGACGATAGCTCCTGCTTTGTGCAAGATCGTCGAACAAGAGTTGTCATTGGTACAGGTCATCGTTAGAGAGGTTTTGCAGGGCTCTATGTTCTCGATCGTCTGAGTATTCCTTTATCCTCCATTTCCGGTACTGCTCCTACCCCAATTCCTTCACCCTCTGTTATTGGTTCATCTACCCCTTGCCCTTCGGCATCTACTTCTATTTGTCAATCTTTTCCTCAATGGCATCATCGCTTATGGCACTTGTGTGGCTCACGCCTCTCTATCTTGATTCATCAAGGTGTTCTTGGTTTTGTTTTTGTTGACACAAATTTTCAATGCAAGGGTTGTAGACTTGGCAAGCAAGTATAACTCCCATATCCTTCCAGTATTTCTCGTTCTGATCGTCCCTTTGATTTGGTCCATTCAAATGTTTGGGGTCCCTCTCCTTTTGCTTCGAAGGGTGGTCACAGTTATTATGTCATCTTCATTGATGATCATACTTGATACACTTGGATCTACTTCATGAAACATCGCTCGCATTTGATTTCTATCTATCAATCTTTTGCTTAGATGGTTCATACTCAATTCTCTTCTACCATCCGTGTTTTTCGTTCTGACTCTGGGGGAGAGTATCTTTCATCAACCTTTTGTCAATTCCTTTCTTCTGAGGGTACTCTTCCTCAACTCTCGTGTTCTAGTGCTCATGCTCAGAATGGTGTTGCTGAGTGCAAGCACTGTCATATCATTGAGACTGCTCGTACTCTTCTCATTTCCTCATTTGTTCCCTCCCACTTCTGGGGGGGAAGCAGTCTCTATGGCAGTCTATCTTATCAACCGTCAGCCCTCTTCCAAACTTCAGGGCAAGTGTCCTGGTGAGGTCCTGTACAGTGCACCTGCTCATTATGCTCATCTTCATGTTTTTGGTTGTGTCTGCTATGTCCTTCTAGTACCTCACGAGTGCACAAAGCTGAGCCCTCAATCAGTTGAGTGTGTCTTTCTAGGTTACAGTCCTGAGCATAAGGGCTATCGTTGCAATGATCCCTCAGCATGTCGCATTCGCATCTCTCGTGATGTGACATTTGATGAGGGTCAACCTTTCTTTTTATCATCCTTCTACACATCCCACTTCTTCCACAGATTCCACTTCTTTTTTGTGTCTACCTTCTATTCCTTCATCAGACTTGCCTTCTCCAGATACACCTTCTCCACCAGTTTCACCTTCCAGTGTGCCTCCTCCATCAGTTTCTCCACTAGCTCCACCAGTTTCTCCATTAGCTCCACCAGTTTCTGACACTTTCACTTTTCCCTTTCACTATAGTTGCCAACACAGAGTTCCTTCTGTTCCTCAGTCCTCTCCTCCACTTGACCCTCCAGCCAGTACCATCGACTTCGCCGATTGTTCTACTACATCACGATATGCCCTACGTGATCGTTTTTCTATTCAGGCACCAGAGAGATGGGGTTTTTCTCGTGCAGGTGTAGTAGCTGAGCCGAGTACCTATCAGGAGGTTGCCCTTGTACCAGAGTGACAGTTGGCTATGACTGAGGAGCTCATAGCATTAGAGTGTACAGGTACTTGGGATTTTGTTCCGCTACCATCTGGAGCTATTCCTATCACTTGCAAGTGGGTGTACAAAGTAAAGAACAAGTCAGATGGGTCAGTAGAGCGATACATGGCTCGTCTTGTTGTAAGAGGTTTTCAACAGGCTTATGGTCGAGATTATGATGAGACTTTTGCTCCAGTTGCTCATATGATTACAGTTCGTACTCTTATTGCAGTTGCAACGGTACGCACATGGACTATATTTTAGATGGATGTCAAGAATGCTTTTCTTCATGGTGATCTATATGAGGTCTATATGTAGCCACCCCCGGTGTTGAGGCTCATACAGGCTATGTTTGTCGCCTTAGGCGTGCTCTATATGGTCTCAAGCAGGCTCCTCGTGCTTAGTTTGAGCATTTCAGTTCTGTGATTCGAGCTACTGGTTTTACTCCAAGTGAGCATGACCTTGCCTTGTTTATTCACACTTCTCAGCAGGGTCGTACTTTGCTTCTGCTGTATGTAGATGATATGCTGATCATAGGAGATGACATGGACTACATGACTTTTGTCAAGAAGAAATTGAGTGAACAATTTATGATTATGGTTATTAAGGTGTTGCTTAGGTGTCGCCTAAGCGTCACCTAAGTGATAAGGCGCTGCCCCCGCCTTAGGCCTAAGGTGTCGCTAAGGCCGGAGAGGAAGAAGGGAGGGGAGGACCTTGGAGCGCGATGACATGCAGCTGCTGCCCAGGGGCTCAGGAGGCGGATCTAGCACCCTGTCGTTGGCGCCACGTTCTCCTCCTCCATCGCCGTCTCCTTCCTCCTCCGCCTCCCCTCCCCGCGTCGCTTCCCCACCTTCCCCATCTCCGCGGGCGAAGCCGAAGCGACAGTGGCGTGGCGTGAAGGGAGGCCGCTTGCCGCTCTTTCCCCGCCGAAGAAGAACAGAAAGGGGAGGCGGGCGGGGGAAAAGAGGAGGCGGGGGCGCTGGCGCTGGTGCTCTCTCGGTCGGGGGAAAAGTCGAAAAGAGGAGGTGGGGGCGCTGGCGCTCTCAGGCGGGGAAAAGAGGCGACAGGCACTTGGGTGGGCGGGGCGGGCAGGGCGGGGCGGGTAGGCGGGGCGGGCAGGGAAGGTTCTGGCCTTCTGGGTCATTGGACAAGTACCTTTTTTTTATATATATCACTTAACAAAACAACTATCACTTAATATATATTAGATGATTCCTCAAATCCTATATTTTCAAATCCTACATGGCTTCGCCTTAGGACGTTGTTAAGGCGTCGCCTCGACTCACGCCTTACCGCTTCAAAGGTGTGAGGGGGGTGGATTGCCTCGCCCCGCCTTACCGCCTTAATAACCATATTTATGATGTCTGATTTGGGACCATTGAGCTATTTTCTAGGGATTGAGGTTCATTCTGATGGTGATGGCTACTACCTCTCAGCATCGCTACGTTCAGGATCTTCTTGCTCGCTCTGGACTGACTGATACTCGTACTGCTTGCACACCCATGGAGCTTCACTTGCAGCTTCGACCTACAGACGGTGTACCTCTAACAGATCCTTCCCGCCATCGTCAGCTCGTTGGGAGCCTTGTCTCACTGTTATCAAGCCAGACATTGCTCATGCTGTTCATGTGCTCAGCCAGTTTGTCAGTGCTCTCACATCAGTTCACTATGGTCATGTTCTTTGTGTGCTGAGATACTTGAGGGAGACTGCGTCTAGACGTCTGTTTAATGCCAGTTCGAGTCAGCTCTAGCTCCACGTTTACTCTGACTCCACTTGGGCGAGTGATCCTGCTGATTGCCGATCTATCACTGGCTATTGTATCTCTCGTGGTACTTCACTCATTGCCTGGAAGTCCAAGAAGCAGACTGCGGTATCACGCTCTAGTGCAGAAGCTGAGCTTCGAGCTCTTGCCGCTACCACCTCAAAGATCATTTGGCTTCGATGGCTCTTGATTGATCTAGGTGTCCATTATGACAATCCTACACCTCTCTTTTGTGGCAAAACAAGTGTCATTTAGATTGCTAGTGATCCAGTCAAGTACGAGCTGACAAAACATATTGGTATTGCTGCATCCTTCACATGATCTCATTGTCAGCAGTCGACCATCACCCTCAAGTATGTTCCCTCAGAGCTTCAAGTTGCAGATTTCTTCACTAAGGCTCAGACTCGAGAACATCATCGACTTCATCTACTCAAACTCAGTGTATTAGATCCTCCTGATCCACCTTTAGTTTGAAGGGGGTGTTAAGAGTGTTGTATGAGTTGTTGGTTGTATATTCTCTCTCTCTTAGCCCATGTGACCATGAGGTCTATGTACTCTTCTCTATATATACTCTAGTCTCCATGTTTTCTAACAATCGCATCAGTACTGCTTGATAAGAGGGGCTTGCGTAGAAGCTGAAACACTGAAATCCTCAAGTAGCCACCGAAGCCAAGTGATTTCAGCTGTCAACGTCGCCATGGCTCGCAACTCAGCCTCAGCACTCGAACAGGAAACGATAGTCTGCTTCTTGATCTTCCAAGCATCAAAGAGGAACCAAGGAAAACACAATAGACAGAAATACCAGCGGTAAGAAGGATCGCTAGCCTAGGTCGCATTAGAGTACACCTGAAGCTGTAGAGAGCTGGAGCGAGGAAAGAAAAGGCAATGACTGACGGTCCCGTGAAGATATCGCAAAACACGAAGGTGATTATAGTGGAGTTGAGTGGGAGCAGAAACTCTGACTCAGAATGTGAATTGAGTGAGAAATGTCAGGTCGAGTGATTCCAAGGTAGACGAGGCTCCCGACAAGATGGCGGTAGCGAGTGAGATCCTCAAGAGGCTTCCCATCAGTGGGCTGAAGGTGAATACTAAGCTCCATAGGATTGTCCTCCATGCGCTGATCAATGAGACAAGCACGAGCAACGATATCCTGAATGTACTTTTCCAGGGAGAGGTAGTGGCCCTCAGACGTAGAAGTGACCTCAATCCCAAGAAAGTAACGAAGAGGACCCAAATCAAACATCAAGAACTGCTCACTAAGACGCTACTTCACAAAATCAATGTACCAAGAGTACCCCCAATAATGATCATATCATCCACATAGAGGAGCGTCCGACCCCGATGAGAGGTGTACAAAGATGGCATGGTCGTGATCACTGGAAGAGAAGCCGACAGCAGTGACAATAAAGGAGAAGCGGTCAAACCAAGCACGAGGGGCTTGCTTGAGCCCATGGAGAGCGAAGAAAGCGACAAACCATACCATCAGGGACAGAATGCCTAGGGGGCGGCCGCATGTATACCTCACAGTTCGTCATTGAGAAAGATATTTTTGATGTCCCGCTGTGAGATGGACCACTGTCGAACAGAGGCCACAACAAGGAGAGTGCGAATAATGGTCATGTGGGCGACAGGAGCGAAGGTCTCATCGTAGTCACGACTATGCTCCTACTGAAAACCATGCGTCATAAGACAAGTCTTGTAGCGCTCAAGAGAGCCATCCGAGCGGGTCTTGATCTTGTACACTCACTTGCACGTGATAGAAGTGACATGCGCATATAAGAGCACAAGATCCCAAGTGCCAATATGCTTCAAAGCAACAATCTCCTCAGACATCGTGAGCTACACTCAAGGTGAGCAGCAGTCTCACGATAGGTTGTAAGCTCAGAAAGAGTAGCGACTGCGAAGTCATAGCACTCAGAGTCCTGACATTGTGACGATCACGAAGATCGTATCTGAGGAGAAAGTGGAGTAGGACCCAACAAGGATGGAGAAGAGCTGGGAATAGGGCTCAGTAAAGACGGAGGCTCAACTGGAGTAAGCCAAGGACGGCGAGAGTAGTGCATGGGAAAGGAGGGATCTCAACAAAAGAGCTGGAAGGAACCTCTGTAGGAGAGGGAACAGGTGGAGCTGGAGGAGTGGGTAACGAAGAGGGTGGAGACGGAAGCGAAATAAAAGTGGAAAGCTAAGGATCAGGAAAAGTCAGAAGGGAGATTGACTCAACAAGAGAATCTGAGCTGACAGTAGGTTAACGAGGGTAGTAAGGTCGGGACTCATCCCCGGCGACAACAGGGTTATAACAGCGACAACCCTTATGCTCAAGACTATAGCTAAGAAAAAACACTCAACTGACTGAGCAGTCAGCTTGATGCGCTCACGAGGTGGAAGAAGAACGAAGTAGACACAGCCGAAATAACGAAGGTGACTGTGCTTTGGAGCCCGACCGTAGAGACGGTCGACAAGAGTAGAACCCTGAAGAGTAGTGGAAGACTGCATGTTGATAAGGAAAGCACAGTGGAGACAACCTCAACCCAGAAGTGAGTTGGAACAGAAGAGACAAGCATGAGAGTGCGAGCTGTCTCAAGCAAGTGACGATGCTTATGCTCAGAGACCATTCTGAGCATGAGCACCAGGACAAGAGTACTGGGGAAGAGTACCCTGCTCAGCGGGAAAGCGACGCAAAACAACAGATAGGTATTCACGCGCAGAATCAGCACGAAAAACACGAATGACCGAATTAAACTGAGTGCGAACTATGGTGGCAAACATCTGGTAAATAGAAAGAACCTGACTGCGAGAGGACATGAAGTAGATCCAAGGGTAAATAGAAAGAACCTGACTGCGAGAGGACATGAAGTAGATCCAAGTACGACAAGAATAATCATCAATAAAGATTACATAGTATCGACGACCCCCTTTCGAAATGAAGGGAGCTGAACCCCAAACATCAGAGTGAACAAGATCAATAGGACGAGTAGAAACAGAATCATTAGAGGGATAAGGGAGTTGCAGCTGCTTACCAAGCTTGCAACCCATACAATATAAAGAGGTGTTATGACACCTGAAACAAACCCAAGAACACCACGACCTACTTAGTGACAATAGACCTGATCCACAGAGATGACCCAAACGATTATGTCACTGAATGAAGGAAGCATTATAGGACGTAGAAAAAATAAAGGCAGTGGTAGTGGCTGACTGGCTGGTAGAGACGGTGGAAGGAAGGTGCAGCCAGTCGAGCTCCTAAAGACGTTGCGAATCACAATGTCGAGGGCCAGTACCAAGCAGAGCCCCCATGCGGCACGAAGACGAGTCTCCTCAACACGAACACCCGTGAGTGTCTCCACCAAGGTCGAGCGCGGGTGTCCAGTCAGGAGCTGAGCACGCACGGTCTCAAACTAAGGCTGGAGACGTGTCAGGAAGTCGTAGAGATGGTGAGTGCGGAGCCGCACACAACAGAGATTGGTCTGGCGAACATTTGGCCCCAGAAAGTCGAGCTGACGCCACACCTTAAACATTTCCTGGTAGAAGTCCACTGTGGCATCGAGTTGCTGAAGGGAGTGCACCTGGTGCACGACGGAGAGGTACATAGCATCACTCGTTGGCTGGTAGTGCGCTTGGAGGCGCTCTCACATCAGCTGAGTCGTCGACAGCTCCGCCACATCCATAGAGATGGCCACGAGCATGTTGCCCACCAGGATGGCGGTAGCACGATCTTAGGCATCCTGCCATCTCTCATAGGCGTGCAACTCAGACTGATAGAGCTCTAGGGCCCCCTCTAGAGTAGCAGTGGCGGTCTCTTGAGAAGTCTGATCCGCACCAACAGGAAGAGCAGGTAGAACTAGCGGCATAGGGAATGGATAGGGTTGCTCGCTGGTGAGGTGACCCCAGAGGCGTTGGCTGTTGAGTTGAATCCTCAGGTGAACAGTCTACTCCCAAAAGTTCGTCCTGTCTAACCGAACATGGGGGAGTGGGATGGAGGAGCCACTGGCGGTAGCCATTAGTGGAGACCGGCTTGGAGGGCGGCGCGACCAGAGCTGAGGCGCGGCGGTGGTAGTGGCCCTGGAGCAGGGGAGACCGGCCAGGAGCAGTGGGTGTGGCCGGGAGCAGGGGCGGCCAGGGGACAGCGGCGTCAGCCCGGGAGCAGGGGAGGCCGGCCGGGAGTAGGGGCGGTGTCCCGAGAGCAGGGGACGGCGACATTGAAGGCGAGCTCCGAAGCAGAGGGGCAGTGCGCGCGGTGGAGGCGGCGGCGGCGGCTCTCGGGGCTCGGGGAGGAGCCCGAAGTAGAGGATGGCTCCGGAGGCGGCGGATCCGACGGATCTGAGGCAGAGGATGGCTCGGGGCGGCGGGATTTGGGCCCGAAGCATGAGCAAGGGAGGTGACAGGGAGGGAGAGAGGGAGGACGGCATGGCTCTCTCTCACAAACTCTAACCCTAGTTCTGATACCATGTTGGAATGAACCCTCTATCTATTCTAATGGGCAAATGCCAAAATACACAAGTTACAAATGTAGGTAAATATGTAAAGAAAACCCTACAAGAGACATATCTAACATCTAACAAATAACATTAGGATGTTAGTATATTTGGCTCCAAACGAATGGCTGAATTTTCGAAGGAGTGCTTCGGCTGTTTCTTCCAAACTGGTTTAGATGGAAAAGGATGTTATTACACATGATTTAGATCTTCTTGAAGTTAGGGTTTCTCTCCTCTTGTTGGGGTTTTTATTTCAAAGAGGCTCGGCTGATCCCCCCACCCCCACCCCCACCCCACTTTTTTTTCCTTTCCTGCATCTTTGTAAATATTATGTACGGATGTTTCTTTATATATTTAAGGTTGGTTGCCCACCACTGCCCCCACCTCCCTCCCCGCCACACACATCACAGATTTGTTTTTTTTTTTTTAAAAAAAAATTTAAACCTGTGCCGTTCCTATAATTAATTTTGGAGTTTCCTTAACAAAGACTAAAATGCAATGCAGGGTTTGTCTGTGTGCGAGGATTTGACATGGAAACTAGGGCACCAAGGCCTCTATGCCCCCATCTTCACCTTGCAGCAAGCAAATTGCCCAGATCCCGTAAAACAGCAGCAGCTGACCAAAGACTCTGATTCAGCGAAGGCATCAATTTCATCCCATAAAACAGCAGCGACTGACCAAAGACTGATTCAGCGAAGACATCCATTTCATAAATATTATGTCGATGGTGATAGCATTAGCTCTCGATCTGCGTGTGGGTCATATTAATTCCTGCCGGACGACAGCCATTCTTCTAGGAAATAAACCATGGAGTAGGAAACTGTTTATTACAAGATGTGGGGGCTAATTGAGCATGAGAAAGCACCAAATATTTCGTATGCACCTCTGGTGCAAGTCATGTGATTTACCGTCTAGCTGTTTATTTAAGTGCAGGATATCATTTTTTTTTTCTGAGACACTGTTTTATCTTATTTACCTTTCATTTGGTTTATCCATCGTACTTGTAGAGTTGTATTAGCTTGCAAAGAGACCTTGCTTATGTACCGGTATCTTGTCGTATATATATCATTGTTTCTTCGTACATGGTTTAGCTTGCCAAAATACCTTGTCAGTACCGGTATCTTTTTTTTGTGTATAAATAGTTGGTTTTCATAACTGGCTGTTTCCCTGCATCTGGGGAGGTGTAAACAGTGTCATATCAACAGGGGTTGCTGCAAGCGGTGCTTGTAGGAGTGACAGATCAGCGGCATAGTATTTCTTGTCTTCTACGCTTGTTTACTAGACTTGATTCTATGCCCTGAAGAATGGCACTGGTTCATTTCGTCTTCATCTTTGTCATGTTGAAATTAATTATAATGGAATAATCAACGACGTTTCATGCACTTTTTACTGAATAGCAAAAAAAAACATGATCATATACTGGTGGGGTTGACAGACATAACTTGAATCCAAGAACCAAGTTTTTTGTAAATTGGGGGGCAAAGATCTGACCTGAATCCTGATATCCCCAGTCTACGTTTAGTTCGATGCTTGATCATGATATCCTCCCTCACATGGTCACTCATTCATTTCATTTAATCCATCCATTCATATTAAGAGGTTTCCATTTACAAAAAGAACAACATTATATATGGTATAGCTAACAAACTTGCCAATTTTTCAGTAGGCGAAAGCAATGACGACGACGATCATGCAGTGTTATGATGATGGTCAGCAATGGTGGTGGCACCAAACATGTCATTATAACGAGTTGCCCAACAAGCAAAATAATAAGATTGCTCGGGAAGCATGCGAGCAATACTTTGCTATCATTAAACAGCTCTCTTGCCTTATAAACTATATGATAAACAGAACAAAAGCCCAAGAATGCCAGGAAAAAAGCAATACCTGCCACGATGGATGCGTAATGTCAAGCAGCAAGGACTACGGAGACTGGAGACGCGAGAACACCCACTTAAGAGCATCTCCAGCAGGAGCCCTCAAAACAGAGCCCTTACTTTTAATTTGAGGCTCCTCTACTTTGAGCCTGCTTTTGAAATTGCACTCAAGTGAGAGCCCTCAAAGCAGACCCTACTTCTTAATTCCCTCTATTTCCTCACACACTATATGCATATGTATTTGAGAACATCACATTATATAATAATTTATTTAAACTATAACTCTAAAGCACTATACTTAAAATTATGAATGAAAATACAAATATTCAAATTTAAATTCAAAGACAAATTTGGTCCGAATTTAATGATAGTCGATCACAACATAGTTCATAACATCTCTGCAAATCAAATGACATAATCATCAAATTTGGGCGGGGGAAGGAGCGGGCGCGGGAGGGGAAAAATGCTGGCGGGGGAAGAATCGGGACCAGGACGCGCAGGAAACCGTGATTTGGGGGCTTGGCCTAGAGCCCCCAGGAATGAGGGCTTGAGGGGGGATTTTAGGGGGCCCTCAAATTTGAGGGCTCTAGTAGGGGCCTTGCTGGGCCTCTGTTTTTGCCTCAAACCCTCAAATTTGGTTTTAGAGGCTCAAGTAGGGGCCCTGCTGGAGATGCTCTAATGATCTAAAAAAACTCCATATTATTTTGATGTCAAATAGTTGCATAAGAGTGAGACACATAAAACGACAAGTAGAAAAGATAAGAAAAAGTAATATGTTTAGTGTTTACTTAACCAGTGCTCATCGGTATTTCATTGCACTAAATTTATCACAAGTTCACAACCCACTCTTCGAGAATTCAATTTATCTATGGTTTTGAGAGTTTTAGGGAGAAGAAATGCAACAAAAAAAAAAGAGAAGAAAAAAAGAGAAGAGCTTGTACGGTTTACTCTACCTCATGGTGCTTCTTTTCTCATGTCTGAGTATTTGGGATTGTGTGAGAGAAACAAAAGTTAAAAAGGTTGTAGCTACTAGCTACTTCTTTGGAATACAAGATGAACTCATCTTTTGTACATAAGTATATGTTAATATTGATTAGATAACTAATGCATAGTCTTTAAGATTTTAACATTGAAGTAATTAGAGGAATCATACACGTGTTTCTAGAGTTTGTTCCACACAAGACCAAGATGGTCTAACTATTTTTTTGAAGCATGGGGGCTCACACAAGACCAAGAAGGTCTAAACTTTTTTTTTTGGAAGCATGGGAGAAGCCACGGCTCCCACTAGCCCCGTGCTGTCTCCGTTCCTGATTGTGCCGTGTCTTGGCAAATTTAGCTTTACTGATCCTCGCAAAAAAGTATAGCTTACTGATATAAGTAACAACTTGTCATAAGGGCATATAGAAGAATATTTCAAACGCCAACACTGCTTATAACCGAAAACTTGTTCTTGGATAGCAATACTACATGGCATACATCATTATCAAACCGTAGGCAAAATTAATGCGACAAATAGCATCTAATTCAACACTATCCTGAGATCCTAAGCATGCATAGCTACAACACTCCGCTTATTAGAAGATGCAATCACCACCATACTGGAAGAGCATGCCTGCATCTCCAGAAGGCATTCCCCTTCTCAAATCATTGCTAGACCTTGGAATTTCAGGGATGAAAGAAGCGTCCCCTATCGTGAGGTCTGACACCGGGATGCTACACCCACCAGCAGTAGGCATTGACAATAACATAGAGCTACGAGGATCGTAATATGGATTCGTCTGTGAGAACCCAGAACCATATTGGGAAAGTGATGGAGTTGACATGATATAATTAGCAGGGTTGCTTGAAAAGATGGTGTACCGACTTGTTGCTTTCAAACTGAACCTTGAACACACCTCATTTTGGGGAAACGAGTCTGTTGGCAACCGAAACAAACCTGAAGGGCCAACTGGTACTTTCACATCATCCCGTGGTAAATTGATCCCGCTAAGGTATCCTGGTGCTGGTAGTGCCAATATTCCCTCGCTGAGCCATCGTGACCTGCAGAGTGAGAGTTCAGAGTCATTGACTGGCAAATCGTCCTTTGTGTAGCGATCCTCTGGTGCTGGAAGTGCCAACATATCCTGGCTGGGTGGACTTTGCCTGCTCAGCCTTTCTCTGAGGGACATCTTGGCGCGTTGAAGGGACTCTAGAACACCTCCCACATCATCACTTGACGATTGATACAGCTGTGTGTCAATCTGGTTATCAGTATGGTTATGAAAGCATGACGAGCTCCATTCAGATACTTTGCTTTTAGGGGTGTCACTTAATGGACTCTCAACTGATGGTGTATTTATGTAGTGCTCTGAAGACCGAGCATTTGCATGGTAGCTTGAACCACTGTCTGAATTTTCACCTCCTTGACCTTTATTATGTCCTGCATTTGGATCATAGCTTCCTTGTGGTGAAGGAGCCGATCTTCCAAAATCATTCCCACTTCTTTTGATAACTTCAGCATAACTTTTATTTACCAGCTCATCCTTCCTAACCTGCGATTCACTATAGATTGAAGCAACTGTTGCAGTAGCCTGCCCAAAATCATGATCAGACTCAATAACCTTGCACTGCTCAGTAGAACTTTCTTCTGGTGTATTTGGGCGCAATCCAGAGACAGAACCATTCGACAAACATTCAGAGAGATTGTTGATGCCAAAGGGTTGTTTATCGCTTGACCCTGTTGCCTCTTCACAAACTATTTCTCTGTCCAAAATCTGAGAAGCTTTGTACTTCTGCTCACAAGCATTTTCAATCTGACTAAACTTATTATTGTCTAAGTGAACATCATCCTGGAAGTTGGAAAACAGTGCATGTCAAACAAGGAAATCTTTAGCTCCTGTTATTTTTTATCCAGTTAATCGCAAAGTTCGATATAAAAAGAAAGTGAAAGAAAATTGTTTAGTTTACATTGACAGAAAGTATATCATGTTAGAAGTAACTTAATCATTCCACACCAGATCAGCAGGCAGGTTTCACAAAAGGCAAACACAGTAAAATGCAGTGCATTATTTCAATAAACAAATTGATATGATAAACAAGCCCATATAAATGCTTAAATCAACCACCAAAATCCATCTTGAGAACCTAAACAGATCCTATATTTCGACAATAATCTTTGAACATGGCATAATGTGTATACTTGTGGGAAGTACTGGCACAATAAGTATTCAATCAACAATATTTTGATTCTTAGAAGGACAGCACATACCGCAGTTGAATCGCGACTCTTGCTGAATTTGTTCTCCCACTCCCTTTGAGCATTTTCTTCTGCCTCATACTGCTCAATCAGCTCAGCCTGCTTGTCAAGCACCCTCTCCATCTCCCCATCATTCTCATACTCCATGGCATACCAATAACTGCCATCCTCAACTCTTCCATCACCACAAGAACCCCGCCCAGTTTGGCTCACCTCACCATCCAAATCACGCTGCTCATCGGTGCAAACAGTACAATCTGATCTCTCTTGCCCCTCCTCCGGACTCTCCGTGATATTGTCCTTGCCCTCCTCGCCTTCAGTCTGCAATCTGTCGGAACAGTACAGCTACAGCATGTTAGATAAGCAATGCACAGCTACAGATCAACAATTATCACATAATTTCAGCAATATCATTAAATGCCTGGACCTCAGCTCCTTCCTCTTGATCTTCCGGCACGACTGCCCCGGCTGGTACTTGGGCGACGAATCCGCTGTCAGCAGGTAGAAGTAGCTCCTCCTATGGCTATGCCTCTGCCTAAGCTGCCTGCCTTTCTGCTGCGGCTGCCGCCTCTCCGAGACGTGGCTCGCGGCGCGGCCCTTCCACGACAGCCCCCCGGCCTGAGGCGCTGCCGTCGTGCCTCCTAGCTCCGACCCCGACAGCGCATCCTCCGCCTCCCCTCGGGCCTTGCCGCCGCCGCTCTCGACGGCCTCAGTGCCGCCAGTGTCGTCGTTGTCAGAAACAGAATCTGCGGCGTCGGAGAATCGGCCGAAGCCCTGGGACTCGAGAATGGCGAGCACCTCCGCGGCGGCCCGCTCCGCCTTGCGCCGCTGGGTCGTCACCGTCCGGAACTGCTCCTCCAGCTCCGCAACCTGCAGCAACAGGCACCGCCGTGAGTCAGCCAGAAATGTGGAGCTAGGAAACAACAAAAATGCGCGCGGAAGAGGAGAGCGGTGGGAGGTGGGAGCTAGCGCACTGCGCACGCACGCACGCACCCGCACGCACGCACCCGCTTGGCGAGCTGGTCGGCGCGCTCCTTGGCGGCGCGGGAGACGGAGCGCTCGTAGAGGAGGCGCGCGCGGAGGAAGTCAATGGTCATGGCCGTGGTTGCGACCGCCGCCATCTCGAACCAACCCGCGGAATCTGGCGGGGTTTCCCGTTTCCTCTCTGGCTCTCACTCTCAGCGCGGCATCCCTTCCTCTAGAGTCTAGACAGAGAAATAGCCGCAGCAGCAGCTGCCGTCTCCGCTCCCTGCGTGGTCACTCACCACGGTCCACGGCTCCAAAGCGATGCGATTCTGTGGCCCGGACGCTTTTGTTTCGCTATCCGTGCCACCGACCGGTCGCGTGGGCGCGCGATCACCGTTACGCCGTAAAGCTGGTGGTAATAACTAAAAACATCTACAATAATTTATTTCTCAGCTCGTTACTAAGACAAGAGAGTACTTAATTTAATAAAAAAATAAATTTTTAATAAATTATTTCTTGAATTTATGTCTAAGACTTTAATTGATACAAATGTGCATGATTCTTGATGATCAATAATGAAGTACAACTTTATGACCTATATGTTTTGACTCATTTATCATATCAATAATGAAGTCGGACTGCACAAGTGATCTAGTAGATATTTTGCTTGGAGACATTGGGATCCACAAAACGCGTTTTTAGGTAACAAGTAAGTCTCTAATAAAGTATTTGGTTGTTTTTTTGTGTGTTGGTATTAATAATTTGCTAGTTTCTTCATCTAGAAACAACATCACCTCTTCTTATCCACGTCACTTAAATATTAATATGATAACTCATTAATAATAAGTGATATCAACTATCGTAGATGCACTTATAAACCACCACCGGTGGTGTATGTCAGGTTGGTGCTTCCGCTGCCCCGGCCGGTGTGTTCGTTAGTCGTTAGTACCACAAGTTTGGTTGGTGCTTGACCCACAGCACCGCTGCAGACATGGCTGGGCTGGAATGTTGGTGCAATGGTGCCAATGTTCGCGTGCCTTAGAAGTCCGGCAATTTACATCATAGGAGTACTGTCGTACATGGGAACGCGATGGGACACTGGAGTAGTGCAGACTGAATTCTATTTCCTGCAGGTACTACTACCTATTTGGTTATTTCTGCATCTAATACTTGTTTTTGCTCAGTGGACTGAACTTTGATATCTTTGATGGTCATAGGGGTATCTAAAGTACAAACCTGATGGTTGTTTATTATCCCAACCATTCTTTCTAGCTCTGATACCGATTAGGAAAGCGCTAATTTCTAACAAAGTTTTTCTCTTGTTGATTCCTATTTCTAGGTGTAGTGTTTTTCTTCCCTATGCTGTCTATTGGTACTAATAGAGTAGGATTGGCCTATAATACAGAACCTATCATGTAGGTGTAACCTTTCGCTCAATACTCAGATCTACAATTGAAGCATCTGAGGCCGCATCAATCGAGGATACACGACAGAAGGAATTGTTAGTTCACCTCACCTTCCCCAAGTGTGAGTTTCCTTTACTAATTTTGTTCTCTCTATGCGAACCCCCCCCCCTTTCTCGTAAGACTGAGGTGTAGGTAGGGCTAAAAAAAACTAAATTGTCAATATGTTCCCCAAAAATGTTGAAAATTCATTCGAGAGTAGTGCCACTGACTGGAACAATGAGAGGAGCTCCTGTGTCAATCACTTACAATCCTCTCATCAACCCGTCTGTAGCACTCAGAGCTACAGCTCTAACTCGATTATTTCCTAATAATTGTTGTACCTCACAAGTCACATTAATTTGCTTACCGGCAGTATCTCTACTCTTGACTACCAAAACGTTATAAATATAAGGTAACTTGTTTGGGGAAAAGTGATATCCAGCATGAATCTAATAATTTGATCGATAAGTCCTATGCTTTTTTTCTTCAATTGTGGAAACCCCGGGACGAGAAGTAGTAGGATTGGTTCTCATAATTATCACATAATTTTCAGAAAAAAAAGGAATTTGTCAAATTTTTCTTGTTGAATAATGCCAAATCAAATCCAAAAAAATAGCCAAAAATTCAAAAGTCAAAAGGAAATGAATTAAGTTAATTCAATAAGAGAGAAAGGGAGACGAGGACTTGATTTTGTTGCCCAAACTAATCACATTCTATCGTTTACTCATGGAATGAGTCCGTTGGAAAGTTTAATCAATCTTTTTTTATATACATTTCGTCTTTTGTGGAGGATTGTCCCTACTCTACTTTCCTATCAAGGACTTTGATATACAAAATATATATTACTGTGAAGCATAGATTGCTGTCAACAGAGAATTTTCTTAGTATTTAGATATTTACATTCAAAATAAGAAAGGGGCCTATTAAGAACTTGTAAACTGATACTTGTTTTTGCGCAGAGTGGACTGAACTTTGATACCGCCATGCTTTCGTTGGTTCCACGCAATGGTTCTGCATCAAGTGGCACTGAACCCCGATACTATTGTTCAATTAAGCCGATCTAACAGACGCGTCTTTAGTGGATCGAGAATACGTATGACTTCCAATTCCAAAGACTTTCGTTGGTTCGATTAGTCAAGGTCAGCTCGTCATGCCCAAAACGCAAGCTCGAGGCCATAACAACCGTACACCATAGTGTTAAATAGGAGTAGTACTATATTCTGTTCTCAGCTTGCGTTGAAATGGCTTCGTTATCAACTATCAAGGCCTGATATAGCTTCCCAGGACCCAAAAATAATCTCCCTGATCGGATGGCTCACTGTGAAGTTTGCATGTTGACACTGGATGGAAATCAGCACCTGATCCATACCGCGTAGGTAGATCAACAAACACCGTTACCCAACATGTGAAACATAACTGAGCATACAGTACTACAGTAGTAATAGCGATTAGAGAGGTGCAATAATACATCATGCAAGAATCTGGCCATTGGCCAATATCTAGCGAGGCACTTATGAACTTCCATTATCCGAAAACTGAGTCATACACATACCATAACCCAAGAGTTTCCAATACATTGCACGAATCACCTGATTGGATGGTGCTTGTTTTATCAGAGATCAAATATAATGAAACATCTCGAGCGATTAGTGTCAGATTATATTTAGCCACGCAATAGTAACTTCAATCACCGCTCGCGCACCCCCTGCATCCGCAATGGACACATTCTATCACCTTTTCTTCCCTGAGGTGCTTGGGGACCCTACAGACACAAGTGGTTGCAAAGTTGTGGTCTCGTGTTTGTATGCATCGAAGGCAGCAAAGGCGCTCATAACCTGGCTGCAAAGGACTCAAGAAAAAGATAGGTAGCATTGAGCAATCAGAATGTTGATTAATACAATTCAAGTGTTATTGTAAAGTAACCCTAGCCTACCGACTTGGCAGATTTCTGGTGGCTACAAAAAGAAAGAGACAAACTGAACATAACCAAAATGAGCAAATCATTAGAGAGTACACTTTACACTAACACAAAGTCCACATGAAAAACTTAATCTTCAGGTAATTTGTGCGATTGCATAGGTTAAGAAGGAAAACCTTTCCTTTTGGGTTTGACTGCATTCATAAATTAACAAGTAATGCCCACATTGCATTCTATGATGACCCTTCTTTCAGAGAAAGAGAAAGGCTAATCCTTTTCTACCAACATTGATTTGATATGGCCATAGTGTGTAAAAGAGGTGGATCTGGAATGGAATTACTCTTGATATGTTTTCACTTCATCATAGTGGTGAGGATGGCCAAACTAAGTTCAGATGCTTTTATAATCTAGGAGAACTGGAACATAATTGCAATATCAAAAGTTCCAAGACACCAAAGTGGAGAAAAGCGTCCCACAGTTGGTAGAAACCATCAAAACAAAGCATGCATACAAATGAAAAAGCTTACTGACCTTTTTCCACTTAGCAATCAGATTTTTGTCTGCATAACCTTGGTCCAAGCAAAATTCATATAACTCTTTTGATATTTCCTTCCTTCGATAGTAAAGATCATATATGTAGCGACTCTTTTGATGAGAAATACGGAAGATTGGCCAGAGAGCTTCACACTTCCTCTTCCCATCATGTGGATCATTCTCAGCTGCATCAGAAAATCACATGACTACCATCCTATGGTAGGAAATATCAATAGACATCTAAAAAAATTACACAAGTGATTACAGATTACACTTATGTGCACACCTTCTCTCATTTTGGCTTCCAAATCACGGAGAGTTGGCTCAATAAGCTCCCATCCTTCAGGATATTTGACACGGCTTGTCTTTATCTTAGGCATGTTGTCTCAACGAAATATGCTTATTAGAACACGAACCTGTGACTGTGAGAAACATAGAACATAGGTCAGATCCAAAATACTTATTAGGTAAATTAGGTTGTCCACTTGTCCTGTCCATCTACGACTTGCATACACAAAAACCATCAGACCAACGCCGTGTTAGAAAATCACTCCGCAAGATGATCAACACATATCTGAATATACGCACCCTACAATTATGACACTGCTACTGTGCCATTTTTTTTGGCTTTTTAGCATGCATGTCATCATCTAATAACACATCATTTGCATCCAAAACATCACACAGGTCATCTCCCAGCCCAAGTGCCAGAAAGCACAAGCAGACTGAACTAGAGAGCCTAGTAGGGCAATACTCGATTAATTCAGCACGCTAATTTCTATTCACCGCTCATCCAGCATAACAGATTTGGATTCGTGGCCTACTCATCTAAAGAAATCGTCTTTAGGGATATGAACGAGTAAACCCTAGGTAGATTCGGCACAAAGAACTTTCTAAATCGCAGCCGCTTCCTGTAAGTACAAGAAAGAAGGGCAACAACGAAATAGCAGCTTAGGGACAAATCAAACAAACCGCTAGAATTTAAAAGACTGATAGAGGTCTAGGGTTTGTGTTGCGCAAAAGAATCACTGGACTGGGGGATCAGCAAGGGACGAACCTTGTCGAGTCGCGGGCGGAGGCTCGGGGCTCGGGGCGTCGGGAGGAGATGATCGAGTTGGCGGCGGCTGCTTACCGGAGCTCTGGTTCCTCTCGCCCTTATGGGAGAAGCCGCGAGCGAGCGAGAGAGAGATTTGTACCGGGTAAATATTTTATTTTGGTAGTACAGTGACGCGCACACATCAAATGCATATCCATGCATACACACATCCTTAACACATATCTAATCTAGACCACACACAGACCTCACAAAGCGCGGATATGCGTTTTAATCATTAAAAGCACTCACATGTATATATACTATTCAACCTCAAGTAATTTATTGGTTTGACACATCGAAATTCGATCAAACCTAGGTGGGCCGCTCTCACAGCAGCGTAGTTAGAGCAACTCCTACAGATTAGCTAAAAATAAATGCTAAATCCCTTGATTTAGCCATCATGTAAAATAGAAAAGTCCCTCAAAAAGAAAAGTGCTACAACAGCCTAGCTAAACACGACCCTTTTCTATATTTAAATCGGCCACATCATCAAGACGGTTGGTCTTTGGCCGCTAGGTCTGGCTCGCAATATACGTCCGCCGTCAGGTCTGCTCGCAACGCACGGCTAGCCCTTGGCGGCGCACCACTTGATACGATCGTCCCCGCTCGCTCGGTGCGGCGGACGGCGGAAAGCGATGCAAGAGTCCATCGGCGAGCACTTCATGCGTTCAGAATTTGTCAGGTGAACCCATCGTGTGTTTCCGATCACACCTTCCTCAGCTTTGCCCTAGAGCCGTAGGTGTGTAATGGATTCTGAAGTTGAGTTCAATCTACTGAATGAAGTGGTGGATTCATCATCTTCGGATGATGACGATGAATTATATATTGCTGCTGCCCACATAGTAGCAACGGATATTGGCAATGAACCACATCATCGTGGTTCCGTTGAGGGACATCGTGTATTAAATCGTGATAGACAGTCAGGGCACGTGAGACTTTATCAAGACTATTTTTCAGATGATCCTACATACGGGCCAAACTATTTCAGGCGCAGGTTTGTACGTACCCCATATTTCTTTTCAATTATACCTTGTATATGCGTTCGATTTTCGCCTAATTAATTTGTCTTCTGGCATAGATTTCGAATGAGGCGTCATGTGTTTGTCCGTATAATGAATGCTTTGTTGAGGAGCATGATGACTATTTTGTGCAAAAGAGGAATGCACTGGAACCCTAGGACTATCTTGTTTGCGAGAAGGTTGTGGCGGCATTTGGATGATAGCTTATGGAGTAACTTGGTGATGCTACGGATGACTATGTCCGTATTGGTGAGAGTACTGCTATAGAGAGTTTGAGAAGGTTTGTCAGAGCTGTTGTTCAGATATTTGGGCATGAGTACATGAGAATGCCTAATGAACATGATACAGCTAGATTGCTTTCAATTGGTGAGAGAAGAGGTTTTCGTGTATGCTTGGTTCCATAGATTGCATGCATTGGACTGGAAAATTGCCTGTTGCATGGCAGGGTATGTACGTGGGGTACAAAAAGGATCCTACAATTATACTAGAAGCGGTTGCTTCTAAAGATCTTTGGATTTGGCATGCTTTTTTTGGGATGCCAGGCTCGCACAATGATATCAATGTTCTCCAAAGATCTCCTGTTTTTGCAAGGCTTGCTGAAGGTGAAGGTCCACAAGTTAATTATAGCATTAATGGAAACAATTATACAATGGGTTATTATCTCGCAGATGGCATATATCCATCTTGGGCCACTTTCGTGAAGACCATACCAGAACCACAAGGTAACAAGAAGAAATATTTTGCTAAGGCACAAGAAGCATGTAGGAAGGATGTTGAACGAGCGTTTGGGGTTCTACAAGTCGGCTTTGCTATCGTTCAAGACCACTCGTTTGTGGGATGAGGACACGCTTGGAGAAACCATGAACGCTTGTATCATTATGCACAACATGATTGTTGAGGATGAGGGGGTTGACGAAGATGATTTCAATTACGACGACATGGGAGAAAAGGTGTCAGTATCCCATGATAGTAAACCTGAGCTCGATGCTTTCATTCAAAATTACAAGAACATCAAGGACAAGGAAACGCACACACAACTTCAAGCCGATCTTATTGAGCACTTGTGGCAAAATTATCCAGATTTATACAATAATACTATTAATGATTGATTTCATTTGTCGTTGCACCTCTGAATACAACCAACCGTATGCAAATGTTTAAGAAATATGATACTGTATCTAACAAAATGTGATAATCCAGCTGTATAAAACCAGCACAATATGATACTGTATCTATCCGACCGATTCAAATAATTAAGAAAACATTAAATGTGTATCACTACATAAATCGATGTTCTATCTAATTTTTGATACGCCGTGCAAGTATGTCATTCTGGAGCTGTTCATATAATAGCTGTTGTTTGGTGGACATGGTACTCGTATCGACATTCATAATTCTCTCTTCTTCGAGGTTCCTCTCGAACTCAAATTTGTCTTTCTCAAGTCTGATCCTTTCTTCCTCGATTCTGATCCTTTCTTCCTGCAATGCGAAGGCTTTTTTGCACCTCTCCTCTTTCTTCAAATCCTTCTCTATGTCAGCCTCTTTCTTCTTTGCCAACAGATAATCCAATGCTTCGATGCTGGAACGTTGTCGTAATTTGTCTTTCTCCTTCTTCTTCCCTGTAGGTCTGTCCACTGTAGGCATTGCAGCCTGACTATCTTCACCATTAGTAGTGACAACTAATTGTGCAGCCGCTGCAGGACTTGAATTCGTCGTGCTCTTTTGCTTTTTCCTTGCAGTCGTTCCACTCTGATTGCTCCTATTCTTCCACTTGGCCTGGTCTTTCAATTTTTTCCAGCAATGGATGTACGGGAAATTCCGGTGCTGCCTGTCCTCAGACTTGAACATTCTTAATGCATTTTTTTCCTGCATATTGAAACACATAGAGACTGCATGACATAGACAAACATCATATACAATTGGAAGGGCAAGGTTTGTTATCTAACCTTATCATGGATAGATAAGCCACTTTGATTTCTAGCCTCTATCTTTGAAACGCAACCAGCAAATAAGTTCACATCATGTTGAATACCAGACCACCGGCTCATTAGGGAGCTTTGCGTTCGATCAGAATCTAATGTCTTGTTGACATGAAAATAATCATATATTCTTTTCCAATACGTCGAACGTGATTGATCAACTCCGTGCACTGGATACAAACTCACATTTAGCCATGCTGAGACCAACATTTCGTCCTCCTCGACACTGAAATTCTTGGACCTTTTCTGATTCCCTTTCACACTTGCTGGGGCCTCATCACATGCTGGCATTTCATTAGGAGGTGGGACATTATCAGACAAAGCAGCAGGATTACAACCCCTTGTAATCATGTCGGTAAAAGATCTTTCTGAATCCATGGCGCTTGTGAAAACATACCACAGGGACAGTCAAGATCATAGATCAAATATGATTTGAACAAGCAGTAAAATCAAGCATTCGGATGTGGTATAAAAAAATTGAAGTCCTATTTTCTTCGCATAGGAAGATGACTATATTCAATGGGCTGCAGAGCTATATATAGCTATTCACAAATTGCATCTGAGCTCACATGTACATTTCGAGTTGGCCTGATTATTAAATAAAAAAATTGGATCTGGCTATTTGGAACTCACCGGAATTCATGCCAGACAAGGGGGCTGATGCAGCGGCAACAACATTGGGAGGAAGGACTCCACGCCGCAGCCCAGGTACCCCTGCATTTTGCAACCAAGGCAACGACGGCAACTGCTGTTGCTCCCACCCGCTGGTCGCCGAGAAGATGGGGAACGAGTGGAGTTCAGAAGAATTGGGGTCCCCGTGGCCGTGGCTCGCGGACATCAGATCCCCTTCTGATTGTGCCTGGGACATGGTGCCTCGGCACGATTCCGAGGACCTGCAAGGGATCCGCGTCGTGGATAGAGGAAGACCCAGGTGCCGAGAAGAAGCAGCGCGGGATGGGAAGAAAAAGAGGACCACGAGAAGGGGGGCGCACGCGGGAGAGGCTGGCGCGCGGAGAAGGAAATCGAGCGCGGGAGAGGCGAAGCCCGCGCACGGGAGTCGATTGGCGCCGCGGATAGCAAGCAGGTCTCGCTCGGGAAAATTGGCGGCGACGATCGCGGGATACCAATGGGAAAAATAGATGACGAGATAGAAAGACTGTTGGACAGCTTTTTTGAGCCACAATAGCTACAATAGCCTTCACGGATGCATTTAGCCAATCTGTAGGAGTTGCTCTTAGCCACCCTAGCTAACGCTCGGTCCTCTGTATTGGGTAAATCTGGGTGTGTGTGTGCTGCGACCCGCAAGTCCGCAACCCAATACAGACATCACTAAGGTGTCTTTCAGCCATGAGCCTTCCGAACTAGGAGATAGCGTTCAGTCTGGTTGTAATAGAATTTTTTTAAAATAATATTATTTTAAAAGATAATTACAAAAATAAATAGTCGTTCTAAAAAATTACAAAAATATGTCCCTGTCGCTAGTTCAAACGGCGACATGAACCTATCGCTAGTTGAACTGGCGACATGGACCCTGTTCAGCCCTATCGTCGGTCGAGCTCTCTATCGTCGTTTGAACTGGCGATAGGTTCCTGTTGCCGTTTGAACTGGCGATAGAAGCTGAAACCCTAAACAACTTGCTTTGTTTGTGATTTTTGTAGAATTTCAACGGTACGAAATGTGTTAAACTGACAATAGGATTTTGTGATCGTCGTGCATTGTTCTAGTGCGGTGATTTTTTAAAGATTTTTTTGAGGATGATTGAGGTATCAATGATTCGTAAGTACAAAGCCAAGTGATATTACAATACGTCCGAGAATTCATACATGATGTTTGGATAATGAGATGGCTAATAGTGATTTTCACGGCGTGTAGGACTGTAATGTACGAATAAGCTAGAAGAAATAACGGCAACACAACTCCCTTGGAGAACTTTAGGGAAATAACGTAACGATAACAACACGACATTTGACCGGACAAGGGGGTTACATGCCACGCAGGCTAATGAACCGAGGACGGTACACGCATGCCTTTAGGGAAATAAAAATACATGAAATATGTGGATGAAGAGGGTAGAACTACTGCGTGGAACATGACCATTTGCCCTTGCGGCCCAGCTCGGCGTTGTACTCCTCGCCTTGCGCCTTAGCTCTCGCCGCGATGGCCCTCTTTCGCTCTCTCTCTCGGTCTCCCGTCGCCTGGCATGCTCACGCTCCTGGTCCTCGCGCAGCCTGTCCCGCCTGCCCTGCTCGGCCTCTTTAGCCTGCAACTCTTCGAGGCGTCTTTCACTGGTCTCGATGTCCTCCCTGACCCAGCTCTTCCGTGTCAGCAACCACCACATGTCGTAGGGGTGGATCTTATCGTCGATCCACTAGCTGAAGTTGCATAGGCGCGGTGGAGACTGCGGTGGGTAGAGAGACTTGGTTACGCTGTTACGGGAAGAAAAACAGTATTGTATACCGAAATACGATTTCATTACCGGCTGCCTGTGGTTCTGCGTGTCCAACCTACGGTCGGGGTAGTCCACGGCGTAGTTTGGGCAGCACCAATAGTGCTGACCAATGGTCCACTCGTCGGTTGATTTGAAGCACTTGCAGGCGTCCCGACACCAGCATAGGGGTGGCGCCACCCCTATCGGGGGCCCTTCTGGAGGACATTCAGCGGGCATAGGTGGGGAGCCGCGGTTCGACCCAGAATCGTTGGGCGTACTACAAGGCAGCTTCCTCAGATCCACAGCTCCGGAAAAGTTTGGTGTGTGAAAGGCTGCTGATTAGCCGCATAATGGCAAGTGACGGTCTCATGGGGAGACACCCAGTCCTTCAAAAGCTTGCGGATTTTCTCCCATTCCTTCTCCTTGTCCATGTTTTCTAGTTAGTGATGTAGGTGTGGAGTTGCTGGCTGAGTAGCGCTGTATTTATAGCTAGAGCGGACGCAGCCATAGCAGGGGCTCCATTGTGATGTTGTGCGGATGTGTTTCACGTCCATAGGTCACGTCGTCCTAAAAAGCTGGCTCGTCGAGTCACATCGTCCTGAAAAGCTAGCTCATCTGGTCACGTCGTCCTAAAAACCTGACTCATCAGGTTACATCGTCCTGAAAAGCTAGCTCGTCTGGTAGCCAGTCCTTAAAAGCTGGCCCGTCGGGTCATATTGTCATAAAAAGCTAGCTCGTCTGGTCATACCGTCCTAAAAAGTTAGCTCGTCGGGTCACATCGTCCTGAAAAACTAGCTTGTCTGGTCACATCGTCCTAAAAAGCTGGCTCAAGAAAAAAAGAGATATCAAAACACGAGACTACCATAATAATAGTTGCACCGTACAACTCAGAAGCATCCAAGGAGAACTGGGTGTCACGCGGGTCCCTAAAGAAGTCCTCGAGGGGTGTCGATAGGTCTGCATCGTCTTGCGATAATGCATCGTCCTCACAAGCCGTTCCTGCAAAGCATTACGTTACAAACATAATCATGACGAAAAGGACGTTACGCAAACAAGCAAGGTGATCTTACTTGCGGGCCCGAAGATGTGCTTCGACAACTCGGCATACTCCTGCCCCGCATACGTCTGGAGCTGAGGACCTGTAACAGAAGATCGTCGTTAGTAACTTGTGAGGTTTGAAATAAAGAAGCGATATGAGCGTGTCCTACTCACCTCCAAAATGTCCCACGGTGCCACGACGACGAGCCCGTCACGTCCGCGGCAGGATCTCGTGGCCGTGAACCACCTCGGCTGACCCCTCGTCCTCGCATTGGTCCATCCACCGGGTCCCTCAGCGTGCGACAAGTCGTGAACTAGACCCCTTGTCTCGTGGCCTCCCTGATCCGCTGCAGGACCCCTCTCGTGGCCCCCAGTGTCATGTGCTGTGCGGAGTCCGCCAAGTCGATAATCTCCCGGTGTAGATCCGTCTGCACAAATGAACAAGTTAGAAACATAAATCTGGTAAATTACATATGAATTAAGGATAGTTCAATACGTACAGAGCGATGGAAAGCTGTCGGGACCCGAAAATGCATCTCAGGAACCCTCTGTGTATTCTGAACTAGTCCCAGATCAGTAGCTAGCTCACACAGACAAACAGTGATGAAATACCATCCATTTATTCGATTTAACTAAAAAGATCTCAAAGTAACAAGTAATTATAATAACTGGACCTTATGATCAACGTTTGCTTAACTTGCCACGCAGAGCTAAAGAAACAAATAAACTCTTGCAGCGGAAAGAAACTCTTCAATGGCCAATCAACATGCCCACAGGCAATCGAGTGGAGAACGCATCCTAATCCGCAAAACCTTCATGGTCTTCCTGGGCGAAGAACTCTTGGGCAGCTTGATATTCTCCCTCTACTGCTGATCAAACAGAGGGCATAAAGCCATGAGTACTTTGAACAAAGATTAGCTGTATGACTCTTTTGCGGAAAACATCATTTACGATAAATACAATAAATAGATTGAAATGTTGAATTGAAAACAATATTAAATAAGTAAACAATTGTTTTGAAACGACTAGTGAACTTCCCATTCATTCCCAACCAAACCAAAGATAAGTGAATCCCTACTCACCAATCGACACAAACCACCAAGTGAATGACCTATTCACCAAACGAACATTATATTCATCAAGTGAACTTTCCATCCACACTCTGACCCATTTTTGAAGAAACTCTAACTCCCGTGTGAAATCTCCGAGCACGTCCATAACCGCGGACACGACTATTCGAATAGTTTTACACTCTGCAGAGGTTGCACAGCTTGACCCACAAGAGATAGATCAACTTATAATGTCCGTTTAACACACTTCCGAGGTGTGCGACTAAGTGATCATCATAAGGCTTTTACAAAGCTCCTTCTTAACCCAGTTTTGCCCGCTAAGATTTCAACACTGAATGTCTTTCCGACCAGACAGGCCCCCCCTCTTGCGCCACCGTGAGAATACGTTTCCCATAACCACGCTTCACACGACAGAACCGAAATTAAGACATTGCTAATTAGTCAGCCAGGCCCGTCCCATTAGGCATGTGGTTGTACGGTTAAGGCCTAGTTCAATGGTGCACAAGATTAAGTCCTTGACAAGTTACTCAGGCGAGACTACCACAAACCCACAACATGTTCAATCCACATCCCCACTATCCACCAACCACTCGCCCAAGCGAAAACCATTTTATTTAACCAAAACCAATGACATACCCTGTCATGGCTCCCAAATTTTAACAAGAGTAGTTCACCACCACGCTTTCATATATCATTAAGTTAAGATTTATCATTATGGCACATGTGATGACAAACCCATCGTAACTAAGCTGAACTAAGCATCAGTACGATACCCATGTTGGTGATACAAATATGACCAACTAAAATTACCCATGCTAAGGTGACAAAGGATTCATGGCATTCAAATAATCAATAGAGGCATAGTGATAACAGGTAATAACTATACCCAAAGCAATTTATATAAATATAGCATGCACTTGTATAAAATAATATACTTTTGAAATCATAGGTTCAATATGATCAAAGGACCACGACTTGCCTGGGAATAAATCCTATGATTGATCTCGATCTTGGTATGCCACTCCTTGCTCAAAGCTTCCCGAAGTATCAACGTCTACTCGCAAAAACAAGCAAATAAAACAAATAAATAAATAACAGAGAGCAAACTAACTCCAAAAATTAAATAAAAATCTCAGATAAATAGATCTGGAATTTAGATGAATTTAGGAATTTGAATGGACTCAATCGAAGTTCGGATGCAAAAGATATGGTCTTTGGAAGATTGAAACCCTAAAGAAATACCTTAATAGGATTTTCTAGAATATTCCAAATTATTTTCCTACTGGAAATTCCAGAATATGATGTCGGCTGACGTCAGCGAAGGTTTTCCGCCGAAAAGAAAATAAAAAGGAAAAGAAAATCCCCCTGACGGGTGGGACCCACGAGTCGGTGGCTAGGTGTACCATGGACCGGGTTCTTGGAGATTGGATCTGGTGGGGTTTTCGGTGTGCCACAAGGCTGCTGATTTGGGGATGACGAGGATGCCACATGGGTGACACACAGGCACAAAAGATGAGGTGGCATGCTGACTTGGAGGGCCACATCAGCGGAGAGAAAAAAGCGAAGAGGGAGTAGGGACAGCCATGGCTGGCAAGAGGAGCTCAACGACGACGGCCAACCACAACGACGGAGCTCCGGAGAGATAGCAAAATGGAATCCCACGGTCAAGGTGATGTTTGGGGTGATGATGTCTCGGCTCCAGCGGCGGCGAGGTGACGATGGCGACGAGTTAGGCGACGGAGAGCTCCACAGGTGTGGCAATCTTGGCGAGTCGAGGTCGCCCGAAGAGAACCAAAGAGAGCACCGGGACGGGGAGTTCAAGAGTATCACAGAGAGACGCTTGGGACGACTTGAGATCGACCTCACCGACGGTGATTCGAAGATGACCGGAGATGGAAGAGACGACCGGCGGTGGAACCTCAGTGGCTGAGAGATAAGAACAAGGGCACGGATCGGACGAGAATATCCTTGCGCACAAGATGACGCGCTAGAAACGATGGAGAAGCTCACCAGGATATAGATCGAAAAAGAGAGGCGGCGGCCGGTTTGTCGGACGAAGATGAAAACGGCAAACGGGGCTTCTCCAAGCAGAGTGGGTGCAAGCACGGTGTAGCCCTCGCTATTGCGAACCCAACGGAGGAATAATCACGACCGGAGATGGACTGTCGAGGAAGGACTCCGATGATGAAGCAGCTTCGGCGGCGCTCGGTTCTCCAGCGATTGCGGCGCAACGAGGACAAGCTAGGGCTGGAGATTTTAGGGTTTTGGAAGAGGAGGCACGGGCGAACAAATTGACGCGGTTGGCAGCCTTTATATAGGCACGGAGAGGAGGATCCCAACTGAAACCGGTGGCGCTGCGCTCGGTTGAAGAACACGGACTGAAAAGTCCTGGAGGTAGCGATGCTCACGTGGCTGTGCGGGCCCACGGTCAGAGAAACAAAGGGGAAAAAAGAAAGAGAAGCGGCTCGGCCGGACTGCACGCTCGCGACGAAGAAAAGGCCGTCTCAGTCGGCTGCGCACGAGAGAAATGGGACCGGGCCAAGAAGGAAAACAGGCTGGGCTTCGGCTGAGAAACGAGCGGGCCGGATAGAAAAGAAGGATGGGCTGAGCCAACGAGAAAAGAATCGGGCTGAGGAAAGATTCGGCCCAAGACAAAATCTGAGATTTATTAATAGTTTTTCTTTTTAGAAAATAGCTGAAATCCAAATAAGACTTAGAAAATAGCAAATGCACTCGGAAAAATTCTAGAAAATATATCCAAGCACATAAAATCCAAATAAAATAGTTTTGATAATAGTTGATGTTGACATTAATCATATTAAATTATTTTTGAACTCTGAAAATTCATATTAAGCTTTAACTTCAGCAAAAAAATCAAAATGGTTATTTTTCTTTTTAAAACTTCAAAACTGACCAAATTTTGGGATGTTACAAAAGCGGAGTCCAACTGGGTGGGGTACGTGTGTCGACCACGACATGGACGCAGCGAAGCCTCGCCCGACTAGCGTACCACTCCATGTACTCCCCGTACGTCTCCGGGTCGTAGGGATCATTGCCGCACTGGATGCGGTCGTCGTGTGCGCCACTCCAAGCCTCAACCCAAGGGGCCATCCTGTCCACCCAGGACATCATGCCCCGTACTCCATTCCTAGTGTATCTGTGTACGACAAGACAATTATTTGGTCAGCATGTAAAGCACATTGTACGAAAGTAGTAAAATATGAACTTACGCGTGAATGTGCGCCAGCACCTGCGTCCCCCCAAGGGGCTGGGATCTCCTGTCGTAGATCGAGCTGGCGCATGACCCCCTACATCTGGTACTCCTCCACGAAGACATCATGCACCAATGCCCTCCGCGTGTACCAGCACACGTAGTCTCGCGTGCATAGGCTCGACAGTCCCTAGGGCGCGCGCGCGTGCACCCTCTCTGGAGTGTACAGTGTCCAGATGATGTGGTCATCCGTCAGCTGATCGAACATTGCAACATACTCCGGGTAGGACCCCTGCGAAGTGATCGGCGTATAGGTGACCTGTGCAATAGAACACCGTAAAGTTAGCACAGGAAATCATGATTATAATACAAAAATAACAAATGATCATGAAACTAACCCGTCGGCGGCACCACAACGTGCCCATGGTTGGCCCCGTCCACATCGTCGTCCTGCACGTACAAGCTGACCGCGTACGCTCCCAAGTCCAGCTGTGGTCGTCCGATCTGGAAGCGCTCCAAGAACCATAGCTGCAGAAGTAGCGGGCATCCAGAGAGGATGGAGCTGTCCTAGGCATGGTGACATGTGTCGCACGGTGTGCGGTACGTCACGCACAACACGGTCGGACCCCAAGCGTACTCCGGGATCTTGTCGACCGGCAAGTCCGCCACCTCACGCGCGTATCAGACGTAGTGCTTGTCGACGCTGTCGCCGTGGGACCCCAGGAACAAGACCCACCCAAAAAGCCACAGTAGGAAGGCCTCGAAGTGCCTCCTAACAACGACGTCGCCGACGTTCTACGCCATATGCCTGGGCTGCAAGAATACATGTACATATCAGTAAGGTTCACATACGAATTTATGCGACAGGACAATAGTTACGAAGACTTACGTAGAACTAACAGATCCATCTCAACGTCGGCCCGTGCGGGCTGCCGAACTCGGTGTACCCGCTGCCCGGTGGGAGCACATCGTGGAACCTCGCTAGGAGGTCGGTGCGCCACATGACCGGGATGTCGTATGCCGCCAAGGGGGAGCCTGTGCACGGCAACCCGGTCAGGAAGCCCACGTTCTGCAGTGTCGGTGTCATCTCCCCACACGGAAGGTGGAACGTGTGCGTCTCTAGCCTCCAGCGGTCAACCAGCGCCGTCAGTAGGGCCCAGTCGTACGAAAAATGCCTAGACGTACGACCAGGACCGCGGTCCTGGTTGTTCTCCCACATCGCCTCCACCATCCTCGCGAGTGGAAGGAGGTCTGCCGCTCGAAACCTGCGTCAAAACGATTAAGAACAAATGTGATTGCACGTAAAATAAACAAACCGCGGTGGAGTGCATTATGTTAGAAATCTACGAACCTCGGAACCTAGTCTGGGTGCAGCCTCCATGCCCTGATGGGCGTGTGCAACCGCAACGCGCCAAGCTCAATCGGCGCCTCACCCTCCGGGGGGAGCACGGTACTCAGGCGGCTACGGTGATGCGCGTCAACCACCGGGTCAAGCAACTCGTACTGGCCTGCGTCCGCCATACCTGAAAATGCAGCAATAAACAAAGTTCATAATTTTTTCATACATCTTTACGTAGGATATGTAGCGATTACAGATTTTCTTAACGATTTTCATGTGTCAGGCTATTCTCCAAGATTAAGTGGTATTTCCGGCACTAACAAAATAATTACTCTATTTAGCTACTAAATACATTTTTAACAGATTTATAATAGGTGTCTTCCTATTTCTAGAGATTGATCCTAAATCGTTCGAGTGCTACATAATTCCGACCCTACTCAGCTACTCCGGATTTTCTTTATAATCTTCAAATGTGTCATGCAATTTTTCTAGTTTAAAAGATAATTCCTGCATTAATAATATAATTACCGTGTACAAATGGGGAGCTTAATAAAGCTGGAATTATTCTGATTTCACCATTGTACTATCACTACCGGCTACACAACTTAAAATATATGCTACGCAATTTGACCACTTTTATCTAACCTACTTAATCCTATCTCACTATTTCTGTTTGCTAACCAACAAGGTTTTCATATAATGTACAAAGTTTCAAAAAAATGTACTTGCGAGATGACCGATCGGACTCGGTGCTCTGACGACAATCTCTCTCATCCGCGACAAACTGACAGAGCTTCGCTACCTTTCTTCTCTCCCTCTCCTTCTCTCTCATTTTTTTTTCTGGAATTAAAATGAATTATGGACTGATTTTTTGACCTTTTTATAGCCGGCTAACTGTTGCCAGTTCAATTGGCGATAAGTAGTTGGACCGGCGACAGGACTGAACAGGGTCCATGTCGCCAGTTCAACTGGCGATAGGTTCTTGTCGCTGTTTGAACTGACGACAGAGACATATTTTTGTAATTTTTTGGAATAATTATTTATTTTTGTAATTATCTTTTAAAATAATAATATTTTTTTTTAAAAAAAATTCATTTGTAATATGTGATACTCCTCTACGCTGGAACTGGGAGTGGGAACTGTAATTCAATAATGCGGCACCCTCCTCCAAGAGATCTCCCTGCTCCATAGCTTATGTGTAAGGGTGTATTAGGTTGGTTTGATGAGATGGTACACGTATAATGGGATCGTCCTAAATAAGATGATATATGCAGGTTGATTGGTTGGTTGGATGGAATGATACATGAGTGGTACGAGATTGTATTTGGTTGATGGGATGAGATTGGTTCGGTAACTTTCTCCCTACATTGGTGAGATTACGTCTATGATATTTTTCTTTTCTTTTCTTTCTTTCTTTTCTCATTTTCTCTTTTGTTCCTTTCTTTTCTAGCCTAACCATTAATGATCAACTAATGATCCTTTTCTATTTAATCTATAATTTCATAACTTAATTTCTTTATAAGTTCTATATTTTAATTTAAATGTTACTAATATACTTCTAGCTCTTATTTAACTTAATGCAATTTTTAGTTACAATGTAACCCACTAATATGAACTATTTGAGTAATTAAACACTAATTATTTCTAAATATACATCTTATAGTTACATTTGTTCTTTAAGTTTATTAGCGTGCTAATGGCAAACTCATTAATATCTAACGTGAGTGATGAGCGCACGCGACGCGAGCGAGTCCGTCTTGTACCACATGGTTCATGCAATTTCATCGAACGTAATAGTTCAGCATCTCACAGGAATATTCTCATAATCTGTACCACCCCATCGAGAACCAATTGATTCGATACATTCAACCAAACAGAGGGATGAAAGTATATCTGAAACCATCTCATATATGTATAACTTGATCTATCCAACCAAACACACCCTAAATGAATAGGAGGATACGACATATGAGGACGGAAGCATTGAAATTTTTTTTTTTTTTTTTCAAGAAAAGAACAAGTGTTACAGCAAAACTGTTGCTGATTGTAATGCTAGGCAGAGAAATTTTCCTGCTTGGATGATGCGCATCATCTCTGAATGTGTATTTCGGGTCCTAGAAGCGCATTACAGTTGCGTTTGAGACTTGAAGTCGATTAATCAGAAATAAAAAACATGAAGAATCTGGATCACGAGGTATTTGCAATTTAGGTTATTCGTTCTGCTGAGGTGTCTGCCTGAAGTTTGGCAAAACACATTGACGACTATGTTCGATGAAACTTATGGGCTATTATTATCCACGAGGGCATACACAGATCAGAAGTTATTCGATCTAAAGCCGGGGGGCAGCGTAATCACAACAAAAAAGCAGCTGAGTTTTCACTCATTAATAAATAAACGAAATATCTGGATACTGGGGATACCAAGCATCAACAGAGACATGTTGAAACTCAATTTGTGCAGATTAACATTAACATCTCAAGATCCCTGCGGCACTCACATACTCACATATGAAGATGCTAGCAATATACATTGTCTCAAGCAAAATAGAACAAACATTGGGACTATACACGACCCATATTTTGCAGAGACTGTCATAGCAGACAATAAGATCGACACTAAGTTGAATAGGTGGGCAGCGCTCCTTAGTCGAACAAACTGAAACCCATATCCTGCAGCAAGTTCATCAAAAATATCAATCAGTCGAGCAAATGCATGAAATGACTTGCATGGGAGTGAACAATAATACAGAAATTATAAAACTGTTAGTGTTAATGCCAGTCTCCATAGAATCATAGATATGCGACCCTCCACGTATGCTGTTATACTAGGTATGCAGATTGGTGGATGGAATTAATATCTTAATATCTACCATTGACACACAGGATAATCCTGCTAGAGGAACTTAAGGGAGAAGTAAATGAATGAGTGAAACCATTGCTAGGTGAAAAATACGTACGTCATCAGATTCTTCCTTCTCTTCAACTTTCTCCTCCTTCTTTGTCTCTTCAGCAGGTGCTGCACCACCGCCACCAGCAGCAGCTGGAGATGCCACAGCGATTGCACCGCCACCTGAAGGCACAGAGGCAAACTTCTCCCTTCCAGCTGCAATCACTTCTGTTATGTCCTTATCTTTAAGTTCGGCAAGCAGGAACTCCAGCCTGTCTTCATCAGCTTCAGCCCCGACTGTAAAGAAAATCAAAGCAGTTGCTGAGGCAAATGATACACATAACCATACAACTAAATTTTCTCGCATAAACTCCCCCAACAATAAGCATTTTCTCTAGCTGTCTTTGACATTATAAAAACTATCATCACATCACAAAAAAAAAAAGTTGTGACCATACTTAGAATTAGCATAAGTTCTTTAAATATTGTAAAATTTAGAAAACAAAGTGGAACCCTTTTATGTTACACCCAGCAACAGATTGGAGAGAGTGGATTTTTTGTCGCATGAACATGTGAAATAAACCAAACCATAAGATACACTGGAAACTAACATAGCAGAAATACCTGATTCCAGGATGTTTTTAACGTCATCAGCAGTTGGTGAAGTGTTTCCACCCAGAACAGCGAGCAGGTAGGCAGCGACCACCTTCATCGTGAAAACTTGAGAAGCGCCTAAAACATACATTTTTACAGATAAATCACAGAATCAGCTCAGTATATGGCTATATGCTAAACATGGAGGAAAAATGTATGCACAAAGCGGGAAAGGAAGTGACTGCAACATAGAAAGCACTAATAGAAATAACTAATAAGCCATCCTTTCTCTGAGGAAATTGAGAGAGATGAACAAGATAAATAAATCAAGGGGCTGAAATGAATGCAATTCTGCAACAAATCCATTTCAATTAGGCATGTAAAGGCAACCAGTAAGCATGACTTACTTCCCCGTGCATCTAATTTCGAGCCTTCCGAGGCCCATGTTTCTTCATTAGAGAAACTAAGATTAAATTTGAGAGCTCGCATGCCATTTCACATACAATTCTACCGTCGCCCTTGGAACTACGCTGGAATAAATCGAAATTAAGGCCTTCTGAGCTTATAAAAGGGAAAATCAGACTTTGGAATTCCTACGGACGCTAACATGCTAAGATCTAACGGGGAAACGATTAAGCAACCTATAGGGTACAAATCTACCAGAAATAATCAAGAACACAAATTTTCTTGACATTCTAGAAACAATTCCCTTACCAAAGTGATGTAAATACTTGCAGAACTACAAATATTTTGGACTTGGTAGAAGATCGTTGCACTAGGCAGTACGCCCCTGGTCTAATCAAAATTAGACTGCAAATTATCAAAGACCAAGAGGTAGGAGGATGGGATCGGAGCAAGCGAACCTCGGAAGATGAACTAAGAGAAGCTGATGACGCGCGGCCGGCGGCGGAGGGGGGTCACTCGTGCGTGCCTAGGGTTTTAGCCGAACGAGCGGAAACATTTCGCCTATTATCTATATAGACAATCGGGACGGCCAGGATGGAAGTCCTCCTGAGGAAGCCAAATCCAGATCGTTCGATTCTGATCGAACGTTTCAGGATAAGTGGAGAGCGCCCTCCGACGTGCGAGCGGTGGCCAACAGGCCACAAACTCACAGCCCACAGGCTAGAAGGCTTACAGAGGCCACCACTAACATCAGCCCACACGGCGTCAATTTCTGCTACCTTTTGTGCCATGGATTCGCATCCTCTGTCCACACGGCTATGCAGAGGACTGGAAGAGGACCACAGTGACAGTTCATTCGTTTCACCGTCCCATATAAAATAAACAGACTACATCCAATCCTACAGTAACTAAGAGCACAATAAAACCGTCACAACAGATATTTCACTGTTTTTACATGGTTTTGCTACAATGATACTGCAGAATCGCTGTTCATTCCCTGCGGTAAGCTGATGATCCAGATCCCTTCCATGCCATGGTAATGGCACAGAACAGTGGAACAGAGAGAGGGGTTCGGCAGACCCCTGCAGCGATTCACTGCAGCAAAGTACTTGGATGAAAATCCCTGTTTAAAAACACTGTGCCTGTGTTGTAGCCAGTAGCCATACTATATCGATTGATCCTCTCCGTTCTTCTTCTCCTCTACTATTGCGTTGACACGATTCCATGTGGGATATACGACTCTGACAAGTATGATGCACACAGGGGGCACGTCCGCCTTCATGTTCTTTTTTTTTTTTGATGTCTGCTGAATCGATAATACTTCTTGGAGTTTAATCACACCACATTAGTTCCACGTAGTAACGTAGCAGTACAGACTTTTTTGGGTGTGCGTAGTATTAGAATTACAAGAGAACCTACCTGGATTTTCGTTTGAACGTCTAATAGCAAAATGTCCAAGTTAATATGACTAAAGAACACGTATTGTTCGGTTCAGCTAATAAAAAGAATGAAGAGTAGCAACAAATAATCTGCATGCCACACTGCATTGCAGCCAAGCTCTAATGGACAGTGTATGGACTTGTGGGCAGCGAATCAGAAGCTTCATTTTGCAACTCCTGTAAAACAACGTTGTATGCAGCATCTCAACTGAATTTCCTTGCTGATCACACTATCGAAAGAAGGAACGCTGTGACCAAGTGATCGCTGCTTGGAAATCCACCGCCCGTGCTATATCCCTATGCAGTCGACAGTCGACATCGGAAAACAACATTAGAATGTAGATCTTGGGGCAGTGGTTTGAGCTCGATTTCCGGTGCTTTCTTCGATGATTCCTCTATTAAAGGCTCTCGCTCTGGATTTGCTGGCATTTCTGGTGTCTCCTCTAGTTCAATGACTATGTCTTCTCCTTCACTATTCTAAAGTAACACTGCCCTCCAAAACCTTATGCAAAGGGTCTCTGAAGTAGTCCACTGAAAGTGCTTATTCTTGCTCCTCTACCTACTCATGTGGATCTCCTGGCATGTTTACAGTATTGGAGAAAGAATACTGTAAATTTGAACTTTTGATTTTCAGTGTAATAATCCCCTTTCCAATATCTAGCACAACATTATCAAGCTTCAAGAATGGCTTTTCTAGAATAATCCTCTCTCCCTTGGTATGTTCTTAATCAAGAACATAGAAGTCGATGAGCAAATCGTTGCCTCTAACTGCAATCTCCATAATCTTCAGAATATCTAATGGGGTTGCATTGGTTCCATCTGCTAAGACGAGTGTTTTTAGTATTGGCTCCAGTGTAGGTTGCTTCTTCGATAATAGCCCAGTGAAAATCTGATGTGAAAGAACACTGATATCTGCTCCCAAGTCGCACAAGCAGTGATTGAAAATTCTTCCTTCCATAGCACACGGTATGTAAGGTGTAAGCTCGCCACCGTCGTGCTTTCAATCATGCATATTCTCGCATACTTTTCTGATGAACTGGCCTTTCACTTGAACCCAAAAAACTCCTCGGCACTGAGACTTGTGATAATGGAATATGATCATTATGTGCTCACAAGTTTTTTGTGCCAACTCAATGCTAAACTCATGAATCGTCTTTCGCTTTATCCATCTTTCCAATGATTTTTCGGGCCAGTCTTCTTCGATTACTGGTCTTGACGGCGAAGATTGATTAGCAACTGGTCGCCCAGCAGTATATGAAGGTCCGAATCCGAATGACATCCATTCCATAGGTCCAAATTTTGACAAGGACATGACCTTCCTTTTTAATTCTGGTGATGATGTCTGTGGTTCTACATCTTCCAATGGATCAGGCTAGTCTTCTTTTTTGCTTCAGTGGGGGTGGTGGCGCCCGATCATCTTTGTCCTTCATAGGTGGCGCCAGGTGTTCTAGCTCAGACACCTTTGTTTCAGTCATCTCTCGTTCTATGATCTTCTTCGCATCCGGTGCTGGTTAATGCTTCACCTTGGATATTGTTTCCTCTTCCGCTTTGTCATCAGATTCTTCCCAAGTGTTTTTAATCGACTGGGCTCTTGAAATCTTTTCAATTACCAATTTACCTTTGCTAGTTTTTTTTTTTTTTTTTGACGTAAAAGGTAGATAAAACTCTACCTTATGACCATTGCATTAAAATGGTTGTCAAAGAGGAAAAGAGAAAAGTGAAAACAAAGTGAGTGAAAAAGGAAAAGGAAAAGAATTAACTAAGAGCTATGCATATAAGGCATTTTACAATAAGAAATTGCACCACTGCTGAAGAGAATGTATGTGCTCGGTTTTAGCTCTGCAAGACCATAGTCCAATGTAGTCTTGAATCTGACATTGCACCTCTATTGCTCTGGTCACCTTATTTTGAAATATCCGCTTATTTTTCATGAGCCATAATGTATGTGCGCAAGCTGCAAAGCATATGGGCCAAACTTCACGATATGTCATTGATTGAGTTGATACTCTTTGCACAAATTCAAATATGTCCTTGGAAGAAGTAGCTTCTGCTGTTAAACCGAGGCTTTTCCAGAGATGGTCTGCAGCTTTACATCAGAGAATGATATGATCAATAGTTTCTAATGCCGGACAATGTCGCAGTGAGGATTCGTTGTCTAATCCTTTGCTATCATATTGTCTTTGGTGTTGAGTCTCCCCCTGAAAGCTAGCCATAGAAAGATTCTATATCTATGCAGGATTGATCTGTGCTAGGTATATTCAGACGCTTTCCATTTAAGGCCGTGAATGGATAGGATTTTGTACACTTCTGAAGTAGATATTCCGCCCTGGTTGATGCGATGACTCTTTGGTCTAACGATACCTGCGTGATGTGTTGCTCCAACAGAACAAGTAGTAAAGCCTGGTTTTCCAAGAGTGTCTGCTAAGATAGGACCGGATGCAGTGAAATCACCCAGTTGCACTCCACTAACTGCGAGCTAACTGTGCAATTCGGATTGGTTGTATATGTGAATAGCGTGGGAAAACATATATGTAGTCTTCTTGCGGGAGTCCAATGGTCTTTCCAGAAGGAAATATTCCATCTCCAAGTATGACCTTTGTCATGTGCATAGTTATCTCAATAGCGGCTGCTAACATTTTCCAAACTACTATGTCTCCTTAACGGGGCTGCCTAGGTATGTGGTTTCGGATATATGTACGTCGTAGCCAATTGAAACACGGTTCAGTCGAATTTGATAATAACTTCCTGTCAGTTTCATGATCAAAGCTTTATTATGGATCCGTAAATCTCGGATTCCTAGCCCCTGTTCTTTAGGCAATACTACTGTGGTTCAAGCGACTAGGCAATTGCCTCCTTGAATTTTCCTATCTCTTTCCAAAGGAAAGCTCTTCTAATTTTGTCAATTGCTTCTATGTTGCGCTCTAGCCATTTTATACAACTCATGTAGTATGTCGGTATAGCTGATAGAACCGAGTTTATCATTATCACTCTCCCTCCAAGATAGCAATCTAGGTATCCATCCTACTAGTCTTCTATCTATTTTGCCAACAATTGGTTGCAATAAACTGTGGGAAATCTTGCTTGTAGATAAGGGTAAACCTAAGTAATTACATGGCAGTGAGCTGATCGGGCATTACAAAGTGGAGGCAGCTGAGGTGGCCTCCTGTTGCAACATGTGAATAGGCACTAATGTACTCTTATGGTAGTTGATCTTCAACCCTAAGAATAGTGCAAACGAATCGAGGAGTTCTTTGAGGACTATGGCTTGTTGCGCTGTTCCTTTGAGGAGAATTATGGTATCATCTGTGTATTGTAAGGTGAGAGGGGCCTCTTGAATATCCAAGGGGTGTAGAATCAGTCCCTCCATGTGGGTGTGTTGTAATTCTCGTTAGAGGATATCCGCTACCAGGATGAATAGGTGCAGTGAAAGCGGGTCTCCTTGTCGAACCCCTCGCTTGAAACTAATTTGATCACCCAACTACCCCATCCACCAGAATCTGCGTTTTGCCAGAAGAGAGAATAGTACGCATCCAGTGTATCCATTTATTGTCAAATCCTCGATGCTGCAATGTCTGTAGGATACATTCCCAGTTTACTATGTCAAACGCTTTATGGAAGTCTAATTTGAGGATTAACATTGGTTTTTTTCGCTTCAACGCACATTGTACAAGTTCTGAAGCCAATAAGAAGTTTTCTGTGATAGACCTTTTTGTAATGAAACCAGACTGCATAGGACTAATGAGATTAGTCATTTTTGGCTGCAGTCTATTTGCCAAAACTTTCCTGATGATCTTGGGTATGCTATGCAAAAGCGATATTGGTCTGAAGTCCTTGATGTGCATTGGCATCTCATTTTTTGGTATCAAAATAACATAAGAGTTGTTTATCCCTGACATAGCCAGATTGTTGGAATGTAAGTCCGCAAAAACGCGAAAGAGATCAGGCTTAATAATGTTCAAGAATTTATTGTAGAACTCATTTGTAAAATCGTCCGACCCTGGACTTTTATTGTTTGGGAATCGTATAAATGCATTTGCTATCTGTTCTCAAGTGAAGCTGTCAGAGAGATCTTGGAGATTTTCATTTTGCTGATAAAGACGTGCAAAGTCAATAGTTGGAGACCATGGACCTTCTACACTAAAGAGTTCTTTGAAGTAGTATGTCGCAATTTTCAACTTGGAGGCATTGTCATAGTGCTCCACACCATCCTCCCAAGGACCTTTATGCTGTTTCTTTGGTGGTTTATGGATGAGGCTACATGGAAGAATTGTGAATTCTCATCCCCTAATTTGCAACATTTAATCTTCGCCCGACGCTTCCATTTTAGGGTGCAGAACCAGGCTAATACTTGAAATTGTTTCTTGACATTTTTCCGAAAGTGAATTTGAGGTTCGTGAGAGGTCTCCACTCCTCCATACTGTCAAAATATTTCAATGTGATTTTGGTGTTGTCATGTTGAGTTGGCATGCTGGGATTCCTTTTTGTCCATGATCTGATTTTTGCTCGTAGTCGTCGTAGCTTATAATTAGCAATGGATGTTGGACAAGATCCTAGTCCCTCGTGTCCAGCTGTGCATTACTAGGTTTTCAAAATCCGGCATCTGGAGCCAGTAATTTTCCAGTTTAAATAACTTTGAAACTGGTAAATCTATTTTGATGTCCACAATAATTGGAGTGTGATCAGAGGTGGTTGCTACTTCTGATTTTGCGGAGGTGTTTAGGAAAGTTTGACTCCAATCTGTATTAATTAGAGTTCTATCTAACTTGGCCATTGTTGGATTTCTCCTCTTGTTCGTTCAAGTATATTTTCTGTTTGGAGTTTCCACTTCCAGTAGTCCTTGATGTTGTATCCATTCATTGAAAATAGCCATACCAGTCCAATTTATGTTGTCATTACTCTTCTCATACACATATCTATATATATTAAAGTCATCAAGAATCATCCATGGTCCAGATAACCGATGTCGTAGATCAGACAGTCGGTCAAAGAATCGCTAGGTTTTAGCTCAAGAAAGATCCTCCTACGGAAGCATCAAGGTAATATGCCGAACTGGTCGACTGAGAAAGATAGAAAGTTTGCATAACAACATGATTATATATCCCTAGTTCAAGTCCAATTATTAATAATTTATGATATCTTACCCAAGCTTGACTAAGTGTTTCGTTAGGTGATTGAGTAAAGTTCATAATATCGCGTAAGTTGTTGAATTCTAGGTAATGGAAAAAATCTGATGCAAAAATTCTTAAGGAGTTTGGACCAGTTACCATTATAAGCATGCACATTGAGTTAGTACCATGACATAACTTTTCCGTTGAGTGAAAATGGGAACAATATCCATCGGTACCAATCTGATGGTATGCCTTGGTGTTGAAAAGTGATGCGGAATGATTCGAAGATTGAAATATGGAGATACAGGTTCTCTTCCTTCTTTTTGGCGAATAGCCTCTCTCGCACCATATTGATCAGTGCTGGATTCATCTTGTACTCCTTTGCTTCTATCTTCAGGCATGATTTTGGTAGAGCACAAGTATTCAGGCTTGGAGCCGAAAATTCCCACAGGCTCATAGTTGTACCTACTGGCATCATGATTACAAAAGAAAACAAAAACAAAAACTAGAAACGGGGGTAGGAGAAAGAACATTAGTAATATGTAAACCCTAATTGTAAATCTGAACCATTCTCCAGCAACGTCGCTAGAAAAGCCGCTAGTTGGTACATACAATGATACCATTATGAACCCTAATTGTAAATCTAAACCATTCTGATGCGATCTATGCACATACAATGATACCACAAGCGCACGGGTCAGTTGTAGCTTTTCACCCGGAGTATTCAAAGGTTATCGAACACATGGAACAGATGGATCTACGACTAAGTCTACGAACAAATACTAACAAATAACATCAACGATATTAATTAAAGCTAACTACTACGAACAGATATAATTCTAGGGTTCCTTTCAATAAGAATGAATCTTCCCCTGTGTTGGGTTCACTAGCAAGTAAATAAACAAATGTATATATGAATTGGTACTTAAACTATGATTGCTCTCACCCTACCGTGCAATGCCACCTTTTTCACCAGTTCACTTGTCATGTGGTAAGGCTATTCTTAGCGTAGCATGCACTGTACTATTTATTATAGATTGGCCGAATAAACCTAGGCATGATGCCTCGATCTATGACTAAAGAGTTCGTTGACCAGGACAAACTTAATGAAAGTAATAGCAAATAGACTAATCAAAGTATTAAGCATCATATCATAAATAGACTAAAGTCAATTACATTGCATGATCCCTCGAACCCTGAGGAAGAAAAGAGATCTACTCACTCCTGGTTTGAGAATACATCATGGAATTTGTGGAGGAAGAAGTCATCGTCGTTGCACTGCCGAAGGGGATCGACAGAGGGGTGCGCCGGTTGGCTTAGGGGGTGCACCGACTAGCTCAGACGAAGTGCCACACAACTCTTCATCTTTCTCTCAGTGGAAACCCTAGATTTTGGTTTCCAATCGTCGTTTGTTCCGAAGGGGGCCTTGGGGGTCCTTTTATAGGACTCGATGAAGCTTGGGCAGCATGGGAGAGGAGGTGACCCTGTTTGAGCCGAGCGGCTCAGTCCTTGTGCCACCCGACTCATGAGGGGCCGACAGGTGGGCCTGGCCTCCTTTTTCTTTTGCGTGCTCTAGACTCTTGATTCATGGAGTCTCCTCCAATTTTCAGGATAAAGTATTCCGAAAATACATGGTTTTATCTCCTTCATCCGTCTCCTTTCGGAAGCTTTCCAAATCTTTCTCTTTTATGTCTATTTTATGCATTTCCTTGCAAAGATCACTTAATGCAAACATTCTTGTTTTTTTTTGTTAGGGTTAGCCACCAAATGGCATGATTAGCTCAATATGTTGGTGATATTCCCTAGAGGCAATCATAGAGATGATTGTATCACGCCTATGTTTATGAGTTATTGAATAAATGTTATTCTGTTCCTTGCATGAATCATTAGTTATAAAGATTAACAAGTATGTGACTTGTTGGTGAAGCTCTTTTTAACTTATATGATGTCGTTCTAAATGTATCTTTGGTCGAATATCATTGGTCAGAACACTAGTGACTTATCGACGAGCACATGTATTGATTGATGACTATGTTTCACCAGTCATGGAAATAGGGATATCGAATCGATAATATGAACACATGTTAGAGAACATGGTGTTGGATAAGACCTACCTTGAGACACTATTGAGATTGTTATGCTTCTATGTGTCATTAGTTGGTCTCAAGCAATGATGATGTATAATCCTTAGACCTGAGATCAACATGGTTCCCTATATGTATAATAGCACTCTTAGGGGTTGCCAAACGCTACTCATAACTAGGTAGTTATAAAGGTAGCTTTCGGGTATGCTATGAAATATGTGGAGGGATGTGACTGGTCGGATATGAGATTTGTCCCTCTTAACATAATAGGAGAGATATCTCTGGGTCCCTCGAAGTGGTCGGATAAAGAAAGTGCATGACCATGCCACTGGTGGTCGAAAAGTTCGACCACATAAGGTTATCCGACACTCGATTGAGAAAGTATTGAATAGTCCATGGATGACATAACATCTCACCTAGAGTTCAACAAGATATCATGAGGCAAAGGGAGAATATACTAGTAGGTCGCTTAGTTCGATCAGTTATGGATTGGTCATATGGAGATACGAGCTAGTCATAGACTGGTCGAACGTAATCACAGAATGATCGAAACCTAGTCATAAGGAGTTACGAACTGGTCAAGACCAAATATGAACTAGTAGTATAGAGATACGGGCTAGTCATTAGTGATAAGGACCTGATCATAGATCTTATTGTATTAAGGTTTGTCCAATATAATTTGTGCGTATTCGGGAATCGTTATGTCCTGCTAAGAACCGCTAACGACTCATGTCGGAAAAGGTTTCCGAGTCACAACCGATTACGCATGAACCTACAGGGTCACACACTTAACGGGTTTGAACAAAACGTGTTCGGATAGGATCCGTCATGGGCACTATATAAGGAGATGCTTGAGGCTATTGGGAGACATGCAAGACACGTGAGTTGCTCCACCAAAACCCTAGCCGTCATCTTCTCGAGATAGCCCCGCAATGCGACTTGGTGCTAGTACACCGGCGTTCGATGTTCCTTCTCTGGACGTGTGGATACCGTAGAGGTGCTACTGCAGTTGATGTTGCACTTGGGGATGATCCGCGATCTTCACAAGAAACTGCAGAGGTTGCTGGAGGAGACGATCGACTCGCAAGAATGCTAGACGATCGACTACGACCACTTCATCGACGCGCTTGACGTTGGATCAGGCTACTCCAACTCTTCTTCCACTGCACTGCGTGTCTAGTGGTAATGATCTATGATCTTCTACTTGTATGGCTTCTTGGTTTATGTGGTAGAAAATTTTGAATTGCCAGCTACATAGCCGACCTGCATCCCTTCACAATAATCCGAGGAAAGGTCACAGTTAAATGATAGTTGCATATGCACGAAATTGAGCATCAACACCCACACACCACTCACATGCACACACACACACACATGTGCACATCCCCTACAAACACTAGGAATTTTTACGAAGGCACAAGGCCTCGCGGAGCGCGAACACGTGCTATTCCCATTGAATGCACATGCGTGTGTACCCTAATCCTAATTTCCTATTCCTAAATTAAATGGTGAGGCGCACCGGGTTTGAACCCGGGTGGGCTGCACGCTCAACAACGCTGCGAGCCATCCGAGCAACGCTCTGTCCTCCCCCATGTATGCTTTTGTTCCTCTTGTAATCAATGCAGCTATTACCTAAATTCACTTAATAGTACCGAAAATAAAAAACCAAACTTCTTGTATGAATCTCAAAGTGAATTATATGGTATAGATAATAGGAGTAGTTGGACTTAAGTTCATATCTGTCTTTTTGATATGTTGGCCAAACTATGAAAAACAACACCTTTAAGATTTTATTTCACAAAAACTACACTCCTTGTGTTAAATTTGTTCAAAGGACTGCATTGCGTCACAAACCGAGTTACATGACATGTGGGGCCCACACATCAGCCTCACCTTCCTTGGCTCTGAAGGATGTAGACCCTCCATTACGTCTTAATGGTATGTTTTGGTGATTAATGACAACCGGATGTGTCGAACTAACATTCTCTAGGAGTTGGTGAAATATGTTTAGTCTTGGTTGAAGATGAAGACATTGGATGACATTATATGTTGATGGTCATCAAGCCAAGGTTCAGGATGATGAATGACATCATTGTTTGATGGGCATAAGGCAATATTCAAAGTGAAGGGTATCATCATGTGTTGATGATCATAAAGACAAGAACCCGGACTTGGAGAGGAGGTGATCATCATCAAGTGAAAACTCCAAGTGAATGCTCAATGCAAATGTATAACTAGCATAAGTTAGTTTTTTTAATCTTGGTGTTCGGTTATGAGGCTAGATTGCTAGTATAAGTTATTGTAATATTAGGAAGGCTCTTGTTTAGTAGCTTGGATTGCCCCAAGTTCATGATGTACATACCTACACAAGATTCCAAACACTATCACAATGTTAAAGCTAAACTTTATGTTCATAATTATAGTTTACTTGAAAGAATGTGACTACAACTTTGCTTGTGTGAATATAGGTATGCTGGACGCCCTAGAAATAGTGTTGGCTGAAGGGAGGAGAAAGAGGCAGGCCCAAGAGAGAAGAAGAGGAGAGCACAAGAGAAGAATGTAAGCCATGGGAGTCATTTCATGTGGACAACAAAGGGTGGAAGCCCACTCCATGCGGCCAGCAAGGAGGAAGCAAGTTTAAGGCCCGTGCGACAACAACATCAAGGAGAATGGAAGCCCATGCAGCCAAACCAAGAAGGGAGGGAGACCCATGTTGACACCTAAGACCACCTCCACCTCTCCCATGCTCAATGGAAGGCCAAGACAAGCCCATGCAGCTGGAATAGAAGGAATCCAAGTCCAGCTACCCAATTTGGGCCGAAAGAGCTTAAAAGGCTAAATTAAGCAATCTAGCCTATTTGAGGAGTTCACATGGAATTAAATGATGGGCTTGCATGCCATGTGAGTTGAGAGGTCCTGAATGGGCAATGTATATATTTTAGAACTATTTTCTACATTTTAAAATAATTTAGTTTTAGATTTGGCTTAAAAGCCAATTTGACCACTTGGGCCGATTAGAGTGTGACTGGGCTTAGGCCATGTGTGGGAGGAGAGGGGGGAACCCCTACTTACCCTAGGTAGCCAGCCCTAGCTTGGTTCACCACGAAATTTGATCAACTTACATATTGCTTTTTTTGTAGCACGTCCTAGGTTTTGTGCAAGCCACCGACTGCCTCCTTGGAATTGTGCTACCCCCATTGATTTTCTTGCTTGTTCTTGATTGAATTGCAGGGAGATCATCTTCTCTTTGGCCATGGTCAAGTGGAAGTTATCAAAGCATGTGGTTCAACGAGTTCATGCGTCATAGGTTGTTGCATTGGCATGATTGGCCTTGTCGATTCGTTGGGTTTCACAGTGTATCCCAGATTCTAAGTTGTGAAGATCGGGCACCCCGTATCAAGGCTGGTCCGATCGACCATTAGTTGGCGGTCCGACCGGTTACTTGCTGAAAAATGCCTATTTCAGGTCCAATAACTAGTTTTTGGAGGTGTAGGTATTTATACCCCTTTGTGATCGATTGGGATTATCACTTGGCACCACATTTCATTCTCTTGAGCTAGTGCGAGGTTCTCCTCTCAACTATGCAAGTGTTGTATCTTGTGAGAAAGGAGAGAGGTCTCTAGTTACATTTGTTGCATTTAGAGGTGGATTGAGTATCTATTTGTGCATGTGTTGTACTTGGTGAGGGTTAAGCAAGAGGCTTGGCTTGTTATTCTTGAGGTTGCCGCCACCTAGACGACTTAGAGGAGTCATGGCCGGTGATCTCTTCAAGAAGAGTGTGAAAATGGTTGGGTTGGTTGTGAGTGGATTGAGGTGTTTGGCTTAATTCGTGAAGCTATTCTAATTCATTTGGGCTTACCTCAATGTGGATTAAGGGTAGGGATAGAAATTGTGCCCGATTACCCGCGTGCTCGCGGGCAAATACCCTAATGGAGGCGGGTATGGGCGTCTTTGTTTGCCCACGGGCATGAAAACGAGCACAATACCTTGCCCATCGGGTAAACGGGCACGAGCATGGGTAAGCTCCACCCGTGCCCGCTTCGCCCGATTACCCGCAACCTACACTGATAGGTGGGACCGTGGGACACCCTACTGTCTAAAACTCTAGTCCCACTTCCCAACTCCCAGCCTTCCTAGTCGCTAGAAGGCCAGACTCCTCAGTCGCTCTTCCTCACGCACCCCCATCCCCCGATCTTCCTCCCCTAGTCCCCCGTCCTCCTCCCGGCCAACCACCGGCCCCGTCCTCCTCCCGGTCGGTAGCAAGAACTCCAGATATGTCCCCGTCGCCCATTGGCCCGTCCTCCTCCCGTGTGGCCAACTGCCGGCCTTGTCCTCCTCCTCCCGCCCGGCCAACCGCCGGCCCCGTCCTCCTCCCGACTGGCCACAAGAACTCCAGGTGTCCCTCTGCTTGCTCCCATGTCTCCTCTCCCATCCTAATCTTTGGTTTAGATCCAGATCTGGATTTGCTCTTATTCTTCAACATCACCCACTTAGGCTTGCCATGGTTGAGGGTCCCCACATTAGTTGTCCATGGCAGTAGAGGGCTTCTCTTTCGGATTGGTCGCCAATGATCCCTTGTGTCACTGCCGCTGATCTCCGATGCAAGCACTACCCCTCTATCTCCAAGAGCCAAGAATGCCATGGAGACACCTCAAGACCTTTGGTCGTCGTTGATCATCGGCGGATAGTTCATTGTCGCTTGATCCAGATTCACTGATGGGAAGTCATCCATTCACCGACAGCAGTCTCACCGTGAGATGCGTAGAGTTTGTCATTTTTTCAAGTATAGACCTTATTTTACAATTTTGTTACACGACGATTTCACAAATTTCCCTATGCACTCTATGCTGTTGTCAATTGTTGTGCTACCGTGTTTTGCTAGTTTTGGTAACAAACGTTACATACTTGGAAACATACTTGAGAATCAGCAATATTGTAGCAGATCTAATGACATGCGCTACATGGATGCTAATGTACAACGCTACATGGTTTTGGACCAGATTTTTGTTAGTATCATACATTCATACTGTTGGTCTTTTTTGTGCCTAAGATTTACTTGAAGGCTTGTGAATTGTGACACAAAATCTAATTGGACATTACACATTGAGTCAACTTGAGTTCTGCATGGAATGCCTTTTTTTACTATAGGATTACAAAAACTTGACATAGACTTAGGTTGTTGGTATCTATAGTTCAGACTAGACATTTTAGGTCTTAATTGTGCAAAACCGTTTTGATATATGCTTCTTTGTATAAAATCGGTTTTAGCCAAAGAGAATTTTAAAGTGCCTATTCGTCCTCTCTAGTGGCCTCCTCGACCATACACCTTCCCATTTGGCTATGCCACACAAGCATCGATGAGGACACGTGTATGGGCTTACGTGGCATGCTCGACCCAGCCCTTACATTGCACACGTCACAACCCGCGCGCCGGAGCATATTGTCTTCTTTGCCACGATGTAGAGCAAACAGGGACGAGAGGTGGTGACGTGGTTAGCATGTGGCCAAGGAGGTGGTAAGACTAGAACAATGGCCAAAACGGGACGCAGGCGGAAAGGGGGTCTAGTGGTGGTGATATCATTGGCGGTGGTGCACCGGGGTAGCCCGACGGTGGTAACCGGTTGCACGAGTCAGGAGAGGAGTGCATTGGAGGCAGCACAGTCGTGCTAGGCAGGTTGGCATGGAGTGCTCGGCCGGTAGGGAGAAACACAGGAGGGAGGCACATGCGGCTAATTGGTGGGCTCAACTTGTCTTCTAAAGGGTGAGATGACACATTGTAGTTATTTGATCAAATTTAATGCAAAGAGTGTAGTTTTGTGAAATAGAATAGTCCATCATGAAATATACTTTCATAATGTATTATTTATTTTTATTTGAAACAACATAATTTCACAGAAATTTATGATCAAAGTGTCACTTTAAACACGGTGTTGAAGAAGTATGTCACATTCGTTACACCCCACTCATAGAAATAATGTTCAAAATGATTTATATTTGAAATCAGAGTATGTCACATTCGTTACACCGCACTCATTGTCCCCTTTCTTTGGCAAAACAAATCCGCCTCAATCATACTTCACCTGTATGTAAAGAAGCTTTTGCTTTAAGGAGTAATGGCTCATCACTCATGGTTTGACAACCTTAACAAGACGGAACAAAAGCACATACCTGAGAGCGAAAGCATAACCATGATCGTATGATGGGGGCAAAGGTTCTGACCCGGGTGCGGTACAGAACGCACGTAGCCTAAATCCTAATCAAACCCGACCAGCAAGCCAAAAAGGCCCTCAATGACTCACCAACACCATCGCTTCGACGAAGTTATGTGCCGCCGTGAGCCGTAGTGCCCAAGCATAGCACCCCCACCCACCCCACCACCACCCCACCACCCCAATTAGAAAGGGCTTGTTTGGAAAGTCCATTCTCTTTTTTTTTTTTTGAGAAATACCCAGTACAACATATAGACGTCTACACACACGCACACCACCACACGCACGATGTCTACGGAAGACTGGACAAGTGGAGCTTGACGAAAAAATAACGAAGTCACCACCGGCGCCTTGTTTGCGACGGGCACGTCGCCTCCCACTGAAAGAAAATCCTCCTAAATGAGACACGCAGGGCCAAACCTGGGGTTTAAACCCTGATGGGTTGGGGGTACAACCATATCTACTAGCCACCCAAGCAAGGCTTGAAAAGCCCATTCTCGGCCGGGATCCTAGCCAAATCCCAGGGAAAACTTGGTCTGTGGATTGTGGAAGATTTCCCTCTCTCATCCCAAGTGGCCATTTGGAATCAGTAGGGGAGAGGAAAATCCCAGTCGAACCCGGCCAATTCCTCAGGGAAGAAAAACACACCTCCTGAGATCAGGATATTTTCCCCTCACCCGAACAGGCGAACACGACACAACCTTCGTCTTCTCGATCCAACTCTTGTGCAACATCTCCACCTTCGTCGAGCCAACAAACGGCGCCGCTGGCAAAGCCTACGCTGTCTCGTCGTGGACTCGTGGAGCCCGTGCACAGCTCCTCCACCTCCCGGCTCGACGCTGTCACCTCCGTGGAGGCTGTGCACACGGCGTCGTCGGCTCCGTCGAGCCCTTGCACGGGCTCCTCTACCTTTGCCTCGCGGAGCCCACGCACGGCTCCTGCACCTCTTGGATCGCTGCCGCCTCCGTTGAGCCCGCTCATGCTCTATCGCCTCGCAGATCCCGCGCACGGTGCCTCCGCCTTCATCAAGCCTACACACGGTGCCGCTGCCTCTGATAGGCTCATGAACTCGTCGCCGCCTGGGAGAAAACTGCAGTGCGTCGGCACACCACCAACCCGGTCCGCCGACGCCTTCCAAATGACGATGGGATCAGTCCCTCAGGGGTTACATTTCATGGGGTTCCTATGTAGCAAAGAAAACCCCACCTGAGATTTTTGTCCCTGGAAATATTTTCTCTATCACCCAAACAAAGCCTAATAGGCAAATAAATACGTCGTCGCATTATAGTCGCCACTCGCCAGATTTCCCCGTCCCCGTTCCTTGGGCTCGGTTCGGTTCGTTTCCCGTCCACGTGATTTGATCCATACTTAACGGAGGCATAGTTAATTATCAGACCTGGATCGGCCTAGTTGTTGGACCGAAAAAAACCCAGACCCAGAGGATACGTCGGACCGATCGTACTCACAGGAATAGAAATGTAATTGACCCGAAAATACCCGACCGACCCGGCAGATTTGTACTGCACCGGCTGACCCAAAAGACACAAAGTGCCCTCATGCTAAAGGACTTTTCAATGTAAAATTGATGATCATACTTGTCTTTTTCGCGTTACTAGGCTGCACATTAAAAATTTGAGCTCTTTCTTGGTTGCTCTCCTCTGCACTTTTGTAGTCCTGCCGCTTCACCTCCTCTAATCTGGCCTCTTCTTGGCGGCGACGGTGACCTGCAGCAGTTGCTTGAAGGTGGCGGCGACCTATAGCAGCTGCTTGCCTGCGGTGGTTGGCGACATCGGTGGTTCATCTGCAGATCTGCTACTCTGCTTAGTGATTCACTACAGTCTTCTTGACTGATGTAAATGTTGCCTCGTTTCTTCTCTGTAGCAGACGATTCGCTTCATTTCTTTGCTTGTCTAGTTCACCTGCTTTGCTTGACTTCGTACACAACTACACACTGCAAAAAAAATTCTGATGCAGAGAATAAGCTAATAATACTCCAGCTAGTACTGATGGAACACCGGTTACTACTACTGGTACTGCTGAAACACCAACTTCCGCAGCTAAATTAGTTAAGAGGGAGTACTGATCCTGCATGGGGCTGTTGTAAACTAATCATTGATGCTAAATCGATGACAATCATTTGTTCATCTTGTGAAAAGAAATTCATGGGAACACTATCCCATTCCATGATTATTTGCCTAAAAAATTGTTAGCTGAAACTATGTATTTGAGGTTTTTAAGTTGTTGTGCTTGTACTACGTTCTTGCTTGCTTTCATCTTTATCCACGACTTTATTCCTTAAAGGTCACGGTTGTTTTATTGAGTATTACCGGCTATTTGTCATTCGTCTTCTTTGGACCTTGGTTATTATTGCTATTTTTGTGTTGTTGATCTTTTTTCCTATTTTTTAGGTTTATATATTTATAAAAAACTTATTTAGAAATATACGTTCCGACCGTGACCCACCAGTCTGACCTCGGCCGGATCAATAACTGGTAAGGATCTGATAACTACGAAGTATGAACGGAGGAACGAACGAGCAGCCAAGTGAGTGGTCACGCTCGCACCGCGTCGCGTCGTTTCCTTCCTCCGCGCGCGGCTCGGGCCGGGCCCCGTGGGTGCTGTGATCGGCCGCTTTTCGCCGAGCGCGTGCGTCCCCCGCGTGGGTCTAGGCGGCCATTAGCTCACATGGGCTACGGTTGCGTTGGTGTGTGCATGCAGTGCACGCCGACGCGGGCGACGGGCAACCCGCTGCACGCGGTAGGTGGCGGACGGGCGGACGTGGATTCGGGCCATCTGGCGCGCGCTGGTACGTTGGCACCAGATGGGGGGGCTCGACGGCTGGTCAGTCCTCCCTGATTTGTGGTGCGGGCGCGAGGGATGGGACTCGCCTGTGCGCGCGGTTCAATTCGCGGTGCCGTCGTGTCGGACAAAGTTGCGAAAGCTGCGCTTGTTCGGCTCTCACGTGTCACTTACACTCTGAAAAGGATAATTTCTGGCATGTGGCAAATCCGTCGAGCTGGGGATCAAAAGCTGAGCATTGATTTTTTTTTTGGGGTACATTATGTACTTGTTACAAATTTCTTTGAACGGTTGATCAAAGATAGATTTGAGTGTGCAAGAACATCAAATGTTTTTACGGCTCCGATGGGATTCTGGGAACACGAAATTATCCCAAAATACTACAAAAATTGAATTATTTCACGTGAATACGTTCCAACAGGCCTTATGTAACTTTATAAGACATTTAGCACACAATATGTTTTTTTTGTATGTGAAGCATCTCCTGAACCAAAATTGGTGAACATCATCAATCTGAACGGGGAAAGGATTCACTAGTCAATTGTAGCGGTAGTATGTATTTCCAAACCACGTACTTTCTAATATTTTCTCTTTATGTTTAGAATTCAGCAATTAAAATCTAAGGCCCCGTTTGGTACACATAAATTTTGCAGAATTTTTACGGAAAATAGTTCAATTCTTATGGAAATCTAAGGCCCTTTGGAATGAGCTGATTTTGCGATTTACGTGAAAATTGAATTGTATCTTGCGAAAACCTCATAAAATTCTTGTGAAATTCATATGTTCAAAGTATGACATTAATTTCCGTCAGAAAACGAACAAAGTTTGTGTTCCAAAAGGGACCTGCTTGCTCCATTAATCATGACAAGAAGAAAAAATAAGAGTAAATTTCACTTTGGACATGCAGGCCCTGTTTGGTACAGCTCGTTTGAATCTCGTGGAGCAGTACCAAACACCCAGCTCCCTAAAACGACCTGATTCTGCTTCTCGCGATGAGCTATCTTGAAAATGAACTAACAAGAAGAAGCAGCCTTCCCATGGATTCTCGTGAGAATCCAACCCCATAAAACATGTTTGCCTTTGGAAGTTGCACTTATTTACCCGCAATTTGCCACTCATATACCCCTCAACGCCCCCATCCCATCCTTCCCGAGCGGCCTCACTTTGAGTGTACCCCTACGTTCCTCTCGTGTCAGGACCCGGGATTAACATCCCAAATCCTCTGTGCATAACTGAACTAATCCCATGATCAGTAGCTAGTTCACACAGTAAACAAATATGGTAACAAAATCATATCACAACTTTATTAATAATCAACAGAGTTTATTACAAGATAGCTTTACAGGGTAACAATAAAGAACACAGTGGAAGACGAAGAAGTAGTAGGGTCCAGTTAATCTGCCACAGGCAATCGACTGGGGTAGCGGCCTAGTCGTCGAGATCCACACTGGTAGAAAAGTTCTTCTTCTCTGAAATTTTGTTTGCATAAAGCAAGTATGAGCACAACTACCGTGCTCGGAAGTTACACCCGTCAAATAACAGAATGACATGCATACATGGATGTAACAAAGGATGGCTTATTGGTTGATTTGCATAAAGCAGCATTTTCTTCAAATACTTGTACTAAGTTCAAAAGCAGATATTTTATAACTACAAATTATTTTATAAACTCTCAATTATATAGTCAGATAACATTCACACAAGAATGGTGAAGGATACCCTCCTATCACATGGCTTCCTACCCAAATCCCAATTGGATTGAAATCCAAATCATTTGATAAAGTCTTTTGAAATCAAAACCAAAGTCTAACTTTGAGTAGTTCTGCTAGCATGTCCGTAACCGTGGACACGACTATTCGAATAGTTTTACACTCTGCAGAGGTTGTACAACTTTACCCACAAGAGATAATCAACTTGCACTGTCCGCATCACACACTTCCGTAGGTGTGCGACTAAGTGATTATCATGAGGCCTTTACAATGTCCTATCTTAATGTATTTATGCCCGCTAAGGTTTCGCTGCCATTGGACTAACCATCCTCCGGGAGCCCCCTCTTGCGCCAGGTGGGACTACTGTCTGTCCGACACCCACACCAACAACATAGCACAAATGACACTAAGACATCACAAATTATTTAGCCAAATCTGTTCCACACCAGACTTATGGTAGTACGGTAAGGCGTAGCATCATGGGCTCGAAGACCGGTCCTTAACTGACTTGGGTGTCTTCCAATTAAAACCCTGGGCCTTAACCCTAACCAGATTAAGTCCGTGCATAAACCTGCACCCACCAATCATCCATTTCGCCCAAGTTCAAACCCATTTTCATTTTATTTTCCAAGTAAAAGCATTTTATAAACCTTCTATGGTAAAATAATACCACATAGCCAATTTAAATCAAATTTGGAAAATTTGGCTAAAATTTCCCAAATACAAGATTTGATCTAACCATTGGCTAAGCATAGGATTAGTTTTAGTATCTTTTTGCCTAATGGTAACAAGGTATTCACGTTCGACATTCAAATTGGCTATACAAGGAAGATTGGAATAACTAGGCAATTAAAACAGGGAATTGAAATAATTGTATAAACATATGCATGCGGTACTAATTTAAAACAGAATATAAATAATTTGAAATAGTGAGATCAATATGATTAAGGGTATAACTTGCCTCGCTTGATGAGGTGATGTTGTTTTCCTTAACAGGTCACCTAGTATTCACAAGTACTTCTCCAGGTAGTCCAAGTGTACAATCACGATGATCATACAGTCAAAATCAATTCTCTTATGTGCTCTTCAAACGGCGTCGAAATCTGACTCTCCGAAATCGTCGAAATCTAATCGCGAATTAAGCCAAATTCAAATAAAATTCAAATAACAATTCAAATGAACTCAAAATTAAATAATTTTGGTTTGGTTAGCTAGATCTTGAATTTAGACAAATTTAGAAATTTGAATCACCCAAATCGGAGTTCGGATGCAAAAGATATGAGTTCTGGAAGTTTGAAAATACATAAAATGATAGAATTAGACTTTATCAAATGATTTGGATTTCAATCCAATTGGGATTTGGGCAGGAAGCCATGTGATAAGAGGGTATCCTTCACCATTCTTGTGTGAATATTATCTGACTATATAATTGAGAGTTTATAAAATGATTTGTAGTTATAAAATATCTGCTTTTGAACTTAGTACAAGTATTTGAAGAAAATGCTGCTTTATGCAAATCAACCAATAAGCCATCCTTTGTTACATCCATGTATGGATGTCATTCTATTATTTGACGGGTGTAACTTGCGAGCACGGTAGTTGTACTCATACTTGCTTTATGCAAACAAAATTTCAGAGGAGAAGAACTTTGCTACTAGTGTGGATCTCGATGACTAGGCCGCTACCCCAGTCGATTGCCTGTGGCAGATTAACTGGACCCTACTACTTTTTCGTCTTCTGCTATGTTCTTTATTGTTGCCCTGTAAAGCTATTTTGTAATAAACTCTGTTGATTATTAATAAAGTTGTGATATGATTTTGTTACCATATTTGTTTACTGTGTGAACTAGCTACTGATCATGGGACTAGTTCAGTTATGCACAGAGGATTTGGGATGTTAATCCCGGGTCCTGACATCTCGCGTTTGGCTCTCAATTCCCCTCTCTAGCGACGGCCCGTGCTGGCGACCACCCCTCCCTCCCTAAGCCCCTCGCGACGACTGCCCCCTCCCCTACCTCTTCGTCCGCCCCGCCGCTGGCCACAACGCAGCCCACCCCGTCGCCTCCTCCCTCTTCTCCGCACCCATCACTATCGTCCTCCCTCTTCCCCGTGCAACCGCCGACGCCAGGACCTTGCCGACGCCAAACCGCACAACCGTCTCTTCCTCCTACTTTTAATCCACTCCTCCAGTTGCGGAAAAACTGGGCCTGTTCCTCCTACTTTCCTAAACCCTACTTGCTAGTGCCGTTCCCGTCGCCGCCATATTTCTCCTCCGCCCCTCCCTCTAGTTTGGTAGCCCCTCCTGTTCTTCGATTTCAATTGCTTCTCTCCTTTGGCAGACTGAAGGAGTTGTTCTATGGTGACCATGACAGCCAGCTAGGTGTCGTCCCGCTCCTATTTCCAAAGCCTACTCACACGTTGCTGCTTTGATTTTATGCTCAATTTCCCTTGTAGTGCATCGGTATGAGGATTCAGCCCATCTCGCCTCTATTCTCCTGTTCCTCATTTCCTTGGTTATGGATAGGCTATTATCACCAATTAGTGCTCTCTTTTGTCTACAGTTAACAAAGAATATGGTGTTTATAACAAGGGCATATAAAGGATTGTGTTTGTAAAGGTTCGCTTCCCAGATCCATGAAAATAATGGTTCGATCTTTTTTGGTGCAAATGTAGCATCCTCTATGCTAGTGTTGCTGAGGTCGATTGAAGGTAGCCTACCGATGGACCTCATGTCATGCCCTTTGTGGCTCCTCCCTGTGTACCTTTGCTGCTAGGTAAAAGCCAACAAGTTCCCCAAGTGTTGCTAATTAGGCCTGATGCGAATTCTTTCATCACTGATGCACCCATGCCTGATGCAAATTTCCCCTCTTTTTATGTGTTTTTTATACATGTTGTGCATGGTCTTATTTCATTGCAGAGCATTAGGTCGCCCTCTTCAATGGATGTGTCACAGTTGGGAAGATTCGAAATATGCTAATTGTAATGTTCAGCACCTGAGTTGTTTTGCGCAGCGTTCTTTTGGACAATAACTTCAGATGATAACATTTGCTTCATATGTTTGCACATGACTGCATGGCCATGCTTTTGACATTTTTCATGCCTACTGATGAACCACGAAGGTCCTGTTCTGGCCCGATCTTTCGATGAGAAGGTAAATTTGGTAGTAGTCGCTCAACTCTCACGATCCTAGCTACGAACTTAGAAGGCTCGAAACCACGCAACCGTTGAACTGCTCGATAAGTCGTTATCAATCGTGCATAAAATACCCAGATGACCTTATCACGAAGATCAATTCCTGTATACACCGAAAAAGCACGCAAGAACAAGATAAATAAGCAATTTGAAATTGCGAATAGGAATGAAATACTTGATAAATTGGGATTCTGAAGCGGTATTATGGTTGGTCTAATCAACATAAGCCAATACACGAAGTTGCATTGTAGGTAACTTTTAACTCAACAAAATCCAAGAAAAACTAAAGGGGTGTGGCCTCCTTAAATAGGGGAGGGGGAGCCGCACATAGCTAAGAGATAAGGGGTGGTACTATTCATGGTACTGTTTATATAAATAGTATGACTATGAATAGTGTGGCCCCAAGGGGGCGGCCAGGGGGTGGCCGGCCCAAATAAACTAAAGTGATACAAGGCCCTCGGCCCAAAGTGAGGTGGCGTAGCACCAGATATAAGTGAAGTAAATTCGTCGATCCGTTGGAGTAGAGTTTGACGCAGCCGAAATGGTGGAAGTAGAGTTGCCTGATTGGAGGTGGAGTAGCAGTCGTATCTAAAGGGTTGATGTACTCATCATCCTCCTTTTGCATTTGAGTCATCCTCGACTCATGCTCATCCTCTAGTGGCAAGAAAAGCTTTAAAACTTGTAGCAACACATTCTCATTTTTTTGCAAAATATTAGCAACAGCAGGTGGCAAAGAAATAGAGAAAACTTTGCAAATTAAAGGCGAGTGTGCATGCATCAAATCAACAAAGATACATTTTATCATAGTATTTAGTGTGCAACTCAATTTGCAAGTATAAGTGAAGTATATAGTAGAGTTATTCATCACGCATGAATTGTTGTTCAAAACAGCAAGCCTCAATTCATTTATATATTCACAAGTTATGAATATTCGATATACCAAAAATTGATTGTCTACATCATAATCTCCAATTAATTCAAAATAGTGGGTGTAGGTGCTAGAAAGAGAATTTAGAGATGAAATTTTAGAAACTTTCTCCATAGCACATTCTAAACTAACGGGACATTAAGCATGATATAGCACAATGCTTCAGTAGGGGATATTCTATTAAATACTTCCTTATATGTAATTAATTCGACATGTGCGCAATTACGAGAACTCAAATCAGCACATGGTTTGTTTAAGTCAACATAAGGAATACCAAAAGATTGTACTACAACAGGTATATACTCACAAAGTTGCTCTATATCTTGCTGTCGCACCAAATCAGTACCTTTGTCATTATCGTCCTCATTAGATACTGTAGATACCTCAAACTTCTCCTCTAATGACATAAGATACGCTAGATCATCCTTCATCTCTTCAAGCGTCTCGGCGGTATCTGTAGATGGAGTAGGAGCCAACACAATATCAGCATTTTTAGTTACCTTAGGTTGCACCTCGCTTGTGACTGTGGGTGGTGGAGGTACAAAACGACGTTGCAATTTCTTCTTCATCTGCTCCCATGTGTACATGTAGTGGTACTCGAGATTCGACCACCAATGTTGAACATCACCGACCAGCGCTGTTCTTGCCATGCTCATTTTCTCATAAGTATCAAGGTCCTGTCTTTCAAAGTAGCTATCCAACATAGTAATCCACAGGAAGTAGTCCAACGACGTACTATCAGCGGTGAGTGGCAAGATGTATGCCGGTAGTTATTTCCCTTTGAGTTCAAATCTGCCCGTGATGTCATTGTAATCTACCAACTTCAACCAACCTGTCATTGTTAGTAGAAACAAGAAAACAAATTACAAGTATATGTCCCTATCAACTACTAGGTCTTGGAGGCTCAACAGTCGCGCATACTCAAGCTTAAAGCAAGTTCTTACAAGTTCTTACCAATGTAGCAAAGAAGTGGTACAACCGGTGGCTGATTCGTGATACTCTCACTCGTGAATAGCCCAATGATTGCAAGGAACGGTACCTGCTGAGTTAGTAGAAAGTGGAGCTCGAAAGGCTTCAAAATGCACTATTACAAAAAGCCCAATACTGGACGCCTCATCACAGACGGTTGTCCAAAACCGTTTGTATTACATGCAATCACAGACAGTTTTAGTTAGAGACCGTCTGTGTTACTGGTTGCGCTAAAAACCATCTGTGAAGAGGTAATATCACAGATTGTTCATATTTAAAACCGTCTGTGAAGTATCACAGATGGTTCTTAACACGAACTGTCTGTGATAATTGTATATTTCACAGACAGTTCTAAACACGAACCGTTTGTGTAGACTTCACGGTTGGTTTTTAACTATAACCATCTGTGATAATATTGCTTCAGCTCCCTGAGTTTCTTCGTTCGCTGTCGCCGCCGATCGATGCGTCTCTTCACTCGCATCAATGCCGCTTTGGTTCCCCGATGCGTCTCTTTGTCTCACGCGCCAAATTTATTCCTTGTTTTATAAAAATGATATTAATCGATCCGCCTTCGAAGACGATCAATCATCCAGACATCGATCACTAGTCTATATATACATATATATATAACCTCTCAATCCCATCGCTCTATATACGATCACGACATTGATCATACGTATATACAACGATCACGTACAGAGCATGACGGCGAGGACCAAGGCGAGAAGGTTGGTGATTGGAATCACTGATCTCCCTCACGATGTCGTCGTTAACATTGTCAGCCACGTGCCGTGAGCTCTTCTCACCCCATAGCTGACCTCTGCAGCCTACGGGCCACGTACGTACGTACGTATTTTTACCTAAAAAATTTGTACTACTATTTATTCTAACGTCTTGAATTGTGTATGTACGTATATTAATTGGAGTTGCAAGGCCATGTACAAGGCATACAAGGAGGGTGCCGTGGGGAGGCGCGTGGCGTTGGAGCGGGAGGAGGCGATGAAGTGGTTGGATAACGAGCGCTACCTCGCCGTTGTCAACCACCTGGCTGGCGCCGGTAACCTGGAGGTCTGCTTCATCGTCAACCTCCCGCTTTTCTTTACGCACCAGGACATACAGCGTGGCCTCGTGTGCCTTGAGCGGGCGACCGATGACGACCACAAGGCCGTGGCCTTCATGCTCGGCCTCCTCCTCTACACGGTCGGCGAGGTGCGCGACGTTGGGAAGCACTACATCAGCCAGGTCGAGGGCGAGCCGGCCGACGGCGGGTGCGAGACGGCCAAGAGGACCAACCAGGAGTGCAGGCGGTTCCAGAGGCTCGCTGTGGGCGCGGTCCAGGATGCGGCGTGGAAGATGGCCGGGCCACTAGGCCGGGTGTGGGCGCTGTCAGAAGATGGCCACCGGTGTACGAGCACTGGCTGCGGTGTGATGAAAGGGTGGGACGACTACGTCGTCTTCTGTAGCGACGACTGTAGGATTAGGCATGAGTATGTCAAGTTCTTTGCACATGTGTTATACTTGCTGTAGAATTAAATACAATCCCATGACGGCATTAATTACTGACCGATGAAATACAAATATATATGTCCCTATCATCTTCAATTTCACTATTTATTACCCTAGAATTTACTTATTATTACAAAGTATTATACCCGAGACTTGTTAAGTGCACCGAGAACACCAAAAACGCCACGCCTCATGCCACCCCATGCTAGTAAAAAAATTATTCTATATTGGAACAATATCACATACGGTTCTACTTTAGAACCGTCTGTGATGTCTAACCCTATTTATATTGACTCTAGGGTTTGCCCGCCCCCCACTCAAACAATTAGTTTCGTCGCAGCGCGCTAGGGTTTCGTGCTCCCACATCTTCTTGAGCCCGACACTGCCTCCTCCTCCAGCCTGGCGCGCCTCCTCCCTCGAGCCCGAGCACAAGCCACTGCCTCCTCCTCTAGCCCGGTGTGCCCCCTCCCCCGTGCACGCCTCCTCCACCCCAAGCCCGCCTCCTCCTCCTCCTCGAGCCTGAGCCGCCGCCTCTTGCGATCCCTTCGTGAGTTGTTTGTGTTTTTCAGAATTGATTTACTTTACTAATTGTGTTGTGCATGCTAGTTGTATTTCAATCTGTCTTGACGTGCATATATAGTATGTCATACTGTCATGCATCAGTATTTCGCCACTCATGCTGCCATGGTAACTTGTTCAAGTGCTGAGTAGCAGAATGTGAAGACTTAGGAGATAGATATATTTTTCATTGTAAGAATTAAGTCCACATTATTAATTACTTAAATACTCACTAATCAAGTTTTTTCTATTCACAGGTTAAAGGATTTTGAATTTCTGGACTTCTGGTATTAATATTAATTTATGAAGTTCTTGCCATCCCTTCGTGAGTTGTTTCTGTTTTCAAAATTGATTTACATTACTAAGTGTGCTGTGCTAGTTGTATTTCAATCAATCTTGACTAGCACTGGGATAATTGATTTACTTTACTTCTGGTAATTGCTTGATGAGGATATATAATTCTCATTGTTAGCTTGATGATGAGGATAATTTGTTTTCTATACCTTTGCTTGTTTACTGATAGCAGATTGACTATTTTATTGAGATTAGTGATCTATCCTGTATTTAAGATTAGTGATTCTATTCAGTTTTTATTTAACTGGTCACTAATATATTGGCTATTATATTTGAGCTCAAAACTCTGATTTATTGTTATCACATTTAATTGATAAATAATATTGACAAGTATCGAGAAGGTCAAGAACCCGACACCCCTCCTCCCCGAGCCCTGATAATAAAAATATCGGAACACACACGTAAAGATCAATATGACTTGATGTAAGCAATGGAAAACCTCACAATAAGTGCTAAGAGAGACGCTAACCAACTACTCAAACTTCTTTGTAGGGGCACAAGATTGTTCACGCGATGTAGAGCACAAAAAGGGAACACGTGCAACGTAAACAACCCTCTAGTTTAAGCAGGAACAACAGCTAGTCTCGAAAGATGAAAAAACAAAGTTTTATATGGCTTATATATGCTCGTTTGAAAGGTTTCAACGAGATTTAAAATTTTTCAGTTGAGGCTAACCCCAAATTCCGATGGGAAGACCAAAAGAATCAGCAAAAGTAGAAACTGAAAACTTGTAACATGAATTCAGGGCCGAAGATGGCCGATTTTGGGGGGTCTTAGAAGGCGAGTGGTGCAAGTAGGTCATTATTTTTGGATGCACGTCGTCATTATCTTTCAAATTAGTCTGAGAACATCAAATTCCGACACCGTATGCAAAAGTTATGCCCATTTTACTGAAGGTGTCTCGGAAATGGACTCGAATTCATTTCGACCTCAAATTGAAACTGCTATATCTTTTGATCCCGTGGGCCAAACTTGCTCAATTTTTTGTGATGGCTTGTGGATGTATGAAGAAGGGCTCCACCAATTTTTATTTTTGCGAAGGTTTGATGCTCTTTTCAATTTTCGGAAAGGTGGACACTCTCCTTCTTTGTTTTCTTCTCTCTATTTTTTCTTCTCTTTTTTTCTCTTGCACAGCTACAAACAACTCTGCTCTTCTTTTTTTTTTCTTCTGTTTTTCTACTCCCCTTTTTTCTCTCTTGAAGATCAAAACCAATTTAGGGCTTCCTTTTCCTTCGGTGTTGCGACAGGAGAAGTAGTGGTGGTAGGGCAATCGGCTGCCGTGGCAGCAAGAGGCAGTAGTGGCAGAGGCATTCGGCTGCTACGACAGAGAGTGGTAGCAGCAAAAGGAGGCACTTTTGGCCGTGGCAGGGGATGGTGTGGCACGACAGGGATTGGTGTGGCACGACAGGGGATGGTGGTGTGGTGCTGTAGGGAACACAGGACGTTGTGACAGTGGATGACGGTGGCGGTAGGGCTCTATTGTTGCCACGGCAGGGAGACATAGTGATGGCAGGGAGAAGTGTTTGCCGTGGCAGTGAGATCAAGCGACGGCAGGAGGCGGTGATTGCCATTGCCGTGCTTTAGGCAGCGGCGGCAGTGGCCCTGGTGGACGTGGTAGGGAGTGGCAGGGGTGCGGCAGTGAAGGGTTGCCGCGGCAGCGCTGTGGTGGCAGCTGCAGATGACGGTGGTTGCCACGACAGCGATCGGTGGAAGCGTTAGGTTGCTGCGGCAGGGGGTTGCAGTAGCTGCAGCTATTGGCAGGGCTGTGGTGGATGCCGCGGCAGGGAAGTGTAGAAGGGGTGGCAGGGAGTGGCAGCAGATGGTGATGAACTGTTGTTGTCCCGATCTTTCGATGAGAAGGATAAATTTCGATTGGATGATGATCAACTCTCACGATCCAGGCTACGAACGCAGCACGTACGAACCAAGCAATCGCTGAACTAATCACCAAGTCGTTGTCAACCGTGCCAAAGACCCGATTGACCTGATCACGAGGATCAATTCCTGCAAGCAATCGAAGAACAAGTAAGAACAAAGTAACAAGCAATCTGAATTGCAAATATATAATTGAGTTCAAAAGGTGGGATTCCGCAAAGGTTCTTTACGGTTGATCTAGTCGACACAAGCGAAGAACAAGAGTTTTCACAATAAAAAACTAGGCAAACGAAATCCGCCAAACCCTAATGGCGGCAGCCACTATGTATAGGAGGCAGAGGTGAAAGAAGGGGGCGGTGGTACTGTTCATGCATGAATAGTAACCACATAAACAGTACATGCTGCCTAGGGTTACAACTTACAAGCCCCATGGGCCCAGGTTCGACTCAAAAATAGCCTCTGACTCTTTTGGCGATTACGGTGCGCTCAAAAGGAATTTGGAGGTAAGGCTAGATCCGTTGGAAAGAGGACGAAATAAGCTTTCAATCAAGTACTCGTGAGCCTCAAACGGAGTCCGTATGTGAAAGTTATGCACGTTTGAAGTCGGTGTTGTCTCCGGTGGCCGAATTGGATTGCACAAGCTTCTCTTCATGATCAGCTCCTAAGTTCCTGATTAAAAGAAGATCACATGCATTAGGTAGTAGTATATCCTTATTAGAAACAAAATGCACTCCTAGAAACGAAGTTACCTGATGGTTCAATTGACGTGCACGAGCTCTTGTGATTGGACCTTGCAAGTGCATAGGTTCAGATCTATTGTGAGGAGTGTTAGTTGTATGCATGGAAGTGATGTCCTCATCAGATGGGGTTGTCGCTGCTGCGATCTGTGGAGGCGGCGGCAGGGGATGGGGTTGGCGCGGCAGAAGTCTGACACAAAGATGAAGCTACGCAAAGGAATACGAAGATCAAGATGCAAACTAGACAATCACTAGACTAGAAAATCAGTAACTAGACACGACGATGCAATAAAAAATTCAACAAGCAAAAACTGAAAAGAAAAATGGCAATGGCTCAAAGAAATCGGTATGGATGATAGATGCAAATTTTTTTGGCAATTTTTGGACTCTAGGTATGAAAAACGAATCAACTACTAAAAAATTGGAATATCTTACCGAACAACTGTAGCTCTAATACCACTTGATGAACCACGAAGGTCATGTTCTGGCTCGATCTTTCGATGAGAAGGTAAATTCGGTAGTAGTTGCTCAACTCTCATGATCCTGGCTACGAACTCGCAAGGCTCGAAACCACGCAATCGCTGAACTGCTCGACAAGTCATTATCAACCATGCATAAATACCCAGATGACTTGATCACGAAGACCAATTCTTGCTTACACCAAAAAAACATGCAAGAATAAGATAAATAAGCAATCTGAAATTGCAAATAGGAATGAAATACTTGATAAATTGGGATTCTAAAGTGGTATTATAGTTGGTCTAATCGACACAAGCCAATACATCATGTGAACAATATGGCTGTGAATAGTATGGCCCAAGGGGGGCGGCCAGGGAGGTGGTCGGCCCAAATAAACTAAAGTGATACAAGGCCCTCAGCCCAAAGTGAGGTGGCGCAGCACCAGATATAAGTGAAGTAAATTCGTCGGCCCGTTGGAGTAGAGTTTGATGCAACCAAAATGGTGGATGTAGAGTAGCCTGATTGGAGGTGGAGTAGTGGTCGTATCCAAAGGGTTGATGTCCTCATCACCTACTGTTTTGTGTTTAAGTGGAAATGAATGCTCATCCAAATGAGACAAAACTTGAGCAGCTATTACAAGATGGCATCAACCAATATGTTTGTTGTTATTTGTAAGCTTATCTTTCCCTTCATTTTACTAAGCTTTGTCAATACTGGACAAGGAATTCAAACATGAACTTGCATAATGTAATTTGTGTTCGGAGTTTATACTAGACAAGGATTTCAAATAGGAATTTGTATAATGTTGCAATTCTTTGTGCCATTCATCAGTCACAAACACTAGCTTTAGCACAAAAAATGGCCCGAACTTTAGAAAATTTGATGTGTATCAGATATCATATACTGATTCAACAGTACTAATTGAATACAATTCTGCAATAACTGAAGATAAGAACATAGGTTGCAAATAGATGAATAGAAATTAATTTACAAATAATATCATATACTGATTCACTACTTAAGGTTCGTTAAATTTTGGTGGCAATAGCATCATAGTTATGGAGTTTATTCTTATGTAGGCTCATCCACCTGGTGCCGTTAATGTACAAATATATAGATTAATAAAGGAATGGGCAGCATGGGATATTACAAGGCGTGTAGAATTTGCGTTCTTCGGCATATTTGCATGAACAGAAGAGAATCCTGAGTTCTAAAAGGAATGGACAACATGGGTTTAACAAACTTTGTTATTATAGCTTTTTGTAATGTTTTAAGGGTGTCTACGCAATTTCTTTTCTTTTAAAGGTCCTTTTTGTAGCAGTTGGGTTTGTAGAACCAAACTTTTGAAATAAATCTAGTGCCTCTAGGACCTTCTGGGTCATATTACGTTTTTTTAATGTGGATTCCAGGTGCATGGCAACTGAAACATTTCTTTTTGTTATTTGATTTTGTTATTATGTGTGAAGAAAATACTGTTGAATATGAGGATCTGGGATTCTGTTGCAACGCACGAGCACCCTACTTCTTGACGGGATAATCAAGATATGCAAAATATGCCATTTCTCAGTATGCATCGGATGCGTCAACGTCTCAAACAAGTGCTACATCCATGGATAGTTTCTGTGATAACCTTACAAATTTAATTGCTTAATTAGGATGATGGACACACTACTTGTGATATTTTGTGGTCTTTTGTTATGACTCAATGGTTGTGCGTCAATTGGTTATTTACCAATAGTTATAATCCATCATGAAGTGTAAATGCAATGTTACCCAGCATTGTGTACAAATACAACATATATACATTCATATGGTCTTAATAAATTTAGGGGAAAAATTTCTATAATTTATGTACAAATACATAGGAGTAAGACACAAATACAATTGAAGCATTACAACCAGGGGTAACATGGTATATTTACCTCTAATCCTCTCTCGTATAGTTTTTGGAGTCAACCTACCGGCCAAACACTTTCTTGAGATAGCTCCATATTCTCGGAGAAGTTGATTATCAGAGAATCAGAAGCAGAATTAGAAAAATAAGAATCTGGAGCTCTACCAAACGGGGCCGTAATCTTACAATGGTTTCACTTTACACCACCCTTAACAATTCTTTTCACTTTGCACCACGTTTTCTTACCATGTGTTGCACACGCACCATGGTAAGGATTCGCCTGCCTTCTTCAATGCTCGCTGACAGTGAACGGTGGCATGATAGGCATTGGCGAGGCATGGGATGGAGAGAGAGGAGGTAGATGGAACTAGGAAATGGGTTTTACCAGGAGCATCGCCAATGGTAGCCATAGCAATAGCGGCGACGGCAAAACGGCTCACTTTCTCTATTTTTTTTTGGGTTGTTGTCACCTCGTTGGCCATGCATCGCTGCCGGAAAGCTCCCACACGCCTCCCATGTTCCCCTCTCGCTGACATGATATTCCCTAGTGAAGAGTGCAACATATGGTAAGAAGAGGTGGTGCAAAATAAAAAGATTTACTAATAGTGGTGCAAAGTAAAATTATAGTAAGATTACATGGTCCAAAGTGTAATTTACTTTATATATTGACGAGGATCTAATAATCCTCATTTTACTATTTATCTGTAATTAATATTATGGGTAAATATGACGCCATACGACTATTAAGTATACCCCTTATAGTCTTAAGGGAGAACCCAACCAGGTGGTCGTAAATTCTTCTACGACCACCTCTATAGTCGTAAGTCCTTCTACGACTACCACGTGATTGTAAGTTCTTCTACGATCGCCTCTGGTCATAAGTGTTTCTACGACTAGTACCTAGTTGTAAGGTTTTCTACGACTACCCCCTGGTCGTAAGTCATTCTACGACCAGCTCAGTCACGACTACCTCGTGGTTAGTTGGGTCCACTTGCCTGTAGGATCAATTAATTACGGGATCTGAGCAGCCAATATACACTATTCTTCTCTCGAGTAACTGCATGTAACACACTATTTGATGAGGACATCAACCCTCTGGATACGACCGCTACTCCACATACCAAGTAAGAGTTCAAGCTGGACACATTCTGATATCCAATTCAGCCTTCGGAGACAGCATCTACTTCAAACGTGCGTAAATTTCACATATAGAGTCTGATTGAGATCCACGAGTCCTTCATGAAAGGGGCAATTTGCTCAATAACATCCCACAAAAATCAGAAGTTGAAAAATAACATCGATGTGTGGATGACATGTGGGTCCATGGCCCACATGTCATCCACACATTGGATGTTATTTTTCAATTTCTACCTCAATGTGGTGTTACTGAACAAATTAATCCTTGATGAAAAGCTTATTTCGTCCTCTTTCCAATAGATCCGGCCTCACCTCCAAATTCCTTCTGTACTGACCGCAATCATCAAAAGAAGATGTCATATCACCTGTTTGGGCCAACTTGGGCTTTGTAATCGTACTCAACTTGGCCCATATGCTGGCGACCCACCCGGGGGAATTTACTGTTCACGTGAACAATACCCACGAATTAGTCCCACCCCCTTAGTTCTTTTAGATGTGTGGCTCCTCATCCCCTATTTAAGGAGGCCGCACCCCCTCTAGTTTCTTTGGATTTTGTTTATGTTTAGTTTGACTTCGTTGCAACTTGTATCTTTTGCGTGTGTCGACTATACCACCCAATTAAGATCCTTATTCAGAATCCCAACTCAATTCAAATATTTCAATTCCTATTTGCAATTTTAGATTGCTTTATCTTGTTCTTGAGTGCTTCTTTGGTGTATGCAGGAATCGACCTTCATGGTCAGGTCATCCGGGTATTCGTGCACGGTTGATAACAACTTGTCGAGCAGTTCAGCGATTGTGTGGTTTTGAACCTTGCGTGTTCGTAGCCAGGATCATGAGAGTTGATGATGAGAGTGTGGCCCGATCTTCCGATAGGTACTAATACGTCGATTGTGGAGAACACGACGTTGATGATCCAAAGGCTCCGACCCGAACAGATTGATCCCCTTGCAATCACTAAACCACTGCTCCGTTGGTTATCAACCGTGCCGAACGCAGTTGACCTCGCCAAGAAGGCTAGCTGCTGCAAGCAAATCGAGAACACAAGCAAGAGAGTAGAAGACGCAATCTATATTGCGAATAATAATTGAAGCACACAAGTTGGGGTTCCTCAAACCGATGAACGACGAAAACTGCAAAGTAAAATATTCTCTAAGAAAAACCCGAGCAAAACTAAAGGGTGACAGCTCCTATATGAGGAGGCGGTCGGGAGGTGGGAATCCTAGGCCAAGGTACTGTTCATGGTACTGTTCACATGTGAATAGTGCCCACATGAACAGTATGGGCCTAGGGGAAGGCCGTCAGCAGATGGGCCAAGTTGTCCAACAGATGGGCCAAGTTGTCGGCCAATATATTACATAGCTTTTGGGCCAATAATTGATGACGCAGCACCATGGCATGTAGACGTAGCACCATGACATGTGGACGACGCTCAGCTCGTATGAGTAGACGTGGCTCGGTCCAACTGGGAAATATGGAAGCGTAGTAGCCGAAAGTCCTGTCGTAGAAGTAGAGGATGCAGGGCAGCGGGTCGAAGTAGTAGTTGCATCCTTAGGGTTGATGTCCTCATCATCCTCCCTTTCTTGAATTTGAGTCGTCCTCTACTCAATCGTTGTCTTGAAATTATCATTTTCCTGCAAAAGGTTAGTGATAGCAGACGGCAAAGAGCTAGATGTATCATCAAAAGAAAATAAAGCATCTTTGCATATCAAAGCATCGCATGGCATATCATTATCAAAATTTTCAGCAAGATCAGGTTTGGTTGCAAGCATGACACAACCCTTTAATTTAATTCCCTCATTCCTAGAACTAGGTGCCAACTTCTCTTTCTTATGTGGGAAATTGTTCTTCACTACATGCTGATTTTCAGATTCATGTTCACATTCTTTCCTCTCATTTTCATCTATCTCTTTATCACATTACAGAATTTCAGCAGGCGTTAAAGGTAGCAAAATTGTTTTCTTTCCTTTGTGCATAAGAGAGTACTTATTACTTCTACCATGATGAGTTGCATCGATATCAAATTCCCAAAGATGTCCTAATAAAAGTGAGCAGGCTTGCATAGGCACTACGTCAAAATCAGCAACATCATGATAGGAACCAATGAAAAAATGCACTCTCATAGATTGTGTTACCTTCACCTTACCGCTGTTGTTGAACCACTGAATGTGGTACGGGTGAGGATGCGCACGTGTGGTCAAGCCAAGCTTCTCGACCATACTTGAATTCACCAAGTTATTACAGCTTCCGCCATCAATTATGACTCGAACACGGCAATTCTTGACAATGAGGAACATCTGAAACAAATTATGACACTGTAGCTTCTCTGCATGCTCTCTTTGAGTGCTCAATACTCGCTGCACAATTAGGGTGGTCCTATAATTCTTTGTAGCATCGGCACCTAAAATTTCATCTCCATCGCTATTTGTCTCGTGATCATTATCATTACTTGCAAGGTTAGCTACAAGAGCATATTCATCCTCAACATCACTGGCACTTGCATAACCACCGTCTTCTGTCGCAATGTATGCTCGCTGACTTGGGCAATCTCTCATGACGTGGCCCATCCCTTTGCATCGGTGGCACACAATCCCCGTCGTACGACCTGTGGAAGCAACCGATGAAGAGCTCTGCACTGGAACATGCACAGTAGTAGATTTACTTGCCTCAGGTGCACGTGACGGTGGTGGCGGTGCTGCTGAACGCGCCCTACTCACGTAGGGGGTAGCAGACCGAGAAGCAGGAGGTGGGGTTGTGTCGGCTTGCCCCGGCGTCGATCTCGATGTAGATGTACTTCCAAAGTTGCTCCTAGTCCTTTGTTGTCTTCCCTGTAATTCTTTTTCTGCCAAACAAGCAAGCTGGAACAACCTATTGATATCATTATACTCTTTGTAATCAACTATGTCCTGAATTTCACGCCTTAAGCCACCATAAAAACGAGCCATCTTATCCTCGTCATCCTCAATAATATTACAACGTAGCATGCCTATTTGTAGTTCTTGATAATATTCCTCGACAGATTTATTACCTTGGTCTAAGCGCTGTAATTTCTTACGCATATCATGTTTAAAAGCAGGAGGAACAAATCTAACACGCATAGCTTCCTTCAATCTATCCCATGTATCAGGTGCTAAGCCAGAATTAACTAGTTGGTTCCACCAAATGATAGCAAAATCTTTAAATTCACTAGTGGCTTGTCTCACTCTATGCACTTCAGGAATTAGATGGGCATTAAATTTTTGTTCAACTGTCATCTCCCAATCTAAATAAATTTCAGCATCATAAACACCCGCAAAATATGGTATGGTAAATTTAACTTTAGCAAATGGGTAATCATTAACATGAGCATTGTGGTGCGGAAAATGATTACCTCCCATACCGTGACGGTTGCGATGTAGACGGTGTCGTTCATGTGCATCTTGGGCAGCAAGAGCAGCGTCGGCGTCGCGGTATTGCCTCTCATTATCATATCCCTCTGCAAGATCTTGGGCTGCATTGTGATCATACTCGCATCCATTGTTCGGTGGCCGATTCACCATTCTTTCAAGACGTGTAGTAAGCGCTGCAATATTATCGTTGATGGAGCGCTGCAATGTAGCCGTAGTAGTTTGAAGCTTCGTGTCGATGTCCTCATTAATGGTTGTGAGTTGTTCATCCAAAAGCGTCATGAGCTCTCCCTTTAGCACACACTCTTTCTCAGTAGACGAGTCACCTACCATGGTTAGTAGAAAACAAAAGACAACACAAAGGTATTATCCCTATCAACTACTAGGTGATGGAAGGTGGAATCACACACTCTCAAGCGTCTTACCACACTCTTACAAGTGTTCTTACCAGAGCATGCAGGAGGTGGTACAGCCGGTGGCTGGTTCGTGATACCATGTCGCGCGTGGGTATGATTGCAAGAGGGAACATGTTTTGATCAAGAGTAGGTGGAGCTCGGAAGGCACAATATGGTAGCAAAAGGATCAGCAATAATCAAATCAGTAAATGCAAGTTGAAAGATTGTTCAAAGTACTTGTCAAAAGTTGCTGATCCTAGCCTAATCACAGCTAGCTAATCAAAGCCCTATGCAAAGAAGTGTATGTACGCACATGCAACGATCAATGTGACTTGATGTAAGCAAAGGAGAACCTCACAACAAGTGCTAGGAGAGATGCTAGTCCACTACTCAAACTTATTTCTAAGAGCACAAGATTATTCGCACGATGTAGAGCACAAAACAGCGATATCGGTAAAAACGCGAACAACCCTCTATATTGAGTAGATACAACAGCTAGTCTCAAACGATGAAAAGGCAAAGTTTTATATGGCTTATATATACTCGTTTGAAAGTTTTCGACGAGATCTACAACTTTTTCAACTGGACGGACCCCAAATTCCGAAGGGAAGACCGAAAGAAAAGACAAAAACAGAAAACAGAAAACTTACGACATGATTTTGGGGCTAAAGATGGCCGATTTTGGGGGTCTTGGAGGGCAACAGGCGCTTTGCTTGTCCGATTTTCAGATGTGCGTCGTCGATAGCTTCGAAACGAGCACAAAAACGTCGAATTCCGTCTTCGTATGCAAAAGTTATGCCCGTTTTACTGAAAGGGTGTCGGAAACGGACTCGAATTCGTTTCGGTTTCAACTTCAAACTGCTATATCTTTTGATCCCATGGGCCAAACGTACCCAATTGTTTTGTGGTAGCTGGGGAATATATCAGGAAGGGCTCCACCAATTTTCACTGATTTTATTGCAAGTTTGATGCACTTTCCAAATTTCGGACAGAGAGACACTCTTTTCTGTTTTTCTTCTCTCTTTTGTTGTTTTTTTTTTCTTCTCTCTTTTTTTTTCTCTGTTTTTTTCTCTGTTTTTTTTTGGATCCCGAAACCAACACCTCCTCTCTTTGGCCAACCAACCGAGATCTGCTTTCCTTCTCTGACTAAACCGAAATAAATTCTTTCCTTATCTTTTGAGAAACCGAATCATACTCTTTCTCTTTTTCTTCTTCACACCGAAACCAGCTAGGGCTTTCCACCAGGGATCAAACGGTTTTGCAAACTTCCAACCGAATCCACTGATTTGGTAGCCGCGACAAGGAGACACAAAGCCACGGCAGGGTTGTGACCGCTGCTGCGAAGGGCTGCGGCAGGGTTGGTGGCCGCGACGGCAAAAGCCAAGGGCTGCGGTAGGGTTTGTTGTCACCGCGGTAGAGGCCAAGGGCTTGCGGCTGGGGCTGGTGGTAGAGGCCAAGGTGGCTGGGATCTTTGGGTGCTGCGACCAGAAAATGAGGGAGACGCGGCAGGGAATTGGTGGTGGCGCGGCACGGCAGCGAGCTGTAGTGGTGGTGGTAGGGGATGGTGGCTGCCGCGGCTGATATTGGTGGACGTGGATGGGGAGGGTGGCTATCGCGGTAGGGGGAAAAACACAAGATGCGAAATAAACAAAGATGAAGCTACGCAAACGAACAAGAGATGCAATTAGGCAATGACGAACTAGACTCTTAACTAAACTAGAAATCAGCAACTGACACGACGATACAATCAATAATTCAACAAGCAATACTGAAAAGAAAAATTGCAATGGCACAAGGGGTGATGGGACAACGGAAGAATACGACAAACAAAATATTTTTGTGGGGCTAATTTTCTGGATTTTAGGATGATGAACAGGAACTAAAAGGGTCGTCCAGCTGAGGGACTAGTTTCCTCAGGGGGCAAGGGTCAATTCGACCACAAACAGGATTGACCCAAGGCAGACTCACAACACAACGAGAGTTTTCCCTTTGAGTGTTCGAGTCCCCTTAAGGCAATACGACTTGGCAAGGAAAGTTCTGGAAGCCATCATTCCAGAGCTTCATTGACACCTGGTGGTCCTCTCTCTCCGGTTAACTCCGCTGAGAAGGGGATCAAACATGCTTTTTCTGCAAGTTCGACCATCCCATCGCAGGGCACACCTGCGGACGGAGACGGTTATAACCCAGAGTTCCCCTTCCTGGAGGGGTTTACTCCAAGTTGCCAGATGGTGTCTCTCGATTACTCCTCAAGCGAGGAGGCCTCGAGCGCAAGTGGAGATCCTCAACGGGAGGTCTTCGTCCTTCCCTCTAATAATGATCATTCTCCTAGAGGCAAGACTGATGATGCTCCCTGACGGGCACACACTACGTCCCCTCGTAGCAATGGTAAGAGCACCACCGCTCATGAACAGGGTAAACACCCTGATGAGCATGTGGGAAATCCTCAACATTCTCGTACTTCACTGAAACTAAGTCAAGGGTCTAGTATGGGCGATCATGAGACAACTCGACAGAGAAGAATAGTCGCCCAGAAAATCTTCCTGGGCGCACTTAGTATCAGTCAGAGGAAGCTCAGAAACTCTAACACATCAACGACTTGCTTGAGAATCCAACTCAAGAGCTCGCTCGAGCACCAGGTTATGATCTCTTCACCGAAGAGATCGCACGAAGGCTTCGGAGCACGATGGCAAAACTTGAGCGTCCTCGTCGACATTATTCTGAAAGTCCTAGCAGTACGACATCATCTACCAGTCATTCGGCCAACTCACTGCACAGAGATCGACATGATTGTAAGTCATGTCGTTCTCCTAACTTGAGGAAGGCTCCTCGAACATCTAAAGATCGACAAGCTCCAAGGAGAGGTGATCGCTAACCGCTCCAAGGTCAAAATTTGCGGCAGCAGACGGAATGCGAGGAGTATTTTCCTCGTAAGGCAGAGGCCTACTATAAGTCAAGTCCACCTGTGACCGGGTATCATTGAGTACGATCACCTGATGATGTTAACCCTTCTTCCTTGCATAGAAGGCCTCAAGAAGTTATTACCGGATGCCGGGCGTTTTCACCCGACCTCCGAGCAGTTCGTTGGCCACCTCGTTTCCGACCAGCAAACATGGAGAAATTTGATGGAACTCAAAATCCCATTGAATTCATTCAGGTTTACACAACAGCTGTCCGAGCAGCAGGCGAAGGAGAGAATGTAATGGCAAATTACCTTCCGACTATGCTCAAAGGGTCTGCTCGATCATGGCTACTAAACTAGCCAGTCGAGCTGATCTACTCGTGGCAATACCTCTGTGACCTTCTGCTAGTGAACTTCGAGGGCAGGTATAACCACCCTGGAAAGGAGGACTACTTGCACCAGATGAGATAGAATGACCATGAAACTCTGCGTCAATTCATCAAGCGCTTTAGTCAGGTTCGTAATTCAATTCTGGAGGTTTCTGACTCATCTGTTATCAGAGCATTCAAGCAGGGGGTCCGCAGTAGAAGGATAACGAAGGACATTGCTTTGAATCCTCCTGCCAGTGTCGCTGAACTCTTCGAGATGGCCGATCGGTATGCGACTGCTGCTGAGGCGGTCGAGTGGAACAACACTATTGATCGAGAGGACAACATTCCTCAAGAGGCAGGTGAAAGTGGTAATAAAAGGACAAAAGGCTAAGAAATCCAAGAACAAGGCGAAGGGTCACAAATCTGAAGCCACTGGTTCTAAGGAGGTCTTAGCCGTAAGCGACAAGGAGCCACATAATTCCAAACAAAACTCTGATCGAGGCAAAGGTAAGCGCCCCGATCGGAAGAATGACAAATCAAGGTGGTTTCCTTTTCATAAAAAGGAAGGACATGACCTTCACAACTGCCAGGTTTTTCTATGAAAACTCAACGATTATTACTTCAGCAAAGGGCCGCTTCCTACTCTTGAACAGGTAGGTCAAACAAGTGGTCGAAAGGAGTCGAATGATGATAAGGATGTGGCGTTTTAGGATCCACAACACACCATCGATCACATGTATGGGGGATCGTCGGCATACGAGTCAAGGCGATAGCTCATAGCTATCGAGCGCGAGGTAAATTCAATTGACTCTCCTCTTGTCAATAAGATGTCAAAGTGGTCGGAAGTCACCATCTCCTTCGAGAAGGGTGATTGCCCGATCCCTTCAACCCGACCAGGTCAATTTCCGATCGTGGTCGAACCCACCATTAACAACTGTCGAGTAAATTGAGTGTTAGTTGATGGTGGTAGCTCGTTAAACATTATGTTTACGAGTGCCCTAGACGAGATACAGGTACCCAAGACTAAGACCAGTACGATACTCTTTTCATGGAATCGTACCGGGGTCTTCGGCCAAACCTATTAGTCAAGTTTCTCTTCCTTTAACATTTGGTTCACCAAGTAATTTCAGGACAAAGATCTCCTTTGATGTGGTCGATTTCGATACAGCATATAACGCCATACTCGGACGACCAACTTTGGCAAAGTTCTTAATAGCTACTCACTATGGGTATCAATGTCTTAAGATGCCAGGTCTCAAAAGAGTGATCACAATTTATTGTGACAAGAAGACGGCGCATACCTGCGACCGTCGATCCCTCGAGATGGTTGGATAGATACGAGCTCGAGAAGAAAGTCAGCCTTCGATTAGCAAGTCGAAGCCTAAAGCTGCACCAAAGCCAAACGACCAAGTCAAAGAGGTTCCTCTGGACGCGGAGGAGCCCTCAAAGACTGTTCGCATCGGGGATACTTCCGACCCCAAGTAGGAAGACGCCCTCATCACTTTCCTCCAAGTAAACGCAGATGTCTTCGTGTGGCAAGCGTCCGACATGCCCAGAATCCCTAGGTAAGTGATCGAGCATAGGGTAGCTTTATGGTCTGACAAAGTACCCGTAAAAAAATTACAGAGATTTTCCCCTGATCGACGAGATGCTATTAGGTCAGAATTCAACAAGCTGCTTAAGGCAGACTTTATAAGAGAAGTCAATCACCCAGAGTGGTTGGCCAACCCTATAATGGTTAGGAAGTCAAACGACAAATGGCGTATTTGCGTCGACTTCACTGATCTTAATAATGCTTGTCCAAAAGATGATTTTCTTTTACCTCATATCGATTAGTTGGTTGATTCTACTACCGGTTGTGAAATGTTAAGTTTTCTAGATACATATTTTGGTTACCACCAGATCAATATATGTCGAGAAGATGAAGAAAAGACCACATTTATTACACCATTTGGTATATTTGCTACGTCAAAGTGCCATTTGGTTTAAAAAATGCTGGAGCTTCTTTTCAGCGTTTGATGCAAGCGACTTTTTCACCTCAACTAGGCAGAAATTTGGAAGCCTATGCTGACGATTTAGTCGTAAAAAGCATCAACCCACTTAATCATATCACAGGCCTGCAAGAAACATTCGACAACCTTAGAAAGCACCGTTTGAAACTCAATCCTGAGAAGTGTGTGTTCGGAGTCTCTTCGGGAAAATTGCTTGGTTTTCTGGTCTCTGCGTGAGGAATCGAAGAAAATCCTGAAAAGGTAAAGGTCATCGTGCAAATGCGCCCCCCGACTATGAAAAAAAGAAGTCCAGAAACTCACATGATGCATGGTAGCTCTAAGTCGTTTCATCGCATGCTTGGGAGAAAAAGGACTACCTTTCTTCAAACTTCTGAGGAAGCACGAGGGTTTCGAGTGGTCAGAAGAGGCTAACGCTGCCTTTGATAATGTCAAGAGGTATCTTACGAGTGCTCCTGTTTTGGTTTCTCCGAAACCAGAAGAGACGCTCTTAATTTATCTAGCTGCCACGCCACAGGCAGTGGGCGCAGTACTAGTCGTAGAACGTGAAAACTTACAATGACCGGTTTACTACTTTAGTGAAGTTTTACACGGGCCTAAGTAGCATTACCCTCAGACCCAAAAACTTCTATATGCTCTTCTCATGTCTTCGAGGAAACTACGGTATTACTTTCAAGCACACAAACTAGCTGTGCTATCTGAGTTTCTCTTAGGAGCGATCCTCTAGAATAGGGAAACAGCGGGACGCATGGCAAAATAGTCAGTCGAACTTGGGGAGTTCGATATCCATTTTGTGTCCCGAACGACCATTAAATCCCAGATCTTGGTAGACATTGTCGCCGAATGGACAAATCTTGAACCTATTCAGGATCCCCAATACGATTCCCACGATCAATGGATGATGTACTTTGACAGGTCGCTTACTTTAAGCCGTCCCTGGTCGAAGAACTAGAGACACCTCCTATTGAGACAGCCTCTCTAGAATACAAGGATACCTGGATGACTCCCATCTATGAGTATCTTCAGACTGGTTCCGTACTCAACGATGATCTTGAGGCAGATCGTTCATCCTGAAAGGCCAAAATGTACACTTTGGTCGAAGGAGTAGTCTATAAACGAGACACTCAAGGGGTGCTCATGCGAGGCATTCCGCAGAGCGAAGGATTAAAGCTCATTCACGACGTACACGGAGGCATCTGTGGAACTCATGCTTCCTACAGAACGCTGGTCGGTAAGGCCTTTCGACAAGGTTTCTACTGGCCAACAGCCTTCTACGATGCCAAAAAGCTGGTTAAAAAGTGTGTACAATGCCAGTTTCATAGCAGGCAAATACACCAACCAGCTCGCATTACAAACAATCTCTCTATCTTGGTCTTTTGCAACCTGGGGTCTCGATATCCTAGGACCGTTACCCGGAGTTCCAGGTAGATTCGAGTTCCTTTTTGTGGCTATTGATACGTTCATGAAATGGATAGAAGCCGAGCCTGTGACTGGGATAACAACGGAAACAACAAGACGGTTCATGATGAGATGCGTGATAACTTGATTTGGGATACGAAGTCGAATAATCACAGATAATGGTAAGCAATTTTCGAGCGCAAAATTTCAGGAATTTTGCGACGAGTTGGGTACCATGCTGTGTTACGCTTCCGTTGCCCACCCCCAAAGCAATGGGGCAGTCGAAAGAGCGAACGGCCAAATAATGCAGGGAATCAAAACTCAAGTCTTCGACCAGCTTCTCAAGCGCTCGGGGGCTTGGGTACAAGAATTACCCTTAGTATTATGGGCAGTTCGTACGACTGCTAGTCAGGCTACAGTTGAAACACCAATTTTCCTAGTTTTTGGTGTCAAAGCCATGCTACCACCAGAACTAAAGATCAGGTCGGTACGAGTCAAAAACTTTAACGACTCTGCCCAAGAACAACTTCTAGCGGACGACATCAACCTACTTGAAGAGAAGAGAAACCAGGCTTTAATCCGTTCAACGGTCTACCAACAAGCCCTGCGTAGATACTATGATCGTAAGGTCCAACCTCGCAGCCTCGCTGTAGGTGACTTGGTATTGAGGCTTGTCCAATCCCATTCTAATTGGAATAAACTTTCCCCCATGTGGGAAGGTCCTTATACTGTGGTCAAAGTTACGTGTCCAGGTTCGGTACGACTAGCAATGAAAGACGGTCGAGTTCTCTCAAACTCTTGGAACATCGACCAGTTGTGCAAATTTTAGCGTAACAAACTTCCATGACAATAAGGTATCATGTTCTTTCTATCTTTATTGTCTTCTTTTGAGTAGTGCTTTTCTAATCTTTCGGCCATTTTTTATATGCTCATTTTTTCTTTACACTGGTCGAAGGAAGGACACAACAACTAGTCGAAGTCTTTCCTCTCTGCATGTGGTCTTGCCTGCTAGAAGAAACTTCCTAGTATTGCCTTGTTCCTAACTTTTGCTGCCAATACAAAGATATTGGGCTCAGAAAACATGGTCGAATGATTTTAAGCCAACTCTTCTCACCTTAGTTTATTTCTTCATTGTGAAAGATATTCTAAGAAGATTGCACTTTTGAGATTTATTCGACTACTTTTGGTCAACTCGGTCAGTTCTAACTGGCCGGAGGAAGAAACACACCTAGTCGAAGCTTCTCCTCTCTGCATGTGGTCTTGTCCACTAGAAGGAACTTCCTAGCCTCGTCCTGTTTCCTACTCTTGTTACCAGGGCGAACCTATCGAGTACATCAAGCAAGGTTGAACGAATTTTGAAGGTCCTCTAGATGTTTGTCTAACTCAAGTTGTCGTTGTTGGTTTGATTAATATAGTCGGAGATGGTAACATCACCTAGTCGAAGCCTTTCCTTTCTGCACGTGGTCCTGCCCACTAGAAGGAATTTTCTACTCTTTCAACGAGTGCAAGATAATTGTGATCGAAAACTATAAGTTAAAACAAACCTCTTCGTTTTCAGAAACCCCTTTTCACTATTTACTTAGTTTATTCAAATAAACTAAGCACATAGTCGGGGGCTAGAATAAAGTTATAAAAATAATTTCAATTCTTACTCTTGGTTTCTTTTTCCATCCATTATCTTATGAGTTACTAACTACTTGACAAGATGATTTGTAGGAAAAAGGAAGAAGGAAGGAAGGATTACATATATATGGTCTAATTATCTTTTCCATTCATTATCTTATGAGTTACTAACTACTCTATGGGATGATTTGCAGGAAAAAAGGGAAGATCATATATATATCAACATAAAGTTTGTCTTTATAGGATCCTTTTGACGGATTACTCTGATGGAGGAGATCCTATTTGCATCTCCTCCACGATCTTCTCGCCAACCGATTGCATCTCTTCAATTAGCTGCTCCACTTTTGCTTCAGTGTAGTCGAAGTCGACTTCAATTGATTGAGGGTTAAAGTTGGGATCACGGGCTTTAAGTTTTGCTAATACATAGCTTACAGCCCCTTGACCATTTCCTTTATTGAGTCGGTTTGGTTGGTCTTCAGAGTGGTCACCAACTCTTGCAAAGTATCGACTTGCTCCCCAATGGCACTTGTATAAGCAGCTATTGTGTCTTCCTGAAGAATGACTTCTTCAGCACGTAGCCCACCGAGTACATTGTTCAAGAGGGAGATGTTGTCTTGAAGATTGAACTTCATTGACTTCATCTCCTCCCAGGTACAAGTTGAAGCCTCGTGGAGTCGTTTTATTTCGACCAATCGCTCTGAAACGAGTGAGGTTGGTTAGATAAATGACCCTTTTGTGATGGGAAAACCAATTTGGTAGCAGGTAAACAAGTACTTACCCGTTAATTGAGAATCTAGTCTCTCAATTTCTTGATCTTTATCCTTGGCGATGCGGGAGATCTCATGAACAACCAAAGTCTTTTCTCTGACCTCGGTTTTAAGAGTTCCCACTTCGGTTTGAAGAACCAGTGTTTCGACTACCTTTTCTGAAAAAGAATGAGAAGTTAGGAAGGTGAAGATCAATATCATAAGCAGTCGTAAGTTCAATGACTTACTGTTTATTTCCTCCTGCAACTGTTGGGTCGCAGAGTTTGCTCCTGAAGCTTTTTTCAGAAGATCATGTATTTCTTTCCTTAGCTTTTTCGTCTTGGCTTTTTCATAGTCGAGCGAATCAACTAGGGTCTTTTCGTCACTCTTGAACCTGCAAAGGTTAAGGGTAGACATGAACACAGAGCCAAGTGGTTGTAAATTTTTCTACGACCATCCTTATAGTCATAAGATTTTCTACGACAACTTCTATGAGTACTGTACAAGTGGTCGAAACATAAAGCGAGTCACTTACCATCTCTCTACCTGCTCGTAGAGTTCCGCTTTCTCCTGTCATAGCTTAACAAGCTGCCGGTTGTATTCGCAAACTGTGGTAATTTGTTCCAAAGCTTTCTGCAAAAAAAGAAGACAGTGAGATGTGAGGAAAAAACCACATTTATAGATACCGTCGGATACTTACATTCATGCTCGTCCGAGCAAACATGGAGACTATCCTCGTCGGATCCTTTAGCCCATCCATCTCTTCGACACGATCCCACCAAACCTTTTTGAGACGCTTGTCATCGAAAACTTCCACACAGTTGGGAATATAACTGGGATGAGCGACTCGGTCGTGAGATCTGAAGGCGAAGATTCTACGATGGAAGCAGGGCCAAAGAAATCATAGCAGAAGTTGAAGTACTCCTATTCCTCTGATTCAGGGACGGTAGCCCCTCCTTGAGGATTGGGAGGAATGTCCTTGACAACTTCTTTACCGGCGTGGTGGTCAGAGCTCTCACCACCGCCTTCACCAGGCACCTTCGTCACGACCTCCACTGTCTCCATCTCCATCCCTACGACCGCCTCAGTGGTGTAGCAACTTCAGCAGCAACAGCTTCTTCCACTACGGGAATAGTAGCTGACCCTTTCGGCCACTACCACTATCATTCCTTCATTTACTGAAAAAGTAGTAGCGAGCTTCTCAATAGAAGCATCCTCGTGGACTGAAGGAGTTGGGCTAAGATCACAAAAAGAAAGCACATTAAAATTGTGAGAAACAAAAAGGTAACTGTTGTCCTTACACTTTTGTCTTTTCATATACCTCTGCGTCCTGGACTTAACCAGGAATTTGGAAGCAACCTTCCCAACGGAAGATTTCTTCGGCTTCTTCTCGACCACTCCTGGTCGGAATTCAATCAAGGGAACATGAGTCACTACCTCCTGAGCCTCCTGACTCCCCGAATGGCCAAGACCTGTCTCGAACATTTCAAGAGCACTGCTCCCCTCGACTTCAAGCTCTACTGGAGTAGCAGTTTCCTTCACAAAAGATATGAAGCTTTTCCAGTTTTCCTTTTCCAGCTGCTTGACAAAGCCACGAGAGACAGAAAATGCGTAAGTCTTATCGTCATAATAAAATGGTACCTTGGCCTTGGGGGCTTTGCGTTTAAGAGCTATGGCTGCTTTAACCGCTTTTGCCTTCTCTGCAGCAGCTATGTCTACAGCAAATTGTGCGAAAGTTTTGCTTGGAACAACTGGGCTCGAGCTTGTGGCGTCCTTATTGGCGACCCACACAAGTCGACGCCTCTTGGTTAGAGGAACTTTTGCTTGCTTTTGTTTCTACCACTGCCCCAATAACCACCAATTCGACCTTCTCGTCGTCTTGGCGGTTTTCCATGTCTACTTTCTGTTAAAGTCAGAAAAAGAAAATATAATCGGGTAGTCATAAGTTCTTCTATGATCATCCCTTGGTCGTAAGTTCTCCTGCGACCAGTGCATAGTCGCAAGTTTTTCTACGACCAAGAAATTCCTAGTCGTAAGTGTCTCTACGACTATAAAAGCCTAGAGACGAAGTCAATTTTTCGATTACCTTTAGGCGTTCCCTCTTCTCCTCTACAGGTAGAACTGCTAGGATTTGAGGAGCCACCATGTAACTCCCTGGTTTTTAGAGCTTTTTGGAAACTTCAAAATAAAGCGAACCATTTGGTTTCCTTGAAGTCTAAAAGTTTAAACTGAGATTTTGAAATGATTTCCAAGTGACTAACCCCAACTTCAACTTTATTCCCTGTTGGTTTTGTCGGGTTTGTGGGAGTGCTGGAGCTCTGGTGTTTTTCCCTTCCCATACTTGCTTCGTTCTCCTCTGTGGTCCAGACCTCCTTAGGTCTAGACCTCCTCTGTGTTTTCTTTTTGGTTTAGACCTCCTTGGGTTTAGGCCTCCTTTGCGTTTGGACCTCATCTTTGCCCAGACCTCCCCGTGGTTTTGACTTTTCTTTTAAGTCACAACCACCCTCGAGCTGTTTTAAGCTCAAGTTTGTGTTTTAAACCTCTTTTGATCTCATCTTAACTGTCAGGACTTCCCCCTTGTGAGATCTTGACCGTTAGGACCTCCCCCTTGTGAGATCTTGACCTTCAGGACCTCCCCCTTGTGAGATCTTGACCGTCAGACATCCCAAAGACAGCCTTCTTAACTCATTATGGACTTTATGAGTTCACTGTTATGTCTTTTGGGTTAACCAATGCTCCTGCTTACTTTATGAACTTGATGAATAAAGTGTTCATGTAGTACTCAGATAAGTTTGTCATTGTTTTCATTGATGACATTCTAGTGTACTCCAAGAATGAGGAAGAGCATGAAGAGCACCTTAGGGTGGTCCTAGACAAGCTCAGAGACCACCAACTTTATGCCAAATTCAATAAGTGTGACTTTTGGATGAAAGAGGTCACCTTTTTGGGGCATGTTATGTCAACCATAGTAAGGTTCAAGATGTGCTCAATTGAAAGCCACCCAAGTCAGTACCTCAGGTCAGAAGTTTTCTTGGCATAGCAGGGTATTACCGTAGGTTCATTGAAGGCTTTTTAAGATTAGCAAGACCTCTCACTCAATTGCTTAAAAAGGAAAGCAAGTATGTGTGGACACTAGCCTGTGAGCACAGTTTTCAAGAGCTGAAAAAGTGTTTGACCTCTGCCCAAGTGCTTGTTTTGCCAGATATCAAAAAGGACTTTGAGGTCTTTTGTGATGCAACTCGTCAGGGCCTTGGTTGTGTTTTGATGCAAGAAGGAAAAGTGGTAGCTTATGCTTCCTGAAAATTGAAGCCTCATGAAGCCAACTATCCCACACATGACTTGGAATTGGTAGCCGTAGTGCATGCCTTAAAGATCTGGCGTCATTTCCTCATTGGTAATCGCTATGAGATCTTTACCAATCACAAAAGTTTGAAGTACATTTTCACTCAACTCGACCTCAATCTCAGGCAAAGAAGATGGTTGGAACTCATAAAAGATTATGATCTTGATATCCATTACCATCCGGGCAAGGCTAATGTAGTAGCTGATGCACTGAGCCGAAAGAGCTGTTGTAGGAATTCTTTTTTATTTTGGCCCCTTGACGCCACTCAATTGTAAAAATAGCTCCTGTCCCGTTTTATTTGCAAATCTAGCCCCCTCCATTACCATCCAGGGAGTACCAAGATGTACCAAGACCTCAAAAGGAAGTATTGGCGGGTCAATATGAAGAAAGAAATAGCTGAGTTTGTAGCACGTTGTGACGTATGCCAAAGGGTCAAAGCTAAGCATCAAAGGCCAGCAGGTCTACTTCAACCCTTACCCATTCCCGAGTGGAAGTGGGAGCAAGTAGGCATAGATTTCATCACTAGATTGCCTAGGACCCAATCAGGCCATGATTCCATTTGGGTGGTGATTGATCGTTTGACCAAAGTGGCATATTTTATCCCTGTCAAGACCCCTTATGCAGGTAACAAATTGGCAGAGTTGTACATAGCCCGAATTGTTTGCTTGCATGGAGTGCCTAAGAGCATTGTGTCCGATAGAGGTTCTCAGTTTACCTCCAGGTTTTGGGAAAGTCTCCATGAAGCTTTGGGAACAAGCCTCAATTTCAGCATAGCCTATCATCCTCAAACAGATGGGCAAACAGAGCGTGTGAATCAAGTTCTTGAAGACATGCTCCGAGCTTGTGCACTGGATTATGGGAAAAGTTGGGACAAGAACCTCCCTTATGCTGAGTTCTCCTATAACAACAGCTACCAAGCCAGCTTAAAGATGTCCCCATTTGAAGCTTTGTATGGAAAGCAGTGTCGTACTCCTCTCATTTGGGACCAAGTTGGTGAGCGTCAATTCTTTGGACTTGAGTTGATCCAAGAAGCTGAAAACAAAGTGAAGCTCATAAGAGAATGTTTAAAAGTGGCTCAGTCCCGACAACAGAGCTATGCTGATAACCAAAGAAGGGAGTTGTCATTTGATGTGGGAGACCATGTGTATCTCAGGGTAACTCCCCTTAGAGGAGTAAAAAGGTTTTAGACCAAGGGTAAACTTGCACCAAGATTTGTCGGACCGTTCAAGGTATTGGAAAGGAAAGGTGAAGTTGCTTATCGATTGAAACTGCCGGCAAGCTTATCCGCAGTATATGATGTCTTTCATGTATCTCAGTTGAAGAAATGCCTCCGAGTTCTAGAAGAGCAGACCTCCCAAGAAAGTGTTGATCTTCAAGAGGACCTCACGTATGTGGAGCAGCCAGTCAAGATTTTGGACGTTGCAGAACGTGTCACCCTAAGCAAAGTCATCAGATCTTGCAAGGTGTAGTGGAGCCATCACTCCAAAGATGAAGCCACTTGGGAGCGTGAAGAAGACCTCAAGGCTGAGTATCCTCTCCTCTTTGCTGGCCAAGTTTGAATCTCGGGTTCGAAATTTCCTTAAGGGGGTAGGTTTGTAACACCCTGGTTTTTAGAGTTTTTTTTTCAAAATTTCAAAATAAAGTGAACCATTTGGTTTCCTTGAAGTCTAGAAGCTTAAACTGAGATTTTGGAATAATTTTCAAGTGACTAACCCCAACTTCAACTAAATTCCCTGTTGTTTTTGTCGGGTTTGTGGGAGTGCTGGAGCTCTGGTGTTTTTCCCTTCCCATACTTGCTTCGTTCTCCTTTGTGGTCCAGACCTCCTCAGGTCTAGACCTTCTCTGTGTTTTCTCTTTGGTTTAGATCTCCTTGGGTTTAGGTCTCCTTTGCGTTTGGATCTCGTCTTTGCCCAGACCTCTCCGTGGTTCTGACTTTCCTTTTAAGTCAAGACCATCCTCGAGCTGTTTTAAGCTCAGATTTGTGTTTCAAACCTCCTTTGATCTCATCTTGACAGTCAGGACCTCCCCCTTGTGAGATCTTGACTATCAGGACCTCCTCCTTGTGAGATCTTGACCGTCAGGACCTCCCCTAGGTTCTGCCCTGGCAATTAAGGCCTCCTTGGACCTCTTTCCTGGATCTCCTCCGTTAGATCCTCTCTCCTTGAATCTCACCCTTTTAAAACTCCTTTGTGCTGGGCCTCCCTTACGTCCAAATCTTGTGTGTGCCTTCCCCTCTCTAGGACCGTTAGATTTTGCTTGGATGGCCCGATTGAGAGGAGGTGCTTGGATGGTCTGAACGTTCCCTTACATTGTGGTGCATCTGATTAAGTTTGGGTGGCCTTGATGTAAGTGCGCGTTCGCATGGTCTGAACGTCCCATCTCCTTGGACCACCCGATCAAGATCGTATGACCCTGGTTTGTTGTGCCTTTTCCTTTGTCTTTTGGACCTCCTCCTCTACTGGTCTTTTTGCAAAGACCACCCTCTTTTGTCATGACCACCTCTTGTGGTCATGACCTTTGGTCTTTTCACAAATACCACCCTCCGTGGCCTTTTTGCGAAGACCACCCTGGTGGGAAAGGACCCCCTTGGCCCTCTGCGGGACCTCCTCCTCAGGACCTCCTCCTTAGGACCTCCTCCCGCAGGCTCTCCTCCTATGACGACCTCGTGGTCGGACCTCTCCTTAGATCACGACTTTTTCCTGTTGTTTTGACCAACCTCTTTGTTTGAGCTGGCCCTGTCCATTTTCTCCTTTCTGCAAGCTTGCATCAGAAAGCCTCTGAGCATTAAATGTCGCTGCGACACATTTAATACTGTCACCTCCGTTGTACCTCTCCTTCCCTGTTGTCCCCTCCCTTACCTGCTCCTGTCCTCTACTCCACCCATCCTTGAACACGTGTGCCCTTGAACTCCCCGCAGCCCAGGCCTTATAGGCTTGGACAACACACTATCTTTGCCTTCTTCCTCATTTTCAACTCTCTAGCTCTCTCTCAACCAGCTATTTGTACTCTCCTTCCAAGCTCTGGACCTCCTCTAACCAGCTCCCTGGACCTCCCCCAAACCTTCAGAGCTCTTTTGTTGGTTCTAGTGGTGCTTTCCTAGAAGTTCTATTGGCTTTCTACTTGAGCTTTTTTTGAGTTGGTTTTGTTCTTTCGTGTAGATTGTGAAGACGCCGAGGAGCCCGAGTTCTTTGAGGAGGAAGATCCCTAAGCCTTCGAGCAAGGCAAGTCATGCCCTTGATCATATTGACACCCATTATTTCAATCTATGTACTTTCTGTTTCACGCTAAGTACTCCATGCATAGTTTACTTAGTATTTCAAATACCCGTGTTTACACTCATTGCTAGACCTAACTCATTTGTAAGGGCAATGTTGACATTACAACTGATCTTGTTGTTGCCTTAGTTGAAAACCTAGTCAATGCTTTAGTGTGACCAGGACCTTTTGGAAAAAGAAATGCTTAGTTGTGCTTAGATCAAAATCTTTATTTGGGAAGTTTTGCCAAAGACCAATATTTTACCTCAAATGTTTTAACCATGGCATTGGGTTATCATGGAAACTTGCTTTTGTTTTCAAATGTACAGGTTGGAAAATGGTTTAGACGCGGGCGAACCTTGGTTGATTTCATGGTGGGTGCACGGGGGTCATGTCAGCCGACGCCCCAGGGTTGAGGATGTCGCCTAGATAAGTTAAGGACCGGTTTTTGAGTGTTACTTTGCTAAGGCCCTTTCGTGCAACCACAAGTCTTGTATGGGCAGGACCTGGCCAAATAATTTGCAATGTCTCACCATGGTTGTCCTTTTTGGATGTGTGGGTGGTCCTTCATGACCTATTTTCTTACACTCCCACCGAGCGCAAGAGGGGGCTTGAACCCTACGGGTGGGTAGCCCAAAGGGGGTTAAACCTTAGCGAGGAGGACTTTTGTGAGAAGGAGCATTGTAAAGGCCTTGTGATAACATTTTAGTCGCACATCTTCGGAAGTGTGTGAGCGGACAGTGAAAATTGGTTATCTCTTGTGGGTAAATCTGTACACCTCTGCAGAGTGAAAATCTATTCGAATAGCCGTGTCTACGGTCATGGACATGCTAGCAAAGCCTCTCTAAGTTAGTCTTTGGTTTTGGTTTTCAATTACTTTTGAAAACTGGCTTTGGATTTCTATCCATTGTGTTCTGGGCGGGGAGCCCTGAGCGATTAGCCTAGTGTTAGGAGGTTATCCTACACCCTTAATCTTGTTATCAATCAATAAAAATATGTGTTGGAAAATGAATTTTATGTATAGTGTAAATCTGCCTTAGAACTTATTTACTTATACTTGAAAAAAACCTGGCTTTATGCAAACAAACCTTATAAGCTCTCCATTGTGATATCCTTCTATGCATGTTATTCTGTTAATTGACGGGTGTGACTTGCGAGCACGGTTGTTGTGCTCACTCTTGCTTGAAACAATTTTTTGAGCAGGTGAAGAGGTCTTTGCTGAGGACCAAGAGGTCCTAGACGACTAGGCTACACCTTCCAGCCTATTGCCTGTGGTGTATTGGATGGACTTACCTTTTGTTTTTCGTTGTGTAAAGTTGTCTTTTGTCGGCTCGTAAGCCAACTTTGTAATAAACTCTTTTATTGTTAATTAAGTTCTCGTTGATGTATGATTATCACTTGTGTTGCTGTGTGAACTAGCTGTTGATCCTTGGGACTAGTTCGGAACACAGGAGATGTAGGGATTATCGAAGTCCCATGACCTCTCCCTGGTCTGGTCATGGCATTTGGAGAGGTACTGAATCTAAAGACCTCCTCGGGTTAGGTCTCAGGACCTCCAGGTGGTCCTGCTGGACCTCCTGGGTGGTCCTGAAGATCCTCTCGAGTGGTCCTGCTAGACCTCCTGAGAGGTCCTGGTAGACTTTTCGGGAGTTCTAGGAGGTCCTCTCGGGTGACCCTTGGTCAGGTCGTGACACGCCACATTTGGTGGACCTTTCTTACAGATGAGCTTGACGCGGGCGTCAATCTTCGCCTAGGAAAGATCTGTGCAAAGAGATAAAATATTCAACAGACCCAATCAGGACTAACCAAAACGAGAGCCAAAACTAAGAATTTCACTTACCCTCCTTGTAATCCCTGGTCGGGTCTGTTGTCTCCGAGTACCTCCACGTAGGAGGAACTCGTTTCTTTAGGGGACTAATGCGACGCGTGATGAAATCCTTCACCACGTGTCATATGGTGAGTCCCTTCGCCTTCAAGTCCTTGATACCTTGAATATAACGGGCAATCCGGTCAAGATCCCTAGGGTTCGAATTCCGGAAAGAAATCCTCCCAGCAATATTCCCAACAAATGAAAGGTTGTCCTTCTCGGTGACCTCCCAGTAGAACTATTTCTTCTTCCACCCCGGCCACAAAGACCGGGTGAACATCTGAATGTACTCCTTCGACTTCCCGTCATGGAGCTTTAGACCGCAACTCCCAGCAATTCCAACTTGTCGGGTCATTCCATAGTAATACTGGAAGAGCTCGAGGTTCGCTAGAATCCCCTAGTATGCCTCACATAAGTACACAAATATACTTAACATTGTGATGAAATTGGGACCTAGGTTCACTAATTCCACCCCAAAGTGCTCGAGTATGAGTGTAAGAAAAGGGTGAGCAGGCAATCGGAGGCCGCACTCACAATACGCCTGTAAGACGGGTATTTGCCCAGTTTCCCCCGACGGCCAGTGTTGCCCAGTAGCCGAAATTCACTTCACGATTACCTTTTCAGGAATCTTTCGGTAGTGACCAAAGATTTCATCTTCGTTGTATCTATCTTCGATTCGGCCCACTGAGAAATGGTGCTGGACATTTTTTCTCAAGAGAAGGAGGTTTGGATTTGGAAAGGCTTCAAGAAAGTGTACGGTTTTGTTGGCGACGAAGAGGGCGAGAACTCGATGAACAGTCGAGATGAATTGGGAAAAAGGTAAGAACCCTAATGTCACCCTTACGGTTAGTTTTTATAACTGTGCGCTTGAAATGAAACACCGTGGAAACTCAACGGTTCCCACCGTTCGGGAATTGCTCTAACGGACAGATTTTGTTAAATTTGCCTGATCGAGAAAACCGAGGCTATCTTTGCACCTCAAGCGAAATTACCTTCTTGGCCAAGTATATTTTTAGTCAAATGAAATACCAGCCGGAAAGGTTTCACTTCCGATCATAATACTACGACCACTTTGTAGTCGGTAGATTTTATATGACTACCTTGTAGTCATAAGATTATCAACAACCTTCTTGACCAAGTATATTTTTGTTCAAAAGAAATACATGTTGAAGAGTTTTTCCTTTAACCTTCACTTTACAACCACCTCGTGGTCGTAATGACATCTACGACTCCTTTTCCAAGTAACTTATTTTCACTTGAAGCTGACGGGGCTAGATGACGAGGATCTAATAATCCTTATTTTACTATTTATCTGTAATTAATATTATGGATAAATATGACGTCATACGGCTATTAAGTATACCCCTTATAGTCTTAAGGGAGAAGCCAACCAAGTGGTCGTAAAGTTCTTCTACGACCACTCTCATAGTAGTAAGTCCTTCTACAACTACCATATGATCGTAAGTTTTTTCTACGATCACCTTTGGTCGTAAGTCCTTCTACGACCAATATCCAGTCATAAGCTTTTCTACGACTACCCTCTGGTCGTAAGTCATTTTACGACCAGCTCAGTCACGACTACCTCGTGGTTAGTTGGGTCCACTTGCCTGTAGGCTCAATTAATTACGGGATCTGAGCAGCCAATATACACTATTCTTCTCTCGAGTAACTGTATGTAACGCACCATTATCTGTAATTAGTAACTGCCAGGCGACGTAGGGAGGTTATTACTCCTGTGATTACTTCCATTGTTACATCCATTATACGAAATAATGAGACACCCCTTAACCTGGAATGACTACCTCTTCACGTGCTATAAAAAGACTACAATCAGAGAGAAATAGAGGGGCGATTGAGACGCAATCAGTAGTAGTACAAGTCTAAGTCTGTTCCACTGATTGGAACCAGCATATACAATACAATACACACAGGAGTAGGGTTGTTATTCTCTCTAGAGAAGACCCGAACATGTATAAAAATCTTCGTATCTTTTCTGTCCGCGTGATCAATTGTGGAGACTCTCAATTAAACAATCTTTACGTAAGATCGATTCTAAAACACCGATGTGTGTATATATATATATATATATATAGTTTTATTACCGGCAGACCTGTCAAATTGCACTACTATTTTAACACTGGTGCATGATCTAGTGCGATCAACTACGGCCACCCACTGGCCACTAGCTAGTTAAATGATTTTTACAGGCAATAGCGTAACACGTGCTTAAATTTTCTAGGGCAGTGCAAAACAGACACTTTTTGTATCACGCAACTTTCGGAGCATGCCCGCACTAGTTTTATTCCGAAGCAGTTGCTATGGTACTAACCCTACGTACGGTACCGATTTCAATACCGGTCATACCAGTTCGATGCTGATCAATACTGGTGAAATTAATAATACCGTCTATTAAACTATGTGTTATATTTGATAGTACTACTATGTATTTAATGTGCATATAATTAAACAAATATATACTTATAAATATATATACTTGTATTACTCTATTAAATCCGAAACGGTACGTCGGTATGGACCAGTACCAGAACGTACCATTCCAAGAACCAAACTGGTATGACCTTCGTACGGTATTGACAAGCATGGTTGCTATGCTCACAATCGAGAGTTTGACTGTTTAGCTTTTTTTTGAAATGCAATAGCTAAAATAGCCCCATTTGCGAAAAAAATGGTAAAATAACACCTCTATCACGTGAAATTACGATGGAAGATCACGTGCCAATGACCCAAACCGCAGCGAGCTTTCAGCTGGCGGCAGGCGGCTTGCCTCGCACCCAGATCGCATCAGGCCGTCTGCCATGTTCCCAGTCTACGATAGGTCGGCAGGCAGACACGACAGGAGTGTGCGTAGGCCACTTGCCGCAGATTGGGGGCGCGACAGGTGGCCTGCCGCGGTCTAGGTGTGCGGCAGGTCGCCTGCCGTCGTGCTAGAAGGTCGCCACGTGTCTTGCGACGGTCTGGGTCAGTGGCACGTGACCTGCTGCTGTATTTTCGCGCGGTAGAAATACCATTTTTTCAGTTTCGTTCAGGCAAGAAGCTATTTTTACTATTTCGCTTTAAAACATGTCATTTCAGTTGTCCGTTACACCAACTGATAGGTGGACCGGAGCACATAGTGTTGTAGTGTCAGCCAGGCACTTTGTAGTAGGAAATATTAGCAAAAACAAGCTTGGTAGTAATATACTACTAAATATTCAGTGCGAATCGTGTAGAGAGCATGAAGCCGTGAACTGTGTGTTTTAACTATTAATCACCTTTTTATTTTGCTTGTGTGAGATGGCATCTCGCACTCTTACGTACCTGTAGCTTTGTCCGTTATAGCAGCAGCACACATACAGTGTTGCCAGAGTCATGGTCGTTAAACAAAGGAGTGTCTATTTATAAGATGATTGAACTTTTTTTTAGTATAAGTTATCTTTTTTATCTATTGGATCAATATCCAATCATATGATATATCAATCTCTACACAAATTCAATGATGACAACAAGTGACTTAAACTTAAGTAAATTTTGGACGACTTAAAAGTAGCATGACAGTTAAATAAATTAAAAAAATATCGTTCCTGAGAATAAAAGAAAACTCTCGCAGATCTACGAAAGATGCTCTCTTTCTGAAAGCTAACTAGAGAAACATTTTTTTTATAGTGAGCTCATCATTCATGGACCATGCGTTGTCGACCAACCACAGTTGTTCTACGAAAGATTCTGCTTTGCAGGAAGCGTCAATTAATGGATATTCTCCGCATTGTTCGATCGAGAGTATGTTCGGCCGCGTTCTGTGAGCTTGATTAGTTTCTTCAGTCTTCAAGACAGCTACATGACAAATTCTGGAGAAAAAAAATGTATCTGCATGCATGCCGCTGTTATGAAGTGCACCATCATTTGAAAGCTTGGTGCAATCAATTAAAACTCGCATGCAGAGGAGGGCCATCTTTTTGCTAGGTGTTCATGAAAACCCCATTTCTTTTGCACATAGCAACACTAGACACTACACGAAGGGAGACCAAGTTAGAGTAATATGTGCGCAATAAAGGAAGGTGGAAGGACAGAGGTTACAATCACGCGAGACGTGCTAGCAACGCAACACGAGCAATTCCGAACTCGTGTACCACTCACATGATGGTTTTTGGACGAAATCTCTCTCACAAAGCACCCACTTTTGCCCAATTTTGAGCATCGGTTCATAGGGCAGACGGCCTTGGAAGTTGGAACCAACCGATGCCTAGCAACAGGACAGAAGATAATGAATGTGGTACCCAACACATGATGAATAATGTATTTTTTTCTCATCGTTGCTTTCACTACTAAAGAAAACGTGCTCCCCACCTCGCCTATATGAAAACAAAACTTTGGGGATAAATGAATTCGTAAACAATTGCCGCTCATGACCATGACCATCTCGTACAGAGGTAGCCAAATCAGCCGTGCTTATCAGTCCAGTCCGAGACATGATACTATTGGCTCGGTCCAGTCACGGCACAGGACCGATAGCTAAACGGGTCGGGCCAGCACTACCTGACAAGCCGTGCCGTGCTTGGGTCGCGACCCTGGTCTGGCACGTCTAGTATCGTGCCTGGCACAGCTCGGCCCAGGCACAGCATGACCTAGCTGGCACGGCACGGCACCGCCATCTTCGTCGGTCATTGCGAGGAAAAAGACGATGCCACCGTCGCCGCATCTCGACTCCCCGGCCACCTCGGCGTCGAATCCAGCGGTCTCCGGCCAAGTCGTCGTCGAATCTAGTGTTCATGTACCCCGCCGCCACCGTCCCCGGCCACCATGACGGTTCCTTCTTCGTCTTGCAATGCAGTGGAAATCAATGCAAGTGGCATTGGGGACGCCACCTCCTCCGTTTGGCTACCGGCGCCAGCGGTTTGGCCTTGCGCCGCCTCTGCTGCTGCCATCAGCGGGGCAGGAGCGGCAACGACAAGTGGTGGATGCCACTGCTAGGGTGATCGGGCGGGCCAATCGGATTACATCCACACGCAGCCAGCGCAGGTGGAGGAGGATTCGACGTCGGGGATGTGTGGGGCGAGGCGGTTTGGCATGCTGACGGAGGAGAAGGCGTGTGTCGACAATCGAGTCGTTGATCTTATGAAATAAACAGAGGAAAATAGCAAAAAGTTCTTGGGAGAGAATGAGTATGCTTTTTATTGCTTTGAACTGGCTATTACAGGGGATGCCCTCGAGAAGACAGTGAATTAATCCTAATTTACACTTGATGTACTAAGTGTTATGCTAATGCTTCAGATGAAATCCAATCGTCTCTTCATCTTCCGAATTGGATTCGATCCACCTCTCCGCCGTTCGTGTTCTCCTTTAAGTAGTTGATGAAGTGGTGGCAGTTACTCCTAGAAAAAACGCCTGTTGGGAAGGGTCGCGACTAGTCGGAGCGAGGTGGCGGTTGATGAAGTATGAACCGTTCGACCGTTGAATGTCTGTTGAGACACTCAACCGCATGGTGGTTGTTGTCAGTGTCTTAGGATCATGAGACATCACGTGGTATGGAGCATACAACATGTGTTCTATTCATCACACGATACAAAATATACTTGGAGTTAGATCCAGATGCCAGTTCATGACTTCTACGAGCAGTTATTTGGTCGGGGACTAGGTACAGGACCTTTCTGACCAGGGTACCCAAAATGTAACCTCTGGAATCCTTACGACCACTGAGGTCGTTAGCCTTAGGGGTTACGACCACAAAGACATATGATCTTTTATTATGTATTAAAGTAATACATAGAAATTTTAATTCTCGTCAGTGTGGGCGTGTCGCAGATGCTGATGCGGATGATGGGGACCGAAGGTTCCACAACGCCATGTACTAGATGGGATACACGACCAGCCGTGGCCCATCAGGCTAATCGTGGCTGGGTTGGCACGACATGACCCGTGAGTTCGGCATGTCGTGCGTGGGTTGGCGGTCGAGCCCATAGACCAGCACAGCATGACCCGTTTAGCTAGTCAGGTTGTGTCTAAACGGGCCATGCTGTGCCGGGCTGGGCCACCTATTTGGCCACCTCCACTCATAGCAGCTATTAGTTTGCAAGAGTTCGGAAGAATGCCACAACTACAAAACAGTCTATACTAGACGTCTCATCACAGATGGTTATTATTAAGAACCGTGTGTGATATGTAGCGATGCCTAGAACCTTCTGTGATATGGAATTATCATAGACGATTTGTAAATAGAACCGTCTATGATAATCGCAGACGTCAGAGACGATTATCGTTAAGAACCGTCTATGATAGTGCAAACATCACATATGGTCTTTAATAAGAACCGTCTGTGATATGTAGGCATTAAATATCCGGTTGTCTCGACAGACCCCTTTGCCCGAGGCGCCTCCACCCCATCCCCGTTTGAGCCACCATCCATGTTGCCTCCTCCCCATTGCATCACCTTAGAGAGGAGAAGGAAGGGAAGGAAGGAGGCAGGGACGAGAAGGAAAGGAGGAAGCTAGGAGAAGAGAAGGAGGAATGGAGGAGAAGTAGAGGAGGACGAAAGGGAGGAGGATCTCGCGGGATATTTGGGATTTTCGTTGTGAGCTCCAAGGGTAACGATCTGTAACCCTTTATATTTGTCTTAGGTTAATCGCTAATCAATTTTAGTATGTTTGGTCAATAGGAAAAGTAGTTGCGTGCATTAATCTAATTTAACACTAATTTATTATGTGCGTAGCGTAGATGGACCGAAACTGCATGTATGGTGAGAATTGTGTGAGTGAAGAGTATATTAATGGCGTGTCTTCTTTTAGAAGAGCCACCGAGCAGCATATGTTGAAGAAGGGGATAAAATTTATGTACTGTCCATGCATTGATTGCGGTAATATGAAGATGTTTAATAATCCAGTGCGGATCGAAGCGCACTAGATTCAAAGCGGTTTCAAAAAGGGGTATACATGTTGGACCAGTCACAGTGAAGAGCAGATTATACAGGAAGTTAATAATAATGACATCGCCGAGGAAGTCAACGATATGTCAGATGTGGACTGTTTTTGATGAGGATAGGTCGCACTATAACAATCTGGATCAGATGCTACGCGATGCAGAAGAGAACTACAGTGAGAGAGAGTTTGGTAAATTCGAGGGCTTAATGGAGGACTCGGGGAAACTTTTGTTCTCTGGCTGCAAACCGGAATACGCAAGGTTATCATCCGTGCTTGAACTGCTGAAATTAAAGCCAAGCAATAATTGGTCCGACAAGAGTTTCACGGCGTTGTTAGGTCTCCTAGCAGACATCCTTTTGGAGGAAACGTGTTGCCCAGCACCACCTACCAAGCCAAGAAGGTTCTTTGTCCATGCATGCATGTGTGAACGGTTGTATCCTCTACCGTAAAGAGTATACAGACATGCATGTATGTCCTGTGTGCAAAGCATCCCGATACAAGCGTAAGAATCCTGCTAAGGTGAAGCAAGGATCTCCTACTAAGATGTTGTGGTATCTGCCTGTAATCCCACGTTTGAAGCGTTTATTTGCGAACCAAAAGGAGACAAGATTGTTGCATTGGCACTTGGAGGAGCGTAAGAAAGATGGAAAGCTAAGACACCCTGCTGATTTTTCCTAGTGGAGAAACTTCGATTGGAGCTTCAAAGACTTCGGTGCGGAACCGAGGAACATAAGATTAGGGTTGAGTACAGATGGAATGAATCCTTTCGGTAACATGAGCAACCGACATAGTACCTGACCTGTGAATCTATGTATGTACAACCTTCCTCCTTAACTGTGTATGAAGCGGAAGTACATTTTGATGTCACTACTTATCCAAGGGTCGTAGCAACCTGAGAACAATATTGATGTGTACCTAGCACCATTGCTCGAAGATCTTATGACACTGTGGAACAAAGGGGTACAAGTATGAGATGCGTACAAATGAGAGAACTTCAGTTTACACACTATGTTGTTCTGTACCATCAATGATTTTTCTGCCCTTGGTAACCTGTCGGGGTTCAGTACAAAAGGAGCCAAAGTCTGTCTGCACTGCTTAGATGGTACAGAGAGTGTATGGCTGAACAACTCGTGTAAAACTATGTACATATGTCACCGTATGTTCCTTCCCAGGATTTACCCATACCGCAAGATAAAGAAACAATTCGACGGAAATAAGGAGAACGGTTTAGCTCCAAGGGCTTTTAGAGGGAAAGTGGTCTATGATATAGTTAAGGATATCGATGTTGTGCTTGGGAAGGGACGTAAATTGAGGTCTTAGAAGTTCATCACTGCATCGACGTCATGCACGTGGAGGAGAATGTATGTGATAGCTTGATTGGTCTCTTACTGAACATTAGTGGCAAAACAAAGGATGGTGTCAACGCACGACGTGATTTGGTTGATATGAACATAAGGACTGAGTTAGCACCGAAAGAGACCGATAAAGGCCGAACATACTGGATACAAGGATGAACCATTCGTACTCACTAAGCAAGTTATTCATGTTTTGTTATGTAATGGGCCCGGTAAATAAGAACCGCCACGTAATTCTTCATGAAAAAAAAGGATTGTCGGAGTTGAGAATGTCGTGGATGAGAAAGAGTACAATCAATTTGACGAGTTGCCCCCCTTCGGAGACGGCATCAGGCTCGAAAAAGAACCCAGTGAGGAAGCTAGCTATATGCGCGTCGATCATCATGAAGGGCTATTTTTTAATTAAGAATTTATTCCATTATAATTAAGAAACTCGACATGTAATTAAGAATTTATTCCATTGTAATTGATTCAATAATTAAGAAATCATTCCATCTGTGATTGTATCTAAATTTCTTGTTTTCAGTGGCATGGCTAGCATTTCCTGAGGCTAGTCGAAAAACATAGTAGCTATAGAATGATCTATCACATAGTAGATATGGTCGCATATCACAGACGGTTCCATAATAGAACCATATGTGATATTCATTTATTAGTAAGAAACCACTAGGGTTTGCGCCCTTATTCTCGTCACTCGCATGTTCCCCTACCCGCCCTTACTCTCTCCCGTTCCCCTCCCCACCCGAGCGCCACCGCCGCCACCTGAAGCCTCCTCCCCAACGGCCTCCTACCTTGAGCCGCGGCACTCGGCCTCCTCCTCCACGCCGGAGCCGTGCCACTCAGCCTCCTCCTCCACGCCGCTCGGCATCCTCCTCCGCGTCGGAGCCATGCCGCTCGGCCTCCTCCGCCATACCGCTCGGTCTCCTCCTCCACACCGCCCGGCCTCCTCCTCCACGCTGCTCAACCTCCTCCTCCATGCCGAAGAACAAGCCTTGTCTTGTTCATCACGGTGGTTTGGAGTATCACCGGCTCTGTGAGTATTATTTTGTTCAATTGCAGTTCACTTTGATTATATATATGTGTGTGCTATTCTGAATTGTTTCATACACTATGAGATATAGCAAAGTGAATTATGTGGGCTTGATATACTGCTCTGTGATTTTGATGGTCATATACTGAAATTGGTATGATAACTTGATTAGATTGAGCTCTAATAGAACTTCTTGCTACTGGCATATTACTCTCTAGAGGTTCTATTACCTTGTTGTGCTTAACTTGATCACTTTGATGGTTTGGTTGCTGCTGGTTCTTTTGGCCAAAGGTCTTTGGTTGAACACTCTGAGTTCTGTGATCTATTTTTGGTTGCCTATTGAATTCATTAATAATATATTGGCTTTAACTCTTTGCATGAGGTTTCTTTTATCAGTTAGGCAAGGTTTATTTAGAGCTCAAATCTGATAGCCTGTTATCTTATTCAATTTGTGAAGAGTATAATCTAAAGGACTGGGATGACAAAGATTAATTCTTTTGCAACTCGCCTTCTGAGAGCACTCATCATCATCTTATATCTATGTTTTATGCTGATTTTTTATGTTCGCTTGATGAATGTGTTAAGCATATTATTATCTTTAGATGACTTGGAAGAATTACTTTGAGTTTATTAGTGTTTTGTTGGCTTATAGATTGAAGTGTTCAATTCCATGATCATTTTGCATTGATGATCTTCTGTTGGCCGAAAGCATAAGTTGAGATGTTATATTATGCATTATTATGTTTTTAGTTCATTGGTTGTGTAACTTCTATTGAATTCATTAATAATCTGTTTGCTTATAGATTGAAGTAGTGAATTCTGTGATCTGTTTATGGTCTTCTGTTGAGTTCATTAATAATCTTCTAGCTTTTGGATTGAAGTAGCGAATTCTGTAATCTTTTTCTTGTTATCTTGTGACAGAAAGTTCAAGCTTTAACTCTTTGCATGAGGTTTCTTGTGTCAGTTAGGAAAGGTTTATTTAGAGCTCAAATCTGATAGCATGTTATCTTATTCAATTTGTGAAGAGTATAATCTAAAGGGCTGAGATGACAAAGATTAATTCTTTTGCAACTCGCCTTTTGAGAGCACTCATCATTATCATCTTATATCTAAGCTCTATGCTGATTTTTGATGTTCTCTCGATGAATGTGTTAATCATATTATTCTCTTTAGATGACTTAGAAGAATTACTTTGAGTTTATTAGTGTTTTGTTGGCTTATAGATTGAAGTGTTCAATTCCGTGATCATTTTGCATTGATGATCTTCTGTTGGCCGAAAGCATAAGTTGAGATGTTATATTATGCATTATTATGTTTTTAGTTCATTTGTTGGGTAACTTCTATTTTTTTCTGTATAAAATATGTTTCCAAGAGAAATTATCTTCGAAAATACCGAGTGGATATCAACTTACAATCCATTTTATTTAAACTTTTAGCGTTTTGAATTCTGAAATTTTAGTTCATTACGTATGTAACTTATATAGATGGCAAGTAAGCGAGATGGCATCTGCATCGTCATCGACGTCGCCGAATGCGTTTGAATCTCTAAGGAAAGTAGTACGTAAGCGAGATGATAGAGGAATATTGAAATTGCCTGTGGGCCGAATGACCATCATGGGGGTCAGTACCGCTGGGGTCCCTCTGAATCCCAAGAAAGCAGCGGTAGCATTCCGGACCATCTGCAGGATAGTTGGAAGGGAATAGGTCTCCATCACCACACCAAGTTGGAAGTCTCTGACAGACGTAGAGAGTGGCCAGCTGGGACTGATATTTCAAGCTCATTCACTATCCCAGAAGCTCGTGGAACAGTAGGTATTGCTCGCGATGGGAGACGCATGGAAGACCTTCAAGAGCATGCTTGTCACGAAGTATGTGAACACGGGTCGGACGCCTTTCATGAAGTATAAATTCTTATCGCGGGATATATGGGACGCCTTTGTACAGTTGAAGATAACGACCGAGTTTCAGAAGCAAAGTGCGGCGCACAAGGCTCTCTAGGCACAAAACACTCACCCTACAAACTCGGCACCACTGGGTATGCGGGTAAAACCATGCAATGGACGACGGAGGATGAGAACGCAATTCGGCGGGAGGCACCCCGGCCATTTGCTGGGATCACAGAAAGCGAGGGCATCAGCCACATCTTCGGGTGGCATCTCTTTCACAAACCCTACAGACGAGGAAGTGTCCCAACATCTGGTAAATATGTAGAACTACATAGTGCCTAAAATAACATGATGGCCTCTTGCTGCACGCATTGACTACCGAATCTTTCCAATGCTCCTTCGAAGCAGTCAGGGAGAAGGATATACTATCCACGACCCTGGGAAACAAGGAGCACCCGGGTCGCACGTGAGGCCTTGGGGTTTACGTACCTTGGAGGGAGGGATTCCCAAACGACTTTGAGACGTACAGGAGTAGGAAGAGATCCAAGGCTGAGCACGAGGACCGGTTGGTAGAGGAGATTAATGCGAAGCTTACAACAAAATTTCAAGGATAGATAACAAGATTGCAGGATCAAATGAATCAACTCCTCAACCAGTCGCAAGCCGCCCCCGTTATTTTGGGAGCCAGTCCTCCTCAACATCGGAGTAGTGTCGCATCCACACAAACTTCTGAACATGGCAACGTCCAATTACCTATCGACGACATTAAGGTAATGTACATCTCTAGAATGCTCCAAAGATAGACCTATAGGATGCCTTAGCTAATTATGTATCGTTTTATAGGAGCCGATGCCCTGCAAGCTCCAAGTGAGGTTGGTTGGGTTCATTTCTATTGAGGCTAGGCGGGGGATGGTGTATCCATGTCAGGAAGGGACAATGCTGCATGGTGCCCAGCTGGCGTAGGGTTACGCCAGGGTCTAGGTGGACATGGTGCATGATAATTTCATGGTCGTCCCACTAGAGATTTGCCCAAACAAATACATCAGAACACTAGAAGATGCCATGTATACTTTTATCCAGTGGCCCAAGAAGGATATCGCTCTGGACCCTGCAGTGCCACGATCTCGAGACAACCATGCCTCTCCAACCGGACCCTCGATGACTCCACCTCAACCTCCGCATCATAAGGCCACCGTATTGGCTCCAGTGGAGAAGACGCCAAAGGAATAAGAAAAGCGTATCTCTGTATTGGTTCTCGAGTCGTCTCACGGGAAGACATCCCGCGGGCGAGTCATTAAGGACACATCAAAATGGAAGAACATTAAGGCGCCTCCCAAGCCCTGGAAATGCTCCCTCAGAAGTCTATTGGTCCCCGACACGGTGTTAGCCCGTGCTAGAATAGGTTGCGAGAGTTTGCATATTTGGTACATGCGGAAGACCAAAGATCATAGGTCAGGCGAGCCTAATGGAATCACCGTTAGATACATGGAGAAGCATTTTGTCCACGAGCCGAGCCACTTCGTCGCGGGCTTCGAGGACTTATTTGACCTATTCAACCTCCAAGCCCTCGATGCCTCACTTCGACGATGATGGACATTGTAAGTGTGTACAATCAAGTTCTACATTCACGTAATACCGATAACTATCACAACTCATTACTTATGTATAGATACATGATGAAAGAAGCCCGGCGATGACAAGAACCGGTGGGTTGCCTCGACCCACACTTAATCTCCGAGAAATGCATCGCCCAAGATGCATCCTACGTTGAGAATTACAGAACGATGGGATTGCTTGCTCAGGGCGACAAGGACTACATTCTGCTGTCCTACAACCAGAATTAAGTGTTTCATTACTTGCTATACAAATTTCATTTGTAATTTATACACAACACGAACTTAGGTTTAATGACTATAGCGACATACATGAGTAGGTTCCGCTAGATCCTTTTAGTCATTGTACCAAAGAGGAACAAGGTAATATACCTTGATTTTCTAATCAACAAAAACCATGACTTCACCCTTGTACAAGGAGTACTCGATAGGTATGCACATTTCCTCCATACATAACACTATTATAGTCCTCTTTTGTTTGAAATGGCCAAGGATATCTTTTTGGAATCACGTAGGTCGTTCAACGCATATGTTGCCAAGGGAGGGACACATAAAGAATCGAGCGCCACACTGCAACACAGGACACGATTTTTGGTACGCGCTACAACACAATAATCCTATAACACACTTTGTAATAATGCCTCTTGAACTGACAATACCTATATATGTAATTCTATTTTTGCAGTGCCACCAGCAAAAAGAAGATCACCTATGTACATTCTATGTTTAACGTCATGTGCAGCAAATCATGGGTGCTAAGACGAATGATCCAGAGGTTTGTTAATATCGCAATAATTATTTCCAAATTATAAATTTAAATATATATGCTTACTACTTTACTCCAACTAGCGATAAGGCATGATACTCGATTTAGATGCATTCGTTATGAGCGAGATCTAAGAGGTTTGAGGACTGCTCTGCGGCTTCAAAAGACGCAGATCATTAATGCCAACGGAGAGTTTCACTCTGTTGACACTGCTGAACGACCTTCAAACTATTGATTCAATTGTAATTCACTTTGAGTAGTTGTAATTCAATTGTAACTCTAGCGTCAATACTTGAACATATTCTTTTGTAATTGATTTTGAGAGTTGTAAATGATCACTTTGAGTTGTCAAGAATTGATTCATCTGTGATTTATCTGTTTTGTGCTTGCTTGTTTTTAGAGGGCATGGCTAGCAATTCTTGAGGCTAGCCGAATATCAGAAAAAAATTTAGTTAGGTATAACGAACTATCACAGACGGTTAGTAAAAATAACTGTCTGTGAAGGTCTACTATCATAAACGATTTTCACCAACAACCGTCTGTGATATGTAAGATATCACAGACGGTTAGTAAAAATAATTGTCTGTGATATGCTCCAATCACAGACGATTAGTAAAAAGAACCGTCTATAATATCCTACATATCATAGATGGTTGTTGGTGGAAACCGTCTGTGATAGCAGGCCTTCACAGATGGTTTCAATAAAAAACCATCTGTGTTGTGACTTATTACAGATGGATCACAAACCGTCTGTGATAACCACTTGTTATCACAGTCACATAAATTCAGGCGGTTCGAAAACCGTCTGTGATGACAGTTTGGAGCCATCTGTGATGACCCTGTTTGTAGTAGTGTGCTCTCGATCGTACAAGGTACTTGAAAGGTAGGATCCAACAGTGGCAGTCCCGCGAGGCCCTGAGTCATCGTATTCCGACCTCCTAGATTTAATCTCTATCGATTTAGAACAATTTTTTTTCCTTTTTACAATCAGCATGGAAAGCATTACTATCTATTTGATCGTGAGTAGTGTTGATATGAAACCAGAGGCTACTAGCATCCTATGACCGCCTCAGTCTAACGAAAGCAGTTCATGTCCATGCATGTTGAGCTGAGCACATGTGCATTTCCATATATGTTTTATACGTAGACATGCGTAGCTCTCTGCTTAAAAAGCATGTTCATCAGTTACCCCATGCTATATGGTTACATTTCAACAGAATCTAGAGTAGAATTTCTTTACAATTGGCACCAAAAGGATTTATCATGATTGTTTTAGATAATGGAAGGGCAAGCCTCCCGGTCTCTGCATCATACGATGCACACAACCATAATTTATTATAAACAAACAAATCGGCTTACAAAAGGCAGACCAAGAACTAAATGACAAACAAATTGTCTATATTTCTATGAAAGCAGTGTTAGTGATATGCCCGAAGAGGCAATCATAAAGATAATTGTATCACGTCTATATTTATGAGTTATAGAATAAATATTATTATATTCCTTGGATGGATTATCATTTATAAAGATTAGCAAGTATGTGACTTATCGGTAAAGCTCTTTATTTGTTGTATGATATCATTTTAAAAGGATGCCTAGTCGGATATCATTGGTGAGGGCACCAGTGACTTATAGACCAGTACATGTATTAATTGATGATCATGTCATACCGGTCATAGATATGGGGGATATTGAATCAACAGTATGGGCACATGCTAGAGAACATGATATTGGATTGATCCACGTTGAGACACTATTGAGGTTGATATGTTTCCATGTGATGGGGATCTAATAATCCTCAATTAATTAAATTAATTATATGTGATATTTATTATAGATGATAATATCTCTTATACAACCTTCAAGGGTACCTCTCAATATTAACAATGAGGGAGATCATAAACACCTAGTGGGCGTAAGCTATTCTACGACCACCCTATATGGTCATAAGTTCTTCTACGACCACCTATTGATTGTAAGTTCATCTACGATCACCTTATGGTCGTAAGTTTTTCTACGACCAACTATTGATCGTAAGTCCAACTACAATCACCCCATGGTCGTAAGTTCTTCTACGACCACCTATTGATCGTAAGTCCAACAACGATCACCTCATGGTCGTAAGCTTTACTATGGCCAGGTCAGCTACAACCACCCTATGGTCGATAAATCCTACATACAAGTGGGCCCAATCGACTAGGGATATTTTTACGTTGTGTTTAATACACATATTAGTTAATATGTGCCATTATTCCCTGAGATAAATGTACATGTTAAACCCCTGTCTTTGACATAACTACAAGGCGACGTGGGAGATATGTCTCTGATAGTAGCCACCATTAAACATGTGCATTGCATTAAACGTTGAGGCACCTCTTAACATGGACAACTGCTACCCCTTTATGCGCTATATAAGAAGTAAAGTCGGTGGACAAAGGGCATTGGGCAAGCGAGAGATTTGACAGAGACAACAAGAGATAGAAGTCATCAAGCACTAGTTTTAGTGACTTCCTTCTTGTTGTAAACACAATCAATACAACAACACATGAGTAGAGTTATTATTCTCTCAGGAGTAGGCCTGAACCTGTATAAAATTTCCGTGTCCTTTTCTATGTGGTTTTGCTCTACTAGAGTCCCCCAGCATTCAAGATCGATACAAAGTCATCAACAGTTGGCGCCATCCATGGGGAACCCGATTTCTCCTTTTCTTTTTGAAAAATTGTCTTTATTTTCAACTCTGATGCTTTCATGGTAGGAGAGTGGAATGAGGAGAATTGGTTCAATTTGGCAGACTACGCAGAATTCGACAAGGATGCCTGCTACGAGTACCAGCAGAGCATCATTTTGTCCAATGGCAATGTCGGTTTTATGGATCTTTCACCAGAACTAGGGAACCATGCCACAGACAAGGTTGACGAGGGATCCCTCTCCCCCACAACATTACGTCTGTCGTTTTTTTAGAACTGATCTTACGTATAATTGTTTGATTTGGGGGGTCTCCAAGATTGAAATCACGTAGAGAACGACACAGGGATTTATACAGATTCAGGCCTTCTTCGGAGAGAATAACAACCCTACTCCTGTGTGGCTATATTGAGTATGCTGGTTACAATCGGCACAAAGACTAATGCTTCTTGTGCTCCAGGGTGCGATTATCCTTTTTCCATGTCAACTGACTGTAGCCTTTATATAGTGTACAAAAAGGTAACCATTTCTCCAAGCCAAGGGGCGTCTCATCATTTCATATAATGAGCATTTTGATGGTAGTTATTACTGGAGTAGTAACCCCTCCATGTCGCCTGACAGTTATTGTTAGAGACAGAGGCATATTGCGTGCAGTTATTCTAGAAAATAACAGCGTATACTAATTGCTTAGATTCCCTAATTAATTAGGCCTACCTGTCTGCAAGCTCTATCGATTATAGAGTGGTTGTAACTGACCTGGTCATAGAAGGACTTACGACCATAAGGTGGTCGTAGAAGAACTTACGACCACATGGTGGTTGTAGAAAAACTTACGATCATGAGGTAGTCTTAGGAGAACTTACGACGATGAGGTAATCATAGAAAGACACTTATGACTATGGGGGTGGTCATAGAAGGACTTACGACTACTTGACCAGCTTTTCCCTTATGAGCATTAAGGGGTATACTCAAGAACCATATGATGGTATTATTATGCATAATAAGAATTATAGATAAATATTTAAATATGGGCAATGGTCCAACTGACCAGGATCAGGATCGCCCCACAACGAGTGCTGAACACAGTGAGGATTCCTCCTCCAAACATTCAAGCCCATCTAAGGCCGTCCGATCTGGCACAACAAGTCCTGGAATCCATGATTCCGAGACTCAATCAACACCAAATATCCGTCACCCTTTGGTTACCCCCACGAGTTGTGTGGTCGAACCTGCTTTACCCTCGGATTCGACCATACGCCCTCAGGGTTTACCTTCAACCGGGGACAGTTATAATCCAGAATTCCCCTTCTTAGAGGGGATTGCTCCAAGTAGCGAGGAGTTGTCCTTCGACTACACCTCGAGATAGGAGGACTCAGCCGTGAGTGAGGACAGTAGCACCTAGGAGGTCTTTGTGTTGGAAATATGCCCTAAAGGCAATCATAGAGATGATTATATTATATTATGTTCATAACATTGGATAGTGTATTATCCTGTTCCTAAAATTATATCGTTAATATTTATCATGAAGTATGTGACTTGATTGTGAAACTCTGTATTTCTGCAATAATTATTCTTAAACGTTCCTTGGTCGGAAACATATGAGGACATATATGAATAGACTAGTATATGTATTGGTTGATGACCTTGTTTCATAGGTCATAGTTATGGAGATATCAAACCAATAATATAGACACATGTTAGAGAACACGGTATTGGATAAGACCCACCTTGAGATACTATTGAGATTGTTATGATTTTATGTGTCGTTAGTTGGTCTCAAGCAAAGATGATGCATAATCCTTAGACCTGAGATCAGTATGGTTTCCTACATGTGTAATGGCACTCGGGTTGCCAAATGCTACTCCGTAACTCGGTAGTTATAAAGGTAGCTTTCGAGTATGCTGTGAAATATGTAGAGGAATGTGACTGGTCGGATATGAGATTTGCCCCTCCTAACATAACAGGAGAGATATCTCTGGGCCCCTCGTTGTAGTTGAATAAAGAAAGTGCATGGCCATGCCACTAGTGGTTGAAGTGTCGACCACATGAAGTTATTCGACACTTGATCGAGAAGTTTTGAACAGTCATGGATGACATTTTATCTCACCTAGAGTTCAACCAGATGTTGTTAGGAAAAGGGAGAATACACAAGCAGGATGTTCAGTTCGAGAAGTCGTAGACTGGCCGAAGTCGTATGAAGATATGACCTAGTCGAAGACTACTCGAACATAATCACCAACTGGTCGTAAGGAGTTGCAACTGGTCATAGTTAGGTACTAACTGGTCGTAAGGAGTTATGAACTAGTTGTAACTAATTATGGACTGATCGTGACTACGTACGAGCTGGTCGTAAGTGATAAGACTACTACAAAACAGGCCATACTAGACGCCTCATCACAGACGGTTCCAAAGGAGCCGTCTGTGTTGAACTTATATAGACGGTTCCCTTTGGAACCGTCTGTGATATGTGCCTCATCACAGACGGTTCTTATTACCAACCGTCTGTGATATGCCACCCCTATAAATATCAGGACCCGATTTTAGTGTGTTTGGTTAATAGGAGGAGTAACGTATTTGCAGTTTATTAATATAATTTAATACTACTAATTTGTTACATGCGTAGCATAGATGGACCAAAACTGGATGTACGGTGCGAACCGTGTGAGTGAAGAGTACATTAATGGCATGTTTGCTTTTAAAAGAGCCGTCGAGCCGGATATATTAAATAATGAGATAGAATTTATGTACTGTCCATGCATTGATTACGGTAATATGAAGATGTTTAACAACCCGGTGCAGATCGTAGGGCACTTGATTCGAAGGGGTTTCAAAAAAGGGTATACATGTTGGACCAGTCATGGTGAAGAGCAGATTATACAGGAAGTTAATAATGATGACATCATCGAGGAAGTTAATAATGACGACATCGCCGAGGAAGTCAACGATATGCCGAATGTGGACTGTGCTTTTGATGAGGATAGGTCGCACGATGACAATCTGGATCAGATGCTACGCGATGCAGAAGAGAAATACAGTGAGAGAGAGTTTTGTAAATTCGAGCGCTTAATGGAGGACTCAGGGAAACCTTTGTTCCCTGGCTGCAAGCTAGAATACACAAGGTTGTCAACCGTACTTGAACTGCTGAAATTGAAGGGAAGCAATGGTTGGTCCGACAAGAGTTTCACGGCATTGTTAGGTCTCCTAGCGGACATCCTTTCGGAGGGAAACGTGTTGCCAGCACCACCTACCAAGCCAATAAGGTTCTTTGTCCATTGCGAATGGAAGTAAAAAGAATACATGCATGTCCGAACGATTGTATCCTGTATCGTAAAGAGTTTGCAGACTTGCATGTATGTCCCGTGTGCAAAGCATCCCGATACAAGCATAAGAATACTGCTAAGGTGAAGCAAGGATCTCCTGCTAAGATGTTGTGGTATCTGCATTTGATCCCACGTTTGAAGCATTTATTCGCGAACCGAAAGGAGGCAAGATTGCTGCGTTGGCACTCGGAGGAGCGTAAGAAAGATGGAAAGCTAAGACACCTGCTTGATTACGCGGTGGAGAAACTTCGATCGGACCTTCAAAGAGTTCGGTGCGGAATCGAGGAACATAAGGTTAGGGTTGAGTACAGATGGAATGAATCCTTTCGGTAACATGAGCAGCCGACATAGCACCTGGCCCATTAATCTATGTATGTACAACCTTCCTCCTTGGCTGTGTATGAAGCGAAAGTACATTTTGATATCACTACTTATCCAAGGGCCGAAGCAACCTGGGAACGATATTGATGTGTACCTAGCACCATTACTGGATGATCTTGTGACACTGTGGAACGAAGGGGTACAAGTATGGGATGCATACAAACGGGAGAACTTCTCTTTACGTGCCATGTTGTTCTGCACTATCAATGATTTTCCTGCCCTTGGTAACTTTGTCGGGCTTCGTGAGGAAAGGAGCCAAAGCTGTCTCGCTTTGCTTAGATGCTACTGAGAGTGTATGGCTGAACAACTCGTGCAAAACTGTGTATATGCGTCACCGTAGGTTCCTTCCTAGGAGTCACCCATACCGCAAGATGAAGAAACAATTCGACGAAAATAAGGAGGACAGTTCAGCTCCAAGGGCTTTTAGAGGGAAAGAGGTCTATGATATGGTTAAGGATATCGATGTTGTGCTTGGGAAAGGGACGCAAATTAAAAACCTGTCAGAAGAACATCTGGAAGAAGCGATCAATTTTTTGGGACTGACGAGAATTAAAACCTCTATGTATTATTTTTAATACATAACAGACCATACATCTTCATGGTCGTAACCCCTGAGGTGCACCAGCTCATTGGTCGTAGAGATTCTAGAGGTTACACAATGGGTACCCTGGTCGGACGAAGGCCTGTGCCAAGCTTCCGACCAGGAGAACTGCTCGTAAAAGGTATGAATTGATATTTGGAACTGATTTCAGGAATATTCTCTACCATATGATGAATGGAACACATGCATATTATATACCACATGACGTTTCTTATCCTGAAACACTGATGAATAATTACCATGCGGTTAAGTATCTCATAAGCATACAACCGCCGAACGGTTGACTCTCCATCAACCGTCATTTAACTCCGACCAGTCGCGACGCTTCACATCAGACGTCTTCTCCAGAAGTAACTGCCACCTCTTCAAGAGCTATTTAAAGATGGAGCATGGACGGAGCAAAGGGACACGGGCATCAGACTGAAGCATAGACCTTAGATTCGTGTTTTAAGTCTAGTATTGTAAGATAACAAGTAGTGCTCTCAGTGTAAACTAGAGTAGTTCACCATCTAGTCAGGAGGTATCCCTTGTAAATCCCAGTTCATACTAATAAAGGAATAGTCCCATTATCTCCCCAGATTTCTCACGTCATTTTTTCCTTTTCTTTTCGTAAGATCGACGTCTTGATCGTCGACAGCTAGCGCCGTCCGTGGGGAACGCGGCGTGAAATCTTGGAAGAATTTCTTTGCTCATCAAATCTTTGTCCATTGTCCGTTTGTAATCGCTCATGCGGTTATGGCGGAAAGTTGGGACGAGAAAAACTGGTTCGACCTGGCGGACTACTCCAACCTCGACATGGACGCATGCATCTGCGCCATGGAGGAAAACGGAGTCTCTTCATCATCCTCCTCCTCCATCGGTTCGCCCATCGCAGATATCACCGAGGTAAACCGGATGGATGAGGATACACCGCTACGATCAGTGACGGTTTCAGAGGAAGTGTTTTCGACCAGTTCGGAACACCCAAAAGCCTCTGCAAGCCTGGACTTTTCAACCGGCAAAAAAGGTGACGAAAATTCAACACCGCAACTTGAGGATCAGTATACCCTTGATGCGATCATGGTTGATAGGTACTCACCGACGGCTTTTGGCAATTCCAGGAGCCAACCGACACCTGGTGACGGTGTCGATGAAACCCCCACTGCTCATAAACCAGGTGGGGATGACAAGCTCAGCATACGATCAGCAATCCGCCAGATCAGGTTGAGACCCTTACGAAGACCTCAGGAAGTGCTGATCACTAACAACTCTCCATCGTGGAAGCTTCTCGCAGAAGCTCTGAAAAACTCTCCATCGATTACGACGGAAGCTCATCGGAGGATCACTGCTAGAAGCACGTGGTCAATGCAATCGGAGATACAGATCAAAATACCGTGTACGGTCCTCCATACGTTGCCTCGCCTCCACATAATAATAGAGATGGTACAGCGGTCAAAAACCAAATGATAGAGGTAACAGAACTGGTGGACGTCCATCAGTTAATTCGCCTGTTTCTGCCCCAGCCAATGTAAGGGACCAGACAAGACCGACTAGGAGATCGGGGGATTCAGGCCATCAGACACCCTCTTCTGGCAGAAACTCTTTGAGACCTTCGGTAACAATACAAAACCTGCAACAAGTTAGAGATATGTTAAATACTTCTGACCCTGCTTTGGCAGAGACTCTAGGTTTTGTCCAACTTGTAGGTCAAGTATCAGAGATTATCCAACAGACTATGCAGCGCACATAAGCATATCGGGAACGAAGGCACTCGCAAAGTCAGACCATGACTTCATCCCAGCATTCTTCCCGAAGCAGGGGGCCAGCATGGTCGCATTGAAGACCAGTTGATACAAAGACCACCTCGACGATTCTGACCCACAAATCATGAGGGGAGAAGACTGTTCCAGGAATCCTCACCCTCACTTCGTCGAGAGGAGCAATCGCTTGGACCTGGTGATCTTCGACATCATCTGAATCAAGAAAGCGGTCGGAGGCGTCCTAGCAAGGTCCACGACCGAATCGGGACACCGGAGCACCGGCAATCTAATTTTAGAAACCGGTCTCCGACCGATTACAATCCGACACCTTTCCAAAGAAGGTGACATGAAACTATCACAGGTTGCTCCAAGCTGTGCGTTGGCCAAATAAGTTCTGACCGGCCAATTTGGATAAATTCAATGGGACCCAAAATCCTTTGGAATTTCTCCAGATATACACCACCGCCATCAGAGCCGCTGGTGGTGATGAAAATGTAATAGCTAACTATCTTCCCACGGTATTAGAAGGATCAACCCGATCATGGTTGCACAACCTACTGGTCGGATCCGTGTATACTTGGGAGCAACTTTGCGACCTTCTGATTGCAAATTTTTAGGGTACGTATGATCGCCTTGGAAAGGAGGATGATCTCCACAGAATCCGACAAAAATCTAACGAGACTCTCCCGCAGAACATCAAAAGATTTAGCCAAGTTCGTAACTCAATACTAGAGGTTGCAAAATCTTCTGTTATCCAAGCCTTCAAAGCGGGATTGAGAAGCCAAAGGTTTACGGAGGATTTAGCTATACATCCCCCACGAACAACCATCGAGCTGTTCGACATGGCTGACAAGTACGCGACAGCCAGCGAAGCGGTTGAGTGGAACGAGGCCATTGATTGAAAAGATAAAATCCCCCAATCTGACTTAGATAGGACAGAAAAGAAGCAAAAGAAGGCTCTCAAGAAAAAGAAACATGGTAAAACCAACGATAAGGAGGTTCTTGCTGCTTCTGAAAAATTTACCAAGGGAAGAAAGGATTATTCTGATCATGGCAAGGCTAAAGCCCCGACCAATGAATACAAGAAAAATAAGAAGTGGTGTCCTCTTCACCAGCAAGCAGGACACGACTTGCGCAATTGTCGTGCTTGGCAAAAGAAACTGGAAGATTATTATGAAGGTAAAGGTCCACTCCCGTCAATACAAGAGCTCGGGGAGACAAGCTCCAAGAAGGACAAAGATGGTGACGAAGAAATAGAGTACCAAGAACCTCAGCACACTATCGACGTGATCTTCGGTGGGTCTTCTTCGTACGAGTCCAGACGTCATTTGAAGGCCATGGAGCGAGAAGTCAACCTTACCAAACCTTCGATCGCCGTTAAACCTTCAAGGTGGTCGGAGACAATAATCTTCTTCAGCAAAGAAGATTGCTCTATTCATTCGACTCGACCAGGTAGGTTCCCTATTGTCGTTGAGCCTACTATTAATAACTGTAAGGTTAATCGGGTCTTGATAGATGGGCGTAGTTCTTTAAATATTTTATTTGCAAGTGCATTGGAAGACATGCAGATTCCCAAATCCAAGGTAAAACCTGTGAAATATGCCTTCCATGGCATAGTTCCTGGATCTACCGCCAAGCCAATAGGGCACTTGTCCCTACTGGTTACGTTCGGAAGACCCGACAACTTCCAGACAGAAAAAAAATTCATTTGATGTGGTAAATTTCGAAACCACATATAATGCAATCCTTGGTCGTCTGGCCTTGGCAAAATTCCTAATAGCCACGCATTACGGTTATCAGAGTTTGAGAATGCCAGGACCAAAGGGTGTCATCACAGTTCGAGACGATCAGAAAATAGCCTACGCATGTGATCGAAAATGTTTAGAACTGGTCGATGAACTTCTGACCAGGGGAACAAACACCATTACCATGCAGGTCAAACACTCGAGACCAAAGATGACACCAAAGCCTTCCGACCAGATAAAAGAGGTACAATTCGACGAAAGCGCTTCTCCAGAGGGTGCCAAGATACTGGTCGGAGAAGGACTCAACCCTAAATAGGAAGAGTCGCTCGTCTCCTTCCTCCGAGCAAACCAGGACGTATTCACCTGGCAGACGTCCGATATGCCCGGAGTCCCCAGGGAGGTGATCGAGCATAGGTTAGCTCTGCAGCCTAACAAAAAACTGGTCAAACAGAAGCTAAGGCGTTTCGCATCTGATCGAAAAGAAGCAATCCAGTCAGAGATTGACAAGCTTCTCAAAGCTGGGTTCATTCGTGAGGTCGACCACCCAGAGTGGCTCGCCAATCCTGTAATGGTTAGAAAACCCAATGGAAAATGGCGAATGTGTATCGACTTTACAGACCTTAATAAAGCTTGTCCGAAGGATGACTTTCCCCTTCCTCGCATTGATCAACTTGTAGACTCTACTTCCGGGTGTGAGTTGTTAAGTTTTTTAGATACTTACTCAGGGTACCACCAGATTAATATGAGTAAAGAAGATGAAGAGAAAACTTTCTTCATCACTTCATATGGTACTTACTATTATGTAAAGATGCCATTTGGTCTAAAAAATGCTCGTGCAACATTCCAAAGGTTGATGCAAAAAACCTTTAGTCCGCAGATAGGTCGGAATCTTGAAGCCTACGTTGATGATCTGGTCGTAAAAAGCATCAACGCCGGTGATCACATTCCAGATTTACAAGAGACTTTCAATAACTTAAGACACCATAACGTTAAGTTAAATATAGAGAAATGTGTATTCGGAGTTTCATCTGGAAAGCTTCTTGGATTCCTAGTTTCGGCTAGGGGCATTAAAGCAAACCTAGTAAAAATCGCCGCCATCGATCAGATGCGCTCTCCGACCGCAAAGAAGGAAGTTCAGAAGTTAACCGGCTGTATGGCAGCGCTAAGCCGTTTCATAGCGTAGTTAGGTGAAAAAGGACTACCTTTCTTTAAGCTTCTCCAGAAATATGAAAGTTTCGAATGGACTAAAGAGGCAAGCAACGCATTCGAAGAACTTAAACGGTACCTTGCGAGTCCCCCCAATCTTAGTTTCTCCAAGATTGGGAGAGACATTGCTGATTTACGTGGCTGCAACGCCACAAACGGTCAGTGGTGTGCTGGTCGTATAACGTGACCATGTCTAACGGCCAATATATTATGTAAGCGAAGTCTTACACGGACCAAAAGAAAGATATCCGTAGGTACAAAAGTTGCTTTATGGTCTCCTTATGGCTTCAAGGAAACTAAGGCATTATTTTTAGGCCCATAAAGCGGTTGTACCAACTAGATATCCCCTTCGTCAAGTCCTAGGAAACGGGAAGTCATTAGGAGGAATAGCAAAATAGGCGGTTGAGCTTGGGGCGTTCGACCTCTATTTCATCCCACATACAGCAATCAAGTCTCAGGCAATAGCAGAATTCATTGTCGAATGGACAAACCCTGAACCCACCCAAGAGCCCGAGTACGAACACCACGATGAGTGGACAATGTACTTTGACGGTTCCTTGATGCTCCACGGCTCGGGGGTTGGGTCGTCTTGATTTCCCCTACTGACGAACAAATAAAGTACACCATTTAGTTAAACTTTCCTACTATTAATAATGTGGCAGAATACGAAGGTTTATTGGCAGAACTTCGAGCAGCTCGTTTGCTCGGGATTCGCAGATTGCTAGTGAAAGGCGATTCTCAACTAGTAGCAAATCAAGTGGGGAAAGAGTATCAGTGCTCTAGTACCAAGATGTCGTCATATCTGGCGGAAGTACGGAAACTTGAAAAGCATTTCTTCGGTTTTCAGATCCAACACATTTCTAGAAAGGAAAACTTTCTAGCAGACCAGTTGGCACGGATGGCTTCTACAAGGACATCCGTCCCGCACGGAGTTTTTCTCGAGAAACTCGTTTCACCCTCGGTGGTCGAGCCTTCCGAGGACATAGATGTTTGCAAGGAGGTCGCACACCTCGATTCTGCAAACATGGATGCTCCACAGGTCGATGATGGTTGGCGCCATCACGATCACGGCAGAGATTGAATGACATTGATCTATAATTATCTTCAGCATGACCTCATTCCAGAAGATGATGTAGAGGACGATTGTATAGCACAAAAAGCCAAATCATACACTCTAATTGAACGTACCTTGTACAAGCGAGGATCTCACGGAGTGTTGATGAGATGCATATCTCAATCGGCTGGCATTAAATTGCTAACCGAAATTCCTAGAGGAGTTTGTGGAGCCCATCATTCCTACAGAACGTTGGTTGGTAAAGCCTTTAGGCAAGGATACTACTGGCCAACTGCCATTCATGGTGCAAAATAGCTCGTGACGAAGTGCGTACAATGTCAGTTCCATAGCCGACAAGTACATCAGCCGTCCTAAGCTTTGCAAACAATCCCTGTTTCTTGGCTTTTTGCAACCTGGGGACTAGACATTCTGGAACCTTTCCCAAGAGCACCGGGGGGGTTTGAGTTCCTTTTCGTCATGATTGACACGTTCACTAAATGGATTGAAGCTGAGCCAGTTGTGAAAATTACAACTGAGACTGCCAAGTGGTTTCTCACAAAAAACGTGATAACACGATTTGGTGTATCTAGTCGTATAATCACGAATAACGGTACCAAGTTCTCAAGCAGTAATTTTTAGGAATTCTATGACGACCTAGGTATCAAGATACATTACGCTTTTGTTGCTCATCCACAGAGCAATAGAGTAGTTGAGCGAGCCAATGGTATCATAATGCAAGGAATCAAATGACGAGTTTTCGACCAGTTAATTACACGGTCAGTGGCTTGAGTTCAAGAACTTCCTTCTATATTATGAGTCGTTCGTACCATAACTAGTCGTGCGACCGGTGAAACACCATTCGTTTTGGTTTACGGGGCTGAAGCCATGCTTCCTCCAGAAGTCAAAATTGGTTCTGCTCGGACTGATTGCTTTTCTGAAAATGATCAGTGTGAGGCTTTTCTGAAACTTCAACACGCTGCACTCGCTGCTCTACTTCAACCACACCTTCACCAATTGGACTTTCAGCCACTGCAGTGCCATATTCACCAGTTGGACCGAGCTACGTCTACATGCCATGGTGCTACGTCTACATGCCATGGTGCTACATCTACATGCCATGGTGCTACGTCTACATGCCATGGTGCTACTCCACGTGCCAAGCAAGAGTTCAAGCTGGATACGTTTTGGAATCCAATTCGGCCTCCGGAGACAGCACCAACTTCAAACGTGCATAAATTTCACATACGGAGTCCGTTTGAGGTCCACGAGTACTTGATTGAAAGCTTATTTCGTCCTCTTTTCAACGGATCCGGCCTCACCACCAAATTATTTCTATACGCATCACAATCATCAAAAGAAGGTGCTATATCACCTATTTGGGCCAATTTGGGCCTTGTAATCCTTGGGCCCATCTCCCTAGCCACCCCCCTCCTTGGGCCGCACTCCTATTGAAAAGTACCATGTGAATAGTACCACCCCTTAGTTGTTTAGCTATGTGAGGCTCCCCCTCTCCTATTTAAGGATGCCTCACCCCTTTAGTTTTTCTTGGGTTTTTCTTAGATAATATTCTGCTTTGCAGTTTTCGTCGTTCATCGGTTTGAGGAACCCCAACTTGTGTGCTTCAAATATTATCCGCAATATAATTTCAGATTGCATCTGTACTCTCTTGCTTGTGTTCTCGATTCGCTTGCAGGAGATAGCCTTCTTGGCGAGGTCAACCACGTTCGGCACGGTTGATAACCAACGGAGCAGTGGTGTAGTGATTGTGAGGGGTTCGATCGAAGCCTTTGGATCATCAACGTCGTGTTCTCCACAATCGACTTATCAGTACCTTTCGAAAGATCGGGCCACACTCACATCAGTTGGTATCAGAGCAACGGTTGCCCGTTAGGTAATCACAGTTTTCCCTTTTTAGTTACTGTTCATCGTCCTAAAATTCAGAAAATTAGCCCCACAAAAATATTGTGTTCGTCGTGTTCTTCCGCTGTCCCATCACCCCTTGTGCCACTGCAATTTTTATTTCGGTATTTTGCTTGTTGAAATTTTGGTTCCGTCGTCGTGTCTAGTTGCTGAATTCTAGTTTAGTTGGAGTCTAGTACGTCATTGTCTAGTTGCATCTCGTGTTTCCTTCGCGTTTCTTGATTGTTCTTTTAGGGTTCTTAGTTTTGTATCTAAAACAAAAAATTTGTTAGTTAGAACTCCTCTAATTCGCACCACAAATAGTATTTGTTTCCGCTTCATCTAATCCAAATTGCTTGCTAGAGTTCAAGCCGATTTCACCACGAAACCGAGAGGATTGCCATGATATTTTGGGGGAATTGGTGTCCGAATCCAGCATCCACTCTTTGCTATTATCTGTGACTTGCGACAAACCCTAGGGCCGGCCAAATATTAGAAAGAGAAAGAGGCACCGCATAAAACAAAAGCCGCGGTAAAAAAAAGAAAAACATACAAAATAAAAGTACATAAAAATTGGTGGAGACTTTCTACATATAAACACAAGCTTCCACAAAAAAAATCAGTAAGTTTGGCCCACGGGTTTGAAAGATATAGCAGTTTCAAATTTGAACCCGAGACGGTTTCGAGTCCGAGTAGGATTCCGTTTCCGAGACACCTTTAGTAAAACTGGCATAACTTTTGCATACAGTGTCCGTTTTTAACGTTCTTGTGCTTGTTTCGAAGCTAACGACGAGGCACATCCTTTCCACCTAAGCCCTTAGTCTCCCTCTAGGGGCCCCAAAATCTGCCATCTTCGGACCCGAATTCGCGTCGCAAGTTTTCGATTTCTGTTTTTGCCGTTTATTTCGGTGTTCCCTTCAGAATTTGGGGTTTGTCCAGTTGAGAAAGTTGTAGATCTCGTCAAAACCTTTCAAACGAGTATATAAAAGCCATATAAAACTTTGTATTTTCATCGATTGAGACTAGCTGTTGTTTCTGCTCAATCTAGAGGGTTGTTCGCGTTTTTACCGATATCGCTGTTTTGTGCTCTACATCGCGCGAATAATCTTGTGCCCTTAGAAAGAAGTTTGAGTAGTGAGCTAGCGTCTCTCATAGCACTTGTTGTGAGGTTCTCCTTTGCTTACATCAAGTCACATTGATCGTTGCGTGTGCGTACATACACTTATCTGCATAGTGCTTTGATTAGCTAGCTGTGACTAGGCTAGGATCAGCAACTTTGACGAGTACTTTGAACAATCTTTCAACTTGCATTTACTGATTTGATTATTGCTGATCCTTGCTACCATATTGTGCCTTCCGAGCTCCACCTACTCTTGATCAGAACAGGTCCCCTCTTGCAATCGTACCCACTCTCGACACGGTATCACGAACCAACCACCGATTGTACAACCTACTGCATTGGTAAGAACACTTGTAAGAGTGTGGTAAGACACTTGAGAGTGTGTGTTTTCACCATCCATCACCTAGTAGTTGATAGGGATAATACTTTTTGTGTTGTCTTTTGTTTTCTACTAACAATGGTAGGGTCACATGGATCTACGCATGCTAGGCTGGTCACTAACCCCACAGGTGCTGACCAAGGATCTGAGCGAGACGAGGAACAATATGGTGCTAAAATTTCAGATCGTATCTGATGAAGCATGTACTTAGTGCACAAATGGGCGTCTTTGGCGAGAATCAACGCCACCATCTGTTCCAAACAAGGTTTATCATCAAAGAGCGTGCATGTCGTGTGATCATTGATGAAGGAAGTTGTAACAATTTGGCGAGCATGGATATGGTTGAGAAGCTTGCATTGACCACACAACAGCACCCTCGTCCATATTACATTCAAGAGTTCAACAATTGTGGTAAGCTGAAGGTAACTCGCACTGTGAGAGTACATTTTTCTATTGGTTCTTATCATGATTATGCTGATTACGATGTAGTACCTATGCAAGCATTTTCTTTGTTGTTAGGTAGACCTTGGCAATATGATAGAGACACAGTGCATCATGGTAGAGCCAATAAGTATACATTCATCTTTAAAAAAAAGAAAATCACTTTGCTGCCCATGTCTCCTGAAGCTATTTTCAAGGATGAATTAGAGAGAACTAATAGAGAAAAGGAGAGTAGCAAAAGTGAACATAAGATTGTAGCTAAAGAACTTGTGCACCCGAAGAAGAAAGAACCTAGTGCTAGGAAAGGTGAAACTAAATTGATAGCTCCTATTATGTTAGCGACAAAATATGATTGCATTGACATAGAAAAACATGAATCTGAATGCTATACTATGATTTGCAAAGAATCTTTATGTCCATTAGAAGAGCAGCGTGTTTCTATGCCTCCTGTTGCTACTAATCTTTTGCAGGAAAGTAATGATTTGAAGAATACGATTGAGTCGAGGACGACTCAAATTCAAGAAAGGGAGGATGATGAGGACATCAACCCTAAGGATGCAACCACAACTTCAACACGCTGCACTCGCTGCTCTACTTCAACCACCTTCACCAATTGGACTTTCAGCCACTGCAGTGCCATATTCACCAGTTGGACCGAGCTACGTCTACATGCCATGGTGCTACGTCTACATGCCATGGTGCTACATCTACATGACATGGTGCTACGTCTACATGCCATGGTGCTACTCTACGTGCCAAGCAATAGTTCAAGCTGGGTACGTTTTGGAATCCAATTCGGCCTCCGGAGACAGCACCGACTTCAAACATGCATAACTTTCACATATGGAGTCCGTTTGAGGTCCACGAGTACTTGATTGAAAGATTATTTCGTCCTCTTTTCAACGGATCTAGCCTCACCACCAAATTCTTTCTGTACGCGTCACAATCATCAAAAGAAGGTGCTATGTCACCTATTTGGGCCAATTTGGGCCTTGTAATCCTTGGGCCCATCTCCCTAGCCACCCCCTCCTTGGACTGCACTATTCATGGTGGTACTATTCATATAAACAGTACCATGTGAATAGTACCACCCCTTAGTTGTTTAGCTATGTGAGGCTCCCCTTCTCCTATTTAAGGATGCCTCACCCCTTGAGTTTTCCTTGGGTTTTTCTTTGAGATTATTCTACTTAGTAGTTTCGCCGCTCGTTCGGTTTTAGAAACCCCAACTTTGTGAGCTTAAACATTTATCTGCAATATAATTTCAGATTGCATCTTCTACTCTCTTGCTTGTGTTCTCGATTCGCTTGCAGGAGATAACCCTCTTGGCGAGGTCAACCGCGTTCGGCACGGTTGATAACCAACGGAGCAGTGGTGTAGTGATTGCGAGGGGTTCAATCTGTTTCGGTCGGAGCCTTTGGATCATGAACGTCGTGTTCTCCACAATCGACTTATCAGTACCTTTCGGAAGATCGGGCCACACTCACATCAGTAAGTTTCATTTACAAAGTTTAAATTTTACATTCATCTACTTGTTAGAACCACGAGACTGGTCGCTGCGTGATGGAGATCCGACTTCCATTTCCTCAGCAACTTTCTCTCCGAGAGGCCTTACTTCCCTAAGAAGTTTTGTTGCTTCATCTTCGGAGCAGTCGAAGTCTTCTTCAATAGCTCCAAGACGAACAGAGGGGTTGGAAGCTTTCAGTTTCGCCAAGGCAACACTAACTCCATTCGCAATAGCTTCCTTCATCGTCTTGACATGGTTCTCTCGAAATAGTGTTATCACTTTCTTGAGATCTTCGAGTTGATCGCCGAGAAAATTGATTCTCTCTGCAGGGTCTCTTAGAATGGGCAGTTGCGTTCCCGACCCCAGGTCGAAGAGCATCTTGTTCAGAGCCTTGACTTTGTCCTCAAGACTCCGATCAAGTTCAGCCCCTTGGCCACGCTCAAACTAGAGGGTTCTTTCCGCTCGTTCAAGTGCTTCAGTTTTTTCTGCACGAGAGGATAAAAAAAGAGGATCAACACACACTTCAAAATTGGAGTCATGGGATGCTGGTTAAGTCTACGATCAGTTACCTTTGATTTTCTTCTCACAAGAGTTAAAAACCTCCTTTTACTTAGTCATCGCTTGCTCAATCGACTGGTCTTTACTTTGATTTTCTTCCCTAAGTTTTATTATTATGACTTACTTAGCCATGACTTCTTCTTTAATTCTCTCTAAATCTATCAAATATGATAGAAAGAGAAGATCTAGTTATGAAAGAGGAGCAGGATGATAAAATAGAGGAAGTCAAGCTAAAAGAGAAAAGTTCTTACTTCTCAATTCGGAATGTTTTTGCTCCAGAGTTTTTATTCGCTGGTTCAGTCCTCTGACCATAGCATAGTTCTCGACCATATGCTACAAAAATAAGTTCCTTTCTTTGGTAAGTTTTCAAAGAAACTTCAAAAGAAAGAATTATAACGATGGTCGTAGAACACTTACCCGAATTCTACGTCATTATATTCGGCAAAAATTATATCTGGACCCATCTCAACTTGATGGTCCGATATCTTTCCCCAAGCCTCGTCAAGTTCCTTATCCTCGATAAATCGGGGGAAAAAAGGAAACTTGTTAGCCTGAGGAGTATTTTCAAGAGGAGGTGGAACCTGTTGGGGATCTCTGGAGATGACTGCCTTCGGAGACGGAGTGAGGATCACCAGAGGATCCTGAGCAGATGTCAGTACTAAAACCTGCTCGGGGGCTTATTTAACCACTTCATCCTCTGTAGTCTTAGCCAGAGGAGTGTCCTGATCAGGAACCTCCACAACCACCTCTTCCCCAGGAACCTTTTCCTTAGGGGTGTTCTGGTCGGAAACAACTAGAACACCAGAAGATCTATGAAAGAAGAAAGTAAAGAAGATCAAGATTCCAACATATCAAAATATCCAAGGTATGTATGTACATGACTTATTCATTTAAATATACCTGGTCGATTTTTTGAGTTTGACCATGTAACGCATCGGAGTAAAATCCGTTGCGTTGGCTTTCCTTTTCTTCTCAACCAACTTCATCGGTTCTGAACCAGCAGGGTTGACTAGATCTTGCACATCTACTGATTGAAAATCATAAGCAATATCCACGACTAGTTGGTCAAGGATAAGGTCCCTGATCGCCGGATCAGTAGGTGTAGATTTGTCGACCTTCAAAATAGTAGCCTCAGTAGCCACTGGTGGGTCCTCAGTGACCTTGCTGGAGGGTACGACAACCACATAAATACATCATCAAAGATAATTAGGCGATGAAAATCATTTGTCTAAATATTATTCATGTTCGGTCACCTACCTCTGGAAGGCTGACATCCTGTATGGTCGTAGGGGTGATCGGATCATCAATCGGCTCACACCTTTCAGTGGCCTTATTGATCCTCAACCCGACCGACTGCACATCAAAGATGATTTATGGTATACCGATCAGAAATAATATGTACGACAAAAGAAAAAAGCACAGTTGATAGTCTTACCTTAAGTTTCTCAATCCTCTCTTTGGCGGAAATAGCCGCTAAGATCCGGGGGAAACTAGCCTTGTCGCCAGGCTCTCCGGCGCAGATCATTTTGATCCGACTTCTAATCTCGTCAGAAGATAAAGCTGTAAAGGTAAAATAAAAGACTTAAGGATACAGAAATAATCAACTAATATAGGTAAACTGATCGGAATCACTCAGGGCTTACCCTCTTTGGAATCTTTGGTCGTATCATCATGACCAATATACCAGAGCATCCGGTGTGCTTGGGCCTTCAAAGGACTAATCCGGCGCATGAAAAAATCCTTCACTACGTACTAGGATGTTAGACCCTTGACACTAAGAAGCTTGATAGCTTCGGCCCATCTCTTTATCTTTCCCTCCTTCTCCGTGGAGGAGCGCCATCTCGGATTCTCGACCGCCTTCTTACCAGAATAATAAAGGTTGTCTTTCTTCGTGACCATCATATAGAACCAACTCTTCTTCCACGACGACCACAAAGATTTTGAGTACATGAATATGTACTCATCGGCTTTTTTTGTCATAGAGGCGCAAGGTGCACTCTCCAGGTGTCCCAATCGTCTTCCCAGACTTCGTCATCCTGTAGTAGTACTTGAATAGATCCAGATCTGCAGGAATCCCCAAGTACGCTTCGCAGAGATAGATGAAAATGCTGAGATTGGCGATCTAAATCTACATTCAATATATGTAATGGGAGCAAGATTTACCTATTCGACTCCATAATTCTCCAAAACTTTGGGAAGGAAGGGGTGGATTAGCAATCTAAATCTGCATTCAATATATGCAAGGAAAACCAGAGTTTCTCCATCTTCATTCCTTGGGGAATGTTCTCCAGCCACTGATCTCCAAGAAATCAGACTCTTACTGGGAAGCATCTCGATCTTCTCCAAGCTCTCTAGCTTCTTCTCGCTCAAGTCGGAAACCGACCAGTTAGTGATTTGGTCCGACATGGTCAAGTTTCTCTTGGATGACGAAAGAAAAGGAGATCAGAGGCAGTTTTTTACTCGGGAGATGAAGAGGGAAACAGGAAGTGAAAAAAAACCTAAGTCTACAAAGGGGTTTTTATAGCTTCAGAATTTCTAACTGCAATTAGGAGTTACCCAAAAAGTCCAACGGACAAAAATCTTTTTTCCAATGGACGCAAAAACTCTTCGATTCCCAAGGCAAGTTCTCAACTTTAAAGTGAATATAAACCGCTTCAAATGTCATTGCATTTAATGAGCGTCAGTCCGATACGACTTCATCGGAAGAAAAGTGTTCACACGACCTATTCATTTAAAGTTCGGGGGCTAGCTGACGAGGATTAAAACCTCTATATATTATTTTTAATACATAACAGACCATACGTCTTCATGGTCGTAACCCTTGAGGTGCACGACCTCACTGGTCGTAGAGATTCCAGAGGTTACACAATGAGTACCCTGGTCGGACAAAGGCCTGTGCCAAGCTCCCGACCAGGAGAACCGCTCGTAAAAGGTATGAAATGATATTTGGAACTGATTCCAGGTATATTCTCTACCGTGTGATGAATGGAACACGTGCATATTCTATACCACACGACGTTTCTTATCCTGAAACACTGATGAACAACCACCATGCGGTTAAGTATCTCATGAGCATACAACCGCCGAATGGTTGACTCTCCATCAACCGTCATTTAACTCCGACCAGTCGCGACGCTTCACATCAGACGTCTTCTCCAGAAGTAACTGCCACCTCTTCAAGAGCTATTTAAAGATAGAGCATGGACGGAGCAAAGGGACACGGGCATCAGACTAAAGCATAGACCTTAGATTCATGTTTTAAGTCTGGTATTGTAAGATAACAAGTAGTGCTCTCAGTGTAAATAGGAGTAGTTCACCATCTAGTCAGGAGGCATCCCTTGTAAATCCTAGTTCATACTAATAAAAGAGCAGTCCCATTATCTCCCCAGATTTCCCACGTCATTTTCTCCTTTTCTTTTCGTAAGATCGACATCTTGATCGTCGACAGGTACGATTCTGGAATCGTCGTCAGATACACGAAGGAGCATTTCCTCCACGAGCCGGGCCACTTCGTCGTGGGCTTCAATGACTTATTCGACCTATTCAACCTTCAAGCCCTCGACGCCTCGCTTCTACGATGTTGGACACTGTAAGTGTGTATAAACCATTGTTTATGTATAGATACATGATGAAAATATCACAACTCATTGCTTATATACATAGATACATGATGAAAATTCCTGGGGATGCGGAGAACCGATGGGTTTCCTCGACCCACACGTGGTCTCTAAGCAAACCATCAAGGAAGACGCATCCTACGTCGTGAAATACATAACGGCGGGATTGCTTGCTCAGGACGACAAGGACTACATACTGGTGCCCTACAACTAGAAGTAAGTGCTTCACTACTTGCTATACAAATTTCATTTGTACTTTATACGCAGCACGAACTTAGGTTTAATGACTATAGCAACATACATGATCGTAGCTTCCACTGGATCCTTTTAGTCATTGTACCAAAGAGGAACAAGGTAATATACCTTGATTCCCTACTCAGCAAAATGCACGTCTTCACCCTTGTGCAAGGAATACTCGACAGGTATGCTTATTTCCTCCATACATAACTCTATTGTAGCCTTCCTTCGTTTGAAATGGCTGAGGATAAATTTTTGGAGACATGTAGGTCGTTCATCGCCTATGTTGCCGATGGAGGGTTATACAATGGATCGAGCGCCACACTGCAACACAGGATGCGATTTCTGGTACGCGCTACAACACAATAATCCTATATTATACTTCGTAATAATGCATCTCGAACTGATTATACATATATATGTAATTCTATTTTTGTAGTGTCGCCAGCAAAAACAAGAACAATGTGCATTCTACGTTTGCCATCATATGCACGAAATCATGAGTGCTAAGATGAAGGATCCGCTGGTTTGTCAATCTCGCAATAATTATTTCCTAATTATAAATTTAAATATATATGCTTACTACTTTACTCCTGCTAGCTACAGGGCTTGAACATACAATTAGATTCACTCGTTACGAGGGAGCTCTTGGAGGTTCGAGGGAGACTCTGCAGCTTCATCATGATGGATATCATTCACACCGACGGAGAGTTTCACTCTGTCGACACCACTAAACCACCTTCAAACAATTGTTTCAATTTTAATTCACTTTGAGTAGTTGTAATTCAATTGTAACTCTAGCGACAATAATTGAACATATTCTTTTGTAATTGATTTTGAGTTGTAAATAATCACTTTGAGTTGTCAACGATTGATTCATCTGTGATATGTATCTATTTTCTGCATGCTTGTTTTCAGAGGGTATGGCTATCAATTCCTGAGGCTAGCCGAAAATCAAAAAAAATTAGTTAGGATTAAAGAACAATCACAGACGATTCGATCGTTAAATTGTCTGTGATATGTATGATATCACAGACGGTTCTAGTTACCAACCGTTGTTGATATGATTATATCACAGACGGTTGGTAACTAGAACCATCTGTGATATGTATGATATCACAGACGGTTGGTAACTAGAACCGTCTGTGATATCATATATATCACAGACGGTTTTTGAATCGTCTGTGATAACTGCTGTTATCACAGACGTAAAAAAACACAGACGGTTCGAAAACCGTTTGTGATGACGGTTCCGAACCGTCTGTGATGACTATTTCTGTAGTAGTGTAAGGACCTGGTCGTAGATCATATTGCGTTAAGGTTCGTCCGATTTATTCTGTGTGTGTTCGGGAATCATTATGTCCTGCTAGGTACTGCTAACGACTTGTGGTCGAGAAAGAGTTTCCGAGTCACAACCGATTACACACGAACCTATAGGGTCACACACTTAAAGGGCTAGGATTTGATTCGGATGGTGATCCGAATTCTTATAGACCGCAAGTTCCTAATGGGCCTCAAGTTCAAGACCCAATATGGATCCCTGTATATATAGAGGGGCGGTGGCATAGGGGCAATTGATCAATCCTTTTGAAGGAATTCCTGAAACCCTAATAGCCACGTCATCCTCAACCACGCCGCCGGCGCTAGCACTCCTACGCGTGGTGTCCCTGCTCCGTACGTGTGGATACCTTAGAGGTGTTGTTGCGAAGCATCATCACTAGGACGATTCGCAACTCGCGACGTTCATCAGAGTAGGAGGAGAAGGCGCGCGATAAGTACGACTACGACTGCTTCAACTCGCTACATCGACTCTGCTTCCGCTACGAGTTAGTGCGTCTAGTTGTAATTTCGTTATCTATTACTAGCGGAGGTTCCTTGGTTGCACGGTAGAATTTTTGTTTATGCTATCGTAGCCTTTCCACGCTCCTACACCTTGTCCTCCCCTCAGATCCTAATATCTCTCCAAGAGATAGGACTAGGGTTGCTTCCCATCGTGCACCCGCTTCGGGCTCTCATGGTGATGGCGAGAACACCTTGGGCGACGATCATGATCTCCATGTTCATGAGTGTGGCCAAAATCTTAGAAGTAATCGCTCTCCACTGAGACACACTCTAGCTAACTCAAATGTCAATGATCTTGAAACCTTAAGGAAAAGAAGAATTGCTACCCGGAGATCCTTACCTGGGTGCATCCAATACCAGTCAGAGGAAGCTCAAGAACTTTAACAAATCAATGACTCTGGAGCTTGAACAAGTGCTAGGCTATGACCTCTTCGCTCAAGAGATCGCACAAAGACTTCGGGACACAATGATCAGACTCGAGCGAAATCGACAACACCATCCTTGAAGTCGTATCGGGACAACTCCATCGAACACAAGTCGCTCGAACAACTCTCCTCATGGAGAACAACAGGCCCACTGATTTGGTCGATCTCCCGACCGTGACACTGGTCGGAGAAGAATTCCACAAACAACTGGTGGTTGACAAGCTCCTAGGGGAGGTGGCCATTTACCATTTCTTCCAAGAAATTTGCACTAGCAGATAAAGCACGTGGAGTATTACCCACATAGGACTGACATCTATGACAGATTAGGTCCATTTACCACTAGGTATCGTCGAGTACGATCACCTGATGATGTCAACCCTTTTTCCCACAAAGAAGGCGTTATGATATTATTACTGGGTATCGGGCATTTTCGCCTGACCTTCGGGCAGTTTAGTGGCCATCTCGATTTTGACTAGTGAACATGGAGAAGTTCGATGGGCCAATCCCATCGAGTTTTCTTCAAATCTATACCACCGCAGTTCGAGCAGCAAGAGGAGGAGAACACGTCATGGCCAACTACCTTCCCACGGTGCTCGAAGGATCTACTCGATCGTGGCTGTTAAATCAGCCACAAGAGTCGATCCCGGGAAAGAAGGATGACCTACACAAAATAAGACAGGATTCTCATGAGACCCTACGCCAGTTCATCAGGCATGTCAGTCACGTTCGCAATTCAATTCATAGAGGCTCTGATTCTTATGTCATCAGGGCATTCAAATAGGGAGTCCGCAATCGAAGGATCACAGAGGGTATCGCTCTAAATCCTCTTACTACCGTCGCCGTGCTCTTCGAAATGGTTAACCGCTATGCAACAGTACCAAAACCGATCGATTAGAGTCGCACGATTGATCGTGATGATAAGGACACTCAAGGAGTGGGCAAAGGTAGTAAGAAGAAAGATAAAAAGGCTGGAAAATCCAAGAGCAAGACTAAAGGCCAAAAACCTTATCAAAAGTTCTAAGGAGGTCTTAGCCGTGAGTGACAAAGAGGCTCGGAGCTCCAAACTATACTCTGACCAGGGCAAAGGTAAACACCCTGAACAGAAGAACGACAAACCTTGCTGGTGTATTTTTCACAAAAAAGGACACAACCATCGCAACTATTGAGTTTTTCAATGGAAACTCGAGGATTACTACTCTGGCAAGGGACAGCTTCCTACACTCAAAGAGGTGGGACAAACGAGTGGTCTAAAATAGTCGGATGATGATGAGGAGATGCCTTTTCAAGATCTAGAACACACCATCAATCACATTTATGGGGGATCTTCAGCATATGAGTTGAAATAATAACTCAAAGCTATCGAACGTGAGGTAAATTCCATCAACCCTCCTCTTGTCAATAATGTACCAAAGTGGTTAGAAATCACCATATCTTTTGAGAAAGATGACTGTCTGATCCCTCCTACTCGACCTGGTCATTTTTCGATCGTGGTCGAGCCCACCATAAACAACTGTCGAGTCAATCGTGTGTTAGTTGATGGTGAAAGTTCATTAAACATACTCTTTAGGTGTGCCCTGGACGGAATGCAAGTTCTGAGGACAAAGATCAAACAAGTACGATACTCATTTCATGGGATCGTACCAAGATCTTTGGCCAAACCTACTGGTCAAGTTTCCCTTCCTGTTACATTTGGGTCGCCAAACAATTTCAGGATAGAGAAAATTCTTTTTATGTGGTCGATTTTGACACAGCATACAATGTCATTCTTGATTACCAACTCTAGCACGATTCCTAATGGCTGCTCATTATGGTTATCAATGACTTCAGATGCCAGGTCCCAAAGGAGTAATCACAGTCCGCTGTGATAAAAAGATGACGCTTGCAAGCGACCATAAGTCCCTCGAGTTAGTTGGCCAAATACTAACTCGAGAAGCAAACAAAGTGCAACCTTCGACCAAGTAGTCGAAGTCTAAAGTTGCCCCAAAGATGAACAACCAAGTCAAAGATGTTCCACTAAATACAGAGGAGCCTTCGAAGACCGTTCGCATTGGAGTTGCTCTCGACGCTGCATCGGAAGAGGCCCTCATCACCTTACTCCGAGCAAACGCAAATGTCTTTGTGTGGCAAGCATCAAACATGTCCCGAGTCCGCAGGGAGGTGATCGAGTACATGCAAGCTCTACAGCCTGACAAGAAGCTCGTAAAGCAAAAATTACAAAGATTTGCACCTGATCGATGAATGCTATTTGATTAGAATTGAACAAGCTACTTAAGGCAGGTTTCATAAAAGAGATTGACCACCCAGAGTGGTTGGTTAACCCTGTAATGTTTAGAAAGTCTAATGGTAAATGACGTATGTGTGTAGACTTTACTGATCTAAACAAAGCTTGTCCGAATGATGATTTTCCCCTTCCTCGTATCAATCAGTTAGTTGATTCCACTGCTGGTTGTAAAATATTAAGTTTTCTAAATGCATACTCTGGTTATCATCAGATAAGTATGTGTTTAGATGATGAAGAAAGAACTGTATTTATTACATTATTCAAAATATTTTGCTATATCAAAATACCATTTGTTCTAAAAAAAATACTAGCGCTTCCTTCCAACGCTTCATGTAAAAGACCTTCCTTCCAAAACTAGGGCAAAACTTGGAAGCCTATGTTGATGACCTTGTCATAAAAAGCATACATCGTCTTAATCATATTTTTGATCTGTAGGAAACATTTGACAACCTCAGAAAACACTAGTTGAAACTCAATCCTAAAAAGTATGTGTTCGGAGTCTCTTCAGAAAAGTTGCTTAGATTCCTTGTCTCTGCACAAGGAATCAAAGAAAACCCTGAAAAGATATGGATCATTAAACAAATGCGCCCTCCGACCACAGAGAAAGAGGTTTAGAAACTCACAATATGCATGACGGCTTTAAGTCATTTCATCGCACGACTGGGAGAAAAGAACTTCCTTTCTTTAAACTTCTGAGGAAACATGAGGGTTTCGAGTGGTAAGAGGAGGCAAACAAAGCCTTCATGGATGTCAAGAGATATCTTACAAGAGCCCCTGTTCTGGTTTCTCCTAAACCAGAAGAAACACTCTTAATGTATATTGCTGATACGTCACAAGCAATAAGCGCTGTACTGGTCGCCGAACGTGAAAACATTTAATGATCAGTTTACTACGTCAGTGAAATTTTATATGGACCTAGGAGCATTACCCTAGGTCCAAAAACTTCTTTGTGTGTCCTCATGTCTTCGATTAAACTGAGGCATTATTTTCAAGTGCACAAGTTAATCGTGTCGTCTGATTTTCCCGTAAGAAAGGACCTCTAGAACTGGGAAGCAGTGGGTGCATGGCAAAGTGGTCGGTTGAACTTGGGGAGTTTAACATCCATTTCGTGTCCCGAAAGACCATTAAATCCAAGATCTTGGCAGACTTTGCCGTCGAATGGACAAATCCTAAACCTGTTCAGGGACCCCAGTATGAATCTCATGACATGTGGACATTGTACTTTGATGGGTCACTTATGCTAAGTGGCTCGGGGCTGGGGTGGTTATGGTATCTCCGACAAGAGAAACCTTATAATATACTATTCAATTAAACTTTCATGCTATTAACAATGTGGCAAAATATGGAGGATTATTGGTTGGCATACGAGCAACGAAAGCGCTTGGGATTCGACGACTACTTGTGAGAGTGATGAGGACATCAAACCTAAGGATGCAACCACTGCTTCGGCTTGCTGCACTGCATCCTCTACTTCAACAATATCTTCGCCAATAGAACTTTCGGCTAATGCAAGACCATATTACCCAATTGGATCGAGCTACGTCTACATGCCATGGTACTACGTCTACATGCCATGGTATTATGTCTACAAGCCATGGTGCTACTGCATGTGCCAAGCTGGATACGTTTTGGTCAGATCAGTTCGGAATCAGCCTGACAACACAAACTTCAAATGGGCATAACTTTCACATACAGAGTCCGTTGGAGGTCCACGAGTACTTGATTGAAAGCTTATTTCGTCCTCTTTCCAACGGATCTGGCCTCATCTTCAAATTCCTTCTGGACTGATCGCAATCATCAAAAGAAGACGTCATATCACTTGTTTGGGCCAATCTGGGCCTTGTAATCATACTGAACTTGGCCCATCTGCCGGCGGCCCACCTGGGGGGCGTGTTACTGTTCACGTGAACAGTAATCCGCAAATATTAGTCCCGCCCCGCTGTTTCTATTAGATGTGTGGCTCCTCATCCCCTATTTAAGGAAGTCGCATCCCCTCTAGTTTACTTGGATTTTGTTTAGTTAAAAGTTAGCCTTGTTGCAACTTCGTGTATTGGCTTGTGTCGACTAGATCAACCATAATACCGCTTCAAAATCCCAACTCAATTCAATATTTCAATTCCTATTTGCAATTTCAGATTGCTTTATCTTTTTCTTGCGTGTTTCTTCGGTGTATGCAGGAATCGACCTTCGTGGTCAGGTCATCCGGGTATTCGTGCACGGTTGATAACGACTTGTCAATCAGTTCAGCGATTGCGTGGTTTCGGTCCTTGCGTGTTCGTAGCCAGGATCGTGAGAGTTGAGCGACGCCTACCGAACTTATCGTTCTCATCGAAAGATCGGGCCAACAAACAGACCTTCGGGTTCATCAGGTGGTATCAGAGCTACAGCTCATCGGTGAGAAATTTTTTTTTCCTACAGTCCAAATAGCCAAAAAAAAAAGTTTAGTTCATCGTCCGAACCAATTTGTGTCTTGCATTATTCTTTTCAGTTTTTGCATCTTTGAATTGTAGATTGCATCGTCGTGTCTTGTGCTGGTTTCTGTCTAGATTGATTTTAGTCTAGAGTCTTTTGCGAGTCATCTAGTTTTATCTTCTACCCTGCCGCGGCCAACAGAACTCTCTGCCAAAAAATAGTAGATCGATTCGGGGGCGCCGTCTCTCGTCGGCTGTATCTTGGCGCTTCGCCGCTTTGCATCTTCGTGTGCGTCGCCATCAGCCAAGCGGGGCTCATCTTCGTCCGTGCATTGCCACAGGTCCGAGCGTGCGTGCGTTGGAATCAGCTGCAGCCGGCCGAGAGCATCCCGCGCGTACAAAACCACCAAACGATCCCGCCTAAGCCGAGCAAAGATCGGCGTGCGTACAAATCTACCGCGAACATCCCGCCAAATTGTTTTTCTTCCATCGGCACAGTCCCAAGTACCTTCTCCTTTCTTTTAATCACACAAGAAGATTGCTTTTCTTTAGTCTCGTGGATCTCAGAGTAGCACAGAGCGGCAGCAAGAAAAAAAAATCAGGAAAAGAACAATCGGGTACTGTAGCAGCTATTGTAGGACACGTTTGGTACTGTAGCATTTTGGGTTACTGTAGCAGCCCAAAAAAAAACACAGTTCCGGTTCCGGTAGCTTTGTGAGTTTTAAAAAAAAAGGAAAAAGCAAGAAAGAAAAGAAAGAAAGAGAGAAAAAAAATACGTGTTGCTACAGTAAACATGGTTACTGTAGCAGCCGAGAAAGAAAGCCATCCTTCTGATCCTTGGTAGCTTTTTGAAGGTAAAAAAAAAGAGAAAAAAAGAGAGAAGAAAAAAAGAGCTACCTTATTTACTTGATTTTTGCTTGTTCAGTTTGGCATAGTTCATCTATTGCCCGCTTGTTGATAGTTCTTGTGCTAGCGCGCCGTTGTTGCTACTAGTTGTTCTTGTGAGTTGCTCTAGCTAGGCTTGGTTTAGACTAGGACCAGCACTTGTGACTAGTACTTTGAACTGCTTTTCAACTTTGCATACTTAATTGAATAATTGCTATTCCTTTGCTACATACTAGCCTTCCGAGCTCCACTCCCTACTAACTCAGCAGGTGTCGTTCCACGCAATCGTTGGTCTGATCGCAAGTAAGAGTATCACGAACCAGCCACCGGTTGTACCACATCTTTGCTGCATTGGTAAGAACTTGTAAGGACTGGGTATAAGCTTGAGTGTGAGTGACTTGTGAAACTCCAGAACCTAGTAGTTCATAGGGACATATACACTGTGATCTTTTCTTTGTTTTCTACTCACAATGGCAGGTTTAGGATCACAAGGGGAGAATAGCAGGCACAATGTTGAGGAAGATGCACCTCTCACGCCTCGCACGAAAGACATCATGCAGCACTTTTCACGCTTGTTGAGTCAACATTCGGAGCGCATTGAGAGAGTTCTAGATCGCACCAATAACGATCTTGCTGCGATTGCTACACGTGTGGAGCAGCTAGAGAGAGCTCCCCCTCCTGTTGCCGCCCCCGCTGCTGTTGGCATTGCACAACCGCGCCGTACTCCATCCGTTGCTCGCTCTCGCTCTTGGGCCGATGAAGTGGAAGAAGAAGAAATGAACAACTACACTGCTGATACAGAAACAGATGGAATCAATGTTCACAATGATCGTAACCATCGTCGGCTTCATCACAATCGTCAAGGTATGGAAAGAAATCAACGTGAGGTACGTGACCATAATAATGCAGTTGGTAAAGTTAAATTCACTATGCCATCTTTTGCTGGAAAATATGATCCTGATGCTTATCCCACATGGGAGCTTACAGTAGAACAAAAATTTGCTTGTCATGAATTCCCTGAAGATAAGAAAGTTAGGGCTGCTACTAGTGAGTTTTCTGATTTTGCATCAATTTGGTGGAGTGAATATGGTCGTACTCATCAGGACATACCTAGGACATGGAATGCTTTGAAGAGAGCAATGAGACATAGATTTGTACCTTCATATTATTCACGTGATTTGCTTAATAAATTACAACGCTTAAGACAAGGTAGTAGTTACGAGAGGATTATTATCAAGAATTGCAAACTGGTTTATTGCATTGTGGTTTAGATGAAACTGAAGATGCTAAGATGGCTAGATTTTTGGGAGGTTTAAACCGAGAAATTCAAGACATACTTGATTATAAAGAATACAATTCTATCACTCGTTTGTTCCATCTTGCTTGCAAAGCTGAAAGAGAAGTGCAGGGTCGACAATCTCGCCCTAGGGGCAATTTTGGAGGATCTTTTGCAAGTCGGCCAAGCCAGCAACAACACGTGGTACCCTCCTCAAGCCGTGCGCCCCCTGCTGCTCCTTCCACTCCTACGCATGTCCCTGAGGCAAGCAACTCTGCAAAGGTACAAGTCCTTACAAAAAGTGTTTCTTCTGTTGCTTCTACAGGGCGATCTAGAGATGTACAATGTCACCGTTGCAAAGGATTTGGGCACTTGATGCGCGATTGTCCAAGTCAGCGAGCTTTACTTATCAAGGACAATGGTGAGTACACTTCTGCTAGCGATATTGAGGAAGAACATGTGTTGGTTGCAACTAACAATATAGGTGATGACACTGAGGAAGAACATATAAGCCATGAGGCAGCTGACATGTACCAAAGCTTAGTTGTCCAGCGTGTGCTAAGTGCTCAAATGGAGCTTGCTGAACAAAATCAACGTCACACCTTATTCCAATCAAAGTTCGTCATCAAGGAACGATCCTGTAAAGTCATCATCGATGGCGGAAGTTGCAACAATCTTGCTAGCACAGACATGGTCGAGAAGCTTGACTTGACTACAACTCAACACCCTCATCCTTACTACATTCAATGGCTGAATTCTTGTGGTAAGTTGAAGGTAACTAAACTTGTGCGCGTACATTTTTCTATTGGATCATATCATGATTATGTTGATTGCGATGTCGTACCTATGCAAGCATGCTCATTATTGTTAGGTAGACCTTGGCAATATGATAGATATACTGAACATCATGGTAGATCTAATCATTATACTTTCACATATAGAGAAAAGAAAATCACTTTGCTTCCAATGTCTCCTTCTGCTATATTAAAAGATGAATTAGAAAGAACTGAGAGAACAAGTAAGGAGAAGATCAAAGATGATCATCAGATTAAAGCTCCAAGTGACATTAAATTGAAAGCTCCTGTTATGTTAGCAACAAAATCTGATTGCATTGGCATAGAAAAATATGAATCTGAATGTTATACTATGATTGGCAAAGAATCTTTATGTCCATTAGAAGAACTGCATGTTTCTTTGTCTCCTGTTGCTCCTAACATTTTGCAGGAAACTCATGATTTAAATACTACGATTGAGTCGAGGACGACTCAAATTCAAGAAAGGGAGGATGATGAGGACATCAAACCTAAGGATGCAACCACTGCTTCGGCTTGCTGCACTGCATCCTCTACTTCAACAATATCTTCGCCAATAGAACTTTCGGCTAATGCAAGACCATATTACCCAATTGGATCGAGCTACGTCTACATGCCATGGTACTACGTCTACATGCCATGGTATTATGTCTACAAGCCATGGTGCTACTGCATGTGCCAAGCTGGATACGTTTTGGTCAGATCAGTTCGGAATCAGCCTGACAACACAAACTTCAAATGGGCATAACTTTCACATACAGAGTCCGTTGGAGGTCCACGAGTACTTGATTGAAAGCTTATTTCGTCCTCTTTCCAACGGATCTGGCCTCATCTTCAAATTCCTTCTGGACTGATCGCAATCATCAAAAGAAGACGTCATATCACTTGTTTGGGCCAATCTGGGCCTTGTAATCATACTGAACTTGGCCCATCTGCCGGCGGCCCACCTGGGGGGCGTGTTACTGTTCACGTGAACAGTAATCCGCAAATATTAGTCCCGCCCCGCTGTTTCTATTAGATGTGTGGCTCCTCATCCCCTATTTAAGGAGGTCGCATCCCCTCTAGTTTACTTGGATTTTGTTTAGTTAAAAGTTAGCCTTGTTGCAACTTCGTGTATTGGCTTGTGTCGACTAGATCAACCATAATACCGCTTCAAAATCCCAACTCAATTCAATATTTCAATTCCTATTTGCAATTTCAGATTGCTTTATCTTTTTCTTGCGTGTTTCTTCGGTGTATGCAGGAATCGACCTTCGTGGTCAGGTCATCCGGTATTCGTGCACGGTTGATAACGACTTGTCAATCGATTCGCGATTGCGTGGTTTCGGGCCTTGCGTGTTCGTAGCCAGGATCGTGAGAGTTGAGCGACGCCTACCGAACTTATCGTTCTCATCGAAAGATCGGGCCAACAAACAGACCTTCGGGTTCATCAAAGAGGAGACTCTCAATTGGTTGTGAATCTAGTCAGAAAAGAGTACTAATGCTCTAATCCAACTGTGTCTTTGTACTTATCGGAAGTAAGGAAGCTTGATAGCATTTTTTCGGTTTCAAGGTACAATATATCCATTGAAAGGATAATTTACTCGCTGACTAGTTAGCTTGAATAGCTTCTTCCCGATCACAAATGCCACAAGGAGTCTTTTCGGAACAACTCCAGAAGTCGTCCCTGGTCGAAACACCAGAGATATCTTCTATCGAGATAACCTCCCTAGAATACGAGGCTACCTGGATGAACCCCATCTACGAGTATCTTTAGAAGGGTACTGGACCCAGTGACGATCTTGAGACTACTTGTTTATCCCGTAAGGCCAAAATGTTTACTTTGGTCGAAGGAGTCCTCTACAAATGTGATACTCAAGGGATCCTCATGCGATGTATATCGCAGAAAGAAGGATTAGATCACCTTCAAGAAATACACGGAGGCATCTGTGGGACTCATGCTTTCTACAGAACGCTGGTCGAAAAAGCCTTTCGACAATGTTTCTACTAGCGAACAACCCTCGATGGTACTAAAGAGCTCGTTAAGAAGTGTGTACAATACCAATTTCATAGCAGGCAAACACACCAACTGGCTGAAGCATTACAAATAATACCTCTTTCTTAGCCTTTTGCGACCTGGGGTCCCGACATCCCAGGACCGTACCTAAAAGCACCAAATGGTTTCGAGTTCCCTTTTGTGGCAATAGATACGTTCACAAAATGGATTGAAGTTGAACCTGTGACCAAGAGAACAACGGAAGTAGCCAAAAAATTTATGATGAAAAATATAACCACTCAATTTGGTGTGCCAAGTCGAATCATAACAGATAATTGTACATAATTTGTTTGCTCAAAATTCCAAAAAGTTTGAAAAGAATTGGGTACTAAGCTATATTGTGCCTCTGTCGCCCATCCACAAAGCAATAGGGTCAGTCGAAAGGGAAAATGGCCAAATTATGCAGGGAATCAAAACTCGAGTTTTTGACCAGCTTATAAAGGACTCGGAGGCTTGGGTAAAAGAATTACCAACAGTATTATGGCAATTCGCACGACCACTAGTCGGGCTACAGGTGAAACACCTTTTTTCTTAGTTTTTGGTGTTGAAGCTATGCTTCAATCTAAATTAAAGATTCGGTCGACAAGGGTCGAAACCTATAAGGACTCTAGCCAAGAATAACTTTGAGCTGATGACATTAATCTACTCGAAGAAAAGAGGAAGCAAACCTTAATCAGCTCGACAGTCTACCAACAAGCCCAACGCAAATACTATGTTCATAAGATCCAACCTCGTAGCCTTGCTATAGGTGACCTGGTATTGAACAAGATTCAATCCTAGTCTAATCGGAACAAACTTTCCCCTAAATGGAAAAGTCCTTACATAGTGGTCAAAGTGACGCGACTAGGCTCGGTACGACTAGCAATGGAAGACGATAGAGTTCTTTCCAATTCATGGAACATTGACCAGTTGCAAAAGTTCTTTGTGTGATCTCTTATATTCTTAATAAAGTTTATGCTTTCTTCAATTTTTATTGTCTTAAAATATCTATTGAGCAAAACTTCGATAATTTTTCGACCACCTTTTACAACACTTGGTTTTTCTTACACTGGTCGAAGAAAGGTAACATCACCTAATCGAAGTCTTTCCTCTCTATATGTAGTCCTACCCACTAGAAGGAACTTTCTAGTGTCAATTTGTTCCTAACTTTAGCTGCCAATACAAGGAAAAAATTCAACAAAATGTGGTCAAAATAATTTTAAGCAAGCACCTTTTAACCATTTACTTAGTTGCTTTACTTCATTTTACGAAGAGATTTCTAAGTGAGTTGGACTTTTCTAGTTTGTTCGACTACTTTTTATACACTCGATTTGATAACCTGGTCGGAGGACGAAACATCACATAGTCGAAGTCTTTTCCCGCTACAGGTGATCTTGCTCACTAGAAGGAACTTTTTAGTGCCAATCTGTTCCTAACTCTTGCTACCAGCATAAGAAAATTGAAATCAACAACAAAGGTCGAACGAATTATTATAGCAAGCTCTTTTTTACTATTTACTTAGTTTATGTAATTAAACTAAGCAAATAATCGGGGGCTAGGATAAAATTATAATTATAAATTTAATTCTTAGTCTTAAAATTTCAATTCTCATTTTTTATCTTGTCTTATGAGCTGCTAACTACTCGAAAAGACAAATTACAGGAAATGAAGCTTTATATACATAAAGAAGAAATTATTTTTACAAAGGAAATCCTATTATAAACTACTCTTATGGGGGAGATCCGATCTGCATCTCCTCTACGACATTCTTGCCGATTGGCTGCACTTCTTCGATCAGTTGTGTTGCCTCTGCTTCAGGGTAGTCGAAGTCAGCTTCGACTGGTTGACAGCTAAGACTCCGGTCATGAGCCTTAAGTTTTCCAAGAGCAAAACTTACTGCATTTTCGATCGCTTGTCTTATCGAATCGGCTTGATTGGTCTTCGAGGTAGTTATAAACTCTTGTAGTGTTCCGACCTACTGTCCAATGGTGCTCGTATGTCCGACCATAGTGTCTTCAAGAGGAGTGACCTCCTCAGCACCAAGTCCACCGAGCACATTGTTTAGGAGAGAAATATTATCTTGAAGATTGATCTTTGTAGCCTTCATTTCCTCATGACTGTGGGTCGAAGCTTCCTGAAGTCATTTTATTTCGACTACTTACTCTAAAAATATAGCACAACCAGTTAGAATAACACTTCACAAAGACCAGTAAATAACACTAGCCATAGTTAAAGAATTCTTACCTGCCAAGCAAGAGTTAAGCTTATTGATTTCATCATCATGAGAGGCATTGTCCTTTATGCACTGATCTTCCCATTCTTGTATACTCATATTTTTATTTGGAGATATGAGTAAGCTCGTGGATCACCAAGATCTTCGAATCGACCTCAGTCTGAAGCTTACCCATATCGACATCTTTTCCTAAACGAGAAAGAGTCAGAGAAAGAAAAGAAAGTTATCAAAATAAACAAGAAAGTTATCAAAATAAACAATGTCAAGTGAAATACTTACTGTTCATTTCATTCTATAGCTCGCAAGCTACAGAATTTGCCTCCTGAAGATTCTTCAACAGGTCTTCTTTTTCCTTCTTTAGCCTTTGCACATCGACTTTTACATAGTCAAGTGCATCGGCTAAGGTCTTTTCATCACTTTTAAACCTACAAGGAAAAAGTGATATGAGCACTAAACAAGTGGTCGAAAACTACTCGATAACTGTGTCTTACCATCTCTCTTCTTGTTCGCAGAGTTCAGCCTTCTACTTCCTCAGCAACATCAGCTACCTGTGGTATTCACCAACAGTAGCAACTTCTTCGAGAGCTTTGTGAACAAAGAAATACACAATGAGGAAAAGCAGAAATATAAAAGGAATAAGTCCATATTACACCCCTGAACTGTGGTCCGAGTCCAAAAAACCCCCCTGAACTCTAATACCATTTGGTTTACACCCTCGAACTACCAATATTGTTTGGTTTACACCTCTCGGGCCGAAACCACCTGGTTTATCACCTACGTGGCACTCAGGCCCACTTGTTAGACGCCAAATGCAGATATAAAGAGAGAGAGAGAGAGAGAGAGAGAGAGCGTGTTGGCTCCCCAAATCTCTCCTCTCCACTCCCTCCTGGTGCCGTCGCCTCTTCGCCCAGCTGCCTCCGGCTGCCTCTGGGTTCAGCCCGTGCTGCTTGCCGGCTCCAGCTCCTCCCTGCGTCCACGCGTGCCTCCCCAGCTTCCCCGTGTGGCTCGGCCCCAGCCCACCTCCTCTTGTGCGGGCACTCGGGCCTTGTGCGGCGCCGGTGGTGGGGTGGCGCGGGGAGGAGGAAGTGGTGCGTATGGGCTGCGCCCGGGGGTGGGGAGGCCGACGGTGGGGTCGGGGAAGCCTGGGGGTGGCCGTAGTGGTGGGGCGGCGGCGACCGTGAGCGTAGGAGAAGGAGTGGCGGCGGAGGAGCTTCTTGGCGACGGAGAAGAAGGGTGGAGGTGTGGGAAGAGTAGAGGGGGATTGGGGGCACAGGGTGATGCAGTGGGTTCAGTGAAACACTCAACGATGCGGCCGAACGGCGGTGGGGCGATCGTGGTGGCGGGGCAGCGGCAACCGTGGGCAGAGGAGAAGGAGTGGCGGCGGTGGGAAGGTGGGAGCTGCACCGTGCGGGCGAGCGGCGACGGCGCCATGCGGGGAGCTCCAGAGCACACTCTGGTGCGGCTAGGGTGACGAGGCGACACGGTGGAGGAGGCACGCACGGGCAGCGGTGCTAGAGGGGGCACACACAAGCTGTAGGAGAGGCCAGAGCCGAAGCCCTATTTTCGGCTGTGTCGCCTTTCACTGCGCTGCCTCACCGCTGTTCGGCTGCTCTGGTGAGCCGCTGCCCCAGCCAACCCTGTCACGACGTGCCCCAAGGACCGAGGAAGCCCTCCCCTACATCCATTGGTCCTCCCCACCGCCAAGGATTTCCACCGCTGCCACCTCTTCTCCTGCGCCTTCGACCACCGCCACCCCACCGATTCGGCCACCCCCCAGACTCCCCCGACCCCACCACCGGCCTCCTCACCCCCGGGCGCAGCTCATGCCCGCGCCACTCCATCGTCGGCGCCGCACATGTCCCGAGCGCCCGCGCCGACGCCTTTTCACTCCGTACCGCCGTTCCACAGCGTCGTCGTCCCCGTCGCCGGTGCCGTTGAGGCCACCACCCTCTGGGCATCCCGCCCCTGCCCTTGCCAGCGCCGCCGCGCCTCCCTCCGTCGGCAGCAAGCCCGAGCCGTGCGCGCCATGGCCTCCCCTGCCTAGCCCGGTTTTAATTCCCCCTCCTTTGATTGCCAAGTGGGCCCAGCGTGCCAGTGTGGACGCCACATCAACCAAATAGGTACACGTGGACGCCACATCATCCAAAACCAGTTATGTGGCTGCCAACATGTTCAAAACCACCAATGAAACCAGCGTAGGGTGTAAATTGATCTGGTATTAGCAGTTCAAGGGTGTAAAGTAAATAGTTTTGTAGTTCAGGGTGTTTTTTGCATTCTAGCCCAAGTCAGGGGTGTAAAATGGACTTATTCTAATATAAAAACCCAAATATATAAATGTTTGGTATCGAGCACTTACATTGATGGTTGATTGAGCAAAGTGAGCATATACCGTCTTGGAATCCTCTAGTTTATGAAATCCATCGACTTTGTCCCACCATATTGTTTGAATACTTTTGTCGTCAAAGACATGTCCCCTGTTAGGAATATCCTTAGGATGTAGGACTCAATCACGGGACCTAAATGAAGAGGACCCAAAGGTCGATGGTCCAAAAAACTCGGAGAAGAGGTCGGAAGAGTCTTCTTCTTCTTCGTTGTTGACAGATGAAACGACTCCAGCTTGGGGACCTAGAGGAACATCCTCCACAACCTCTTTTCCAGCACGGTGGTCAGAGCTCTCCATGACCACCGGATTAGCTGCTATTAGTGATTGCAATGATAAATCTCCTGTCCGAACATTGATGTCCTAGGTAGTTGACTCGATCATCATCATTGCTTTGTCTTCGAGTGCCTTCATTTTTGCCTCCACAACCACAGGTGGTTCGATCACCTCAGTTTGTGTGGCTGGCTTGATGGCAAGCGTCCCTTCTCCTGCAACCCCAGGGATGGTGGTTGAAGGCTCGACCACCATCGCTTTTGTCTCTATGATTGGAGGAGAAACCAGCATTCCCACGGTCTTAGCCATGACAATGGCATGTTTTTCCACAGGGACATCTCTAGGGGTAGGAGAGGTGGGACTGAAACAAGACATATTATTTATTCTTTAAATTTTACATACCTAGGCTCCCTAGATACAATCTTGAAGCCCGAAGAAACCTTTTTGAGAGAAGACTTGATCTTCTTCTCTTCTTCTTCTTCTTCTCCTCCTCTTCGATCGCCCTCGTCAGCTCTACGGTCTCAGCCTCTAGAAGGCTTCCCGCATCGCTGGTTGAGTGACCACATCCTGTACGATCTCAGCTGGTCGTACATTGAGAGGAGAGGCCAGAGCTTCTTGTACAACCTCTTCTTTTGGGTGCTCAGATCTAACTTCGATCACCTGGGGGTTGTCGTTTCTTTCGACCACAGGATCTGCTGAATCGATAGTAGCCTTCACAAAAGAAATTTAACTCTTCCAGTTTTTCTTTTCGATTCGCTTAACAAAAGCAGGAGAAGGAGAAACTGAGAATATCTTATCATCATAATAGAAGGGTATGACCACCTCCTGTGTGTCCTTGGCAGTTAGATCTGCAAAAAAACGACCCATAGTGGTGGTCGGTAGGGAAGTTGAGCTTGAACTCCTGACATCTTTCTTCTTGTCAACCGCCTTCACAAGACAGCGCCTCTTGCTTAGAGGAACTTTGTCCCCCTAAGAGTCCTCCTCAGCAGACCCCAAGTCCATCTCGGAAACATCCTGACGATCTGGAGCACCAATTTGCTACAAAATGTCACAAAACAAGAATCAACAAGTAGTTGAAACTACAAATACTACTCCCTAAAGATGAAACCAATACAAATATTGGTTACCTTTAGACGTCTTGTCCTCTCTTCTTTGGATATGACCACCATAATCTAAGGAGCTCTCTCTATGGTCGTAGGGGCCTTCTCACATATGAGCTTGACCCGAGCGTCAACCTCTCTCTCTAACAAGTCTACGATCAGAAGAATATGATTAATAGATGTGCTCGAGTCACAAATTGACAAAAGCATATCGATTATAGTATTACCTTCCTAGTAGTCCCTGGTGAGGTCATTAATCCCTGAGTACTCCCACATAGGATGTGCTCAATTCTTTAGGGGGCTAATGCAATGTGTGATGAAATCTTTCACCACATGCCATCCAGTTGACCCTCCTTCTCTCAAGTTCGTGATGGCTCGAATGAAGGGGGCTAAGCGGTCGAGATTCTCTAGACCCGAGTCCCAAGTCATTTTCTTCTCGGTAGGCTTGCCTTCGAAGTGAAGATTGTCGTCTTTGGTCATAGTCTAGTAGAACCACTTCTTCCTCCATCCTGGCCATGACGACATGGTGAATATGAGGATGTACTCCCTCGACATTCCATCGTGGGGTTGAAAACCACTGTTGTCGGCAATCGATTGATGCTTACCCATTCTATAATAGTACCTGAAGAGATCCAAACCTAGAGCTATTCCCAAATAGGCCTCGCAAAGGTACACAAATACGCTCAGCATCATGATGAAGTTGGGAACCAAGTTCACCAACTCCACCTTGCAATGCTCGAGCACAGTCATTAGGAATGGGTGTCCGACAGTCGAAGGTCGCACTCGCAGTTTGCCTTGAAGATGGGAATCCTTCCATCCTCCAATGGTCAGTGCTGTCCTCAGCATTGGTCCACTTCACTAGGGCGCGCCTCAAAATCTTCTCCACAGCAACCACAGTCGTCATCTTCATGACATCCATCTCCGATCTCTCTCACTTTGAAACGACCCCGGCCATCTCTTCAGGGGTTTAGGTCGGATTCGAGGAAATTTGTTTTAGATTTGAGGATTTGGGGAAAGATTGCAAACTTTGTTAGTGGCAGAGAGAACAAGAACTCAGGAGTAGTTGAAGCAAATGGGGAAACTAAAAACCCTAAATTACTCTCTGTTGAATATTTATAGTCGTCTATCGGAGTAAAAGATCATTGGATGCCAACAGTTGAAAATCTCTTCGGGAACCGCTCCCAACGGATAGAGTTTGTAAGAGACGATTGACATTCTTTTCTCGATCTATTCAGGAAAAGGAGTTTTATTTTTAAAACTCAAGTAAAAATACCTTTCTTGATCAAGTCAATTTCTGGTCAAAAGAAAAACCAAGTCAAAGACACTTAATCTTCACCCATGATTCTACGACATCTTTTCCAAGTAAGTCATTTTCACTTGAAGTTGGGGCGCTAGATGACAAGAATATAATAATCCTCGATTAATTAAATTATTTATTTGTAATATTTATTATAGATGATAATGTCTCTTATACAACCTCCAAGGGTACCCCTCAATATTAACAATGAAGGAGATCATAAACACCTAGTGATCGTAAGCTATTCTACGACCATCTTATATGGTCATAAGTTCTTATTCAACCTCCTATTGATCGTAAGTCCAACTACTATCACCTCATGGTTGTAAGTTCTTCTACGACAACATATTGATCGTAAGTCCAAACACGATCATTCCATGGTCATAAGTAGAGGTGGCCAGATGGGCCTTGCTTGCCGAGTCCCTCTCCTCTCCTCTCTGGCTTCCTCCCTCCACGCTGGCGCTGCCCCCTCCTTGTCCTCCTCCACCTCCTCTTTCCTCCTCTCCTCCTCTTCCCGGCCCCCTCCTTCTCGAGCTGGCCCTGTCGCCTTCTCCTCCCTCCACGACGGTGTCGCCCCCTCCTGGCCTCCTCCCTCCACGTCGGCACTGCCCCACCTCCTCCTCCTTCTCCTCCTCCTCTCCCTCCCAGCACTCCTTGCGGACTGGGCCACCTGGCGACCTGCCTCCCTTGGTCTCTCCGCAAGAGGGCTACATGGGCCGTGTTGGGCTCGTGTTGTGCCCAACACGACCCGACACTGTTCGTGACATGCTGAACCAGCCCATCATGCCAAGGGGTCAGCCTAAGCATGGCACGAGCGTTTGTGCCATGCTGGCCCGGCCCATGAATTGTGTGGGCTATGCCGTGCCTGGACTGGGCCAACAGTGCTGTGCCTTGGGAAGGAGGGAGAAGGAGGAGAGGAGAAGAGGTGGTGGAGGAGGATGATGGGGCAGCGCTAGCATGGAGGGAGGAGGCCGAGAGGGGGTGGCGCCGGCGTGGAGGGAGAAGAAGGTAGCGGGGCTGGCCCGGGGAAGAGGGAAAAGGAGGTGGAGGAGGATGAGGAGGGGGTGGCCCCAATGTGGAGGGAGGAGACTAGGAGGGGGTAGCATCGGTGTGGAGGGCGGCAGGGGAGGGTGATGAGGACATGACCCCTATGGATACAACCATATTTGCTATGTTTATTGTTCCAAGTATAAGAGCTCGTACGCTTCACTTAAATTATCAGGTGAGCTCGTTTTTAGGAGTGTCTTTACATTATATGAACTATATGATGCTACCTAGTGATGAAATATATATGTGTGCAGCACCATATCACTTTTGGTCCAAGACAAGCAAGCAGTTCGAGCTGGACCTGTTTTGGAATCCAGTTCGGCCTCCGGAATCAGCTTGACAGCACCAACTTAAAACAGGTATAACTTTCATATACAGAGTCCGTTAGAGGTCCACAAGTACTTGTTTGAAAGCTTATTTCGTCCTCTTTCTAACGGATTTAGCCTCACCTCCAAATTCCTTCCGGGATGATCGCAATCATCAAAAGAAGACGTCATAACACTTGTTTGGGCCAATTTGGGCTTTGTAATCATACTGAACTTGGCCCATCTGCCGGCGGCCCACCTAGGGGCATGGTACTGTTCACGTGAACAGTACCAACAAGTTTTAGTCCCGCCCCTCTATTTCTTTTAGATTTGTGGCTCCTCATCCCCTATTTGAGGAGGACGCACCCCCTCTAGTTTCCTTGGATTTTGTTTAGTTAAAAGTTAGCCTTGTTGCAACTTCATGTATTGGCTTGTGTTGACTAGACCAACCATAATACCGCTTCAAAATCCCAACTAAATTCAATATTTCAATTCCTATTTGCATTTTCAGATTGCTTTATCTTTTTCTTACGTGCTCTTCGGTGTATGCAGGAATCGACCTTCGTGGTCAGGTCATCGGGTATTCGTGCACGGTTGATAACGACTTGTCAATCAGTTCAGCGATTGCGTGGTTTCGAGCCTTGCGTGTTCGTAGCTAGGATCGTGAGAGTTGAGCGACGCCTACCGAACTGATCATTCTCATCGAATGATCGGGCCAACAATCGGACCTTCGGTTCATCAGAAGGGGCGGCGCCAGCGGTAGGAGGCACCACGACAACAGCACTGGGCGTGCAGCGTGCAGCACATGAGCGCAATGCCGCAAGCGCGGGCAAGGGCACGCGCAGCGGGAGGAAAGGGTAGGGGCGCGGGCAGGTGGGCAAGTGGCCGGGCAACCAGGTGCTGGGCCACAGTGTGCTCATGGGCCGTGCCTGGTATAGCACGACCCGACTAGAATCTGCCCGTTGGCGTTTTTGCTTTTTTTTACCATTTTTGACCGTTTGGCCCTTTAAAAATAGCAAAAAAAAATCCCAAACATTTTCCTATAAATAGCCACCATACCCCCTCATTCAGAACCCGTCCATTCCTCAATCTCTCTTTTAAATTCTAGTGTGGAAATTCAATTTTTTTGTGAGATAATTTGGCAAAATTCAAAAAAAATTGACAATTTTTGGAAAATCCAATTTTGGGCAGCAAGTCAGCAAAAGAGGTACAATTCAATTTTTTATGCAAACTTTTATTGTTAGTATTTGTTATGCTAAGATGAAAGTAATAATAGTGTTACTTTCGATTTTGTAGTTTTTGTTATGGACAGTTACGACCCCGTTGCTCTCAGTGATCACAGACTTTCACTGGATGAAGTTGCATCCATGGAGGCTGCGGCGCTGCCTCAAACTAACTGGAGTTGTTACCGAAAGGGTAAGGCGAAGTTCCATCATCTGGCTCAACGACAGCATCTTCGTCGGTGACCACCAGAGCAAAGAGGTCGAGGCTGTCCACATCAGGAGTGTGGGAGAATTTCGAAAGGACAACCAAGCCAGACGCATAGGTAAATCAGGTACCATATGCTATTTGTAAAATTTGTCGTAATGAATTGGCTGCAAGGTCTACAAGTAGAAACGGGCACTTGCTTAGACATGCTACAAGATGTAAGGCCAAGCAAGGATTGGAGAAGGGGCAGACATAGCTGCAGTACAACCCCGATGGTATAGTACGTAGCTGGGACTACGATCCGGAGATAGCCCGTCAATCTCACTGTCGTTTTATTACTTCTGATGATTTACCGTTAGGTTTTGGGGAGTCTACTACTTTCCAAACTTACACTAGGACTACGTATAATCCTAGATTTTCTGTTGTTTCTAGATAGACAACAACTAGGGATCTACTAGAATACTACAATGAATGTAGTAATAAAATAAAGCAACTATTTAGTATGTGCACGTTTTCGATGGCCCTAACCTTGGACATATAGAGTGGTCGGGCTAGGAAGAATTATCTTAGTGTACTTGCTTATTATGTTAATGATAATTGGGTAATGGAGAAAAGAATTATAGGTTTAAAATTAATAGATATATCATACACTAGTGAGAATATTACGGACTGTATTATCAAAGTTGTGGAAGACTTTGATCTTACAGATAAAATATTCTCAATTACTTTAGACAATGCTGCTTCGAACTCTAGGACCATAGATATTCTTACTCTAGTGTTGCGTACATACGCTGATTCTGATGAGGACATCCCTTCCACTGGTACAACCATACATACTGCTTCTACTCCTCAACTTGATGTGTAAGGACCAGTTACCAAAGCATGTGTTCATCAACTAAATTATCAGGTAACTTCTTTTCTAGGAGTTCATAATTTTGGTATTGAGGATGGATTGCTGCCAAAGTCTTGTGATGTTATTCTACTCAAGAACCAAGGCAAGGGGAGCAGCACTACTACCACAACAAGTCCAGGCCGACCCAGTTTCAATTCCAGATCAATTCGGAGTCAACCTGACAACACCGACATAAAACATGCATAACTCTCACATATGGAGTCTGTTGGAGGTGCACGAGTACTTGATTGAAAGCTTATGACGAGGCCTTTCCAACGGATCTAGCCCCACTTTTAGGATCGCTATCTATGCATCACAATCATCAAAATATTGGTCGTGTACAATTGGTAGCCAAATCATGAGAGTCGTCTCCCCCAAATCGATTTATCCTTCTCATCGAAAGATCGAGACACCCTTTGTCGCGTTAGGTGGTATCAGAGCACACGTTGATCGGTGAGAATCTTTTACCTACAATCCATAAAACCACGAGAAAAAATTAGGGTTAGTTCATCCAGTCCAAACCAATCTGTGCCCTACAATTTTCTTGTTAGTAATTTGCATTGTTGAATTTTTGGTTGCATTGTCGTATCAAGTTGTTGATTTCTAGTACTAGTTGAAGTCTAGTTGGTCGTTGTCTAGTTTGCATCTTGTGCTTTTTTTTCCTTTCTTAGGTCATCATCACCCTTCCACCGATCCTTGCCGCTGCCGCCGCTGCCATTCCCTGCAGCGGCCACCAAAGTCACTACCGCTGCGGCAACCCAAAGCACCTCCCGCCGCTGCCTCTTGCGGCCACGGCAACCAACGCACCCTGCCGCCGCTGCATCACGCTGTCGTAGCAACCAATTTGATTTGGGTTTGGTTTTGACAGATTGCAAACTGACTTGTTTTTCTTATCGTGAATAATTCGGCCTTTCGGTTTTCAAGAGAAAAGAGGACAAAAAAGGAGGAAAAAGGGACAAAAAAGTGTCCAACTTCCCAAAAATTGAAGAGCATGCCAAACTTTCACCAAAACCAGTGAAAATTGGTGGAGTTCTTCGACATATAGCCACAATATTCCACAAAAAAAAATCAGCAAGTTTGGCCCACAGGTTTGAAAGTTATAAAGTTATAGCAGTTTCAATTTGAACCCAAGACGAATTCGAGTGTGAGTAGAATTCTGTTTCCAAAACACCTTCAGTAAAACGGACATAACTTTTGCATACGGTGTCCATTTTCGATGTTCTTGTGCTCATTTGAAATCTAACGATGAGGCCGATCCAAAATCATTGACATGCTTGTGCCAATCACCCACCAAGAGCCCCAAAATCGCCATCTTCAGCCTTGAATTTGCGTTACAAGTTTTTAATCACTGTTTTTGCCATTTCTCTCAGTCTTCCTTTCGGAATTTGGGATTCGCCTCAGCTGCAAAGTTGTAGATCTCATCGAAACCTTTCAATTGAGTATATATAAGCCATATAAAACTTTGTTATTTTATCTGTTGAGACTAGCTGTTGTTTACTACTTAAACTAGAGGGTTGTTTACATTGCACCATTATATTGTCTTTGTGCTCTACGTTGTGTGAACAATCTTGTGCCCCTAGACAGTAGTTTGAGTAGTTTGGCTAGCATCTCTCCTAACACTTGGTAGTGGTAATTTCCTTTGCTTACATCAAGTCACATTGATATTTGTGTGCGTGTTCATACACTTCTCTTCGTAGGGATCCTTTTACACTTTGCTTCATAGGCTTTGATTAGCTAGCTTTTTCTAGGTTAGGATCAACAACATTGACGTGTACTTTGAACAATTTTTCAACTTGCATTTATTGATTTGATTGTTGCTAATCCTTACTACCATATTGAAGCCTATCCTAGCTCCACCTTCTACCATTGCACATGTACCTTTTGCTTGCAATCGCTTTTTCCATCTTTGGAGAGCGTTTGACACCGACACTAGTTGCCAGTCACCACCTATTTTGTTTGGTAAGAACTTGGTATAAGCTTTAGTGTGAGCGCCTTTTGAACCTTCAGAACCTAGTAGTTGATAGGGAATTTTATACACTTGTGTATTTTTCTTGTTGATACTATCAATGGTAGGGTCACGTGGATCTACATATGGTGGGAACAACAATGAGCACTCTTTGGAGCATGAGAGCGAAGGTCTTCTCACACCTCGCATGAGAGGGATCGTGCGGCGCTTTGAGCACTTGCTTGGTGAGAGCATTCACAATGCCTTAGATCAGATCAACGACAACCTCATGACGCTCCATACACGCGTTGAGCACCTTGAACATCAGCCACTTGCTACAACCATGTAACACCCTGGCTATTCGGAAGCCAAGATGTCACCTAAAACATCTAACATACATCCATAATACAGAAGAATTTGAACTAAGTATTTCAACTAAAGACAGCATTAAATTAAACAGGACATGGTGAAGGTATCATTCCTTCACCTTCTAAGTTATTTAATACTGATCATCAATAAAGAAGGTTCACACGCAGTAATAAATCAACATCCATGTGGAGAAGGTATCCTTCCTTCACCAATTATAATTTAATTATTACAGTTCATCATTAACGAATGTAAGATAGAACTAAATTTAATCTTGAACATGAATAGGATGATGTGAACGAGTAGTGCGTGTCTACTCCTCCCAAGTGAGCCAACATCGGGGTTACCTAAAATAAACAAACAACGTAAAAGTGAGTCCATGACTCAGCAAGTCTGATGAAAGAAAAAGAACACATATACAAACAGACATCACCATTTAAGAATGCGAACCTTGCATCGAGTGAACACTTATGAAAACATGAAATGAATGAATGTAATCAAGGATGGACTGCACACATGCATATACTGGTATAGTGAGTGACACACCGTCGGTGTTCACTTAAGCCCGCACCTTAACAAAAGTGCGGGGATCCAAGTCCTATATGAAGAACGTTTCATATAGGTGTCCAAAGCTGCCCATCTTTGGAATTGATGGGTCTTACGTGCCCATCTTTGGAATTGATGGGTCTTTCAATCCACTCTCGTGGGACGGACATGACAATGTCCAAATTTGCCCACATTGGAATGGTGGGACTTACAATCCACTCCCGTGGACATAACATGAATAAAAGGATGCATGATATGAACATGAACAGTGATAATACCATCTCTCAAGATATACTCCACATAATGAAAGAACATAACCAATTCCGCATCTCGGGTAACACAATATGTCACACTATATTCATGAAAACATTCACAATCACAAAGACTCAAAAGCAACAAAGTACTTGCCTTCGGCGTTGCGCGCGTTAGCAGGCAACGATGGCGCTCCCAAACCCGTAGCCTCGTGGCCTAAACAATTAAATAACCGAAATAAGAACAACATAGAATCCAACCCGAATTAATAGTCTACAAAACCCCCCTTGAACTCCCAAGGAATCGCCATAAAACCTAATCTGAAAAACAGGCTGCAACCCAAAAACGTGTCGGGACAGCAGCACGAAAATGACATTAGTTAATGACGTGGGACTCGAAATGAGATGAGTCCAGATCCTACCTCATCTTAACGAACATATCTATAACATTCAAGTTGATGAGATTTCCCAATTCGGCCAATAAACTTCTCTAATAAAGAAAACAAAACAGCAGCACAGCTTCTGTCTGAACAAACAGGACAGCAATACTAAAACAACCATAACTTTTAATCTACAACTCCGAATTGAGCGTTCTTTAACAATCTGAAAAGGTTATGAAATTACCTACAATAAACTAGTTGGCACGATATTCAAATTTTGCCTTTAACAAAAAGTGGCACACGGGTCAAAACTAAAGATAGAAACTGACATACAATCTGGACAGACTGATCTACAATCTGGACAGTCACAAATAAAAGTGCATAACTTTTGATCTATAAATCCAAATGAGGTGTTCTTTATCAATCCTGAAAGCTAGTGATATCACCTTCAAAATTTGTTATGGGCAAGACCTCTGAATCACCCTCTAACTAGGCCATATATCAACCTAAACAGAGACTGCTAATTCTCGTCAGGATTCTGGACAGCAGATATTAAATCTATCATAACTTTTGACTCAAAAGTCGGAATTAGGTGATCTTGGCGGACACCGAAAGCTAAGAACAAGACCTACATATCTCTAGGAGATGGGAAACTCAGATTCGGCCTCTAACATCACGAAAAAGTCCACGCAACAATCTGGACAGAATCGAATTTCTACCCGCAGCAAATCGATATAATCAAAATTGAACCAAAACACATCTACCACTAATCAAACGATGAGGATCGGCACTCGTTACCCTTGTAGCAACCAGGACGTAGGTGGGAGAACCTTGGAGAAGATGATCTTCCTCCTCCTTTCTCCTTCTCCTTCTTCTCCTTCCACCATGGCGCGGCACCTGAGCTTCTTCCTCATCTTGGTAGAGCAGCACGGAGGGGGCTGCTACAGTACCGCGTGCTACAGTGCGGCGCGGTACTGTAGCAGAGGGTAGGGTTTTGGGAAGGAGACCCCTTCTTGACTCCACTACAAGGCCGCCCACTTGGCTAGGACACCTTGGGCTAAAAGCCGAAGGTCCAATCCTCTCTCAAATCCTGAATTTTCTTTCAATTTTCCTCTAAACTTTAATGCATTCAAATTTGAATAAATTTCTCTTCCGAATAATATGTTCTCTCTATTTGATATTCGAGGTATTACATTCTACCTCCCTTAATGAATTCGACCTCGAATTCTAACCGTCGAAATAAACGAAAGAATAATTGCCACAAAAGAAACATCTATTAACATATGCCCGAGCAAACATAACCGATAAAACTCGCGCATGCGAGACTCCAGTCCCAAATGACCTATCTCTCGATCAAAAGACCACAAGACATTGACGTAAACTACATCGACCTAACACTCAATCCGACATTGCCAAGTACACTCATCGGAAGAGATTCAAAGGTAAGATCCTACTCGATGGTCAATGACGTTAACGAATATTCAAACTCTAGTTCTCACGGTACTCACTCGGCACCAAACATGCTAAATGTAGTACACCACATATGGACCGAGACGGTCCTTGCGATACGCCAACTTCCGAATTCCGTAGCTAACGAAAACAACCCAAAGTACCTTGGCTAACCTTCCAATTGATCTTGAACCACACAACATGCACATAGAACACGAACTCTTGTTCCACCTCTCAATTGAACTCTTCACTAAAATAAGGATCACCTCCTTTAACGAAACACACAATGAGCTCTCTTTAAGCAAACTCTTTACCGACAAAACCCATCTGAAAAGAAAGATTCACATCGCATCTATGCGTTACATTTCAAGACTAAAGAGTCAAACACGTAAATCGAATTTCATCACAAAAACCTTTCCACGTTCCAAGTGGCGGTTTGCGAATAAACGCCACGAAATCCAAAGGAGAAATCACTTGAATGCCCAAAAAAATCATTTATTCCGCTCAACTGGAAAGAATCACACATATCAACATAAATGTCGAGCTCAACTTACGAAAGACATCTGTCAAAACACATAGCTCAAACAAGAATCAAGAAAACGTGTCTCTACTTTAGGAAGCATCAATTTCTCGGTTTCTCTTTCAGAATAAAACTTCTCTCAAACTTTGGAATTCCAATTCATCGCATAACACCCTAACTCATCTCTCTTAACTTGGCATTCTCAACGCTATGCTCAAGTCGAAATACATCATCCACACCTCGGTATAGAGGCTCTATCGACTACACTGAAACTTTCTCTCAACAACTCCTCTACCGATGAATTAATTTGACAGATGACTTCCAATGCATCTCAAAATAGATATCACATGCAATCACATCACCTCAATGTTTTAAGAATAAACAACTCAAAATTCCAGACACACATTCATATACTTCCTCAAAAGGGTTCTATCAATGACCATCCCATTGTTCGAATCCACCCTTATTCTACTTTCTCTACACATAATCATTGGGAGACTCAAGGTCCTAGCAAAAGAATGTGAAGCCCAAAATTAAACTCCAAGACTCCTACCATGAACTTCTCATATAGAAGATAGGGAAGCCTCAAATTAAATCCCTAAAATTCTCACAATCCAAACATACTCGCGCATTGACATCAACACAAAAACATTTCTTCGATCCAATTATCTTTATCAAGATTCTAATTCTTAGAGAGTTACTTACTACGTCCAAGTCATTCATGGCAATAATCCAACAATCTCGGCTATCTCTTTAATCTCTTTAACGATCGATCACTTTGCTAATATTACTCTCATTACAACACCATCATATTTCATCTACACAACCACGCAAGGTACTCAACGCGACACTCTAATACATTGATCAAGATTTTCATACTTTGGATAATTCTATGTTCCATTGAAATGAACAAAAGAACTTGGACCACGTCTCGCTATAGATTCTACTAGTTGTAACCATGCAATCAGTTTAACCTCCAAAGGCAACCATCTAATGAGATAAACTCCTCTTAAATAACTATATTACGAAATTATTTCATCCTCCAATGCTCATCGAATAATTTCCAACCCAAAGTTTCACAACTACAATCATTAAACACCTCAAAAGACTCCGGTGAAACGAATAGATTGATTCTTTCTCAAAAGGAAGAGCGAATGAAATCAATTTTCTTCAACTAGGAAAACATGTGCCACCCATGAGTGAACAAAGGATCAAGAAAAAATAGTCACTTAGGCAAAGTACTGGAAAACATAAGGAAAATCAATAGTCGAGGGCTCAAGCCCTATTGAAAGCAAATACCAAACCACAAATGAGAAGAAGGTAATGCCCTTTGAAAATTTGATAAACTCTTATGGAACAAATGCATAAGGTTTAAGCACACCCAAATAAACTGCAAGTGGCTAAACGCGACTTAAATCTCAAATACTTTTACTTCACTCCTTCCTTTAACCAGAAAGTTATTTTCTGTGATTACTACATCACTTTGCCGGCTTAAACAAGATAAGCTCTTAAGACCAAATCATAAGAACCACTTAAGAACCAATAAAATCTTTCAACCCGTCTCTTTGCTCAAAAGACAAAGTTACCACATAACTCATGAGGTCCAAAGATAACAAACGCAAAACTCAAACACTTTCACTAAAACAATATCATGCAAATGATTTTTTCGTTGAACATTATCATCACAACCACGATCGACAATCACACTAATCAACGAAATAATATGCTATTGGCGAGAATCATCAAATCTCTTAACACTCCATGAACTTTTGAAAAGAATCACAATGAACTACTTCATCATGTCTCTAAAATCTAAATAAGGTTACATATACTTGATCTAGGAAAACCTAGTGCAAAAACCTTATAATTGAAACAAACTCTTTCAACAAGATGATAATAGAACATGACAATCTCACCAATGTACACCAATGAAATCTCGATTAGCTTTCATCCATTTAACTCTTAGTGACACTCGATGCCAAGATAGTACACACTAAATGCTCTCTAGCCACACATGGCACAAACATGATCCTACCTCTGTTTGCAACCTCAACAACAGATTAAGAGGATATAATCGACATTCTAACTTATGATCGACAATTAGAATAAAATGTCCTTAACTTCAATAATATAGGACACATAAGTCAAGGTTTCACAAGGCGATACATCATCGTTCATCTAGTCATTTAAACATGTTTCAATAATTTTTAGCATGGCAAGAATCAAGTAAAGCTATCATTTAAATAAGATCATCAAGATCCAAATAGAAGACAAATTCAAGATTAATATTTATCAAGACAACATTCGAACACATCCTTAACTTAACCATCACTAGCGGTTAGAATAATCGAAAGAGGACCTAGATTTCAACTTATCTAACAAATTTATTAGATTATCCGATCGTAAAGATCAACCCGATACATCCACATTTTTTCCACAATTCTTAACAACAATAGCTTCTTGAACAAATATGAACAACCTCTTATCTAAAACTCATCCTGCACCAAATACAACGACATTTCACTTTAAGCAATTCACTTCCACGGATACTAGTTAAGAATAGACTGTTTGCACAAAGCTAATAACCCAAATCGATAACTCATACCATAATAATTAATTCATTTAATTAACACCTCGTACTTAAGCATGTCAAGACATCACTTAAAGATTTTAACCTAATCTTTCGTAAAAGAGGCATTACATTCCAACACCGAACTAATCCAAAAGAAATACATAAAGTCAAAGCTTTCACATGTTAAAGAATTTGCAATGTAAAACTTTCGGTACCAGAATACTCAATGAATAAATGATTCACATTCTCCAATAAGAAGGCGAACTCCCAAGAAAAGATAAGTTTTTTTGCCGATATCCAACGATCCCAAGAACAACTTTAGACCAGCAATCGGGAGAACAAGTAGTCGACTTATGGAACCAAGAAAGTCCAATGAGAACTCATCGAAGAAATGTAAAACACTAACTCAAGAAAACTTCATCAAACGCAACTATTACCGTAATCGCCACATACGGAACCAAGGAAGAGAATAATATTTTCTAAAGAATCTCACCTCAACACTCCACTATGGTATTCGGGTAGATACTACTCTATTCTCGCTACCACAAATCTGGTGCAACTGACAAAGTCCAGGCCACAACCACGGCCTCCACTTCTTAACCTCCATCATCGACACGTTTAAACAATATAATCAATTATGATTATGCATGATCATATCATGACAATCATAGAATAGATTCATAGATATGGAATATCATAACATATCATAGATTAACAACAAGAAAGATAATACAAAAGCAATTCAACAATTGCTCAACGAATGAAACATAACAATAGAAATACGAAACAATGGATTTCCCAACCCCACCCCATCAGGCACGGTGTGTCAATTTAATATTCAATTACCACGGACCTAAAGCCCGCTCGATACCAATCAGTAACACCACGGCTATTCGAAGCCAAGATGTCACCTAAAACATCTAACATACATCCATAATGCGTAAGAATTTGAACTAAGTATTTCAACTAAAGACGACATTAAATTAAACAGACATGGTGAAGGTATCATTCCTTCACCTTCTAAGTTATTTAATACCGATCATCAATAAAGAAGGTTCACACGCAGAATAAATCAACATCCATGTGGAGAAGGTATCCTTCCTTCACCAATTATAATTTAATTATTACAGTTCATCATTAACGAATGTAAGATAGAACTAAATTTAATCTTGAACATGAATAGGATGATGTGAACGAGTAGTGCGTGTCTACTCCCTCCCAAGTGAGCCAACATCGGGGTTACCTAAAATAAACAAACAACGTAAAAGTGAGTCCATGACTCGGCAAGTACTGATGAAAGAAAAAGAACACATATACAAACAGACATCACCATTTAAGAATGCGAACCTTGCATCGAGTGAACACTTATGAAAACATGAAATGAATGAATGTAATCAAGGATGGACTGCACACATGCATATATGCGGTATAGTGAGTGACACACCGTCGGTGTTCACTTAAGCCCGCACCTTAACAAAAGTGCGGGATCCAAGTCCTATATGAAGAACGTTTCATATAGGTGTCCAAAGCTGCCCATACTGGAATTGATGGGTCTTACGTGCCCATCTTTGGAATTGATGGGTCTTTCAATCCACTCCGTGGACGGGACATGACAATGTCCAAATTTGCCCACATTGGAATGGTGGGACTTACAATCCACTCCCGTGGACATAACATGAATAAAAGGATGCATGATATGAACATGAGCAGTGATAATACCATCTCTCAAGATATACTCCACATAATGAAAGAACATAACCAATTCCGCATCTCGGGTAACACAATATGTCACACTATATTCATGAAAACATTCACAATCACAAGACTCAAAAGCAACAAAGTACTTGCCTTCGCGTTGCGACGCGTTAGCGTGCAACGATGGCGCCCCAAACCCGTAGCCTCGTGGCCTAAACAATTAAATAACCGAAATAAGAACAACATAGAATCCAACCCGAATTAATAGTCTACAAAACCCCTTGAACTCCCAAGGAATCGCCATAAAACCTAATCTGAAAACAGGCTGCAACCCAAAAGCGTGTCGGGACAGCAGCACGAAAATGACATTAGTTAATGACGTGGGACTCGAAATGAGATGAGTCCAGATCCTACCTCATCTTAACGAACATATCTATAACATTCAAGTTGATGAGATTTCCCAATTCGGCCAATAAACTTCTCTAATAAAGAAAACAAAACAGCAGCACAGCTTCTGTCTGAACAAACAGGACAGCAATACTAAAACAACCATAACTTTTAATCTACAACTCCGAATTGAGCGTTCTTTAACAATCTGAAAAGGTTATGAAATTACCTACAATAAACTAGTTGTACGATATTCAAATTTTGCCTTTAACAAAAAGTGGCACACGGGTCAAAACTAAAGATAGAAACTGACATACAATCTGGACAGACTGATCTACAATCTGGACAGTCACAAATAAAAGTGCATAACTTTTGATCTATAAATCCAAATGAGGTGTTCTTTATCAATCCTGAAAGCTAGTGATATCACCTTCAAAATTTGTTATGGGCAAGACCTCTGAATCACCCTCTAACTAGGCCATATATCAACCTAAACAGAGACTGCTAATTCTCGTCAGGATTCTGGATAGCAGATATTAAATCTATCATAACTTTTGACTCAAAAGTCGGAATTAGGTGATCTTGGCGGCCACCGAAAGCTAAGAACAAGACCTACATATCTCTAGGAGATGGGAAACTCAGATTCGGCCTCTAACATCACGAAAAAGTCCACGCAACAATCTGGACAGAATCGAATTTCTACCCGCAGCAAATCGATATAATCAAAATTGAACCAAAACACATCTACCACTAATCAAACGATGAGGATCGGCACTCGTTACCCTTGTAGCAACCAGGACGTAGGTGGGAGAACCTTGAGAAGATGATCTTCCTCCTCCTTTCTCCTTCTCCCTTCTTCTCCTTCCACCATGGCGGCGGCACCTCTGAGCTTCTTCCTCATCTTGGTAGAGCAGCACGGAGGGGGCTGCTACAGTACCGCATGCTACAAGATGCGCGGTACTGTAGCAGAGGGTAGGGTTTTGGGAAGGAGACCCCTTCTTGACTCCACTACAAGGCCGCCCACTTGGCTAGGACACCTTGGGCTAAAAGCCGAAGGTCCAATCCTCTCTCAAATCCTGAATTTTCTTTCAATTTTCCTCTAAACTTTAATGCATTCAAATTTGAATAAATTTCTCTTCCGAATAATATGTTCTCTCTATTTGATATTCGAGGTATTACAAACCACACACCACCTGCTGCTCGCTCTTAGGCAGATGAGGTGGAAGAAGAAGAGGTGAACAACTACACTACTGATACGAAAACAAATGGATTCAATGTTCACAATGATCGTAACCATCATCGGCTTTGTCACAATCGTCAAGGTATGGGAAGAAATCAGCGAGAGGTATGTGATCATGACGACCCACTTTCCAAAATCAAATTCACTATGCCTTCTTTTGCTGGAAAATATGATCCTGGTGCTTATCTCACATGAGAGTTAACCATAGAACAAAAAATTGCTTGTTATGAATTCCCTGAAGATAAGAAAGTTAGGGCTGCTACTAGTGAGTTTTCCGATTTTGCATCTATTTGGTGGAGTAAATATTGTCGTACTAATCAAAACATACCTAGAACATAGAATGCTTTGAAGAGAGCAATGAGATATATATTTATACCTTCATATTTTTCTCATGGTTTGCTTAATAAATTGCAATGCTTGAGACAAGGTAGTAGTTTTATAGAGGATTATTATCAAGAACTGAAAACTGGTTTGTTGCGTTGTGGTTTAGAAGAAATTGAAGATGCTAAGATGGCTACATTTTTAGGAGGTTTAAACCATGAAATTCAGGATATACTTGATTATAAAGAGTACAATTCTATCACTCGCTTGTTTCATCTTGCTTACAAAGCTGAAAGAGAGGTACATGGATGTCAATCCAGGAACAAAGGAAATTTTACAGGTTCTTTTGTAGGTTGCACAACTCAAGGGAAATCAAGAGCATCATTTACTCACTCCAACCGAACACCTGCACCTACAAACTCCTCCAACAGACGGCGTCCATCTACTCATTACACCGTCACGTGCACTAGAAACGAGCAAGAGTATGGTACAAGCCCCCGCACAAAGTTCATCTTCGGTTGCTTCAACAGGTAGAGCACGAGAAACACAATGTCATCGCTGCAAGGGCTATGGATACATGATGCGGGATTGCCCTAGCAAGCGAGCTCTCTTGATAAAGGATAATGGTTAGTATACTTCAGCTAGTGACATTGAGGAAGAATATGCTATGCTTGCAATTGACCCCGCAGGTGATAACCAAGAATCCGTGTGAGAAGAGGAATAATATGGCGCTAAAATTTCAGTTAAGTATTTAAGCCTTATAGTGAAGCATGTACTTAGTGCACAAATGGAGCATGTTGAACAGAATCAACGCCACAATCTGTTCCAAGCAAAGCTTGTCATCAAACAGCGTTCATGTCGTGTGATCATTGATGGAGGAAGTTGTAACAATTTGGCGAGCATAGACATGGTCGAGAAGCTTGCATTGACCACAAAACAGCACCCTCATCCATATTACATTCAATGGTTCAACAATTATGGTAAGCTTAAGGTAACCCACATTGTGACAGTACACTTTTTCTATTGCTTCCTATCTTGATTTTGCTGATTGCGACGTAGTACCTATGCAAGCATGTTCTTTTTTGTTACTCTACTCAGGAACCAAGGCAAGGGGAGCAACACTACTACCACAACAAGTCCAGGCTGACCCAGTTTCAATTCTAGATCAATTCGGAGTCATCCTAACAACACCGACTCAAAACATGCATAACTCTCACATATGGAGCCGTTGGAGGTGCACGGGTACTTGATTGAAAACTTACGACGATGCCTTTCCAACGGATCCAGCCCCACTTTCATATTCGCTGTCTACGTGTCGCAATCATCAAGAGAAGGTGTTGCATCACCTGTTTGGGCCAATTTGAGCTTTGTAATCGTACCAGGACAAGCCCAGGTTGGTGCATCCTCCTCCCTGGTCATACCCAACCCTAGGACGCCCCTAGTTACCTCCTTGGCCACAACTCCTCTTATAGGAGCCGCCGCCCCTTTGCTAAAACTCGAGATTTCTTAGATTAAAGTTTAGCCTTTGCTACTTTATACATTGTCCTCTTATTCGACGAGTTCAACAGCGATATTGTTCTTCGGAGCCCCACTTTTCAGTACAAAACTTAATCCTATTTGCAATTTCAGATTGCTTATCTATCTCATTCTTGCTTGTTCTCGATTGCATGCAGAAATTGATCTTCGTGATCAGGTCGATCGTGCTTCTAGCAAGGTTGATAACAATCTCGGAGTTGGTTCAGCGATTGTTGGGTATATTGGTCGTGTACGATTGGTAGCCAAATCGTGAGAGTCGTCTCCCCTAAATCGATTTATCCTTCTCATCAAAAGATCGGGACACCCTTTGTCGCATCAAATGTGGTTTGAAGAGGTTGAATCTGTATCTTAAATCTTTTCGCAATATGATATTTTCTTGAACAAGCAGCATATAAGAACTTTTTTAGGGCGATGGGTGTACATCCAAGAAAGTTTGGTTTGAACATGCCAATAAGATGGAATTCTACTTACCTGATGCTTAAGAGTTTTTTTTTACCACATAACAGCATTTTTCTGTTTTTATTCAAATGCATTATCACAGCAACGGTAGTATATTATTGATTGAGCAACATTGGTTCGTTGTTGAGAAGATACTACAGTTTTTAGAAATTTTTTATGAGGCCACTTTGCTTTGTCCGCTGTCTACTATCCAACATCTCCTATCATTGTGTATAGTATTTTACATATTGCTACTAAATTAAAAATGTATAAAAATAACTTAGTTTTACGCGAGGCTGTTGTTGCTATGAAAACTAAATACATTAAATATTGGAGAGAAATCCATTTCCTATGTGCATTTGCATTTGTTTTAGATCCTAGTGCTAAAATTGAATCATTGGCTAATGTACTTGATATTTTTAGTGGTGCTACGAGGCTAGACTATACTAACTATTTTTTTGCAGAAGTTTGTTCTTGATGACACGAGGTTTACCAAAGGTATGAAAATAAGTTTCGGGGAGTCCGCTTACAACGACCTTCAGTAGCCCCCGTGTCAAGTAGCAAGACAAATATGTGGGGCAAGATCTTCGGTGACTCTTCCTCCAAGTCTAGGTCGCTTGCTCAGCCAAGAACAACCCCAAGGAGTGGGGAACTATCCACTTATCTGGACAGCGATACGGTGGATTTCAACTTAGAAGGCTTCAAAATTTTGCAATAGTGGCAAGCCCATATGATGCGGTTGGACTATCTTCTGCTAACTCGGTGGGTATTTCTAATATTTCGGATGTGCAGTTTGTTTTGCAAGAAGAAAAGGTGCCAATGGCTACGCAAGAGATCAAGAAAGAGGCTCTAGCTATTGTTGTGCATGAAGATGTTTCAAGTGATGATGTTGCGCATGCGATCAAACCTGTCCGTGAGGTGCATGCGTGTTTGCCGGGTCCTGCGGCGCACGCGCTGCCGTATGCGTACGTGGAACCAGAACTAGGGAAGACGGCGTATGGGCAAGAGCTGCTGCGTGTGGCGAGTCCGCATGTGCGGGTGCATATGCATGCATGTGTGTTTGATCCAGGAGGCCAAGTAGTGCAAGTCAAATAGTGCTACGTGGCCATATTTCTTGGAGGATGTTTGCATGTGTGTGTACGGGAGTCCAAGAAACCAGGTGCAAATCATGTTCTATACATGGAGAAAAAGCTTGCGGCATGTGAATAGAAGATGGTGTGTACATGCTACTGTTCACGTGCATGGTACTGTTCATCCAACGCTAAAAGAAGAAGACAACACACTACTAATCTTCGAGTTCCACCATGAAAGATCGGGCAACCCACAGATTTAATCTCACCTCGAGGTTGATTCGCATCAGGTGGTATCAGAGCAATGGTTGCTCATGGTGGATTCGTCCCAGCTACCTTAGCCGACGCAAAGTTCTTGGCGATGCTACCATCAACCATGCCGAAGCTAGCAACAAGAACCACTTCAGAAGAATACTTCATTTGGGAGGAAGCGATGGAGCAATTCTTCGAGCATCACAATTTCTCTTCTATCAGGAAGATGAGAATTGCGAAAAGAACCTTTGCTGGTCAGGTTCGCAGATTGTGGGACAACATGCAAGAAGATCGTGATCGAAGAGATGAGCCATGGTGTACCACATGGGAGGAGATGAAGGTGTTGACGCGACATCAATTCGTGTCGCCACCATGCAAGCCCACGAGGAAGAAGACAAAGGAGATCGAAGCTGCTGAAAATTTTTCAGTCCCCGTGGAAGCTGCAGAATATGGTGAGAAGACCAACTCGAAACCGAGGACGGTTTCGCTTGAAGGAGGGGAGGATGATGCGGTTGGACTATCTTCTGCTAATTCGGTGGGTATTTCTGATATTTCGGATGTGCAGTTTGTTTTGCAAGAAGAAAAGGTGCCAATGGCTACGCAAGAGATCAAGAAAGAGGCTCTAGCTATTGCTGTGCATGAAGATGTTTCAAGTGATGATGTCGCGTATGCAATCAAACCTGTCCGTGAGGTGCATGCGTGTTTGTCGGGTCCTGCGGCGCACGCGCTGCCGTATGCGTACGTGGAACTAGAACTAGGGAAGATGGCGTATGGGCAAGAGCTGATGCGTGTGGCGAGTCCGCATGTGCGGGTGCATATGCATGCATGTGTGTTTGATCCAGGAGGCCAAGTAGTGCAAGTCAAAGAGTGCTACGTGGCCATATTTCTTGGAAGATGTTTGCATGTGGGTGTACAGTAGTCCAAGAAACCAAGTGCAAATCATGTTCTATACATGGAGAAAAAGCTTGCGGCATGTGAAGAGAAGATGGTGTGTACATGATACTGTTCACGTGCATGGTACTGTTCATCCAACGCTAAAAGAAGAAGACAACGCACTACTAATCTTCGAGTTCCACCGTGAAAGATCGGGCAACCCACGGATTTAATCTCGCCTCGAGGTTGATCCGCATCACCATAAGTTAACATATCCTGTGCTATCCATACTTGCATGTGATGTGTTAACTGTCCTGTCTCGACGGTTTTCTCCGAGTTTGCTTTTAGTCTTTCTGGAAAATATTGGAGGAGAGAAGAACAAGTCTCACAAGTAAGATGATGGAAATACTTCTAACCGTGAAGGACCAGGAACAAGCTGATTCGCGAACAAAGCACTCTATGAAAAATCCAGGTTTATCGGAGGTGTTCGAAAATATGTACCTAGACAACGACACATAAAACAAGGATGTATGTAGAGCCATAGGTTGTATTATTTTTCCTTTGCCAAGGTTTTCTCATGTTGAGTTTTTACTTGGCAAAGGTTTTAATGAGGCAGCCATTTCTATATTAATAAAGCACTTTATTACATTTTCAATATGCTTGTCTCATTTTTTACAACTTTCATATGTATTTATGCATTCCACACATTTTTCTAACCCCCCCCCCCCCAATTTTTTCTATTTTTTAGTTTTTCGAGCTAAATGGGTCATACAAGGCCTGACGGGCCAAATGGGCTCATGCCAGCATGACACGACACGACTGCCCTTCGCCTCGTGCTTGGGCTACCACCCCGGCATGTGGGCTAGCCCGGCATGATCCGATTCTTATACGGGCTGGAATCGGTCGTGCCAGAATGGGTCGTGCCCGTGCTGGGCCATGTCGTGCCGCCCATTTGGCAAGCACTAGTCATAAGTTCTTGTACGACCAACTATTGAACATAAGTGCAACTACGATCACCTCATGGTCGTAAGTTCTTCTATGATCACCTATTGATCGTAAGCCCTACTGTGATCACCTCATGGTCGTAAGCTTTTCTACGATTAGGCTAGCTACTACCACCCTTTGGTCGATAAAGCCTACAAACAAGGGGGCCCAATCGACTAAGGATATTTGTACGCTGTGTTTAATACACATAGTAGTTAATATGTACCGTTATTCCCTGAGATAACTGTACGTATTAAATATATGTCTCTGACATAACTACAAGGCGACGTGGGGAGATATGTCTCTGACAATAACCACCATTTAACGTGCACATTTCATCAAACCTTGAGGCACTTCTTGACATGGATAACTGCCAATCCCTTCATGTGCTATATAAAGAGTAAAGTTGTTGGATAGAGGGCATCGGGCAATCGAGAGATTCGATAGTGACAACAAGAGACAGAAGTCATCGAGCCCTAGTTTTAGTGACCTCCTTCCTGTTGTGAACACAATCAATACATCAACACAGGAGTAGGATTATTATTCTAACAGGACAAGGCCTGAACCTGTATAAAATTATTGTGTTCTTTTCTGTGTGGTTTTGCGCTAGGAGAGTCCCCTAGCATTCATTCATAACATCGATACTATGTCATCGACACTATGTGTCATCAGTTGGTCTCAAGCAATGATGATGTATAATCCTTAGACCTAAGATCAACAAGATTTTCTATATGTGTAATACTATACTTAGAGGTTACTAAATGCTACTCCCTAACTAGATAGTTATAAAGGTAACTTTCAGATATGCTATGAAACATACGAAGGGATGTAACTGGTCGAATATGGGATTTGCCCCTCGGATAAAGGAAGTGCATGGTTGTACCACAAGTGGTCGAAGAGTCGATCACACGAAGTTATCCAACGCTAGATCGAGAAAATATTGAACAATCCATGAATGACATATATCTCACATGGAGTTCGACGAGATATCATGAGGCAAAAGGAAAATAACCAAGCAGGTCACTTAGTCCAACTAGACACGAATAGGTCGTATGAGGATATAGACTGATTGTGAGATGGACGTACATGATCACAAACTAGTTGGCAAACTAGTCGTAAGGTGTTACAGTTTTATTGATCGTCACCAGATGCGAAATGGTCGTAAGTGTTGAGGACCTGGTCGCAGATCATACTGCGTAAGGTTCATCTGATTTGATCTCTAGGTGTATTCGAGAATCGCTATGTCCTGCTTGGAACCCCTACTGATTAGCAATCAAAAAGGAGTTTCCTGGTCACGACCGATTACGCATGAACCTACAGGGTCACACACTTAACGGGTTGGAAAAAACTAGTTCGAATTGGATCCGTTATGGATAAGGGTGGATAATGAGCCAACTCGACTCAGCTTGGTCAAGCTTGTTAAGGAACCGAACTCACCTTGGCTCATTAAGCAGATGAGCAAAAATGTTTGCTCAACTCGTTATGAACTCGCGAGTTGGCTTGTTTGGCTTAGGACCACAGGAGGGTGCCGGGCCAAACGCAGAAGGAAAGGGTGTCAGGCGGAGGCTAGACAATATGCGGATATGATAGGGTTGTGTCTTGCTAGACTAAGTTGGTAGGCTTAGGCTAGGCCTGTTCTAGTTGGGCTACTAGGCTTGTTGGGTTGAGTTCTAATATAAACGAGCTTAACGAGTTGCTTGCGAGCTGGCTCGAACTCAACTCGTGAAGATAATGAGCAGAAATGCTAGCTCAGCTCAGCTCGTTTATGGCACAAGTTCGAGCCAAGTCCATAATAAGTCGAGCTGGCTCGCGAATTTTGAGCTTTTTTTTCACCCTAGTTATGGGCTCTTTATGAAGGGAGGCGTGAGGATTTTGGGTTAGATCAGATCATCCACCAAAACCCTAGCTGCCACCTCCCCGAAAACTTTGCTGTGCATGTTGGTGCTAGCACACCGATGCACGGTATTCCACCCCTAGATGTGTGGATACCATAGAGATGCTACAGTGTTGATCGAGGACGATCCGCAACTTACGTACGGAACACGAGAAGCTGCTAGAGGAAACGATTGGTTGCCAAGGATGTTGAACAATCAACTACGACCACTACATCGACACGTGCAACGTTGGACCAAGCTACTTCAACTCTTCTTCTGTTGCACTGCGCGTCTAGTGGTAACGATCTATGATCTATTACTCACATGACTTCTTGGTTTGCGTAATAGAATTTTGAATTTAACACTAGTGTAGCCTACCTGTATCCCAACAAGCATGTGTGTCGATGGTTTAATATTGATCTTATGAATGAATGCTGTGGACTCTTTTGGAACGAAATCATACAGAAAAGGATACGATAATTTTATACAGGTTCAGGCCTTCTCCTAAGAGAATAATAACTCTACTCATGTGTTTACTATATTGATTATGTTTACAACAAGAAGGAGTCACTAAAGCTAGAGCTTAATCTTTTTGTCTCTCGCTTCTCGTCTATCCATCTCTCCTCTGTCCACCGACTTTACTCCTTATATAGCGCATGAAGGGGTAACAGTTGTCAACATCAAGAGGCACTTTATCATTTGATGCAATATGCATATTTAAGGGTAGTTATTGTTATAGACGCATCCCCCATGTCGTCTTACGGTTATATCAGAGACAAATGTTTAATACGTGCAGTTATCTCAAGAATAACGATACATATTAACTACTACATGTGTTAAACACAGCGTACAAATGTCTCTAGTTGATTGCGCCCGCATGTCTATAGGCTTTATCGACCATAGGGTGATCGTAGATGGCCTAGTCGTAGTAAGACTTACTATTAATAGATGGTCATTGAAGAACTTACGACCATATAAGGTGATTATAGTAGAACTTACAATCAATAGGTAGTCGTAAAAGAACTTACGACCATATACGGTAATTGTAATAAGACTTACGATCAATAGGTGGTCGTAAAATAGCTTACGACTACAATGTGTGTATAATCTCTCTCATTGTTAATATTAAGGAGAACCTTTGAAGGTTATATAAAATATATTCTATAAACGTTATAGATAAATAATTTAGTTAATCGAGGATCATTAGTTCGATATCACCGGATCGTTTTCTCACTGCACTGAGAAGTGTTTTCATCTGATGCACTCCTCTGTTCTACGCTGACACGCATGGAAAGCTCTGCTTAATAAGCGCGCACTTCAATCGTCACATACTATAGTCACTAGACAGATTTTGGTGGTATGGAACAAGCTACATTTTTCTAATTCAATGGCCGACCACCTTGCAATACTTGATGTTGTTCATAAAAAAAAAAAGGTCACGCGGAAGAACATCTTTTTAAGATAATAGAAGAGAAAAACTCTCTCGTTTCTGCATCAAAGATGCATACAACCTATTTTATTAATAAGTTTAAAGCACCGAAGTAATCAAAACTGTTAAAAGTGATTTGAAGCTTTACAAACAAATAATGACTGAAAATTAACTTTAATCATTACAAATCCTATGACTAAACTGCCACACATGAATGCTTAAAATTTGCTACACCACTGTCTTCAGCCTGCCGCTTCCGACCAGCATAAACTCCTTCAGGGCCGATTTATGCAAATTTGCTCTAACCCTCAGCCAATACCAACTCAACGCGGAAGAACATCTAGATGTGTATTCTGTAACTTTGAATGTGCATTTATTTTTTTCAAGAATGGCATCGGAGGTACGAATTCTGCTTTGAAGTTGGAAAGAACAACAGCATACATTTTCACACACATGCTGACATGCACAGGCTTTAGTGGCGGCTAATCCCTTTATCCAAGCAGAAAAGAAAGGTCGTTTAGCCTAATCCGCCCAATTATGATCTATCGGAGGAATCTCCAGTGGAGGCCAAAAACCCAGCGCACTCACCAAATTGAGTGCTGGTCTTGCTCGAGTAACACATAGATTACAGCAACTTTGCATGTGCATAATCTAATGTTCCGTTTCAAAGCAAAAGAAAACGAATGGATCGCGTGTGGTGGCGCGACATTTGATTTAAGTTAACTTTGGCGGGCAGTGCCCGCTCACACGCGCTCGCCGGCGCACTCTGACCGGCACGCCCCCGGCGAACGTGGCGGTGAGACCGGGCGCGAACTTGGGCCGATGCGAGCTCCGGCCGACCGCCTCAATGTCAAAGCTCTGGACTACGGCAGCGATGACAGCCTTCATCTCCATGAGCGCGAGCTCCTTGCCGATGCAGACGCGCACGCCGCCTTGGAAGACCGGGTACCGGTACGGGCTGTCCTGCATGAACCGGCCGTTGTGGAGCCACCGCTCCGGCCGGAACTCGGCGCAGTCGGGGCCCCAGACGGACTCCATCCGGCCCATGGCGTACGCGTGGTAGGTCACCCGGGTGCCCTTTGCGACGAACGTGCCGTCCGGGAGCGTGTCCTCGCCGGCGGCGAACTTGGAATCGAACTGCACCGGTGGGAACAGCCTCATGCACTCGTATAGCGCCGCGTGCACGTAGTGCATGTCCTTGAGCTTGTCGGAGGTGGCGGCCGTGGGGTGTTCGTCTCTGGATCCGGCGACGCGGAAAACTTCGTCCCGGATTGCGGCAGCGACCTGGGGGTGGTCGGAGAGGAGCAAGAAGAAGGCGGTCAGAGCCGAGGCGACAGTGTCGCGTCCGGCTAGCATGAAGCTTACGACGATGTCGCGGAGATACTTGTCGTCGTTGATGGAGCCCATGAAGCGCGACAAGAGGTCGTCGCCCGAGGAGGCGGCGCCGAGCTTGCGGCGCTGCCGGATGACCTCAGCGGCAAGAGCGTCGACGAGGCGGATCGCGTCGCGGAGCTCCCGCTCCTCCCCGACGTTCAGTAACCGCTTCAGCTTCCAGAACACATGCATGGGCGCTGTCGCGCGCCCTGCAGAGAGCATCGACGCCGTGTCGAACGCGTCCGCGAACGCCGACATCGGCAGCGACAGCTCGAGGCAGCCGGGGTCGAGGCCGAACGAGATCTTGCATATGCAGTCGAAAGCGAAGCGGCGGAACACGTCCTGCAGGTCGAGCAGCTTCTCACTGACGTCGCTGGAGGCAGAGTAGAGCAGAGGAATGAGGCGGCACCGTAGCTCGGAGGACACGACGTTCGCCGCGAAGGCGCGAAGCGCCGGGGTGGCGAGCTCAGCGACGGCGAGTTTGCGCTGGAAGAGCCAGGCGTCGCCGTCGACGTTGAATATGCCGCGACCGAGGAAGTCGGCGAGGATGGCGGAGAAGAGAGCGCCCTTGGGGTAGTTGTCGAAGCGGCCGCGCAGCATGTGGTTGACAGTGGCCGGGTTGGCGGTGAGCACGTTGCCGAGCACGTGCACGTGCACGGTCCGCCCCGGCGCGCGGTGCAGCAGGTGCGCGTACCAATCGCAGAGGTTGTCGAACTCACCTGCCCACGACGCCGTCACGTACGCCTCGCACACGGCACACGCGCACCACCACGGCGGCCGCAGCCGCAGCGAGGCCAGGAGGACGGCGAGGACCACCATGCACGCGGCCGAGGCGAAGAAGACGGCGGCCACCTGCGGCTGCAGGGCGCTCGCCAGGGCGTGAACCGCGACGTGTAACTTGGTTGCATCCGCGCCCATGGCGAAGAACAGTGTGGAATTTTCTCTCGCTCTTTTCGCACGCGCCTGAGGTGTGTTTTACGTGTGCGTCTGAGTGTGTGCGGGCGCGTTTGCGTTGCGGCGTTCTCAGCCCACACCGTTTTATACAGGACAGTGCAACAGCCAACAGTACGTAACAGGGTTTGTGTACCCATATTTTATGGTTGGTTTTGACCTCTTGCTTGCTTTAGCCTTTATGCACATTCTCTCTTTATTTTCCTTTCTTTTGCCCCTTTAGTTGTTCTTGTTCTCCTTTTGCTTACTCGCATTCTTTTCAAACGAATTGGGGGGTGTTGAAGTTTACTGGGGCTTGGGCCACGCAGGCTCGGGCTCAGTGTATTTAGGGCATGCTGTATGTATTGCCTATTTTCTATGGTTACGTAACGACGAATTACTTCATCCGGTTTATAGCCCAAGAGGCTTAAGGAAAGTTTGCCAGTTTACGGTTCTTTTAAGCTGCAGAGGTGTGTATTTTCTTTTTGGGATTATAAGGAAGATGCAGACGTACACATACACTCCCACGCATGTGAGTGCTCCCTAAAGACGGAGACTGGAGATAAATCCGTAACATCACAAAATTACTACTAAAGCGCACTCACCTGTGCGTAACTTCACCACCCCACCAAGAGATAGTTCCAAACAAAGGTGTACATTTGAGAAGCAAACAATAACTTCTTTTTTAGTTTAAAATTTTTGGTGGATCATAACATTTAAAAAACCATTTGTTACATGAACCTCTCCCATATGCATGGCCACACGGGAGAGCCAATTTGGCTAAGGCCCCCACCAGCTCCTCTGTCTTCGTCCCTGTTCAGTTGGATGAGAATGTTTTTTGTACATGTGGCGGAGAGTTTGCTTGACTAGGCATGCTTTTTAGAGGACTGTTAAAAAACGAAGTCTTGCTCAATAAAGTTATGAAAGCAATTTATAGGACCAAACAAATAATCCAAACTCCAAACTAGGCAAATAAACGTAGTTTATATAATTAAAGGAAAGAGTTCGGGACTTCAATCTCACACTATAATTAGTTGGGTTATCTGTGAATTTTTCGATATCCTTGTAGATAAGTTCTTATACACACAATCATATATTTAATTAGGAAAATTGGCTACAGGACACTGCAAATTTGCGTCATTTGCCAATGGATATTTAAAAACGTGGTTTCGCCAAAAGATATTAACCTTTTGTGGTATTTTGCTATTAGATACTCATCTCATTAAAACAATATATCCGAGTGATTAGGAGAGAGAAATTTTGTAAAATGCCCTCAATGCGCAGTGCTTGGCTCGGTCGGCAAAGTACATGCCTCGGTTGGTCTGGTTGAACCGACCCAATTCTAATGGTTTGGACCCACATGTCATAGAAAATACTAATGAATTATTAACGGCTAACTAATTGCACTCAACACTAATTAATTTCCTCACTAACCTAACTACTTTGCTGCAGTTGATCTTCCCCAAATCCATAGAAATGACAGCGGGAGCGAAGGAGAAGAAGAGGGGGAGGCTGGAGCGGAGGAGGGGGGAGGCGACAGCGGAGCTCGGGGCGGCGTGGAGCTCGGGACGACACGAAGAAGGCTCGGGGCGGCGCGGAGAAGGGGCCACACCCGTGCATGGCGCGGAGCCGGCCAGAGGAGCATGGGCTCAGGGCGGAGAAGATCGAGGTGGCACGAAGAAGGCTCAGGGTGGTGCGGAGCTCGGGGTGGCACGGAGAGGCTCAGGTCAGCACGGATAAGCTCAAGGTGAGTGTGACGCAGGCCTGGATGCGACATGAGCGTGCCAGAGATGGGGAGAGGAACTCCACTGGCGGGTCTGCTGTGAACGACGATGACGGCACCTCCATCAACCACGGAGTTGACGGAGATGGCGACTTGCGGTTGCGGCGGATTCCCGAGGGAGGCGATGACTTGAGCGTCGGCGGTGGCGGTGGCATGAGGCAGCACAGCAAAGACTGGATCCGGTGGCCCACGACCAGATCCAGGCCAGTTCGGCTGGGTAGGAAAAAGAAGAGGATAGAGGATAGAAGAGGAAGAAAGAGGAGAAAGGGGAAGAAGAGGAGAGCAGAAGGAGAAAGAAGATAAAGGGCAAAATAGACAATTCGTATGCTTTCTCTCTCCCCTCTGACCTGGAAATAATAAAATAATCGACTCAATGTCCTACGGCAAAATTACACGTTTTACAGTGTCTTCTGGCAAAACTATATTTTTTGGATGTCCATTGGCAAAGGACACAAATTTGCAGTGTCCGGTAACCATTTTTCCCTATTTAATTTGCTTAATCTATGTTATTTTTTGGTGGTGTCTAGAGAGTACTTGAGTGCTTTGTTGCTAAATAGTACTCAAATTTTGAACTCTCATATCTATATTCAATGAATTAGATCACTTTGCCTCCTCTCCTCCCATTGAGTACTCTTTTGTTTGGCAGTACTCCATTTTTTAGACGTTGGATGCATATCAGCTTCCGTCCGCTAGTTTGCTGCATACCCTACACTGATCACGTTTGCTCATGTGTGATACATTGAGGAATGCTCTAATACAGATTTTTTTTCAAAGCCTTTTTACATAAGTTATATACTAGTTTTACACATATTAAATTATGTAAAAAATGGTGTGAATGTTTGTAAAAAAGAGGAACAAAACAAACTATACGAAACACAACAAAAACTATAAAAAAAATACCTGTTTATTTATGTTGCAGCTCTCAATAACCTTAAACAAATTGATTACTCATTCATCATATTGTTTACCCAGAGAGAAATCACAAAGTACAGCCGATAAAAAAAACTCGAGTACTCGGAAACAAAAAGAAAACACTCAAGTACCATTTAGCAAATTCCTATTTTTTTCTTTTATCATCTGAATGATGTAAGGTATCCTTGATTTATAGGCAAATCAACTAGTACGTCCAATTGCAGCTACATATGTAAAATAGAATGCTCAAGGGGGTGTTTATTCATCATATGCATGACTGTTAGGGATAAGTCAAATTGTCATCCATCATATCAATATCTAACAATTGAGACACAATTTTCAAGTACATCTAACAGCCAAAAAATCTACTTAAGTTGATAAAAACTGTTGTTTCAATTGTTTCCTACCTATCATTTACAGTTAGTGAAAATAGACAAACATGTAATGTTTTTGCTAGGCCAGCGAAACAACCCTGACCGAATTATATTAAGATTAAAGAAGTTTACAAGCAAAGAGTCAACAGAAGGCTGTTGACAAGAAGAGCTCATCTGAAGCGAGCGTCCTTCACAACTTGCATTGAAACGAACTTGCTGGTGAGTTGATTCCATCAGTTCAAAGAGGCCGGCTGCTCGCCAAGTCCAGACTCCAGACCTCATTTTTAATTAGTCATACCAAGTTCAAAAGCGTCTTCTGCTCTGCTCGAAAGATCGTCGTATTCCGCTCCTTCTAGATGAGGCTAGTGAACAATTATAACAAGAGAGTCGAAAGCTCGACGAAACCGTTCGGCGAAGCTCTCGCGGGGTCACACCACCAACAGACAGAGATGCAATGTAGCACTCACACAGGAGGAGTACCATTCTTACAGTGATTAGTGCTTCCTGGCACATAAAACAATAGAGACAAAGTAATGGTCGAAGCACAGTACGAGTATTAGTTCTCTTTCATTTCTGTTTTGATTAAGAATACTCCTTGCATATGACGTCAAGGTCCGTAATGCTAGCGTGTCATGGCAACAAGGTACAAGCACCTACGAGGAAAATAAACCGATTACATAGCTTCCGTTGAGTAGTACCGGTCACAAATATACGTCCTTTTAGTAAACTTTCAAAAATTTGATTATCAATATATATTTTAAAATATTTAGATTTAATACATAAAAATTATATGGATAAAGTTGTCTCAAAAAATAATTTTATAATATTATAATTTTATTAAGTTTTATAAATATATTACAATAAAAATTAATGATCAAAATCCTGACACCATATCAATACGTGACTGGAGGGAGTATGTCGTATCTGTGCAGAGTTTGGGTCACAGATTTCATAGAAGTAATGATAGGTGTGAAGGACCAATATTTATCTTCCAATTCCCGATCTCATTGCTAATTTACTTATCGGTATCCTCTTTCTACTTAACTAGTTGCAAATTAACTTGCAATACCAAAAGCAATGATCAGTCGCGTCCTAGCTAGTCATGTTGCCTCTGCATCTGTCTAAAGTCATATAATACGAGGTGTGACGAGAAGTCGACAAGGTTCAGAGTTGTTATACTTGCTTCTATCGCAATTATTATTTCCGAGTTGTCTTGAGAATATAGACATGTGCTACATATGAAAGTCACTGTCAGTGTAAACATGTGAGACAGATTCCTAACCTTTTTTTTCTTTCAAACAGTTATGCACACAGAGCATGATAGATTTCCCACCAATCATGTTATGCTATGATTCATCGCTCCGACATCCGTAGGCACAAACAATTACTACTAATTAATCGCGTGCGAGTTTGAAACCGAGCTAGTAATCGGTCAAGGCCCATTTGGAACACAAGAATCCCATCAGAATTTCGTAGGTAACACCTACGCCCAGTAAGAGTACGTCTATGTTGTAAGGCTAGTTAATCTCCCACACGTAAACACATCTAAGCTATGCTATTCTTAGGAAACTACGATGTATTTCCTAACCATACAATCTAGTAATACGTGGGCAAATAATTCAACAGATACCAAGCATCTTCTATCTTCTATCTATTATTATATTATTAAAACGATAGAAAAAGAAGCTACCACATTCGCTCTTAAGGACTAGAAATTCTCACTTTAATCGGTGGAAAAGATAAACATCTACATCATTGGTTATGGTGGGTCAAGATTATAACGATCTAGATTAAACAAAAGAGTCTATGTCAAGTGCAATATAGAAATAAGAGTCCATCTCAAGTACAACGATAAAATAACTGAAATTCGGAATAAACAATAAAATAAAATTAGCAATTTAATTTTGATACGAATTCCTAAGTAAAATCACTAGATAAACATAATTCGAAATAAAAATTAAAAATAATAATTAGATTAGTATACTAATTCCAAAAAAAAAAACTGGAATTTGGAATAAAAAAATAAAATAAAACTAGCAAATTAATTTCGATACGAATTCTAAAGTAAAATCACCAATAACTGTAATTATATATATATATATATATATATATATATATATATATATACACACACACACACACACATATATATATATATAGGACATCCATTTTGTACTTCCGGGAGTACATACTCACACTTTGAATATACCATTTAAATGAATATATTATACTTCTTTACCATTTTCAGTATACTTAAATACCAATTATAAGATACTTCAATGTGACTAGATTGAAAAATTTCATTGGAGCTATTTATTTTTGCTATATACCTTTTTCATATATAAAAGAAGTATCCACACAGATTTTGCAATAAAAAGTGGATTTTAATGAAATTTTTCATGGAATTCACTTTAAAGTATCTTATAATCATTATTGGAGTATGCTCAAATTGATAAAGATGTATCATCATATGATTTAAGTGGTATATGAGAAGCGAGAGTACGTACTCCCAGGAGTACCATATCATTTTCTTATATATATATATATATATATATATATATATATATATATATATATATATATATATATATATAACGTATCTAATGCAAATGGGTATTTGAGTGGTACAGTGCAAATGCGCACCACAGCCATTGGATCTAGAACATGTGGCTCGGATGTTGGTGGGGGAGCACCACATCCACTTAAACGAAATTTGCAAAAACCCCCTGCTCGACTACTCGGTAATTCGCAAACCCCCGCTCGACATAGTAGGGCTCCCTCTTCGTTCCCAAATCTGAGCGCTCCTCTCAGAACCGCCGTCGGGCTCCCTCCCCCTCCCGGCTGCAGCCCTCCCTCGCCCCTCCTCCTTCCCTTGCGCTGCCGCCGCCCGCGTCTCCCCCCGCTGCCCTCCTAGTCGCCCACTAGTTGCCCCCTCCAATCCGCCCCGTCCCCCGCGCCACCTTCCCCCTCCACCACCCTTCCAGGCCGGCTCGCCCGCCTCCACGACCTGGCCACGCGGTGCGGCGCACGGGTGTTCCTCGGCGCGCTCCGGCGGTGGGGAAGGCCTCCACCACCCTTCAAGGACAGCGCGCCCCATCGCTCGACTCGGTTCTTGCGTCGTCGCCTTGCGCCGCTCGCTCGCCTCGCTACCGCTTCGCTTCTCGCCGAGCGCCTCCTTTCCTCCCGGCCGCGGCTTCGATCGCTTCCTCTCGCCCTTGAGCCGCCCTCCTTGAGCGCCCCTCCCGGCCTGCGACAATGCCGATCGCTCTCTTCTTGCCGCAGCCCGCCGCCCGACTCGGTTCCCCTCCCGACCGTGAGTTTGATTCAATCTGAGTGTTCATGTTGTGAGTTTGATTCAATCTGAGTGTACAATAGACGACATGCTTAGATAATTCTTGCTTGGTGAGGATTGGAGGGGGCGGCCAATGGGCGGCGAGGACGGCAGTGCGGGGAGAGGCGGGCGGCGGCGACGCAAGGGAAGGAGGGGCTTCCAGGGGCGAGGGAGGGCTACAGCCGGGAGGGGGAGAGAGCCCGACGGTGGCTCTGAGAGGAGCACGCGGATTTGGGAACGAAGAGGGAGCCCTACTGTTCCGAGCGGGGGGGTTTGCAAATTTCCGAGTAACCGAGCGGGGGGTTTTCGCAAATTTCGTTTAAGTGGATGTGGTGCTCCCCCACCTACATCCGAGCCACATGTTCTAGATCTGACGGCTGTGGTGCGTATTTGCACCGTACCACTCAAATACCCATTTGCACTAGATATGTTCCCATATATATATATATATATATATATATATATATATATATATATATATAGCAATTGAATTAGTATACTAATTCCAACAAAAATAATTAAAAATCGAGATAAAAAATTAAAAATGCAATTTGATTTCCATATGAATTTCAAAGTAAAATACTTAAATAAATAAAATTCAGAACAGAAAACATCATGAATTTTATTTCCATACAAATTCCTAAGTAAAATCCTAAATAAATATAACTCAAATAAAAATTAAACCAAAAATAGCAATTGGATTAGTATATGAATTTCAACAAAAAAATTGGGATAAAAATAAAATAAAATTAGCATTTTGATTTCGATACAAATTTCAGAGTAAAATCTATAAATAACTGTATTTAGGCATGGAAATTAAATAAAAAATAACAATTGGATTAGTTTACGAACTCCAACAAAAAAATAATTGAAATTAGGGACAATAAATATTTTTTTATTTGATTTCCATACGAATTCTAAAGTAAAATCTCTTAATAACTAAAATTTTGAATAAATTAAATATAAGTTAGAATGAGGATATCGTGAATGGTGTCGGAGGAGACCACGAAAGAGTGCAATAATGTCGATCAGTCCTACAAGAAAACATTGATCTACAAGGAAGCGAATAGCCGAGGCAGCGGCGACGAAGATGAGAGCAATTCTATGCTACTCATCTTAGCTGTTCGACAAGGACAATACCGTGCTACTCACTTGAGTTGTTGAAGAGAAAGACCGGAGTCAAAGGAGCCAAGTGTTGTGACGACGAATGGTGAGCATCGGCATTATTGAATAAGTCAATGGCCAAAGAAACTCGATAATGGGGAAGACATAGCAAAGATGAGATGAAGCTTTGGATTAAAGACAAGCTATCGACAATATGTGATCATCGGGTAGCTAAGAGCATGCCATTGTTGGTGAGTGACATGGCGTCACTGACGATGGCAAGAAGATTCTCCCTATCGTTAGACAACGACTAAGACAGACATACCGACATCAGTGAAAATAGGAGGTCATCGCAGTTAGTGAGAAAGCCACATCGTTGAGTTGGACAACATCGAAGAAGACATCAAGCATGTATAATATTGTGTATGTGTATATACATGCATGCATCCTACGAATAGAAGCATGGGCATACAGAAACAAAGGAGCAAAGAACTCAGAGTAGAGATAGCGCAACGATAAGGAATAGGCTTAGGACCACTGGAGAGAGCGCGATGGGTGTCCCGACAGGATCAATGATATTTGAACGCATATACGTGTAGATGTCACAACATTCATTATTAAGCGATAATTGGAGAGAAGTAGAAGATAACTATATGGTAGAGTATTGCATTGGAAGTGGTAGCAGCTTAGAGATATTGATCAAGAATTGGACTTGCTATTAGATGTTGAAGCAGAAAAATTATGGCGGGGAGAAGATATAGAAAACACACAATTCGGTGGAGCAACCGACGTAAGGAAAAAAAAGTTCAAGGTAGGTCGCACCATGGTGCATCGGTGTATACATGGGCAAAGTATTCTAATACCATGTAAACTAATTAGATAATTTTGTTGCACACATAATCCATGTATTGCTTGAGATTAACATAGGTACATGTGCATACAAACATTTTGGAAAAGAGTTAAAGGCATGCAGCTACATGATGTATACAAAATGGAGAGTAATTAACTTATTATACTCATGATTTTCTTCCATCAAAGCTCATACTTCAATTACGTTACTCAAGTTGCATTTTTCTTTAAGTTTCTATTGTTATTTTCTAATGTTTATGATATCTTAAAAATCTAAATAGCTACAAGATACGTAAATATATTCTAGAACAACAACAACAATAAAGCCTTTGATCCTAAATAAGTTGGGGTAGGCTAGGAATGAAACCTCCTCAAAGTCAAAAAGACGAGAGTCTTGCAAATAAAAAATAAAATAATAATAATAATAATAAAACCTACAAGGCTAAAACCCTAAGTTGTACATCCTGCCATCCGAGCCGAGAGCTAAAACACAGCCCCTAAACCTTCTTATGGTTCCGGTACGTGGATCACTAACTTCCATGCGCTCCTATCTAAAGCTAATTCTTTAACTACATTCCAATCCTTTAAATCTCTTTTAACTACTTCCTCCCACATTAGTCTTGGTCGACCTCTGCCTCTTCTTACGTTTTCAGTATGTCTTAAAATTCTGCCACGTACCGGTGTCTCAGAAGGCCTACGTTGGAGATGTCCAAACCATCTCAAGCGATGTTGGACAAGCTTCTCTTCAATTGGTGCCACCCCCACCCTATCACATATATCCTCATTGTGGATTCGATCTTGCCTTGTGTGACCACATATCCACCGCAACATCCTCATCTCCACTACACTCATTTTCTGTATATGTTGTCTTTTAGTCGCCCAATATTCTGCTCCATATAGCATCGCAGGTCTGATCGCCGTCCTATGGAACTTACCCTTTAACTTTTGAGGAAATTTTTTGTCACACAGGACACCCGATGCTTGGCGCCATTTCACCCACCTCGCTTTAATCCTGTGGCTCACGTCTTCATCAATCTCTTCGTCTTGCTGAAGCATCGATCCCAAATATCGAAACGTGTCCTTCCTAGGCACTACTTGTCCATCCAACCTAACATATCCATCATCTGCCCCGGCACCGCTGAAATCACACTTTATATACCCATTTTTAGTCCTACTAAGTCTAAAGCTCTTCGATTCTAGGGTCTTCCTCCACATCTCCAGATTCCTATCGACACATATCCTACTCTCATCAACTAACAACACTACATTATCAGCGAAAAGCATACACCAAGGGATATCTCCTTGTATGTCCCGCATGACCTCATCCATCACTAGGGCAAAAATGTATGGGCTCAACACTGACCTTTGGTGTAGTCCTATCTTAATAGGAAAATCACTAGTATCACCATCACATATTCTGACATTAGTCACAACATCTCAATACATATCCTTAATAAGGATAACATACTTTGTTGGGACTTTTTTCCTTTGAAGCGGTCACCACATGTGATGAGGATATCACTTCTACTAATATGAACACTCCTCTTGCTACTGCCATGAATGATGTGCAAGGCCCAATTACTCAGGCACGTGCTCGTAAACTAAATTATCAGGTAAATTCGTTTCTAGGGCTAAGTGTATCATTTAAGAACTCTGTGATGCTACCTAATGGAGATGATTTGTTTGTGCTTAGGAATCTAGGACTCGACAGCAAGGAGTTGATGATATGCATGAAGGAAGGAGAAACCAATAACAATGGCCAAAGGAGATGAAGAATTTGTGGTCTCCAATTCAAAGAGTTTCGGCCACCCTTTACTTGGTGTTGCGTCACCTTTTCTTTAGCCTATAAGGCTTGTATCTGAGTCCCATGGGCTGACTTGGCCCATAGGGCCCGTATGTGGAACAGCCACCCCAGGGGGTCTGTACTGTTCATGTGAACAATAACATGGCCACATGAACAGTACCTCGCCTAGGGTTTCCACCTCCTGGTCGCCCTCCTCATATAGGAGTCGTCGCCCTTTAGTCCAATTTAGGTTTTTCTTTAAGAATATTTTGCATAGTAGTTTCACCGCTCGTTCAATTTGAGGAATCTCAACTTTGTGAGCTTTATTATTATTCGTAATACAATTTCAGATTGCATCTTCTACTCTCTTGCTTGTGTTCTTGATTCACTTGCAGGAGATAGCCTTCTTGGCGAGGTCAACCGTGTTCAGCACGGTTGATAACCAACGGAGCAGTGGTGTAGTGATTGCAAGGGGTTCGATCTGTTCGAGTCGGAGCTTTGGATCATCAACGTCGTGTTCTCCACAATCGATATATCAGTATCTTTCAGAAAATCGGGCCACACTCACATCAGGTGGTGTCAGAGTGAAAGTTGCCCGTTAGGTAATCACAACTTTCCCCTTTTAGATTAGTTGTTGTTCATCGTCCTAAAAACTCCAAAAAATTATCCCCACAAAATAATTTGTTCGCCGTGTGCTTCCGCTATCCCATCACCCCATGTGCCTTGCAATTTTTTTTCGGTATTTTGCTTGTTGAATTTTTGTTGCATCGTCGTGTCAGTTGCTGGTTTCTAGTCTAGTTAGAGTCTAGTTCATCGTTGTCTAGTTTGCATCGTGTTTCCTTCGCGTAGCTTGTTCTAGTTCCAATCTGTTCTTGTTCCGCGCCAACTACAACCCCCTGCCGTGCCACCACCTTCCTTCCACGCCACAACCTTCTTGCCGCGACCACCACCCCTGCCGCGCCACCACCTTCCTGCCGCGACCAGCAATCCCTACCGCGGCAGCCCCACCACCTTGTCTCGTGCCGCCACAGCAAACGCTAGATTGGTTTTGGGTTTTCAACAGGACACAAAAAAATAGAAAAAAAGAAAATAGAGAAGAAAAACAGAAAAAGAAAAGAAAAGAGTTCCTCTGTCCGAAATTGGAAAATCCCATCAACCCTTCGTCAAATCTAGTGAAAATTGGTGGAGCCCTTCATGATACACCCACAAGCTTCCACAAAACATTTGAGCACCTTTGGCCCACAGAATCAAAAGTTATAGCAATTTCAATTCGAGGTGAGTCCATTTCCGACATACCTTTAGTAAAACAGGCATAACTTTTACATACGGAGTTGGAATTTGACATTCTTGTACTCGTTTGAAAGCTAACGACAACACGCATCTGAAAAATCTTACATTCATAGCACCTGTCGCCTTCCAAGACCCCCCAAAATCGGCTATCTTTAGCCCCAAAATCGCGTCACAAGTTTTTGGTTTTCTGTTTTTGACGATTCTTTCGGTCTTCCCTTTGGAATTTGGGGTTCGTCCAGTTAAGAAAGTTGTAGATCTCATCGAAACCTTTCAAACGATTATATATAAGCCATGTAAAACTTTTTCATTTCATCGTTTGAGACTAGCTGTTGTTTCTGCTCAATGTAGAGGGTTGTTTGCGTTGTACCAATATTGCTGTTTTGTGCTCTACATCGTGCGAATAATCTTATGCCCTTAGAAAGAAGTTTGAGTAGTTGGCTAGCGTCTCTCTTAGCACTTTTTGTGAGGTTCTCCTTTGCTTACATCAAGTCACATTGATCATTGCGTGTGCGTACATACACTTTTCTTCATAGGGCTTTGATTAGCTAGCTGTGATTAGGCTAGGATCAGCAATTTTGGCAAGTACTTTGAACAATATTTCAACTTGCATTAACTGATTTGATTATTGCTAATCCTTGCTACATATTGTGCCTTCCGAGCTCCACCTACTCTTAGTCACAACAGGTCCCCTGTTGCAATCGTACCCACACTCGACACGGTATCACGAACCAGCCACCAGCTGTACCACCTGTTGCATGCTTTAGTAAGAACACTTGTAAGAGTATGGTAAGACGCTTGAGAGTGTGTGATCCTACCTTTCATCACCTAGTAGCTGACAGGGATAATACCTTTCTGTTGTCTTTTGTTTTCTACTAACCATGACAGGTGACTCGTCTACTGAGAAAGAATGTGTGTTAAAGGGAGAGCTCATGACGCTTTTGGATGAAAACCTCACTACCATTAATGAGGACATCGACAGAAAGCTACAAGCTACTACGGCTACATTGCAGCGCTCAATCAACGATTACAGCGCTCACCATACGCCTTGAAAGAATGGTGAATCAGCCACCAAACAATGGACGCGAGTATGATCACGATGCAGCCCAAGATCTTAAGGTGGGCGATGATAATGAGAGGCAAAACCGTGATGCCGGCGTTGCTTTTGCTGCTCAAGATGCACGTCTACGACATCGCCTGCAACACAACCATCACGGCATGGGAGGTAATAATTTTCAGCACCACAATATTTGTCTTAATGATGACCCATTTGCTAAAATTAAATTTACCATACCATCTTTTGCGGGTGTTTATGACGCTAAAATTTATCTAGATTGGGAGATGGCGGTTGAGCAAAAATTTAATGCCCATCTAGTTCCTGAAGTGTATAGAGTCAGACAAGCTACTAGTGAATTTAAAGATTTTGCTATCATTTGGTGGAATCAAGTAGTTAATTCTGGCTTAACACCTAATACATGGGATAGATTGAAGGTAGCTATGCATGCTAGATTTGTTCCTCCTGCTTTTAAACGTGATATGCGTAAGAAATTACAGCGCTTAGACCAAGGTAATAGATCGGTTGAGGAATTTTACCAATAATTACAAATAGGCATACTGCGTTGTAATGTTGTTGAGGATGAGGAGGATAAGATGGCTCGTTTTTATGGGGGTTTAAGGCGTAAAATTCAGGATATAGTTGATTACAAAGAATATAATGATATCAATAGAATATTCTAGCTTGCTTGTTTGGTAGAGATGAATTGCAGGGAAGACAACAAAGGACTAGGAGCAACTTTCGAAGTACGTCTACATTGAGATCGACGTCAGGGCAAGCTAAGACAACCCCACCTCCTGCTTTTTCGGTCAGCTGCCCCCTCCGTGAGACGGGCGTGTTCAACAGCACCGCCACCACCATCACACGAACCTGAGACGAGCAAATCTACTAGTGTGCAAGCACCAGCGCAAAGCTCTTCATCGGTTGCTTCCACAGGTCGTACGACGGGGATTGTATGCCACCGTTGCAAAGGGATGGGACACATCATGAAAGATTGCCCAAGTCAATGAGCGTACATTGCGACAGAAGACGGTGGTTATGTAAGTGCTAGTGATATTGAGGATGAATATGCTCTCGCAGCTAACCTTACAGGTAATGATGATGATCAAGAGGAAGATAGCGATAGGGAGAAAATTTTAGGTGCCGCTGCTACGAAGAATTATATGACCATAATTGTGCAGCGAGTGTTGAGTACTCAAAGGGAGCAAACGGAGAAGCTACAGTGCCATAATTTGTTTCAGATGTTCCTTATCATCAAGGATTGTCGTGTTCGTGTCATAATTGATGGTGAGAGTTGTAATAACTTGGTGAGTTTAGATTTGGTCAAGAAACTTGGCTTGACCACACATTCACCTCATCCATACCAAATGGTTCAACAACAATGTAAGGTGAAGGTAACACAATCTGCGAGAGTGTATTTTTTCATTGGTTCCTATCATGATGTTGTTGATTTCGATGTAGTGTCTATGCAAGGTTGCTCACTTTTATTAGGTCGTCCATAGGAATTTGATATCGATGCAACTCATCATGATAGAAGTAATAAGTACTCTCTTATGCACAAAGGAAAGAAAATAATTTTGCTACCTTTGACACTTGCTGAAATTGTGCAATGTGATAAAGAGATAGCTGCAAATGAGAGGAAAGAACATGAACATGAATATGAAAATCAGCAAGTAGTGAAGAACATTTTCCCACCTAAGAAAGAGAAGTTGGCACCAAGTTCTAGGACTGAGGGAATTAAATTAAAAGGTTGTGTCATGCTTGCTACCAAATCTGGTCTTGCTGAAATTGTCGATAATGATATGCCATGCTATGCTTTGATATGCAAAGACGTTTTATTTTCACTTGATGATATATCTAACTCTTTGCCGTCTGTTGTCGCTAACCTTTTGCAGGAGTATGAGGATGTGTTCCCAGCTGAGCTACCCCCGGGGCTGCCACCTATTAGAGGGATTGAACACCAAATTGACTTAATTCCGGGAGCGACTTTGCCAAACCGAATCCGGAGGAGACTAAGGAAATTCAACAACAAGTCCAAGATCTTTTGGACCGAGGGTATGTACGGGAAAGCCTTAGTCCTTGTGCTGTTCATGTTCTTTTGGTTCCTAAGAAAGACGATAGTTGGCGTATGTGTGTTGATTGTAGAGCCATTAATAATATCACAATACGGTATCGTCATCCTATTCCTAGGTTAGACGAGATGCAAGATGAGTTGAGTAGCTCTATTATTTTCACAAAGATTGACTTGTGTAGCGGGTACCGCCAGATTAGAATGAAATTGGGAGATGAATGGAAAACAACATTTAAAACTAAGTTCGGGCTATATGTATGGTTAGTGATGCCTTTTGGTTTAACTAATGCACCTAGCACTTTCATGTGTTTAATGAACGAAGTTTTGCGTGCTTTCATTGGAAAATTTGTGGTGATTTATTTTGATGATATTTTGATCTATAGCAAGTCATATGAAGAACACCTGGATCATTTACGTGCTATTTTTAATACTTTGAGAGCTGCACATTTATTTGGTAACCTTGAGAAGTGCACCTTTTGCACCGATCAAGTATCGTTACTTGGCTATGTTGTTACTCCATAAGGCATTGAAGTTGATCTGGAAAATATACAGCATGAAAACCTCTGAAAATTTTACACAAGTTCCATCTCAAAGTCAGCAAGCTCCTATAAAAATTTTGAAATTTTTTTAGTTAGTTTGCTACCTCTAAAAATTCCTCAAAGTTTCCAGCCCAATATCTAACCCTAAGTCAAACTCTTGGTTTGGGTTTGAGTCGGACTCGAGTTCTGGGTTGAACCCAACCTCTTAGAGCACCTCGGGCTTTGTCCTTTAGGTGCGAGCAATATCAGCCGTTAGATCTTGATCCAACGATGAAGACTGTTAGACGACGCGTGCGTGCGCTGTGTTGCGGAGCGCGTGGGCCGTGCGATTCCATATTTAAGGCCCACGTTGTTCCACGTCATTTTCCTGTTGGTTAAGTTTATTGTTTTCCAGTAAGCTTTTATTTGTCAACTAAAAATAGTTTTAAACTTCAAAAGTTCATAACTAATTCATTTTAGCTCTATTTTAGATGATTCCAATTGTAGTAAATTTTGATTAACTAAACTTTAATCTAAAAATATGTTTAGGTACTGTTCTATAGCAGAAAATGGTGTAGATTGTGTTAACTTGTTTTAACATTAATTGTTGTCTAGAAATTCATTTAAAACTTGTAAAATGCATAAGTAATTCTCTGTAGCTCCAAATTTAGCAAATTAAAATTTGTTAGGTTCCTCTGTTAATATGCTTTAGTGTAGGATAAGTTTCAATGTGGTCTTTGCTCTTGAAATTGATAATGCCCTAATTTTATAACTTAGAAAAATCATAATAAATTCATTTCAACTCCAAATGAAGTAAACTCAGTTTTGTTGTTCTTAGAATGCCAGGTTCTACCTACCATAAAAATTTCAGGTTCTAGATCTTTCTGGAAATTTGTGCCATGAACAGTACCCAAAATTAATTTAATTTGAATTTTCAGGTTAAAAGAAATTGTTTAGGCCATAACTTTTGCATGTTGAGTCCAAATGAAATGATTCTTGTTGATAAATTCATATAAAATCATAACCTTGCTGCTGTATAAATTTCATGGAATTTGGATGAATTTGGTTTTTGGATTTCTTTCAGTATTCTTCGTTTTTATTGGATTTTCTCGTTCTTGCGATAGGTTTCGAAGTAATTATTGTTTGCGTGAGTGATCCTCTCCAGTAAGAAAGTGATCTCCAACAAGGCAAGCATATGTAGCATCATTTGATCATATTGCTCATATTATTTTTAAAGTCTAATATCTTGTTTGCAAAAACTAAGTATGCAAGTTTCTTATGTCAAAGTTAATTTTTGTCGAATAGAGGTAGTTAATCCTAATGCATAGTTTTCCTGAAATTGTTCACCCCTACCACAAACCTAGGGTATTATCCTCACTGGTGAATTAGAGCCCGGTGAATGATTTATGGTCTTTTATTGTCTTTACGATATAATGCTTAGCAATGCTTAGTTACCGGTAGAATTGGGCGGTTATCGACTTAGTCGATGACTTTGATCACACAAAACTTATTATTGCTTATGTTTAGCACCTTGTGCTATATCTATTTGAGAAAACTAAAATTGAAAATAAAATAATTTGGACTTGGGTACAATGGTAAGTTGGTGTGCTTTTGGGTGTGACTGGAATGGTGCATGGGTCATCAAGGACCAAGTTACTTGCGCCATTGATCCAAGCAATTTTGCGTGCTAACCACACTAGAGGGATATGTGACCTCTCTTGACTAAGTACTTTGGGGGTGTTAATTAATGAGTCACGTGGTGGGTTGTATATTTCTTTATGCAACATGGGCCACGTGAAAGAGGGGAGCAGATGAAGAAGAAATTACAACGTCGTTTTGTACCTCCACCACCCACAGTCACAAGCGAGGTGCAATCTAAGGTAACTAAAAATACTGACATTGTTTTGGCTCCTACTCCATCTCCAGATACCATCGAGACGCTTGAAGAAATGAACGATGATCTAGCGCATCTTATAGTGGTGAAGCTTGAGGTACCTACAGTATCTGATGAGGATGATAATGACAAAGGTACTGATTTAGTGCTACAGCAAGACATAGAGCAACCTTGTGAATATATACCTGCTGTAGTGGTGCAATCTTTTGACATTCCTTGTGTTGACTTGAACGAACCATGTATTGATCTGAATTCTCATAATTTTGCACATGTTGAATTAATTACACATAACGAAGTATTGGATAGAATATCCCCTGCTGAAGTTTTGTGTTATGTCATGCTTAATGATCCCATTAGTCTAGAATGTGCTATGGAGAAAGTTTCTAAAATTTCATATCTAAATTCTCCTTCTAGCACTTACACCTACTGTTTTAAGTTAATTGGAGATTATGGTGTAGACAATCAATTTTTGGTATATCGCATATGCATAACTTGTGATCACATGGATGAATTGAAGCTTACTGTTTTGGACAACAATTCTTGTGTGCTGAATCTTGTTCAATATAAGAGTAAAATAAAATTTAGTGCTCATCCCATACCTATGTGTTTACCTTTTATTGCACCATCTAGTATGGACAATCTGAATGAAGATGTTGAATTATGGAAGAACTTACAAATCTTTTCACCATTGCTAGATGAATATGCTATTGCGCGATTGAAATCTGATTATATGGATGAATTTTGTTTGATTTCAAAAGTTGTAGATTTGCCCATATGTGCTACCACTGCAAGTTTACAACTTCAGAGATTTGAATTGTATAAACGCTTCACTTACATTTGCAAAACTAGTTGCAATAATTGTTGTGTGAGAACTTTTGTTTTGATCATTCACATATATGATTACTCTTGGGTTAATAATACAATGATCTTTTATGATCGCTGCTGTCTTCTAACATTAATTGTGCAACAACGAAGAACCGTTAAAACATATGACATATACATATACTATGTATACATTTTGGCTTCTTTGTTACCCTATTTTCAGCTTAACAAAAGCCGAGGACGGCTTTGTTTTCAAGAAAGGGAGGATGATTAGGACATGACCCCTATGGATACAACCATATTTGCTATGCTTACTATTCCAAATATAAGAGCTCGTACGCTTTACTTAAATTATCAGGTGGGCTTGTTTTTAGGAGTGTCTTTATATTATATGAACTATATCATACTATCTAATGATGAAATATATATATGTGCAACACCATGTCACTTTTGGTCCAAGACAAACAAGCAGTTCGAGCTGGACCTGTTTTGGAATCCAGTTCGGCCTTTGGAATCAGCCTGACAATACCAACTTAAAACAGGTATAACTTTCACATACGGAGTCCGTTGGAGGTCCACAAGTACTTGATTGAAAGCTTATTTCGTCCTCTTTCCAACGGATCCGGCCTCACCTCCCAATGCCTTCTGGACTGATCGCAATCATCAAAACAAGGCATCATATCACTTGTTTTGGCCAATCTGGGCTTTGTAATCATACTGAACTTGGCCCATCTGCCGACGGCCCACCTGGGGGTGTGGTTACTGTTTATGTGAACAGTAACCACGATCTTTAGTCCCACCCCACTATTTCTTTTAGATTTATGGCTCTTCCTCCCCTATATAAAGAGGCCACACCCCCTCTAGTTTTCTTGGATTTTGTTTAGTTAAAAGTTAGCCTTGTTGCAACTTCGTGTATTGGCTTGTGTCGACTAGATCAACCATAATACCACTTCAAAATCCCAACTCAATTCAAATATTTTAATTCATATTTGTAATTTCAGATTGCTTTATCTTTTTCTTGCGTGCTTCTTCGGTGTATGCAGGAATCGACCTTCGTGGTCAAGTTATCCGGGTATTCGTGCACAGTTGATAACGACTTGTCAAGCAGTTCAGCGATTGTGTGGTTTCGAGCCTTGCGTGTTCGTAGTCAGGATCGTAAGAGTTGAGTGACGCCTACCGAACTTATCGTTCTCATCGAAAGATCGGGCCAACAATCGGACCTTCAGGTTCATCAACAACCTTTTAATTAAAACTTGATGTGGGTGATACGAATGGGTAATTCGTGCTATTGTTGTGGTGACTATTGGGTTAGTCACTTCTTGGATGTCTTTATGTTACTACTTATTGTCTCGCTGTTATTTCAACAAATAAAATTCAGATTGTTAAAGCTGCTTTCAACATATTATCTATTGCAAATAAAATCTGCTTTATGCTAAAGATAAACCTTTAGCCTTCTCCTTTGATTAAAGCCTGCATGTAGTAGTATCTAGGTTTGTTACTCGTAAGTCTTGCGAGTACATTGTTGTACTCATTTGCATTGCTTATTTGATGCAGAGGAGGTTGATCCCCAAGGGATCGACTTTTGTGAGTTTTGCCGCGGCGTGGACGACTAGCTTGGCGGTCCGGTCGGATTGCCTTGTGGGTGTATGGCAAACTGGTTGGTTTTTGTTTATAGCCATCTTATGGCATTTTGCTTCCGCTGTTGTTTAGTTCTTTTTAGTTCTTGGCCGGTTGGCTTCTCTTTTGTAATAACTGTTATGTATGTCTTTTGCTTGTAATGTTTAAGCGTTGGTTCTGTGTGTTGTATGGAATTGATGCAATGTTTTGTAAAAGGTTGTGTATAGTGCATTTCTGGGAAGTATACATTTTCCCGAGGCACAGTATATTTTGTTTGTGATGCTAGAGTCAATGGAGGATTAAGCATTACAAGCTAAATAAACCGGGGTCTCACAGCCGCCTCCTAAAACGGTCACACAAGTGTGGAGTTTTTTTGGGCTCATTGGCTTCTATCGACGTTTTGTTCGGGATTTTAGCACCATCGTTGCACCGCTGAATAAGCTTACAAAGAAGGGTGTTCCTTTTACTTGGAGCACCATACAACAAGAAGCTTTCGACGCTCTCAAAGATAAGTTGACACACGCCCCTTTGCTTCAACTCCCTGATTTTTGCAAGACTTTTGAATTAGAATTCGATGCTGGTGGCATAGGTCTTGGTAGTGTGTTAATTCAAGAAGGAAAACCTGTTGCTTACTTTAGTGAAAAATTAAGTAGGCCTAGTTTGAACTATTCTACCTATGACAAAGAATTATATGCTCTAGTTCGAACTTTGAAAACATGGCAGCATTATTTATGGTCCAAAGAGTTTGTAATACATTCTGATCATGAATCTTTGAAGCATATTCGAAGTCAAACCAATCTGAACCGTAGACATGCTAAGTGAGTTGAGTTTATTGAGTCTTTCCCTTATGCCATTAAACATAAAAAAGGCAAAGAAAATGTAATAACTGATACATTGTCTAGGAGATATACCATACTTTCACAACTTGACTTTAAAATCTTTGGATTAGAGACAAAAAAAGGAGCAATATGTGCATGATGTTGATTTTAAAGATATATTGCTCAATTGTCAAGAGGGAAAGGATTGGAATAAATTTGTGGTGCATGATGGGTTCGTGTACCGTGCTAACAAGCTATGTATTCCAACTAGCTTCGTTCGTCTTTTGTTGTTACAGGAGGTGCATGGAGGAGGATTAATGGATCACTTTGGCGTGAAGAAGACCAAGGACATTCTGACCCACCATTTTTATTGGCCAAAGATGAGGCGAGACGTCGAACGCTTCATTGCCCACTGCATCACGTGCCAAAAAGCTAAGTCATGACTTAATCCTCATGGTTTATACATGCCTCTTCCTGTTCCAAGCACACCTTAGGAAGATATTTCTATGGACTTTGTTTTAGGTCTGCCTAGAACAAAGAAGGGGAGGGATAATATTTTTGTTGTCATGGATAGATTCTCTAAGATGGCTCATTTTATACCATGTCATAAAAGTGATGATGCTACAAATATTGCTGATTTGTTCTTTAAAGAAATTGTTCGCTTGCATGGTATTCCGAATGCAATAGTTTTCGATCGTGATACTAAATTTCTTAGTCATTTTTGGAGAATTTTGTGGGCTAAATTGGGGACTAAGTTTTTATTTTCCACTACTTGTCATCCCTAAACCGATGGACAAACTGAGGTAGTCAATAGAATCTTATCTACTATGCTTAGGGATGTGCTTAAAAAGAACTTAAAAATGTGGGAGAAATGTTTGCCTCATGTGAAATTTGCTTATAATCACTCGTTGCATTCTACCACAAAGAAGTGCCATTTTGAGATTGTTTATGGTTTCATCCCTCGTCCACCTATCAACTTGTTGCCTCTTCCAGTTTCGGAGAAGGTAAATCTTGATGCTTAACAAGTGTTGATTTGATACTTAAGATGCATGAGACAACTAAAAAGAACATTGTGCTTATGAATGCTAAATATAAAGTTGCTGGTAGTCAGGGACGCAAACATGTTACTTTTGAACCTGGTGATTTTGTGTGGTTACACTTGCGTAAAGAGCGATTCCCTGAATTGAGAAAGTCTAAACTCATGCCTCGTGTAGATGGTCTTTTTAAAGTGCTTGAACGTATTAATGATAATGCATATAAGTTATACTTGCCTGCAGATTTTGGGGTTAACCCCACCTTTAACATTGCAGATCTACGACCATTCTTCGGAGCGGAGGATGAGCTTGAGTCGAGGACGACTCCAATTCAAGAAGGGGAGGATGATGAGGACATCACTTCTACTAATATGAACACTCCTCTTGCTACTGCCATGAATGATGTGCAAGGTCCAATTACTCGGGCACGTGATCGTCAACTAAATTATCAGGTAAATTCGTTTATAAGGCAGAGTGTATCATTTAAAAACTCTATGATGCTGCCTAATAAAGATGATTTGCTTGTGCTTAGAAATCTAGGACTGGACAGCAAGGAGTTGATGATGTGCATCAAGGAAGGAGAAGGCAATAACAATGGCCAAAGAAGATGAAGAATTTGTGACCTCCAACTCAAAGAGTTTCGACCACCCTTTACTTGGTGTTGCGTCACCTTTTGTTTAGCCTACAAGGCTTGTATCCGAGTCCCATAGGCTGACTTGGCCCATAGGGCCCATATGTAGAACAGCCACCCCAAGGGGTCCATACTGTTCACATGAACAGTAACATGGCCACGTGAACAGTACCTCAACTAGGGTTTCCACCTCCTGGTCGCCCTCCTCATATAGGAGTCGTCGTCCTTTAGTGCAATTTGGGTTTTTCTTTTAGAATATTCTACATAGCAGTTTCGTCGCTTGTTTGGTTTGAGGAACCCCAACTTTGTGAGCTTCATTATTATTCGCAATACAATTTCAGATTGCATCTTCTACTCTCTTGCTTGTGTTCTCGATTCGTTTGCAGGAGATAGCATTCTTGGCGAGGTCAACCGCGTTCGGCACGGTTGATAACCAACGGAGCAGTGGTGTAGTGATTGTGAGGGGTTCGATTTGTTCGAGTTGGAGCTTTTGGATCATCAACGTCGTGTTCTCCACAGTCGACGTATTAGTACCTTTCGGAAGATCGGGACACACTCACATCAACATGACCCTTCTTGGCATTTTATCATAGGTTTTCTCTAAGTCGATAAACACCATATGAAGATCCTTCTTTTGCTCCCTTTACCTCTCCATCAATTGCCGTGTCAAGAAAATCGCTTCCGTGGTCGACCTCCCAGGTATAAAACCAAATTGGTTTGCCGTCACGCTAGTCACTCTTCTTAAACGGTGCTCGATCACTCGCTCCCAAAGCTTCATTGTGTGGCCCATGAGCTTAATTCTTCTAAATTAGTACAACTTTGAATGTCTCCTTTATTTTTGGAAATTGGTACTAATGTGCTCCTTTGCCACTCGTTAGGCATATTTTTCAACCTAAAAATGTTATTGAACAAATTAGTTAGCCAAACGATCGCCACTTCTCCTAGGTATTTTCACACCTCGATTGGAATGTTAACAGACCCTAACGCCTTACCCACTTTCATCCTTTTTAAGGACTCTTTTACTTCTGACTTCTGGATTCTTTGAACAAACCGCCTATCGGTGTCATCAAAAGCATCATCCAGTTCGACCATACTATCGTCATTGTCATGATTGAACAACTCATCAAAGTAATCTCTCTACCTATGCTTGATCTCATCGTCTTTCACCAAAAGTCTATTAATGCCGTCTTTGATGCATTTAACTTGGTTGAAATCTCTCGTCTTCCTTTATCGAAGTTTAGCCATCTTGTAGACATCCTTCTCGCCCTCCTTTATACTTAACTTCTGGTAAATTTCCTCATAGGCCTTATCTCGTGCCTCACTCACTGCTTTCTTTGCCTTCTTTTTTGCTGCTTTGTATTTCTGTACATTGTCGTCGCTCCTATCATGATGTATATGCTTGTAGCATGTCTTCTTTTCCTCAATAGCATTTTGCACTTTGAATTCCTTGTTCCACCACCACGTGTCTTTAGGTTCGCATCTTGTCATTCGGGTCACTCCAAGCACCTCCGTAGCCACCTTCCTAATGCGAGATGCCATCTCTACCCACATACTATTCACTTCTCCCACGTTCCATTTCCCTTCCGCGGTCATCCTCTCCTTAAACTCCTACAAGGCGTCCCCTTTGAGTTTCCACCACTTCGTTCTCGTGGCTCTAGCGACCTTAGCCTATCGAACTTGTGTCCTAAAACAAAAGTCGGAGACTACCAACTTATGTTGCTGGACAACACACTCTCCAGGTATAACCTTACAGTCTATGCAGGCTTGTTTGTCCTCTCTCCTAACAAGAACAAAGTCGATTTGGCTAGAATGCTGACCACTACTAAAGGTAACTAGATGGGAATCTCTCTTTCTAAAAAAAAGGTGTTAGCTATCATGAGATCATAGGCTATGACAAAGTTTAAGATATCTTCTCCCTCTTGGTTCCTATCACCATAACCAAAGCCCCCATACACCCTTTAAAACCCCCACTAGTTGTACCGACATGACCATTGAAATCGCCTCCTAAGAAAAGTTTCTCACTATTAGGCACACTTCTAACCACATCATCTAGGTCTTCCCAGAATTGCCTCTTAGCGGCCTCATCTAGACCTACTTGTGGAGCATAAGCGCTAACAACATTCAAAACCAAGTCGCCAAAGATTAGCTTTACTAGGATAATCCTATCCCCTGTATCCTCACGTTGACAACTTCGCTCTTGAGACGCTTATCAATTAAGATGCCAACTTCATTCATGTTTCGTTCTGTTCCAGTATACCACAACTTATAGCCAGTATGCTCCACCTCTTTCGCCTTCTGATCCATCCATTTAATCTCTTGAACGCATAAGATATTTACATGTCTCTTAATCGCCGTATCGACTAACTCTCTTAACTTACCTGTTAAGGACCCTACATTCCAACTACCTAGATGGATCCTACTCTCCTCGGCTAGCTTTCTTGCCCCTCGCACCTGTCGAGTAAAGTGCGAAGACCCTTGCACATTTTTCACTACATCCGGGCGACGACGTAGTGCGTTACCAAGGGAGTGACGCCGACTCTTGCTTATTTATCACCACATTCGGGTTCCGATATGGCGCGTCGCTGAGAAGGTTACGCCCCAACGAATTATCAATTTTAGGTTTCATTCCATGAAAAGATGGCTTGATTTTTACGTTAGCTCGTCGGGCCTAACACAACCCTCCTCCTTATTCCTGACTTGGGAGAGGCTGCGTAGAAAACCACATAGACAGAGTTGCAAATATATTCTGAAATATTTAAGTTATATCATTTGCAACTACAAACTTTAAAATAAATTTAGCCGTGCAAATACGCGGAACTCCCTACTTTCTGTAAAGAGAGGTACATGGATCTCCAAAACTAATGTAATCAACAGACAACTTGGATCACAAGATAGGCACTTATATAACTTATACAATACCACGCGCGACATTCCTACACAGCTACACTCCTGTCGACATGAAGCTTCCTGTTGCATAATTCCTGTCCGTGCAAACGTGATACTCGTTCTGAAAGGACGATCGAATCAAAGCCGACCGCAGTACTGTCAGTAAAGTTCCAGCCAGCAAGTACGCGGACATAGCACCATCTGCGGGAAAAAGCCAGAGGGCCAATCAGCTCATCCATCAGGCCATCACCGAGGCAGGGCTGGGGCGAGACCACCTAAAGGCTGCCACCCTGGATCCTCTAGCCCGGACTGACATGCCGGGGGCCGTGCAGCTCCCTCCCCCGCCGAGGCCCGTGCAGCGCAGGCATCGCACGTTCCGCGCACGACGCGGCTAGCTCGGCGCCAACCCAGCGCACCCCCCGTGCCGCGCGTACGTACGTACGTGACCGCATCCGCAGTTCGGCATGGTCCATGGCCTCGCCGCTCACACCGCACCAAACGTTAAAAAGAGGAAGGCGAAATCAGAGGGCCGCGCGCGCCTACGCATCAACCGCCGCACTAACGCGGGCATTGATGAGCCGGGGACCGGCAACGAGCGCGCGCGCGCGCGATACGTCGATCGCTTGAAACGTGCCGAACTGGCCCGCCGGGCTCACGGGTCAACTTCGGGAGGTGGGGTCATCGATCGGAGGCATGACTCGGTGCGCTGTGCTGTGCAGCAGTGCGTGCAGGCATCGGATTTGGCTGGCTACAACTGTACGAGTGCCAGTCGGACAGTGTCGCGGTACTGTGGATATGGATGTTTGATCGGAAAGAAAAACCAATCCGCGGCACGTGCGGGAAAACGAGGGGCCTGCTTACGTGTCGAGCGTGCAACGGGTGGCATGCTCGCCGTTCTACACTACCCCGTGATGTTTTCTTTACCACCAGCCCAAAGGAAAGGGAAAATTACAGAAGCAGCCGTTTGTCTGCTCGCAAAATAGCAAAAAACTGTTGTCCTAAAGCAACATGCTGCAAAATAAGAAATAGTCTTCAAATAAAGAACTACCCTGTATATGCTAGGCATTGCAAAAGACACAAACAGTATTGAATACATAAATTTCGCAAACATTTTCTAGAAAATAGTATAATCCCAACAAAAATCTTACAAAATTCATGCCTTCCTGCCATACGTTGAGGGAAATTGGCACCAATTACAGATCGCGGACCAGTTTCTACTGTCTATCATGGAACATCCCAGGTTAGTTTTGTGAAATCATGAGTTTGGATGCTATTTTTGCTATTTTATTTTCCTTGAGCTATTTTATATTATTTTCTTGGGATGATCAGCACAAACGTATCCCGGCCCCAACTGCAGGGGCCTACAGGTACTATGATTGTGCGTGTGATATGGAGTGGGTTTTAGATCACTCCTTTTTTCCATTTTTCTTGCCATTTGCACCTAGGCTTTGTACTACTGATAAGTATGGGGAGATGAATGATGACTATGGGGAGATGGATGTCCTTCTCTTTGTTTTCCCCCTCTCAGATCTTTTCCTAGACAGAGATTCCGTAGTCTTTTCGTGGAGAGGCCTGCGGCATTGCTGAAGCAGCAACCATGCACCCTGACCATTGCTGTCTGTTCAAGCTCAATATGAGCGAAATATCTGCTCCTTAGTTCCAGCGTACTTGTCAGTACCATTTCAGATGTCATCAGTTTGGCTGTTTGAACGATATATTCTGGTACCGAAGTGTACCAGTGACAAGGATTTAATAATCCTCAAATAATTAGAATATTTATTTGTAATTGCTATTATAGATAATAATATATTTATGTTATTCGTAAGAATACCTCTTATCATTAATAAAGGAGAAACTTAGCAGTTTACGACTACTCGATATGGATGTAAGGATTTCTACGACTACCTAAATGGTCGTAAGATTTTCTACAACCGCCTCATAATCGTAAACCTTGTTATGATCACTTCATAGTCGTGAGCTTTACTATGACCAGGTCAACTACAACCACCCTATGGTCAACAAAACCTACAGACATATGGACCCAATCAATTAGGGACACTTATGCGATGTGTTTGATACACACAGTAGTTAGTATATGTTGTTATTTTTTGGGATAATTACACGTATTAAGCTTCTATCTCTGACATAACTGCAAGACGACGTGGGAGGGTTAGTCTCTGACTATAACCGTCACTGAACGTGCGTATTTCATCAAACGGTAATATGTCTCTTGATACAGGACAACTAACACGCCTTCACGTGCTATATAAAGAGTAAAGCCGATGGACAGAGGACAAGGAACAACGGGAACAAAGACAAGATCAACAGACAGAAGTCATTAAGCCCTAGCTCTAGTTATTTCTTCCCTGTTGTAAAGCATAGTCAATATAGCAACATAGGAGTAGGGTTATTATTCTCTCAGGAGAAGGTCCGAACCTGTATAAAATCATCATATCATTTTCTGTGTGGTTTAACTTAAGGAAAGTCACCATCATTCATTCGTAAGATCGATACTAAACCATCGACAGTTAGTGTCGTCCGTGTGGATCTTCCGATTTCTTCTTTCCTTTTCGACAAATTGTTTTTATTTTTTTTAACTCAGGTGCTTTCATGGCAAGAGAGTGGAATGAGGAGAATTGGTTTGATTTATTAGACTACGCGGAACTTGACATGGATGTTTGCTACGAGTACGAGCAGAGCATCATTTCGTCCGATTGCAACACCGTTTTTTAGGGATCTTTCACGAGACCCAAGAGACCATGCCACAAACAAGGTTTATGGGGGAGCTTTCTCCTCCCACGACATTTATGCCCAAATGAGGAACCAAACTCCTCAAAGGGCAAGGTCATTCGACCAGGGCCAGGATCGTGCCACGGTGAGTACAAAGCACGGCGAGGGTTCCCCCTCTAAATGTTCAATCCTGTCCGAGGCCATCCGATCTAACACAACAAGTCTTGGATTCCATGATTCTGGGACTCAATCAATACCTGATAACCGTCACCCTTCGATTACCCACATGAGGTGCATTGTCGAGTCCACTTCACTTGAAGATTCGACCACACCCCTGCAGGGTTCACCTTCAGTCGGAGATAGTTATAACCGGGAATTCCTTTCGGAGGGGATTGCTCTAAGTCGCAAGGCGTTGTTTTTTGACTACTCCACAAGTCAGGAGGACTCAGACGCGAGTGGACATAATAGCACCCAGTTGGTCTTTGTCCTCCCCTCAGATCCTAATCTCCTCTAAGATGCAGGGCTGGGGATGCTTTTCATCGCACACTCACTTTGGATTCTCGTGGTGATGGCGAAAACGCCTCCAGTGATGAATGTGATCTTCACATTCATAAGCGTGGCCGAAATCCTAGAAATGATCGATGTCCACCAAGGTATGCTCCGGTTGACTCAGACGTTGATGATAAAGAAACCATTCGGAGAAGAAGAATTGCTACCCAGAGGTCCTTACCTGGGCGCATCCAATACCAGTCAGAGGAAGCTCAGGAACTTGAATGAATCAATGACCTGATCGAAAACCTGATTCAAGAGCTTGGACAAGCACTAGTCGGTTGCCTGTGGTGAATTGATGGGATCTCTGCTGGAGTTTATTTTGTTCTGCTACTATTTTAATTCTCTGTTAGCCTTGCATGGCTTAATAAGTGTAAACTCGACCATAAAGTCAAAACTAATATTTGTTAACCAAATTAATCGGTTACTCTATTAATTGCTACTGTAGATCGATATTCATCTATGTTACCACTGTGTGCACTAGTGTGATCCTAGACTAGTGCATTATACACAGAGAGTCCAGAATTGTATTTTTGGGTCTTTACATCGGGCGGGTGCCATGCGTCAGCACCCAGCGCGCCATCGGTTTTGGCACAAACCGGCAGCGGCCGTGACTTCAAACGCGGTGGCAAGAACCGCCGAAACAAGTCAAACGGCGGCTCATCCACATCGTCACGCGCTCCATCCGCGACGACCCCGCAGCCCGCCGCCCATGAATCCTTGGGCGGCCGCCCCCAGAGTGGCCATTTGGTGTTCGCCGCCTCTTGGTTCGGGCATCCTCGGCCCTTACCCGCAGGCCCACACCGTCTTCGTGCCATCACAAGTGTCTCCACCGCCGGCGCCGACATGGGATCAAGCCAGCCTCATTGCCGCCATGAACCAGCTTGCTGTCCAGGGCCCCGGACACCAGCCGCCCCCACCATTGCACCACACGTCCACCTCGCCACTTCATCCAGTCTTTGGCACCTGCGTCTTGGCCATCTCGGCCCTGCTGTCCTCAACAATTTACATAATTCATCCCTCATTTTATATAATAAAGTAGATCGCTCTCTTTTCCATTCCTATCAACTCGGCAAACATGTGTGTCTACCTTTTACACATTCTAATTCTCGCACCTCGGTGCCCTTTGAATTAGTTCATTGTGATGTGTGGACATCTCCTGTTGCTAGCACTTCGGGTTTTCAGTACTACTTGTTGACTCTTGATAATTTTCCCACTTTTGTTGGACTTTTCCTCTTAAAAAGAAATCCAAAGTCTATCACCACATTGTTCATTTTTCTAACTACGTTAGCACATAATTCGATTTGCCTCTCAAATCCATTCAGGCAGACAAATGCACCGAATTTGTGAACCACACATCCACCCAATTTTTCTCCTCTCGTGGCATTGCCTTACATCTTTCATGCCCCTATACCTCACCGCAAAATGGGAAGGTAGAACGTGCTCTCTGCACTCTCAACAATGTGGTCCGCACGCTCCTGCTGCATGCCCACATGCCGCCACCATATTGGGCCGGGGCGCTCGCAACAGCCACGCACCTTATCAATCGCCACCCCTCCTCATCTATTCAAAACTCCATCCCCTTCAAGTTTCTTTACCGTACCCGTCCCACATATAATCATCTTCAGGTTTTCGGCTGCCTTTGCTATCCGAATCTCTCATCAACCACCCCGCACAAACTCGCTCCTTATTCGACCGCCTGTGTCTTTCTCGGTTACCCCAGCTCTCACAAAGGTACCGATGCCTTGACCTCGCCACCAAACGACTCATCATCTCTCGTCACGTTGTCTTCAATGAAACTTCATTTCCCTTTGCTCATCGTGACTCCCCCCGATCTCATCATCCAGTACCTCACTGGACTTTCTCCTTGATGATCCCGTCGCATCGGTGCTTCACATTGCAGCAGCGCCAACTCCTACCCTCTATGCGACAGCTCCATCACATAGTGATGTTGAGCGATCGCACCCAGCACACACGGCTACTCCATCGTTCTACGATGTCGAGCAATCGTGCGGACCACATTGTTGAGAGTGCACGGCCTCAGGATGAGTTCGTACCACAACCAACCGCGCCCGCGCCAGTCGCACCTGTGTCGCCTCCAACTGCCGTCGCCTCACCACCCGAGCTGCTCCTGGCTGCGCCTGTGTCGACCTCAGCTACGCCCGCACCTATCTAGGTTGCATCGGTGCCACCTGGTCTGGTCCCACTGCTACCAATGCAGGCACAGTCGATGTGGATACGCGTGGCCTCTGGCATCGTCAAGCTAGTTGACCGCCTCAACTTGTCCGCTGTGCACTCCTCGCTTTTCGCCATCTCGACGAATTACCGCAGCGCACTGGCAGTCCCCAACTGGCGTGCCGCCATGGCGAAGGAGTTCCACGCTCTCGTCACTAACAACACTTGGAAGCTCGCTCGCCCGCCGGCGCGAATGTTGTGACGGGCAAGTGGATCTTCAAGCACAAGTTCTACTCCGATGGCACTCTCGCCCACCACAAAGCACGGTGGGTTATGCGTGAATACTCGCAACAGAACGACATTGACTACGACGAGACATTCATCCCAGTGGTCAAACCATCGACCATTCAGGTTGTCCTCAGCATCGCGGCCTCTCACTCCTACCCCATCCATCAGTTCGATGTCAAGAATGCCTTTCTACATGGCAATCTTGAGGAGACTGTCTACTGTCAGCAACCGTCTGGTTTCGTCGACCCTTCCTTACCAGACTATGCGTGTCTCCTTTGAAAGTCACTCCATGGTCTCAAGCAGGTGCCCCGCATGTGGTATCAGCGGTTTGCCACCTATCTTCGTCAACTCGGCTTCGTCCTTTCCACCTCGGACACATCTCTCTTTGTTCTCAAAGATGGAGACAATGTGGTTTACTTGCTACTCTACGTCGACGACATTATCCTCGCCGCCTCCTCCGGCCCTCTGCTTTGGCCCCTCGGTCAACAACTCCACTCCGATTTTGCGATGACCGACCTCGGCGAGCTTCACTTCTTCCTCAGCATCTCCGTCACGCGTTCCTCGGCTGGCATCTTCCTCTCCCAACGCCAGTACACTGTGGACCTTCTCCAACGCTCTGGCATGGTCGAGTGTCACCCTACCGCGACTCCAGTTGACACTCGTGCCAAGTTGTCCGCACAAGACGGTGCACTGCCGACAACCCGCCGAGTGGGAGTATGGTGGTGCTCTCAAGATGCGACTCTTACTCGAGCAGACCTGGCCTACACTGTTCAACAGGTCTGTCTCTTTATGCACGATCCGCGGGAACCTCATCTCGCCTTGATCAAGCGCATTCTGAGATATGTGAAGGGCACCCTCGACATCGGCCACCACATTAGGACCGCCCCAGTCAACTCCATCACGGCCTACTCCGATGCAGACTGGGCGGGCTGTCCAGATTTTAGGCGTTCCACCTCCGGCTACTGCGTATATCTTGGCGATAACCTTGTGTCTTGGTCCTCAAAACGCCAGACCACGGTATCTCGCTCCAGCGCAAAAGCAGAGTATCTTGTTGTTGCCCACGTAGTCGCTGAGTGCTGCTAGCTGCGATAGCTTCTTCAGGAGTTGTATATCCCAATTGCTTCCGCCACCATTGTTTACTGTGACAATGTCAGTGTTGTCTACATGTCTTCCAACCCAGTTCAGCATCGGTGCATGAAGCATATTGAGATCGACATCCATTTTGTCTGCGAAAAGGTCTCCTTTGGGCATGTTCGAGTTCTTCATGTACTCTCCTCCCATCAATTCGCAGACATCATGACTAAAGGCCTGCCTCTATAGTTGTTCAATGATTTTCGGTCCAGTCTTTGCGTCCGGAATCCTCCCGATGCGACTGCGGGCGGGTATTAGAGAATATTGTATAATTGTAGCCTGCCTAGATTAGCTCTTCTAATTCCTGCCTAGATTAGCTCCTCTAATTGAAGATCCTGTAAACTTTCTCGTCTGGGCTCTTGCCTGACCATATATGAAAAACCACCCGACCTATTGGCCTATGCGGTGCTTGCGCCATATTCTTTCCTTTCTACACAAATGCCCAATCGAACAAGTACTACACTTGAATTAGGAGCACGAGCGAACATCAGCCCGCGACATTAATTTAGTTCATCACCCTGTGAGCATGACAAGCTACACGAAATGGAGTTGGCAAAGAAAGGAACAGTTCAAATGAAAGGAAAGACCATGCAGGATGATGAATCACATTTCTCTCTCCCAGGAGAAAAACAGAGGACGAACACTCTCAGTAGCTAGGAAAAGAGGAAAATTAAATGCTTCCTTTAATGATGGAGAGCAATCAAGTGGATGCAGTTGTACCACTCAATCGCGACAAGTCATCGTTTTGCTATCAAACATTGCTATCTTGACACGGCCGTATTCGATGACGGATTGGATTTGCACACATGATGTGCTGGCTCCTTCATCCCTGTCTGCTGGCTGGAACAAAAGATACATTTTTTTTTTCTGACCCCTACGAGTTCGTTATTGCCACAAAAACTACCAATCAGACATGAGCTCATAGCCCCCTAGGCATACTAGATACCACTGAATGCAAAGAGAGGTATGGGCAATAGCTACTACTAGGTAAGCTGAACATTGTGTAACCAACAGTTAAAATGGACAGTTTGGACTAAAATTGCAGTGTCAAGACAGATGCTGAAGATCAGCAGTGGCTTGAGCAGTATCTTTTAAATCGCACCTGGTGAAATTTGACGTGGATCGTGTTGCACGCTACTGTAAATTAAAGGAGGAGGTACTATTTAGCTGTTTGGCTTATAATTCCAGTCAGTTAAGACAAACTTAAATGGAAAGGTAATGCCATGTTGCCATGCTCCCCCACATGGTGGGGGTCCTGAACTTGTCACATTAAGATGGGTAAAGGTAAACTATGGGTTCATCCTTCTATAGTTGTCTGCAATCGTCAAACAAATTAAATATGACTGTAAAGAAGCTTTAGCTATATGAGACTTGGATTATGGGAGTTTTGGTTGCTATGCTCTGATATTTCATAATGTTACGGTGGGGACGGCATTGCATATAGTATAAGCAACCGGTTTTCTTTTAAAGCATAAGAAACCGATGCTTGCCAGTTCAGTCTTCCTAGGCAGGCATACAGTGATGTGTAGTCAAGGCTAGGCCACCAGCTGCGTGCAGTAGATACTTTAACCCTGATGTAGTGAAGCTTTCATCGTGTTACATCAGTGAGAGACATGCAGCAGCTGCAAGCCTGCAACCAGTAGATAAATCAGAGATGTGTTCCAACCCTGTCCACCAAATATCACAACTAGGCTAGCTTGCAACTAGCTAGGAAATTAATCTGTTTCAAGAAGCAACGAAACCATGTTGCTTCGTGATCTTCAAATCGAATCGAGACCTGAAAATTACATGCGATGTTTTCCCCCTAGCTACCAGCTAGTACCACTCGTTATTGTTGGTGATAGACCTGAAAATTACAAGCGGTGTTTCCCCCTAGATAGCAGCTAGTACCACTCGTTGTTACTGTTAGTGATTCTCAGAGAAAATTATAAAAAATGATTGTATCGCTTTTATGTTTATGAATTTTTAAATAATATATGTTATTTCGTCTCTTGAATGAAATATCATTTATATTGATTGTCAAGAATATGACTTATTTGTGAAACTCTCCATTTATTTTTATTTATAGATCAACACATGTATTGATTGATGATCATATTTCACGATATGAGATATCAAATTAATAATGTGGACATATGTTGAAAAACCTAGTATTGGATTGATCCGTCTTGAAACACTGCGAGAATTGTTATATTCTTAAATGTTATCAATTGGTCTCATACATAGTGTATGAGATTATTAGATCTGAAGTCATCATGGTTTCCTACATATGTAATAATTTACTTAGGGGTTGCCAAACACTACTCCGTAAATGAGTAATCATAAATATAGCTTCCGGGTTTACAATAAAACATACGAGGAATGTGAGTGATCAAGATAGAATTTTCCCATCCTCTTTAACGAGAGAGATATCTCTAGCCCCCTCGATGTAGTTGAATTAAGGAAGTGCATAGGTATACCAAATATGGTTGAGGAGTCAACTACAACTAATTAATCAACCATAAGATCGAGTGAAGGATCGAGCTATCATAGGATGATACACATCTTGCCTTGAGTTCGATACAGTATCGTGAGGTAAAGAGATCAGCACATGAGCTTTATAAAGATTCATCTGATATGATCTTTATGTGTATTTAGGAGTCGCTATGTTCTGCTAGGAACAACTATCGACTTGTGGATCGGAATGGAGTTTTCGAGTCATGGCCGATTATACATGAACCTAAAGGATCACACACTTAATGGGTTAAACAAACTAGTTTGGATATGAATCATTAGAGGTTTAAATCGGATTATAATATATACATGGTTTATGTCATAATGAGTCTCTAACGTAGGGATTCGTTAAGAGCTCTTTACAAGGGGAGACGTGGGGGGTTGTGGGATGTTGTTGCACCACCCACTGAAGCCCTAGCCACATTCTTGTTGGAGATATGCCCTAGAGGCAATCATATTGATGATGATATTTCATTGTATCCATGATTTAATAAATGTTCCTTGAATATTGCCTTTGTGTTGATTAACAAGTATGTGACTTGTTTGTGAAACTCTTTACTTGTATGGTTATTCTAAAGTTGTCCCTAGTCGGAGTTCATGTGAGGACACACGTGAATGATGGATTAGCACATGTATCGGTTGATGACCATGTTTCACGTGTCATAGACATGGAGATGTCAAACCAATAATGTGGACACATGTTTAGAACATGGGGTTGGACCGACCCAACATGAGACATAGTAATTATTCTTATGGTTCTCTCTACACAATGTGTACGCCTTGTCCTTAGACACGAGATTGTCGTATGTACTTGAGATGTGAATCGACCTACTTAGGGCTATCAAACGCTACTCCAATGCTGGGTAGTTATAAAGGTAGCTTTGGGTTTGTCATGAAGCATGTTGCGAGGCATGGTCGGTCGAGATGGGATTTGCCCTCTCTACCGAGAGAGATATCTCTGGGCCTCGAGTGATCGGATCCGAAATGCATGGCCATGCTACTTAAGGTTAAGAGTTAACCTAGTAAGGGATTAGGATCACAGGATCGAAAGAGTGGTCGCCTTGGAGCTCGATTGAATATCGTGAGGCAAAGGGATTGGCATGTACATAATGTTGTGATGGTTCGTCCGATATGATCTTTACGTATGTTTAGGAGTTGGCACGTCTTGCTAGAGGTCGCTACCAACTATTGACCAAGTATGTGTACTCGCGTCATGTCTAAACATATGTGAACCATAGGTCACACACTTAAGGGGTGAAGCCTAATTCGGATTGGATCTAAATTAGATCGGGCATTGAGTCCTAATGGGCCTCTATTCGTAGAAGCCCATTATAAGGACGTCTATAAAAGGAGGGCGGGCGCGGTTGAGGGTTGAGTTTTTCGTGACATCCCCAAACCCCGCCGCCACCCTCCCACGCCCTAGTCGCCGCGCGGATCTAGTAGTCCGGCGTGCGTCGCTTCTCCGTCACGTGTGGATACCTTTGAAGGCGCCGCATCGTGGCGTTGGGACGAACCGCAAGAAAGGAGTCAGACGTGGGACGCCACGACGAGGACGAGGAAGTAGTACGACTACTGCGCTCGACGCATCGCATCAACTTGGTACGACTACACCGCCCGACGCCTTGTTGCATCAACTTCCGCACTGCGGCGTCTAGTGGTAAGACCGTGATCTATAAGCTGCAGTGATCTTGGTTTACTGGTAGAATTTTTAATTTGCGCTAGTGTAGCCTACCCGCTTCCTACTGATGGTATCGAGGCGGTTCTTTGTCATGTTATAGGTTGGGTGATTTGCATATGGCGATATGTAATCGGTATGATCGATGTGATCGATTGTATAGTTCGTAATGGATTGATCGGTTTCGTGATCATCTTTGCTAAGGTCGTGAAACAACATACCTCTACCGGTCGGATTCGCCATCGGGGTAGACGGTGACACGTAAAACCGGTTGCGGCATGCGAAGATCAGTACAAATTGGTCGAATCGGAATAGTAGTCGATTTGTGGTAAATATGATTTGCCGATCAAAATCCTATGTAAAAATTGCATAGATTGGATCTCTGTTTTTACGAATGTCCGGACGCGATAGGCGCCGCTTCGAACCTGATGGGGAAACCCCACCCCTATCCGGAGATTGCGATTCTATGCATAAACTTGTTTTTGCAGGATGTATGTGACAGATGGCCTAATGTGTATGTGATGCATGTTTGTAATATTTGCATGACTGCGTGTAGTAGATGCGGCAACACGGTTGGAGCCATTGTGTTGCCAAAGTATTGTATTAACTACTGCGTGTCGACTTGTGATGATTCCTAGTATCCATGTATTTTATTACTAGTGTTATGAGTAATAGCTTATAGTAGTACTCGGAGGACACATCACTTGGAGGGATGGCACACATGAACCATGGAGATGGAGATCATCATGGTGGGATGATTCTATGGCGATGGAGATCACCATGAGAAAATGGGCCATACTGAGTCACAACTGTGTGAATGTTATTCCTATTGTTTTACTCCTATGCATATTTGAATGGTAGAAGTATAGCGATCCCTCACAAAATGTTAAGTTAAACATATGCCCTCCCAATTAAACTTTGCACCATCCCATGTCTTGTAAATTGATGGTGGGTCTATAAAATTAGGGCACCATCAACTTTCCTTGACTAGATGGGTTTTGTATCGGATACTTACATGCATAAGGATTGGTGAACTTAACAAGGTTATCATAAAGGTTATGGGCCTTGGGGCATAAAGGTTGGGCGGGGCATAGAGATGTCACCCAACAACAAGAGTCATATAGAGATATGATTAGTAAGGTGTTGCTTATCAAGTACCTTGTCTCTAGCGGTGATGCAAAAGCTCACTAGTAGACTCGTTAATTGCGGATCTTGAATCGCTAAGAATCAACAGAGGATGTTGATTTTAGTGGGAGTACATTCTATTAAATTTGTTTAATACGTTTACTCTATCATGGTTTTATTTGTCTTAGTATTTTGCATTTCCTATTGTAGATCAATGGCATCTAGCAACCACGCACACCCTTTTGCTTTGCGATCGATTCTTGAGAAAGAGAAATTAAATGGAACAAACTATTCGGACTGGGTCCGTAACCTGAGAATTGTTCTCGTGGCGGATAAAAGGAAAACGTTCGACACCCCAATCCCGTAAGAACACGCAAATAATGCGTCTCTCTGCTTGTTAAAAATGCCTACAAGAAAGCATGTGATGACTCTCTTGAGATTAGCTGTCTTATGCTTGCATGCATGGAACCTGACCTTCAAAAGCAGTTTGAGGATCAGGAAGCGTATGATATGATCATAGCGCTTAAGGACATGTTCGCATAATGTGCCAGGTGAACGGTTCAATGTCTCTAAGGCTTTTCTCGAATGCAAGTTAACGTAAGGTGCACCGTAGGCCCACATGTGATCAAAATGGTTGGTTCTGATGGACTTTGGATAAACTTGGTTTTCCAATTGGCCAAGAGTTGGCAATCGATTTCATTTTAGCGTCTCTTCCACCTAGCTATGGGCATTTCATTTTGAACTACCATATGCATGGGGCGGATAAGGGCCTTAATGAGCTTTGTGGGATGCTCAAAACAGCAGAGAATGACATTAAGAAGTGTGCGGGGCCTAGCCATGTGATGGTCAGTGCAGAACAAGTCTAGCTTCAAGAAAAGGGTAAGAAGCCATGGCCAAAGAATAAGGGTAAGGTTAAAGATATGATCTCGAAGCCAACGCCTAAGCCTAATCTTTGGACTGGAGCCGAGACAAGATGCTTCTATTGTAAAGAAACCGCCACCGGAAGAGAAAGCGCAAGAAGTACATGGATTCCGATGAATGCAAGAAGAAGGTCGGAAGTAAGACTTCCACCCATGGTACACTTGTCATAAATGTTTTAGACATTTTCTCGCAGATTCTCCTATTAACTCTTGGGTATTTGATACCGGATCGCTTGCTCACATTTGCAACTCGATGCGAGGGCTAATAAGAAGTAGAGAGTCGCAAGAGGTGAAGTTGATTTTCGCGTCGGGAATAAAGCAAGGGTTTTGCGTTGACCGTCGGCACCATGCAACTTCACTTCCTTCAAGATTTATTATGGAATTGAATAATTGTTATTATGTTCCTAGTATGAGTCGAAACATTTTATCCCCTCATGTTTGATGAGAGATGGTTATTCATTTGCAAGTAAAGACAATGGTTGTTTGATCTCTAAAAATGGAATGTTTATGGCTTTTACGCCCATTGTGAATGGGTTATTTATTTTAAATCTTGATGATGCGCCTATCTTTAACATAAATGCTAAAAGACTTCGACCTAATGATTTGAATCCCACCTCGTTTGGCATTGTCGTTTGGGTCACATAAGTGAAAAGCGCATGAAGAAGCTCCATGTCGATGGTCTTCTAACTTCGTTTGATTTTGAATCATACGAGACATGTGAAGCTTGTTTGCTTGGTAAGATGACCAAATCACCTTTCAAAGGTTCTTTTGAGAGGCGTCGGACTTGTTGGAAATCATACATACCGATGTATGTGGACCAATGAGCACGATCGCTAGAGGTGGATTTCATTACTTCATAACTTTCATCGATGATTTTAGTAGATATGGCTATGTCTACTTAATGAAGCATAAGTCCGAAACTTTGAAAAGTTCAAAGAGTTCGGAATGAGGTTGAAAATCAACGTGCCAAGAAAATTAAGGCTCTGCGATCCGATCGTGGTGGCGAGTATTTGAGTCATGAATTTAGCAATCATCCAAGAGTTGCGGAATTGTTCCACACTAACACCGCCGGAACGCCTCAAAGAAACGGGTATCCGAGCGCGCATCGGACCTTGTTGGACATGGTTCGATCGATGATGAGCCGATCGAGTTACCATTATCCTTTTGGGTTACGCTCTAGAAACGGCAGCTTTCACACTTAATAGGTACCGTCTAAATCCGTAGTTAAGACACCATATGAGATATGGGTAGGAAGAGTCACGTTTGTCTTTTCTAAAGATTTGGGGATGTGAGGCGTTTGTCAGCGACTACTGATCGGACAAGCTCACACCCAAGTCGGATAAATGTATTTTCGTGGGATATCCAAGGAAACCTTTGGATATTACTTCTACAACCGACTAGAGGGCAAAGTGTTTGTCGTCAAGTGGTGTTTTCCTAGAGAAAGAGTTTCTCAATAGGGAGACAAGTGGAAGAACAGTGCGGCTTGAAGAAGTTCAAGATGAACCAATCGGGAAGACTCGACGAATGATGCCCATGTGGCGAACAAGTTGAGGAACCCATGGCAAAGGAAGCACCACCACCACGAAGGTCGGAAGGCTCGCAATGCGCGAGATATAATATTGTTAGACAATGATGAGCCTACGACCTATGCGGAAGCAATGATGGACCAGACTACGAGAAATGGCATAGTGCCATGAGATCCGAGATAGCATCCATGGGAGACAATCAAGTTTGGAATTTGGTTGACCCGACTGATGGTGTTAAAACCATAGAGTGCAAATGGATCTATAAAAGGAAGATTGATATGGATGGAAATGTTCATATCCATAAAGCTCGACTTGTCGCAAAAGGTTTTCGGCAAGTTCAAGGAGTTGACTACGATGAGACTTTCTCACCTGTAGCGATGCTTAAATCAATACGGATCATTCTAGCTATTGCTGCATATTTCGACTATGAGATATGGCAGATGGATGTCAAAACGGCTTTCCTTAATGGAAATTTAACCGAGGACGTGTATATGATACAGCCCGAGGGTTTTGTCGATCCAAACAATGCTAGAAAAGTATGCAAACTTCAAAAATCCATTTATGGATTGAAGCAAGCATCTCGGAGTTGGAACATTCGTTTTGATGAAGTGGTCAAAGGGTTTGACTTCATCAAAAACGAAGAAGAATCTTGTGTTTACAAGAAGACAAGTGGAGCTCACTCGTATTTCTAATCTTATATGTAGATGACATATTACCGATTGGAAATGATATTCCTATGCTCGAGTCCGTTAAGACATCTTTGAAAAATAGTTTCTCAATGAAGGACTTAGGGAAGCGGCATATATTTTGGGTATTAAGATCTATAGAGATAGATCAAAAGGCTAATAGGATTAAGCCGAGTACTTACATTGACAAAGTGTTGAAACGGTTCAACATGGAGGAGGCAAAGAAAGGGTTCTTGCCCATGTCTCATGGCATAAATCTTGGCAAGACTCGGTGTCCTTCGACAAGCGATGAGCGAGATCGCATGAGTAAGATTCCATATGCTTCGCCATTGGATCTATCATGTATGCTATGATGTGTACTCGCCAGATGTTTCCTATGCTCTAAGTGTTACGAGCAGATACGGTGATCCAGTGAGAGTCATCGACAGAAGATTAAAAACATCCTCAAGTATTTGAGAAGAACTAAGGATGTGTTCCTAGTCTACGGAGGTGAGGAAGAGCTCGTTGTAAATGGTTACACCGATGCAAGCTTCCAAACCGACAAAGATGATTACAAATCGCAATCGGGTTTTGTGTTCCTTTTGAGCGGTGGTGCGGTAAGTTGGAAGAGTTCCAAGCAGAGATGTTGTTGACTCTACAACGGAGGCCGAGTACATTGCGGCTTCAAGCAAAGAAAGGAAGGTGTTTGGATAAGGAAGTTCATAATCGAACTAGGTGTGGTTCCTAGTGCGTGCGATCCTGCGGATCTTTCTTGTGATAACGGTGGGGCCATGCGCAAGCCAAGGAGCCGAGGAATCACCAAAAGAACAAACACATCTGCGGCGGTTTCATCTCATTCGAGAGATCCTTAATCGAGGAGATTTAAAGATATGCAAAATACACACGGATTTGAATATTTGAGATCCTTTGTGAAGCCTCTCCCACACCTAAGCATGAGGCGCACACAAGAGCTATGGGTATTAGATATCTTCTAGATTGACTCTAGTGCAAGTGGGAGATGTTGGAGATATGCCCTAGAGGCAATCATATTGATGATGATATTTCATTGTATCCATGATTTAATAAATGTTCCTTGAATATTGCCTTTGTGTTGATTAACAAGTATGTGACTTGTTTGTGAAACTCTTTACTTGTATGGTTATTCTAAAGTTGTCCCTAGTCGGAGTTCATGTGAGGACACACGTGAATGATGGATTAGCACATGTATCGGTTGATGACCATGTTTCATGTGTCATAGACATGGAGATGTCAAACCAATAATGTGGACACATGTTTAGAACATGGGGTTGGACCGACCCAACATGAGACATAGTAATTATTCTTATGGTTCTCTCTACACAATGTATACGCCTTGTCCTTAGACACGAGATTGTCGTATGTACTTGAGATGTGAATCGACCTACTTAGGGGCTATCAAACGCTACTCCGTGAATCGGGTAGTTATAAAGGTAGCTTTCGGGTTTGTCATGAAGCATCTTTGCGAGGCATGGTCGGTCGAGATGGGATTTGCCTCTCTACCTGAGAGAGATATCTCTGGGCCCCTCGAGTGATCGGATCCAGAAATGCATGGCCATGCTACTTAAGGTTAAGAGTTAACCTAGTAAGGGATTCCGGATCACAGGATCGAGAAAGAGTGGTCAGCTTGGAGCTCGACTGAATATCGTGAGGCAAAGGGATTGGCATGTACATAATGTTGTGATGGTTCGTCCGATATGATCTTTACGTATGTTTAGGAGTTGGCACGTCTTGCTAGAGGCCGCTACCAACTATTGACCAAGTATGTGTACTCGCGTCATGTCTAAACATATGTGAACCATAGGGTCACACACTTAAGGGGCTGAAGCCTAATTCGGATTGGATCTAAATTAGACTGGGCATTGAGTCCTAATGGGCCTCTATTCGTAGAAGCCCATTATAAGGACGTCTATAAAGGAGGAAGCGGCGCTTTGGTTGAGGTTGAGTTTTTCGTGACATCCCCAAACCCGGCCGCCACCCTCCCACGCCCTAGTCGCTCGCGCGATCTAGTAGTCCGCGCGTGCGTCGCTTCCTCCCGCACGTGTGGATACCTTTGAAGGCGCCGCATCGTGGCGTTGGGACGAACCGCAAGAAAGGAGCTGACGTGGGACGCCACGACGAGGACGAGGAAGTAGTACGACTACTCGCCCGACGCATCGCATCAACTTGGTACGACTACACCGCCCGACGCTGCTGCATCAACTTCCGCACTGCGCGCGTCTAGTGGTAAGACCGTGATCTATAATCGCAGTGATCTTGGTTTACTGGGTAGAATTTTTAATTTGCTAGTGTAGCCTACCCGTTTCCTACAATTCTCCCGAGGACCCTGCCGTGCATACTAGTGTTGGCACATCGGCATATGACGTTCCGGCCCCTGGACATGTAGATGTTGTAGAGGCACTACTGCGATCGTTGTTGCGCTAATCGAGGATGATCTGTTGGAATTAGTTGGGCTTTAGCCCACTCATTTATGAATAATTCCTAGAAAATCCCAAAGTCCCACTCATGCATGGTGGCATGTGGGATACTTTAGTCCCCATATTGCTAGCCAAGGTGGAGAGACACCATCTTATAAGGTGGAACATGTCTAACCTTGGTAAAGCAAGAGAAAGGAGGAGAAAGTAGAACTATACGTGCGCACTCGCTCGCCTCGCCACGCCACGCCACGCCAGGCTTCGAGGGCGCGTGACGTGCGCGTGAATAGTACGGTCATTCCAGGTTCAACCGTGGGTCCAGGATGGAAAGAAACGCTCTGATTACGCGGTGAATTAATTGCGATTAATGAGCGCGATTTCTGATTGCCATTATCCTATTAGGATGGAAATAAATGCTATGATTACACGACGAATTAATTGCGATTAATGAGTGCGATTTGTAATTGTTATTTCCTAATCTGAGGGTCGTTTCCTTCTGTGGTCTTTTTAATTGGAAGACTCTGCCTATCTTCTCTCGAATTGCGAAACACTTCTATGCGAAAGAACTATTCTCGAGAGCGCTGTGCTGCTGAGTGCTACTCCGTCCCTGCGCCCGGCATGCACCGGTGGTGGGAAGAGCAGGTCTCGAAACCATCGTCCTTGCGATCTTGTACGGGAGAGGGCGAATTAGGTTTTTGGAAAGCGACTCCGCGACTACTCGTCGTTCCCTGCATCGTCTACATCGGTGTCTTCATCATCGCGACGTCCTCTCCTGTGGCACTTTTCGCTTCGCATCGGTAACATCTAGTACTTGCATTTACTTTTGTTATTCATATACGATCTATTCATATTGTTTATCGTCATATACATTATGTCGTTCATATACGTTCTGTTATTCATATTGCTTATCGTCATAGTTCATCTTTTGGACTTGTTTAATTCTCATGTTATTTCTGTAGTTATGATTTATTTATGGAATTATGTAATCACTTAAGTGCTAAATAATCTAACAATCCAAAAACCTGATGATGAATTTGATAGGCACTCTGTGATGAAAATGGCTGGTTTTGCCGAGGCAATGAAACCAGAGAAGTTCAGTGGAGTGAACTTCAAAAGATGCCAGACAAGAGTCGCTTTGTGGCTCACAGTTCTAAACGTATTTTGGGTTGCTTGGGAGACCTGAGGGAGAACTCACTCCCGAACAGGAAAATGAGTTTAAAGCAGCCACCATAATTTTTGTGGGATGCGTTCTTAGTGTTCTATCTGACCGTCTATGCGATGTGTATACGCACATGATAGACGCAAAGGGGCTGTGGGAGACACTCGAACATAATTTCGTTACCTTGGATGCTAGCAGTGAGTTGTATACCATTGAGCAATATCATGACTATAAGATGGTTGAGAACCGTTCTGAAGTTGAGTAGGCTCATGAAATACAATTCATTGCGAGGGAACTCAACCACCTCAAAAGCACATTACCCGATAAGTTTGTGGCTGGTGGCATCATTGCCAAACTACCCTCTTCATGGAGGAATTTTGCCACATCACTGAAACACAAGAGATTAAAAAAATTTGTTGAGGATCTAATTGTGTCCCTTGATGTTGAAAAGAAAGCTCGGACGAAGGATGTGCATCCTAAGGTGGCCGAAGGACACTCCAACACTAATGTTGTACAGCACCATGGTAACGGAAAGTTCAAGGGAAAGGCCAAAGTCGTACAGACCACTAACTTTAAGAAGAATAAGAAGCCAAATAAGGGAAAAGATGTTTGCTATGTTTGCGGTAAGGACGGCCACGGAGCCAACAAATGTCCTGACCGTAAAGGCAGAAAGAATGAGCATAGCCAGACCAAGTCTGTGAATATGACTATTAATGATACCGGAGCAGGAACATCTGGGTATGGTAATTTACCTACTGTTCTTTCGGTATGTCATTCCACCGACAGGTGGATTGACACAGGGGCTAGTGTTCACGTATGTGCTAATGTGTCCTTGTTTTCTTCTTATCAGGTCGCTCGAGCTTCCTTCGTGTTGATGGGAAATGGTTCGCATGCCTCTATTGTTGGTGTTGGCACGGTAGATCTGAAGTTTACTTCGGGAAAGATCATCAGCTAAAGAACGTGCAGCATGTCCCCTCAATAAATAAGAATCTCGTCAGCAGCTCCCTTTTGTGTAGAGACGAGTATAAGTTGGTTTTTGAGTCAAATAAAGTAGTCATTTCTAAATTGGGACTCTTTTATTGGAAAAGGCTATGATTGCGGAGGCTTGTTCCGCTTTTTCCTTTCAGATTTTCGTAATAAGGTTTTAAACCATATTTGTGATCCAAATAATAGGGATGAGACCAACGTTTAGTACTCATGTTTGTATCACATAAAATTTGGTTGTATGTCTCAGCTATCTAGTCTAAATTTAATTCCAAAACTCTCTTGTGTGCAAGCAAAGCACCTCGCAAACCTCATAAACTTGTGGAGGAAAAAAATTTGGCACCTTTAGAACTCATACATTCAGATCTCTGTGAAATGAATGGTGTGTTGACAAAAGGAGGGAAAAGATATTTCATGACTCTAGACAAGGATCTAATAATCCTTATTTTACTATTTATCTGTAATTAGTATTATGGGTAAATATGATGTCACACAGCTATTAAATATACCCCTTATAGTCTCAAGGGGGAGGCCAATTAGGTGGTCGTAAGTTCTTCTACGACCATCCCTATAGTCGTAAGTCCTTCTACGACTACCACATGATCGTAAGTTCTTCTATGATAACCTCTGGTCGTAAGTCCTTCTACGACCAGTATCCAATCGTAAGCGTTTCTACGACTGCCCCCTGGTTGTAAGTCCTTCTACGACCAGCTCTGTCACGACTTCCTCATAGTTAATTGGGTCCACTTGCCTGTAGGCCTAATTGATTACGGGATCTGAGCAACCAATATACGCAATTATTATCTGGAGTAACTGCATGTAACACACCATTATCTCTGATTGATAACCGACAGACGACGTGAGGAGGTTACCACTCCGGTGATTACTACTATTATTACGGAATAATGGGGCACCTCTTGACCTGGAACGATTATCTCTTCACGTACTATAAAAAGACCTCAGTCAGAGAGAAATGGGGGCGAAGGAGAGGGCAATCAGTACTAGCATAAGCCTATGTTTTTTCCACTGATTGTAACGAGTATACACAATACAATACACACAGGAGTAGGGTTGTTATTCTCTCTAGAGAAGGTCCGAACCTGTATAAAATCCCCCGTGTCTTTTCTGTCTGCGTGATCAATTGTGGAGACCTCCCAAATCAAATAATCTTTACGTAAGATCGGTTCTAAAACACCAACAGTTGGCACCGTCCGTGGGGATCTTTTGGTAATTCCTTGTCAACAGTTTTTTCTTTTATCTTTGATGCTTCCATGGCAGGAGAGTGGAACGAGGAGAACTGGTTCGACTTGGCCGATTACGCAGACATCGACATGGATGCCGGTTTCGATTACGAGCCGAGTATCGAATCATCCGATGGTATTGCCGCCTCTGGAGATCTTTTATCAGATCTCGGAGACCACACCACCGGCGGAGTTGAGGAGGGATCCTTATCCCCCACAACAGTACACCCAGCTAACGAACCAGCTTCCTCAGGGGGCAAGGGTCAATACGACCACAAGCAGGGTTGCCTCAAGACATACTCACAACACGACGAGAGTTTTTCCTCCGAGTGTTCGAGTCTCTTTAAGGCAGTACGACCTGGCGAGACAAGTTCTAAAAGCCACCATTCCAGAGCTTCATCGGCACTTGGTTGTCCTCTCTCTCTCCGGTTAATTCCGCAGAGGAGGGGATCAAACATGCTTTTCCTACAAGTTTGACCATCCCATCGCAGGGCACACCTATAGACGGAGACGGTTATAACCCGGAGTTCGCCTTCCTAGAGGTTTACTCCAAGTCGCCAGATGGTGTCTCTCGACTACTCCTAAAGCGAGGAGGTGTTGAGCGCAAGTGGAGGTCCTCAACGGGAGGTCTTCGTCATTCCCTCTAATAAGGATCATTCTCCCAGAAGCAGGACTGACGATGCTCCCCGACAGGCACACACTATGTCTCCTCGCAGCAATGGCAAGAGCACCACCGCTGACGAACGGGGTGAACACCTTGATGAGCATGCGGAAAATCCTCAAAATTCTCGTACTCCACTGAAACCAACTCAAGAGTCTGGTATGGGTGATCCGAGACAACTCAACAGAGAAAAATAGTGGCCCAAAAAAAATCTTCTTGGGTGTGCTCATTATTAGTTAGAGGAAGCTCAGGAGCTCCAACACATCAACGACTTACTTGAGTTCTTCACTGAAAAGATCGCACGAAGGCTTCGGAACACGATGACAAAACTTGAGCGTCCTTGTCGACATCATTCCGGAAGTCATAGCAGTACGGCTCCATCATCTGCCAGTCGTTCAACTAACTCATTGCATGGGGATCGACATGATTATCAATCACGTCGCTCTCCTAACTTGAGGAAGGCTCCTCGAACATTTGGATATTGACAAGCACCCAGGAGAGGTGATCGCTCACCATCCCAGGGTCGAAATCTGCGGCAGCAGACGGAATACAAGGAGTATTTTCCTCGTAAGACTGAGGCCTACTATAGATCAAGTCCACATGTGATTGGGTATCGTCGAGTGCGATCACCTGGTGACGTTAACCGTTCTTTCCTGCAAAGAAGGCGCCAAGAAGTTATCACCGGATGTCGGGCGTTTTCACCCGACCTTTGAGCAGTTCGCTGGCAACCTCGTTTCCGACCAGCGAACATAGAGAAATTTGATGGAACTAAAAAATCCTATTGAATTCCTTTAGATCTACACAACAACTATCCAAGCAGTAGGAGGAGGAGAACATGTAATAGCGAATTACCTTCTGACTGTGCTTGAAAGGTCTGCTCGATCATGGCTACTAAACCAGCTACTCGAGTCGATCTACTCATGGCAACACCTGTGCGACCTTCTGCTGGCGAACTTCTAGGGCACCTACAACCGTCCTGAAAAGGAGGACGACCCGCACCAAATGAGACAGAACGATAATGAAACTCCACATCAATTCATCAGGCGCTTTAGTCAGGTTTGTAATTCAATTCCGAAGGTTTCGACTCGTCTATTATTAGAGCCTTTAAGCAGGGAGTCCGCAGCAGAAGGATAACGAAGGACATCGCTTTGAATCCTCCTGCCACTGTCGCCGAACTCTTCGAGATGGTCGATCGATATGCGACTGCTGCTGAAGCAGTCGAGTGGAACAACACTATTAATCGAGAGGACAACATTCCTCAAGATGCAGACGAAAGTGGTAAGAAGAAGGACAAAAATGCTAAGAAATCCAAGAGCAAGGAGAAGGTTCACAAATCTTAAGCCACTGGTTCTAAGGAGGTCTTAGCCGTAAGTGACAAGGAGCCATGTAACTCCAAGCAAAATTCCGACCGAGGCAAAGGTAAGCGCCCGATCGGAAGAATGATAAATCGAGGTGGTGTCGTTTTCATAAAAAGGAAGGTCATGACCTTCGCAATTGCTGAGTTTTTATACAAAACTCGAGGACTATTACTCTAGCAAAGGACCGCCTCCTAATCTTGAACAAATAGGTCAAACAAGTGGTCGAAAGGAGTCGGATGATGATGAGGAGATGCTGTTTCAGGATCTACAGCACACCATCAATCACATCTAAGGGGGGATCATCGGCATACGAGTCAAGGCTACAGCTTAAGGCTGTCGATCGCGAGGTAAACTCAATTGACTCTCCTCTCGTCAATAAGATACTAAAGTGGTCGAAAGTCACCATCCCTTTCGAGAAGGGTAACTGCCCGATCCCTTCGACTCGACCAGGTCGATTTTCGATCGTAGCCGAACCCACCATCAACAACTGTCGAGTAAATCGAGTATTAGTTGGTGGTGGTAGCTCGTTAAACATTTTGTTTACGAGTTCCCTAGACGAGATGCAGGTACCCAGGACTAAGGTAAGACCGTACGATATTATTTTCATGGAATTGTATCGGGGTCTTCGACCAAATCTATTGGCTAAGTTTCTCTTCCTTTAACATTTGGTTCACCAAGTAATTTCAGGACAGAGAAGATCTCCTTTGATGTGGTCGATTTCGATACGGCATATAACGCCATACTCGGACGACCAACTTTGGCCAAATTCTTAATAACAACGCACTATGGGTATCAATGTCTTAAGATGCCAGGTCCCAAAGAAGTGATCACAATTTATTGTGACAAGAAGATGGCGCATACCTACGACCGTTGGTCCCTCGCGATGGTTGGACAGATACCAGCTCGAGAAGAAAGTCAGCCTTCGACTAGTAAGTTGAAGTCTAAAGCTGCACCAAAGCCGAACGTGATGAGGACATGACCCCTATAGATAAAATCAAATTTACTATGCTTGCTGCTCCAAATACAAGAGATCGTACACTTCACTTAAATTATCAAGTGAGCTCGTTTTTAGGTGTGTCTTTATATTATATGAACTATATGATGCTACCTAATGATGAAAATGTATATTTGTGCAGCACCACATCACTTTGTATCCAAGCTAAGTAAGAGTTCAAGTTGGACACGTTCTGGAATCCAGTTCGGCCTCCGGAGACAGCCCTGACTTCAAACAGGCATAATTTTCGCATACGAACTCCGTTTGAGGTCCACGAGTACTTGATTGAAAGCTTATCTCGTTCTCTTTCAAACGGATCTGGCTTCACCTCCAAATTCTTTCTATGTGCGCCGCAATTATCGAAAAAAGGTGTTGCGTCACCTGTTTGGGCCAAATTGGGCTTTGCAACCTATTTCAGCCGGCCACCTCCTTGGCCACCCCCTTGGGCCGCACTATTCATGACCGTGCTGTTCACATGAACAGTCCCCATGAATAGTATCACCCTCTAAGCTCTTGGATATGTACGGCTCCCCCTCCCCTATATAAGAAGACCACACCCCTCTAGTTTTCCTTGGATTTTGTTTATGTTTAGTTTGCCTTCGTTGCAACTTGTATCTTTTGCGTGTGTCGACTAGACCACTCAATTAAGATCCTTATTCAGAATCCCAACTCAATTCAAATATTTCAATTCCTAATTGCAATTTCAGATTGCTTTATCATGTTCTTGCGTACTTCTTCGGTGTATGCAGGAATCGACCTTCGTGGTCAGGTCATCCGGGTATTCGTGCACAGTTGATAACGACTTATCGAGCAGTTCAGCGATTTTGTGGTTTTGGGCCTTCTGAGTTCGTAGTCAGGATCGTGAGAGTTGAGCGACTACTACCGAACTTATCTTCTCATCGAAAGATCGGGCCAAATCAGGACCTCCGTGGTTCATCAAGTGGTATCAGAGCTACAGTTGATCGGTGAGAGTTTCCAGTTTTCTTGTAGTAGATTCGTTTTTCATACCTAGAATCCAGAAAATTGCCAAAAAAAAAATATTGCGTCTATCATCCATACCGAGCCCTTTGAGCCTTTGCAATTTTTCTTTTCGGTATTTTCTTTGTTGAATCATTGGTTGCATCGTTTTGTCTAGTTGTTGATCTTTAGTTCTAGTTATTGTCTAGTTGGTCGTTGTCTAGATGGATTCTCATGTTTTCCTTCGCGTTGCTTGATCGTTCTTTTAGGGTTATTAGTTTTTGCATCTAAAACAGAAAATTCGTGAGTTAGAACTCTTCTAATCCGCACCAAAAAATAGAAAATTCGTACTGTTGTTCATTTGAAAAAAAGAGGGTTGCTGTGATCTTTTGGGAGAATTGATGTTATTTGCGACTTACGGTAAACCTTAGGGCCAACCAAATATTAGAAGGAGAAAGAGGCAGCCGCATAGAACAAAAGCCGCGGTAGAAAAAACAAGAGAAAAGAAAAGTGCATAAAAATTGGTAGAGACCTTCTACATATAACTAAAAGCTTCCACAAAACATTTTAGCAAATTTGGCCCACGGGTTTGAAAGATATAGCAGTTTCAAATTTAAACCCAAGACGGTTTCGAGTCCGAGTAGGATTCCATATCCAAGATACCGTTTTTGACATTCTTGTGCTCGTTTCGAAGCTAATGACGAGGCGCATCTTTTCCATGTAAGCCACTAGTCGCCCTCCAAGTGCCCCAAAATCGGCCATCATCGGCCCCGAATTCGCGTCGCAAGTTTTCGGTTTCTGTTTTTACCATTTCCTTCGATCTTCCTTTCAGAACTTGGAGTTCGTCTCCACTGCAAAGTTGTAGATCTCGTCGAAACCTTTGAAACAAGCATATATAAGCCATATAAAACTTTGCTTTTTATCATTTGAGACTAGCTATTGTTTCTGCACAATCTAGAGGGTTGTTTGCATTGCACTGATATTGCTGTCTTTTGTGCTCTACGTCGTGCGAACAATCTTGTGCCCCTTATAGAAGTTTGAGTAGTTGGCTAGCATCTCTCCTAGCACTTGTTGTGAGGTTCTTCTTTGCTTACATCAAGTCATATTGATCATTGCGTGTGCGTACATACACTTCTCTGCATCGGGCTTTGATTAGCTTGCTTTGATTAGTAACATGGACTAGTACTTTGAACAATTTTTCAACTAGCATTACCGATTTGATTGTTGCTAATCCTTTCTACCATATTGAAGCCTTCCAAGCTCCACTTCCTACTAACTCAGCAAGTGTCGTTCCTCGCAATCGTTGGACTATTCACAGGTAAGAGTATCATGAACCAGCTACCGGTTGTACCACTTCCTTGCTACATTGGTAAGAGCTTGTAAGAACTTGGTAAAAGCTTGAGTGTGAGTGACTGTTGAAAACTCCAGAACCTAGTAGTTCATAGGGACATATACACTGCGATTTGTTCCCTTGTTTTCTACTAACTACGGCAGGTTCACGGGATGATTACAAGATAGATCCACGTCTTCTTCGAGCCATTGAGCGGGAGCGCAAGAAATTCCATGAGGAAGATGCACGCTTGAGACGCGACTATCCACCACAGGAGGTACATGAACGTGATAGTATGTCTAGTAAAACTAAACTCACTGTGCCTTCCTTTGCTGGTAAATTTGATCCTGATGCCTATATTGACTGGGAGATAGCTTTAGACAAAGAATTTGAATATTATGATTTGTCTGATAGGCAAAAGATTAAAGCTGCTACTAGTGTTTTTGTTGAAGATGCAATACTTTGGTGGAAGCATTTACGTAGACATGGAAGAGTACCTCAAACTTGGCATGCATTAAAGAAACTTTTGAGAGATGAATTTGTTCCTAAATATCATGCTGATTATTTGTTAGCTAGATTGCAACATTTAAAACAATGTAGTAGAACTGTAAGCGAATACTATCATGAATTGAAAACTCGTTTGTTGCGTTGTGGCTTAAAGGAACATGCTGAAGCTACAGAGAATAGATTCTTAAGTGGGCTTAATCAAGAAATTCAGGACATTCTTGTTCACAAAGAATATAATTCCCTCCCTCATTTGTTTATACTTGCTTGTAAGGTTGAACGTCCGATTGAGGAGAAATTGAGAATACTTGATGATAGAGAATATGAGAACAAACCTATGTTTGTATCTTTTTCTGTAACTAACAATTTGCAGGAAGTTGAGAGCCATGCCAAAGAGGAGAATGAGCTGATTGAACCATCGACTCCATTGGTTGAAAAGGAAGATGAGGAGATGGATGCACCTACATCATCTGAGGAGAGCCAAAAAAGTATAGATCATGGCGCTATCATCACTAAAGGTGAGTATGCTTGTGAAGAACTACAATTGTCCACTGTTTATGCTATTTAAGAGCAAAAATTAGAGGAAAACAATTCTGATATGCACATATTTCGAGTAGAGAATACAGACTGCGTTGATTTGAGTGCACCATGTGATAAAATTGTTGATTTACCTGATTTGAGTGCACCATGTGATGAAATAATCAAATTGCCTGCTGTTTTGAGTGATTCATGTGATGAGTTAATCACATATAATGATCACGTATAATTGGTTAGACATAAAGACATTTTGACTAGAATTTCTCCAACTGATTCTTTGTGTTATATTATGTTGGATTCACCTATGAAATTATCACATGCTATGGAGAAAGTTTCTGAAATCGCATGTTCAAAATGCTTGTCTAGTGCCTACATCCCTAGGTATAAGTTTAATTTGATTGGAGATTATGGTATAGACAATCAATTTCTTGTTCATCGAATATGTATAACTTGTGATTACATGGATGAATTGAAGCTTGCTGTTTTGAATAACAATTTTTATGTGTCAAATCTTGTTCGTTATGAGAGAAAATTAAATTTAGTGATAATTCAATGCACATGTGTTCATCTCTTATAGCACCATCTATTATGGACAATCTGCATCATGATGTTGAAGTATAAAAGAATTTACACATCTTTTCACCCTTGCTAGATGAATTTGCTATCGCTCGATTGAAATATGATAATATGGATGAACTTTGTTTGATTTCAAAAGTTGTAGATTTGCCCATATGTGCTACCACTGCAAGTTTACAACTTTAGAGAGTTGAATTGCATAAATACTTTACTTATATTTGCAAAACTAGTTGCAATAATTGCTATGTGAGAAATTTTGTTTTGCTCATTAACATATATGATTATTCTTGGGGTAATAATATAATGAGGTTTTATGATCGTTGCTATTTTATAACATTAATTGTGCAACAACGAAGAACTGTTAAAACGGATAACATATACATATACCATGCATACACCTTGGCTTCTTTGTTACCCTATTTTCAGTCTATCAAAAGCCGAGGACGACTTTGTTTTGAAGAAGGGGAGGATGATGAGGACATGACTCCTATAGATACAATCAAATTTACTATGCTTGTTGTTCCAAATACAAGAGCTCGTACACTTCACTTAAATTATCAGGTGAACTCGTTTTTAGGTGTGTATTTATATTATATGAACTATATGATGCTACCTAATGATGAAAATGTATATTTGTGCAGCACCACATCACATTGTGTCCAAGCTAAGCAAGAGTTCAAGTTGGACACGTTCTGAAATCCAGTTCAGCCTCCGGAGACAGCCCTGATTTCAAACAGGCATAACTTTCGCATACGAACTCCGTTTGAGGTCCACGAGTACTTGATTGAAAGCTTATCTCGTCCTCTTTCAAAAGGATCTAGCCTCACCTCCAAATTCCTTCTATGCGCGCCGCAATCATCGAAAAAAGGTACTACGCCACCTGTTTGGGCCAAATTGGGCCTTGGAACCTATTTGAGCTAGCCACCTCCTTGGCCACCGCCTTGGGCCACACCATTCACGGCTGTACTGTTCACATGAACAGTACTCATGAATAGTACCATCCCCTAAGCTCTTGGATATGTGCGGCTCCCCCTCCCTATATAAGGAGGCCGCACCCCTCTAGTTTTCCTTGGATTTTGTTTATGTTTAGTTTGCCTTTGTTGCAACTTGTATCTTTTGCGTGTGTCGACTAGACCACTCAATTAAGATCCTTATTCAGAATCCCAACTCAATTCAAATATTTCAATTCCTAATTGCAATTTTAGATTGCTTTATCTTGTTCTTGCGTACTTCTTCGGTGTATGCAGGAATCGATCTTCGTGGTCAGGTCATCCGGGTATTCGTGCATGGTTGGTAACGACTTATCGAGTAGTTCAGCGATTGCATGGTTTCGGGCCTCGCGAGTTCGTAGCCAGGATCGTGAGAGTTGAGCGACTACTACCGAACTTATCTTCTCATCGAAAGATCGGGCCAAATCAGGACCTCCGTGGTTCATCAGAACGACGAAGTCAAGGAGGTTCCTCTGGACGCGGAGGAGCCCTCGAAGACTGTTCGCATCGGGGATACTTCCGACCCCAAGTAGGAAGATGCCCTCATCACTTTCCTCCGAGCAAACGCAGATGTCTTCGTGTGGCAAGCATCCGACATGCCCGGAGTCCCCAGGGAAGTGATCCAGCATAGGCTAGCTCTACGGCCTGACAAAGTACCCGTAAAACAAAAGTTACGGAGATTTGCCCCTGATCGACGAAATGTTATTAGGTCAGAATTGGACAAGCTGCTTAAGGTAAGTTTTATAAGAGAAGTCAACCACTCGAAGTGGTTGGCTAACCCTGTAATGGTTAGGAAGTCAAACGACAAATGGCGTATGTGTGTAGACTTCACTGATCTTAATAAAGATTGTCCAAAAGATGATTTCCTTTTGCCTCGTATCGTTCAGTTGGTTGATTTTACTGCTGGTTGTGAAATTTTAATTTTTCTAGATGCATATTCTGGTTACCACCAGATCAATATGTGTCGAGAAGATGAAGAAAAGACCGCGTTTGTTGCACCATTTGGAATATTTTACTAGGTCGAAATGCCATTTGGTTTAAAAATATTGGAGCTTCTTTTCAGCATTTGATGCAAACGACTTTTTCACCTCCACTAGCCTGAAATTTCGAAGCCTATGTTGACGATCTAGTCGTAAAAGGCAGCAAATGACTTAATCATATCACAGACCTGCAAGAAACATTCGACAACCTTAGAAAGAACCGTTTGAAACTCAATCCCGAGAAGTGTGTGTTCGGAATCTCTTCAGGAAAATTGCTTTGATTCTTAGCCTCTGCACGAAGAATCGAAGCAAATCCTGAAAAGATAAAAGTCATCGTGCAAATGCACCCCCCTCGACCACGAAAAAATAAGTCCAAAAACTCACAGGATGCATGGCGGCTTTAAGTCGTTTCATCGGACGCATGGGAAAAAAGGACTACCTTTCTTCAAACTTCTAAGGAAACACGAGGGTTTCGAGTGGTCAGAAGAGGCTAACGCTGCCTTTGAGGATGTCAAGAGGTATCTTACGAGTGCTCCTGTCCTGGTTTCTCCGAAACCAAGAGAGACGCTCTTAATTTATCTAGCTACCACGCCATAGGCAGTGAGCGCAGTACTAGACATAGAACGTGAAAACGTACAACGACCTGGTTTACTACGTTAGTGAAGTTTTACATGGGCCTAAGGAGCGTTACCCTCAGGTACAAAAACATCTATGTGCCCTCCTCATGTCTTCGAGGAAACTACGACATTACTTTCAGGCGCACAAACTAGTTGTGTTGTCTGAGTTTCCCGTGGGAATGATCCTCCAGAATAGGGAAACAGCGGGACGCATGGCAAAATGGTCAGTCGAACTTGGGGAGTTCGACATCCATTTTGTGTCTTGAACGGCTATTAAATCCCAGATCTTGGCAGACTTTATCACCGAATGCACAAATCCTGAACCTATTCAGGATCCCTAGTACGATTCCCACGATCAGTGGACAATGTACTTTGACAGCTCACTTACTCTAAGTGTCTCGACGGCTGGGCTGGTCCTGGAATCTCCTACCGAAGAGACCTTGAAGTATGCCATACAATTAAACTTACAGGCCACTAACAACGTGGCAGAGTACGAAGGTTTGCTAGCTGGCATACGAGCTACGAAAGCACTCTCGATTCGCCGACTACTCGTGAGAGGACACTCTCAACTAGTCGTGAATCAAGTTGAAAAAGAGTACCAGTGCTCTAATCTGACGATGTCTCGGTACTTTTGGAAGTCCGAAAGCTTGAAAAGCATTTTCTTGGTTTAGAGGTACAATTTATCCCTCGAAATGATAATTTTCTCGCACACCAGCTTGCTCGTATAGCTTCTTCCTGATCCATAGTACCAAAAGGAGTCTTCTTGGAGTAACTCCAGAAGCCGTCCCTGGTCAAAGAACGAGAGACACCTCCTATTGAGACAGTCTCTCTAGAATACGAAGATACCTGGATGACTCCCATCTATGAGTATCTTCAGATGGGTTCCGTACCCGACGATGATCTCGAGGCAGATCATTTATCCCAAAAGGCCAAAATATATACTTTGGTCAAAGGAGTACTCTATAAATGAGGCACTCAAGGGGTGCTCATGCGATGCATTCCACAGAGCGAAGGATTAAAACTCCTTCATGACATACACGGAGGCATCTGTGGAACTCATGCTTCCTACAGAACGCTGATTGGTAAGGCCTTTCGACAAGGTTTCTATTGGTCAACAGCCGTCTACGATGCCAAAGAACTGGTTAAAAATGTGTACAATGTTAGTTTCATAGTAGGAGAATACACCAACCGACTCAGGCATTACAAACAATCCCTCTATCTTGGCCATTTGTGACCTGGGGTCTCGATATCCTAGGACCGTTACCGAGAGCTGCAGGTGGATTCAAGTTCCTTTTTGTGGCTATTGATACGTTCACAAAATGGATAGAAGCTGAAACTGTGATTGGGATAACAACAGAAGCAACAAAAAGGTTCATGATGAGATGCGTGATAACTCGATTTAGGGTACCCAGTCGAATAATCACAGATAATGGTAAGCAATTTTTTAGCACAAAATTTCAAAAATTTTGCAACGAGTTGGGTACCAAGTTGTGTTACGCTTCCGTTGCCCTCCCCCAAAGCAATGGGGCGGTCGAGAGAGCGAACGGGCAAATAATGTAGAGAATCAAAACTCGAGTCTTTGACCAGTTTGTCAAGCACTCGGGGGCTTGGGTACAAGAATTACCCTCAGTATTATGGGCGGTTCGTTCGACTGCTAGTCGGGATACAGGTAAAACACCCTTCTTTCTAGTTTTTTGTGCCAAAGCCATGCTTTCGCCAGAACTAAAGATCAGGTCAGCACGAGTCGAAAACTATAACGACTCCGCCCAAGAACAACTTTGAGCAGACGGCATCAACCTGCTCGAAGAGAAGAGAAACGAAGCTTTAATCTGTTCAGCGGTCTACCAACCAAGGTAGTCAGAGTCGAGATCCTAAGTTGGATCGATTTGCCTCCGGTAGGATCGAATCGTAGTATCGAATCGTAGAATCGGCGATTCTACGGAATTGTAAAAATACACATATTTAACATCTATATTATAAGTTTATATGATTCTTATATGGTTTACCACTTACTTATAATCTAAAAGGGACAAAGAACTTTTATCGCTGTGAGAAAAGCATAATGGTATCCGACATTATAGGTGATATAGTTCGAACTACGTGGAGAACAACCAATGGCCATGACTAGTTTACTACAATTACATGATAAATGTTCACAACTTTTGTAAATCAATATCTAATTGCAACACTTGCATGTTCCTTAAAAGCAGCTAGACATCCAGGAATAAAAATAGCTTATCATTATCAAGTTCAAGATTGCTCATGTCATACTATAGATATTTGTACTAGCATTATCACACTGATATTTATAGTTTCATTCTCGAAATTAATATCAATAAATTTTGCTCTAAAACAAAATATCGCAAATACGACCTATAAAAAATATAAAAAAATGCAAAAAAATACAATTTTTTTTGTCCAAACGACTCTACCACGACTCTACTCTGCGATTCTACACGATTCTACCCGATTCAACGATTTGGATCACGACTCTACCACGATTCTACCTGATTCCGATTCACGGTGCGATTTGGATCGACAGGCTGTCGTGGGTTCGTAGAATCGTAAGATTCTAAGAGTAGGATCGCGATTCTAACTACCTTGCTACCAACAAGCCCTGCGCAGATACTACGATCGTAAGGTCCAACCTCGCAGCCTCATTGCAGGTGGCTTGGTATTGAGGCTTATCCAATCCCAGTTTAATCGGAATAAACTTTACCCCAAGTGGGAAGGTCCTTACACTATGGTCGAAGTTAGGCGTCTAGGTTCGATATGACTATAAATGGAAGACGGCCGAGTTCTCTCAAACTCTTGGAACATCGACTAGTTATGCAAATTTTACGTGTAACAAACTTCCACGACAATAAAGTATCATGTTCTTTCTATCTTTATTGTCTTCCTTTGAGTAGTGTTTTTCTAATCTTTCAACCATAGTTTATACGCTCCATTTTTCTTTACACTGGTCGAAGGAAGGACACAACAACTAGTCAAAGTCTTTCCTTTCTGCACATGGTCCTGCCCGCTAGAAGGAACGTCCTAGTATCGCCTTGTTCCTAACTTTTACTGTCAATATAAAGATATTGGGCTCAGAAAACATAGTCGAAGGATTTTAAACCAACTCTTGCCACCTTAGTTTATTTCTTTATTTTGAAAAATACTCTAAGAAGAGTGCACTTTTGAGATTTGATCGACTGCTTTTGGTAAATTTGGTCGGTTTTAACTGGTCGGAGGAAGAAACACCTAGTCGAAGCTTCTCCTTTTTCCACGTGGTCCTGCCCACTAGAAGAAAATTCCTAGAGTTGTCTCGTTTCCTACTTTTGCTACTAGAACAAACCTATCGAGTACACTGAGAAAGGTCGAATGAATTTTTAAAGGTCCTCTAGATGTTTGTTTCACTCAAGTTGTTGTTCTTGATTTGATTAATCTGGTCAGAGATGGTAACATTACCTAGTCGAAGTCTTTCCTTTCTGCACGTTGTCCTGCCCACTAAAAGGAACTTCCTAGCGTCGATTCGTTTCTACTTTTTTGACCAGTGCAAGATAATCGTGATCGAAAACTATAAGTCAAACAAACTTCTCTTTTTTTAGAAACCCATTTTTACTATTTACTTAGTTTATCAAATAAACTAAACAAATAGTAGGGGGCTAGGATAAAGTTATAAAAATGACTTCAATTCTTAGTCTTGGTTTCTTTTTTCGTCCATTATCTTATGAGTTACTAACTACTCGACAAGATAATTTGTAGGAAAAAGGAAGAAGGAAGGAAGGATTACATATATCTGGTCCAATTATTTTTTTTTCCATTCATTATGTTACGAGTTACTAACTGCTCTACGAGATATTTTGCAGGAAAAAAGAAAGATCATATATATATATATATATATATATATATATATATATATATATATATATATATATATATATATATATATATATATATATATATATCAACAAAAAGCTTGTCTTTCTGAGTTCATGCTCTGATTAACTCGATGAAGGAGATCCTATTTGCATCTCCTCCGCGACCTTCTCGCCAACTAACTGCATCTCTTCAATCAACCGCTCCGCTTCTGCTTCAGTGTAGTCGAAGTCAGCTTCAACTGAATGAGGGTTAAGGTTGGGGTCACGGGCTTTACGTTTTGCTAAGACATAGATTACAACCCCTTTGACCGCTTCCTTTATTGAGTCGGTTTTGTTAGTCTTCATAGGGTCACCAACTCTTGCAAAGTACTGACTTGCTCCCCAATGGCACTCGTGTGAGCAGTTATCGTGTCTTCACGAAGAATGACTTCTTCAGCACGTAGCCCACCGAGTATATTGTTTAGGAGGGAGATGTTGTCTTGAAGATTGACCTTCATCGACTTCATCTCCTCCTGGATGCAAGTCGAAGCCTCGTGGAGTCGCTTTATTTTGACTAACCGTTCTGAAAGGAGTGAGGTTGGTTAGATAAAATGACTCCTAGGGAATGAAAAAACCAATTTAGTAGCAGGTAAAGAATTACTTACCCGCTAATTGAGAATCCAGTTTCTCAATTTCTTTATCTTTATCTTTAGCAATGTGGGAGATCTCATGAACAACCAAAGTCTTCTCTTTGACCTCGGCATGAAGAGTTCCCACTTCGATTTGAAGAGCCCATGTTTTGACTTCTTCTTCTAAAAAAGAACGAGAAGTTAGGAAGGTAAAGATCAAAATCATAAGAAGTCGTAACTTCAAGGACATATTGTTCATTTCTTTCTGCAACTGTTGGGTCGCAAAGTTGACCTCTGAAGCTTCTTCAGAAGGTTATATACTTCTTCCCTTAGCTTTTTCGTCTCGGCTTTTTCATAGTCGAGTGAATCAGTTAGGGTCTTTTCGTCACTCTTTAACCTGCAAAGGTTAAGAGTAGACATGAATACAGAGGCAAGTGGTCGTAAGTTATTCTATGACCATCCTCACAAGTCGTAAGCTTTCCTTTGACAACCTTTTGGTCACAAGAACTTTTAGACCAGTACCCAGCCGTGAGTTTTTCCACGACAAGCTTCTGGCCGTAAGTGTTTCTATGACCGGTACAAAAGTCGTAAGATTTTCTACAACAACTACAACGAGTACTGTACAAATGGTCGAAACATATAACAACTATAAGTATTAGTCACTTACCATCTCTCTGCCTGCTCGTAGAGTACCGCTTTCTCTTGTCGTAACTGGACAAGTTGCCGTTGTATTCGCAAACCATGGCAATTTCTTCCAAAGCTTTCTGCAAAAAAAGGAAGACAATAAGAAGTGAGGAAAAAACCAAGTTTATAGGTATCATCAGATACTTACATTTATGCTCGTCCGAGCAAACATGCAGACTACCCTTGTCGAATCTTTCATCCCATCCATCTCCTCGACACGATCCCACCAAACATTTTCAAGACACTCATCATCAAAAACTTCCCCACAGTTGGAAATGTTACTGGGATGAGGGACTCGGTCGCAAGATCTGAAGGCAGAAGATCCTACGATGGAAGCAGGGCCAAAGAAATCAAAGCAAAAATTGAAGTACTCCTCTTCCTCTAATTCAGTGACAGCAGCCCTGCCTTGAGGACCGGGAGGAACGTCCACAACAACTTTCTTACCGGCGTGGTGGTCGGAGCTTTCACCACCACCTTCTCCAAGCGCCTTCGTCATAGCCTCCATTGTCTCCATCTTCATCCATACGACCGCATCAATGGTTGTATGTAACATCCCTAATTGGCAGAGTTTTTGAAAATTTCAAAATAAAAATAACCAGTTGATTTTATTGAGTTGCAAAAGCTTAAATTGAAATTTAGAAAATAAAACCATTTAAATTGAGTTAATTCAAATTCAATTAAATTAGAAAGTTAGTTTATTTGAGCTTCCTGGATTTTATTTGGATTTTAAGTCTTTTATTGCATTTTCTGGATTTTTCCTTTTGTCCGAAAAGCTGATGAACCCGAAGATCTGATTGTTGGCCCGATCTTTCGATGAGAACGATACGTTCGGTAGTAGTCGCTCAACTCTCACGATCCTAGCTACGAACTCGCAAGGCCCAAAATCACACAATCGCTGAACTGCTCGACAAGTCGTTATCAACCATGCACGAATACCCGGTTGACCTGACCACGAAGGTCGATTCCTGCATACACCGAAGAAGTACGCAAGAACAAGATAAATAAGCAATCTGAAATTGCAAATATGAATTGAAATATTTGAATTGAGTTGGGATTCTGAATAAGGATCTTAATTGGGTGGTCTAGTCAACACACGCAAAAGATACAAGTTGCAACGAAGGCAAACTAAACATAAACAAAATCCAAGGAAACTAAAGTGGGTGCGTCCTCCTTAAATAGGGGATGAGGTGCCACAAATCTAAAAGAAATAGAGGAGTGGGACTAAAACTTGTGGGTACTGTTCATGTGAATAGTAACCACGCCCCCAGGTGGGCCGCCGGCAGATGGGCCAAGTTCAGTATGATTACAAAGCCCAAATTGGCCCAAACAAATGATATGATGTCTTCTTTTGATGATTGCGATCAGCCCAGAAGGAATTTGGAGGTGAAGCTGGATCCGTTCGAAAGAGGACGAAATAAGCTTTCAATCAAGTACTCGTGGACCTCTAACGGACTCCGTATGTGAAAGTTATGCATGTTTAAGGTTGGTGCTGTCACGCTGATTCCGGAGGCCGAACTGGATTCCGAAACAGGTCCAGCTCGAGCTGCTTGCTTGCCTTGGACCAAAAGTGATATGGCGCTGCACATATATATATTTCATCATTAGGTAGCATCATATAATTCATATAATATAAAGACACTCCTAAAAACAAGCTCACCTGATAATTTAAGTGAAGCGTACGAACTCTTATACTTGGAACAGTAAACATAGCAAATATGGTTGTATCCATAGGGGTCATGTCCTCATCGTCCTCCCTTTCTTGAAAACAAAGCCGTCCTCGGCGTGTGATAAGCTGAAAATAGGGTAACAAAGAAGCCAAAGTATATGCATGGTATATGTATATGTCATCTGTTTTAACGGTTCTTCGTTGTTGCACAATTAATGTTAGATGACAGCAGCGATCATAAAAGATCATTGTATTATTACCCCAAGAATAATCATATATGTTAATGAGCAAAACAAAATTTCTCACATAGCAATTATTGCAACTAGTTTTGCAAATATAAGTGAAGTATTTATGCAATTCAACTCTCTGAAGTTGTAAACTTGTAGTGGTCGCACATGTGAGCAAATCTACAACTTTTGGAATCAAACAAAGTTCATCCATATTATCATATTTCAATCGAGCAATAGCAAATTCATCTAGCAAGGGTGAAAGGATGTGTAAATTCTTCCATACTTCAATATCTTGACGCAGATTGTCCATACTAGATGGTGCAATAAGAGATCAATACATGGGCATTGAATGATCACTAAATTTTAATTTTTTCTCATAATAAACAAGATTCGACACATAAAAATTGTTGTTCAAAACATCAAGCTTCAATTCATCCATGTAATCACAAGTTATGCATATTCGATAAACAAAAAATTGATTGTCTACACCATAATCTCCAATCAAATTAAACTTATACCCAAGGGTGTAGGCACTAGACAAGCATTTTGAACATACGATTTCAGAAACTTTCTCCATAGCATGTGACAATTTCATAGGTGAATCCAACATAATGTAACACAAAGAATCAGTAGGAGAAATTCTAGTCAAGACTTCTTTATGTCTAACCAATTCCACGTGATCATTATATGTGATTAACTCATCACATGAATCACTCAAAACAGCAGAAAATTCAATTATTTCATCACATGGTGCACTCAAGTCGGTAGGTAAATCAACAATTTTATCATTTGGTGCACTCAAATCAATGCAGTCTGTATTCTCTACTTGAAATATGTGCATATCAGAATTATTTTCCACTAATTTTTGCTCTAAAATAGCATGATAGTGGACAATTGTAGTTCTTCACAAACATACTCACCTTGAGTGATGATAGGACCATGATCTTTACCTTTTTGGCTCTCCTCAGATGATGTAGGTGTATCCATCTCCTCATCTTCCTTCTCAACAAATAGAGTCGATGGTTCAGTCATCTCATTCTCCTCTTTGGCTTGGTTCTCAACTTTCTGCAAATTGTTAGTCACAGAAAAAGACACAAACATAGGTTTGTTCTCATGTTCCCTATCATCAAGCATTCTCAATTTCTCCTCAATCTGACGTTCAACCTTACAAGCAAGTATAAACAAATGAGGGAGAGAATTATATTCTTTGTGAACAAGAATGTCCTGAATTTCTTGATTAAGCCCACTTAAGAATCTATTCTCTGTAGCTTCAGCATGTTCCTCTAAGCCACAACACAACAAACGAGTTTTCAATTCATGATAGTATTCCCTTACAGTTCTACTACGTTGTTTTAAACGTTGTAATCTAGCTAACAAATAATCGACATGATATTTAGGAACAAATTCATCTCTCAAAAGTTTCTTTAATGCATGCCAAGTTTGAGGCACTCTTCCATGTCTACATAAATGCTTCCACCAAAGTATTGCATCTTGAACAAAAACACTAGTGACAGCTTTAATCTTTTGCTTATCAGACAAATCATAATATTCAAATTCTTTGTCTAAAGCTATCTCCTAGTCAATATAGGCATCAAGATCAAATTTACCAGCAAAAGAAGACACACAGAGTTTAGTTTTACTAGATGTACTATCACATTCATGTACCTCCCGTGGTGGATAATCACGTCTCAAGCGTGCATCTTCCTCGTGGACTTTCTTGCGCTCCCGTTCAATGGCTCGAAGAAGACGTGGATCTATCTTGTAATCATCTCGTGAGCCTGACATAGTTAGTAGAAAATAAGGAAACAAATCACAAGTATATGTTCCTATCAACTACTAGGATTTGGAGGCTCAAATCAAGTCACTCACACTCAAGCTTATACCAAGTTCTTACAAGTTCTTACCAATGTCGCAAGGAAGTGGTACAACCGGTGGCTGGTTCGTGATACTCTCACTTGCAATTAGCCAAACAATTGCGATGAACGACACCTGTTGAGTTAGTAGGAAGTGGAGCTTGAAAGGCTTCAATATGGTAGCAAGAATCAGCAATAATCAAATCAGTTAATGCAAGTTGAAAAATTGTTCAAAGTACTAGTCAATGTTGCTGATCCTAGCCTAATCAATGCTAGCTAATCAAAGCCCTATGCAGAGAAGTGTATGTACGCACATGCAACGATCAATGTGACTTGATGCAAGCAAGGGAAAGCCTCACAACAAGTGCTAGGAGAGACGCTAGCCAACTACTCAAACTTTGTAAAGGGCACAAGATTGTTCGCACGACGTGGAGCACAAAAGACAACAATATCGGTGCATTGCAAACAACCCTCTAGATTGAGCGAAACAATAGCTAGTCTCAAATGATAAAAAGCAAAGTTTTATATGGCTTATATATGCTTATTTGAAAGGTTTCGACGAGATCTACAACTTTGCGATTGAGGCGAACTTCAAATTTGAAGGAACACCGAAAGAATCACCAAAAACAGAAACAAAAAACTTGCGGCAAATCGGGGCGAAGATGGCGATTTTGGGGCACTGGAGGGAGACTAGTGGCTTACATGGAAAAGATGCGACTCATCATTAGCTTCGAAACAAGCATAAAAACGTCAAAAACGGACACCGTATGCAAAAGCTATGCCCGTTTTACTGAAGGTGTCTCGGATACGGAATTCTACTCAGACTCGAATCCGTCTCAGGTTTAAATTTGAAACTGCTATATCTTTCAAACCCGTGGGCCAAACTTGCTGAATTTTTTTGTGGAAGCTTTTGGTTCTATGTAGAAGGTCTCCACAAATTTTGTACACACTTTTCTTTTCTCTTTTTTTTCTTTTTTTTACCGCGGCTTTTGTTTTATGCGGCTGCCTCTTTCTTCTTCTAGTATTTTGGCTGGCCCTAGGGTTTGCCGCAAGTCGCAAATAATATTAACTCTATCAAAATATCACAGCAATCCTCTCATTTTTTTTGGATTAACAGCAGTACGGATTTTCTATTTTTGGTGCAGATTAGAGGAGTTCTAACCCACGAATTTTCTGTTTTAGATGCAAAACTAAGAACCCTAAACGAACGATCAAGCAAAAAGAAGGAAAACACGAGAAGCAATCTATACAATGATCAACTAGACAATAACTAGAACTAAAGATCAGCAACTAGACACGACAATGCAACCAATGATTCAACAAGCAAAATACCGAAAAGAAAAATTACAAAGGCTCAAAGGGCTCGGTATGGATGATAGATGTAATATTTTTTTGGGCAATTTTCTGGACTCTAGGTATGAAAAATGAATCTACAACTAGAAAACTGAAAATTCTCACCGATCAACTGAAGCTTTGATACCACTTGATGAACCTGAAGGTCCGATTGTTGGCCCGATCTTTCGATGAGAACGATACGTTCGGTAGTAGTCGCTCAACTCTCACAATCCTGGCTACGAACTCGCAAGGCCCGAAACCACGCAATCGCTGAACTGCTCGACAAGTCGTTATCAACCGTGCACGAATACCCGATGACGACCAAGGTCGATTCACGCATGCAGAAGAAGCACGCAAGAACAAGATAAATAAGCAATCTGAAATTGCAAATATGAATTGAAATATTTGAATTGAGTTGGGATTCTAAATAAGGATCTTAATTGGGTGGTCTAGTCGACACACGCAAAAGATACAAGTTGCAACGAAGGCAAACTAAACATAAACAAAATCCAAGAAAACTAGAGGGGGTGTGGCCTCCTTATATAGGGGAGGAAGAGCCACAAATCTAAAAGAAATAGTGGGGGGGACTAAAACTCGTTGTTACTTTTCATGTGAACAGTAACCACACCCCCAGGTGGGCCGCCGGCAGATGGGCCAAGTTCAGTATGATTACAAAGCCCAGATTGGCCCAAACAAGTGATATGACATCTTCTTTTGATGATTGCGATCAGTCTAAAAGGAATTTGGAGGTGAGGCCGGATCCGTTGGAAAGAGGACGAAATAAGCTTTCAGTCAAGTACTTGTGGACCTCAAACGGACTCCGTATGTGAAAGTTATACCTATTTTAAGTTGGTGTTATCAGGCTGATTTCGGAGGCCGAACTGGATTCCAAAACAGATCCAGCTCGAACTGCTTGCTTGTCTTGGACCAAAAGTGACATGGTGCTGCACATATATATATATTTCATCATTAGGTAGCATCATATAGTTCATATAATATAAAGACACTCCTAAAAACAAGCTCACCTGATAATTTAAGTGAAGCGTACGAGCTCTTATACTTGGAACAGTAAGCATAGCAAATATGGTTGTATCTATAGGGGTCATGTCCTCATCAAAACCAAAATCTATTTTGTTTGTAAAATTTAAAACTAAAGTATAGCTAAAAGTATTTTTATTAAGTCCTAATTAATTCAAGAGATTTCTATGTATTTTTCATGAACTTTTGGACGGTTGTAGCTATTTTCTAAAAAGGGTTTGCTTTTGTGGTATTTTCTAAAATCAAAAATCTTTTGAAAATCCCCCTCAGGACTTTGGGCTGAACCTCTTCGGCCCAATTCCCCCTCCTCCTCGCGCGGCCCGTGCCAGCGCGTAGCGCCTTCCCCCCAATTGGACGCCGTCCGATCTGGATCGGACGGCCAGAATCCGCCGCGCCCTCCCCGTTCTCCCTCTCTCTCTAGCTGCCGCGCGGAACCCACCTGTCAGGGCCTTTCTCCCTCCTCTCCTTCTTCTTCGCCGAGCCGCGCCGCGTTCGTGTGCGCGTGCGTGGCTTTGTGCCGCGAATCCCACCGGCACCCGCCGCCCTCGCTCGCCCTAGCGCTGCCCGCCGCCGACCTCGCGCGCCGTTCGCCTCGGCCGCGCCGTCGCCCGCTGCCCCTTCTCCTCGCGGACAAGCCGCCTGCCGTCGCCATCGCCATGGCCGCCCGATTTAAGTGAGCAGGAAGCCCTCCTCCTCCCTCTTCCTCTCTCGGGCCTCCTCCCCTATTTAAGTGAGCAGGAAGCCCTCCTCCCCTCTCTCCTTTTCCCTGTTCCCACTCTCTCCTGTGTGAGGTCGCCTCCTTCGCCCCATTTCACGAAACCTCACCGCCGCTTCTCAGCCGCCTCCCGCCATTTCTTGCGCCGCCACCTCAACTCCTCCTCGCCGCCGACACCACCGTTGTCGGCATCGCCGCGCCGAGGGCACCTCGGCCGCCATCGCCTCGCCCCTGCGAAACTCCCGTAGCGCCGCCTCCACGTTCGGCCATCATCGTCATCGCCGCTTCTCGTCATCGCCACCGGCCATTTCTTCACCAACCGTCAATTTGGTTTGGTGAGCCACAGAATTCTCGACATCCCCTCATAATTGTCGGTTCCACAAAAATAAATCGTTTCCTCCAAACCGATCTATTTTCGCCGCAATCTCCGAGAAAACCGAGCTCCAACCGAAGTTCTTCTCCGACGAACTGCGCCGCCCGACGTCCGTCCGCCGAACTGTCTGCGGCCCGTCGTTGCCCTACGTCACGGTTCCATCCACCGCGAAGATCGCGAGCACCATCGGCCATTAAATAAACCGTGTTCATCGCGTTCCTCGCTTCCTCGGTGAGTTTTCCAAAATCCGATCGCACCATCGCGTCCGGCGTCTTTTCCTTTCCGTTTGCCCCTCGGCCGTTGCTACATCACCTCGGCCGCCGGCCATCGCGCGCGCATGAAGTTTTAGTTACAGTTGGGTTCCTTGTCTTTATTCTCTGTATAATCCTCTTGGTTGGTTCTTTGTCGATGAATAGGCCAAGCATCATCTAAATTTCCTCGTATTAATTCTCTATTCTTTATTCATCGCTTTGTCATCCGACGCTAATTCTTGCAAATCTCGGACCTTCATGCCGGCATGGCGGGTGAGCTCCTATTCTGTGGTCGCTAGCCATGTTTCTTCTAGGTCTACCTTCTCATGTGTAAACCAAACATACACATCAAACTTATTTCTTTATTCTTTGTTTTACCTTCTCAGTACCAAAAATCTTGTCATCTCTTTGCTATGTTAATGCCTTCATGTGCATGCAACTAAGCCGACGCCTTGCATCCTCTCTGGACCTACGTAAGCAACCCAGGCTCCTTGGTATTTCTTTCCTTTCCCTGATGAGTGGTCCCCACTTGTCATCCAAACAATTCAAGCCATATACTATCTATATCTATCTCACTTACATATCGACCCCATATGTCATCCTCCTAATTAAAACTCTAATTATTTATCTTACTTACATGCGGGTCCCGCATGTCAGTCAACCCTTGGTCAAACCCTAGTTCATAAGCTTGGTCCACCATGGACTAGCATATATCTGTGGACTTGTTCCATAGACCAGTGGCCCACATGTCAACCCCTAATCCTATTTTTGGGAATTAATTTAATTCTTGAAAAATCCTTTTAACTTATTGGTCCCACTTGTCACTCTCTCTACCTTATTTCTGGAATTATTTTAATTCTAGAAATCCACAAATACCAGTCGGTCCCACCTATCATACACTCATTCTTTTTCTAATATTTTCGGAATAGAATATTCTGAGAATATTCCGTAGAGCTTTTTCATCATTTCATGTGAATTCCAATCTTCCAAGAGCCATATCTTCTTCATCCGAATTCCGATTGAACCCATTCAAGTTTCTAAATTCAATATCTACCTGCCAGTACCATTCAATTTCAATTTGGAGTTTATTTGATTTGTCTTTTGAATTTAGTTTGTTTTGCGCTTTCTTTCTCGTTAGACGTCGAAGTCCTAGAATCGTCCGAAGGAGCTGAAGATCAAGCAAGTATTAGATTGAAGATAAAATAAGATCACCATTTCTATAGCAAGGCAAGTTATACCTTTGATCATATTGAATCCCAGTTTTCAAAATTATTTTGATTCAAATTATTGCATTCACTTTAAGTAATTATTTAAATGCTTTTGGGTTTAGCTATTAATCCAATTTGTTATATCCACTTTGTCTATTGTATGTCATAATCTTTTGTCACCCTAGATTGGTTCATATTTAGTTGGTACTATGATATTACCAACATGGGTTGGTTAGTACGAGTAGTTTAGCCACAATAGAGTCATCATCATCACCTGAGTTGCAATTATAAATTTGACTAAGTGATTATGGAACTTTGTGATAAAACTGTGTGTGCTATGTGTTATTACTTTGTGATAGCATGTGTTGCACTAAACCAACAGGGTAGGAAAGGATTTGGACTGAGACAAGTGGTGGATACTTTGTGATATGGTGGACTTTGTGATGGGAATGATAATCTTTGTGATCTAGTTAGAACATGGAAGTCTTGCCTTGGTCAATTAAGGACTTAACTTTGTGCGTCATTGAATTGGGCCTTACTGTACGACCACATGCCTGGTATGGGACGTGCCTAACTTAGTAGGTTATGGATTCTTGGCATTGATTACTCAGGTGGTAGGTTAAGCTATGGGTGGAGGTGTGTACTACAAGGTAGTCGCATCACGGGGCGGTTCGCCGTGTCCCCATCGGCGGTGTGTGTTATGCCAAAGCGCCGTTAGGGTTGGCATAGCGGTTTGTAAGCATCGGGAGTGTCAATGTTGAGATGAAGTTTCGAAAGGTTTTGTTGTGATCACTCGATCCGGTTGATTGCATCTTATGGGTAAAGTGTACAACCTCTGCAGAGTGTTAAACAATCTATTCGAATAGCCGTGTCCGCGGTCATGGACATGCTCGGGGATTTCACACGAGGGGTAGATTTTCATAAAACTATTGGGAAGGGACAGCTGTGTGATTTAAGTCATATGGTATGTGGAAAGAATTTGATTAGGCTATGTGTCTTTGTGAAAACAAGTGTTAAATTAATATTGTCTATTTGTTTTGAATTATGCTTTCAATCTATTACTCATATTCAATTGCAAATGTTGCATGCATCTATAAATTGCATTCAGTGGTATGACTTGCGAGTGCAGGTTGTGTACTCACGCTTGTTGTAAAACTTGCGCCCAAACCTACGAAATAGAGGAATCGTCGATCAACAAGGTCTACTTCAAGGATCGAGAAGAACTAGGTCGCACTTTTGACCCGATTGCTGTGGGCATAGGGATGGGCTTCACCGAGTTATTCCGTTTCGTTCACGCTGCTGACTTCAATGAGCTATTTGCCTTCAAGCATTAATTGTATCGATGTTGCCACTTGTGTGCACTAGCGTGATCTGGACTAGTGCAGTATACACAGAGGGTCCAGGATTGCATTTTTTGGGTCCCGACAATAATTGCCTATTCAGTGTATGCCTCCATGACAAATTGCAAATGACATGTATCCTTGAATGACATGAACCCTTGGACACCATAGGATGGTTTATTGTAGTTGGACATTGATAAATTACCAACACGGGTATCGTATTATGCTTAGGCATGCTATAGTTGTACATCGGGACTCATGATCACATGCTCGTATGGATAAACATGACTAAATGAATTATGGAATCGTGGTGCGGCCAATTTTATTAGAAAGATGTTGTGCCAAGGCTAGGGTGGTCTTTGGTAGGTTGAACCGAAAATGTTTTATGGCTAGCTGCGACGCATTGGGGCGTGGAATAGTCTACGCAGTTCGATTAGGGTCCGTGATTGCATACCCGGGGTCCCGACATTGTAACAACTTCAGCAGCAACAACTTCTTCCACCATGGGAATAGTGGCTGACCTTTCAGCCACTATCGCTGTCATTCCTTTATTTACTTAAGAAGTAGCAGCGGGCTTCTCAGTAGAAGCATCCTTGTGGATTGAGGGAGTTGGGCTAGGATCACAAAAAAGAGAGCATGTAAAATCGTGAGAAACAAAAAGGCAAATGTTGTCCTTACACTTTTGTTTTTTCACATACCTCTATGTACTAGACCTAACTAGGAATTTGGAAGCAACCTTCCCAACGGAAGATTTCTTCGACTTCTTCTCGACCACTTCTGGTCAGAATTCAATCAGGGGAACAGGAGTCACTAATTCTTGACCTCCCTGACTCACCGAATGGCCGAGAACTGTCTCGACCGCTTCAAGAGCACTGCTCTCCTCGACCTGGAGCAGCAATTTCCTTCACAAAAGACATGAAGCTTTTCCAATTATCCATTTTCAGCTGCTTGACAAAACCACGAGAGGCAGAAACTGCGAAAGTCTTATTGTCGTAATAGAAGGGTACCTTGGCCTTGGGGGCTTTGTGTTTAAGAGCTATGGCAACCTCAGCCTCCCTTTCCTTGCCTGCAGCGGCCATGTCTGTAGCAAATTGTGCGAAAGGTTTGCTGGGAACAGCTGGGCTCCAACTTGTGGCGTCCTTATCAGCGACCCTCACAAGTCGACGCCTTTTGATTGGAGGAGCTTTTGCTTGCTCCGTTTGCACCATTGCCCCGACAACCACCAATTCGACCTCCGCGTCGTCTTAGCGATCTTCCATGCCTACTTTCTATTAAAATTAGAAAAAAAACATCACTAAGTGGTCGGAAGCCTTTCTACGATCATCTTCTGGTCGTAAGTTCTTCTACGACCAGCTCCTAGTCGTGAGATTTTTGTATGACAAATCTCCTAGTCGTAAGTCCTTCTACGACTGTAAAAGCCTAAAGATGAAGTTGATTTCTGATTAACTTTAGGCGTTCCATCTTTTCCTATGCGGTCAAAACCGTTATGATTTGAGGAGCCGCCACATTTGATGGACCTTTCTCACAGATGAGCTTGACACGGGCGTCAATCTTCACCTGTGAAAGATCTGTGCAAACAGATAGAGTATTCAGTAGACCAAATCAAGATTAACCAAAACGAGAATCAAAAGTAAAAATGCGGACTAATGCGGCGCGTGATGAAATCCTTCACCACATGCCATCCGGTAAGTCCCTCCGTCTTTAAGTCCTTAATAGCTTGAATATAGGGGGCGATTCGGTCGAGATCCCTGGGGTTGAATCCTAGGAAGAAATCCTCTTAGTTGCATTTCTGGCAAATGAAAGGATGTCCTCCTCGGTGACCTCCCAGTAGAACCACTTCTTCTTCCACCCCGACCACGAAGATTGGGTGAACATCTGAATGTACTCTTTCGACTTCCCGTCATGGAGCTTCAGATCGCAACTCCCAGCAATTCCAACTTGTCGAGCCATTCCATAGTAATACTAGAAGAGCTCGAGGTCCGCTGGAATCCCTAGGTATGCCTCACACAGGTACACGAATGCACTTAACATTGTGATGGAATTAGGACCAAGGTTCACTAATTCCACCCCAAAGTGCTCAAGTACAAGTGTGAGAAAAGGGTGAGCAGGCAATCGGAGGCCGTACTCACAGTACGCCTGGAAGACGGGGATTTGCCCAGTTTCCCCTGACGGCCAGTGTTGCCCAACAGCCGAAATCCACTTCACAAGTACCTTTTCAGGAATCTTCTCGGCCGCGACCAAAGCATTCATCTTCGTCGTGTCCATCTCCGATTCAGCCCACTAAAAAATGGTTCCGCCATTTCCTCTCAAGAGAAGGAGGTTTGGATTTGGAAAGGTTTCAAGAAAGTGTACGGTTTTGATGGCGGCGGAGAGGGCAAGAACTCGATGAACAGTCGAGGTGAATTGGGGAAAAAGTAAGAATCCTAAAGTCACCACTGCGGTTAGTTTTTATAATCGTGTGCTTGAAATGAAACACCATGGAAACTCAACGGTTCCCACCGTTTGGGAATTGCTCTAACGGACAGATTCTCTTAAATCTGTCTGTTTGAGAAAACCGAGGCTATCTACACACCTCAAGCGAAATTACCTTCTTGGCCAAGTATATTTCTGGTCAAATGAAATACCAGTCGGAAAGGTTTTACTTCCGATCATCGTGCCACAATCACTTTGTAGTCGTAAGATTTTCTACGACTACCTCGTAGTCGTGAGATTTTCAACAAACTTTCTTGACCAAGTATATTTCTGATCAAATGAAACATGTGTTGAAGAGTTTCCTTCGACCTTCACCCTACAAACACCTTGTGGTCGTAAGAACATCTATGATTCCTTTTCCAAGTAAGTTATTTTCACTTGAAACTGGGGAGCTAGATGACGAGGATCTCATAATCCTCATTTTACTATTTATTTGTAATTAGTATTATGGGTAAATATGACGTCACACGGCTATTAAATACACCCCTTATAGTCTTAAGGGGGAGGCCAATCAGGTGGTCGTAAGTTCTTCTACGACCATCCCCATAGTCGTAAGTCATTCTACGACTACCACGTGATCGTAAGTTCTTCTACGATCACCTCTGGTCGTAAGTCCTTCTACAACCAGTACCCAGTCGTAAGCTTTTCTACGACTACCCGTAGGTCGTAAGTCCTTCTACAATCAGCTCTGTCACGACTTCCTCATAGTTAACTGGGTCCACTTGCCTGTAGGCCCAATTGATTATGGGATCTAAGTAGCCAATATACGCAATTATTCTCTGGAGTAACTGCATGTAACGCACCATTATCTCTGATTGATAACCACCAGGCGACGTGGGGAGGTTACTACTCCGGTGATTACTACCATTATTATGGAATAATAAGGCGTCTCTTGACCTGGAATGACTACCTCTTCACTTCACATACTATAAAATGACTTCAGTTAGAGAGAAACAGGGGGATTGAGAGGCAATCAAGTGCAGCATAAGTGTAACAACCCCAAAACTAGGGTTTGTATTTCGAATGTATAAAAGTATTAAAATTTAAAAACTTTTGTTGTATCTCTTGGTCATGCTCTTGGTTTTCTAAAAACTTATGCATAATTTTAAACTTTTGATGTTTTGTATTAAAGTTTGTGTTGAAATTTCAAAACCTTTAAACTTAAATTCCATTTCTATTTGAATTCCAGAAAAATGTGTGGATGCAAGTTCCTGAAAATAATTTATTAAAATACTAGATTATTTATCTTGAATTTTAATTATTTTTACCAAATTTTTAGAAGTCATTTTACCTTCACCAAAATTCAAATCAAATCATTAATGCAGTTTTGAAAACAAATTAATTCTGACAAATTTTAAAATATAAAATGTTTAAAATTATTTTTCCTAAGTCCCTTGTGAACCTCAGAATGCCCACAAAAATTTTCAGAATTTTTAGAATTTTATTTCTAGTTCAAACTGCTAGGTCAAACTCAATTTCTTTCGGTCAAACTTAAAACCTAATCCTAAATTCTCGTACTGTTCCTCCGACCCGAGTCCGACCGGACCCGAGCCAAACCCGGGGTCTGACCGCGCCAGCTTCGCCCGAGCCGCTCTCCCTCTCTCGCTGACGACCCGGTCCCACCGGCAGGACCCTCCCTCCACGCGGCGCGCGGCGTCCGCTCGCCGCCGCTGCGCTCGCCGCTTCGCCCGGCTCGCGATGCTTGCCACGCCACGCCGGTCACCTCGCCGCCCATGCCGTCTTCACCTCGGTGCATCCGCCCTCTCCTTCAAAGCCAAGAGCCCCACCTACCCGGCTTTTCTCCACTCCTCTGTCCATTTTCTTCACTAAGCACTGGAGCAGTGAGCGGCGCCGGCACCTCCCAGCTCCCCGGCTACTCCGGCGATCTCCGGCCGCCGCCCACCATGTCATGGCGCGCCCCTCGCCTAGAGAAGCAAAACCCCTCCAACAATTCGGAGGAACCGCCGCTGAGGAGCTGCGCGCACGGCTTCTTCCCCGACTTCGGCCGCCACCGCCATTCCTAGTGCCACTTCTTCTCCGGCGACTTCCTCTCCGATTCCTTCCTCTGTGAGCATCGCCTAGACTCCTTCTTCCTTCCCCGATCACTCACCCGCTATCTCGTGCTCCACAGGAACCCCTCCACGGTGGATCACCCGCGCCGCCGCAGGCTCTCGTCGCCGGGCCACTCCGGTGCCTCGCCGTCATCACCGAGCACACCGGTGAGCTCCCTGAGTCCCACTGATGCTCATGCGCGCGCTATTTTTCGTCCCCTCCCTCTCCGGCGCCGTCGCCCCTTTTCACCCCCTCGGCCGGCCGTCGTGTCCTGTCTCCGCGCCGCCACCGTGCCTCTCAGGCCACCCAGCGACCACCCACAACATCCTTGTCGCCCTGGCGACCCATTTTGGCCATCACCATGGTCTCCCCATAGCCCCAACTGTTGGCGATTTGCCGCCCCAAAACCAGCCCGAGCCCCTCCCTGTTCTTCAGCTGTGACTTCCTCTGTATCACTGAAAAGTGGGGCCCACTTTCTTAAGCTAAGCAATTTGCTGCTAATTATCTTTGTGGATGTGCTTAGGTAACCCTAGATGGTTTAGCAAATTTGAAGATTAAGCTTTGAAAGAAGTTTAGGCTTTAGCTCTCTGAAGTGTTGACTCTGTGTTGTCAGTGAATTGAAAAACAGAGAAAAGAAAGGTTTAGAATGTTAGAAAATTGGTTTGTCTGTTGAATCATCCAGTGATTTAACAAAAGTTTAGTTTTGAACTTATAAGAAAGCTTAGCATTTTAGTTCTGAACTTTGTTTGCTGTTGTAGGTTACATGATTATTAATCTGGAAAGTGTCAGATTTGTAAGGTGGCTGTTAGCTTGACCAATTCAGTAGCTAGAATTTGTATTGATCTAATTAGTCAATAGGCAATCTTCTAGCAAGTAGCACCCAAATCTGAAAATAGTAGAGGTTGGCAATAAGCTAAAGGCTTTGCTAAAGCAAGTAGTTAGCATTGTTAATAGATTCTTATTAGCCATTAGAGTTTGAGCTGAAGGAAACCAACTAACTTTGAAAATGTGTATGAAGACGACTATTCAATTTTGTCGGAGAACTCCACTCAAAATTTGGACCATAACATTTGAGGGTAAGTGCTAATTAAGCTTCTTCCTCTTAAAAGGAATTGTCAAGGATTAGAAGATGATTAGGAAAATACAAGGGTCTATTGGTTATCACTCTACAAAGTTAATCTGTTTAGGAATCAAGATCTTGTAGGGAGTTAGCTAGCAGCACCTTATTCCTGAAGATGCTCATTTGTAGGTCTAAAGGACTTACAACAGTAAAGGGGTACATAGAATAGTGAGCTATTTAAAATGTGGTAATTTCTTGCTTAGTTAATAGATGTGCACACAATCACCATCAAAGTCGCCAAAAGAGAAAAGTATATAAGATGTTTGATTTTGTTGTATGATTATCGTGAAGAATAAGTGATGTTTGGAAAGAACAGTAAGAAGAAATCCTAACTAATTTAAATAAACTCCAAATCAACTAATTTGTTGTTCCTAAATTCACGATCTATCTTCTGTGTTATTGATTTTTGAATGCTGTTGGCGTTCTCGTGTTTATTTGCTGTTTTTCGCTTTGGCAGTTTTTATCGTTAGATGACGTTGATATCGAGAGTGATCCTCTGCAGCAAGTCGAATATCTCAAACAAAGCAAAGGCAAGCAGTTTGATCATATCCACTCAATCCTATTACTTTTAAAAATCTAATACTTTGTTTTACTCGTACGTATGCATGCTTTGTGTCAATGATTAATTTTGTCGATTAGAGGTAGTTAATCCCATTGCATTGTTGCCAAATTGTTCACCTGCCACTACCTTAGGAATATTATCCTCTTTGGTGAATTAGAGCCGGTGAATGATTTAGGGCCTTTTATTTGTCTTTACGATATGATGCTTAGCAATGCTTGATACTGGTAGAATTGGGCGGTTATCGACTTAGTCGATAACTTTGATCACATAAAATTTTTGATATCTTTATATTTCAGCCTCGTGCTATGATTACTTGTGAAAACTAAAGCGAAAACAAAATGATTTCGACTTGGGCACAATGGTAAGATGGTGTGATTTTGGGTGTGATGGAATGGTGCCGGGTCAATTAAGGACCGAACATCTTGTGAGTGTTTGTTATCCAGCATTTTGCGTGCTAACCACACTAGAGTATATGGGACCTCTCTTGACTTAGTACTTTGGCGTGTATTGGCTCAGTCGCAGGAGGTCGTAGGAGGATGGTGTTGGGAGCATGGTAGTTGTCAGAAAAACTTTACCCTTTGTGGGTAGTTGTCTTTTCGGCTTTACCATGTCAGCGTATGGATTTCTATCCATACGAGCGGCTCGTAGTTGATACACAATATTGGAAATGTCTTGTTAGACTTAGCCGTGCTGCATACCAAAGGAAGTATGCTAACCGTGGTGGTGGTGGAAAGGCGTCTAAAGTGTGGGTACATTGGTACACCTGCAGGGTTAAAACTATTCGAATAGCCTCGTCCTAGGTTATGGACACGCTTGGGTAAGCTTTTCAAGAGTTAGACTACAACTTTTTAATTAAAACTTGATGGGTTGGTATGAATGGATGTTCATACTATTGTCGTGGTGACTATTGGGTTAGTCACTTCTAGGTTGTCTTTATTGTTGTTATTATTATTGTATATTGTTATTTCAACAATTACAAACAGTTTGTCAAAATTGCTTTGAATCTATTACCTTATTGCAAATGAAAACTTGCTTTATGCTAAAAGTAAGTCCAGAGCCCCCTCCACTTAAATAAAGCTTGCATGTAGTTAATTATAGTTCTGTTACCCTTACACGTCAGTCTTGCGAGTACAAAAATAATTTTTGTACTCAGTTGCTTTGCTTAATGTTTTTGTTGCAGAGGAAGAAGGTGAGCCCCAAGGGCTTTCCTTTTGTGAGCTGTGCTGCGGGTTTGACGACTAGTTTGGTGGCCCGGTTGGTTGTTTTGTGGGTAAAGGCACACTAATTGGCTCTTTTATTTATTGCCATCTTATGGCGCTTTTGCTTCCGCTGTTTAGTTTGTTATTTATCTTGTAAGTTCAATTTGTTGTATATATGTAGTTTTGATATTGTAACCTCTCATGTATGGAATTGATGCATAATTTTGTGAAAAGGTATGTATACTGCAGTTCTGGGAAGTATACATATCTCGAGGCATGGTTTATTTGAATTGTAATGCTAGGGTCAATGGAAGGCTAAGCATTACAAGTCGAATAAACCGGGGTCCTCACAATAAGCCTAAGTCTTTTCCTCTGAATGTAACCAGCATACATAATGCAGTACACACAGGAGTAGGGTTGTTATTCTCGCTAGAGAAGGCCCAAACTGTATAAAAATCCATGTATCTTTTCTATCTGCGTGATCAATTGTAGAGACCCCCCCGAATCAAACAATCTTTACGTAAGATCGGTTCTAAAATACCGACAACTCTAATTGATGATGCTTCTTGATATTGTTATGTGTATCTGTTAAAAATAAAAGATGAGGCTCTAGACTACTTTAAAACTTATAAGGTGAAGTTGAGAATCAACTAGAAAAAAAATCAAAAGACTTCGGTCGGATCATGGTGGAGAGTATTTCTCAAATGAGTCTCAAATGAGTTCTCCCAATTCTGTGTAGAGCACAGAATTATCCATGAGAGGGCACCTCCCTATTCGCCTCAATCCAATGAGGTTGTTGAAAGAAAGAACTGCACGTTGAGTGACTTGGTTAATGTCATGTTAGATACTGTGGGTATATCTAAGGCATGGTGGGGGGGAGGCTGTACTGACCTCGACTCATGTCCTGAACAAAGTTTCCACTAAGAATAGTGAGATTACTCCGTATGAAGGATGGAAAGGGAGAAAACCATCACTATCCTACTGACGCACTTGGGGTGCTTGGCAAAAGTCAATGTACTGATAACTAAAAAGCAAACTTGAACCGAAAACTGTGGATTGTGTCTTTCTAGGATATGCTCATTGCAGTACTGCCTATAGGTTTCTAATAGTTAAATATGAGGTATCTGACATGCATGTCGATACAATAATAGAGTCTCGAGATGCTACATTTTTTGAGAATATATTTCCCATGAAGGATATGCATAACTCTATTAGTCAAGCAAATGATTTAACTCCTGAATCTATAATTCCCATTAAGCATTCCGATCACACACACGAGGACCTCCTAGAGGTCTTGGCTTTGTGCACTGAGTTAGTCCTAGGAACACTTGCTAACTCGCACAAGAACACATAGGTTGAATCAAAGCTACACAGTCCAACAAAAATTAAACAAAAATGCAGGGAACCATCCGGCAAGCCCACAGGCTGTCGAGTGGAGGACGTCTCCTAGAAGATCTGGTCGTCAAAGAACTCCTCCTCGAAGAGATCTGTGCTGCCTTGAGCCTGGTCATCTTCAAACACTGCTCAAACAGAGGGCTTAAAGCCATAAATATGTTTGAATGTACTCAGCAAGTCACAGAGAACAAGTATGCAAATAATATTCGTGCAATGACTTGACAATAGAGAGCTGCAGGGGTTAGTTTGCACAAAGCAAAGTTGACAATAGTATAAGTAGATTGAAGAGCTCAAGTGTTAAAACAACAGACAAAACAACAAGGGTTTCCAAGGGAGGTCATAAGCACCAACTCACTACCTCACGTGGGAGGTCTTGGTCGCACCAACGTCCAGGACCACCCCACGACCACCCTAGAGCACCAACTCTAGAGCTCCCAAAGACCACCCTAGGGCCCTAAGACCTCCCCTAGCACCAACTCAGGATCTCTTCACCCACCATAGGTTTCCACACGCCCAGTCCCTGAACCCTTCTTGAGCCGACCACAACCTCTCTAACACCGACTAAGGACTCTTCGAGATAAAAGCCATAGCTTCTCACAGAAGTACTCAGGAACAAAGTTTTATAAAACAACTACCCTTTGCGCATTATCACCAGGCAATATCCATGACCAAGGACTTGGCAAACCACAATCCATGACCTCTCTAGCGGGACAGTTTTTCGTCGAAACCCTTGCTCATTTCCAAAGATGAGTAGTCTAGAGAGCGTGACAAGGCCGTTACAAAGCTTTGAACTGGCTCAAAGCTGCCCGCTAAGGTTTCGCTTCTAATGAGCCTTACACCCATCAGATTTGTGTCCCCTCTTGCGCCAGCGCATCTCACGCTCAACCACAACAGAACCAAGCCAGCTCATTGCTAGTTATTTAGCCTAGACCACCCCCATAAAGTGGTCTTGTGGTTGCACGGGAAACCCGGATCAAAGAACACAAAGTTAAGTCCTTAGTTGGCTGCACCAGACGAGTCTGACCACAACCCAACGTGCGTATAGCACCCGCTACTCACTCCCGACCAACTCGCCTGGGCACAAAGCAGTTTAGGGTTCAACCCAAGCCACATGACCACCAAGTCCAGGCACAAATTTTAATAGCAGCATCGCACCGCAAATGACACAACGGGGCCTCACACCCCAGTTGCTCATCGGTGGCACCAACCACCGTTCCATAGTTCTTAGTCAAGATTATTAAAAAGGAAAACAAAAGTTTTCGAGTCTCACGGTATTAGGGTAAAGCTAAGCATTCTACGGTCCCAAGTTAGCAAAGCAAAGAATGCCAGCAAAACCACCCACTCTAAGGTGTTCAAGCTAAGCATGTCAACATGCTGAGTAACAACATCCAAGGAGGTTTAATAACAAGTAGGGACGGCTACTACCCAAAACCCTTTTTCTCAAAGAAGGTAGCCATGCATAACAAGATAAACAAGATACTTTAAATGTTAGGTTCAAAATGATCAAAGGCCTGTGACTTGCCTTCGTTGAGCAGTGGGGATCCTTTTGTGGTGAGAGCTTGGTCCAAGAATTCCTTTTCAAGCTCGGGACCAACACGTTCGCAAAGAACCAAATAAACACACAAGCTTAACAGAAGAACTCAAAAGATTAGAAAGAACTCAAGCAAAACCGACTAAAAACCAGGAAGAACAGGAGATCCTACGGGAGAGGAGGTCCATGCCCAAGGGAAAGTGGATCTCCAAGCACAGCACCGAGAGGAGCTCAGTAGGTTAGAAATGAAGGGAACAGTGGTGACTAGAGGCTCTCCTGGCTACAAATAGCAGGTGAGTAGCATTGAGGCTAGGGCAAACGTGTCAAGGGTAAGTGATAAATAGGACAAGGATTTGACAAGGCATGCCATCAAAAGGTGAATAAAGTACCTCAGATGTGACTACATTCAATGTGCTGCAGCAACATTAAATGCTCAAAACTTTCTGCTGCAAAACGTGAAGAAAGGGAAAAGGGGACAGGGCTGGCTCAAACAAAGAGATCGGTCAAAGCCACAGAAAAAGTCCAACTAAGGAGGTGGTCTTATGAGGAGATCCCGCAGAGGAGGAGGTCCCCTGAAGGCATAGGAGGTCATGCGGAGGAGGTCCTGATGGGAGGGAGGTCCTCTGAAGGCAAAGGATGTCTGCTCCACCAGGGTGGCCTTTGCAAAAAGACCAGAGGTCATGACCACATGAGGTGATCGTGACAAAAGAGGGTGGTCTTTGCAAAAAGACCAGAGGTCATGACCACATGTGGTGGTCATGACAAAAGAGGGTGGTCTTTGCAAAAAAAACAAGAGGTCATGACCACATGAGGTGGTCATGACAAAAGAGGGTGGTCTTTGAAAAAGACCACGGGAATACTCAAGGGGAGGAGGTCCAAAGGACTAAGGAAAATGCGCAACGAATCAGGGCCACACGATCTTGATCGGGTAGTTCTGAGAGATAGAAACGTTTAGACCGCGTGAACGCATCCTTACATCGTAGCCGCCGAAACTAAATCGGACGATCCACAATGCAAGGGAGCGTTTGGACTATCCGAATGCCTCCTCTCAATCGGGCCATCCAACCAAGATCTAACGGTCCTGAGCAGAGGTAGGCGCGCACAGAGTTTAGACTTAAGGGAGGCCCAAACAAGGAAAGGTTTCAACGGACCAGATTCAAAAGGGAAAAGGATACAATGGCGGAGATCCAAGGAAAAAGATCTAAGGGGGTCTTAACTGTCAGGATAGACTAAAAGAGATCCCGACGGTTAAGATCTAACGAAGGGGAGGTCTTGGCGGTCAGGTTCTACAAGGGAGAGGTCCTGACGATCAAGATCTGCAAGGAGGAGGTCCTAACGGTCAAGATCTAACTAAGGGGAGGTCCTGGCGGTCAGGTTCTACAAGGGCGAGGTCCTGACAGTCAAGATCTGCAAGGAGGAGGTCCTGACGGTCAAGATCTAACGAAGGGGAGGTCCTGGCGGTTAGGTCCTACAAGGAAGAGGTCCTAACGGTCAAGATCTGCAAGGAGGAGGTCCTGACGGTCAAGATCTAACGAAGGGAGGTCCTAGCGGTCAGGTTCTACAAGGGAGAGGTCCTGATAGTCAAGATCTGCAAGGAGGAGGTAAACTAAGCTAAAGAGCACTCAAAGCAAACAAAGAAAAGAGCTAAAAGGCCAGGAACACTTAAAGAACTTCAACGGCGAACAAAGAACTAAACCAGCGTTAATTGAAATTTGAGTTAAGTCAAGTTAAACCTTTAATTTTTTCTAAAGTTCCAAGTTAAGCTTGAGCAAAACAATAAACCAAAAGGTTCCTTTTTGGTTTTGAAATCTGACAGAAACTCTAAGACAAACGGGACATTACAGATTCCAATTGGATATTTGATGCTGATGAGATTAAGGCTACGAGTGGATATGCTTTCACTCTAGGTGGTGCTGCTGTTTCATGGAGGTCTTGTAAACAAACCATTTTGATGAGGTCAACTATAGAAGCAAAAGTCACGGTATTGGATACAGCCATTGTTGAAGCAGAATGGCTGCGTGAACTCCTGATGGACTTACTGGTGGTTGAAAAACCAATTCTGGCCATCCTGATGTACTATGATAATCAAACGGTTCTCGTTAAAGTGAACAGTGCAAATGATAATATGAAGTCCTCCAGGCATGTAAAAGATGATTGAAATCATCGAAACTTGAGAAATTATGGAATAATAGCTATGGATTATATTCCAACGGCTAAGAATCTGGCAGATCCCTTTACAAAGGGTTTATCATGGAATATGATAGATTATGCATCGAAGGAGATGGGAATGAGACCTATGTGAGTTACACCACAGTGGCAACCCAACCTATGTGATCGGAGATCCTGTGAAGTAGGTCCTGGGAAAAACAAATTGTTTGGTTAACTGAAGGAGAGTACATTCTATAACCCACTCCACTGAAGATGTCGTACTCTTAAATCTGTATGGTAGGATGACTTTGTCTTAATGTATTCTGTGGTTTTAAATAGCAAAGATGTTATCCTATATAGCATTCTTGAAAGAACACACCTACGTGAGCCCGACTGCTAGTCACAGTCTGTGAGAAATGGGTACTCTCTAAGAAGCTCATGAAGAGACACTTGAGTATGACTTATATGCTCCACCCGAGGGGTAGCCTATTGGCAACCTAGTATCAGTCAAGGCTTTAGGTGAAACTCGTTCACGCAAAACTGTCAATTCAAGACTTAGTCTATTGTGTAGTTGTGAATGAATGTAGCTTAATGCTTTAGGTGGATGTTCAACCCTAACATGTCTCCACTGAAAAACTGGTATATCAACAGTGCTTTGAAACAACAGGCAAACTTTGTGAGCCTCTAGGATCTGGTGGAGGATTGTTGGAATTAGTTGGGCTTTAGCCCACTCATTTATCAATAATTCCTAGAAAATCCCAAAGGCCCACTCATGCATAGTAGTATGTGGGATACTTTAGTCCCATATTGCTAGCCAAGGTGGAGAGACACCACCTTATAAGGTGAAGCATGTCTAGCCTTGATAAAGCAAGAGAAAGTAGGACTACACGCGCACGCTTGCTCGCCTCGCCTCACCACTCTAGGCTTCGCGGGCGCACGATGTGCACGTGAATGGTGCGGTCGTTCCGGGTTCAGCCGTGGGTCCAGACGCAGTTTTCTTTTGTAACTTTGTTTTGCCATGTAGTCCCGTCAAGATGGAAAGAAATGCTCTGATTATGCGGTGAATTAATTGCGATTAATGAGCGCGATTTCTATTTGTCGTTATCCTGTCAGGATGGAAAGAAATGCTTTGATCACGACAAATTAATTGCGATTAATGAGCGCGATTTGTGATTGTCGTTTCCTAATCCAGGACCATTTCCTTCTGCGGTCCTTTTAATTGGAAGACTCTGCTGTCTTCTTTCAAATTGTGAAACACTTCTGTGTGAAAGAATTGTTCTCGAGAGCATTGTACTGCTGAGTGCTACTCCGTCCCTACGCTCGGCGTGCACCGGTGGTGGGGAGAGAAAATCTCCGGAACCATTGTCCTTGCAATCCTGTACAAGAGAGGGCGAATAAGGTTTTTGAGAAGCGATTCCGCGACTGCCGCCGTTCCCTGCATCGTCTACATTGGCAGCTTCATCATCGGCGACGTCCTCTCCTTTGTCTCTGTGACACTTCGCTTCGCATCGGTAACACCTAGTACTCCGCATTTACTTCTGTTGTTCATATACAATTTGTTCATATTGCTTATTGTTATATACGTTATGTTGTTCATATAAGTTCTGTTGTTCATATTGCTTATCGTCATAGTTCATCTTTTGGACATGTTTAATTCTCATGTTATTTCTGTAGTCATAATTTATTTATGGAATTATGTAATCACTAAAGTGCTAAATAATCTTACACGATCTGCGACATACGTAAGGAACACGATGGGCTACTGGAGACGATCAATGATCAAGGACGTTGAACGATCGGCTACTTCTACTACATCGACGCGCGAGATGTTGGACTGATTTGCTCCAACTCTTCTTCCGTTGCACTACCCGTTTAGTGGTAATAATCTATGATTGTTTACTCGCACTCGCATAACTTTTTGGTTTATATGATAAATTTTTAATTACGCGCTAATATAGCATACCCAGATCCCAACAGTTATCGGTTGAAAGCAGCACGATTTATATATCCATCCATTATTGCGTTGCGAACTCGCGATACGGTTCATGAATTCACTGAAACCGGCAAGGTAGTGACTTTGCGCCTAGTGATGGCAAATATATTGGCATCTGACATGAGCCGCAACGACAGCACACGGGTGCGCGCGATGGATCCCGTGTGACCCCGGCCGTGGACAAGAACTACTGCAGTTTGACAAGGAAGCAAATGATTCCGCAGAGAGTTCTGAACAGACGGGACACAGCAACGGCCTGTGCGCCTCACAGCGAAATAAGGATCCCACCGGCCTAGCAAGCTACCCTCAAGAACAGACAGCGCCCATGCGTGCAGATACAATGCTCCAAGCCCCAGGTTAGTTTGAACCGTTCAAGATGAACAGGGGAACAGTGCCGGAATCGGAGAGAAGAAGGAAAAAGTTTTTAACGACATTGCTTGGATCGTTTCCTGTCCTTGTAGCGTCGTCTTGCGCGGCATCGATCGCGCGCGACTGATTTCTCGCTGTTCTGCAGAAGGTGACGCCTCGCTGTTGTCTCGGACACGGATCGGACCATTTGGTGAGAGGTGACGGTACGGCGCACTGTGGGAGCTGGGCCTGCGATCCATGCGGTTGACCCCGGAACAGTGGGGGGCTCGGCTACCTCCGGCCGTACTATGCCATTGCTGCAAGGATCCGTCGTCTAACGACGAGGCTGTTGCGTCGTCGTACGGAGAGAGGCTGGGGCATGTGATGTGATTTGGGTAGGCGATGAGAGCGAGCTAATTCTGAGCAGAGGTTTCAGCTGAGACATCAATTGTTTCGGGCCGGCGTGTGTCTGTGCCTTGTGGTTTCAGAACATCATAATTGGCGATTTGTCAGGAGGGAGAAGAGGAGCACCGTAAGAAAAGCAGATGGCATCAAAAGTACTATCACCAATAAGCTGGAGTATGTGTTCTCGAAAAACAAATAAATAAGCCGGAGTATCTTTATATATACGTGTGTGTGTTTCTTTTGGCGAGGATCTTATATACGTCGTTAACCATTTCCAGTAGGTTAACGTACATACGTAGCGAACTTATATGACTTCTAAACCACTAGAGAGAACTTGCAGATTACTAGAAGTTCACTTCCACAAGATAGAGGATGATACATTACACCTACATGCGAAAGGAGGGTTTTGGCCTCTCGAATAAGCCTAAAAAACTAAAGCGGTATTTCATCTTCATTTCCTAAATCCGTTCCGCCAAGTTGAAACTATGCCAAATGAGAGCTAGTTTGGAACGGAGGAAATGAGGAATTCTAGATGATTTGTTCTGTTTCCTATAGAATTCATGATCCAATGTAGCTACCAGGGTTATTCGCTTTCCTATGGGTTAAAAAAAAAACTTTTTGTTTTTGAAGAAATGTCAACACACACAAACCTCCAAAAGATCAGACTATAGTATTGATTTGATCTACAGAATGGACAATGACGGTTTAGATAAAGCTTAGATGTGGCTAGCGTCTCAACCTCAAATCCACCTGCCCTATCTTTTTCTACAGAGGACCACCCAACTGCATGTCCAACAGGACAAGGGAAAAAAGAATACTTGTGCAAAATCAGCTTAGCGCAGTGCAGGTTTGGGTACCTTGATGACTATTGAATGTCTAGCCTGGCTGGGCTAGCCTGGACCATCTTCCCAAATGCGTAAATGTGCACGAGATGGCGAGGCCCACGAAGACTGAAGCATTGCGAAGGACAGTTTATAAAACAAGCCTTTCTAATAATAAAAAAAACTTTATAGACGACTGAGCTCGGTTGGCTCACCGTCGAGCGAGCAGCCTGCCTGAGATCGACCACAGGTTGTCTTACCAATAAATTATTTCGGTGGTTTAAAACAGTATATGTGAATGTGTTCAGTGGTTAAAATGTATATCTACGTTCTGTGGGATTCAGCCTCCGCTCTAGATTAGACATATGTTAAGGACGTACTCATGTGTGTATAGGCGTGCGTGTGGTGTGTGCATGAGTAACGTCCTGCGTGTACTTAAAAAAACTTTACACGCAAACTCTTTTTGAAGGCGTAAACTGGAGAGGCCTTGCTAACGTCTGACGAGTTCTGAAGGCGTAAAGTGTCATTCAGCTTCACTGCCTTCGCCACATTCCCCACCATCCGCCGGCCAGTCTGCGGCCCATGGGATCCACCCGAACCTCCCCAACCGGCTGGCTGCCGCATTTTCCGTGACCTCGTCGTGCCAGTGTATGGAACCTGTTTGTTCATGCACGTCGTCGCGGGGTACCGTAGGCTATCACCTAGAATCCAAACCAGCCTAACTGACCGTGCCATCTGTCACATCCCCAAATTAATAAAGAGGTTTATTATGCATCTCATTAGCATGCATCATGTTTTGAAACTTTTTAATTACATATTGTACTTGAAAAATCTCAAAATACACATGCAACACACACTTTAAATTGAACCCCAAACTAAAAACTGAAATAAATGCTATTGAAGATCCTCTGGAAATAATTTACTCAAATACTATCTTAATTATCACAAATTAATATAATTTTTCCCAAATTTTTGGGACTGGGTTGAACCTTAAGAAAATTCAAACACTATTAAAATACCTAGTCTAAGTTTGAATTTATATATCACAAAATATATCATGAACAGTAGAGTTTAATAATTTTTATGGACACTAGGATATACCAGGAACCCCCAGATATTATTTCATAATTTTAGGAATTTTATTCCTATTTTTAAGCCACTAGTCAAAGTGGTGAAAACAATTAAAATCCTGGTCAAAACACTGGACCAAACCAGCCGCACTGTTCCTTGGGCTCGAACCCGACTCGGTCACTTGACTCGGTGGAGTCAACTAGTTGCACCTCCTCATGCAACCCTTGGATCATGGATCAACGATCGGATCTAAATCATCAATCGACTGTCCGAACCCTCCATGATCTCATCCGTCAGTTCGCAATCCAACGGCGATCAAAAATCACTTAATCTCACCTCGCCGAGTCAACGCCCACCTGGGCCGCATGTCGTGGTCGTCTTCCTCCTCGCGTGAGCTCGCTCAGAGCGCCGCGCATGCGCGACGCGAATCTCTTCACGCAGCGGTGGCGCGTCAATCCGCCATTGCCGTTGGCCTCCTGGAGCTTACGCACTTCACGCCGCCTCCATTCCGTCATCCCCGAGCTTAATACCCCTTTCTTCTTCTTTTGCTCACTTCTCTCTGCGGCGGAGAGGAAGCTGCTCAGCATTTTCATACAGTAAACTCCTCACCACCGAGTCCTCGGCTCCTAATTTGCATGTCGTTTCCATTTTGGCTTATCGAACTTTTGATTTCCTTTGTAGCTCCTAGCCCCATCGGCGCTCTGGGACGGACTCGGGCGTGAACCAAGACCTTTGTCTTGCCATTTTCGCCTCGGTGAGCCCCTTTCCATTTTACTCGCGCGTCACTTCTTGTGCTAGGTTATAAGGAGTAAAACCCCTCTTCTGATGGCTTAAATGGTTTAACAGGGTTGTCGGATTTTGGAAGGTTTACGTTTCCGACTGATTTTACCCCTTTCGCCTCCATCTCCGGCCGGGTGAGTTACCTCTCGATTCCTCCCTTTGTTAGCACCTTATGTGCCTAAGTGACCTAGTCCGACCACCCTTGGTGTGTTTCCTTGCTCAGGGTATCTTGTCGTCGTGGAGCCTTTGTTCTTTGCTTTTCGGTCACGTCACCGAAGCGAGCTCGGTGCTTCTCGGTCTTTCTTTCAACTCGGTAGCTTCCTTGGAGCTCTGTGATGCTAAGGCACCAGCTTATTTGGGCTTTGCAGAGTTCATTTCGTATCTCCACTGTTGGCCGAAGCTTTAGCTCCGCCCATCTCCGGCTAGCCGCCGATTCAGGCCACTTCAGTCGTCGCCGCCACCACCGTATGGTGCGCGAGACTATTGCGGCTCCGTTCTGAGCCTTGGTCGGCGCCCTCGTGGACGAAATCACCGGCAAGCCGCCAGGCAAGCACGGCCAACGCCGCTGTTGTCGGTTTCGTCCGGCAAAACACTGTAGCGCGGAATTAAAGTCAATGACGTGGTTAAGTGTTGAGGTTATGAAGTAATCTATCACTGACTTGTGGGCCCTAGTGTAGTTTAAGTGGACGCGTAGCTTGTAAACTACGTTTTCGCTAAAAGGAAAACGTATCCCTAGCATGCTTAGAACAGGTGTACGTTTTAGTGTTCTGAAAACGTATTCTTGGAAATACGTCTTGACTCTTCGTGGCGAGGCTAAGTCCACGTTGACTGGGTCAAAGCTTTGCCCCCGGTCCCGCACATCAGCAGTTGTGGCTAGGTTAGCACTCGGTAGAAGAAGTAACCAATGCTTTATGAAGTTCGAAATCTATTAATTTGCACACTAAAAATTGGCATTAACTTCTACAAAGCATAACTAAATCATTTTAACTCCAAAATGAGTGAAACCACTTCTGATAATTTTCATATTTAGTGAACTTAATATTAAAATTGGTTTCAAACCTGTCTCTGTAACAGAGAGCATTATTTTGGAAAAAGAGCCATTAACACTATTATTTTTACAATAGAAATAGGGCTCATAACTTCAAAAATTCATAAGTAATTCTTGGAAACTCCAAAAACAGTGAAATCAGTTTTGATAATTTCTATTTCAAATGAAATTAATTATAAAAATGGTTCCAAACTTACCTCTGTCACAGAAACTATAGTTTGAGGAGAATGATCCTAAAGGGCTTTATTTTTACACTATTAATGTTGATAACTTTAGAAATCAACAACTAAATCATGAAAACTCCAATTGGAGCAAACTCAACTGTTTTGAACTTGTAATAATATTGCCTATTTAACCATGTAATCCTTGTACTCACCACTGCTCTACAAAATTTCACCTCATAATTAAATTACATAAATAAAGGCATATTGAAATCTGAAATTCAAACCACCATAACTTTCATATACTAAATCAAAATTAAATAATTCTTTCACCAAAAATCATTTAAAATCATGACTTAGCTACTGTAGAAAAATCATGCATTTTTAAGCATCTTGATTTTTGGAGTATTTCTCGATGTTTATTCGGTATTGTATTTATATAGATTCGAGCCCATTGATATCGACTCTTACGCTCTGAGGAGAGCAATTAGCCTACCAGCAAGGCAAGCATCCTTTGAACTTTCTTTTTGCATCATATTTGATCCCAATTTTGTTAGGGTAGATGCAATGATAATTGCTTTCATGATAGTTTTATAATGTCGCTATTTTTGTGATAAGTAGTTAGACACATCCTATTATCTTGTCATTGTGGCTATCCATGAATTACCCCAGTACTGAAATGTTTATAATAGGATGTATGAAATAATGTTGTTCGAGTTTGCTTAGCCATGCAAGTCTAGAAACGGTAGCTTCATTGTCGGGAATAACCCGACAATTATGGGATAAACATCACTCTCTTTATATACTTTTGTTTCAGATCTTCTATCTGTTTTCTAAGTTAAATTTTGTCATTTTAAATGAGCTTTTGGTTTGGACAAGTGATGGCTAGTGATGGTGCCTTCGTGCACTAGAATTGGGTACATGGTTGGACTTGTCTGGACAATTAAGGACCGAACTCTGGTAACGTCGTTGATTCAAGTACATTCGTGCTATCACATGCGGGTTGGGAGCCGTATGGTTAAGTAGGGGAAAGGTTTTATTGTGTTGAGTCCCACGGTGGTGAAATTGTAAGGGCATTGGGACCGTGAAATCCCATGTTCCTTTGGGCCGATAGGATGGGGGCGTTAACGTCTTGTGTTTCCTAGGATATATAGGATGTAGGCGTTAACGTCTTGTGTTTCCTAGGAGCCATGGGTTGAGGGACTTGGCTCAATGGGATCTTCTTGCTAAAAACGACCGTATCTTGATTTACCCGCCCGGCATACCATAGGAACTATGCTATATTCGGAGGCATCTGGAGGCTTACGGGCTAATCAAGTCGTGTGGGTAAAGTAGTACACCCTGCGGTATAAATCTATTCGAATAGCCGTGTCCACGGTTATGGACAACCGCTTGAGTTCGGGAGTTACTATTGTTAGACTTAGAATTAAAATTGTGGTTATAACTTGGTATCGACATGAATGGGATGTTCATGCTTGTTGTTGTATCAAAGTGGACCACAACTTTGTTGTTGGTATGATTCATTTGTTATTGAATTCATTACTTATTCACATGCTTTACTTCTACTTCGAATCTGATTTTGAAATGGCACTTGAAAAACTAGTATGTGTAGGTTGTTCAGTATTGCGTCTCTTTCGCAAAATTAAGCCAATATGAGTCCTTCCTTTGAATGACCTTATGCATACTATTTTTCTTTGTGTGAGACTTGCAGTACTCTTTGTACTCGGCCGGTGTTTCTTGGCTTTTACGGTGAGGAGAATATTGAAACCGAGCGAGCTTGTCGGTGTCGATTTAAGCGACACCGATGAGTAGTTTGCTATCATCTAACTCCTAGTTGGTTGCCGATGGGTTATGGGGCATACCATTGCTGGTCTTTTGGTCTATTTATGTGTTTCCGCTGCTACTTAATACTCTCTTTTAAATTTGGCCGGTCGGCCACTTGTATTAGATGTAAACTTGGAACTATGTTGTATGTCTTTTGAACTATTTATGTATGAATATTGTATGGATGTGAGCAACGTTGTATGAGAGTATGACTATATTGGTCGCTGATCTTGGGAGCCAAAATAAGTTGTACTCGCTGTTCATGGCTTCCTATTTAACTCACTAAGTGTAGCGTTTGACTTGTTGGAGAACCGACAATCATGTAGTGCTCGCAGAGGAGCGGCGCGCATGATCGTCGGGGCTCTAGTTTGAGTTAAGCCTCTCATTTAGATGGAGTTAAGTTGGAATCCATTCTAGGAGATCGAGTTGTGTCCTTAAGACCAGGCTTAGTCTCGGTCTTACGGAGATAATTCGGGGTCCCCAGCGTTAGTATCGAGCCATCTTGTTGTAGGTTAGAGATAGCTGGCGTTAGAGTTAGTAAGCCTTTCTTGAGTCAAAATATTTTTAAAATTATCAAATTAATTTCAAAAAGTTTAAGTTAAGAATATCCTTTATTCCTCGTCCATCCTAGCATCCTTTCTTACCCTATTTGGTTTTAAAGAAGTCTTACCTTGTTGTTCTTGCTTTTAGATGAGTCGCCAATACAGTCAAAGAAACTCAAGTGAGAACGTGGATGGATACCCAGCGCTTCTCAGAGATGATGTGGAGGGCGAACTTTACTTATCGACCAACCTCGCTATCTATCGCGCTGACGGGGCGGACATGGAGGAATACTTGGCGTGATCAACATCATCGCGAGACGAGTCACGGGAGTATCCCATATTGTTTCAAGCACGTGGCACCTCTGAGGCCATGGCTCTCAGAAGTGGCTCGTGTGGCCATGAGCCACCTCCGTTATGATCGGCGGAGTTGTCTCATTTGCCTTACGACCATTTTCCTATGAGAGCGTGGCGGAGGTGACACCTTTGCCGGATTCGATTTGGGAAGATCCCGAGTTAGGCGATTGGCAAGATTGGTTCATATCATGGACCAAATCCATCGGTGCTCTGTGTATGAGTTGTATGAGACTCGTCAGCGTCTCGTGGTGGCCCGAGAACACTTGCAACTCATGTGTAGTATGGGGATCATTGACCGCCATGTGGTTTATGGCGCAAATGAGATTTCCCCATATGCTTCAGCACCGTTGATGTACCGTCTTCCGAAGTGCCAGGGCATGTACCCAACTATGGGGCGAGACGCCAGGTTCGCATGTCAGTTGGTTTTGCTCGTACTCGTAGGATGGAACTGCTTTGGAGGCCATGTGATGAGCAAGGCTCCCTTTACGTCTTCCTAATTTTGGAGACCCGATGATCGGGATCCCCGAGGCACATCTTACGGGCGAGTTTCGGTAAACTTTGATCGGAACAACATTTAGGATGTAGTAGGTGTTAGCTCAAGGTTGGGCATGTATCTTTGATTCCCTGTAATAGGTTAGTGGTACTTGAACTATTATTGTCCTTCTTGCAAGAACTTTTAATTCGGCGGTTGCTTTTCGCCACGGGCCTTTACGGATGTAATTGCATTGGAAAAACTATGATTTGAAGTTATGGATCTTGTCTGGCATTAGCGCCTTTGTCGCCCATTCGGTGTTATGTTTTTGGTGCATCTTATATCATTATGCATGCTTAATTAAGAACTTTGTGCTTGCTGTCCAAAGTTTTATTATTCATACTTTTCCAGCAATCTTGGCCTCTTTTTAACATTCCTTATCACTCCAGGATGTCGGCCCTAACACTCGTGCTAGAGCTCGGTAGCGATGGGGATCTCCACCCGGGCACTCGTTCTGCTGCTTTGCGAGAACTTACGCCCGCGAGAGCGGGTGAGCCCTCTCGGCGGACCGTCCGCGGGACGGCTCATCGAGGAAGTGCTTCCTCCGCCACCCACTATGGCGAAAGTCTTGGCTCGGTCGAGAAAGCAGGATGGATCGGACCGGGATCACGGAGGCTATAGCTCGCAACACTTCTCCCGCCCCTCGGCGGCGGGGAGAGGACATCGAGGCGGCGTGGGGTCTCGGTGAGTTTGTGAACAAATCCTCCCACCTTTGCGGTGCAGGAGACCCTATGGAGGTGAAGATTGGGTGAGGATGTGGAGAAGAAACTAGCCATTGCTCGGTGCACGGGCATTGAGAGAGTTCTTTTGCTAGTTATCGGTGGAAGGAGGCTGCTAGTGCGTGGTGGGATAACTATTCGCCATGCGGCTGAAGGACGAGTTCCATCATGGGCAATTTGAGTAGCCTTCGGGGAGGCCTATATTCTGATAGGGTCATGTCGATCAAGCGGCAGTTTCTTGCTTTGAAGCAAGGAAGGAAGCATCGCGAGTATCTTGAGTTCAACTCCTTGGCCGCTATGCCGGATAGCGTCTCCACAGATGCCGCTTGGCCACGGTTCATGGGCGGCTTGGCGAGAGATGCGGTGGCTTTAGTATACATGATTTCAGAACTTCCAACACATGGTGAACAAGGCCATTGTGGTGGAGCACAAGAGTGTGGCTGTAGAGGAGTCCAGGAAGAGAAGGAAAGCCGCTCAGTTTTCAGCTAGCGGCAGCTTTCCTCGACAGCGCACCGGGCCGCCTCAGACACCTCGTTCTTAGGCCCCAGTGCCACCGAGACCTCCTGTGGCACCTCCACGACCTTCTCCACCCACGGTGCAGCGGTACAATGGGAGTAGGAACTCCCAAAACAGTGGTACTTTTAAGCAAAATGTCACCTGCTTTCATTGTGGTCGCTTGGGCTACTATGCTTCTCATTGCCTCGCCAAGCAGCGGGGAATGCCTCAAGTTTATCGAGCTCCTACACCACCAGCTGTGGCAAGACCTACACTACCTCCGAGAGCAGCATCTACTCCACCTCAGGTCCCTGCACGTGGTCGAGTGAACCACGTCACTGCCGAGGAGGCGAGCGACGCTCCAGACGTCGTTTTGGGTACACTTCTTGTTAATTCTTGTCCAGCATCAGTTTTATTTGATTCAGAAGCATCTCATTCATTCATCAAAGAAGAATATGCTGCACTTAATCAATTTGAAATACATAAACTTCAGCCACCTTATCAAATCCAGTCGCCGGGATCGGTTTTCCAAACCAATCAAGTCTGCCGGGACGTGAAAGTGGAAATTCAACATATCAACTTCTTGGCAACCTTAATTGTGATAAAATCAGCGGGTATTGATGTGATTTTGGGAATGGATTGGCTGTCCAAAAATCAGGGAAAGATCGATTGCGCTCTACGGTCTATTTCTGTCACTAGTGAAGGCAGCGGTCAGTCGTTTTGCACCTTCGTGGGCAATTCTCATCTCTATGCTTTGGAAGCTAGTACCTCTCTTGAACTTGAGAAAGTGCACGTGGTGTGTGAATATCGGATGTATTCCCGAAGAACTCCCGGGCATGCCTCCTGATCGAGAAGTCGAGTTCGTCATCGAGCTCGTACCCGGTACCGCGCCGATCTCAAAACGGCCATACCGGATGCCTCCTAATGAGTTAGAAGAATTGAAGAAGCAACTCCAAGAACTTCAAGAAAAGGAGTTTGTTAGGCCGAGCTCCTCACCTTGGGGATGCCCGGCTTTCTTTGTCAAAAAGAAAGACAAAAGTTTGCGGATGTGTGTTGACTACCGTCCGTTGAATGAAGTCACTATCAAAAATAAATATCCTCTTCCATGGATTGATGATTTATTCGATCAATTGAGTGGAGCCAAGTATTCTCAAGGTTGATTTGCGCTTGGGCTATCATCAAATTAAGGTCGAGCGAAGACATTCGAAGGCGACATTCTCTACTTGGTATGGTCTATCACGAGTACTTTGTCATGTCTTTTGGTTTGACGAATGCATGCCGCTTACTTCATGAACCTTATGAATTCAGTTTTCATGGAGTATTTGGATAAGTTTGTGGTTGTATTCATCGATGATATCCTTATCTACTCAAAGTCCGATGAAGAACACGAGCAGCACTTAAGGCTTGTGTTGGAAAAGCTTCGTCAACATCAGCTTTATGCTAAATTCAGTAAATGCGAGTTCTGGCTTCATGAAGTTAGTTTCTTGGGTCATGTCCTATCCAAGGGCGGTATCGCTGTTGATCCTAGCAAAGTGCAAGATGTCCTTGATTGGAGACAGCCCAAAAACATCACTGATATTCGCAGTTTTCTCGGACTTGCGGGTTATTACCGTAGATTGATCCAGAACTTTTCCAAAATTTCGAGGCCAATGACTCAACTTCTGAAGAAAGAAAAAAAGTTCGAATGGTCACCTGAATGTGAGGAGAGTTTTCAGATCCTAAAGGAATGCCTGACCAAAGCTCCAGTACTTATCTTGCCCGACATTCACAAGAGATTCGATATTTATTGTGATGCATCTCGCCATGGGCTCGGTTGTGTGCTTATGCAAGAGGGCCGAGTGGTGGCTTATGCATCAAGGCAATTGAGACCTCATGAGTTGAATTATCCCACTCATGATTTGGAACTCGCAGCAGTTGTGCATGCTCTGAAGATTTGGCGACATTACCTCATTGGTAATCGTTGCGAGATCTACACCGACCACAAGAGTCTTAAGTATATCTTCACCCAAGCCGATCTGAATTTGAGGCAAAGAAGATGGCTTGAGTTGATCAAAGATTATGATTTTGGACTCCATTATCATCCGTAAAAGCGAATGTGGTAGCCGATGCTTTAGCGAGAAAGTCTCGGTGCAGCTGTTTATCAGTAACTCCCATTTGGCGAGTTTGTGTCTTTGCAATGCAACGTCTACACACTGGAGATAATTGAAGAAGGTTCTGTCGCTGCCCTTAGTGTGAATTTTACACTCGAGGACCAGATTAGGAAGCCTGTAAGACCGACTTGGAAGTCGCTCAAATCAGGAAGCATTGAAGAAAGGCAAGGCCAAAGGTTTCAAAGAAGATGCACAGGGCACTCTGTTGTACGGAAACCAGTTGGTGGTGCCTTTTGACCGCGCCTTGAGAGAACTCATTCTCAAAGAGGCTCATGATTCCAAATTTTCTATCCATCCTGGTAGCACCAAGATGTACCAAGATTTTAAGAAGCGGCTATGGTGGAGCCGAATGAAGCGGCAAATCGCTCAATTTGTTGCCGAGTGTGATGTATGCCAAAGAGTCAAAGCTGAGCATTTGAAGCCAGCAGGTACTCTACAACCCCTTCCCATTCCCAAGTGGAAATGGGAAGAAGTTGGCATGGATTTTATCACCGGCCTTCTAAGAACTCAAGCTGGGTCAGATTCTATATGGGTGATTGTTGATCGTTTGACGAATGTTGCCCATTTTATTCCTGTCAAGACCACTTACACCGGGGCCAAGCTAGCAGAGTTGTACATCTCCAGGATTGTTTGTCTCCATGGTGTACCAAAAGTGATCATTTCGATAGGGGTCCCAGTTTACCTCTCACTGGAAGTGCTTGCACCAAGCAATGGGAACCAATCTATCTTTCAACTCCGCATACCACCCTCAAGCGGATGGACAAGCGGAAAGGGTGAATCAAATTTTAGAAGACCTTCTCAGAGCACGTGTCTTGTCCTATAGCAAGAAGCGGGAGAAATGCTTGCCGTTTGCGGAGTTCTCCTACAACAACGACTTCCAATCAAGCATTCAAATGCCCCCTTTGAGGCATTATATGGGAGAGCTTGCGGGACACCTTTGAACTGGTCCGAAACCGGGGAGAGGTCATTTATGGTCAACCTTGGTAGAGGATGCGGAAGAACAAGTTCGTGTCATCCATGACGACTACAGACGGCTCAATCTCGTCGAAGTCCTATCTGTTGTCCGTCGTCGTGATTTGAGTTTTGAGGTGGACGATCATGTCTATCTTAAAGTTTCTCCAATGAAAGGAACAATCGTTTCCAAGTCAAAGGTAAATTGGCACCTCGCTACATCGGACCTTTCCGAATTCTAGCGAAGTTGGGACCGGTGGCCTATCAAATAGAATTGCCACCATCACTTGCGGATGTGCACGATGTTTTCCATGTTTCACAACTAAGGAAATGTCTTCGTGTCCCAACTGAAGCCTCTGAGCTAGAAAGACTTGACTTGCAACCTGATCTTTCTTATCGTGAGCACCCGATTCGCATTCTTGAAGAAAAGGAGCGCAAGACACGTAATCGCAATATCAAATTCATCAAGGTTCAGTGGAGTAACCATACTGAAGATGAAGCAACATGGGAGCGTGAAGGTCAAGTGCGAGCTAACTATCCAGATCTTTTCCTTTCTACTTAAAATATCTTCGAATCAAGAAAGGAAGGTTTAAACAAAGCAATGGGAAGAAACAATGTAATATCCATTCCTTGTAACCTTACCAAGATATCATAGTACTATCTTTGAAGGAAATCAAGACAACGGATGTGATGTCTTCTTGTAAAACTCTTCTATCCAACTTCCACCCTATCGATCTCGGGGTCGAGATTTTTTGTAAGGGGGGGAGGTTTGTCACATCCCCAAATTAATAAAGAGGTTTATTATGCATCTCATTAGCATGCATCATGTTTTGAAACTTTTTAATTACATATTTTACTTGGAAAATCTCAAAATACACATGCAACATACACTTTAAATTGAACCCCAAACTAAAAACTGAAATAAATGCTACTGAAGATCCTCTGGAAATAATTTATTCAAATACTATCTTAATTATCACGAATTAATATAATTTTTCCCAAATTTTTGGGACTGGGTTGAACCTTAAGAAAATTAAAACACTATTAAAATACCTAGTCTAAGTTTGAATTTATATATCACAAAATATATCATGAACAGTAGGGTTTAATAATTTTTATGGACACTAGGATATACCAGGAACCCCCAGATATTATTTCATGATTTTAGGAATTTTATTCCTATTTTTAAGCCACTAGTCAAAGTGGTGAAAACAATTAAAATCCTGGTCAAAACACTGGACCAAACCAGCCGCACTGTTCCTTGGGCTCGAACCCGACTCGGTCACTTGACTCGGTGGAGTCAACTAGTTGCACCTCCGCATGCAACCCTTGGATCATGGATCAACGATCCAGATCTCGTCATCAATCGACCTGTCCGAACCCCTCCCTGATCTCGTCCATCCGTTCGCAATCCAACGGCCGATCAAAAATCACTTAATCTCACCTCGCCGAGTCAACGCCACATGCGGGCCGCATGTCGTGGTCGTCTTCCTCCTCGCGACAGAGCTCGCTCAGAGCGCACGCGCCACGCGGCCGCTAATCTCTTCACGCACCGGTGATGCCGTCAATCCAACGCTGCTGTTGGCCACTCCTGGAGCTTCTGCACTTCACGCCGCCTCCATTCCCGTCATCCCCCGAGCTTAATACCCCCTCCTCTTCTTCTTTTTGCTCACTTCTCCTCTGGCCGGCCGACGAGAGGGAAGCTTGCTCTGGCATTTTCCTTCTGTAAAACTCCTCACCACCGAGTCCCTCAGCTCCTAATTTGCATGCCATTTCCATTTTGGCTTACGCGAACTTTTGATTTCCTTTGTAGCTCCTAGCCCCATCGGTGCTCTGGACGGACTCAGGGCGTGAACCGAAGACCTTTGTCTTGTCATTTTCGCCTCAGTGAGCCCCTTTCCATTTTACTCGCGCGTCACTTCTTGTGCTAGGTTATAAGGAGTAAAACCCCTCTTCTGATGGCTTAAATGGTTTAACAAGGTTGTCAGATTTTGGAAGGTTTACGTTCAGGCGATTTTACCTTTCGCCTCCATCTCGTGGGTGAGTTACCTCTCGATTCCTCCTTTGTTAGCACCTTATGTGCCTAAGTGACCTAGTCAGACCACCCTTGGTGTGTTTCCTTGCTCGGGTATCTTGTCGTCGTGGAGCCTTTGTTCTTTGCTTTTCGGTCTGCGTCGCCGACGAGCTCCGGTGCTTCTCGGTCTTTCTTTCAACTCGGGTAGCTTCCTTGGACCTCTGTGATGCTAAGGCACCGGCTTATTTGGGCTTTGCGGAGTTCGTTTCGTATCTCCACTTGTTGGCGAAGCTTTAGCTCGCCCATCTCGGCTAGCCGCCGATTCGAGCCACCGATCGTCGCGCCACCACCGTATGGTGCGCGAGACTATTGCAGCTCGTTACGAGCCTTGGTGGCGCCCTGCGTGGGCGAAATCACCGGCAAGCGCCCGAGCAAGCACGCCAACGCCATTGTTGTCGGTTTCGTCCGCAAAACAACATGTAGCGCGGAATTAAAGTCGATAGCGTGGTTAAGTGTTGAGGTTATGAAGTAATCTATCAGCGACTTGTGGGCCCTAGTGTAGTTTAAGTGGGCGCGTAGCTTGTAAACTACGTTTTGCTAAAGGAAAGCGTATCCTAGCATGCTTAGAACAGTGTGCGTTTTAGTGTTCACGGCGTATTCTTGAAATCGTCTTGACTCTTCGTGGCGAGGCTAAGTCCACGTTAGTGGGTCAAAGCTTTGCTCGGTTCCGCACATCGCGATTGTGGCTAGGTTAGCACTTCGGTAGAAGAAGTAACCAATGCTTTATGAAGTTCGAAATCTATTAATTTGCACTTGAAAATTGGCATTAACTTCTAAAAGCATAACTAAATCATTTAACTCCAAAATGAGTGAAACCACTTACGATAATTTTCATATTTAGTGAACTTAATATTAAAATTGGTTTCAAACCTGTCTCTGTAACAGAGAGCATTATTTTGGAAAATGAGTCATTAACACTATTATTTTTACAATAGAAATAGGGCTCATAACTTCAAAAATTCATAAGTAATTCTTGGAAACTCCAAAAATAGTGAAATCAGTTTTGATAATTTCTATTTCAAATGAACTTAATTATAAAAATGGTTCCAAACTTACCTCTGTCACAGAAACTATAGTTTGAGGAGAATGATCCTAAAGAGCTTTATTTTTACACTATTAATGCTGATAACTTTAGAAATCAATAACTAAATCATGAAAACTCCAATTGGAGCAAACTCAACTGTTTTGAACTTGTAATAATATTGCCTATTTAACCATGTAATCCTTGTACTCACCACTGCTCTACAAAATTTCACCTCATAATTAAATTACATAAATAAAGGCATATTGAAATCTGAAATTTAAACCACCATAACTTTCATATACTAAATCAAAATGAAATAATTCTTTCACCAAAAATCATTTAAAATCATGACTTAGCTACTGTAGAAAAATCATGCATTTTTAAGCATCTTGATTTTTGGAGTATTTCTCGATGTTTATTCGGTATTGTATTTATATAGATTCCGAGCCCATTGATATCGACTCTTGTGCTACTGAGGGAGAGCAATTAGCCTACCAGCAAGGCAAGCATCCTTTGAACTTTCTTTTTGCATCATATTTGATCCCAATTTTGTTAGGGTAGATGCAATGATAATTGCTTGCATGATAGTTTTATAATGTCGCTATTTTTGTGATGAGTAGTTAGACACATCCTATTAACTTGTCATTGTGGCTATCCATGAATTACCCCAGTACTGAAATGTTTATAATAGGATGTATGAAATAATGTTGTTCGAGTTTGCCTAGCCATGCAAGTCTAGAAACGGTAGTTTCATTGTCGGGAATAACCCGACAATTATGGGATAAACATCACTCTCTTTATATACTTTTGTTTCAGATCTTCTATCTGTTTTCTAAGTTAAATTTTGTCATTTTAAATGAGCTTTTGGTCTGGACAAGTGATGGCTAGTGATGGTGCCTTCGTGCACGAGAATTGGGTACGTGGTTGGACTTATCTGGACAATTAAGGACCGAACTTTGGTAACGTCGTTGATTCAAGTACATTCGTGCTATCACACGCGGGTTGGGAGCCGTATGGTTAAGTAGGGGGAAGGTTTTATTGTGTTGAGTCCCACGGTGGTGAAATTGTAAGGGCATTGGGACCGTGAAATCCCGTGTTCCTTTGGGCCGATAGGATGGGGGCGTTAACATCTTGTGTTTCCTAGGATATATAGGATGGAGGCGTTAACGTCTTGTGTTTCCTAGGAGCCATGGGTTGAGGGACTTGGCTCAATGGGACCTTCTTGCTAAAAACGACCGTATCTTGATTTACCCGGCCGGCATACCATAGGAAGTATGCTATATTCGGAGGCATCTGGAGGCTTACGGGATAATCAAGTCGTGTGGGTAAAGTAGTACACCCCTGCAGGGTATAAATATATTCGAATAGCCGTGTCTACGGTTATGGACAACCGCTTGAGTTCGGGAGTTACTATTGTTAGACTTGGAATTAAAATTGTGGTTATAACTTGGTATCGACATGAATGGGATGTTCATGCTTGTTGTTGTATCAAAGTGGACCACAACTTTGTTGTTGGTATGATTCATTTGTTATTGAATTCATTACTTATTCACATGCTTTACTTCTACTTCGAATCTGATTTTGAAATGGCACTTGAAAAACTAGTATGTGTAGGTTGTTCAGTATTGCGTCTCTTTCGCAAAATTAAGCCAATATGAGCCCTTCCTTTGAATGACCTTATGCATACTATTTTTCTTTGTGTGAGACTTGCGAGTACTCTTTGTACTCAGCCAGGTGTTTGCTGGCTTTTACAGGTGAGGAGAATATTGAAACCGACGAGCTTGTCGGTGTCGATTTAGGCGACACCGATGAGTAGTTTGCTATCATCTAACTCCCAGTTGGTTGCCGATGGGTTATGGGGCATACCATTGCTGGTCTTTTGGTCTATTTATGTGTTTCCGCTGCTACTTAATACTCTCTTTTAAATTTGGCCGGTCGGCCACTTGTATTAGATGTAAACTTGGAACTATGTTGTATTTCTTTTGAACTATTTATGTATGAATGTTGTATGGATGTGAGCAACGTTGTATGAGAGTATGACTATATTGGTCGCTGATCTTGGGAGCCAAAATAAGTTGTACTCGCTGTTCATGGCCTCTTATTTAACTCACTAAGTGTAGCGTTTGACTTGTTGGAGAACCGACAATCATGTAGTGCTCGCAGAGGAGCGGCGCGCATGATCATCGGGGCTCTAGTTTTAGTTAAGCCTCTCATTTAGAAGGAGTTAAGTTGGAATCCATTTACCGGAGATCCAGAGTTGTGTCCTTAAGACCAGGCTTAGTCTCGGTCTTACGGAGATAACTCCGGGGTCTCCACACCATCTCCCCCACACATCCATCAGCAAGGAAGCGGAGTAGTATGACACCAAGAACCGCGCACCCAATTCTCCTTCGCGGCAAGAACGTAGCGACCTTCGCACCAAACCAGGACCCGAAGCTGCTAGCCGTGCTAGCCTCGTCGGTTCGGTTGCAGGACGATGTCAATCCCCGTGATCATCCCGGCGCCACCAGGCGTTCGACGAAATTCCGCGCCGGGATGCCGCAGCGGGCTCCAACCGCATTATCTTCGACTACGCACGGCGCGGGATGGTCCGGGAGGCACTGGACCACTTCTTGGATGAGCGCCGCCGCGGCGGGATCGTCGACGGCGCCACCCTGCCCTGTGCTCTCAATGTTTGCGGGTCAGTGCCTGACAGAGTTCTTGGAGAGCAGTTGCATTGCCTGTGCGTCAAGTGTGGTTCGATCGGGCTGAGATCAGTGTGGGTACGTCGCTCATCGACATGTACATGAAGTGCATCAGCGTCGAGGATGGGAGGGAGATGTTCGAGGGGATGCCTTAGAAGAATGTTGTCACATGGACAGTGATTTTAAGTCATGGTAAAATCAGAGAGTAAGAAAATTTTAAGTTATAGTAAAATCAAATTTTAATCTGAACCGTCCGTGATTTAGCTTATCACAGACGGTTTTTAATCTGAACCGTCTATAATACTAGCTTATCACAGACGGTTTTTATTTGAAATCGTCTGTGATTCGCGAAAATTTTTGAACGCTTGCGTGGGAGGCGAAATGTTTTGACGCTGTCCTTATATATTATACCCACCCCTGCTTTGTCTTCCATCAGTCTCTCCCTCTCCCCTCCCCACGCCGAGCTTCGGCGACCACCCTCGATTCTTCGGCGCGGTTCGGCGAGGAGACGCAGCCAACGAGGAGGAGGAGGGACGTGTAGGTGTTCCATGTCCGCCGCAGGAGGTAGACTGCCGGAAGGTATGTGTATATCCCTAAAATATACACAATTTGTTGGTTGTTTGAAGATTTTTATTTTATTTGTACCTAATACCGGAGCGCTGTTGAAGGTTTTCAGTCGTCTCTTCTTGCCGACGAGCTTAAGTCAAACTCGAGCAGTTGCATTGCCTGTTCGTCAAGTGTGGTTTGATCGGGCTGAGATCAGTGTGGGTACGTCGCTCGTCGACATGTACATGAAGTGCCTCAGCGTCGAGGACGGGAGGGAGGTGTTCGAGGGGATGCCTAAGAAGAATGTTGTCACATGGACTTCGTTGCTTACTGGTTATTTCCAGGCCGGGGCGCATCTGGATATCATGGCGCTCTTCTTTAGGACGCGTGCCGATGGGTATGGTCCAACCCATTCACATTTGCAAGTGTTCTCTCTGCAGTGGCGAGCCAGGGTGCGCTCGATCTTGGAGTATTTGGCTCATATGGCATTCATGGTGTTAATAGCAATTTTAGTTATCTCCCGACGTCAATACTAAAAATAACACTCCACCATGCCCTAGAGGACAGACTCCCTACCGTACGTCACGTGTGAAAATCCAAACCCATAGAGCACGGACCAGACTGAGTTCGGCCCCAGGGGCACAACAGCTAGCAGTGTCGTACCCCTGGGCCACAGAGGTAGCGAGTGTCGTGCTAGGGAGGCACGGCGGTGGGTGAGAGTGAATTGAAAATGGATTAAAAAATTATTTTTGACAATATTTGAAACACTATTTTATACTATTTAAAACTTTTGAAAATATTTTTCTTTTGTTTCTTTACCTCGCACTCGTAGCTTCAAATGTATTATCTATGTACCACAAAAAATCTACAAATTTTTCATATGAAATTATAGCGTAGCATAACACACGCAGTTTCAAACATGGGTGTCAACCGTCACCATCTTCACCCTTCACAGCCCTCGGTGGCTCGGTGAGTCGACAGACGGTGCATGTAAAATACTATTTAACGACATGGCAGCGGGCAGTAGTATCTTTACTCACCACTGCCATGTCAAATAGGGAGGCAATACACTCGCTGCATCTGTGGCCTAGGGGCACGACACTGCCCTCTGTCATGCCCCTAGGGTCGGACTCAGCTTGTTCCGTACCCAGTGGCCCGGATTTCACACGTGACGCTCGATGGGGAGTTCGGCTTTCTAGGGCACAGTGAAGGGTGCTATTTTTGGCATTGACGTCGAGAGATGGCTAAAATTGCTATTTACGCCATGAATAGTGCCGTGCTAAAAACTCCTCGATCTTGGGCAGCGTGTGCATGCTCAATCAGTGAAGTTTGGATGCCGCTCAACCGTGTTTGTGTGTAATTCTCTTGTGAACATGTACGCTAAGTGTGGGCTGGTTGAAGAAGCCAAGGCTGTGTTCTGTGGGATGGAGATCAGGGACATGGTATCGTGGAACACATCAATGGCAGGCCTTCTGTTGAATGGGTGTGAACTGGAAGCCCTGCAGCTGTTCCATGAATCACGAGCTGGTATGGCTAAGCCGACACAGTCGACCTACCCTACAGTGATCAAGTTATGTACAAACCTCAAATAGCTGGCAGTGGCACGTCAGCTACACACCTGTGTGTTAAAAAGAAGAAGTTCATTCTGTCCTCTCAAATATCGATACGCGGACACCTAACATCCTGAACTAAAAAATCGGCCATTTGACACCCCTATGTTGTAAAACCGGACAACATACCCTTTTCGGCTGTTTCATGCGGTGGTATTGCTGATGTGGCGTCCGGGTGGCAGTGGCGGAGCTAGAAATTAGATGACGAGGGTGCACACTTCACACTCGCAATTCTATAGTTTATACAATGATTTCATAACATCATAAATCCAACACATATGTTCTAAATTTGTTAAAAGCACAATGCAAATAGTTCACATAAGGTCTTACATGGATAGAAAATTACAAAATATGGAAATATGAAAAGAAAATTATAATACTACTTTACGCGTTTTTATGCCTTGAAAACGTTCCATTAGACCATCTTCATTAACCTCAAGAAAATTTTCCTTTTAATAAATATGACTAAACAATCATTCAAGAATTGATCGCTCATACTATTTCTCAACTTGTTCTTCACAAGACTCATAGTAGACTAAACAATCATAAATGTTTTCCTCACTGCCAGGAAGTGTATTTGAAGCTCCAGCACTTCTCGGCTGGGGTTGGGGCTGGGGTTGGTCATTGACAACAACCACAACATCAAGCACATCATCAATATTCCATCTGAGAAGAAGTCAATTGATTCCCACTTGCTTGAGTTCCTCCTCTACCTTCTTGAGTCTCCTCCACCCTGTGGACCCCTTCAGCCGGTGATAAAGAAGATAAAATATTCTTTGCCTTCACTTCTCGATCCCGAAAAAAGAAAGGATGTCTCTATTCCTCTTCATATCTCTACAATCTACATTGACATATCGTAACAAAATTTTCAAATTTCCATTCACAATTAAGCTCACATTCACTTATTCACATAACAATATAACATGATAACAAATTAACAATATAACATAAGTGCCGACTAGGACTAGGACTATGGCATACCATTCACAATTAAGCTCACATTCACTGATTCACATAACAATATAACATGATAACAAATTGACAATATAACATAAGTGCCGACTAGGACTAGGACTATGGTATACCATTCACAATTAAAATCACTCAGAATCTGGTTCAGTTCGACAGGCAGACAGCAGGCAAGCCAGACAGCATACGGCAATACCAATAACCAATATTGAAAATCCAACAGTCAAGCAAATCCTCTGCTTCGGTGCTTCTCCTCTAGGATCCAACAAGCAACAGTCCAACTCCAAGGCTCCAAAATTGAAAATCCAAATCCAACCCAAGTCAAGCAAGTCTAATCCAACTCCAAGCTGGCAAGCCCCAAGGCTCCATCCGCTGGTCGCCTGCTCCAGCGCCGCCCTCCCTCGTTGCGCCGTCGACCGCTTGTCACCTGGCTCCGCTCCCGCGCCACATCGAGCGAGCCGTCGGCCGTCGCCCTCCCGTAGTCCCGCTGGCACCTCGGCCTAGCTCCCGCGCTATGCCGCAAAACGCTTGGTGCCTAGCTCCCGCGCTATCCGCTCAACTGTACGGCGTGCCAAGCTAGCCAAGCTGTCGCCCTGTCGCGGCGTCGCATCTCACGAACTCGCGGTCACCTGGGGAGCAGCCGAGCAGGGGAGGAGAGATTAGGGTTGGCCGGTTGGGGTCTTAGGGATGGGGGAAGTAGGACTGAGCAGTGAGCTGAGGAGAGGATTGGATTGGAGATTTGGACTGGGCTGGACGCTAGAGCCTGGTCTTTCATTAGTAGCGCCGGACCAGCTGGGCTGGGCCGAGGAGTGAGGAACTGATCCCTGGATGGTTTTAAAATTTTTGGGGGTGCCGGTACATACCCGGCACCCCACCTAGTTCCCCTACCGGGTGGCCCAGTTTTGCCAGGTCGGCCACTGACTCAGCTGCGACGTGGTGATGACTCAGCTTCTACCCTCTTTCTTCCTTAGTCTCTCTCCTCACTTATCCATCCATATCTATCGGAGAGGCTTCCAGCCTCATTTCTTCCTAGTTCTTTCTCTTCCCCCATTTTATTTCTTCGCTTCATCTCTCTCCCCATTTCTTCTCCAACCGAAAGAAACTTTGGCTCCATGGGGCTCTTGGCTTGGCCCCTTTCCCTGCGCCGCCAACGTCGGCACTCTAGCCTGCCGTCGCCACCACCCTGGCCCGGTTCGCCCTCCCAGCTCCATGCACCAGCTCCTACGGCTTCACCCGGCTTGGCTCCTCCTGGCTCCCCTCTGACCCGGCGCCGCTGCCTCCGACGTCCAGCCTCTGGCGCGCTCGCGCTCCCCCTCGGCTACTCCCACTCGACAACACCTTCTTAGCTCCTGCTCTACGCGCCTTCGGCCGCCACCGTTAGTGCCTGGTCGCTGGCGCCTAGCCCTCCCTTGCGCCGATGTGACCCGACTCGGCTCCCCCTTTTCTACCAAAGATCGGCACACGAAGGTGGATGGGCGCAGGTTGCGCATCCAGATGCCGACGATTTGCGTGGCACGGGTGCTCCAGCTGACGTGGGATCTGGAGCACAAGACTGACGGCAAGACCATCAAGTGGCTGCTACAGCAGGCGGAGACCATGGTGATCGCGACCACCGGCACGGGCACCATCCCGGCCAACTTCACCTCCTCGCTACTGTTTAGCTTCCACTCCGACAGCATCGATCTTGAAGGATCGCAAGTTCAAGCCACCCGCCACGCCCTCTTGCGTCAGCCGCAAGCAGCACAAGCAAAAGGGCCCCGAGGCGGCCGCGCGCGTCTCCACCGTCACGTCGCTCTCCAAGTGCCGCCTTCGCCTCCTCAAGCTCGAGCGCGCGTCAAGGACTACCTCCTCATGGAGGAGTTCATCGCGTCGCAGGAGCGCCTCCGCCCCACCGAGGAAAAGATCGAGGAGGACCAATCCAAGGTCGATGACCTTTGCGGCACCCCATGAGTGTCAGATCCCTCGAGGAGATCATCGATGAGAGCCATGCCATCGTCTCCTCCTCCGTCGGTCTTGAGTACTACGTCGGCATCCTCTCCTTCGTCGACAAGGACCAGCTAGAACCGGATGCTCCATCCTCATGCATAACAAGGTTCTGTTCATGGTTGGAATTTTGTAAGATGAAGTTGATCCTATAGTATCTGTGATGAAAGTTGAGAAAGCTCCCCTAGAATCTTATGCTGACATTGGTGGGTTAGATGCTCAGATTCAAGAAGATGGGGGTAGAAGGCGGCATCGGGGAGAGTCGGGGAGAGAGACTAGGGAAGAAAGAGGGGGTAAAAGCTGAGTCATTGCCATGTCACAGCCGAGTCAGTGGACGACCTGGCGAAACCTTGTTGTGCATGAGGGGAGGTGGTGGGGGTGAGGTGGTGCGGCGAAGGCGGTAGTATGGCACATCGGCAATACCACTGCATGAAACCACCGGAGGGGGTAGATTGTCCAGTTTTACAACTTAGGGGTGTTAAAAGGCTGATTTTTTAGTTCAAGAGGTTAGGTGTTAGCATGTCGATACTTGAGGGGGTAGAATGGACTTCTTCCTTAAAAAAATGGGCTCCATTCGAATGGCAGTGTAATGACTGCGCTTATTTTTTTTCAAGAATGCGCAAAAGTCTTGCGTGTTATTCCATTAAGAAGAATAAGAGCGGAGCTACTGGCTAGGAAAACCCAACCAAGACAAAACAAGGACAAAAGAACAGAAAAAACTGAAAGGAGAAAGACCTAGAAAAACAGGAGGGAGGGAAGGAAAAAAGGAAGAACAAACAAAGAAAACAAAAACGCAACCACATGGCCTAAGGGGAATTGCTCTGTAATGGCCCCAATTTTCAGAACCATTAAACTCTTCACAACTGTCTAGGATGTGCAGTTGCGAAGCAAATAGCATTTCAAGCAAGTTTCGATTATAACAAAAACCAGACTTTTATTACATGAGATTAAGGCTTAACAACCGGTTTTAACCCGACACGGGTATCCAAGCCCAAAGTTAATATAATACATGACAAAAGAACTTCCAACTATAGGCACGCTTGAGCGCGGTCGAGACCTAATAGCAGTAATCACTGTCGTCTTGAGGTCCACCAAAATCTTGTTCACAAGGATTCTCTGCATTTTCCCAGGTTTCTTCTGTAGATGATTTGCAGATAGCAAGAATGAGTACTACTACCGTACTCAACAAGCCACATGGAAAAGCTAAATAATTACACGCAAGGAGTTCAATGGATTGGTTAGGGTTTTCCATATCTGGCGTATGTGGATGCATCTTTGAGTTTAAAGCAGTTTATCATAAAATAGTAAAACGGTAATAAATATAACATCAGGGGTTTCTCAACACTTGCACAAACCAACTTAACATCTCAAAAACTCTACTTATGCCTTTGTATTGGAATCACCCATGAACACAGCTTCATTAACCGAAAGCACGACGTATTCGAATACTTTTAATTATACACTCTGTCCAACTTTACCAACAAGATACCTTAAGCTCGTATTGTCAGAACATATACACGCAACACGTTAGTGTGCGACTGAGCTGAGATAACAAAACTTTTTCACTACTCGCTCAACCTTTTTAGTCTCTATCCGGTAGGTCTTAATCCATATAGCCCTTGGGAGACCACCGGCCAACAGTGGAATGCGTACTCTAAGGCTGACGGGTCCATACTGTTGTGTAGATCAGCGAATGTCCCTACAGCTACAAGTCCACTCCTATCCTACCCCAATTCCTTCTTCTCTATCACACAAGAGTAGTTGACATCCTGTAGATATTCAATTGGAAGAGCAGTGTACTAAGCAGGGGAGTAATGACCACACCTTTGGTTGAGCGGTTTTCTGTGTCTGTTACTTTGGCATAAGGTTCTTATCCTTACTTGTCTCTAGTGAGAAAATGGACCAACACCAACTTGTGGCTGTCCACCTGTTTGATCTCACCTTTGACCCACTTTTACCAAGTCTATTGGATTGTCCAACTTTTTGGACACAACCCTCCACTCTTCTCCAAAATCATTGGTGAATACCCAATACTACTTTTCAGGAGTTATAAATACATTGTGTGATAATGCTAATTACATAGCTATCATTTTATGTAAACTTGTCAAGGTGAATATGACCTACAAAGGTTGGGTGGATTTATATGTGGGGTGACAAAATTTATCTATTTGCCATAGCATTCAAAAGTATTATTTGATTATTTAAATTAATTGGCACAAATACAATAATGAAAGTAATAATATAAATACATAAAATGTAGGTTCAAAATGATCAAGGAATGCGACTTGCCTCCTTGCACACAGTATTCTAGATATTGGTCTTGTCCGACGTCTTTTAGAGTCTGGTTGTCGAAGTCGTGACCTAACGTGAAATAAAACCTACTAAATAAAATTCAGCTCGACAAGGAATAATTGGGAACAACATGCAAGTAAATAAATTCAGAAAGAATCATAAAGGAAGGTGGTGTGGAGGATAGGATTTACTTGGCATTTAATTGGACTGAATAGAGTGGAGAAATGGATTCACGGGCTCGAAACGGTCGGAATAGATATAATATGCTGAATTAGGGTTTTAGGCGGAAAAAGTGTGGGATAGTGAATAGTGATATTGTTACTATTCATGCATGAGAATGGATTAGTGCACCGTAATTGAATTACTGTTTTCAATTAGTGCACAGTACCTTTTCCGAAAATGAACAGTAACTATGTTTTTGTTTGATGAATAGTAAAAGGTAGAAAAGGAATGAACAGTGATTGGTCTGAATTGAATGAACAGTACTAGCCGCCCTAGTTACTGTGGTGGCCCACGTCCAAAAAGGCCAGGCCTTAAAGGCCCAGCCCGGGGTAGCCTTGAGCTGCGCTCGACCGAAGGCCAGAGCACGCTCGGCTCTGCCCAAGCCAGTGGCAGCGGCGTTTGCGACGGTGGTGATGGCTGGCGGTGGGAGTGAGTGGTGCGGTGAGCACCACTGGGTGATGGGGATCTCATTTTGGGGTTTTTGAGAAGCGAGGGAGGTGTAGAGGTGGGGCGGCGGCGGCCATGGCGCACGACCGAGTCAGGGCGGCGGTGCGGCGGCACTCTAGTGGGGTTTGGGGTAGGGAAAGGTAGGGGAGAAGAGTGGAATGGCGAGGAGATGCCATAGCCAAGGTTGTGAGAGAAGGGGAAGCTAAGGAGGAGGCGGATTTTACCGATTTCTTGTCAGGGAAGAAAAGCCAGGCGGTGGGAATTCGAGCGGATAGCGAGCATTGAGGATGAAGGGAGGTGGTGAGGATATTGCGGTGCTTAGGGCTTCGGATTGGTGCCATTTTATAGGGTGATTGAGGTCGTGGGAGCAAGGATTGAGCACCGCGTGGGCGGTGACGTGTGCGGCCGGGAGCGGTTGGTGCAGCGAAGGCGGTAGAAGGTGCTAGCGAGACGAGGTGGCGCGGGTGGTGGAAGCAAAGAATCGAGGCATGCGGCGGTGGAGCTCGAGCGCGAGGAAGAGAACGGGGAGGAAGCACCCAGGGAGGAGGACGTTTTCGTTAGCCTCGAAAAGGAGAGCGAAAATTTGGAAGAAACTTCTGAATTGGGTAAGTTTGCGAATTCAAACCAAAATAATTCAGAAAGTTTGAATTTTTGCAATTTTTGGGTTATTTCATGCTCCTGGTTGAATACCCCTCCCGATCGCTAGCTTTTGCCATGCGCCAATGGTGATGCTCGTCGTGGATCCGTTGTGAGAGAAGGTGCAAGGGACCCGCCTTGTTATTGAAAACCCTACTGTTCCGCTCCTTCTAGAGCATCCAAGAAATTAAGATGACATAGGAGTCCAGTACTGTTGGAAAGAGGGTTGCCCAACCGGGACAGCTCTCGGCAACCCCATACACGTAAGGAAGTGCGCCCAGACCTGAGAGGTTATGACGCACCCAACAAGAAGGTGATCAATGGTCTCTTGGGAGTGACCGCAGAAAACACATATGGATGCCTACAACAAATACGGTGATTTGGATGATGCTTTTGTAGATATCATGAGAATATGCTCATGATCTTAGGATGATGATACAATTGGCAATGGTGTTAAAAATTTGTCAAATCACTCGTTTTCTGCAGAGTTCAGGAATATCGGAATGACCACATTTGAGGAGCGGTATTACTTCACATGGTCGTAGCTGAACGTGGTTGTAGAAGGCTTCGACTGCACGTGGTCGTAGCTTTTCGCACTTAGTGGTCGAAAGCCATGAGTACTGTAGCTTCGAGTACCAGTGGTTGAAAACCTTGAGTACTGTAGCTTCAAGTACGAGTGGTCGAAATCTTCGAGTACTGTAGATATTAGTACCAAGTGGTCGGAAGCTGCGAGTATCGTTGCTCCGAGTACTGTTCATCAAGTACTATAGCTGCGAGTTCCGAGCGGTCGAAAGTTACGACTACTGTTGCTTCGAGTACTGTAACTACAAGTGCCTACTGGTCGAAGATAGTGATCGTGACACTGGTCATAGACAGTAGCCCTGGACACTGGTCGTAAACAGTGGTCGTGGACACTGGTCGAAGATAGTGGTTCTGGACACTAGTCGTAGACAGTGGTCATGGATGCATGTTTTTGCATGATGCATGTTTTAACTAACGTGGGTCAAGTTGCGAAGAATTTGTTTTCGAATCGATTTCTTTGTCTATTCTTGTGCAGGTGGTTTGGTGGTCAACTATAGTCAACGGTGAGAAGGATCGGGACTTGGTTAGGAGAACCAAGGTCCTGAACGATCGTGAATGCCGAGATGAGATGGTTGGACTCAAGCATGGCGTAAAATGGACAATGATGACCGAGCGCAACAGTTCTATGCGACGGGTCACATCAAGTAGCGAGACAGTTCTGTGCGACGGGTCACATCAAGTAGTGCGACAGTTCAGTGCGACCCGACTGATCAAGCGGCGTGGTAGTTCAGTATGATGGGTCGCATCAAGCGACACAGAGATCGATGCAAGTGAAACCCATTGTGTGTGGGCTTAACGAGTGCCCGATTAGCTGTCTTCTTCTAGAAGCTAGCCTTCACTATAAATAGGGGAGGGTGCTGGCTGTGCACGCTCTAACCCTAGTACGAGAAACCCTAGTTTGGTTCTAGAGAGAACAGGGAAAGTGGAGAGGTAGGGTTCTAGAGAGTTGAATTGACTGTGTGCTCAAATGTTGAGCTTTTGTCCTCCAAGATGAAGTGACTGTAAACTAACTTCAATCTGAAATCAATCCAAGTAAGTTTTTTCTAGATAAGTCTCTTCTTATTCTGGCTCTTTTTTGTGATTTTGGGCTTTTTGTGATCCCTTGGTTTTCCTTTGATTTCTGGTTTAGATCTTGCTTGCTGTGACATGTGGAAATGCATTTAGGATCATCTTAATCATCTCTTACCCACGAGCAAGTTTTTGGATCATATTTTGGTTTTGACTCGGTTTTGAAGCAATCTTCACTTAAACCGAGAAAGGTCGGAACTTTAACAATGATCTTCACGATCCTTGACTGGAATATGTTCCTGACATCCTAAAGAAGGTGTGTTTCAAGCTTCGTGTAGTTTAGAGTTGTGGATCAAATCTTAGATCAATTTGTGATCTTGCGTTTTAGCATATTTTACTGTTTATCCGAGAGGTATGACCGCCATCTCTTTTTGTCTTGAGTGTTTGGTGTTTTTGGTCTGTTTTCTTCAAGGAGTTGATTGGATTCAATACAAGTCTTCCGTTATGTTTGTATATTGATCTTCATAGCTCTCATAGCTATTGGAGTGAAAATCGTATTGAATCCAATCAAGATAAAAAAGAGACAGTGCTCCTAGTCACCCCCTCTAGACGCCCGTTTCGGTCCAACAGCTTTCAACATATTTTTGTTGATGCCAGGATCTCATAATGTTGTTTCATGGACTGCTATGATTAGTGGGTGCATTCAGAACGGTGACATTCCTCTTGCTGCTGCTCTTATTAGCAGAATGAGAGAATACAGCATCGAGCAGAATGAGAGAATACAGCATCGAGCAAAATGAGTTCACCTACTCGACAACGCTGACAGCACCACTATCCATCTTGCCTCCCCAAATTCATGCCCAGGCCATCAAGAGCAACTACCAGCATGCACCATCTGTTGGAAATGCACTTCTTGGCTCATACTCAAAGCTTGGCAGAACTGAAGAAGCCCACTCAATATTCAAAATGATTGACCAGAAGGATGTTGCATTGCATGGTCTGCAATGTTGTCTTGCTATGCCCAAGCTGGCGACTGTGATGGTGCCATAAATGTTTTTATCAAGATTGACCAAAGGAGTTTACAATCTCTAGTGCCATCGATGTTTGTGCTAGTCCAACAGCTGGGGTTGACCAGGGTAGGCAGTTCCATGCTATTTTGATCAAGTACAGTTACCAGGATGCAATCTGTGTGAGTAGCGCACTTGTCAGCATGTACGCAAGGAAAGGGAACATTGACAGCGCTCAAAGTGTCTTTGAGAGGCAAACGGATGATATCAGGGTATGCACAGCACGGTTACAGCAAGAAGGCCCTTGATACATTTCAACAGATGGAAGCTGCAGGCATCGAGATGGATGGCATCAACATTCCTCGCGGTCATCATGGGATGTTCTCATGCTGGCCTTGTCGAACAAGGCCAGCGATACTTCGATTCGATGGTCAGTCCCACCATGGAGCATTATGCGTGCATGGTAGATCTCTATAGCCGTGCAGGCAAGCTGGATGAAACAATGAGCCTTATAGGAGGAATGCCATTCCCAGCAGGTGCAACGGTATGGCGCACATTGTTAGGTGCTTTCAGAGTTCACAAGAATATTGAGCTTGGGAAGCTTGCTGCAGAGAATCTGCTATCGCTTGAACCGCTTGATTCATCTACATGTGAGCTGCTCTCCAACATTTATGCGGCTGCAGGAAACTGGAAAGAGAAGGATGAAGTGAGGAAGCTCATGGACTCTACAAAGGTGAAGAAAGAAGCTGGATGCAGCTGGATTCAGATCAAGAACAAAGTTCATTCATTTATAGCCTCTCACAAGTCGCATCCTTTGCCAAACCAGATATATGCAAAGCTCAAGGCAATGACAACCAGGTTGAAGCAAGAAGTTTACTGTCCTAACACGAGCTTTGTGCTTCATGACATGGCAGAAGAGCAGAAGGAAGCCATGCTGGTTATGCACAGTGAGCGGCTAACTCTTTCCTTTGACCTGATAGCTACACCACCAGGGACGCCCCTTCAGATTGTAAAAAACCTACGGGTGCGTGGGGACTGCCCATATGGTTATGAAGATGGTGTCGGTGATTGAGGACAGGGAAATCATCATGCGGGACTGCAGCAGGTTCCACCACTTCCATTCTGGGGCCTGCTCCTGTGGTGATTTCTGGTGAATGGAGCACAGAACAAAATGACTGTGGATACAATAGACTCTGGCAATGCCATCCTTGAACAATATCACCGGCAAGCTGACTTTGGAGTAATGGGTTGTCTGCAGCTGATATCAGCTACAAGCCTACAAGTAGTGTTATTGGGGCTTGTAGAAGCATAGGGCAGCATTAATACCAGTGCTGAGGTTTGTTGGCATTGCTAGTTTGCTACTGCATGCAGACATGCTGCATCGGGTGACTCAAGCTGCAATCTCGTACCTCAGAGCCTGTTAGTTGCCAGTTGCCACAAGTGGTAAAACTGATTTTGCAAAAACACCAGAACTGGAGATATAAGCTTGCTCTCATTTTTTGTGATTCCTAAGTTTGATGAAGTGAAATCCTGCATCGAAGAAGAAGCACGTTTAACACCTTCTCAAAGCGTTTACATGCTGAATTACTGGAATCTACAGCTAAATTGCATCATTAAGATAATAAATTCTTCTTTCCGTTAGCACAGTTATGGCATCAGATTCCCAAAGAAGCAGTTTAAGTACTTGAGTGGATCGGCAGTGCCAGAACAGGGAACAAAGTTGTGCTAGGCTTGAATCTAGAGGCACTGGAGTGGTGCCATAATAACAACATAAGGAAGTTTTAAGCTGATGGAGTGTACTCAACTAGGACATTGCTTTTCCATGGAAATGCCGTACAGTATCAAGAAACACACTTTGTCAAACAGGAGATCGATGATCTCATGAAAATTCACCTCCAGGAAGCACAACTTCAATTGTGAGCAGTCAGATCCAGGTAACGTGGATATCATGGGGATATGCTCATGATCTTATGATGATGTGACAATTGACAATAACGTTGAAGGTTTGCGGAAACACGTGTTTTGGCAAAGTTCAGTTACTGTCAGGCTTCAGGCGGTCAGACCGGCCTTGGTGGCGGTCAGACCGGCCACCTCTGGCGGTCTGACCAGTTTTGCTTCGGGCGTAAGGGGCGGTCCGACCGGCCAATGGTTGGTGGTCTGACCGGCAAGGGGAGCGGTCCGACCAGCCATGCTGGCGGTCTGACCGATTTTGACTTAAGTTGCTGGCCTTCTTGGCAGCGATGTGTTGGGTGTTAGGTCAATCTCATGGGTGTCAGTGCATATGTGTTGCATGATGCATGTTTTGACTAACGTGGGTCAAGTTGTGAAGAACTTGTTCCCGAATTCGATTTGCTTGTCTATTGTTATGCAGGTTGCTTGGTGGTCAACGACGGTCAACGGCGAGGATGATCGGGACTAGGCTTGGAGAGCTGAGGTTCAGAACGATCGACGATGCCGGGTGAAGTCATTGGACTCAAGCATGATGCAAGATGGACAAAGGTGACCGAACGGGCGGTTCGGTGCGACTGGTTGGATCAAGCGGCGCGGGGGTCGGTGCAAGTGCCATGGTGGTTTCGGTGGGAGCCGGATGGGAGAGACTTGCTGACATGATAAGAGCCGCTGGATCAACCTACACGTGGAGGAGCATGCGACTACTTCGCGAAGATTGGACTCGGTCTTTGAAGAAGGGCCGAGAAGGGGTATTTTGGTAATCTTACCAAATACCACCTTAGTTACCTTTTGCCAACCCGCGGCGCAAGACGGTGTGTGGAGAAGCGGATTAGGTTAAGAGGAGATGAAGACGACGCTTTAAAATGCGTGCGTGTGTAACCCGTTTGTGTTGGGCCTTAACGGGAGCCCATTAGGCTTACTCTTCTAGAAACTCTAGACCTCCACTATAAATAGAGGAGGAGGTGGGTGCACCCCCTCAACTCTTTCATGTATTTGAAACCCTAGTTTGCTTAGGGAGATGATTAGTGGAGGTTAGGGTTCTAGAGAGTTGGATTTGATTTCGTGCTCATGTATTGAGTCTTTGTCCTCCATTGATGGAGTGGCTGTAAACCAATACCATATCAACTCAATCCAAAGAAAGTTCTCTCAAAGATGAGTTCATTTGCTTTCTTTCTCTCTATTTGGTGATTTTGAGTCTTTATTTGATCTGCGAGTTTTTGGTTGGTTTCTTGCTGTGATCTAACTTGCTGCAACATGTGGGAACCCATCTAGGGTCATCTTGATCATCAATCACCCACGAGCAAGTCTCTAGATCATATTTTGATTTTTGCTCGGTTTTGGAGCACACTCCGTTCAAACTGAAAAAGATAGGAACTTTGGCAAGGATCTTCACGATCGTCGCATGGAATAGGTTCCTGATATCCTTAGGAAGATGTGTTCCAAGTTTCGTGAAGTTTGGAGTTACGAATCAAAAGTTACATCAATTTTTGTTTTTGTTTTTCAGGCTGTTTACTATTCATCTGTCTGATTTTACTGTTCACCGGTCTGACCGTCCACTGTTCGCCGGTCTGACCACTGGTACTGTTCATTAGGCTGATTCTTGAGTTTTTGTTGCTTTTGCTTCGGGGTTTTGATTGGATTCAATACAAGTCTTCCGCTGTGCTTGATTGATTGATCTTTATAGCTTTCATAGCTATTGGAGTGAGATTCGTATTGAATTTGATTTGGGAGAAAAATAGTTTGTGCTCCTATTCATCCCCCCCTTCTAGTCGCCTTTTCGGTCCAACAAGTGGTATCAGAGCCCGGTTAGTTCAATCTTGATCTTAACCGGTCACTGAACTTGGCGATGGATAAGTACTCCTCCAAACCGTATATCTTCGATGGGCACGACTATGTCTTTTGGAAGAACCGCATGCGTGTCTTTCTTCAGAGCGAAGGACGAGGTGTATGGGAGGTTGTTCGAGCTCCGCTCATCTTGCCTGAGGTTGCTACGCCGGCTTCTGAAACCCTCTTGGCTAACGATCATAAGGCAAAGAATTTTCTGTATGGTGGGCTTGGTAGACAGGAGAATGATAGGATTTGCAATCTCGAGACCGCACATGAGATTTAGAAGACCGTCGAAACCTATCATGAGGGTTCTTCCCAAATCAAGCAAGTGCGTCAGACAGTCTATAAAAGAGAATATAACAAATTCGAGATGCGTCCTAGAGAGAGCATCGATGACATTTTCAGTCGCTTTAACACAGTGATAAATCAGATGAAGGCTGTTGGTATTGAATTTACCCAGTCTGAAAATGCCACCCATCTCCTGGCTGCAATCAACACCAAGGAGTGGGAGATAAAGGCTACCGCTATTCAGGAAAACGTCAACTTCTCTGATCTGACTTTGGAGCTGCTCTATAGCAAGCTCAAGACTCATGAGATCCAGATGAGTGACCATTCTAAGATGGATAACATGGTTTTGGTAGCAGACCCGCTCAAGAGAGCCTCTGATGGGTCGTTTGAGTCTTCTTCTGGAATTTCTCTTGCTTCTTTATCTGCAATCGAAGAAGAGGATCTTGAAAGTATTCCTGAGCCCGAGATGACACTTTTGATTAAAAAGTTCACACGGGGATACAACAATATGAGAAACAAAAAGAGAGGCGGCCCTGTGACTTGTTATGAGTGTGGAGAGCTTAATCACATCCGGGCAAATTGCCCCAAGCTGAAAGGGAAGAGCAACCACAAGGATGAAAAGCCAGCTTGGAAGAAGCCTTAGGGACGCAAGTCCAAGTTTGATGATGCCAAGCTCAGGAAGGTTGCTCACCGGGTTCTTGCTGCTCTTGGAGATCGATCTTTGAGCGATGTGGACTCCGGGAGCGAGGAGGAGAAGGAGGAAGAGCTCCCTCAATACAAGAAGGGAAAGGCCAAGGACTTCACAGGCATGTGCTTCATGGCTGACTCCGACGACATCAATGATAACAATGAGGTATCTCCCTCCTATGATGTTCTCTTTGCTAGATGCGAAACTGTCTATGAGCAAATGCTAGGTTAGGATAAAGCCTTAAAATTCATCATGACTAGGAATGATGAGTTAGAGTCACAAGTAGATAAACTCATATTAGAACTTGTGAATGCTAAGAGTCTTGAATCTGATGAATGTTCATCCTGCCATGCTTTACATTCTGAATTGGCTAAACTACAATGTACTCATGATATTGCTTTGCAACAATTTGAAAGTGCTAGGACTGAGCAAATTGAAGTTAAATCTGCTCCTTGTGAAAAATGCTTAGAGTCTAGCAAGTTGGTTGTTTCTGATGTGGTTGAATCTAGCTTTTGCTCTGTCTGCTTACAACATGAACGTGAAGTACATGATGTTGTAGAAGCAGCTAGAGCTAAATATGTCAAGTTTAAGGACAGTATTAATTCTACTACTTGTGCTTCATGTGAAGCTCTTAAGCTTGAAGTTGCTCTTTATAAGAAGAGGCTTAACGCTAAAACTTGTGATTCATGTGTTAACTTTGGAAAAGAAATTGCTTACCTTAAGGACACATTAGAAAGATTCTCTAAAAGTAAGAAACAGTTAAACATGATTCTTGACAAGTCAAAAACACCTTATAAAAAACAAGGGTTGGGATACAATATTGTCCAGGACAAATCTAATGACATTCAAATTTTGAAAAATGGCTTAGTTGAATTTGATACCCAACCTGCAAAGATCACATTCAAATCTGCAGGTTTTGCCCAACCATCTGTTCAGTCAAAATGTGCTTCTTCGAGTGGTACCAAGTACCATTGCACCTATTGCAAGAGGGATAGGCATTTGGTTGAGTTCTGTTGGCGTAGGTTGAAAAATGCTAGGAAAAATCTTGCTAGAATGTCATCTAATCAATCTAGAGCTTTTGTGAGATATGGTAATTTAGAAAGGAAGAAACCTGGTCTAGGATTTGTTTCACATGCTAATCATTTTCATACTCCTAGACAGGATAACTCTCATGTTAGAGTAACCATTGCTCATAACAAAATTTCGAATAGAATCAAGGATAGCACTTCTGCTTTGCATACTACTCGCAGACGTGTGTCTCAGTACTGGGTTCCCAAGTCATGTTTAACTAACCCCAGTATTGAGACACATCGTTCTTCTGTGACTTGATTTTCAGGATAGCCGCGGAAGGAAGGATATGTGGTTCGTCGACTCCGGCTGTTCACGCCATATGACCGAAGACTCAAAATGGTTCACCTCCTTCACACGGTCGACAGGTGATGCCTTCATCACCTTTGGAGACAATACTCAAGGGCGGATTGAAGGAACGGGATCAATTAGGGTGAACGACAATTTCATCCTAAAGGACGTCGCCCTTGTGGACAAGCTCAGGTTTAATTTACTCTCTGTCTCATAGCTTCTTGATAGTGGCTATGAGACTATATTTAAGAAAAATACTTGTCGGGTGCTTGATTCAGCTGGTGAACTTGTTTTTGGGATTTATAGAGCTGCTAGGATCTTTGGAGCTGATTTTTCTGAATCTCTTGCTGACTCTCTTAAATGTTTGATTACACCTTCTTCTGAGTTCTGGCTTTGGCACCGACGTTTGGGGCACATTGGTTTTGATCATCTAACGCGAGTTAGCAACCTTAATCTCATGAGAGGTTTGCCTAAACTCAAAGATGTCAAGGATGCTGTATGTGCGCCATGTAGGCATGGCAAGCAAGTTGCCGCCTCACACCCTTCAGTGACTATGGTCATGACTGATGGACCGGGACAGTTGCTTCATATGGATACTGTTGGTCCTACTAGGGTTCGGTCAATCGGTGGCAAATGGTACATTCTTGTCATAGTCGATGATTTTTCGAGATACACTTGGGTGTTCTTTCTTGCTTCAAAGGATGAAACTTTTGGTCATTATCATGATCTTGTTCTTCGTTTGGCTTCTGAACTTCCGGGTGCCTTGAGAGCGATCCGCAGTGACAATGGCACGGAGTTCAAGAATGCCTCATTTGTCTCATTTTGTGCTGAGCGTGGAATTGAGCATCAGTTCTCTTCTCCACACGTCCCTCAACAGAATGGCTTTGTGGAAAGGAAGAACAGAACTTTAGTCGAGATGGCTAGGATGATGCTAGATGAGTATAGCACTCCAAGGAGGTTTTGGGCCGAAGCTATTGCTACAGTTTGCCATATTGCAAATCGTGTCTTCTTGAGACCGTCTTTAGGCAAGACTTCATATGAGCTTCGATTTGGTAGAAAACTCTCTGTTTTTCATTTTAGAGTTTTTGGAGCTAAGTGTTTCATTCTCAACACAGGAAACCTAGATAAATTTAAATCAAGAACTTTTGATGGTTTATTTCTGGGTTATCCTGCACATTCGAGGGGTTTTCGGGTTTTTAATGTTGAAACTAACACTATCCAGGAGACATGCAATGTCACTTTTGATGAGACTAGCCCTGGAGTTAGATCCGATGTTTCAGGTGACTTACAGGTGACAGAGAGCATTTTTGTTGAAGAAGAGGATGATGAACTTGATACTGCTCCTCCACCTGTTGCTGATGTTCCTATCCAAGCTGTTCAAGCTCCAAACCTGCAACGACTGCTTCACCTCCAATTGAGGCTCCTGCTTCATCTTCTTCATCAGCAGTACCTGCGGAGGTCGAAGAGATATTGTCTCCCAGCGCCCACTTCACATTCGAGGCGTCATCCTCCGGATCAGATGATTGGTAATCTTCATGAGCGAGTCACTCGCTCCAGGTATCACGATCCGAGTCTCTACTCTCATTCTGCATTTGTTGCTTCTTTCGAACCCCACGATATATCACATGTTTTATCTGATTCTAGCTGGGTCAATGCCATGCATGAGGAGTTAGAGAATTTTGAGAGAAACAAGGTCTGAAACCTAGTAGAGCCTCCTAGTGGTCATAATGTGATAGGAACCCGTTGGGTGTTCAAAAATAAACAAAATGAGGATGGTTCTGTGGTTAGAAACAAGGCTAGGTTGGTAGCTCAGGGCTTTAGCCAAGTTGAGGGGTTAGATTTTGATGAGACCTTTGCTCCTGTTGCTAGACTAGAAGCCATTCGCATTTTGCTTGCATTTGCTGCTTCTAAGGGCTTTAGATTATATGAGATGGATGTCAATAGTGCTTTTCTGAATGATTTTATAGAGGAGGAAGTGTATGTTAGGCAACCCCTAGGCTTTGATAATCCCAAGCATCCACATCATGTTTTCAAGCTATCCAAAGTCTGGTATGGTCTTAAGCAAGCCCCTAGAGCCTGGTATGATAGACTTAAGACCTTTCTACTTAAGAATGATTTTGAGATGGGTAAGGTAGACAAGACCATGTTCATCCTTAGGCGTGGCAATGACTTCCTGCTTGCTTAGATTTATGTAGATGATATTATCTTTGGTGGTTCTTCTCATGCTCTTGTTTCCAGTTTTTCGGAGACCATGCCCAGGGAATTTGAGATGAGTATGATGGGAGAACTCAACTACTTTCTGGGGCTTCAAATCAAGCAATGCAAGGAAGGGATCTTCATCCACCAATTGAAGTACACCAAGGATTTGCTCAAACGCTTCGACATGGGTGACTACAAGCCGATCGCCACTCCCATGGCGACTTCGACTGTTTTGGATCCAAATGAGGAAGGAGAAGCCGTGGATCAACGCGAGTACCGCAGCATGATCGACTCCCTCTTGTACTTGACGGCCTCAAGACCAGACATCCACTTCATGGTCTGCCTCTGTGCGAGGTTTCAAGCGTCTCCGAGGACTTCTCATCGCCAAGCCGTTAAGCGCATCTTCAGGTATTTACATTCTACCCTCCAGTATGGCATTTGGTATTCCTGTTCTTCTTTGTCCAATCGGAGGTTTTCTAATTCTGATTTTGCGGGCTGTCGGCTAGATAGGAAGAGTACCTTAGGCACTTGTCACTTCTTAGGCACTTCTCTTGTCTCTTGGTCTTCTAGGAAGCAGTCTTCTGTTGCACAATCCACTGCTGAAGCTGAATATGTAGCTGCTGCTAGTTGTTGTAGTCAGATTTTGTGGATGGTGTCCACTCTTAAGGACTTTGGGTTGTCTTTTGATAGTGTTTCTCTTTTCTGTGATAACACTTCTGCTATTAACATTGCTAAAAACCATGTGCAACACTCTAGGACCAAGCACATAGACATTCACTATCACTTCCTTAGAGATCATGTTGAGAAGGGTGATATTGTGCTGCATTTCGTGGAGTCCGAGGCTCAGTTGGTGATATCCTCACCAAGCCTTTAGATCCAACTAGGTTTGCCACCTTGAGAAGTGAGTTAAGGGTAATTTATCTCTATGGGTTGGTTTGAGGGAGTTTGATCTTTTCTGATCTTACCTTGTTCATCTAATCTTTTCTTGATCTTCTTTTGAACTTTTGATCTTTTTAGGCTTTTTGAGTTTCTCTCGCATCTCATTGTATCATATTGCATTCATATGAAAATCACAAAAATATGCATTGTAATATAAGCTTTTATGCTTGTCTTTTAAAATTGATGAAGCTTTGCTTATTACCCTCTTGAGTTTTAGTATTTCAATTCTGCTCAATGCCATGTCTTGTTCTTTGACTTGCTAGAATTATCATGCTTTCACATGTGTAGCTATGTCTTTGTTGAATGAGCTAGAACTTTAAGACAACTTGAACTAAAAACTGCAATTTGTGGATCTTTTAGCTAGTTGCACAATTAGTGATCCTTTTGTGACATTGGCCCTGTCAAAATTGCTGTGTTAGCTCTTGAATCTAGTATTGATCACTACTTGAGCTTCTTGTTTTTTTAAGAATCTGAATCTGCTCTTGTGAAAAATAAAAAATCAAATTTAAAGATTGTCTTGTGCTTAAAATATGCCAAACTACTCTCACGAGACTGCATGTCATAGACATGAACTTGAAGATAGTTTGATGATCCAGACGATCTCATGGGGACTACTTGTCAAAATTGACATGAACCTCAAGATTTGTCGCCCTGGTAGAAGCTTAGGAAAAGTTTATGGATGACTCCTAGTCTAGGATCTTCTTTACTAAGATATACCTTTAATCAACCTCTGGTCGAAGCTTAGGAAGAGTTTGTGGATGTCTCCTAGTCCAGGATCTTCTTCACTAAGTTAGATCATTAGTCAACTTCAATATTCATTGCCAATGAAAAACTGTTGAAAAATGGGCGTTTGAGAAAAATTGAGCAAAATGATTCAATTCAGGACCTGTTTGTCTCTTAATGTGGTCATTGTTAGCTTTTTGATCTCACATTGACATTTTGACATGGCCAGTATCATCTTAGGATCCCTATTGATGAACTTGTTAGATTTGAAGCTTTGCTTAAAATGCTAAAATTCATTACTTTATATTGCGCCTTCTAGTTTTAGCTTTGCTATATATGTCTTATCATGATCTTGTTAGCGCTTTCAGGCTGATATGTTGTTTGTGCAATATTAGAAATACTAGCTTGTTCTTTTGGGTAATCTACAAATCTTCTTGTAATCAAAAATTGAAAAATACAAAAATATGAAGCCACTCCATTGCATTTCATGCATGCTCCTTCTTATATTTTTTCCTCATTCTGCATTTGTTATCTCTGGACGAGAGGAAGGCGTGATTTCTTGATGACTCCATTGTCAAAGGGGGAGAATATATTTCGAGATGTATAAAGGGGAGAAGATATAAAAGTGTTGAAAAGGGGAGAAATTTGGAGAATTTGATTTTTTTAAAAAAAAATTTTTGAGGATCATAGTGAGGGGGAGTTTCTTATTTGCATTCTTATGGTCTTATTGCCCTTTTCTGAACTTGAATTGCAATTCTTGATCCTCACGATGATCAAAGGTCATATCGAACAATTGTTCTTTTATATAGACCTTAAGTGAAATTTTGACTCTTTTATGGAAAATGAAGCTTTCTTGCTTTCTTTTGCCTTATCTCACTTGTCTATGCTATTCTGAAGCCAACTTGGCCATTTCCTTTGCTTTTTCTTGCCTTTGGACCAAGTTGTACCTTTGCGCGAAAACGTCGAATTTTTACTTTTCAAACCTCAAAATTTGCTTTTGTTGGAGATTGCTAATGTGTTCATCAAGGGGGAGATTGTGGATATCATGGGGACTTAGGATGATGTGACAATTGGCAATGACGTTGAAGGTTTGCGGAAACACGCATTTTCGGCAAAGTTCGCCATCGTCAAGCCAGCGGTCGACCGCCGTTAGGCCGACCACCTCTCCGCGGTCTGACCGGTTTTGTTTCGGGCGTAAGGGCTGGCGGTCCAACCGACCAATGGTTGGCGGTCTGACCGGCAAGGGGAGCGGTCCGACCGGCCATGCTGGTGGTCTGACCGATTTTGACTTAAGTTGCTAGCTTTCTTGGCAGCGATGTGTTGGGTGTTAGGTCAATCTCATGGGTGTCAGTGCATATGTGTTGCATGATGCATGTTTTGACTAACGTGGGTCAAGTTGTGAAGAACTTGTTCCCGGATTCGATTTGCTTGTCTATTGTTGTGTAGGTTGCTTGGTGGTCAACGACGGTCAACGGCGAGTATGATCGGGACTAGGCTTGGAGAGCTGAGGTTCAGAACGATCGACGATGACGGGTGAAGTCATTGGACTCAAGCATGGTGCAAGATGGACAAAGGTGACCGAACAGGCGATTCGGCGCGGCCGGTTGATCAAGCGCGCGGGGTTGGTGCAAGTGCCATGGTGGTTTCGATAGGAGCCGGATGGGAGAGACTTGCCGACATGATGAGAGCCGCTGGATCAACCTACACGTGGCGGAGCATGCGACTGCTTCGCGAAGATTGGACTCGGTCTTTGAAGAAGGGTCGAGAAGGGGTATTTTGGTAATCTTACCAAATACCGCCTTAGTTACCTTTTACCAACCCGCAGCGCAAGACGGTGCGTGGAGAAGCGGATTAGGTCAAGAGGCGATGAAGACGGCGCTTTAAAATACGTGCTTGTGTGACCCGTTTATGTTGGGCCTTAACGGGAGCCTATTAGGCTTACTCTTTTAGAAGCTCTAGGCCTCCACTATAAATAGAGGAGGGAGGTGGCTGCACCCCCTCAACCCTTTCATGTGTTTGAAACCCTAGTTTGCTTAAGGAGAGAATTAGTGGAGGTTAGAGTTTTAGAGAGTTGGATTTGATTTCGTGCTCATGTATTGAGTCTTTGTCCTCCATTGATGGAGTAGCTGTAAACCAATACCATATCAAATCAATCTAAAAAAAGTTCTCTCAAAGATGAGTTCATTTGTTTTCTTTCTCTCTATTTGGTGATTTTGAGTCTTTATTTGATCCGCGAGTTTTTGGTTTCTTTTTTGCTGTGATCTAACTTGCTGCAACATGTGGGAACCCATCTAGGGTCATCTTGATCATTAATCACCCACGAGCAAGTCTTTAGATCATATTTCGATTTTTGCTCAGTTTTGGAGCACACTCCTCCGTTCAAACTGAAAAAGATAGGAACTTTGGCAAGTATCTTCACGATCGTCGCATGGAATATGTTCCTGATATCCTTAGGAAGATGTGTTCCAAGTTTCGTGAAGTTTGGAGTTACGAATCAAAAGTTACATCAATTTTTGTTTTCGTTTTTCAGGCTGATTACTATTTATTTGTCTAATTTTACTGTTCACCGGTTTGACTGCTTCATCGCTCACCTGGTCCGACCACGACATCTGCTCATTAGGCTGATTCTTGAGTTTTTGTTACTTTTACTTCGGGGTATTGATTGGATTCAATACAAATCTTCCGCTATGCTTGATTGATTGATCTTCATAGCTATTGGAGTGAGATTCGTATTGAATTTGATTTGGGAGAAAAATAGTTTGTGCTTCTATTCAAAACCCCCTCTAGTCACCTTTTCGGTCCAACAGGTAATCCACATGTGCTATCCAATTCCACTATTGCAAGGATAGGTGTGCTTTCAACTACAGCTCCTGTTGCTTCCAAGGTGCAGTTCAGGTATAGTATTGGATCTGAAACATAAGTATTGGAGGCCTGAAAAGAGTGGGTATATTCATTATGGATGTATATGGTTATGCTGGCACGTCGTGTGAATGCTAGATACTTGCCACGATACTTTCATGATGTTTCCCTAGTGCGTACTGCCGAATTTTTTTCAATTTAGCCCTTTTTTCGTAAAAAATGCACATTTATACCCCTGCTAGTCTTATTTCCAGTTTTGGACCCAGGAGGTCGGCGCCGTGACTCACGGCGCCGAGCTAACACAGCTCGGCGTCGTGACTCATGGCGCCGAGCTGTGTTAGCTGGCCACGCTAGCCACGCTGGCTGCCGGCGCCATGAGTCACGACGCCGAAGTCAGTTAGCTCGGCGCCGTGACTCACGGCGCCGATCTCCTGGGTCCAAAACTGGAAATAAGACTAGCAGAGGTATAAATGTGTGTTTTTTACAAAAAAAAAAAGGGTTAAATTGAAAAAAACGAGGTGCGTACTGCATTGCCCATATGCTTTTTAGTATCAAGTATCCTCACTTTTCTTAAACTTTAGCATTGATATGCAAACGCAGGTGTCCTTTTATGGGCAGTGAAATTAAATCAATACCTCACAATATGTGATTCTCAATATAGTACTATCTGTCCTGTCGTACAAATTTAACCCATATAGCCTCTATATAAGTTAACAAATGCCATCAGATACATCTTCTCAGTTTTGTCATAGAACAGGACAAACAGCAGGCTTGTGGAGATTATATAGAGATTAATGTATATATCTGGTTTCCCATACCCATCTTAGCTTCATCTTCACAGCGCATAGCAACTGCTTGTACAGTAATGTTGTCTCTAGTGTTCTGCAGTTACTTCTGAAATTTATAAAGTGATTTTACGGGAAGTACATCTATAGACAATATGCAATGCATCTTTTGGATGTGATGATAAATATAGGTTTACTTTTTATCATTTCAATAACATTTATGCGCATATTTAGCTGGATTTAATTTCTTTGACAAAACTCTTCATACATATATTTCGATGATTTATTTTTGCTCCAGGTTTCTTCTGCTGTAGATTTATTTTTTTCTTTATTGTTGCTCCAGGTTTAATTTGGAAGGTTAACATGGGCAAGCAGGGAAAAGCAGGTGCAAGTGGCAAATCTAATCATTGTTTACGTATATGTTTATCCTTCCTGTGCTCAAACACCCATTACATGTTCGTTTCAATAGTATGCTTGAAATTTGTTGTTGTGGTAGCTGTTAGGGTACGGGTCCGAAGACCGAAGGTAGAGCATTCGCCCTCATCTAACCGTCGGTAGGGCTCTTCCCTGTCGAGATAGCGAGGCTCTGATGCTTAGTTGAACTTTTGATTTCTTATTGCTTTCTTGATAATGGATACATGTTATCCCTTTTATAGGAACAGTCCGACTTGACGCCTAAGAAATAATCTATAAGAAAACCTATCAATTCAATCCAATCTTTCCAACTATTAAAAATAACCTTCCTAATAAACAAGATACTATTCCTAACAATAACCAGATAGATGAATCCCAAAATATTACATAACCAATTATTCTTTATTCTAGGAAACCAATCGGCATAAACGGAAACTAATGTGCTACAGTACAAATGGGTATTGTTCACGCAAACGCGTCGGGTCGAGTTTTCAATATAGTACCCACATTGCAAGCGATCGGGAAACCGTGTGCACGCAAGCACCGACGAGTCAATCGGATGAGGCGAGACTAGAACAACTAAAGACTACACTACGCTTCATCGTCTCTGGTTCACACGCGTGCTACGATGTCCCGCACCTTTCTCATAATTACAAATTCCTAGCACAGCGTTTTTAACAAATTGTATTTTATTCAAGAGAGTAGTTGTGCAATAGTTGATATCGTGAGAGGTTCCTCCATCGGAAACTCTACTGATGCTTATTTTGATTGGGGCTAACCCCACATATTAACATCAATGAGTCCAAAACTCAGGCAAAAATCCAAACCAGGCTAGGTGAGCCTCCACATTTTCATACCACCACAAAGGTTTTGAAATAGAACTAACTCAAGTTACGCTCCCATGTCCTCCTTTGACCAGTAGGCACGGCTATTCGAATAGTTTATTACACTTTGCGAGGTTGTACACTTTACCCACAAAGACAATCATCTTGACATGTACACATGTTTCCGTAGACATGTGAGTCAAGGGGAGATCATCACAAGGCCTTTATAATGCATCCAGCAGTATTAGTTACACCCGCTAAGGTTTCGTCTTCGAAGGGTTACGTCCGTTTAGATCCGTCAACCCTTACGTAGAGCCCCTCTTGCGCCGTCTTAACGACTTACGTCGTGCGCCCCGACACCCTTCGCCACAGAGGCTTACGGTGTCGCATGACATCTACCTGGTGCAACTCGCACTGAGGGATACAAATTATTTAGCCAGGTTGTGTTTTACAGACTTGTGGTTGCACTTGTTTTACACGGGAGGTCATGACAAGATTAAGTCCTTAGGGTTGTCTGGGCGGTTCATTCCACATTCCAATCCACAAAACGACAGTCCTTGGGCTACATTAGCACCCACTGTCACATCATCCTTCTTACCGTCTACCCAGGCGGGGTAATAGCAAGTTTAGGGTTTTGAGGAGTAAAAACCAATTTACCATATTTATCACAGTCATGGACCACCAATGACTGCCCAAACCATTTTCATGTTTGAAGAGATGATGATTGGAACATTTTAATGTCCCGGTACTTAAGCAAGACTAGCATGTCGCTTAAGTACGACCTATAACTAGTATTACCATATAGTTACTAGGGTGACAATGGTTAATGGATTCAAGTTGTCAAGGATGGCATAATAATTAATTATTCATCAAATGGGTATTTAACTACCTTAAGCTTTAAGATACATTTGTTTAAAGAATTAAAGCATGCAATTTGCTATTTTAAGAGAATATAATTTGCATAAAATGTAGGCTCAATATGATCAAAGTATTGACTCGCCTGGGATATAGGCTAGAGGATCTTGATAACCTTGGGCTTGATCAACTTGGGATCTCCTGCTTCAAATCCTAGTCGGACGAGTCTGGGAAAAAGACACGGACAAGCAAAAAGAGCAATTAAATACAAATAAACAACAAATAAACTCCAAATTTAACAAGACCTATGCCATTAGCAAGATCTTGAATTTACAAATTTTTAGAAATTTACTTTACAATTTTTGGAGCTAAAATGGGAAATATACTAATTTTTAAAGCCCCACTTTTGAATTAAAAAAGAAAAAGGAAAACGAAAATCAAATAAAAAAGAAAAAGAAAACGGCTCGCAACCCGCTGGTCCGCTCTAACACGCACGGCGCAGGGAGGCGCCCACGAGCGCGGTGGTGGCCAGCGGCAGGCGGCACTCACCGACGGCAGCGGGCGATGAGGTGAGTCCTCTCTTCTTCTCTCTACTTCCTCTCCGTTCTTTGCTTGGGATGAAGGGGGAAATTGGGGGCGAGGGGAAAGGTGCTGAGGTTAGGGCTTTTAAAGCCGGAGGAGGAGCGGGAGAAGGGGTCCGGCGAGTGGCGCGGCTCAGGCGCAAGTGCGCACGAGAGGGAATGATGGCGGCGGGTAGCGTGGCGCGGGAGGGCGAGCAGGAGCAGTGGAGGTGTGGGGTGGTGGCATGCGGCGACGACGCAACGCACGCGAGCGGGAGGTTCTCGGCAGGGGTCCGGCAGCGTTGATGGGGAGGAAGGGAGAGGGGGTCCGGTCCCATGGAAGAAGGAAGAAAGAGGAGGAAAAAAGGGGTGCTACAAACCTACCCACCTTAAACGGAATCTCGACCCGAGATTCGAGCTACTCGGATTAGACAGAGAACGCACTCTCATTACCCCCGACGCGGCTTGGGCTTCGCGTTGAAGTTCTTGGTGTCGCCAACCGGAATCTTCAACGTTGATGACGGGCGGTGGACAGGGATGTCGCATGCTCTTGCGTGCAGTGATCCTGTTGCGAGGTCCAAGACGCCCGTTCGCTACTGGTCGCCGACGGTGGTCGCCAGTGCGAGCTTAATCGGGCGTATCACGACGGCTACTGCAACGACGGTGTTCTTCACCTGAGGTCGAAGATCTTCAGGTAGCGTTCTCCCTCCTGGAGAGACGGAAAGGGACAGAAAAGGCGACCTCAAAAAGAGATCCTTGTGCACGTGGCACAAGGTGAGTCGAGGCGAAGCGCCCTATGTTCTAAACAGAACCGAACAATGCTCTCCGAATGCTCTACCAAAGGTGTGAGCGATGAACTCAACCTCCAAGACTCTCGATCCAGAACCTAGGTCTTTCAGCCTCTGAAGATGGGCCGGTGACGAACCAAGGTACTGTTTGAGTTTGGCGGGGATACCGACAAACTTTTCGTCATTCTCACCGTGATAAAAGAAATCCCACAGGTCATCGGACGACGATACGATCATCTAAAATTTTAAATAAGAGAGGGAGTCAGAACTGAGTAAAAACTCAAGTGAAGTCAAGGTAAGTAAAGAACTAAGAGGGATGAGTAAGAGCAATAATTACTCTATATTTTTCCAAAGCTTTTCTTGTTTTTTTTTTAAATAGAACTAAAGTCCTTAGGCTCGACCAGTCTAGCTAAGGCTCCTATAGTCGTATGCTCTGATACCAGCTCTGTCGGACCCGGATTTTCTAATCCAGAATCCTCTGTGAAACACTGTGCTATTCCCTGGATCAGAGCTAGCACTCACGATACATCATCGAATCAAATCATACATGGCGAAACCATACCATTCATTAATTAACACAACAGAGTTTACATAGACCACGCCGGGTCGAAGTTTACAATAGGGCCGAATGTGCCAAATTGATTACATTACGTAATACCAATACGTGGCGGAAGCAAAAGGGGGAGAGCACATCTCTCCACAGCAAGCGATCGGGAAACCCGTGTGCGTCCGATATTAACCAAGACATGGATAATAGTGGATGCACGCAAGTACCGACGGAGTCAACTGGACTGGGGCGAGACTAGAACAACTAAAGACTACACTACGCTTCATTGTCTCCTGGACCTCCAACTTCTGGATCCTCGTGGTAGTCATAATCTCCAGGATTTCCTGCTTCTGAGGGTTTTGAGGGAAAGAGCGAGAATGAGCACAACTTCCGTGCTCGCGAGCCAATACACAATGCAGTAATATACATGCAAGGCTTAATAAGGATGGCTCGGGTTCTTTTATTTGCTAAAGCAAGGTTTTCAAATATCATAATTACAAATTCCTAGCACTTAGCGTTTTTAACAAATTGTATTTTATTCAAGAGAGTAGTTGTGCAATAGTTGATATCAGTAGAGGTTCCCTCCATCGGAAACTCTACCTGATGCTTATTTTGATTGGGGCTAACCCCACATATTAACATCACTGAGTCCAAAACTCGTGCAAAAATCCAAACCAGGCTAGGTGAGCCTCCACATTTTCATACCACCCACAAAGGTTTTTGAAATAGAACTAACTCAAGTTACGTTCCCATGTCCTCCTTTGACCGTAGGCACGGCTATTCGAATAGTTTATTACACTTTGCAGAGGTTGTACACTTTACCCACAACAGACAATCATCTTGACATGTACACATGTTTCCGTAGACATGTGAGTCAAGGGGAGATCATCACAAGGCCTTTATAATGCATCCAGCAGTATTAGTTACACCCGCTAAGGTTTCGTCTTCGAAGGGTTACGTCCGTTTAGATCCGTCAACCCTTACGTAGAGCCCCTCTTGCGCCGTCTTAACGACTTACGTCGTGCGCCCCGACACCCTTCGCCACAGAGGCTTACGGTGTCGCATGACATCTACCTGGTGCAACTCGCACTGAGGGATACAAATTATTTAGCCAGGTTGTGTTTTACAGACTTGTGGTTGCACTTGTTTTACACGGGAGGTCATGACAAGATTAAGTCCTTAGGGTTGTTCAGGCGGTTCATTCCACATTCCAATCCACAAACGACACCCTGGGCTACATTAGCACCCACCGTCACATCATCCTTCTTACCGCCTACCAAAGTGGGTAATAGCAAGTTTAGGGTTTTGAGGAGTAAAACCAATTTACCATATTTATCACAGTCATGGACCACCAATGACCGCCCAAACCATTTTCATGTTTGAAGAGATGATGATTGGAACATTTTAATGTCCGGCATTTAAGCAAGACTAGCATGTCGCTTATAACGACCTATAACTAGTATTACCATATAGTTACTAGGGTGACAATGGTTAATGGATTCAAGTTGTCAAGGATGGCATAATAATTAATTATTCATCAAATGAGTATTTAACTACCTTAAGCTTTAAGATACATTTGTTTAAAGAATTAAAGCATGCAATTTGCTATTTTAAGAGAATATAATTTGCATAAAATGTAGGCTCAATATGATCAAAGTATTGACTACTTTGGGATATAGGCTAGAGGATCTTGATAACCTTGGGCTTGATCAACTTGGGGATCTCAGGCTGCCTTCAAATCCTAGTCGGACGAGCGCATCAGGAAAAAGACACTGACAAGCAAAAAGAGCAATTAAATACAAATAAACAACAAATAAACTCCAAATTTAACAAGACCTATGCCATTAGCAAGATCTTGAATTTACAAATTTTAGAAATTTACTTTACAATTTTTGGAGCTAAAATGGGAAATATACTAATTTTTAAAGCCCCACTTTGAATTAAAAAGAAAAAGGAAAACGAAAATCAAATAAAAGAAAAGAAAACGGCCCGCAACCTGTTTCGGTCCGCCTAACACGGCACGGCGCTATGGAGCGGCGCCCACGGCGCGGCGTGCGGCCCAAAGCGCGTCGCCCTAAGAGGGAGGCTTGAGGCGCTCAGTGCACAGGGAGGGGAGGAAGCGGCGCGCGGCGCGCGGGAGGAAGAGGAAAGGGCGACGGCGGCGGGAAGAAGGGGACGGCGCGGCGACGACGACGGAGGCAACGAAGGCCCCATGCTAACAAAAGTATCGGGTACCAGCGTCGATTCGTTTGAGAGTAGATCAGTGATACTCCGACGTATAGCGCCCAAAGAAGAAACACCTTAGCATGACGTGGCATTGAGAAAGACGTCGGTGACATAGGCAACTGGTATGGGGAAACAGTGACGCCTGTACTGCCATGAGCGTGATGATGGCAGGGAGGACGCGACGATGGCGTTGGCCTCTCAGTCGTTGCGCTCCGTATCGCCTAGGGTACGGTGTCGGTCGATCACGCGAAAAATACCACCGCTGGACAGCAGCAACCCTCCTCGGCGAACGCACCAGGGGTGTAGCAAAGGGCAGCGTTGCCCGTTGAGGAGGTGTTGGTGACGACGGCCGGAATGGCATTGTTGACGGTGCTAGTTTTGGAGATGATGGAAGTGGCGGCGCAGCCATGTTGGCGACGACAGGTGTCACCTTCTTCTGCTCCATCTTGGCCAAGATCGCAGCCGGCAGGGTTGCCGTCAAGGCCACCGGATTGGTGGAACCTTCCTTGCTCCTACGTGGCTTCTCTCCTTCTCCGAAACACCAAGCATCTTTTCAAGCATCTCAATCATACGACCCAGCATGTCGCTGATTGTCATGGAATTAAAACCCCACTGCTGGTCATGGATGACTGAGCAGCAATTAGCTTTGATACCAAATGTTGTGATCGTTGGTTGAGTACGGGTCCGAGGACCGATGGTAGGGCACTCGCCCTCATCTAACCGCCGGCAGGGTTCTTCCCTGTCGAGGTAGCGAGGCTCTAAGACTTAGTTGAACTTTTGATTTCTTATTGCTTGCTTGATAATAGATACAAGTTATCCTTTTATAGGAACAGTCCGACTTGACGTCTAAGAAATAATCTATAAGGAAACCTATCAATCCAATCCAATCTTTCCAACTATTAAAAATAACATTCTTAATAAATAAGATCATATTCCTAATAATAATTAGATAGATAAGGAATCTCAAAATATTACCTAACCAATTATTCTTTATTCTAGAAAACCAATCGGCACAAACGGAAACTAATGTGCTACAGTACCAATGAGTACTATTCACACGCGCTACAGTACCCACATTACTGTTTGCACGCCTGCTGAGATGTCCCACGCATTTCTCCATAACATTTGCACAGTTCTCATACATGGACTAGTTACAATCAGGGCTCGGAAAACCCGTGAGAACTGGCCAGTAAACCGGAATCGGCCTAATTCTGGTTTTCCGACCTTGGCTCAGTTCACCCCCTAAGCCTTCCTGTTTCATTGCACTTCTAATGTAATGTGTAGTATATCACTATAATGGTGTCCAATTTCATTAATTTTAAATATTTTAAAATTCAAGAGGCAGCAAAAAACCTGAACCGGCATGATCCCAGTTTTAGGGTAATTTACAATACCGCACATATATTCTGTTATCACATCTGATTTGGCCAACATAACATTATCCGTTGCCTGGAGGTTACAGTTTCACATTTAACCCCTAACAGGTGTGATCTTCTTTCTGATGTTTTGTTTTCTGCCAGTCCAAATTGGTACCACCCGTTTCCTCACTTGAAAGTTGTTCATATTGGGTTCCTGTTTCTGTCGTGCTTACAGCCATCTCATCATCTGAAGAACTCTCACTTCATAGATCACAGGCAATAAGATATATTAGGTTTTGAGTACCTTGAGTGCCATATATGTGAATGTTTTGAGAAAGAGTTGAATCCAACTTACTTAATGGAGTAGATGATCAATCCAATGGCTACAACTGCAAATGCTAGATAGTAGAGCCAATTTACCTGCGGGTTGCACATAAGACATATCAGCACAATAGTAGAGCCAATTTGCCTTGTCCAAATATTCAGAATTGGAAAATTTGCACCTGCTGATGATAGAAGAAAATTCGAATGGCAACCGCCCAAACGTCAGTTGTTAAGAGCGAGAGGTTAAACATAGTTGCTCCACTCATCTGCGAGAGGTGTGCTCATCAGAAAAGTTAAGTTACTACTACGCTGCTAAATGACAATGGAAGGGCCATCTGAAATAGTACTTGGTGATGAGTTAGTACATTCAGTTATTTTTATTCTTTCAATTCCAACATGTAGTTTTTCCTCCCTAGAAAGTCACAGGTGGAGAAACTTAACCTTAAGAACAAAAGGAGTAATGGTGCTGAACACTAAAGATGCTACTGCAAATCCTGTGAAGAGACCTATCTGGAATAATGTAATAAAGAGAGGGGGTGAGTTTTCTTGCCTATCAAATCAAACAAATTCATGATACATTGTTGTTAATGAATTTAGTGTGCTTACCATTGTTGGAGACCAATTAATTGCCTCCATGTTTTTCCTCTCAAAAAGAGATCTAAGGTTTATTTATGTAGGGCAACATGAACTTTGCTTCATGAGCATAGACCAAGAGATTTTTATCCCAGCAAGATTGTGGTGATAATACAACTAATGAAATAACATAAGTAAGTCTATACCTAGCATCCTCAGCCATGGCAGTTTTCAGTAATGATATCATGGAAAGGATACAGTTGAATTCCAATGACAAGTATCCCGAATATTCCAAGCATTGCAACGAATTCGATTATGTCTTTATTCTTGACACAGTATTCCTACACAACAAAGGTAATCGATTTTTTTTTTATAAACCATGATAATTTGGAATGCATATTTGTGATGGCTGTAGTTATGGAATGCCATCGCTAACCTGCCCGACATTGCTAAATGCCAAACAAAATGTCGCAGCAATGATAAGGGCATCCCCCAAAAGTGGTCTTTTACTCGCATCTGCAGAAAATATAGCTATTCTTGAGCTTTTAATATTTATATAAATTTTGTTATGGAAATCGGACACTATATTTCCTTCTCACTTTTTATTCAAGAACGCGCAAAAAAATTGCGTGTCAATTCCATTAAGAAGAAGATAGATTTTTTCCCATCTCATAAAGTTCATAATCATAAAGTACTCCCTCAGTTTCATAATATTTGTCCAGCGTGCATACCAATGAGGCACAGTATTTAAGTAATATCTAATAGAATGAGACCATACTTGTCCCTATTAGATGGAGTAGTATTATGTCTATCTAATATGGGCAAGCGTGGTCCAATTACATTAAATATTACGTAAATTTTATGCCTCTTTGGTATGTACGTGCGGAGAACAAATATTGTTTCGGAGGGAGCAATTTTTTTTTATCACAGCACATCCTCTACTGTTTTCTTGCCATCTTCTTTTAATGAAGTTTTGTTGCCATCTTATCTACTGAAAATTGATCTCTTGGATAAATCTATTGTGATAAATCGCTTAACCTGTAACTGACATTCTGAGCAGCATACCTACCTTGCACATCTGGAGAATTCGAATCTGATATGAGTACCAGGGCAAGCCCCGCCATGCAAATCCCTGATCCTATAAATTGCCAGAAAGAATATCTTGTGCCTAGTGCAAACCTGGTCAGGATCATGACCCATGGAATGGTCCAACAATCCAACAAGTTTACGCTGGTGATGTATGAATAGTGGTATGCCTTGATAGCTGCAACACAAGTTTCACAATGATGACAAATTTGGATAATTTTCATATACAAAAATAGTTTTGTATATCTCACTGAAAGCTGCCTATTGTCAATTGGCGATTCAAAGCTCAAACTGTATCCTGCATGGTGTACTCACCAAGACAGTTTCCCTGGACATCAATAAAGACCACGGCGAGGTACCAATACCATGGTATCTACAAGGCATATAAATAAATCAGTGAGTTATGAATCATGATAACTATGCAAAATTCATTCTTTTGCAGCTATTCTTACAAGTAACTTTTGTCGTCGATGCAGGAGAACTGCTCCATAAACAAGGGCTAACAGCAGGTACGAGAAGAACGACTGTGTCAGTGGCGCGTCAGCTCCTGCAAGTGAGGACCACATGCTTATCAGCTTTACGAAGTGACTGTGATGGATTAGCCCGATGAGAAAGATGAGTAATTCAGTACCGAGATTAGAAATGAGAGATGTGAGGAAGCTGCAGACTGCCATGGAGAAGGAGACTAGCTGCCCGAGGAAGAGCAGGAGCAGCATCCTCCATGTGTCCCCCTTGATCTCCATGAGTCTGAAGTCTGAACACAGCGCGAGGAAGCCTGAGGTCTCAGAATAAGATCAGCAAAGCAAGACATTCCTTTTACATGCCATTTTGTGAAACACAATTTACATGCTTTCAGAAGAGAAAGGTAGTGCAGAGGAACACAAGGTAATACAGTCTCTCCACGACGTCTTCTCAGCTTTCTGTGGTCTTGTAAAGCCCCTTGTTTTTTCTTGAGAAATACAAGGAATAATACTGGACTGGTAGGTGATTTTGGACTGGCCGGTATGACGCGTGCAACGAACAGGTGGAAGACTGGAGCGCAAAGTGGAGGGCAGCATAGTTTATGGTTGATACATTTTCCAATGCTTTAATGTATTCTACGCCAAGGTTTTCTTAGTTCAGCAAACCGTCCCACCGCTTTATAAAAGATACATGTCATGTATCACCAGGGTTCCAAATTTCGTTGAAATTTCAGACATTTTACTCACACCCAAATTTTGGGTTTTTCGGTAAAAAAAATCGATTTCATTTGAATTTGGTCGTCGACCTGCTGCTGCTGACGAATTTCCAAATTTTGGCCAAATTTCGAATGCTGATTTTCGGCTTTTTGGACGAATTGAGAACGAAATATTCAAAATTTCGCCAATTTCGGTGTGTCTCGAATTTTTGAACAAAACGAAATACTAAACCCTGTGTATCACAGCTTAATGAAATGTTTCAATTTTGGATCAGCCGCAGCAGAAGCAAGGATTACCAAGGTAATTGAGCTGATTTACCGAGCAACTGAAAGCTCAGAGGGATTACTTAGGATGCTACAAATATGCAAATGTGAATAACTAAAGTACCTGTAATCAGATCTAGCGTGGAAGGAAACATATGCATCACACATGTACGGAGAGCAATCTCATCACGTCTAAGATAACATGAAAAAACCTTCCCCTATGAAAGCACACGAGATTTTGAGTGCTCTGAATTTCTCATGAGATACTCAAAACTTCTCTTCACTCTTAAGACATGGGGTCTTGAGTCTTGACAAATAGATCTCTTCCGCCATGTAAAGTGAAACAGGTCTGCAAGAACTTTTTCCTTCTCTTGGTGGGATTAGAGCTATGTATAAGTTACCATAAAGCGATATTGGTAAACATCTCCAGGAATGGAGGCTAGATCTAGTGGTTGAACAAGTTGAGGTAGAGGACTTACCAAGAATAATGGGATAACAACCAGAGAGGATTCAAGTAGATCTCGAGCTTCACGACCTTGTGGACAAAACCCTTAAGCTTGATTGCAAGATTTCTCCTCCAATTTTCTTTTAGAAGAGACCCTATTCTTAGATCTAAGATCTGATACTTTTGGGAGACTAGCTTTCCCTATAAATACTAAGGATCATTTAATGGTCCAAAATACCCTTCAAAATGGTCTAAATAGTTGGTTTCTTTATAACATGTGGGGCAACCCAGTTTCGATCCAAACAACCCCAAGGGGAGAACCACACCTAAGTTTTGAACTTTTTCTAAGAAAAGTTTTGAACTTATTTGGCACTACTAGATTTTTTTCTTCAAAACACGTAAAAGAATTGCACGTCATTGTATGAAGTACGAAAAAGGTTTACAAGTTTAAAACAGAAACGAACATCGGACAAACGCATAGGAAGAAACAAGGAGAAAGAGAAGACAAGCTTGAGAAAACTAAAAACCCACACAGAGAGGAAAAGAAAGGAAGATTGATGACACCAACTAAGGGATACTACTCAATGAGCTGTAGCGACCGCAGGCAATCCATTCTGGACGCACGCCAAAGTCAGAGCTCATTGAAGGTCCGGTGCAGGAGGGTCAGTGGAGAGGCGTTGACCTTTTCGAATACCCTTGAGTTCCTCTCCTTCCATATCATCCAAGCAATGAGAATTACACACGAGTCCAATCCTTTACGTCGGGTTGATAGCACCAACTAATGGACATGAGTCCAAAAGATCTCCATGGAAGAATGTCCGGTTGGAACACATTGGTGAAAACCAACATGCGGCATAAAGCGAGCCCAAAGTTAGCCAGTGATCGCGTAGCCCACCAGCAAATGATCGATTGTTTCATTGTCATAACGGCAGAAGGGACACACCCAGTGATTAGCAATGTCGCGGCGGTCGAGACGATCTGTAGTATAGCAACGTCGTCTGACTGCCAGCCACATGAAAAACTTGCACTTGAGCGGAGCAGTAGAATGCCAAATTGGTCTTGCGCAAGCAAACATGAGCGACCCGGAGAAGAAAGCAAGGTACGTAGACTTAGCTGAAAACTTCCCTGACCCAGTCCACCTCCACTCAAAGTGGTCATCTACACCAGGTGTTAGACACATCGCACTCAGACGCTCCCAGAGCCACAGAAACTCTAGTGAAGCACGCGTGTCTAGTGCTCCTGAGATGTCCACGATCCACTGTCCATTACGTACGGCATCCCAGACCGAGCGCTTGCCTCTGACTGCAAGTGGGACCGACCTGATGAGGGAAGGAGAAATGGCGCCAATACTTTGATCCGTAAGCCATCGATCCGTCCAAAATAAACTTCTAACCCCATTCCCCAGCCGAACTGTAAGCGACGCCTTGAACATGTCATTCTCCGCCTTGTTACATTGAGCCTTGAGGTCACGCCATGGCCTTTCACTCCAAGAACGTTGTAGCCAAAGCCATCAGAGCCGAAGGGCACGACTCAGAAGGCTAAGGTTGTGGATGCCCAATCCCCCATAGTGACCAGGCCTACAAACTGATGACCAGGCAATGAGGCAATGGCCTCCCGCCACCATCTCTCTTCCTTTCCACAAGAAAGCACGCCGGCGTTGATCAATTGCTTTGATAATCAAGAGAGGCGGCTCCAAGGCCATGAAGGAGTAGACCGGTAAAGCCGTTAGGACCGACCTTATAGCACTAGTCTTCCCCTTGGGAGAGCAACCTAGTCTTCTAGTGCTACAATTGAGCGCGATCTTGCCTAGTAGCTGCTGGAAATCATTCTTGACGGGCTTGCGCAACGAGAGGGGTAGACCAAGGTATTTACAGGGAAGCTCAACAAGCGGACAGTCCAGCTCCTCCGCAATGAGCTGAAGATGATGAGGGGCACAACGAATAGGGAGAATGAGCTCTTAGCTAGATTAGTTTTCAAATCGGAAGCTTCGCCGAAAACACTCAGAATGATGCGAATTGTGGCTATGTCCGAAACTAGAGGCGACAAAAGAGAGCCGCATCATCCGCGTATAGCGACAGGCGATGGGGGATTGAGACCGAAGTTCTCAGGGGCTGTAAGAGAGAAGACTGCTCTGCCAATATGATGAGATTATTGAGAACATCCATGACGATGACAAATAGTAGCAGGGATAGAGGATCGCCCTGGTGAAGCCCTCGACCATGCCTGATAGAGCGACCAGGATGTCCATTTAGGATTATGCGGGAGGAAGATGTTGACCACATGATCGATAACCAGGCACACCATTTTGGACTGAAGCCTTTCTACCACAACACTTCCAGTAGGAATGGCCATGAAACTGAATCAAAGGCTTGAGCAATGTCCAGCTTCAGAAGGAAGGAAGGTCGCCTCGACTGGTGGAGAGCTCGGGTGGTGTGACGGACTATGAAAAAATTATCCTGGATAAAGCGCGACACAAGGAAGACCGATTGGTTTGGGGCAATGATCGATGCCATTACCGCGCCAGACGCCTTGCAAGTGTCTTGGAGAAGAGCTTGGTGAAGCTGTGAAGCAAACTGATTGGGCGATAGTCTTTCACTTCTGAGGCTTCAACTTTCTTGGGCAGCAGCATGACGAACACATGATTTAATCGCGATAAACTACTGCCTGCTAGAGAGCCAAGCTTGTAGAAGGCAACCAGGATGTCCGGCTTGATGATGTCCCAGCATGTTTGATAGAATAATGTTATAAATCCATCTGGCCATGGGGCTTTCTCAGCCGGTAGGCTACAAATGGTGTCCCAAACTTCCTGTTCAGATAAAGGAGTTTCTAATGCCGCCAACTCATGTGACTGCACGTTAAGGGCATCTAGGTCCAAAGTATGTGCCTGCTGCATCGGTTTGCCAATAAGGTTTTCAAAGTGCACTACAATTGCTTCTGACATTTCATCATGCGAATGGATCCACGTGTCTTGTATCTTTAACTAAGAGATGTAGTTGCGGCGCCGACGATGGTTGGCGTGCAATTGGAAGAAGCGAGTATTGGCATCCCCTTCATGTATCAAGTTCAAACGTGAGCACTGACGGGCCATTGTTCTTTCGAAAGAACATAGACCGAGCATTTTCTTCTTTAGCTCATTTCGGAGCCATCTTTCTAGCGGCTAGAGCGATCTAGATTCTGCAATGTCGAAATGCCATATGATGTCTTTGGCTAGTAAGATTTGTTGCCGGATGTTCCCAATTTGGCGTTGACTCCAGCCTTAAAGAGCTCTGCTGGTCGACCTAAGGAGAGTGTCTATCTTGCGAATAGGGTCAGACAGATGGGCGACATCCTTCCATGCGCCGCAAACAGCTTCCAAGAATCCATCCAGTTTTGGCCAGGATGTTTCAAAACGGAACCTTTTTTTACGCCGACACAGAAGTTTGAAGAGAGAAGCAAAGGGCAATGATCCGAAGCCGTGGATGGCAGTGCGCGCAAGAAACATGCTAGGAATAAGCAGTCCCAATTTGTGGAGACGAGAACTTTGTCAATGCGCTTAAGAGTGGGGTGGTTCGGATGTTCGACCACATGAAAGCCCTACCATTCATGTGAACTTCTTGTAGCTCTAGATCATCAACCAAGTGGCGAAAACGACCCATCAGTCCCCTATTTAGACACTCATTGTTTTTGTCGGTCGCTTGAAGGATTAAGTTGAAATCCCCCAAAATGATCCAAGGATCGGATACAACATTGTGAATGTCACGAAGCTCAAGAAGGAAATCTGGCTTCAGGTTGTCCTCCAATGGACCATAAACCGTTGTTAACCAGGCTGAGGACCCACTGGGAAAAACAATCTTTGCCTTGACATAGAACTCGCGATAGGAAGGAGAGTGTCGGACCCGGATTTCGTAATCCAGAATCCTCTGTGATAAAGCTGCGCTATTCCCTGGATCAGTAGGTAGCGCTCACAGTACACATTGCTGAATCATTTCATACATCGCATAGACCAAACCATTCATTATTACAAGCATCGAGTTCAAGTAGACCACGTCGGTCGAAGTTTACAATAGGGCCGTCGGGCCAAATGAGTTCATTACAAAATCTCGAGTACGATAGCGGAAGCAAAGGGTAGAGCAAGTCTCTCCACGTGCAGCGATCGGGTACTAGGTGTACGACCGATATTAGCCAAGGGCTTGATAATATAGGAGGTACACAAGTACCAACTGAGCCAACCAGATCGAGGCGAGACCTAGACTACAAGAACTATACTACTCCTCTTCATTTCCTTGCTCTTCGGTGTCCAGGTCCTCGTAGTAGGCGTAGTCTCCATGATCTGCGGGTTCTGGGGGTTGGGGGGGAAAGAGCGAGGATGAGCACAACTACCGTGCTCATGAGCCAACACACAAGTATGCAATATTATACATGCAAGGCTTAACAAGGATGGCTCTGGTTCATTTATTTGCACAAAGCAATATTTTGAGTACCAATATTAGAAAGTCCTATCACTTAGCATTTTAACCAATTTGCATTTGTTAAAGAGATTACTTGTGCAATATTTGTAACAGTAGAGGTTATCTCCACCTCATGCTTATTTTTATAAGCTGTTACATCCACCACTTAACATCACTGGGTACATCCACCCGTGGAAAACCAAAACCAGGGTCACAACGACCCAACACATTTTATCCCGCCCACAAGGTTTTATAAACAGAACTAACTCTTGTAAGTTCCCATGTCCGCCCATGACCGTGGGCACGGCTATTCGAACAGTTTATTACACTCTGCAGAGGTTGTACACTTTACCCACAAGAGACAATCATCCTGACATATACACATGCTTCCGTAGACATGTGAGCCAAGGGGAGATCGTCACAAGGCCTTTACAATGCATCCACCAGTATTTGTTACACCCGCTAAGGTTTCACGAGAAGGGTTACGCCACGAGACCCGTCAACCCTTTCCTGACACCCTCTTGCGCCACACGACTTACGCCACATAGACCCGTAAGTCAGACACCTGCACTCCATAGCCACAAAGACTTATGGCGAGCGGGTCATCCGCCAGTGCAACTCATACTAACGGATACAAATTATTCAGCCAGTCGACACCATTATAGACATGTGGTCGTCTTCGTTTTACATTGGGAGGTCATCACAGATTAAGTCCTTAGGGACCATCTGGCGGTTCATACCTCATACCATCCACAAACCAACATTCCTTGGGCCGCATTAGCATCCACCAACATACCATCCATCGTACCACCCGCCCAGATGTGATAAGCAATTTTTAGGGTTTTTAAGAGGTAGGAGAAATACAACATCATAACCATCTCAGTCATTTACACCCAATGACTGCCCAAAATCATGTTCATTTCAAAAGATGATGAATGTGGTAGATGATACCCCGATACTTAAGCAAGACTAGCATGGCGCTTAAGTATAGCCTAAACTAGTAAAGTTACCAAATAATTACTAGGGTGACAAAGGCTTGAGGTAATTCAATTATCGAGGGATGGTGTATTAATAATTAAACATCAAGTTGGCATTTAACTACCTTAGGATTTTTAACATACATTTGCATAACGAAATTAAGCATGCAATTTGATACTTTAAAAGGACATAATTTGCATAAAATGTAGGTTCAATATGATCAAAGTATTGACTACGCCTGGTCTAGGCTAGGTGATCTTGATACTCTTGAGCTTGATCGAAGTGGGGTCTCCAAGCTTCTCCAAACTCTACGATCGATTAGACTGGGAAAAGAAATAAACGAGCAAACAAATTAAATAAATAACAAAAACTCATCAAATGAACTCCAAAATAAACCAAACTAGGATCAACAGAAAGAGCTTGATTTTAGAAATTTTTAGAAACAAACTTCACAAATTTTTGGAGTTGAAATGAGGGAGAAAAGAGATTTTGAAACCTCTCTTCTAAAACTAAAAAGAAAAAGAAAGGAAAACAATAACAAAAGGAAAAGAGAAAACAGCCCACGGCCTGGTGAGCCCGCCAAAGACGAACGGTCTGGCATGCAGCGCACTGCCGCAGGGCGGCCTTCGGCTCGGCGCGAAGCGGCCCAAGGCGCGGCGGCCTAGGGGCAAAGCAAGAAGGGGGCGAGGGGGGGTCTCGGGCCGACGCCACGCGAGAGGGGGAAAAGAAGCTAGGGCAGAGGGGAGAGGGGGAAACGGGCGGCGGCGGCGCGCAAGGAGAAGGAGCTCGGGGAGAACGGCGACGACGACGACGGCGACGGCGACGGAGGGGAGCGGGGAGGCTCGGGCACAGTGGCGAAGCTCACCAAGCTGCGGCAAAGTCGATGGCGACGACGATTCCCGAAGGTGAGTTCTCCGGCCTCGCTTGATCTTCTTCTTGCTCGGGGAAAGAGGGATGAGTGGGGGGGGGTGGTTCGGCCAGAAGGAGGGGGAAGCTCGGCTTTTTATAGTCGGAGGGCTTTGGATCCGGGAGGGGGAGGTGACCGTTGACGACGGCACGGCGGGAGTGCCGAGGGCACGCGGGGCGCGCTGGCCGAGGCGGGCGAGGGATGGGACGGTCGAGGCGCGCGGCCGGGCGTTGACGCGCCGGCGGGGGTGGAGGACCGAGGCGCGAGCGGGGCATGGGAGGAGGGCTAGGGTTAGGGAGATTGGGGAGGAAGGTCTAGGTAGGCTTTCGGGAGGAATCCGAATCTTGAACACTTCGGGAAAACTTCGAAGTTGAATGCCTTGGACACGGAAGATTTTGCAAATCCGCAATTTTGGATGTTACAGAGAGCTACATGTAACCTGGGAGGAGTTCCATCCCAACAGCAAACCACCTCTAGTGTGAGAAGCCAGCAGGTATAAAAGCCATCTAAGGATGGACCGAGGATTTCATTAGAGAGATGAGGGTCGATTACATTGAGTTTCGTTTCTTGGATGCAAGCAACCGCTGCTCATGAAGAACAGATAGTCTCCCAGATCACGTCCCTTTTGGCCTTTAGATTAAGACCTCGGACGTTCCAGCTGATGAAATTACAATTGAAGTTCTCCAAGAGAGCGAAGAACCGACCCAACGACCAAAACAAAGATGGCTAACAAGCCGAGACCAAGCAGGTTGTCGATAACGGTGTTGTCAGGTTGACTGAAAATATGTCAACAAGTTAATCAATTCATGACATGAAACTCATTTCCTATAAATTTGGCAATTGTAGCAATTCAATTATAACAACTTTGTGTTAACAAAGCAAATCAATTATCATCTATCTATGCGTGGGCTAAAGTGACCATAATCATGTTGAACCCTTGCATATGCTCGAAGACTCGAAGAGAGCTTCCAGTTATATGGATAATAGGTTGCCCCCTATCGGTCATCCATCTTCCCATGGGGATGTGTGCCCGTACTTCCCCTCCTAGTTCAATACCTCCTCTGAAATGTATACAACCATATGAGGTCATGAACACCCAAAGAATAAAGGGGGTGTCTAGGCGAAACCTGACTATTTCTTTTATTAGGAGCACTCAAAATTTCAGCCTTTAGATTTAGATCCAAAGGATCCCACCTTTCCCTAATCAATATAAATTCCCCACCTCTTCTCCCCTCCTTCAAACCCTAGTCGTCGCCCAACCCACCTACCGCCGCCGCTGCGCTACCACCCATCGCTGTCCCGGAGCTAGCGCCGCCCGTTAGCAAGCCACGGTTGCCTCCGTCCTCCCCGCCGCATGCTCCTCTCCAGCGAGTCACAACTGCCCCCCCTCCTCCTATCCGATGAGAACCCCCGCACCGTCCTTCTTCCTCGTCTCCAGTGGTTACTGCCGTCGGATCCTCCACCGCCTCCTAACTACTCGAGTATGTTACCCCTGCCTACCTCCACAGCCCACCACTGTCGGACCCGGATTTTCCAATCCGATCCCTCAGGAAAACGCGGCTATTCCTCGATCGCAGATAGCACTCACAGCATTGTCGAATCATTCATACATGACGGAACTAAAGTATCAATATTACAATCAACAGAGTGACATAGACCACGCCGGGTCGAAGTTTTACAACAAATGATCGTGCCAAATTGATTACAATACGTAACACCGAATGCGATAGCGGAAGCAAAGGGTAGAGCTCATCTCTTCACGTAAGCGATCGGGGCACCAGGTATCATCGATATTACCCAAGGACCGGATAATATCGGTTGTACGCAAGTACCAACGAGTCAACTTAGATCTGCGCGAGGCTAGACTACAGATCCTAGACTACTCTTCATCGCTTCCTTGTCCATCAACTCGGTTCCTCGTAGTAAGCATAGTCTCCTCCATCAGTCATCCAAGGGTTTGGGGAGAGCGAGGATGAGCACAACTACCGTGCTCGCGAGCCAATACACAATGCAATGATATATATGCAAGGCTTACAAGGATGGCTCGGTTCTTTTTTTTATAAAGCAATACTTTAAATATCATAAGTACAAATTCCTAGCACTTAGCATTTTTAACAATTTCATTTTAGATAAAGAGAGAAATTGTGCAATATTTATATCACAGAGGTTACCTCCACCTTCATGCTTATTTTGATTGTGGTTACATCCACCACTAAACGACACTGGTACAAAGACCCGTGAATAACCAATCTCAGGCTAGGTGAGCCCGCCACAATTTTCATACCACCCAACAAGGTTTTGAAATAGAACTAACTCAAGTTAAGTTCCCATGTCCGCTTTTGACCGTAGGCACTACTGCTTTAAACAGTTTATAACTCGCAGAGATTGTACACTTTACCCACAAGAGACAATTAACTCGTTGCCTACACGATTCCGTAGTCGTGCGATCGAGAGGTTGTCACAATAACTTTCTAAATATCTCGCCCTTTCCATCATCTCACCCATATGGGGTTACGCCATATGTTGCGCGAGATGTCCACCTCGCCGATCGGCGAAGCGTGGCTACACTCGCCGATCGGTGAACTTCACCCTTGACTCGGTGTCCCATCGGCCGACATACCTGCAGCTTTTGCCCTTTGTCCCTCCGGAGGTGACTTTCGAGATTTGATAAATGTACTAAGCCAAGTCGCAGCTTGTTGCGCACTTGTGGTTGTACTTGTTATACACAGGAGGTCGTGACAAGATTAAGTCCTTAGGGTTGTCTGGACGGCTCAACCACATTCCCGCCATTCTCGTGCTACATCCGCACCCACCATCTTACCATCCGCCCAGACGGGGTATTAGCAGTTTAGGGTTTTTGAGATGTAAAATACAACAATTCAACCATCTCAGTCATTTACCCGCAATGACTGCCCAAATCATTTTATGTTTGAAATGATGATGATTAGGACATTTTAATGTCCCGGTACTTAAGCAAGTCTAGCATGTCGCTTAAGTACAACCTATAGCTAGTATTACCATATAGTTACTAGGGTGACAACGGGATTAAGGGATTCAAATCGTCAAGGGTGGTATAATAATTAGTTAATCATCAAGTGGGTATTTAACTACCTTAAGCTTTAACATACATTCGTTTAAAGAATTTAAGCATGCAGTTTGCTATTTTAAAAGAATATAATTTGCATAAAATGTAGGCTCAATATGATCAAAGTATTGACTCGCCTTGGTTGTAGGGGAGAGAGTCCGAGTAGTCTTGTCCTTGATCGACGTGGAGGTCTCCCTGCCTCCAAATCTACGCGGGCGAGGTACCGGCAAAAATAAACGACAAGCAACGAGAGCAATTAAATACACAAGTATACACAAATGAACTCCAAATTGAACAAGACCTATGCCATTAGCAAGATCTTGATTTTAGAAATTTTTAGAAATTTATTTCATAATTTTTGGAGTTGAAATGGGGGAGTTATTCATATTTAAAGCCTCTCTTTTAAATTAAAAAAAAGAAAAAGAAAACAAAAAAATCACAGAAAAAAGAAAAACGCGCACGCCCACCACCAACATTCGCCCAGGCCCAAGGTTGGGCAAAACGCAGACGCTGCTGAGGCGCGCCCACGCACGCTGCCCAAAGCGCGCGCGGTGCTTAAGGGCGGGCCGAGGGCGCCGCCTAGCGGCCGAGCGGGAGGGGCAAGGCCGGAGAGGCGCGCCGCAGCGGGAGAGGCGGCGGCGGAGGCGGAGGAGAGGAGGCGGCGGTGCACGGGGAAGAAGAGGAAACATGGCGGCGGCGCGCGGGGGGAAGATGAGGCGGCGACCGAGAGAGAAGAGGAGCTCGGGCGCGGTGGCGGGGCTCACGAGCGGCGGCGGCGGCGACGGCAACGACGGAGGTAGGCCGGCCCTTCTTCTTCTTCCTTTTTCTTCTTGCTCTGGGGTGGGAGAGGTGGAAACGGGGAGGAACGAGGGAGAAAGACGCCGGGCGGAGTTTTTAAAGCCGCGGAGGAGCGAGGAGAAGTCGGGTGGGCGGCGAAGGGCGGCGTGGCGCGCCGGGGTGATGATGACGGCGAGGCGCGGCGGGAGGCTCCAGCGGTGGCGCACGCAGCGGCGTCGCAGGCACGCGAGGGGAGAAGGGAGAGGGTCCGGCCGGCGAGGGGAACGAAGGGCCCGGCGAGGCTGACCCGAAGGGGAAAAGGGGCATCACAACCACCCTCCTTCGTGTCGACGGTTGGCGGTGCCATTGCTGCCTCGCCTCCGCCTCCCAAATGCCTCCCACCACCGATCTACCGCCCCCCCCCTCACTAAATCCGGGGTTCCGATGAACCCAAACCCTAAATCGGGTGAACCCCAAACCCTAGCTTGCTGGAAAGGTCGCCGGAGTGCCGCCACCGTCGCCAGAGATGAAATCGGAGCACGAATCTTGAGGCAAATCAGAGGGATAAAAATTCGAGTACTCCTAAGGTGAAAAATTACTCGAGTACTCCTTAGCAATTCCCAAGAATCAAAACCATTCTGGCCATCTTTGTGCACCCGACTCTGTAACCACCAATTTTGTAGGCATGCTGACGCTGAAGGAACCAAGTTCACCAGCCCAGGCCGTGAAAGAGCTCAACCCAGACTTCACGAAGAACCACAAGATCCAATGCAGTCCACGGACATGTAGCGTGATCCACCGTCTCCTGGTGTTGCAAGCAGAGCGGACAATTCCCATGGTTTCGTAGGCCACGTCGTTGTAGCCTACCCGCTGTCTAACACCTTCGTAACAGGGGAAACCAAACGAGGAGCCTGCACAAGTGCGCAGGCTGCGCTCGCGGGCTTTCTAAAGGAATTTGCCGCATGGGAATCTGACGAAACCTTGGAAGAGAGGAGAGCACTGTAAGCAGATTACGCAGAATACTGCATCGACGGATTCCACTTCCAGAGTCCAGATGAACCGATCCTCTCCTGCAGGTCGTAGGGGGACCTTCGAGCCTACACCGGAGTTGCACGTGCTCCACGAGAACCTGGACTGATGTATTGTCGCGCACCCAGCTGGCTCTGTTCGTGAGACCGTCATGAACTGCCCTTCCGTCTCTGATTGGCTTTTCTATGGTGAGAAATTTTATGATATATTCTATTAGTAAATATACGATGGTGGTATAGATCAAATTTGATTATTGATTTCTTGTATAGACTTTTTTTTGTCCGAGTCTAGTATTTTCTGTTGAAGAATTATCGACTTTGTGCCTAAACCTACTTTTGCCCCATCATATGGCATTCTCGCGCCGCCTCTCCATCGCGCCTCCGCTCCCCAACATGCCGCAGCCTCTCCAGCTTGGCCCAGCCGCAGAGCCGCTAGCACTCCGGCGTGGCCTACGAGTACAACGCAGAGACTTGTGGAGAAGAGTGAACTCAAGTCTAACCCCGTCCGCAAGAAGATCTCCGTCTAGCTCCACGCCGGAAAGCCCGTCTACGAGTCCCTCGTCATCCTCCACTACATCGACGAGGCGTGGCCGGTGGCCGGAGGCGGCGCCGCTCATCCCCGCTGACCCCTACACCCGCATGTTGATAGATGGGTTTGTTAATGTAGGTCTGGATGTTTGATTGGGAATTGGGATCCTAGATTCAAACGGATTTCATTTTTAGAGCATCCGATGAGCAAATACTTAATTTTAGTGTGAGCCATCACTGATCCCAACATCTATGGGATTTTGCCAGCCCAGAACAGTAGTATGTCTTAGTGTTCTTTAGACCTTTGCCTGTTCTTTATACACCATATGTATGCTGTGCAAGTCTTGTTATTTGGAGTACTTTGGGTGTCTGATAGGACATTAGGGAACATTTGACTCCCTACTGCCCCTACTCTATTGCACATAGATGTTTTGGTTTGCTTGGTTTGACATGCTTAAGGCCAGAGTATGAGAAATCCAGATTGTTTATGCCCTATTTGTTGTTTTCTTAGTGTGAGCCATCACTGATCCCGAGTGGTCAACTTTATATCACACTATAACAATTCAGGCTCGTGATCATAAGTACAAATTAAAAAAGAAATGTAAGATGGGGATGAAACATGTATGGTCACCTAGACATAAGTAATTAAAGACGTTTGTTTTGCTCCTTTTTGTCAATCCATAGCAGATTTATTGGTTTCTTGTTCCATTCCTTTGAAATTTTGCCAGTCCGGAGGACATATCTTGATGTTCCTAAGACTTACTTGGATTTTTTCCAAATAATATTATTTTTTTAAAAAAAATTACAAAAATAAATAGTCGAAAAAATATATTACAAAACTAGGCTCATGTCGCCATTCCAAATGGCGACAGTAGTCTAGGCAGTGGCGACAGAGGCTTGACCAGTATAGAGAGGTCCTTGTCGCTACTCCAAATGGCGATAGGATTCTAATTTTTTTAATATTAAAATTTTAGAAAACCATCATTTGAAATGGTAACAGATATCCCGCAAGTCCTTGTCGCTATTCTAAATGGCGACATAATCTACCTAACTCATTTTTATTCAGAAAAAAGAGAAAGAGAGGAGGGAAGGGAGAGGAGCAGAGAGGAATATAGGGGGGAGAGAAGCTAACGAAGTGCTGCCCGTCCGAGCGTCCACCTTTCAGGTAAGTTTTTTTAACCAATGAATTACATAATTTTAGATGTACGATTACATAGTTTAGTATGTTGTACATAATACTTTTCAATATGTTGTTTAGTTTTAGATATATGGTTAATTGTAAAAATCTTATTTACAGTGCAGTACGTAAAATATATCGGACACCACTAGGAATGTCAGTCCGGCGCAGCGGGCACGGGTAATGCTTGCCCATACCATGCCTGTTAGTCCAAAACTCCCCCACAGGTATGCTCACGAAGCGTGACAGGCAGAGAATCTCGTCCATGCCCGTTGCCCGCAGGTACCAGTCGCCCACGAACATGCCCGTGTGCTCACCACACACGCCCACACCTTGGGCTGGGAATGGTGATGACAATAGCTCAGAAAGGGAAAATGCAACAAAAAACATGAAATATTTGGTTCAAGTTTTACAATGAGATTGTAAAGAAAACACATATTTGAGATAAAATATCAAGAGTTCATCCATCTTTCCACAGAGCTAATGGGAGTCCACACAGTCTAGTTCAAACAATATTCCTTCAAAAATCTCAGATCTGAAAAAAAAATCAAGAGAGAATCAATCCTCCGTGGAACGATTTGCAAAGAAACACGCCGGCAAGAAATTAGAGAACATATTTACCTACCCGAGGGAATCCTGACAAGTCTTCCACAGGAGGGCGGCGACATCCAGGCAGAGGGTGAGGTTGGAGGGACGCGGTGTCGTGACTTGTTGAGGTCTGGAGGGCCGCGGTGCGGGGGGCTGGAGGGCCGCGGTGTGGAGTTGGAGGCGCCCACCATCTCTCCCTCCCTAGTTCCCTCTCTCCCTCTAATTTCTCTTTTCCAAGCTCTCTGTCATGTCCATCATTGGGTTCATGGCTTCATGCTGTTGGCTCCGTGCGTGGCGGCGCTGGGAAGATGGGGATGGGCAATGCCCTTTAGGGCATGCGATTGGCCATTTGGGCTGGTTGCCTGGCCTTTAGGATTTGGCTAGAACGATGTTGGGCTGGTGGCCCAACTACCTCACTTCATTTTTGTATTCAATTGAATGCATAATTATATACTTGTGTAGTGATATATATATATATATATATATATATATATATATATATATATATATATATATATATATATATATATATATATATATATATATATGTTTCACTTGTAAGTAGTTATTTAGCTGTAATAATGGGTAAACAGGCACGGGTGGGGGTCACCCATGCCCATACCCATTTACCCATTGGGCGGAACTTTGCGCCCGCAAACATGCCCGTGGGTAAAAAATTAAGAACATACCCACCTCTATTATGGTTTTTACCCACGGGTAATCGGGCGAGATTGCCATCCTAGACACCACCAACTTCAAAATTTACTACGATCAGGGGACTATTCTTGAGGGTCCTGTGGAGATTGATTTACATTATTTTTCAATTGGCGACCATGACCCTAACAAGACCAGAGCAGTGTACATGGGGCGTTGTGATGTAGTGGTTGTTCCACACATTTTTTTTGACTTTTTGTTCCCACATTCAATTTTGAACCATACTGTGTATGATCTGAGATTGAGTTGCCTTGCCAACCGAGTACCACAGGGCACATATTGGGAGTTAGTGCAGCTCAAGGGAACAAGATCACGGCAGTCATATGTATGTAGGGAGAGGGAGGAATAGTGGGATTTGGTCCGTCTGGCCCAGGCATATGTCAAGCCCACTCCTGCATCGACGGCTGAATAAGAAGGGAGTGGTGATGCCGAAGAAGAAGTCAGGGACTCCAGTCACAGCGTAGCACACACAATGGCCGAAGGTCCGAGAGTTGCTCATGTTGTCGATGAAGACCCTATGGAAGGATCTCCTTTAGTCAGGCAAGCTAGTGGGCTTGCTGATAAGGGTGAGGAGCTGGAAACCCTAGTTCAAAAGATGGACATTGAAGACTAGTAATACATGGTATTGTTAGAAGATGAAAGATCCAACGACGAGAATGATGTGGAACAGCAGACGGTTCCATCCGAGTGGAACACATAATAGTTCAACAGCCTCGTCATTAACGAAGGCTCTCGTGTGTTGTGGGAGTATGACTAGAGTAAGGTCAAGCAAGGAGCTATATATAAATGCAAGGAGGCCATGTAGGAGGCGGTCAAATTTTGGGCATTGTCAGTGCGACGTATATTCACAGTCGTTAAGTCTAACCCAAGATACTACAATGTGAAGTGCAACATAGAGGGATGCCTTTGGCGAGTGCACACATTTCAACCTAAGTGAGACACCTACTTGAAATGCTCTACAGTGGTCCCTCATACATGTGTCGTCGCTGAGTCAATACAGTCCTACAAGAACCTGTCATCAGGCTTTATCGCGAACATCATGTACGGTGAGATCGTGGATAATCTAGATTTTGAGCCACAATCCATCATTCGGGCGATTAAGGCAAGGTTCCAATACACAATCAGCTATGCCAAGGTATGGAGGGCAAAACAGAAGGCATTAGAATCAAGGTTAGGTACGTTTGAGGATTTCTACCACAACCTCCCTGGCTAACTCTGAGTCATAATGGACAGGAATCCTAGTACTCATGTCGACATGCAATATTCCATGCATCCGAAGTGGGGCAATAAGAAGGTACTGAAGCGGGCATTCTTCGCCTTTGGTCAATGCATTCTGGCACTACCGTCCAATCTTGTGCGTGGATGGCACATTCCTGACTGGAAAAGTATAAGGATCAATACTAACTACAATAGCGACGGTCGGGAGCAATAAGGTTCTTCCCGTAGCATTCGCTTTCGTTGCAAGCGAGAACACGGACAGCTGGTTGTGGTTCTTGAGGAATATAAGGATTTCTGTTTTACAGGGCTGTCCTAACGTATGCATCATACGTGATTAGCATGCGGGCCTGCTGAGTGTAATAACTTAGCTATAATAAGGAGAGAACGAATCACTTCCATGGGCGAATCTGCAGAGTAGGTAGTGCATAAGGCACTTGGGTGCAAACTTCTATAAGCAGTTTCACAATAAGGATTTGATAAACCTGTTCAAGCGGCTGTACAACCAGAACTAGCAGCGAAATTTTGAAGCACTTTGAAAGATTCTGGATGAGTGGATGTAGCGCCCCCTTTTCTTTCTCCTTCCTTGGGTTGCCCCGCCCTGACCCCCCCCCTCGCGCGTGCTCTGCACAGCCGCCCGCGCCCGCGTCTCCGTGCCCCGCCGACCCGTGCCCGCTGCTCCCGCACGTCGCTTCCCACCCCGGTTCCCCCGCCTCCATGCCCGTGTCTTGTCGTCCATGCGTCGCACGCCCGTCGTGTCCTGTCCCGCGTGCCTACCGCCCCCGCCGAACCCCGCCGCCCCCTGCACCGCCCGCATGCACCCTTTTGCCACGCACGCTCGCCCGGACCCCCCCTCTCCAACGGCTTCCCGCTCCTCCCCTCGGGCTATAAAACCTAGCACCTCCCTTCCTCTCCTCCCCCCTTCTTCCCCAAGCAAAGGAGACCGAGGAAGCAGAACAAGAAGAAAGGAAGAAGAAGAGAGGTCGAAGCCCTTACCTCCGTCGCCGCCACCGCTCGGTGAGCCTCGTCGCTGCCGCGCCCCGAGCCTCCCACTCCCCTCCGTCGCCGCCGCTCTCCCCCGAGCCTCCCCCTCCTCCTCCCGCGCCGCGCCGCCTGCTTCCCTTTTTTCCTCGCCGCCCAAGCCACCCCCCTTTTTAAGGGCGATGCCCCTGTGGGCCGTGCCCCGTGGGCCGGGCCGATTCTTGTCCGTGGGCCGCCACCGTTTTTCTTTTTTGTTTGATTTTCTTTTTCCTTTTCTGTTTTACTTCAAAAGAAAGGTTTCAAAAGTTCTTTTCTCCCCCCACCGTAGCTTCAAAAATTGTGAAACTTGTTTCTAAAAATTTGTAAATTCAAGATCTTGCTAATGGCATAGGTCTTGTTCAATTTGGAGTTCATTTATTGTTCTTTGTTATTTATTTGCTCTTATTTGCTTGTTGTTTATCTTTTTTCGGTACTTCGCCCGCGTGGAGTTCGAAGACGTCGGAGACCTCCAAGTTGATCAAGAACAATACTACCCGGACCCTCTTATCTACAATCAAGGCGAGTCAATACTTTGATCATATTGAGTCTACATTTTATGCAAATAATATTATTTTAAAATAGCAAATTGCATGCTTTAATTCTTTAAACATATGTATGTTAAAGCTTAAGGTAGTTAAATACCAATTTGATGATTAATTAATTATTATGACATCCTTGACAACTTGAATCCCTTAATCTTTGTCACCCTAGTAACTATATGCTAATACTAGCTATAGGTTGTACTTAAGCGACATGCTAGTCTTGCTTAAGTACCGGGATATTAAAATGTTCCAATCATCATCTCTTCAAACATGAAAATATTTTGGACAGTCATTGATGGTTCATGACTAAGGTAAATGTGGTAATCTGATTTTACTCCTCAAAACCCTAAAAATGCTATTACCCTGTCTGGGTGGACGGTAAGATGGACGGTATGATAGTGGGTGCTACTGTAGCCCAAGGACTGTTGTTTTGTGGATTGGAATATGGAATGAACCGTCCAGACAACCCTAAGGACTTAATCTTGTCACGACCTCCCGTGTAAAATAAGTGCAACCATAAGTCTGTATAGTACAACCTGGCTAAATAATTTGTATCCACCAGTATGAGTTGCATCAAATAGATGATCCGCGACGCCGTAAGCCTTTGTGGCGAAGGGTGTCGGGGTGCGCAACATAAGTTGTTGGATGGCGCAAGAGGGGGTCTGAGTAAGGGTTAACGGATCTAAAAGAGCGTAACCCTTCGTAGACGAAACCTTAGCGAAGTGTAACTAATACTGAGGGATGCATTGTAAAGGCCTTGTGATGATCTCTCCTTGATTCACGTGTCTACGGAAACGTGTGTACATATCAAGACGATTATCTCTTGTGGGTAAAGTGTACAATCTCTGCAGAGTCTAAACTGTTTAAACAGCTGTGCCTACGATCAAAGGCGGACATGAGAACTTAACTTGAGTTAGTTCTATTTCAAAAACCTTTGTGGGTCGTCTGAAAATTATGGCGAGCACACCTAGCCTTGAGACTGGATTTTTTCTGGGTTTGCAGACTCAGTGATGTTAATATATGGGGGTAATCCCAATCAAATGAAGCATGGGTAGAGTTTCCGATGGAGGGAACCTCTACTGTTATTAAATATTGCACAATTATTCTCTTTAACAAAATGCAATTTGGTTAAAATGCTAAATGATAGGAATTTGTAATTATGATAATTGAAAACGTTGCTTTAGCAAATAAAAGAACCCGAGCCACTCTTGTTTAGCCTTGCATGTATATTATTAAATTGTGTGTTGGCTCGCGAGCACGGAAGTTGTGCTCATCCTCGCTCTCTCCCCCAAAACCCTCAGGAGCAGGAAATCCAGAAGATTACGACTACTACGAGGATCCAGAAGTTGGAGGCCCAGGAGATGATGAAGCGTAGTGTAGTCTTTAGATGTTCTAGTCTCGCCCCAGTCCAGCTGACTCCGTTGGTGCTTGCATGCATCCTATATTATCTGAGTCATTAGGTAATATTGAACGCACACAGGTTTCCCCAGTCGCTTGCCTGTGGAGAGATGAGCTCCCACCCCTTTTGCTTCCATTGTCGCTTCTGCTTTTGTAATGTAATCATTTGTCCTGTTCGGCCCTATGGTAAAACTCGACCCGACGCGGTCTATGTAAACTCTGTGGTGTTAATTAATGAATGATATGGTTTTACGCCTTGTGTGATTTGATTCAGTAATGTATCTGTGAGTGCTATCTACTGATCTAGGGAATAGCACAGTGTTTTCACAGAGGATTTGGATTCTCATAATCCGGGTCCGACAGAGCTGGTATCAGAGCATACGATTGTAAGAGCCTTAGCTAGACTGGTCGAGCCTAAGGACTTGAGTTTTATTTTCAAAAACTGAGAAGCTTTGGCAAAAATATAACGTATCTATTGCTCTTACTCACCCCTCTTAGTTCTTTACTTACCTCCTTTTGTGAGCCTACTCTGTTGCTGGCTCTCTCTTTTGTTTTAAAAATTTTAGATAAACCGTATCGTCGTCCGATGGCCCGTGGGATTTCTTCTCTCACGGCGAGAACGACGACAAGTTTGTCGGTATCCCCCGCAAACTCACGCAGTACCTTGGTTCACCACCGGCCCATATTCAGGGGCTGGAAGACCTAGGTTATGGATCGAGAGTCTTGTTCCATGAAGGTTGAGTTCATCGCTCACACCTTCCGTACTGAGCATTCCAAGAGCTGCTGTTCTGACGCAATCCATGACGTAGCTCGCTTCGCCTCAGCCCGTCTGTGCCAAATGCACGGAGACGACCTACTGGGATCTCCGTTCTGCTTCTATCCGTCTCTTCAGGAAGGATTGCGCTACCCCGACATCTTCGACGTCAGGGTGGATGACCCACGCCTGTCCCACCAGGTGCAGCTCACTCAAGCCTTGACAGTTTCCCTCGTCGTCACTATGTACAAGATTGGACAACATCGGATGCTTCTCACCAGCAGCTACGCCCACTCCGACAGCCTCCGCAATCGGCTGATCAGAAGGGATGCAGCCCTCTCTGAGGTAAAGCAGGAGAAAGACGCCGCTGTCACAGAGTTGGCACGCCTCACCGCAACTACTGCAATCTCTACCCCAGCTCCTCCTCCGCCGGCCGTCGCCTCCAGCGACCAGACACTTGATCAACCACCCCGACCCAGAGGAGCCCGCACCAGGATGACTGCGCGCAAGAGCGTGCGACGTTCCAGTCCATCTCCCGTCATCAACATCAAAGACTTCAGTCGAGGATGCAGCCTTTCTCGTTCTCGCTCTTGTTCTCGGTCGCCCGACTTCAGTCGCAACCGTCCTCGCTCCCACTTCCCCGGGCAGCTGCACCGCTTGTAGTCGGCCCCCGTTGGAGTAGTTAGCTTAGTTTAGCTAGCAGTGCTTGCTTTAGCAGCCTTTTTGTTGCAAGCGCTTTGTACTTTTGTAGACGTTGTGTTTGTATCTTGTGTCATGGCTTAGCATAGCCTATATGCTATGTTTTAGGAGTCATGTAACACCTAACCCCTTAATATAATGCAGCCACTCTCGACTTTGTATTGTATGCGATCGTTTTCCCCTATTTGGTTTGAAGTTCTTCTGTGTACTCTAGAGGGCCAGAAAACCCTCATATATCCCCTCTGGTTCTTAGCCTCTTCTGTTCGCTTCAAATGGCACCAAAGAGAACAACAGTCCAAGGAAGTGGTGCCAGTCACAAAGGATGCTTCTGTCTTCCTCCCTTGTTCTCTCTTGTCTGGTGTGCTTTTCCCTCTCGCTTATCATGCTTTCTTCCTCTCATCTATGAAACCTGCGAAGAACTGTTAAAGAATGTTCAAATACGTAAGTCGTATGGAAGCTATTCTTGTTGGGATTAACTAGTGTGTTTGGATGCCAAGCTAGATAGTTTTGGGAAGATCATTGATAGACTGATTTTGGAAATTGAAAATTTTAAGATTCGCCGATGTCATAAGTTGTTCCTGTGAATACTAGATTATGATGATGGATAAGCCTTGTTTATGAATAGTTTTTAAAGAATAGCATATTGGCAGATGGTATAGAATATGGAGAAATAAAATAATCATGTAGGAAAATTTTTGATTGATCATGAAGGATATAGGAATCTGAAGCACCGATTTGATTATTAGGAGAAATTGGATTTTTATCGAACCTTAAGTTGATTATGATGTTGGTTGAAAACTTAGAATTGAGTTATGTGTGCATTAAAGGTAGAAAGTAAAATGCAAAGAGAGCTGGATTTTCCTTATCGATTCGTGATATTAATTTTGGTAGTGTTGGTTAAATTTTGGTTGAACTATGGAAATACATTATTAGTGGGCTATAGAAAGGTATTTATTGAAGATTGTTTTATAGGATTACCAATTCATGATGACGATTTTGGTGGATTAGGTTGAATCAAGAAAATATGGAATTAAATGGGCATATTGGTAGCATTGGATATAATTGAATAGAGAAGTTGGAAAAAAAAATTTAAAAAAAATTAGTTGGATTATAGAAATACCTGACTGGTGAAAAGATTGGATTGCTAAATATTGAACCATAGGAATAGCTATTGTTGAAGATTGGATCTTAGACCTATAATCGTTGGAGATTGGATTAAGAAATTAGATCATTACTGAGAGTTGGATATTCAAAATATATGATTATTAACTATTGGATTGCTGGGTATTGAAGTACGATTCTTATATTGATGGAAATCTCATTGATATTAAAGTTGGACTAAACCATTGTTGTATAGATGGTGATAAAATAATTCGGCGGATTAACTTTGAATTTATGGATTACAAGCAATCTTTTGGAAGAGTCTATAATGGGGATATTGGATTTATAAAGACATTCTGGAGGATTACAATTGATAAATATGCTTTAGGAATTAAGTGAATGATGTCGCGGATTTGGCTAAGAATTTTGGAGGAAGCAAATGCGCGATTATAATCTTTGGAGAATTTCGTTCCAAAAAGGGATAGAATGAAATTTAGCATAATCTTAAAGGTTGTCAGATTGAAAGATACTATTATTGCTACTAGATTTTGTAGACTTATGAACTGAAGAAATCCTGCAATCAAAGTGGTGAATCTATTGGATTATTTAAGTCTATGCCTAAGAAATTTAATTGGGTGACTTTATGCTATACTGGAATGGTGGATTTCAATGATAATGAGAATCGGATCTAGCAATTTGAAAGAAAAAATTGATAGCTTTTTAGTTGGAACTCCAGTACCTGGTTATGAACCAGCAGTTTGGCATCGGTTAACCAAGTGGGACCTACCATTGCAGCTGTTAGAGATATGCAACATCTTTACTTCATGCCGCAGTAGAAGAAATATCTCAGAGTACCCGAAGAGCAGACTCCCGTTGAAGCCGTCGCCCTTCAACCAGATCTCACTTATCCAGAGCATCCGATCAAGATCCTCGATGTTATCGAGAAGCGAACAAGACGTCAAGTCATCCGCCTTTGCAAGGTCCAGTGGAGCCATCACTCAGCCAAAGAAGCCACCTGGGAGCGAAAAGATCAACTGAAGCTGGATTTCCTGTCCCTGCTCTCGGAGCAGCCCGAATCTCGGGGTCGAGATTCCATTTAAGGTGGGTAGGATTTGTAGCGCCTCCTATTCTTTCTCCTTCCTTGGGTCGCCCCGCCCGGACCCCCTCCCTCACGTGTGCTCTACACCGCCGCCCGTGCCCGCGTCTCCGTGCCCCGCCGACCCGTGCCCGCCGCTCCCGCACGTCGCCTCCCGCCCTGGTTCCCCCGCCTCCACGCCCGTGTCTTGTCGTCCCCGCGCCGCACGCCCGTCCCGTCCTGCGTGCCCGCCGAACCCTTCCACCCCCCTGCGCCGCCTGCATGCCCCCTTTTGCCGCGCACGCTCGCCCGGACCCACCCTCTCCAACGGCTTCCTGCTCCTCCCCTCGGGCTATAAAACCCGGCACCTCCCTTCCTCTCCTCCCCCCTTCTTCCCCAAGCAAAGGAGACCGAGGAAGAAGAACAAGAAGAAAGGAAGAAGAAGAGAGGTCAAAGCCCTTACCTCCGTCGCCGCCGTCGCTCGGTGAGCCTCGTCGCCGCCGCACCCCGAGCCTCCTACTCCCCTCCGTTGCCGTCGCCATCGTCGCCGCCGCTCTCCCTCGAGCCTCCCCCTCCACCCCTCCCCGCGCGCCGCAGCCGCCGCCGTTTCCATTCCTTTTTTTCCATGCTCGGCTCGAGCCCCCCCTTTTTTAGGGCGACGCCCCCGTGGGCCGCGCTCGCGCCTCATACGCCCGTTTCCGTCCGCGCCGTAGGCCGGACCAATTCTTGTCCGTGGGCCGCCGCCGTTTTTCTTTTTTGTTTGATTTTCTTTTTCCTTTTCTGTTTTAATTCAAAAGAAAGATTTGAAAAATTATTTTCTCCCCCGCCGTAGCTCCAAAAATTATGAAACTTGTTTCTAAAAATTTATAAATTCAAGATCTTGCTAATGGCATAGGTTTTGTTCAATTTGGAGTTCATTTATTGTTCTTTGTTATTTATTTGCTCTTGTTTGCTTGTTGTTTATCTTTTTTCGGTACTTCGCCTGCGTAGAGTTCAAAGACGCCGGAGACCTCCAAGTTGATCAAGAACAAGACTACCCGAACCCTCTTATCTACAATCAAGGCGGGTCAATACTTTGATCATATTGAGCCTACATTTTTATGCAAATTATATTCTTTTAAAATAGCAAATTGCATGCTTTAATTCTTTAAACAAATGTATGTTAAAGCTTAAGGTAGTTAAATACCCATTTGATGATTAATTAATTATTATGTCATCCTTGACAACTTGAATCCCTTAATCTTTGTCACCCTAGTAACTATATGGTAATACTAGCTATAGGTTGTACTTAAGCGACATGCTAGTCTTGCTGCTTAAGTACCAGGATATTAAAATGTCCCAATCATCATCTCTTCAAACATGAAAATGTTTTGGGTAGTCATTGGTGGTCCATGACTAAGGTAAATGTGGTAATCTGGTTTACTCCTCAAAACCCTAAAATTGCTATTACCCTATCTGGGTGGACGGTAAGATAGATTGTATGATAGTGGGTGCTAATGTAGCCCAAGGACTGTTGTTTTGTGGATTGGAATATGGAATGAACTGCCTAGACAACCCTAAGGACTTAATCTTGTCACAACCTCCCGTGTAAAACAAGTGCAACCACAAGTCTGTATAATACAACCTGGCTAAATAATTTGTATCCATCAGTATGAGTTGCATCAGATAGATGATCCGCGACACCGTAAGCCTTTGTGGCGAAGGGTGTCGGGCTACACAACGTAAGTCGTTGGATGGCGCAAGAGGGGGTCTGAGTAAGGGTTAATGTATCTGAAAGAGCATAACCCTTCGTGGACGAAACCTTGGCGAAGTGTAACTAATACTGAGGGATGCATTGTAAAGGCCTTGTGATGATCTCCTCTTGATTCACATGTCTACGGAAATGTGTGTACATATCAAGACGATTATCTCTTGTTGGTAAAGTGCACAATCTCTGCAGAGTCTAAACTGTTTAAACAGTCGTGCCTACGGTCAAAGACGGACATGAGAACTTAACTTGAGTTAGTTCTATTTCAAAAACCTTTCTGGGTGGTATGAAAATTGTGGCGGGCTCACGTAGCCCTGAGACTGGATTTTCCCTGGGTTTGCAGACTCAGTGATGTTAATATATGGGGGTAATCCCAATCAAATGAAGCATGAGTAGAGTTTTCAACGGAGGGAATCTCTGTTGTTATTAAATATTGCACAATTATTCTCTTTAACAAAATGCAAGTTGGTTAAAATGCTAAGTGATAGGAATTTGTAATTATGATAATTGAAAGCGTTGCTTTAGCAAATAAAAGAACCCGAGTCACCCTTGTTTAGTATTGCATGTATATTATTGCATTGTGTGTTGGCTCGCGAGCACGGAAGTTGTGCTCATCCTCGCTCTCTCCCCCAAAACCCTCAGGAGCAGGAAATCCAGAAGATTACGACTACTACGAGGATCCAGAAGTTGGAGGCCCAGGAGATGATGAAACGTAGTGTAGTCTTTAGATGTTCTAGTCTCGCCCCATTGCAGCTGACTCCATTGGTGCTTGCGTGTATCCTATATTATTTGAGTCATTAGGTAATATTGGACGCACACAGGTTTCCCCAGTCGCTTGTCTGTGGAGAGATGAGCTCTCACCACTTTTGCTTCCGTTGTCGCTTCCGCTTTTGTAATGTAATCTTTTGGCCTGTTCGGCCCTATTGTAAAACTCGACCCGACGCGGTCTATGTAAACTCTGTGGTGTTAATTAATGAATGGTATGGTTTTACGCCTGGTATGATTTGATTCAGTATTGTATCTGTGAGTGCTATCTACTAATCCAGATAATAGCACAGTGTTTTCACAGAGGATTTGGATTCTCAGAATCCTTGTCCGACAGTGGACCTAGAAGCACAGAAGGGAGGCAGCAAAAAAGGCTGCTACAAGTGCTTATCAGGCTCTCGAAGCATTGCCACAGTTACCCACAGATGGTCCTCATGTGACGAGGAAGATGGGGGCGTAAGTGAAATGCTTCGGACTGGATTGAGCACGAGTCTAAGGAGAAGTGGTCGTTGCTACATGACAGGGGTGGTACTCGATATGGTGTCATGATAACCAATTTAGCCGAGGTGTACAACTAGGTCATGCGCGACGCAATGTGCCTCCCTTTGATTGGTATTGTAGAGACAATTCTCTGTAGTACCACAAATTACTTTGTTGACAGAAGCAACAATGCGTCGCTCGTCATGGCAAATGATAAGAGTATTGTACTCCGCCATGATCATCAAGTACATGGAGAAGAATAGCAAGAAGGCTAAGATGCATCGAACATTTAAGATAGGCACAAGAGAGCTTCGTTTTGAGATACTGTATAGAGATAAAAGGTGCCACGGGATGAACCGCGAGAGGATCACTAGTTGCGTATGCACTTGCAACAAGTCTCTTCTTCTGCATAGGCCCTGCTCCCATGTCAGGACCGTATGTTCAACGGTGGCGCAACATTCCAGTCAGTACCTCTCTGATTATTTCAACAAGGAGGAGGTGATGCAAACCTAGAGTGTAGAGTTATATGGTTACGGCATGGTTGACCATTTCACTGGCCATCTGACTTGGGAGCAACTTATCTGGGCCACAGATATTGATAGGCTTGAGGGAAAGGTTGGCCGATGACAAGTATGACGCATCAGGAACGACATGGATGAAACAGAAGCCGAGCATTGTACGAAGAGGTGCCCAATTTGCAAGGAGTCTAGGCACATATTCAAGAAATGCCCTAAGAGAAATCCACAAGACAAATGAGACATCGGCAGTCCAGACGTCGCCGCAGAGACCTCATCTGACTGCTCCACTTGAGGTGGTCTACAAAATATGTGATAACGTTGCGCTAAATATTATATAATATCATTGTGATTTGTCGACAAAAAATGTTATGACGTTGTGCTGAATGTTCTGTAATACCATTGTGATTTGTTCACAAAATATGTGTTCAGAAATAGTCAGTAAAAATGCAGTACAGAGAGGTCCTTGTCGCCATTTGGAGTGGCGATAGGTCCCTGTTTCCATTTCAACTAGCGACAGGGACCTCCCTGTGTTGTTCAAGCCCCCTGTTGCCACTGCCTATGCTACTATCGCTATTTTGTATGATGACAGGAGCCAGTCGTCATTCCAAATAGCGACAGTAGCATAGATTTGTAAAAAAAATTTACTATTTTTTGTATTTTTTTTTAAATAGTATTATTTCAAAAAAAAAATCGACTTTCGTGGACGACTAATTTCACATGTTACCGGTATGGCTTCTTACTGAAGTAATAGTGAGCAGAGATCCATAATCTCTGAATTTTCTTTTAGTGAGGCATCTGTTATACTTTGCATAGCAGCGTATCTGGTTAGACTCGATGCGTATTACAAAAGCCTTGTTTCATACATGAATATATTTGTTGGTTCTAAATGCAAGTTCTTTTTTGCGTGACATAAGCAAAAAATAAATATATTTGTTGGTTCTAATTGCAAGTTCTTTTTTGCTTGATATGTGCATAATCTGTCTATATGGAGGTCATATTTTATACTGTTGCCATCATCTTGTATGCCATTTGTAAACGTTTGACTCTCTGGTCTCCCTTACTCCATATAGATATTGTTGGCATGTTGCAATTGTCTGGTCAGACATTCTAAGGCCAGAGGGCAGATGACGAAATCACCAAACCCACTTTTTTTTTTATTACTTTTCAGTTTTGTTTTATTTATTTGAATACCTAGAGAGTGCTAGTTAGTTTGGTATTGAGCTATAAGCTAGCAGCTTGTCATGAAAATGAATGAGATGATTTGTTTAGCACAAGGGCACAATACTAACATTCAAAATCTTAAATTGTTTGGTTGTCTTGGTTATGTTCATATCTACGATTGCTAGACTTGCCTGTGGAAGCTCAAGGGGAGGCCTAGGAGCAGGGCAAGAAGGACATGATCGAGGTGCTTAGTACCCTGGAGGCCGAGCTTGGCGACAAAGAATACGTCGGGGGTCACATTCGGCTTCGTTGACATAGCCCCTTTGTCCCATTCACCTCTTGGTTCCACGCATACGAGAGGTGCGGCAACTTCAGCGTGGAGGAGCATTGCCCCAGGATTGTGGCATGGGCCAAGTGCTGCAGGGAGCGCGAGAGCGTCGCCAAGGCGCTCACCGTCCCCGACAATGTGTATGAGTTTGTCCTGTTCCTCGAAGAGATGTTTGGAGGCAAGTAGACAATTTTGAGTTAATGGGTTTTAGCACGCAGTTGGTGTTATCTGATTGTTGTTTGGTTCTGTGGTAGTTTGTCACGAATGCTTGAGGGTCCTGGGTGGGTTTCTCTGCGCTGCCTCTTGGCCTCAGCAATAAAATTGTTTTAGAATTGTGCTTTTTTAAAAAAAACATCAGTTAAGCTTTTCTGATCGTTTGGTTCTTGTTGCCTGTCGGAGACTCGGAGTGATCAAGCATGATGTATATTATTGATCAAGTTATGTTTGGTTCTGATCAATGTGTTTTTTCAGTATGGATGCTGGTTAATCATAATCTGCCATCAGATGGAATTGGAGAATGGAACATGTTGAGTTGCTGATGAATGTTGAATTGTTCGATGCAAAGATAAAATGAACCCATCCATGATCAGGACAAACAAAGCAAAGACCTGATAATGTTCTTGCACGTGCACTTAGCAACTGATGCAATTCACAACAGAGAAATCTTTCTGTTGCGTCAGACATTCAGCTCGTATGCTTCATCATAATAAGTAATCAGCCTTTCTGTTCAAATTAGACATTGCGCAAGCTTTCGATTCTTTGTCCTGGCCTTTTTTATTAGAAATTCTTCGGCACAAAGGTTTTGGCCCAAGGTGGTGTTCTTGGCTCAGCATTATGTTTTTGTCATCCTCCACCAGAATTCTGGTCAATGGTCAGCCTGGAAGGTCGGTTTGGCATGGTCGCGGGTTGCGTCAAGGAGATCCATTATCTCCGATGTTGTTCATCATTGCGATGGACGCACTCAACAGCTTGATCCTCACGCAGAAAAAGAGGCTTTGCTTCATCTGATTGGAGGGTGTCGTGGTTTACCCCATCGCCTCTCGTTGTATACGGATGATGCAGTCGTGTTCTTATCAACGGTGAGTGGAGATCTTTTAGCCATCATGGAAATTCTCAAACTTTTTGGTGAGGCTTCTGGTCTGCATACCAACATGAATAAGAGCTCCTTCTCTCCAATCAGATGCAATGATCAACAGACCCAGCTCATCACCGAATGTTTGCACTGTAATATCGCTTCCTTCCCGTGTAAATACCTTGGATTGCTTCTTTCACTAAGGAAGCCATCTAGAGCGGATTTTCAACCGCTCGTGGATAAGATCTCTAACCGCCTGCAAGCATGGCAAGCCGGGTTGCTTTCCCAAGGGGGGCACTTGATTCTCATTAAGGCAGTGCTGTCCGCCATTGCAGTTTACAATTTCATGGCCCTTGATCCTCCGCGATCAGTAGTCAAAGAAATTGATAAGAAGCAGCGAGCGTTTCTATGGAAAGGATCACAAAACGTTTCAGGAGGCAATTGCCTGGTGGCGTGGTCAGTAGTTTGTCGCCCCATACAGCTGGGAGGGCTCGGTGTGCACAACTTGAGTGTGCTAGGGCAAGCCATGCGCATCCGTTGGCAATGGCTGCAGAGAACTTGGGTTGCACGTCCATGGGGGCGGTTGCAATTCCAGACTAACCGAGAGGAGCAGGAAATGTTTCAGGCTTCCATTTTGGTCAGAGTAGGCAGCGGACAGAGTACACTATTCTGGGAGGACCGCTGGCTGAACGGATTTTCAATTCAAAGCTTTGCACCATCAATCGTCCAGATGGTCACTCCTTTGATCCGGAGGAAAAGAACAGTGGCTCAAGCTCTCACCAATGATGATTGGATTTTGGACATCCAGGGGCATCCAGGCGCCCATGCTGTTGAGGAGGTTCTACGGCTGGAGAATAGGTTGCAACAAATTCGTCTAGCTCAGGATGAGGTTGATTCAGTTTGTTGGCGTTGGGAACCCTCAGGTCACTACTCTGCTAAGTCGGCTTATGGGGCTTTCTTTGCAGTATCGATAAGGTTTCCATGTGCTGAGGCCATATGGAAAGCTCGGGCGCCTCTAAAATGCAAAGTTTTCATGTGGTTGGCGGTTAGGTGGCAGTGTTGGACAGCCGATCGCCTAAGGCGTCGCGGTCTGCTAAACCAAGGAGTATGCGTTTTTTTGCAGGCTCTAGGAAGAGTTCATAGACCATCTGTTGGTTGGTTGCGCGATCACAGCGCAAGTTTGGGCTCGCTTCATAGTATAGACATGCTCTCCTTGCCCAGTTCCTAGCGGCCAGCACACCCTTCAAGACCATTGGTTGGCTGCTAGGAATTCCCAACCTAAGAGTCGAAGAAAGCAAATGGATAAGTGCATCATTCTCGTCTCTTCGATGCTTTGGAAGGAACACAATCAAAGGACCTTCAACAATATCATTAGTTCTAGAGATCAGATTCTACAGCTTGCTCTGTAAGAGCATCAGCATTGGGGCATGGCTGCCGCACGTCGTTTGGTCGCGGCCTCGAAGGAGTAGTTGTTGTTGTTTTGTCGGTCGCCTTCTTGTTCACCGACTTTTGGTTTCTTTCTTTCATTCATGTTTCCTGTTCCTTTCTCTTTTTCGTTTCCTGCTGTTGGTTTGTGGTCGTTTCTCTTTCCTTTCGGCTGTCAAGCAGGGTTCTTAGCCGAGTCCTCACTTAATTAGCTTGTATCTTCCTGTTTTGTGCATTTCAGATTCTTCCGGTTTTTTTCGTCTAATGAAATGTTGTGCAAGGCTTTTGCACATCCTTGAAAAAAAAACAGAGAAGTCTTGACAGGGACAATACGCAGAGCATCCTGAAGCTTACGAATGCTACAATTTTCTCAAATTTTCAAGTAGCAGCAACTCTTCTACATTCATTCACTACACTGTAAAAATATGAAGCATTCATAAAATTCAAAGAATCAAGAATTGAAACATTGCAACATCTGGTCCACCTATGTCAACATGGAAAAATTTATCCTCCATGTTAACATGTGTTTGATTTTAAATTCCATCCATTGTTCATCGTTGAACATGCATGCTCTTGGTATTCTTAATATCACACAATGGACACATGAACCAATCGATGAAATCAAGAAATTAAGTCATTGTTCACCGCAAAGGCATCACAATATCATACACAATGGAGACATATCATGGTAACAGTGAGAAAACTAAAGATTCATAACATCTGATCACATAAGTTCATGGTAACAGTGAGAAAACTAAAGATTCATAACATCTGATCACATAAGTTGCAGATTAAGATTTATAAAAAACTGACACACAATACATTTCAGATTTCATATGGCATAAGCCATCCAATTTAAATGCTACTATAATTTTTTTTTCAAAAGGCCTACAACAACTCAACCATGCATCACATGCTATCTGTCTTCCTAGTATTTGCGCCATTCTTGCCAACTACATAATTTTCATACTTCAGTGCCACAGCCAACAGATGGACATCAAAATATATGGCACCACATCCTTGCCAATTTTATCTTAAAAAGCTTGAACTCTTGCATGAGGAATGAACTGCACATATACAGCAATACCTGAAAGGCTGAAACCAAAATTAAGTGAGAACCTGCTGTGGTGAACCGACTAGATTGTTTAAGACCATTAAAACATAAACAAAATCATGGTTATTAAGGCAGTAAGACGAGGCAAAGCGACCCACCCCCTTCACACCTTTTAAGCGATAAGGCGCGAGGTGAGGCGACGCCTTACTCATCCTAAGGCGGCAGCAGCAGCGATCAGCAGAGGTCGGGCGAAGCGATGAGGCCTTTGGCGCGAAGATCCTGGAGCAGGTTGGAATGCCACAGAAAATCCCGCTGCCCGGAGCCCCGCCCCGCCCCACCTGCCCGCGCCTCTTTTCCCCTTGTCCGGCTGAGGCTCGAGGGCATCGCATTCGCACGCCTCCTCAGATCTCTTCCCTCAGCGCCGCCGCCTCAATCTCCTCCCTTAGCGACGACTGCCGATGGCGAACGACGGGGAGAAGGGAGGGAGGGAGGGCCTCCTCGCTCCCGACGCGCGCCAGTCTCCTCGGCGCCGCGGCCTCTCTTGCTCCCGTGCTCCCCCCTCCTGCTCGGCTTCGGCTCCCCGACATCGCCCCGAGCTCTCTCTTGCCCGGATCCGGCGCACGGGGCCTCCTCTTCTCCGCCTCCCGCCCGGATCTGGCTCTCCAACGCCGCACGGGCGACGGGAGACGGCAAGGCGACGGCGACGGCAAGGCGGGGTGACGCCTTGACACCCCGGACCGCCTTACCGCTTAGGCGACGCTCGTCGCCTAAGCGACGCCTTAAAAACCATGAACAAAATTTTAGTGTACTTTATTTACATGATGAGCAAGAACAGCACAATGGATTGCTTTGTGCAAAATGCAACTTCGGATCAGTAGATACCCTCATCTACCACTCCTAGCACTATTGCTGGATTCAATTATTAACAGCAAGAAATGTAATTAGGCAATCACAGTCTCACAGAGCTAACAATACATAGATGTGAGTTCTTTGTCAGTAGAAGAATCGGACTATGCACTTACCAGCTCGCCCACTGCACACGCCCCGCCAGCCGCCTTGCAGCATCCGAGTGGCGAGGGCTGCCACTGTCGGACCACCGTCGGTCCGTGCACCGCGACCACCGAGGTGCTTGCTCCCTGCCCGCTGGGTTTCCGTTTGCCCAATAGTGTTGGTTCCATAGAAGACAAGCTCTCCAACTACACAGAGCAAAAAAAGAAAAATTAGGACACGAAAAATCCCCACTAAAATCCAACACCCACGGATCCATTAGATCGGTAGAATCCCCATCCCCAAACCTACCCTTCTTTGAGTTGGAGAGTGAAGGATACATGGAAGATGCAGTAGGCTGGAGGCGCACTAGGCCATCCCAACGCCGGTGTACGAGGCGGCGGTGGCGGCGATGGCATGCGGTGGGGATTTGGGCAAGGCAGGCGACGTCAAATGGATTCGGAACCTTGTGTTAGCTGACGAGGGGACGAGTGGGTGGCAGCGGCTTGCCATCCCCGTCTGTGTACGTGTGTGTTGGTGTGGAATTGAACAAAGATAAAGCAAGGCCTAGGGTACGTGCGCGTTGGTGCGGCCGCTGGGACACGACGGCGACGCCCTGCTCCTCACGCCTCCCCCTCATCACGCGCTGACTCCTCGTGACGCCGCCCTGCCGCTCCGCCCCCTCCGCACGTCACCGCCCTATTTCTCTCTCTTCTCCGACAGGCTAACGAACAGGGGTGCAAACGGAGCGGATACGATCGGATATCGCTCATCTTGTATCCTTTTTTATTTTTTTTCTCAGATTTGAAATTGGACACAAACAGTGCCAAATACGAATACAAATGCAGATAGTTTTGGACACGAATACGGAGCGAATACATGCCGAACCGAATATGGATTGTCTCGGTCACGGATACTTATTCGGGTATTGTGCGAAAACAGAAACCATATATGTCGCACAAATAAAGATCAATCAACCATACTACATGTCCAAAATGCAACTAGATTAATAGTTTAACAAGCAAATTTAAATACATCACACGATAACAAAGGGTGGTTAACAAGTTAGGCAAGTTATCATGCATATATCAAAATAAATTGGTACTAATAGAGCATGGAACAAAGGAGATGAATATGCAGATAATTTTATAAGAGAACTTCAATTATTCTTCCAGTTTGGTACACAATTATATAACCTTGATGCGAATTTTTCATGTACATTCATTAAAGAATAGTTCTTCAGAAGTAATTCTTTGCAAGTCCTATCATTCACTGTCAAATTTTCATGTAAACTACATAACATTTAATTAAGAGCTGTGCTTTGTCCTTATATGAGAAAATAATTAACTGCAAATAAGTAAAAAGAAAAAAGAAAGCTCGCATTGACAAACCTCTTCCGGTGCCAACATTGTAAATGCCAACTTTACTAGGCTCTGCCTTGTTGAGTGCTTTCACATGAGCATCAAGCTATCAACTAGATTTTTGACATCAATGTAGTCTATTATGCATGTTTCATCAGCTGTAGGTTAATCTGTTCCTTTAACCTACAATTGATTCATGAAAATCCATTAGCTTCACCCTTAAATTATCTTTCACACTAAAGATGCAGGGATACTACTTAAATTTTTGAAGAAGAGAGTCAGTATTATTATCCAAACATGCACAACTTGTAACGTTATAGTGCACCATGGATTAATTACAAAAGCTGTTTTTGAAAACCTTAAGTACATGTTCCATCAATTCTTGGAGAACCTTTAATTACAGCCAATCTATGCATAATATCCCATAAAATTTCCTGAGCTCCAAGGGTAACATATCCAACCTTAAACACACACACACACACAGGCAAATGTATGTATGTATCTCAACTTATATATGATTCTACAGAACAAAGTCAATATGCTTTGTTTTACCTGCATTTAGCAACAGTCCCTAACGAAGTAAAACTCGATAATCACAAACAACATCAGTCACATAATTAAGCAAGAAGCTCACCTGTAGCGTAACCGTGTGATCAGAAACATCAATGAGTTTTGCCCTAAGATTTCAAAGAACATCTAGTATGTCCCTCCGAGCAAACATTGTTTACGTAAACCTTAATAAGAATCGGTTCTCTTTCAGCAAACGGTGAGTCAAGTCATGAACCTAGGGCAGTCACATGTTTTGCATTAACACAATGTATTTGCTACCATAGATGATTGTACTAAAAAATTGTGTGTCACTTACCTCATGTACATCAATAAGCTTGTAAGGTCACTTGAACTAACTTCTCGATGGATTCATCGTTCTAGGAACAACTGTTGTAATTTGTGAAATGCCATCCTTTTCACTGGGCCAACAAACAAGGCTCGCCAAAGAGTATGGTCTCATTAACAACTAGTCTAGCACTACATAACAACAAGAAGCGTAACTTTTCGATTAAGAAAACTCGTGTATTGTAGCCTCATGAGCAAAGACCCTCTTACAATGTTGAGGACACCAGACAATCATTCACAAGGATGGACAGAGTGTGCGAGCGAAGTCCACTTGATCTGCACTCAAACAAAGTTATTGTTAGATTAGCAATGCACCATTACTACATTAACATGCGATTGAGCATTTGAGCATTGTGACTATTGCTTAAAGTTACAGAGGCCTTTGTTTATATTTGATGGTTGCAAAGATTATGAAGATGGAAAATGAGAACTCACTGCACTGCAATACATTGAACTGGATTCAATATTGAATAGACATAGCATACAGTCTATATAGAACTTAATTACACCAACCAAATTATGTTCCTGTCACAAAATTAGAAATCTTTGAACTTGCATCTTCATCATCAAGAACACCCCAATGGCCAATGGGCATCAAGTACTTGGTTCATTGATAAACTCGGATGTTAAAAGTGAACAAGATCATACCGATCATTCCACCGCCATTCTGATCCCTCTCGAGCAAAGAGCAAGCTAAATTAGCAATTAAAATACATCACAAGCAGTAGCTATTAGAACCAAATCAATAAAAACAACATAGAAAAGGAAGAGCATAGCAAGAACAAACAACCTCGTGTCCAGAGAACTTTTCAGAGATCACAAGCGTAATAAAGCAAAATCCGCAATGCATGCCAAGATACAAGAATCATATGTGTATACTTCAAAGACGCAGGGAAATCCAAAGATCTCATAATTAACCACACGCGACGAATTAAATGGCTACGAACTAGTGAACTACACAGAGCAAAATCCACAAAAAAATACTAGTACCATATGGTTCTTTTTTCTCCGCCAGGGAGGAGCGGCGCAAGAGGCGGCAGCACCGTGGGGGCCAAACGCCGGTGGCCGGAGGCCACGCCGGCCGGGCGCAGCGTCGGGGCCAAGCAAGGCGGCCGAGGGGCTAGAGGCGGCACTGGGCTAGGGGAGGTGGGCCGAGAGGGAGCCGACGGCAGAGAGAAGCGGCCGGGGAGGAGCCGAATATGGCGCTGGCGGCGGGCGCAATCGGCGGCCAGCCAGATGAGCGGCGGTGGCGGCACTAGGGGCCAGGCTAGCCGGGTGGAGGGGAGAGCCAAGGCACAAGCTCCCTGGAGGAGCAATGGGGGGAGAAGTAGAGAAATAGATGGGGGAAAGAGAAGTTATACCGAGCAGCTCTTCTGTGAGACGTACTTGCCGGCGGCGTGGACCTTGTTCTTGAAGCAGATCCAGTGCTTCTTAGTGGTGTTCTCTTTGAACTGGTTGTAGTACTCCTTGGCAACCACTAGGAGGCGGAGGGGGAGGGCGCGGGTGGGGGAGAGGTAGATGAGGATTGAGGAGTGAGGAGAGGAGGGACCACCAGACGGCGGGAAGGGAGGGGGGGCAGCGACAGTGAGGGGAAGGGATGCGGCGGCGAGGGAGGGGAAGGGAGGTGGCGGCGGTGAGGGTTAGGGTTAAGTGGGCGCGGGAGGGACAAGTGCGGGAGCGCCAAGCGGGATGAATGGGAGCGATTTGGGGGGGTCAAGGACGACGGAGATGCGGCGCCACTACATGCGAGCGGATAAATCGGACAAAGACGCGGCTAGAATCCAATTGTTATCCCAGATAGCCCTGGAAAAACCGGATAACTACTTGCCCGAATCCGATTCAGGGAATCCGGGGACAGTACCCGGATATCCGAATAAACAACCAGATTTTAGCCACATTTATTCGATCGGTCGGAAATTATCCGCCCCGTTTGCACCCCTACTAACGAATCCATCTGCCACATTCCTCTCTCCTCTCATAATACTGCTGCCCACTAAGGTCGAGGAAATTACCCTTATGCCATGCGTTTGTTTACATTTTAATCCTACTTCTTATGCTACACGAGAAGCATAACTAAATCCTAACTAATATGATCTATTGCATCAAGAGAAATGGACGACTCATATTGATTTTATTGTAAGAGCTCTATTAAAACCCAAAATGTTAGCGCAATTGTTTGCACTGATTTCCACAAACACTCGGTTATCAATCCAGAACAATGATAAATCAATGATGCATCACTCGTACTTACATGGGAAACCAGTCCATAAGCTCATTGCAACATATTGGCGTTATAGGAAAATAAATTCCATGGGGAGGGACCTCGGCGAGGGCTCCCCGCATCCGTCGTCCATCAGGCTGCTGCGCGAGGGGGGGATCCAACGGTGGTGGGGGGGAGAGGCCTCTCGGTGGGGCCCTCCCCCAGAGAATTTGCTTCCCTAGTCCACAAGACCGATGCTTCCCCGAATTTGTGCAACATTGTCTATAGTTCCAGTGAATATGCTACACAAGATTTAATTAGCAAGTATGGTTGATGTTAGTGGCGAAACTAGGATGAAAATAGAGGGTGAGCTCAAATAACTAAGTTAATTTGAGACAAATATAGTATTATATTCTTGTACAATCAAATTCATACATGAATAAAATAAAAGTAAAGTGAAAAAAGAGAAATACAATGAATGTACCTCCCTAATGGAAAGCACATTCCCAAAACATATAAATATGGTTCTAGTGGGTAACGACATGTACATCAAAATTAGCAAAATTAGTGACACAATAGTAAATTATACTTAAATGATTACAAACATTCAAAAATAAACAAACCATACTACTAAGGTACTAGCTTGAATCATGACTTTCATGAGGCAAATTCATTTTGCAAGGTTTTATGCCTTAGAAGCATCATATGATTCTATCATCATCAATGGTTCTAAATATATTTTTCCCGGTGTAGCACGCCATCAAGTCATTGAGCCACTCATCCGCTACCTTGTTGCGCAAATATGTTTTGATAATATTTATTATTGAAAATATTCTCTCAACATATGATGTTGCCACTAGAAGGATCAATGTCAGCTCGATGTGGCGATATACCAAAGGGAAAGTTATATATTTTTGTTTCAACCATCAATTAAGCAAGTTCTGAAATAGCACAACATCTATGAAATTCCTCACTTCTCCTAATACTGAGAATGAAGGCCTGAAACTGATTTCTTAACAAGAATCAATCAGCTACCGTGAAATCACTAGCATAAATCGCAGCAAGTCGAACAAGCTTATCAATATGAAACTTAGAGAATAAGTCGCTTGAATCAAGACAAGACATGCATACCAATAACTTCGAGGAAACTTCATTGTAGTGATCATTCATAGTTGCATCATGTCCATGAAAAACTTTACCTTGCGCTATGAAATATCTTGTGTGATCTAAAGATGCAGTCAAATAAATTTTATATGCAATTTCTTCCTCCTTAGTATAAGTATTCATTTTACTAGACACACTTGACTGTTGATTCTCAAAGTCATCAAACTCACCCCTTACGATGTTGTGAAAACTATTTGGATCATCAATATGTTTATTAAAAGCATCTATAGCCATCTTCCAAGGGGAGAACCTAACTTTTGTTAATACATCATTACCAAATGTGTTGAGTTGTGTCAGTTTCTTGAAAAGAAAACAATACAAACAAAACTTGGCATCCTTTTTCACACTATATTCTAACTAATCGAACTTATTAAACCATGATTTTTGAAAGGATCGCCACACTTATTAAACCATGCCCAATTGCTCGAATTGGACTATTCAACAAATATACCCTCCTCTCTAATTTCATTGGCAAAATCTTCTATTATTATGCGATGTGCCAGATCGACAATAATTTCATCCGAATTAAATTCTAGTCGAGGCTTCTTTGGTTGAGTCGTGCTCTCATCAGTTGAGGGAGTACTACTTGAATTGCTTGTGAAATAGTTACACAAAGTTCGTTTATCCATTATTGCAAACCAATGAACAAATACAATACAAGTGTATACAACTATATTACTAACTATACAATATACACCAGAGTTGCTATATTCTAAATTGCTAATTTCTAAAGAGTGCATACTAGCAAGACTATAGAAGCAGGCAACAGGCAATAGTCTAGGCGCCCAGCAAAGTAGGCAGCAGCCCACCGCTCCACGACCCCCACCCGACACTTGCCTCCTCGGTTCTTGCCTCCTCTGGCTCCCCCGCCCCAACTCCCTCATTGGCCTCCTCACCTCCTTCGGTTCCCAGCCCTAGCTCCCTCCTTGGTCTCCTCGGCTCCTCACATTGGTGCTGCTGTCCCGCCGCTGCATTATCCACTCGGCCACGCGCTTGAGCCCCCTCCCCGGCCAGCTCGATGGTGCCTCACTACCTCCCCTCCTCGTCACGTTGCGTCGCTTCCATAGGCCACACCTGTGCGCCCGTGCCTTCTCGGCTCCTCACGCTCATGCTGGCGAATCCACTGGGGACACTCAAGGAGGGAGCCTGCACCCCCACCCTGGTCAACTTGATGGTGCCTCACCGCCTGCTGTCCTTGTTGCGCTGCGCCGCTGTCGCCTGCCCGCCCGCCTAGGCCGGCGCCTAGGGTTTCTTCCTCAGCCTAGCCCCTTGGGTGCGTCTCCTTAGTCTCGATTGATTGGAATGAGGAACGTGTGGTGGGGACGTGGGGTGGATGTGAGGCAGTGAGGCCATAGTTGGGTCTTGTGAGCTTCGGCAAAGGCCCACAAATCCTTTCCCTGGACAGATTTTTCTTCCTCCTCCTTCTGCAAATCGGCAGCTCGGACCCTCGGCCGTGACCACTAGAGGATGGGTAGGCTTGAGCCTAATGAAGCCCCCAGTGGATTAATCCCTGGTTGTTGTTTAGCCGATACAGCATGCAGTTTACTTGCTTACACTGAATATTTGTGTATGTGAATTGTAATGAATCCTTTTTTTTGCTGATAACCACAAATAGCTTCTTGTTTACTACAGTGTACAAGCCGCAGACCTTCCAGTACAAACTATTATTGAGAAGCCAACACAGCCTAACGAGGATCTAACAATCCTCATTTTATTATTTATCCATAATTCTTATTATAGGTAAATATATCGTCATACGGTTGTTAGGTATACCCCTTATGATCTTAAGGGAGAAATCCATCCAGGTGGTCATAAGTCCTTCTAGGACCACGCCCATAGTCATAAGTACGTCTACGACTACCTCATGATCGTAAGTTCTTCTACGATCACTTCTGGTCGTAAGTTCTTCTACGACCAGTACCCAGTCGTAAGGTTTTCTACGACTATCTCATGATCGTAAGTTCTTCTATGATCACCTCTTGTCGAAAGTTCTTCTATGACCAGTACCCAGTCATAAATCCTTCTACGACTACTCCCTGGTCGTAAGCTCTTCTATGACCAGCTCAGCTACGACCACCCCGTAATCAATAGAGCCTACAGACAAGTGGACCCAATTGATTAGGGGATCTAAGCAGTTAATATATGTTGTTATTCTCTGGGGTAACTGTACGTAACGCGCTATTATCTTTGACAAGTAACTACCAGGCGATATGAAGGGGATACTACTCTGGTGATTACTAACATTATTATGTCTGTTATATGGAATAATGAGGCGCCTCTTGACCTAGAGGAACGATTACCTCTCCGCGCACTATTTAAAGGCTTTAGTTAGAGATGATAGGGGCAAGGACAATCGGGAGCACAAGTATTAGACTTTACCTTGATTGTAACCAGCATATACAATACAATACAATACACACATTAGTATGGTTGTTATTCTCTCCGGAGAAGGCCTGAACCTGTATAAAAATCCCTGTGTTGTTCTTTATGCATGATCAATTGTGGAGACCCCCCGAATCAAATAATCTTTACGTAAGATCGGTTCTAAAACACCGACAGTCGACATCGCTCCAAAAGTCATAGTAGTATGACTCCGTTAGCTACCAGTCATTCGAACAACTCACTACATAGAGCCTTTAAGCAGGGAGTCCGCAGTAGAAGGATTACAAAGGACATCGCTTTGAACCCTCCTGCTACCGTTGTCGAGCTCTTTGAGATGGCTGATCAATATGCGACTGCTGCCGAAGTAGTCGAGTGGAACAAAACCATCGATCAAGACGACAAAATTCCTCAAGAGGGGGGGGGCAAAAATGGCAAGAAGAAGGATAAGAGGCTAAGAAATCCAAGAACAAGGTGAAGGGCCAAAAACCTCAAGCCAGCGGTTCCAAAGAAGTCTTAGCCATAAGCAATAAGGAGCCACGAGGTTCCCAACCATACTCTGAGCAAGGCAAAGGTAAGCACCCTGATTGGAAGAACGACAAGCCTAGGTGGTGCCCTTTCCATAAAAAGGAGGGACATGACCTTCGCAACTGCCGGGTTTTCCAACATTACTCCAACAAAGGACCGCTTCCTGCTCTTGAGTAGGTAGGGCAAACGAGTGGTCGAAAGGAGTCGGACAACAACGAGGAGATGTCGTTTCAAGATCCGCAGCACACCATCGAGTACATGTATGGGGGATCATTGGCATACGAGTCAAAGAACAGCTTAAGGCTATCGAACGCGAGGTAAACTCCATTGACTCTCCTCATGTTAATAAGATGCCGAAGTGGTCGGAAGTCACCATCTCTTTCGAGAAGGGTGACTGCCCGATCCCTTCGACTCGACTAGGTCGATTTTTGATCGTGGTCGAACCCACCATCAACAACTGTCGAGTAAATCGAGTGTTAATTGATGGTGGTAGCTTGTTAAACATTTTGTTTACAAGTGCTCTAGACGAGATGCAGGTACCCAGGACTAAGGTAAGACCGGTACGATAATATTTTCATGGAATCGTACCGAGGTCTTCGGCCAAACCTATTGACCAAGTTTCTCTTCCTTTAACATTTGGTTCACCAAGTAATTTTAGGACAGAGAAGATCTCCTTTGATGAGGTCGATTTCGATATGGCATATAACACCATACTCGGACGACCAACCTTGGCAAAATTCTTAATAGCTACTCATTATGGATATCAATGTCTTAAGATGCCAGGTCCTAAAGGAATGATCATAATTCATTGTTACAAGAAGATGACGCATACATGCGACCGTCGATCCCTCGAGATGGTTGGTCAAATACCAACTCGAAAAGAAAACAAAGGGCAGCCTTCGACCAAGAAGTCGGAGCTTAAAGCTGCACCAAAGCTGAACGACCAAGTCAAAGAGGTTCCCCTGGATGCAGAGGAACCCTCAAAGACTGTTCGCATCGGGGATACTTCTGACCCCAAATAGGAAGACACCCTCATCACTTTCCTCCGAGCAAACACGGATGTCTTCGCGTGGCAAGCATCTGACATGCCCGGAGTCACCAGGGAAGTGATCGAGCATAGGCTAGCTTTATGGCCTAACAAAGTACCCATAAAACAAAAATTACAGAGATTTGCCCCTGATTGACGAGATGCTATTAGATTAGAATTGGACAAGTTACTTAAAGCAGGCTTTATAAGAGAAGTCAACCGCCTAGAGTGGTTGGCTAATCCTGTGATGGTTAAGAAGTCTAACAGTAAGTGGCGTATGTGTGTAGACTTCACCGACCTTAATAAAGCTTGTCCAAAAGATGATTTTCCTTTACCTCGTATCGATCAGTTGGTTGATTCTACTCCTGGTTGTGAAGTATTAAGTTTTCTAGATGTATATTCTAGTTATCATCAGATTAATATGTGCCTAGACGATGAAGAAAATACCATATTTATTACACCATTTGATATATTTTGCTATGTCAAAATGCCATTTGGTCTAAAAAATGCTGGTGCTTCTTTTGAACGCTTGATGCAATCAACTTTTTCACCTCAATTAGGCCAAAATTTGGAAGCATATGTTGATGATCTAGTCATAAAAAGCATCAAGAAACTTAATCATATTTCAGACCTGCCAGAAACATTCGACAACCCCAGAAAACACCACTTGAAACTCAATCCTGAGAAGTGTGTGTTCGGAGTCTCTTCAGAAAAATTGCTTGGATTTCTAGCCTCTGTACGAGGAATTGAAGCAAACCCTAAAAAGATCAAAGCCATTGTTCAAATGCGCCCTCTGACCACGAAGAAAGAAGTCCAGAAACTCACAGGATGCATGACAGTTTTAAGTCGTTTCATCGCACGACTAGAAAAAAAGGACTACCTTTTTTCAAACTTCTGAGGAAGCATGAGGGTTTTGAGTGGTCGGAAGAGGCAAACATTGCCTTTGAGGATGTCAAGAGGTATCTGACGAGTGCTCCTATTCTGGTTTCTCCGAAACTAGAAGAGACATTCTTAATTTATCTAGCTACCACGTCACAAGCAGTGAGTACAATACTGGTCGTAGAACATGAAAATATACAACGACCAGTTTACTACGTTAGTGAATTTTTACACAGGCCTAAGGAGCGTTTCTCTTAGGTCCAAAAACTTCTATATGCCCTCCTCATGTCTTCGAGGAAACTGCGGTATTATTTTCAGGTGCACAAAATAATTGTGCCGTCTGAGTTTCCCTTAGGAGTGGTCTTCCAGAACAGGGAAGCAGCGGGACACATGGCAAAATGGTTGGTAGAACTTGGGGAGTTCAACCTCCATTTCGTGTCCTGAATGACCATTAAATCCTAAATCTTGACAGATTTTGTCGTCGAATGGACAAATCCTGAACCTGTTCAGGATCCCCAATACGATTCCCATGACCAGTGAACGATGTACTTTGATGGGTCACTTACTTTAAGTGGCTCGGGGCTAGGGTGGTCCTGGAATCTCCTACCGGAGAGACCTTAAAGTATGCGCGAGCATGAGTATACAATCGTACTCACGAGCTAACACACAATACAATTATTATATATGCATAGCTAATCAGGAAAGGTTTATGGTTCTTTTATTTGCACAAAGCCATTTATTGAAATAGATTAAGTAGTAGCAAATCCTAAGACTTAGCAATTTAACTAACATATGTTTTATAAACTAAGTTTTTCTTTGTAAAGTACTAGTGGAGATACCATCTCCTATAACATTGAGTGGCTCTAATCACCCAATGCCCAGGCTATCTCGTATTTACTACTGATCCTCGACCAGGCTTTCTCAACTTTCAGGGCTCCAACCCAACATTTTCCAATTGATAGGCTCCAACCCATTCTTTTCATTCTACACACACACACAAATGGTTTTATGAAAAGGAAAACTATATCAAGCAAGTTCTCAGTACTGCTCTTGACTGTGAGCACGACTATCCAGATAGTTTTTTTACTCTACAGAGTTTGTGCACTTTTCCCACAAGAGATGAATCAACTTATACTGCCTCGACACACTTCCGTAGGTTTGTGTCTAATGTTGATTATCACAAGGCCTTTACAATGTTTCACCTCTTTGCAACTTCGCACCGCTAAGTATCACCTTCTCCGGACTCTTCTCAATGCCACCCGGAGTTCTCCCTTTAGCGCCGTGTGGTTCCTGTGGCTTCGTTCTCCCTCGACTATCCACCTGCATCCACTAACGTCGAAGCCACGCCTAGGTGAACAAATTAGTTAGCCAGGTCGTAGGTGTTACCGACTTGTGGTTGCACTATTTTACATGAGAGGTCATCACCAGATTCGATCCTTACTTGACTTGGGCGGTACATCCAGATACCAACATCCACTCATGCCCCCGACACCATCCACTCCTTCCAGCCGCGGCCCAAGTCGAAAGCAATTTTTTAGGTTTAATTTTGTTTTGAAAATAATCCTTTAGTCCAACATACCAGCTAGGCTCCAACCTCGACTGCCCCAAATTCATTTTCAAATGGTTGAATGATGTCGGACAATTCATTGCCCGAATGACAATGTATCTAAGTAAGGCTAAGCATGACACTTAGATACAGACTTATTAACTAGTATGTAAACTATTAATTCTAGGGTGACAAATGATAGTGTCCAAGTTCAAGGATTGGAAGTTTATACACAATTATTATTAAGACATTAACTATAAGCTAGACCAATATAGTTGTATAATTCATAGCAATGCAATTTCATAATTTAAAACATCATAATTTGCAAAAAGTAGGTGCAATATGATCAAAGTATTGACTCGCCTTGCTCAATATTCTGATGAGGCTCAATATTATGATATTTGCCTTTCTCAATATCCTGGTAATAATCTCACTCAACATGCTGATAATCATCATGTTCAATGTTCTGGCAATCTTGTCCTTGTTGGGGCTCCATATTCTAATTAATACGATTGAACTCTAGAACAACTGAAAATAACCAAATGAAATCCAATAAATCCAAATACATTCAAACAAACGAAAAACACTTCGAATGAGAGCAAACATATCTAATGACAACTCGACAGAATGACCAGGCCATATCTTTAAACATGGCGTAGAAGACTCCCTGATTGACCATGCCTACATATCTGTAAGCTCCATCGACTAGAGACTGGTCGTAGAAGAACTTACGACTAGGTGGTGGTTGTAGTAAATCTTACGACTACATATTGATCGTAGGAGGACTTACGGTTAGGGGATAGTCGTAGGAAGCTTACGACTAGGGATTGGTTGTAGAGGAACTTATGACCAGGTGGTGGTTGTAGTAAAGCTTACGACCACAGACTGATCGTAGGAGGACTTACGATCAGGGAATAGTCGTAGAAGAGCATACGACTCTCTCCCTTATGGATAAGGGCTATACTCACGTGGAGTGTAAAGATATTGCTATCTATAATAAGAATTGTAGATAAATGAATAAAATGAGGATTATTTGATCCTCGTCAATATTCATCTCGTGTTGATGAAGGGAATACTTTAGAAGAAGCATAACCAATGAAGCTAATGAAGGAAGCACTTCAGACTAAGGTGGACAAATCTAACAGAGAGAGAGAGAGAGAGAGAGAGAGAGAGAGAGAGAGAGAGAGAGAGAGAGAGAGAGAGAGACTGTCCATGCAAACATTCTGTTGTAATTGGGCACATATGTGTAAAAGTCCATTCATTCCTAAAATTTCAAAGCATACAAAATCTTAGATTAGAAGTATTAGACCAGTGTGATCAAAGTCTTAGACTAGGGTGGCCGAAGTATTAGGCCAGAAGTGATGTGGCACCAAGTAGCCTCGTTACTTTGAGTAGTGTTTCAGCATTGCAAACTAAGGTTACTTCACAAAGTAGTGTTGTTTTGTGCAATATAAAAGAGAAGCTATGTGTGGTCGAGAGGGATGCTCAGGTACATCCGTACATGGAGACAAGTTGAGTGCATGGCTACATGAAAGGGATGCTCAAAAGCCAGGTGCAAGTCGAGCCAGAAGAGAGCCAGGTCCACGACCAGTTCCAGAAGGTCCATGACCAGCTTTCCAAGGCCTACGACCAGTTTCACGAGGTCTACAACCAGTTCCACCAGATCTACGACCAGTTTCATGATCAGGTCTCCAAACAGTACTCGCGCGGAAGGAGCACTCGTTGGGAAAAGTACTCGACGGAAACAGTATTCGGCGGAAGGAGTACTCGTCGAGAGCAGTACTCGACGGGGGATAGTACTTGGCAGAAGGAGTACTCGTCGGGAACCATACTCGATGGGAATAGTACTCGACGGAAGGAGTACTCAACGGGAACAGTACTCGACAGGAATAGTACTCGACAGAAGGAGTACTCATCGGGAACAGTATTCGACGAAAACAATATTCGACAGAAGGAGTACTCATTGGGAATAGTACTCGACAGGAGGAGTACTCATCGGGAATAGTACTCGACAGAAGGAATACTTGTTGGGAACAGTCTACGACCAGGTCTATGACCAGTATGGTCGAAATAATCTAGTCAAAAATCAGGGGGTCAAAACTGAGCAGTCGAATCCGAGTGGTCGAAACTCGGTGGTTGAACTTAGGGGTCGAATGAGTGGTCGAGATTCAGTGGTCGAACTGAGTGGTCGAGACTGAGTGGTCAAAACTGAGTGATCGGAACTCAGTGGTTGAAACTGAGTGATCGAAACTCAGTGGTCGAGACAGAGTGGTCGAATGAGTGGTCGAAACTGAGTGTTCGGAATTTGGTGGTGGAAACGAAGTGGTCGAAACTCAGTGGTCAAATCTGAGTGGTCAAAACTCAGTTTAGACTACCTGGTCGGAAGGAGGTTCGACTATCTGTTCATTGTTTCAAGTACTGTACATCATCTTGACTACTTAGCCGGAAGGGGTTTCGAGTATGTGTAGTCGAAGGAGGCTCGACTATATGTAGTTGAAGGAAGTTCGGCTACCTGGAGGTTCAACTACCTGGTCGGAAGAAGGTTTGACTATGCGTGGTCAAAGGGGGTTCGACCATGTGTATTCGAAGGAGATTCGACCATGTGTAGTCAAAGGAAGTTCGACTACATGTGAAGACTACACGATCACATGGTCGGAAAAAGATTTGACTATGCGTAGTCGAAGGAGGTTCGACTACATGTAGTTGGAGGAGTTTCGACTATGTGGTCGTAGAAGATTCGGCCATGCATAGTCGAAGGAGTTTCGACTATGTGGTCGTAGAAGGTTCGGCCATGCGTAGTCGAAGGGGTTTCGACTACATGGTCAGAAGAAGGTACGACTACCAAACGTGGTCGTAAGAAGGATACGACTACTCAACGTAGTCGTAAGAAAGATACGACTACTCAGCGTGGTTGTAGGAATGGTACGACTACTCAACATGGTCATAGGAAGGGTACGACTACTCAACGTGGTCGTAGGAAGGATACGACTACTTATCGTGGTCGTAAGAAGGATACGCTACTCAACGTGGTCGTAAGAAGAGTACGACTACTCAATGTGGTCGTAAGAAGGATATGACTACTCAACGTGTAAAGATTACCCGATGTACAACACAGTCACGGATCCGACAACGCTTCCGCGCAACTAGAGTGAGCATGAGTATCTAGCGGCCACTAGGAACGTACCGGTATGGCATTGAGGGAACGAGCTAGTTGGAGATGACCTAGCGATGGTGGTCAGTGATGGCGAGAGAAACTCCAAGCGGCAGTGATGGCCTGAGAAAGAAGAGTAGTCTTCAACCCTCAGGATAGCTCCAAGTAAGTAGGTAGATGGTTCCAAAGAAATGCCTTGGATCATTCTTCACCGGCGAGGTTGATTCAACTACTTGGGCTATTCTGGTCGAAGGGGAGGAAGAACGCGGTCGGCGGTGGTTCCTGTGAACAAATAGTGGAATCAATTGGAGGAAAACGTCTCTTGGATCACGAAATGTGAGCCGACGCATATAATGAGGGAAGAGCCTCACTGATGGGTGTTAACGGTGATGGCGCATTGTGGTGGCGCTCGGTCGAAGTGAGCGCTCAAGCCTTACCCGGAGCTCAAGCTTATTTGGGGAAGGAGATGGAGCTAGCACTAGAGTGGCGAGGAAAGGCAAAGAGGGGCTCAGGGCTGCTATATAAATCAACCATTTGGCACGACCCGACAAGGCGGAGTGGTGGTGATGTTGACAGGGTCGGCAGCACAGTGCGGCAGAGTGACCGGTTGAGTGATGGCGAGTAATGGCTGAGTGACAACATTTGCCAGCATACTCATGCCTAGTCGCAACGTGGCATCCCGAGCTGTGTGGCCGCTGATGTTGAGCACAGACACAGCTGCCACTGGTCTTACGACCGAAGGAGTTATCCTGGCTGCACCGAGTGCAGCCAACAGCTGGTTGGAGGAACAGCAAGTGAGAGAATGGACCAAGGAGAACGGGGAAGAAGAAATGGGATAGAATTTTAGAGTTGTATATAACTCTGCTATTTTTCATTTGGTGGTTCTTCTGTACGATAGACATAGTGTTGTATTTACCGGACCTTTCTAATTGGACTTCTTGACCACTTATGGTTCTCCGATTTTTATACCACTTATGCTGGCAAGAGAAGAACATGCAATTCAAACAAGTCTCGAAAATGCAGCCAAGAAGAACGACATTAGTTACCACATAAATTTTTTTAAAAATCCAACATTTTTGTATTTATGAATTTTTGAGATGTTACACTCTGACCATTGGGCCTTGGGGTAGGCCGCTCCTACAACACATTGTAGAAATCTCAAGTGACCAATACTTCATTTTCGTAGCATCTACCCTCTTTTATATAGTCCACAAAGGTAAGCTACAGACTTAAATGATATAACTTTTAGGAGGCAATAAATTTTCGTAACTACAATTCAATCTACTTGATATATTAATGTTAGAAACAATTAATGAATCAATTAATTCAATTCTCATGAATATATTTGAGATCCATGCAATATTAATTGGAAATCAAATAATTCAATGCGTTTGCACAATGATAGGAACATTGTCTCATGAGGCAATAAATTCATGACAATTGATAAGGTTTTTTTATTGATTAATTCTTTTTTAATTTAATTTTAAAGTTAACCTATCGCGAACTTTATTTTCAATTCTGACCCTTTTGGTCATGTCACCACCCATGGCGTGACAAAACAACATTGTCACACCGTAGGATAAATCCGAAAAATAACACTTTTTGTCACACCACTAATAATAACGTGACCAAACAACACTGTCACGCCACTAGTTATGACGTGACAACAGCTTGACCAGATTCAGGCTAGCGTGATAGTGTTGTTTTGTCACGCCATTCATAGTGGCGTGACCAAAGAAGTCAGAATTGGAAATAAAGTTCGCAGAGTTAACTTTAAATTTAAATTTTAAAAAGGATTAAATAAAAAAAATTCGATAATTGATTCGAAGAAATCAGTATATTAATTTTTTTAAAAAATTAATTATTCAATGAATTTAGTATATAAAGATCTTTGAGATTTCTACTTTATTAATGGGGAAATCACAGATTTACAGATGTTCTCATAATGGTGGAACAATTATATGGCTATGATTTTTCTCGGCAGCCTTGCAACCACCCTTCAAGAAAAGCGTACTCTTTAACAGTGGAAGAATCGAGGCGGAAAAATTCCAATATGGATGAGCCAAATCGAGGGACGATTTCCTAAGTTAACACCAAATGAAACTTGGACTAGTACGTTTAACCTAAGACTTGTTTAGTAATGAAACCGGGAGTTGTCTCTCATAGTCAAATCCCGGTCTTGGTCCTACGAACCAGAGCAATACACGAATCAATACTAGTGTCTATTAAAAATATGTGTACGTATCAGATTTACAATTAATTGAATGGCATATGCTTCTTTAAGGCTTTAAGGACTAGCTATGAAGAGAACCTAATGTATGCATATGAATCTTATTAAAAAATTGCACCTAGTTTTCTGCGTACAATTTATCGCTTGCTGAACTTAGTAATCATATGAAAAAAATTGAGAGTAAGGAACACACAACACCCATGTAGCCTAGTTGTAGGGCTCAGGTTTTTTTGTAGTTGAGGTCATGGTTCAAAGTACCGGATATCCTGTTTTTTGTTTTTCTTTAAAACAAATATTTGTTTGCTAAATGCTATTATCTCCTCGTTCCCTATTGGGAGCTACTAGTGCTCGGACGACTTCCTATCGTACACTCCGACGCAACATTCGTATACCATGTGTGCAACAATTTTAATCCGTATGTGCAACAAAATACAGAAGTAACAATATAATGCCAAAAAAAAAAGATTAGAAAAAAGTCATATTCTAACCGAAAATTGCATAAAACCATTAGTACAGAACCTAGCTGCGCTTTAAAACTAGTTCAAATCGCATGATCAAACAAACTTCGGTGTTACAATATTGCAACATTCAAAAATCATAGTGATAACATCTGAAAATAATTGTTGCAATATTTTGGAAGGGATGCAACAAACCAAGGTGGATCATGTAACAACAGAGAAAATGAGTCACAACAAAATACCTCTTGCCGTAATATTTGATGCGACAACAGCACAACAATCAAAAACACTTCATGCAACATTTTGACCAACTGTTGCAACAAATTGAGCAAACACTTGCAACAAATCGTACAGACGAGGCACCATAGCTGCTTGCTGCCGGCGTCGATGTACGCCCCCCTCCCCCGCGCCTGCGGACATGTTGATGCGACGGTGGCCGCGCCCCAACGCGGGCTGCATAAGAGGCCAACTTCCTTGGCTTCAAAGATGCGCAGGTGGGTGCTTGGGAGTAGCTCGAGCGACGGCTTCCCGGGGACGGCCCTGTACACAAGGTACTTGTAGACCTCTTGGCCACGCAGGTGAAGAAGACACGGACGGGGACGAAGGCGTCATCCGCGACGACAATGAGGGGCTCCACGGCGAGGTCCTCGCCCCTTCAGGGCAGGACAGTGAACGCATAAGTGGGAAACGGCCAATGGTTCGGTTAGCCAGAACAATTCGGAGAGCTCACTTTGGACGACTTGGCTAGTTTGCCAGAGCAGTGGAGAGGGGAGATGAGCCATGTGAATGGTTAAGGAGTGAGTGGTTGACAGCAATACGTGTCTTAGACATACGATAGGAGGCTCTAGAATCGGACGTAAGAGCCGTAGCAATTTCCTTCCTGGTTTCCATCTTTTTCTCCTATTTTCCCATTTACCCTAAGTGAAGTTCCCATTTACCCATACCCTTTTTATCTCTCTTCATTGGGTCAAACCCGACCAGGGCACCCCTGTTTGCATCGAACTAGACCAGATTACAAGTTTACAACACAGCTTTGTTCCTTGACCCAGCAAGAACTTCTCCAGTCTCAACTTCAATTTCTCCTTCTCACCCGTGATTCCACCTCACCTCTTGTGATTGAGCATGGGGAATAACAGCCCGGCAGCTTGCGCCTTTCGGGTACGGCTGTACCAATGAATTACCCGCCCAAGTGAAGCCTCCGTGGCGTGGACTGTGGCTTCCCGTTTGCAGAAGCCGTTGCGCGCACCACCTATTCGATAGAATGACACCGTGGTGACTGGTGAGTGGGTGGGTGTCTTTGTGTGTGCAGTCGCCTGAAGTGAGCATCAGCTACTTGCCACTCCGGACATTAGCCAATCCAACCGGACAGAGGTAGCATTGTCTGAAAGAGACACTGGTGTGATCTTGCCGGGCCGGCGGAAGAACCCCGGCCGAATTTTATTAAGACGAAAGAAGTTTTACAGAGCATATTGTTCACGGGAAAGTTGTCAACAGGGAATTACAACTGGAACAAGTCCAGGACAACGTCATCCCTCCTGAAAGTTCACAAGACAATAAAACAACTTCTCAGGACCGCAGGGGAACTACACAACATGCACTCAGCAGGTACTGAGGGCGAGAAGAATGCAATGGCTCAAAGAGACACTGGTGTGATCAGATACAGTTATTGTTGCATCTGAAGTTCCGAATGCAAAAGGGGTTATTACTGTATCTGAACACATATTCCAGGTTTTCTTGAAAAGGGGTGGTATATTTATCATGGATATGTGTGCACGTGCATCGTATTGTAACACCCCATGGCTCAAAATTCGCTCATAGCCTAGTCCATCGTGGGACAGGTTTCCGCATGTGTAACATCCAACTTGAGTTTTTGTGCTCGCTTCGCCCAATAGGATTAACCTAGAAGTGCTACAATTTGCCATCCCACCCCCTCTCTTAATGGGTTGCTACCCTTGGTAGCGTGAATGCCCAGAAATACTCCTCAGTACACGATCCGTGTCGTGTGCCACTACAGGGCCACACACACATGTAGCCCGCGCAGCGAGGGTTGATATTCTGATACTATCTGTAACACTTTGTGACTCAAAATTCGCTCATAGCCCACCGTAGGGGCAGACCCACGTATGCGTAGCACCTCACTTGGGCTTTCGTCCTCTCTTTGTTCAAAAGGGTTAGCTCGGAAGTGCTACGATTTGGACCAACATGTATTATATGTTAGTGAAACTCAATGTAAATTAACAATGTGGTACTAAAAGGTGGGGTGTTACACATATGAATGCAAGTTACTTCTATGGAGGATCCAAGGATACTCTGCGGGCTGGATGTAAGTTTCATTTAATTTAGCATTTCTTTTTTCCTTTCTGAAATTCATATCAAGTTCTTTTTTTGCGAATACAGTCTTTATATCAGGCATTTCCTTGCTAAAAGATCATTTGCTCCTTTTTGGGGTCGACAAATTTAGCACTGATGTGTGGGCTTCCATTGGCAGGCATAGGCATTGAAATTAAGACGAAATTAAACTAGTACTTTACCTGGTTGTGAAGATTACTCTGTTTCTTTGCCAATATTCAAAGGCATTGGTCTGTCTCTGTGGTATAACTTGTACTGATGTTATCTCGACAAGTTTCGACCACCATAAGATTTAGATTGCCAAGTTTTAATTTCGAACAGAATCTCCAGCCAAATAATGGTTTGATCATTCAATTGATATTGAACCATTGACCCTATTCCAACATACCCATTTTAGCTTCATATTCGCAGGGCATGGCGAAAGCTTCTATAGCGATACTTTCTGTAGAATTTTACAACGAGCAATGTGTGTGTAGTATTCTGGGAGCAAGAAGATTTTGATATCATAAATCGCCTAACAAGCAAATATCATTGCATGTTCACAATTTTACATGCACTGAAGCCTGTGAACTACTTATACATTACTCATAAATAAATATTCTTTCCTACATAGGCAATTTCATTTTCGGCTGTCATGATCAATGCTATTCTGATTATCATGAAGCTCACCGATGACGATCTTCTGTAGTAATTCTCGAAGGAGCTTTAGACTTTTAGTAAGTTAACACTGGGACCTCTCTTTATATTTTCCCCACATTTTCATGGTGTTCTTTGCTAGTACTTAAGACAAACCAGCTGTGATGGTTTTCACCTCTTAGTCCGATAGCTCCTTTTGGTTCTTTGCCAAGCATTTGGTGGATTGATATATAGAAAAATAAATGCTCTCCTTATCCAAATTGCTTTTGTGATTGATTGAAACAATAAAAGTTTCTCATATGCATGAACTGAACAACAATTTATACTCTGCAGGCCGTCTGTTGCCATATTTGATTTTTGGCAATTCTATCCAATACCAAGGAGGTGTTTAAATTGCAACCCCCCCTCCTGATGTTTCCTTTCTTGCCTGTCCAAATTAGAACCACTTCCTGTTGAATTATCCTCACTTGGAAGCCGTTGATATTGAGATGCTGCTTCTGTGCTTGTTGTTTCAATGTCAGAAGAACTCTCACTTGGTACACTACAATCAATTAAATTTGTTAGGTTTCTGCAACATGAGTGACATATCTGCAAATGAATCTAGAGAAAGATTGAACAAACTTACTTCAATGAGTAGATGATCAATCCAAGGGCCACAACTGAGAATGCTGGATAGTACAACCAGCTTATCTGTGGATTGCACCGAAAACATGTGAGCATATATATAGTGCAATATATTATAATTTGGTGCAAGTATGAGTAAGAAATTTTCACCTCTTGGCGATAAAATAAAACTCTAATGGCGACTGCCCACATGTCAGATGTTAGGAGCGAAAGGTTGAACAATGTTGCTCCACTCATCTGCAAGAGCTATGATCATCAGAAAAAGTCTGACGTACTATGGGACTAAATGACAATGAAAGAGCCTTCTGGATGATACTTCCTAATGAGCTAATATTATCCAGATGGTAACTTTTATGCTTACTTTATTCAAATAACTCATAACTAGTTGATGGGACCTAAATTTGTTTTGCTCCCTACTTATGGAACTTATTTCCTGCCTAACATGTAGGAGAAACTTAACCTTAAGGACAAAAGGAGTTATGGTGCTGAACGCTAAAGATGCTACCGCAAATCCTGTGAAGAGGCCTATCTGGAAGTAAAGAATAAAAGAAGACAAAGCAGGAGTAAGCTTTTCAATCAATTCAAATGTATTGCAGATAAAAGAGTTTCATGGTAACATAACCACAACTGTAGTTTGCCTACCATTTTTGGAGACCATTTAACTGCTCCTAGGCTCTTCCTTTCAAATATACATCTAAGGTTTGGGTTAAAAGGTAACATGAATATTTGCTTTAGAAGAGTATATAACGAAAGGTTTTTGTTCCAGCAAAATTCTGGTAATAGTTTAACTATGTAAGAACAAGAGCTATTCTATAAATGGCATTGTCAATGGACCATGCCTGTTTGCCCTACTTGTCTGTAACTAGTAATGAATTATGGAAAGGATACATCTGAATTATACTGATTAGCAACCCAAAGAGTCCAAGCATGGCAACAACTTCAACTCGATCTTTTTTCTTGACACAATATTCCTACACATTTGAGGAAAACAAAATGCTTATTAGAAATATGACAAAATATTGAGGATACATAATGCATCACTAACCTCCCCAACATTGCTAAATGCAAAACAAACTGTTCCGGCGATAACAAGGGCATCTCCCAGAAGTGGTATTTTACTCGGATCTGCAGAAAATTAGCCTTTTGTAGCATGTTGATATTTGTCTAAATTTTGCTATGGAAATTGGAAAGTAGATTTCTTCTCGTGAGGTTCATAAAGTTACGTTTTGATTTAAGCAAATTCACACCTGTTCTATTTGCATCTTATCTACAACTAAAATTGATACTCTGGATTATTCTACTGGAACTAAAATTGATACCCTGGATTATTCTACTGGAACTAAAATTGATACCCTGGATTATTCTACTGGAATGAATTTTTTTGGGAAAATTTTGTTCTTGCCACTCAAAATACATTCACTATAATTTCTGCCATTGGAAATCAGCATATTTCGTTTTTGTCATCCTTCCGTTAGTGAGCATTTCATTTTTGCTACTCCGTCCAATTTTCCATCAAGCCAACGAAGATTGATCGGTAAGAAATATGCAAAAAGATCAGAAAAAAGAAAAATTGAAAGGAAAAAAACTAGAAAACACAGTAAAATGAAGGGACGACTTCTGAAAAAAATTGCACAAAATTTTTACATCATGTAAATTTTAGGAATGTTTCATAAAAGTTTAGGAAGATAAAACCGTTTTCCTCAGTGTATTTTTTTTTGAGAGATTTTCCTAGTGTAATTTTTCAAAAAAAATGTTCAAAATTTATCCTTAAATTTTGAAATATTCTTGTGCTATTTTTTCTAGATTGTTTCTGATATTTTTGTATATTTCTTAGTGGTCAATCCCAGTTGACTTGACGGAAAAAAATGACGGAGTGAAAAAAACGAAATGTGCATGTGGATATCATGAGGATATGCTCATAATCTTAGGATAATGATATAATTGGCAATGGTGTTGAGGGTTTGTCAAATCACTCATTTCCTGCAAGTTCAGTAAAAATCGGTATGACCGCATTTGAGGAGCGGTATTACCGTACGTGGTCGTAGCTTTTTGTACCGGGTGATCGAAAGCTAAGAGTACTATTCATCGAGTGCTCTAGCTACGAGTACTGTTCATCGAGTATTGCAGTTACGAGTACCGCGGTCGAAAGCTACGAGTACTGTTCATCGAGTACTGCGTGGTCGTGGACTCTGGTTAGACAAATGTTGTGGACACTGGTCGTAGACAGTGGTAATGGATACTGATCACAGACAGTGGTCATAGATGCATGTGTTGCTGATGTGTGTTTTGACTAACGTGGGTCAAATTGCGAAGAACTTGTTCCCGGAATCGATTTCTTAGTCTATTCTTGTGTAGGTGGTTTAGTGGTCAACTATGGTCAACCGTGAGGAGGATCGGGACCTGATTAGGAGAACCAAGGTCGAGAACGATCGTGGATACTGGGTGAGATGGTTGGACTCAAACATGGCGTAAAATGGACAATGATGACCGAGCGGGACTATTCGGTGCGACTGGTTGCATCAAGCAGCGCGGTAGTTCGATGCGGCGGGTCACATCAAGCGGCGCGACAGTTCAGTGCGATGGGTTGCATCAAGCGGCACGAGGGTCGGTGCAAGTGTCATGATGGTTTCGGTAGGAGCCGGATGGGAGAGACTTGCCAACATGATGAGAGCCGTTGATCAACCTACATGTGGCAAAGTATGAAATTGCTTCATGAAGATTGCTTTGAAATTCGTGCGTAAGTGAAACCCGTTTGTGTGTGGGCTTAATGGGTGCCTGTTTAAATGTCTTCCTCTAGAAGCTAGCCTCCACTATAAATAGGGGAGGGTGCTGTCTGTGCACTCTTCAATCCTGGTACGAGAAACCCTAGTTTGGTTTTAGGGAAGTGGAGAGGTTAGGGTTATAAAGAGTTGGATTGATTGTGTGTTTAAGTGTTGAGCTTTTGTCCTCTAAGATGGAGTGGTTGTAAACCAACATCAATCTGAAATCAATCCAAACAAGATTTCTCAAGATGAGTATCTTCTTATTCTTGCTCTCTCTTTTGTGATTTTGGGGCTTTCTTTTATTCTTTGGTTTTTCTTTGGTTTCTAGCCTGGATCTTGCTTGCTGTGACTTGTGGGAATACATCTACGATCATTTTAATCATCTTTTACCGACGAGTAAGTTTTTGGATCATATTTTGGTTTTGACTCGGTTCTGAAGCAACCTTTACTCAAATTGAAAAATGTCAGAATTTTGGCAAATGATCTTCACGATCCTTGACTAGAATAGGTTCTTGACATCCTAGAGAAGGTTTGTTTCAAGTTTCGTGCAGTCTAGAGTTGTAGATCAAAAGTTAAACCTATTTATGATCTTGCGTTCGGGCTGACTTCCCTATTCTTCATGCTAGCGGTCTGAATGCCCCTCTTTGTGAGGTCCGACCGCTCAACTCTTTCGGTCTTGAGTTTTTGGTGTTTTTGGTTTGTTTTCTTCGGAGAGTTGATTGGATTCAATACAAGTCTTTCGTTATGCTTGTCTATTGATCTTCATAGCTCTCATAGTTATTGGAGTGAAAATCTTGTTGAATCTGATCAAAGTGAAAAAGAGACAATGCTCCTATTCACCCTCTCTAGTCGTCTTTTCAGTCCAATGGTGCACTAATGAAAGGACATTTTGAGTGGCCAAAACAAAATTTCCCCCTTTTTAGGAGACAGTAGGGGTGCCGTACTGTAAAGACCTTCATTCTGAATAACTGAAATTCTAACTTAATGTCCTTGGTTTGTTTTTTAGAATGTGTAGCTCACAATTCTAACTCAACTGCATGCAGTTTCAAGTTGTTACCTACTTACCTTGCTCATCTGGATATTTTGCATCTGAAAGGAACGCAAGAGCAAGACCTGCCACACAGATCCCTGCCCCCGCAAATTGCCAGAGAGAATATCTTGTGTCTAGTGCATACCAGGTGAGTATGATGACCCATACAACAGTCCAGCAGTCCAGCAACGTTACGCTGGTGATGTATGAGTACTGGTAAGCCTTGACAACTGCAACACAAGTTTCCGGACGACGACATGTTTACATGTTCATCGTGAGGAGTAAGAAGCACCTAACAGAATTGCATTTGGCTTCTCACTGAAAGAAATTGGTGATATGGATTTCCAGTGTAAAATGTGTGCTGCCTGTACTCACCAAGATAGTTCCCCTGGACATCAATGAAGGCCAGGGCTAGATACCAATACCAAGGTATCTGCAAGACAGAGTACTTTAAAACAATGAGTTTTGAATCACAAGAGCTTTCAGGGTTGATTCTTTTGCAGCTATGCTTACTTGCAACTTCTGTCGTCGATACAAGACAATTGGTATATAAACTAAGGTCAACAACATGTATGCGAAGAAAGACTGTGTGAGTGGTGCATCAACTCCTGCACAAATATACCCATGGGAATGAAATGATATCTATCTCTATGTAGATAAGAGTTATCAGGTGCTTTATCAAATGTTATACTCTAACACCCTTCTTATGCACAGCAGTCTCCAGATCGAATTAGAGTTGAGACTTGAGAGATACGACATGAGCGTGCGTAATATCAAGAATAAAGTAGATGAACCTCGTAGAGAGAATCTAATAACAATGACAAAATAATCACGACGAGAGAAAGTTTTGGCGAAGCTGACTGTAAATTTCTTAAGTACAATCTCAAAAGAGTACAAGAGATTGTCGCTCTCTCACAACCCTCTTGAACCTTTAGCACATTCGGATCTTTGCCCTATATAAGAATCTAGTGCTAAAAAATAACCTAGTCTCTAATCATCTCGTGTGTCTCTTGGTTTGGATGAGTTGATTTGTGTCTTGTGTTCTCCCTGACCACCACATGGCTTTATATAGTGCCCCCCTAATTCTCCTCTAAGAGGAAGTATAAATTCTAATCCTGATACAGGAAAGGAATATTTATAGAACACATCTCCAAATCCTAGTAGGTTAAGATATGAATCACATATACTCAACATCGAATAATGATAATTTTGTGCGTGTGGATGATATGCCCGATGAGAAAGATGAGTAATCGAGTACCAATATTAGCAATGAGGGAGGAGGCAAAGTTGGAGATGGCCACGGAGAAGGCGACGAGCTGGCCGAGGAGGAGCACGAGCAGCAGGCCCCATACGTCCTTCCTCTTGATATCCATGAGCCTAACAACGGTCGGTGACTTGATGGAAGCCTCAGATCGGATTAGATGCAGAGGCAAGATTTATGCGCTTGCAAAACAGGAAGCCGGAGCAGAAGAATAGAAGGTACGTAGAGTGCAGAACGGGCAGATGGCCGCGCGCGATAAACTAGCCAAAGGTGCAGCATGTGCCCTCTTCATTGATTTTTTGAATGCTTTCTGGCATCATACGTCTCCATCTTTCCATTATCTGAGCTTTCCATTATCTAAGCAGCTTGTCCTACCTCAATACAATATACATCATGTGCCTCACGACCTGGAAAATTTTATTGCGATCGAGGCTTCGTCATGCCTCATAATTCAGTAGGTTCTGGACTTATTTTTATACTTCTTGCAACTGTTGGAAAGGACTAACGGACCAATCATGGCAGGCAGCATAGCTCTACTCCGTGCAATTGGTGATTGTTGCATGTTCTAAATGGAAAGTTGACTTGAAATAGTAGCGAATAAAACTGGACAGAGGTAGCATTGCATGGAAGACATTGGTGTAATCATATACAGTTATTGTTGCTGATAAATGTATAATGGCAGCACACACGCTTGTATTCTCATTGCATTCACGTATATGTAGTACATCGGTGGATAAGTACATGTAGACGTTAGCAACAGAAACAAGCTAAGAAAGTGGATCGGCAGTTGCATGCCGAGGCCAATACGCGCATGTATTGCTGGTGCATGCCGAAAGACTTGGGACGTGAGTTGACGTGTGTAGCTGACTAACAGTTGCATCTGAAATTCTAAATGCAAAAGGGTTTATTGCTGTATGTGAAAATGGATTCCAGGCATTCTTGAAAATGGATTTATCATGGATGTAAGTGCAGTCTTACACGTGCATCATATGAATGGATGTAAGTGCAGTCTTACACGTGCATCATATGAATGGATGTAAGTGCAGTCTTACACGTGCATCATATGAATGGATGTAAGTGCAGTCTTACACGTGCATCATATGAATGGATGTAAGTGCAGTCTTACACGTGCATCATATGAATGAAAGTTCCATCTTTGGAGGATATTCAGCAGACTGAATGCAAGTTTAATTTAGTTTAGCATTTCTTTTTTCCTTTATGGAATTCATATCAAGTTATTTTTGTGATTACACTCTTAATGTCAAGTATTTCCTTATAAAAGATCATTTACCCTTTCCTCTCTCTCTCTCTCTCTCTCTCTCTCTCTCTCTTTTTGTGTGTGTAATGTGTGGCCTTCCATTGGCAGTCATCGGCGTTGAAACTAAAACTAGTACTTACCTGATTGTCAAGATTTACTGTATTGTCGATATTCAGAGGCATTGGTCTGCTTCTGTGGTATATTAATTGCACCCATGTAATATCCACAAGTTTCAAGCGACATTAGATTGAAGTTGCTCAGTTTTGAATTTGAACAGCATAACCTGAAAATAGTGGTCTGATCTTTCAATTGAAGTTGATCTGTTGATACTGTTTATATACACCATTGTAGCTTCATATTCATCATTGGGCATGGCAAAAGCTTATACGGTGGTACTTCCTGTAGAACTTTACAATGTGCAATTGACCGATTGTGTATGTAGTATTCTGGGAACAATAAGATTTTGATATCGCAAATCACCAAACAAGCAAATACTGCGGCATGTGTAACACCCTGCCCGAGTAGTGTTGGCTCAGTCCAAGTGGAGTTGTGGTGGGTCCAAACCTAGCAACTCCAGATTAACTTTTTTGCACAAAGCAATGATGGAAATATAAGCGGAGTGTTATGGATGCTTGTACCCACCCCACGGGCATAGAGCGAATTTTGGTCCTTGGGTGTTACATCATGCTCACAATTTCACATGCCACTGACGCCTGTGACCTCTTATTCACATAAAACATTACGCAGAAATAAAATTTCTTTCCTTCATAGACAGTTTTTTTTAAACGAGACGGTTTCTTATTTTTTAAATCTCTTGATCGATGCTATTCTGATTCCCATCCCATGGAGCGTCTCAATGATGATTTCTTTGGAGAACTGGCGAAACTCGACGGAGGTTTAGTAAGTTAACACTGGTACTGCACATTATATTTTTCCATATTTTGTTTTTGTTGCTACTTTGCTAGTACTTACACAACCAACTGTGGCGGTTTTCATTTTTTAAGCCTTATGTCCAAAAGCTCCTTTTTATCCCTTTGCTGCCAAGATTTACAGGACTGATTCTTAGACAAAATGTTCTAATGCCTCTCCTAATGCAAATTGTTTTTTATTAAATACTAACATTTTTTCATATACATGAACCGCGCAAGATTAAAATACACTCTGCAGAACTTATGTTGCCATATTTGATTATGCCCAAATCAGAAACCATGGAGGTGACTTTGTACATTGACCCCCCTAACAGATGTGAACTTCTTCATGTTGTTTCCTTTCTTGGCTGTCCAAATTAGAACCACTTCCTGTTGAATTATCCTCACTTCGAAGTTGTTGATATTGAGCTGCTGCTTCTGTACTTGCAGCTGTTTCATTGTCTGAAGAACCCTCGCTCACTTCATATAGTACAAGCAATTAAGTTTGTTAGGTTTCTGCGACATGAGTGATATATCTGCGAATGGATCTAGAAAAATCTGAACGAACTTACTGTAATGAGTAGATGATCAATCCAATGACCACAACTGCGAATGCTAGATACTATAGCCAGTTTATCTGTGGGTTGCACCTAAATCATGTCAGCATATAGTGCAATATATAATCTGGTGCAAGTATGGGTCAGAAATTTTCACCTATTGATGATAGAATAATACTCCAATGACGACTGCCCACATCTCAGATGTTAGGAGTGAAAGGTTGAACAATTAATATTACTCCACTCATCTGTAAGATCTATGGTCATAAGAAAAGATAAATTTTATTGTACATTCTACCGGTAGTATATGATGGTAGTATAAATTAAATATAACTATTGATTTGTTAATGGCATAACGGACTTTTCTTTGTATTTATAATTTTATTCGTGAGCATATTATGGACTTTTTCAACTAGAATTAAAAATATTACTCTTGTGTTATGCGATCCCCACATGGGAAATTACAATTCTACCTATCAGAATTCTCCTACTCATACTACCAAGTGTAGTATAACTAAATCATAACTAATCTAAATTATTGGATAAAAAAGAAAGAATGATCTGTATGGAATTAAATGTACCGTAAAAGAGCTATCAGAAAAGGCTAAAGTACTATTGAAGTGTGAAACGAAAATGAAAGGGTCTCCTAGCTGATACTTCCTAATGAGGTAATATTATCCAAATAGCTTCTTTTGTGCTTATTTTATTCAAATAACTAGCCGATTTATCCATGCAGTTGCGCTGCTGAAGATGGAGTGGCCCCGCATGCATAGAGATACATATGTAGGACTATGTCTCATCTTTTGAGTTCAAGTATGCTATCTTTCTCTCTCGAAAAAGTTAATCTTTTGAGTTTAAATACATTCTACATATACCATCTAATGGTTGTAGTTTAATCATAATAGGTTCAATAAATTAATAGCCGGATTTGTTTTTTAAACGAGAGGGCCAAATGTTTTTTGTTGTTGTGAGAATTGGTATCATGTTTTCTTTTTGGACAATGCTATGCCCCGTGTGTCCGGACGCACCGCTCATGTCGAACGCCTCCCTCTTTATACGACGAGCCAGATACTAGTTATCTACTTAGCTGCACTCCTACTCCCACTAGTGTACCAGTTCTTTCTTCCTCCATCTCAAAAAAATATTTCTTTCTCGACACTTCGCTTTTAATAAGAGCTATAGCACTGTGTCTTTGCGACACACCATGCTTCACCATTACAGCAGAAATGTCACTAGCCCCACCATGGCTTCCACCTTCTCTCTCTTCTTCCCATGGCCCAAAGGCCAGTGTCTGCCGGTGGAAGAAGCCTGCGACGACAACAACATGGTCACCACCTCTCCTTCCTCTAGTACCAAACTCTACCAAATAAACTCAACTCCCACCTCAATCTTCTTCCCCAAATCACAAGAAATCATCAATATCCAAGTTACAAGACAGAAATCCACAAATCCACTACTTCAATAAACATTCATCTCCCCTTCCTTCTTCCTAGCTTGGCACCACACCAGCTTCATCCGGTACATTTTGTTGTAGGCGTTTGCTAAATTTGTTGTAACAGTTGGTTCGAAATGTTGCATGGAGCATTTCTTATTCTTGCGATGTTGTTGCATCAAATGTTGCGGCAAGAAGTATTTTTGGTTGTAATGGTGTTTTTAATTTGTTGTACAAGAATAAACTTTTTGTTGTATCCCCTTCACCATTTGATTGTTGTATCATTATTCCAAAAATGATGCAACAATTATTTTCGGGTGTTTCTATTGTTATTTTCAAATGTTGCAATGTTGTAACATCGAATTTGTTTGTTTGGGATATTTGAACTAGTTTTAAAAAGCACAGCTATGTTCTGTATCGGTGGTTTCATGCATTTTTGGTGAGAATTTGATATTTTCCTATTTTTTTCTTGTCATTATATTTATCATTTGTGCATTTTTTGCACACACGAATTAATTTTGTTGCAAATGTTGTGTATAGATGTTGAGTCGGAGTGTACGATGGAAAGCTTTCCATCATACGTTCGAGCGCTAGTTGCTCCCTTTCTTTCTTTTTCCCTAGCACCTACAAACCACCGGTCATTGTCGACGTTTACTTATACTAGATAGAATCTCGTGCAATGTTGCGCTCGTGGAAATAGGGCTGCCATTATGAATGCGCTGATGAGATACAATATTAGTATATAGAATAATGATATACCTTCGTGTTATGTGTGTATTTTTTTTGTTGCGGGTCTGATATGGGCATGAATGTCAAAAAAAAAATGGTTACTAATATACGCTTGTTGTTCTGTAAATCTCTATGCTAATGTGAGGATGTATTTTTTGTTTTTTGTAGCACATGCTTGCTCTGTATAGTTCTAGACTGGCTACACTTGTGGTGTTCATATAATCCTAGAAAGGGAGGTGATCTACGACTATAGTCACGCAACGCTGTTATTGTGTATTCTATGGGCTTGGGGAGATAGAAGGGCTACGTGGGCTGAGGTACATGGCCCATTTTCTTTTATATAGTGGAAATAAAAGCTTACGCAGTCTTCGATCCAGAGCGCACGACGTGGGGATTAAAGGCCACTGTGGTGTATGGGCATGGTCGAAGTAGGCGTTGGGTGATTAGATCTAGAAATTGGGGGATGCGCTAAGAGTATTGAGCTTTGATCCATCATTTAGATTGTGGTCCAGTTTGATCTGTGCTCTTCAGTAGTGTTTTGTGAAGAAATAAAATTGGCCATCTTTGTGCAGGGGAAAAATCCATTAGGAGAGAAAGAAACACCAATTAGAGCTTTCAAATAATACAAAGCTCTTATGTTTCATGCTTTAGCTGCTTGAAGTGTCCATGTAGTCAATCACCCGGATGATTCTCAAACGTGGAATTTTGAATTGCCCTATGGGGCCTGGTACTACCGGAAGTGGCTCGTAAATCAAAACCTTGCCCCAGTAGATTTGAAGCGTGAGTTTGGTCTCTTGGGTCAACTATTAATGGTGGACGACAAGAATTTCCATGGATGGAATATCGCTGGAAAATTTCTTCCTTTTTTCGAAATTCAAATCAAAACAATTTGTTTGGATTGATATGCATGAACACGACTAAACATATCACCTACATGGAAATTCAGATGAAAACAAACTGTTGTTTATATGGATCATTGTGGTCGTTCTATACACATAGAAACACAACATCAATAGTCAGCATATAGTTTTTTTTTATATGGGAAAGAGTGAATCCTAGGTATGTACATTAAGACAACGAACTCATATTTGTTAGTACGCTAAGCTGATGAAAATGTTACAGGAAACACCTTGATTATTACATAGCAATTAAAGGATATATACACATAGAAACACGGCATGCAGGAGGTATGATGGATCAACAGCTTGTCGATATGAGCAAAATAGTAATCGACGTAGCATCATCTGGATGATAACATTATGTGTCCATGCACTGTAGACAGGTAACAAAAGAACTAGCTATTCTTCATGGATAAAAGATTGTTCATTATTCCTGCATGAAAGACATCATGTATTAGTGTGGGATAAATGTAATGGGATACTATGTATATGTAGGTACGCAAATACAATGAGATAAGTACGTTCATATGCATGCAGCAATATATGGTCGGTAGAGAGAAATAACATATACTGATTGGTAACAAACATGGATGAATATCATAATCACTATCAGTAGTTTGTCTTACCAACAAATCACTAAATCCTTTCGCAATTTTCTCATTCAATGCCACTGGTGGGTCTCGTCCTATGTAGGCGATTGGCATCTTTTTTGGGTCAGAGTACTGATACTCCCAGCCTGTGACATGTATAGGAAGGAATCCACTGCTTTGTATGCAAAGATACCTTATTGTCTATTAGAGCACCATTTTTTTGCGCATTGCAGAGGTGGCTTTCTTGGTAGTTTCCATACCTTAAAGAAAAGTAAATATGTTTATGTATAGCACATTATAGCACATTAAAGCACACTGGCAGTTTTGATTATCTGGACCAAATAGACCTAAAGAATATGTTTTCACTGAACACTTAAAGAGAGGTGACAATAGGAAAGATATAACCTTTTTATTTTGTGGAAAACTGGCTCAATTCCTCCAGATTATGATGTCCTAAAATAGGGGGGAATAAGTTACAAGGTACTTTAATAAGAAATAAAATGAAATGATTGACAAAAGATACTAAAGCTTGTTCTTTAGCTCAAGAAAAGTACATCTAGTAAAACATCGACGAACTATTAGTTTAAGCTCTAAAAAATTATATAGGCTTGCAAAGAAAATAGAAAAACATATAAAGACAAACTCTACAAGCAACAATGCCTTGTCATCAAGTTAGGAAACAATGTAATATAGAAGGAAGTTGAAGGGATAGATCCACGCCTTTATGTAATACTGCACACACCTTATTGCATTGAGCCTGTTATATAAACGAAGGTAGAGAAACCAGTGGACTACATTGTATGATATACGATAGAAGAAATATCATCGCTCATTAAATTGGTGATCCAAAGGATTTCAACATCGCATGATTGATGAAATAGCAACATATGTATAAATAGAGGAATATGAAAGCTATGCTTGTAAGGAACATATTAGATCGTACATTTGTACCGTTAAAAAAATGGAAGGTGTCGTAGTGAGAAGACTAGACAGTAAGAAGTGGAGACCCCTCGTGTAGGAAAGACGAGGGTGCTGAACAGGGGCTCGGTTTGTATTTATTATTTTTCCCTTTAGTTACAGGATAGAGGGGCTATTTATAGCCTCCCGATATGATTCATGAAAATACATGCATACCCCTAACAAAGTACATTAGCCCTAGGGGCAGCAGGGTCTTTTACGCGCCCTATGTGTAGCCTCTGGTGCACGATGCACCCTTGTGGACATGGTCTATCTTCTAGGGGTGCGCCTGGTCCACCGTTCTTGTGGACCCTGTACCCTTCGGCGGTCCTCTGCTACCTTCCCTGGGAAGTCTCTTCGGGCCCGCCGAAGGGTCTTCGGGATCATCCGAGGGGTCTTCGGGATCCTCCGCGGGGGCTTCGGGATGCCTCCGAGGGGGCTTCGGGATCCTCCGCGGGTGCTTCGAGATGCCTCCGAGGGGTCTTCGGGATCCTCCGAGGGGTCTTCGGGGCAGCCTCCGAGTATGTCCTTGGAAGGACTTTTCGGTGCTGTCGTGCTTTGCCAGGTCGTGGGGGCCGGTGGGGCATCCCTACGACAGAAGGATACCCTAACTACACATCGGATTTGTTAGCCTAGGCCGACAAAAAGAATTGACTACTTGGCTATGTAAATATGAAACAACAACATTCTTTGTTAAATAAAATCAAATATCCTCAACTGTATATCCATTTCCTGAACATGCAACCGCAATTCACAAATCTTAGTTTGGATCTAAGAAAGTTACTAACCTTTTTGTCACTCAAACAGTAAACAACATCCCATAGCTCATGGCCTGGGTTGAAGAAAAGCATAGATCCCTTGCCCTAGGCTGAAGAGGAGCATGAGCTTCTATTACTCAAATATGATTTGAGCTCTATATCTATGTGTTGGATGCCCAAAAAAAATGTGGTAGCAGAATGTATTAGTGAAACATAAAGCAAAAAATAATAATAAATTGTATTAGCAGAATGTCGAGGCGGAAGGCTTGTTGAGTATCTTGTAGAAGACTTCCGGCGGTGGGCGGTCATTGGAGCTGGCCATCTTTGCGAGTCAGTCGGCGGCTTCGTTCGCACTTCTGGGTATTGCCTGGACGGTGATTCCGAGGAACCCCTTGGCAATGGCTCGCACCGCCGTGAGGTACCGAGCCATTTTGGGATCCCTTGTTTCGAATGTCTTGTCGAAGTGTCCCGCCATGAGGCGCGAGTCACTTTTCAATACCACTCACTTGGCACCTAATGCCTTCGCTCGGCGGAGTCCTAGGAGGAGAGCTTCGTATTCTGAGGCGTTGTTTGTCGTGGCGAAGTTGAGTCGCGCTGCGTGTGATATGCTCCGACCATCTGGTGCGATGAGGATGGCGGTTGCTCCTGCTCCCGTGGCGCACCAGGAGCCGTCGGTGTATAGTGTCCATGGTGTGTCGATGGCATTGGCTGGCTGCTCCGTGTGAGGGGTCCACTCGGCGACGAAGTCGGCCAATGATTGGGATTTTATTGTGGTGCGCGGAGCGAACGTGATGTCGAAGGGTGCGAGTTCCGCGGCCCATTTGCCGACGCGCCCGGAGGCATCCTTGTTTCACAACATGAGAGCCAGGGGGTACGAGGTTGGGATTGTGATTGCATGTGCAAGGAAGTAATGGCGAAGCTTGCGCGAGGCCATGAGCAGGGCGTATGCTAGCTTTTCCAGCTCCGTGTATCTTATCTTGGCCCCCTGGTGTGCTTCGGAGACATAGTAGACCGGTCTCTATCCGTCTTCTTCTTGGACGAGGACCGCACTAACCGCGGAAGCGGATGCGCCAAGAGACAACAGGAGCTTTGCTCCTGGCCTCAGGCTGGTGAGGCTGGGCAGCCGGGCAAGGTATTCCTTGAGCTCTTGGAATGCGTGTTGGCACTCCTCCGTCCATCGGAATGGCTCCGCACCTCAAAGGGTCTTGAAGAATGGCAAGGCCCGCTCTGCCGAGCGGGACAGGAATCGGCTGAGGGCCGCGAGGCACCCTATACGTTTTTGTACTTCTCGGGCGCTACGGGGTGGTTGCATTTCTTGTATGGCCCTGATTTTCTCTGGGTTTGCTTCGGTTCCTCTATTTGAGACGAGGAATCCTAACAGTTTTTCTGTCCTAACACCGAAGGCACATTTCTCCGGGTTGAGCTTGATTCCCTCTGCTCTAAGGCCGGCGAAAGTTTCTTGCAGGTCCCTAGGGTGGGAACCCGCGATCTTACTTTTCACCACAATATCGTCGACATATGCTTCGACGTTCCTGCCAAGCTGTCCAGCGAGGACTCTTGTGATAAGGCGTGTGAATGTTGCTCCTGCATTCTTCAACCCGAAGGGCATGCGATGGTAGCAGTAGGTGCCGATGGGGGTGATGAAGGCGGTTTTTTGCTTCGTCCTCTTTAGCCATGAATATCTGGTGGTATCCGGAGTATGCATCGAGGAAGCTCATTGTTGGACCGAAAAGGCGACTAGAGGGGGGGTGAATAGGAGCACGATCTCTTTTTCTCCCAAAATCAATTCAATACGAATCTCACTCCAATAGCTATGAAAGCTATGAAGATCAATCAATCATGCACAGCGGAAGACTTGTATTGAACCAACTCAAAACCCCAAAGTAAAATCAACACAAAACCAAAACACAGAGGCTCGGGCGGTCTGACCTCTCACGGGGGCGGTCAGACCGATCCAAGCGGTCAGACCGCTACCTCGGGCGGTCAGACCGATTTCACGGAGGTCAGACTCTCGTTCGATGAACAGTAAAATCAGCCCGACCAACCGAAACGCAAATTGATCAAACTTTTGATTCGTGCGTCCAAACTTCGTGAAACTTGACACACAACTTCCTAAGGATGTCAGGAACCTATTCCAAGCAACAATTGTGATAATTCTTGCTCAGGTTCAGACCTTTTACCGTTTGAGCGGTTAGGTCAAAACCGAGTCAAAACGAAAATATGATCTTAAGACTTGCGTGGGTGATTGATGATCTTGATGATCCTAGATGTATTCTCACACGTCACAGCAAGCTAAATCACGTCAAGAAACTAAGCAATAACTCTCGGATCAAACAAAGACTCAATTCATCAAAAGAGAGAAAGAAAGCACATGAACTCACTTTTGAAGAAACTTTCTTTGGATTGATTTGATATGATATTGGTTCACAGCCACTCCATCAATGGATGACAAAGACTCAATACATGAGCACGAAATCCAATCCAACTCTCTAGAACCCTAACCTCCGCTCCTCCTCTCCCTAAGCAAATTAGGGTTTCAATAACAATGAAAGGGTCGAAGGGTGCCGCCACCTCCTCCTCTATTTATAGTGAAGGCTTAGGGTTTCTAATAGAGTCTCCTAATGGGCTCCGTTAAGGCTCAAAACAAACGGGTGACACACGCACGCCTTTAAAGCGCCGTGTTCATATTGTGCGGCACTCGCTGCTCGCCACGTGTAGGTTGATCCAACGGCTCTCATCATGTCGGCAAGTCTCTCCCATCCGGCTCCCACCGAAACCACCATGGCACTTGCACCCACCCGCGCCGCTTGATTCAACGGCCGCACCAACCGCGTTCGGTCACCTTTGTCCATCTTGCACCATGCTTGAGTCCATGACTTCACCCGCCATCGCCGATCGTTTTGAACCTCGCTCTCCAAGCCTAGTCCCGATCATCCTCGCCGTTGACCGTCGTTGACCACCAAGCAACCTGCACAACAATAGACAAGCAAATCGAATTCGGGAACAAGTTCTTCACAACTTGACCCACGTTAGTCAAAACATGCATCATGCAACACATATGCCATGAAAACCACGAACTTGACCTAACAAGCAACCATCGCCGCCACACGGGCGACGACTTAAGTGAAAACCGGTCGATCGCCACCTTGGCGGTCTCGAGCCACCGCCACGGCCCGATCGCCATGTGAAGGCGGTCCGACCGCCACAAAAGGACTTAGCCAAAATTTCAACGCTGAAATCCGCAACCTCTCTGGAAATTTAAAACGAATAGAACTTTTGACTGGAAGCTCCAAAAATTATGGGACCAAGTGCAGTAGAATCTCCTCACTTGCCTACACCCTCTATTTTTGGCCCAGCTCCAAATTCCAATGCCACTCAACTTGCCGGTCCGACCGCTCAACAGACGCCGGTTAGACCGCTACCAAATCGGTCAGACCGCCGACCTGGCCGGTCAGACCGCCATCACAGAACACCCGAGGCATGGGCGGTCTGACCGCCACCAGGGCCGGTCTGACCGCCTGAGACCTGACAGAAACTGAACTTTGCCGAAAACTCGTGTTTCCGCAAACCTTCAACGTCATTGCCAATTGACACATCATCCTAAGATCATGAGCATATCCCCATGATATCCACACTCATAAGCTCGCACCCCGAGGTGGCGTCTACTAACTGGTCGATGCGTGGTAAGGGGAAGTCGTCCTTTGGGCACTCCTTGTTGAGGTCGGTGAAGTCGACGCACATGCGCCATTGGCCCGTACTTTTTTGGACGAGGACTAGGTTGGCAAGCCACTCGGAGTGCTTGATTTCGCGAATCACGCCGGCTGTCAGGAGGTTGGCGATCTCCTTCTTTGCTACTTCGAGGCATTCGGGCATCATGCACCGGAGCTTCTGCTTCTTTGGGTTGCATCCGCTCGAATGGCCAGCCGGTGCTCGATTGTATCCCTGGCTACGCCAGGGATATCCCCGGGGCTCCACGCGAAGATGTCGGCGTTGTCGCGTAGCACCCGGAGGATGCTACTGTGTTCCTCCTCCGTGAGTTCTGCTCCGAGGGCCACCGTTTTCTCCGGGGCATCGTCTCAGAGGGGCACCCTTTGAAGCTGTCCCTCCGGCTTCACCTTCGGGGCCCATTTGCCAACTGGAGCCCTGCTTTGTTGTCCCGCATTTGCCTCCACCACGTGGACGCGTCGAGCATGCGAGCCAAGCTCCATTTCGGCCCGACAAGTGAGGTGTTGGTTGGCCCGTGCCGTAATAACACCTTCGCGCGCGGGGATTTTCATGCATAGGTAGTTGTGATGCGCTATTGCACCGAAGGTGTTGAGGGTGGCCCTTCCGAGGATGGCGTTGTACTGATATGGCATTTCGACCACGTCAAAAGTTATTGTTTTCGTGCGAGCTGCCTGGCCGTTGCCGAACGTGACGGGTAAGGCAATCTAACCCAAGGCCGTGACGGGCCTTCCCCCGAAGCCCACCAGTGGGATGCCCGGCGGTGATAGGAGATCTCTGGGGATCATCATTTTGTCGAAGGCTTCTGCGAATAGGAGGTCCGCCGAGCTTCCACCATCTACGAGGACCCGCCTGACCTCGTAGCTGGCGATGCTGGCGGAGATGACGAGGGGGTCCTGATGGGGGAAGTGTATACCCACGCGTCTTCGGGTTCGAATGTTATGGACACCTCAGAGTAGCGGGGTGGCAGGGAGGCTGGCTGTGTGGCCACATGGTGGATTTGCCGCACGTACGCGCGGCGTTGTCTTTTCGATGCTATGCCCAGCGAGGACCCCCCGGTGATCATGTTGATGATCCTCTGGGCTGGCCTGCCGTGGCCGCCTTCAATGCGCGGGCGTGGCGGTGGAGCTGGCAATAGATTGCCCGCCTCCATTTGATCTTCGTGCTCAATTGGGTGCTGACTGCAGTGCATGTAGACGTGCATGGCCGCGATGGTACGGCACTCTGCTGTTGTATGCAAACCTTCGCCATGGAGGTCACAGTACGATGGAGTTGCTGCTGTGTTGCCTCGGGCGTCCTGGTGTCGCCCCCCGTGACGGCAGCGGCCCCTACCGCGGTCGCGGTTCGCTCAGCCGCCTCTTCTTCCTGCTTCGGAGGTGTGCCCTTCGTCCAGATGATAGACGTTTCGGCCTTTTTGCCGATAGTTGATGCGTGGTTTGCTGGTAGCCGAGGCGGTAGCTGCGTCCTCCTTCGGTGGCCTGTCTGTTGGGGAGTTGCTTGGGGCGGTACCGTTTCTTCGAGTGCTGTCCTCCTCTGCTCGGGCGTACTCCTCTATTTTGTCGAAGAGTTCGACGACCGTGCGCGCTGGCTTGCGCGCCAATTTTTCCGACAAGGGGCCCTTTTGCAAACCGCAGGTTGCGGCATTTATGATGGTAGTCTCGTTGACGCCCTTGACTTGGCATTTTACTTCTGCGAACTTTCTGAAGAAGCTTCAGAGGGATTCGCCCGGGGCCTGCTTGACTGCGAATAGGTGTCCTGCGTTCTTTGGCTCGTTGTAGCTTCCTTGAAAGTTGTTGCGTATGTGGTCACGCAACTGCTCCCAGGCGTAAATGGAGTGGGGGTGGTAAAGAACCATGTTAGGGAGACGCCCTTGAGGGCGAGCATGATGCTTTTCGCCTTTGTTGTGTCGTCTCCTCCCGCCGCTTCGACTGCTGTTTCATACACGCGCAGGAACTCCGAGGGATCTGTGAACCCTTCGAAGGGTGTGATCTCCGACATTTTTAAGTTCCTTGACCAGTGTGCTGCTTCAAGTCCTGCGCTCAACGGTGAGTTTGGATCTCCCCGGAGCTGCAGGCTCGCGTTTGGTTCCTCCGGGATGGTTTGTGCTCCGGCTTCGGGGTGTTGAGTGTCAGGCTGCGGCTGGGTGGTCGCGAGGGTGCCTCCCGCCGCCTGTCGGAGGTTGAGCATCTCTTGTCGGAGGTCCGCCAATTCCCGCTGAAGTGCCTCATATGATTCTCGAGTGATGCCTGCAGTGTTCGGCAAAGATGCTTCGGTGGGCGGAGCATCGCCTCCTACGATGCCCCCATGGGTGGAATTATTGGCTTCTTCTTTTGCGGCTCGGGCGGCGGCGGCGGCCGATGCGAGCCGACCTCGCTTTGCTTTAGGAGTGTTTGGGGCCGCGGCCGCCGCTGCTGCCTCGGTTGCGGAGACTTTGGGTGCTGCCCTTCGGGGGGCCATGAGCTTTTCTGGGTGACTTTCTTGCCGAACCCCACGGACGGCGCCAACTGTCGTAGTGAGAAGACTAGACAGTAAGAAGTGGAAACCCCTCGTGCAGGAAAGACGAGGGGGCTGAACAGGGGCTCGGTTTGTATTTATTATTTTCCCCTTTAATTACAGGATAGAGGGGCTATTTATAGCCTCCCGATATGATACATGAAAATACATGCATACCCCTAACAAAGTACATTAGCCCTAGGGGCAGCAGGGCCCTATGCATAGCCTCTGGTGCACGATGCACCCTTGTGGACATGGTCTATCTTCTAGGGGTGCGCCTGGTCCACCGTTCTTGTGGACCCTGTACCCTTCGACGGTCCTCTGCTACCTTCCCTAGGAAGTCTCTTCGGGCCCGCCGAAGGGTCTTCGGGATCATCCGAGGGGGATTCGGGATCCTCCGCGGGGGCTTCGGGATGCCTCCGAGGGGTCTTCGGGATCCTCCGAGGGGTCTTCGGGGCAGCCTCCGAGTATGTCCTTGGAAGGCCTTTTCGGTGCTGCCGTGCTTCGCCAGGTCGTGGGGGCCGGTGGGGCATCCCTACGACAAAAGGATACCCTAACTACACATCGGATTTGTTAGCCTAGGCCGACAAAAAGAATTGACTACTTGGCTATGTAAATATGAAACAACAACATTCTTTGTTAAATAAAATCAAATATCCTCAACTGTATATCCATTTACTGAACATGCAACCGCAATTCACAAATCTTAGTTTGGATCTAAGAAAGTTACTAACCTTTTTGTCGCTCAAACAGTAAACAACACCATCCCATAGCTCATGGCCTGGGTTGAAGAAAAGCATAGATCCCTTGCCCTAGGCTGAAGAGGAGCATGAGCTTCTATTACTCAAATATGATTTGAGCTCTATATCTATGTGTTGGATGCCCAAAAAAAATGTGGTAGCAGAATGTATTAGTGAAACATAAAGCAAAAAATAATAATAAACGAAGCAACACATACAATGAAAAAAATGTATAATTGACAACATTAAGCTTACTAGAACAAGGAATGCATGATCTTCATTTTGACCAACCATGACATGAAACACTAAACTAACCAAAGTCCATATTTGTCAAGTTGGACTTTGGGCTAACCAACCTGGAAAAAGATGTAAGAGTTTCAGATAGCACTTGTAAGCTAGGAGAAGGTACCTAAAGCTTTTCATGGTAGCATGTGGTATCCATGTGAGATCAACAAGGTGCATATGTAGATACTACAATGCAACCAGTAAATAGTTCATCTGAGTTCGTCATCCCTGACACGTGGCACAGAAATGGTAACATCGATTAGTATATGCCTCAAGAAACATCGTGAACTTCAATTAACAATAGATTACTGGTGGATATTATCAGTGAGAATTCAGTTGATAATATAAGCCATGGATCAGTAGGGTAGCTAAGAACTGACAGTGACAATTAAATTAGGAGAAAGAACATATGTTTTTGCTTTGTTTGATTAGTGATAGTACAACCCACGCTCCTCACACATCTACCACTACAAAACTATATGACATTCTCGTGTTACAAAAACTAAAAGGGGAATCGACAAACTCAAATATTTTTCACATAAATAGGTCAATGTTGTGTAAAAAGCTTTGGTAGAGCATTAGGCAGAACACATCAGTATTTCAGATATGTATCTAAAAAAAGATATTTAGAAGAAACAAGACTAAAACTCGCATATATCATTCTAAGGCAAAGACATATGTTTCTTGTTGGATACTTTAGTCTAGATCTCCATACATAATTCCTTAACAATTGTGTGAACAAAAAGACAAATTATATGAATCAAGATGACTTCGTCAACAATAACCATCTAGCTAGTAGTAGTAGAACAGGGAAAAAAGCACTAACCTAACCATAAATCCAATTCCATATGCACATCGTGCTAGCTCCAATTCCAAATTTGCAAGCATATGTTTGAAGATGACTGGAGAACAGGCTGAGCAAAGATCAAATGAAAAGCAAATAACATAAATCTTAATAGATTATCTGTCATGTTGGTTTAGTTAGGCTTATTTGCATCTAGCTCTAAAATAGCTTCCAAGATGTGAGCATGTGATTTCCAACCTTGGAAATTCTTTATGTACAGAAGAAAGCAAAGAAACTAAAAACAATGAAAGCTGATCCTTAATGCCAAGGTAATGGATCCTAATGTACCATTAAGTTCTGCTTACCAAAACGTGCCACAAATATGTAGGCAAAATCAAACACCTACGATGCAAGAATTAAAATAAGCCACTGTATATATGACAAAAAGATCTATGACCGAAAAGATGTCACAATGGATTTGTCCATTATATTGATGAATAGCTACTGGAAGTGTAGATCAACCAAATCTAAAAGGATAAAGCTAAAAAGCCCTCTTTATGTGCTAACGTCATGAGTAGGATAGGAGAGAAACCACACAACACACATAGAAAACTAATTTTGTATGCATCTTCTATAAAGCACATTCAGGAAGTGAAGTTGCATAATATATAGAGAGGACATCCCATATACCAAGAGTAATGGCACAAGCATCTATGATTTGTACAACATAGGATATAGCAAAAGGAGACACAAAAGACAGTTGTCTCGATCTGGATAATGTTATGAATATCTAAAGCTACTATTGAAGCAAGCATACAGATAATATGTGCAGATGAACAAAATTTAGATACATATATAAAAACATATGGATAAAATAGGAGATTCATGAATCAAAGAGAGGCAAATTACTTGAATCAAAGATCTGCATCTGGTATGGATTCCTACCAATATGTATAGAATTTGCAAACAGAAGAAAAAATACATGTGAAATCAAATCAAATCACAAGCAAACAGTGCCACATCTTGTTTTGTGCACTACATACCAAATATGAATGCTTGAATTGAACTGTAATTGCTAGGCGATCAAGTAACACTCAAACTACTGAAAGCATGTACATAAGTCAGTAAATATGGGTGAGATTCATCATTTAGCCAACAATAGAACAAATAGTATTAGCGGCTGGCCATCACTGTCCAACTATCCATGCTCCATTGCGTGCCTTCTTGAAAGCTCCAACCATGATTGACAAAGATAAAGATCACCAAGCTCTGCCCTACCCATATATATGACACCATTGCCCAGTACATGAACGATGTAAAAACACACTTGCAATTCTGTAATGCATTAGCTAACATTAAGCAAAGATCCATGTAACTGCATATATGCTATACATCAATAAATCATCACAGCAGATGTACCAAAATGTAAAAATGAGTTGTCATCTGTAAAGGCAAATGACCCCAACTTAGCATTCTATTTGCATAACCGAAATGAAATATGAAAGGATAATATCATATACAAATGATCGAAGATACCATATGAGTTGTTCATAAACACATGAAAACTCAATGCATAACCTCTGGATAGCAAATCAACATAATATATTAGCACAAAGAAATGATAACTACATTATCAGCAGGGACATACATGAATAAAAGCTGAACATGTTGTGTCATATGTAGAAGAACCATTTTCTTCGGGCGGGAATCTAGAAATCTCTTCCTTGGAGGCCTACAAATTGAGATGTCCTAATAGGTGAACGAAACAAAAGGCTCGTATTGTGGTACAAGTAAATTAGTGATAAACCAATTTTTTTTGTACAATCGTTAAACAATTTCATACAGAGATATTACCAACTCCAAGATCAAGGTTACCTAGAGATCGAGGCATGGGGCAGGCAGAGCTTCGTCGGTGATAGTGGGGAGGAAGGGGAGGAGCTCATTAGGGTAAAGAGATATATTAACACCATTTTTTTTACAATTGTTAAACAATTTCATACAAAGATACTACCAACTCCGAGATTAGGGTAACTTGGAGATCGAGGCATGGGGCATGCAGAGCTTCGTCGATGATAGTGGGGAGGAAGGGGAGGAGCTCAGAGGGAGGTGCGTGCGAGCCCCTGATTTGAAGACCTCCCCGTTGTCCACCGCCTCCGCCCCTGCCGATGAGGCCCTAGACATGCACCTGGTGGATCCAGCCGCCTAGGGGCGGAAGAAGTGATGACATGCTATAGGGAGGTGGGCGGTGGCTTGACTAGGGGCGGCGGCCGACTGTAGAGGAGCGGGAGGGAGGAAGGCAGGGAGGGGGGGGCGAGGCAGCGGCCTCAGTGGTGGGCGTAGGGAGACGGGAGGCGTGTTGACCAGGGGCGGCGGTGGCGGCTATGTGGAGCCATGGAGGGGAGAACACGGCGGCAGCGAGCGCAAGGGGAAGCGTCAAGCGTGGGAGAGGACAGGGAGGAGCGAGAGTGTGGGGGAGGAGAGGGAGGAGTGAGCGCGAGGGGAGGAGGCGAGCGTGGGGGAGGAGAGGGGGGAGCGAGCGTGAGCGGAGTGGTGGCGGCGCGTAGGGCAGGGACGGGAGGAGGTAGGTCACATGATCTAGCATGGGTTGGTGGACGGCCAAATCAGTGCCATCGGATGGCCACAAGCGCGCATGATCTCTACGCAATTCTGTAAAACAACAAGGGCCTTTCTAAAAACAGGCGAACTCAAAAATTGGCATGGGTGGTTTGGCCAGGACCTCAACACGATTCCGGTTCGCAAAACTGGCGACGTGGATGCTCCTGGGGCTCGCGCCTTCCTTCGCCTATAAGAAAGAGAGTATAATAGATTCATAACCACTTGATAGGACTTGACATTCTTTTGTTGGAGAAACTTGGCCTTAAGAACAAAGGAGTAATGGTGTAGATCATAAATATTGCCACTGCAAATCCTGCGAACAAACTTATCTGAAAATAAAGAATGAAAAATACAAAGCAGGAGTGAGTTTCATGGCAAACAATTCAAACAAGTGTATTGCAGATAAAAGAATTTAACCACAACTGTAGTTCGCTACCACTGTTGGAGACCAGGCAACTGCTTCTAGGCTCTTCCTTTCGAATATAAATCTAAAGTTTTGTCGGGTTAAAAGGTAACATGAATATTTGCTCTAGAAAAGTATATCAAGATATTTCTGTTCCAGCAAAATTGTGGTGATAGTTTAACTATGCAAGAACAAAAGCAAATCTCCTAAACGGCATAGTCAATGGATCATGCAAGTTTGCTCTAGTATGGTCTGTAATTAAGTAACGAATTATGGAGAGGATACATCTGAATTGTACTGACTAACAACCCAAAGATTCCAATCATTGCGACAACTTCAACTCGATCTTTCTTCTTGACACGGTATTCCTACACATTCGAGGATACTTATAAGCTTAGAAATATGAGAAAATATTGCTGATAGCAGCAGGATACATAATGACCTCCCCAACATTGCTAAATGCAAAACATACCGTCCCGGCAATAACAAGGGCATCCCCCAAAAATGGTATTTTACTTGGATCTGCAGAAAATTAAGTTTTCTTGTAAGCTGCTAATGTTTATCTAAACTTGGGGGGAAAAAATCAGCTCGTGAGGCTCATAAAGTTAGGTTTTGATTTGAGAACATTCACATCTGTTCTAATGCCATCATATCTACCACTAAAATTGATATCCTAGATTATTCTACTATCATGATTTATTTATTTTAAAAAAGGACACGGTAGGGTAGAGCCCTACTGTCAAGAGCTTCATCCTGTGTAACTGAAATTCTAACTTCCTATCGTAGGTTTTGTCTGAGGTTTTGTAACTAGCATTCTAATTTAATTATCATGGTGTTTTTAGTAGTTACCTACTTACCTTGCTTATCTAGAGATTTTGCATCTGAAAGGAGCACAAGAGCAAGCCTGCCACGCAGGACCCTGCCCCCACAAATTGCTAGAAAGAATATCTTGTGCCTAATGCATACCGGGTGAGTATGATGACCCATACAACAGTCCAACAATCCAACAACGTCACGCTGGTGATATGTAACGTCCTAAAATTTGGTTTTTTAAAAATCTTTTGAGTAGTTTAGGTCCCTCGAAAATTTCACTAATTTTTATTTAAAATAACAAAGCTTAATTGAGAATTTTCTAAATTTAAAATATTTAATTTGACTAATCTAAACATCAATTAAAAGAAAAACAGTATTAGTTGGGTTCCTTGTGATCCAACGAATTTTCCTGTATTTTCTTGGATTTTTCTGAATTTATTTGCTATTTGTTTAGCCTCTTTTGGATTTTCAGCTTTTCTTTAATTCCTAAATCAATTTCTAATTCTAGTAATCTTCGTGGCCCGAAATCCTCCAACCCATTTCCCTTTTTTCTCTTTCCCCGACATAGCCCTGTTCTCATCTGCTCGGCCTAGCCAATCCCGCCGCCGCCAACCCTGCGGGCCTAACTTAGTAAGATATGGAATCTCGACATTGACTACTCAGGTAGTAGGTTACGTGCTCAGTGATGGGTGGAGGTGTGGACTGTAGGCCACATTTATGGGTGGTACACTATCTTTAGGTCCAATGGTGTGCGTTGTATTAAAGCTCTGTGTCAAGGTTGGTATGACGGTAAAAACACATTGGGAGAGTGTCGGACCCGGATTTTCTAATCCGAATCCTCTGTGAAAACGCTGTGCTATTCCCTGGATCAGTAGATAGCACTCACAGGCATTGCTGAATCATTCATACAAGGCGTGAACTAAAGTATCAATATTACAAGCAACAGAGTGACATAGACCACGCCGGGTCGAGTTTTACAACAAAATGATCAAGGCCAAATTGATTACAATACGTAACACCGAATGCGATAGCGGAAGCAAAGGGTAGAGCTCATCTCTTCACGAGCAAGCGATCGGGCAACTCAGTGTATGATCGATATTACCCAAGGACCGGATAATATCGGTTGTACGCAAGTACCAACGAGTCAACTTAGATGCGTCGAGGCCTAGACTACTGAGATCCTAGACTACTCTTCATCGTTTCCTTGTCCATCAACTCGGCTCCTCGTAGTATGCATAGTCTCCTCCATCGCGTCATCCAAGGGTTTGGGGAGAGCGAGGATGAGCACAACTACCGTGCTCATGAGCCAATACACAATGCAATGATATACATGCAAGGCTTACAAGGATGGCTCGGTTCTTTTATTTATAAAGCAATACTTTTAAATATCATAAGTACAATTTCCTAGCACTTAGCATTTTTAACAATTTCATTTTAGTTAAAGAGAGAAATTGTGCAATATTTATATTAGCAGAGGTTACCTCCACCTTCATGCTTATTTTGATTGTGGTTACATCCACCACTAAACGACACTGGGTACAAAGACCCAGGAATAACCAATCTCAGGGCTAGGTGAGCCCGCCACAATTTTCATACCACCCAACAAGGTTTTGAAATAGAACTAACTCAAGTTAAGTTCCCATGTCGCCTTTGACCGTAGGCACGGCTGTTTAAACAGTTTGTAACTCTGCAGAGATTGTACACTTTACCCACAAGAGACAATTAACTCGTTGCCCTACACGATTCCGTAGTCGTGTAGTCGAGAGGTTGTCACAATAACTTTTCTAAATATCTCGTCCCTTCCCTCGTCTCACCCATATGGGGTTATGCCCATACGTTGCGCGGGATGTCCACCTCAGCGACTGGCGTAGCGTGGCTACACCTCAGCGACTGGCGAACTTCACCCTTGACTCGGTGTCCCATCCAAGCCCGACATACCCAGAGCTTGTGCCTCCTTTAACCCTCCAGTGAGATGATTTTCAGGATTTGATAAATGTACTAAGCCAAGTCGCAGTTTGTTGCGGACTTGTGGTTGTACTTGTTATACACAGGAGGTCGTGACAAGATTAAGTCCTTAGGGTTGTCTGGACGGCTCAACCACATTCCCGCCATTCTCGTGCTACATCCGCACCCACCATCTTATCATCCGTCCAGACGGGGTATTAGCAGTTTAGGGTTTTTGAGATGTAAAATACAACAATTCAACCATCTCAGTCATTTACCCGCAATGACTGCCCAAATCATTTTATGTTTGAAAAGATGATGATTAGGACACGTTAATGTCCCGGTACTTAAGCAAGTCTAGCATGTCGCTTAAGTACAACCTATAGCTAGTATTACCATATAGTTACTAGGGTGACAATGGTTAAGGGATTCAAGTTGTCAAGGATGGCATAGTAATTAATTATTCATCAAATGGGTATTTAACTACCTTAAGCTTTAACATACATTTGTTTAAAGAATTAAAGCATGCAATTTGCTATTTTAAAAGAATATAATTTGCATAAAATGTAGGCTCAATATGATCAAAGTATCGACTCGCCTTGGTTGTAGGGGAGAGAGTCCGAGTAGTCTTGTCCTTGATCGACGTGGAGGTCTCCGGCGTCTCCGAAATCTACGCGGGCGAAGTACCGGAAAAATAAACGACAAGCAACAAGAGCAATTAAATACACAAGTATACACAAATGAACTCCAAATTGAACAAGACCTATGCCATTAGCAAGATCTTGATTTTAGAAATTTTTAGAAATTTATTTCACAATTTTTGGAGTTGAAATGGGGGAGTTAATAATAATCAAAGTCTCACTTTTAAATTAAAATAGAAAAAGAAAACAAAAATTCACAGAAAATAAAAACAAAAGCGCCCAAAATCTAGCCCGCCCAAGGCCTCGGGCCGATCATGCTTGTGTGCGTGGCGCGAGCCATGCCCACGGGAGCGGGCCTCGGCTGCCCTAAAGCCGCGCGGGGAGAGAAAGCGGCGAGCGGCGGCTCGGGCGTGCGGGGAGAAGAAAAAAAAGCGCGCGGGAAAGGAGGGGCTCGGGCGGCGGCTTGGCCGGCGCGGGACGGCACGGGAGGTGGGCGCGGCGAGCGGCGGCCACGAGGAGACCCGACGGGGCGGTGGCGCGGGGAGAAGGGAGGGGTGGCGCCGCGCGGGGAGAGGATGGGTCGAGGACGCGGCGGTGATGGCAACGGCGGCGGCCGGAGGGGAAATGGTGGCGCACGAGGCTCACCGGCCGGCAAGGGGAGGACACCGAGCGGCGGCGACGACTCCGGGAGGTAAGTCCCTCGTGGCTTTTTCTTCTCTTCTTCCTCGGTTCTTCTTCGACGGAAAGGAGGGGGAAGACGGGGAGAAGAAATGGGGGAAGGAGGGCACCGGGGCCGGGGCTTTAAAGCGGGGGAAGAGAGGGGGGGTCCGGTCCGGCGTGCGCGAGGCGCGATGGAGGAGGGACGGCGTGCGGCACCGGGAATGATGGCGGGGAGCGCGGCGGTGAGGGCAGGCGGCGGCGGTGGCGTGCGCAACGGCAACACGGCGCATGCACGCGCGGGAGGAAGGAGGAGGGGGTCCGGTCCGCGGGGTTGACCTTGGCAAGGGGGTCCGGAAAGGGGCATCACAAATCCTACCCACCTTAAACGGAATCTCGACCCGAGATTTGAGTCGCTCGAGAACGAGGGACGGAAATCCGGCTTAAGTTGATCTTCTCGCTCCGGTGGCTTCTTTGGTGAGTGATGGCTCCATCGAACCTTACAAAGACGGATGACTTGACGTCTTGTCCGCTTCGACGACGCCGAGGATCTTGATCGGTGCTCGGATAAGTCAAATCTTTCTCAAGTGCGATGGCCGACAGAGTCCGCTCTTCGGTACTCGAGACATTTCTTTAGTTGAGAGACATGGAACACGTTGTGGGCGTCGACAAACTTTCAGTAGCTCTAGCCGATAGGCAACTTCTCCACGCTTAGCGGTGATCGGAACGGCCTATGTATCTTGGTGCGAGCTTGCCTTTAACTTTGAATCTTCGGGTTCCACAGTGGCGATACCTTGAGATACACAACATCTCCAACCGAAGGTTAAGTCTCTTCGACGGTTGTCGCATAACTCTTCCGTCTAGACCGAGCCGCTTGAAGGCGATCTCGATTAGTCGAACTTTCTCTTGACTTGCTTGAGAGTATCGGTCCAAGACATATCCTCACTGATTCGACCAATGCAGAGGAGTTCGCATTTTCTTCCATAGAGTGCTTCAAATGGGGACATTTTCAAACTTGACTGATAACTATTATTGTATGCAAACTCGGCATATGGTAGACATTTTTCCCAGTCTACGGTAAACTCCAAAGCACAAGCTCAAGCATGTCTTCTAGAATCGATTTGTTCTTTCAATGTCGACCATCGGTTCATGCGGATGATAGGTCAGTCTTGAAGGTAAGGTGTGTTCCAAGGGCATCATGCAAACTAGCCCAAAAATGCGAGGTGGCGAGAACCTCGATCGGAGACTATTCTCTTGGGTACTCCATGCAAACACACGATACGAGCCATGTATAACTCGGCTAACTTGTCTCCCTTGTAAGTTGTCTTCACAGGATGAAGTGGGCGACTTTAGTCAATCATCAACTATAACCCATACCGAGTCACATCCGGACTTAGTTCGAGGTAGACCGGTAATGAAATCCATTCCGATTTCTTCCCATTTCCACCGAGGATCTGTAAGGGTTGTAGCAATCCGGTGGTCTTTGATGTTCACCTTGATTCATTGACATACATCACAACAAGCTACATACTCGCGATATCTCTTTTCATTCGTAGCCACCAATACAAAATCTTCATGTCTTGGTACATCTTGGTGCTGCTGGAGTGCGGTGTAAGGTAATCGTGAGCTTCCTTTAGAATCGATCTTTGAGTTCCTTCGGTGGGGAACAAAGAGTCGTTTCCCATACCATAGGATTCCTGCTGATCTTCTGACATCTTAGGGGCCTTTCCTTTTACCATGAGATGCTTGAATCTCTGGACTCCAGGATGTCCTTCTTGAGCGGCCTTGATCTGCTCTTCTAGGGTTGGATGGGCCTCTACAGTGGCTAGGGTGCCTTGCTTTATTAACTCAAGGTTGAGGGCTTCAAATTCCTTGCGAGCTCGGGTTGATGTTCTGAATCATGACATTATCGCAGAGGATTTACGGCTTAATGCATCGGCAACTACATTAGCCTTTCCAGGATGATAATGAACATCCAAGTTGTAATCCTTTATTAATTCTAACCATCTTCTTTGTCGAAGGTTGAGGTCTGATTGGGTGAAAATGTACTTGAGACTCTTGTGGTCTGTGTAGATATTACAGTGATTTCCAATCAAATAGTGTCGCCAAATTTTTAAGGCATGCACTACTGCTGCTAACTCCAAATCATGAGTCGGATAGTTGTCTTCGTGAGGACGGAGTTGTCTGGAAGCATAAGCTACAACTTTTCCTCCTTGCATGAGTACGCAGCCAAGACCTTGGCGTGATGCATCACAATAGACTTCGAAGTCTTGATGTATATCTGGCAGGATTAATACTGGGGCAGAAGTTAACTTTTTCTTCAATTCTTGGAAACTCTTTTCGCAAGCTTCTGTCCAATCATACTTCCTTTCCTTTTTAAGCAGATGGGTCATCGGTTTGGAAAGCTTAGAGAATCCTTCAATGAAGCGTCTGTAGTATCCGGCCAAACCGAGAAAACTACGCACTTCCGTCACCGATGTGGGTTGTTTCCATTCCATTACAGCTGCTACTTTGGATGGATCAACTGCGATTCCTCCAATGGATACAATGTGTCCGAGAAAGCGATTTCATGAAGCCAAAATTCACATTTACTGTACTTGGCATAAAGATGATTCTCTTTAAGCTTTTCTAAGACCAATTGCAAGTGTGCAGAATGTTCTTCATCGGTCTTTGAATAGATCAAGATGTCGTCTATGAACACGACAACAAACTTGTCTAAGTATTCCATGAATACTTTGTTCATGAGGTTCATGAAGTAGGCTGGCGCGTTGGTCAAGCCAAACGGCATGACGGTGAACTCATACAGGCCATACCGGGTGGTAAAAGCCGTCTTAGGAATATCCTCATTCCTGATCTTAAGCTGATGGTATCCTGACCTCAGGTCTATCTTGGAGAAAACTGATGCTCCTGTCAACTGATCGAACAGATCATCAATGCGAGGTAAGGGATACTTGTTCTTGATGGTCACATCATTGAGTGCTCTGTAGTCCACACATAATCTGGCGGTGCCATCTTTCTTCTTCACAAAGAGAACTGGCGAACCCCAGGGAGAAGAACTAGGTCTAATGAAACCTTTGTCTTGCAAGTCTTCAATTTGTGTCTTAAGTTCTTCAAGTTCGTCCGACCATTCTGTATGGTCTCTTAGCAATTGGGGCTGTCCACGGCTTCAAGTTGATGACAAACTCAACATCTCATGCGGTGGCATGCACAGTAATTCTTCCGGGAAGACATCGGGGTAAGCTTGAACTACTGTGCGTTGTCTCTAGGACAACTCTCCAAGGTGGTGGATTGTGCTATTCAAAGGAGAGGAACGATCCACACTAACTCTTATTGTGGTCTCTGGGTTCTTGGTGAGCACCACTTTTCAGGCACAATCTATCAATCCTTGATATTTGGCCAACCAATCCATCCCTAGGATGATATCCAGCGTTTGAGATTCTAGCACCAGAAGGTTTGCTAGGAATCCGGAATGTTCCATAGCAATTTCTACCCTAGGACTGACTGAGGTAGCAGAAAGGGGTCCCCCGGGTGAGCTAAGTACCACGGGTTTCTTTAACTTATAGGTTGGCAACTTAAGCCTTTCGACAAACTTTCTTGAAATAAAAGAGTGCGAAGCTCCAGAATCAAACAAAACTTGTGCGGTCTTGAATTAACAGGAACGCGTGCCCATTAGTACTCTGAGGCACCTTGAGCTTCCTCGGTGTGGCGTGGTTCACACGGCCATGGCTTTGTGTTGGTGTAGACCTTGATGCGTGAAGTCTAGTGACTCTTGCTTGGGGTCGGGTCCCGCCTTGAACCGGCGTTACTCTGTGTTGAGTCTTCTTTGGAGCATTCGACGGGTAGGACAACGATTGGCGAAGTGTCCTTTTTCTCCACAAAGCGAAGCAATGGAGGTTTCTTCTTGGGTTGATGCTGCTGGTCGCCGCGCGGGGAGAGCACCGAATCCACTTCCTTGGGGACGCGGGTGGAAACTTGAGTTTTCTGAGAGGAGGCTGCAGATGATCTGAAAGATGAGCTGCCTTGGAATGTAGACTTCTGGGGAAAGCTACCTTGTGGCCTCTGAAATGACATCTTCCTTTGCGGCTAATCTCATGATCTTCTTCTCATTTTCACAAATGAGGGCTTTATTAACTAATCTTTGGAAGCTAGAGTAATCATGGAGGATAAGCTGTCCTCTCATGTCCTCACGCATTCCTTCAACAAAGCGGTCGATTTCTCTTCTTCATCGCTACATCATTAGGGCGTAGCGAGCAAGCTGGTTAAACTTGGTTAGATACTCATTTACTGACATCTGACCCTGCTTGAGAGCTCTGAATTCATTCTTCTTCAATCTCATTGTTCCAGCTGGTACGAAGTTGGCCCTGAAAGCGGCCTTGAATTCCTCCCAGAGAATCGGTGCCATGCGGGTTCAACTTCGTTTGTTGTATTTCCGCAACTTCTTCTATTGCGCGCAGAGCGGCGGGATCTTGTGGGGCTCCAATCGTAGATGCTACGACTTCCGCTATTCTGCTTCTTCTTCCTCTAGATTCTCATCACCTCGGCGGCGAGGTAATTCTCCCACTGTGCGTGGTGGCGCTTTTCGGTGATGGGTGGCGAAATCCACCTTGTCTTCATTTGAGCAGCGGGCAAGACGAAGTTTCTTCTCAGTGTCCCTGAGCCAGTCTTCAGCTTCTAGAGGTTCATTGGCTGCAGCAAAGGTGAGAGGTCTTGTCCTGAGGAAGTCTGCTAGCTTGGAGTTGCGACTGGCTGGTCCAGTCTGCTGATTGTTTAGTAATGCCTGAAGAATCTGAGTCTGCTGAAACATGACTTGGGTCATTGTCGGGTTTGCTGGTGGTGGAGGAGGCAGTTCCTGTCCTCGGCCTTGGCCACGACCACGGCCACGGCCTCTTCCTCGGCCTGCGGCGAAGGCTCCACGGACTGGGGCGGCAGCTCTTCTTGGCGGCATCCTGAAGGAACTCTGAAGCTTAGAACTAGAGGGAGTATATGAGGGTTCACTAGCCCTCTAAGGCACACACAGACAAGAACAAAGCCAACAAAAAGAACGAAGCAAGTACAATACAAAGCCTAGAGCGGCTACACTATAATAAGGGGGTTAAGTGTTACATGACTCTCGAACAAAGCTTATACACTAAGCTAAGTCATGACACAGAATATAAACACATCGTCTACAAAAGAAAGAAACAAAAGTGCTTGCAACTCAAAAGACTGCTCAGCAAGCACTGCTAGCTAACCTAAACTAATCGGCAATGCTCTCTGGGACCGACCACAAAGCGTAGATTGCGGGAGCGAAGCGGAACGGCTCGATCAAGCTCGCGAACGGGAGCGAGGCGTGAACGGCTGAGGTGGCGTCCACGACTGGACTCGTCAAACCCAGGCGGTGGACTGGGGCTGCGTCCACGGCTGGACTCTCCTAGGCGACGGCCGGACGGCGGCGGGCGCACCTTCTTGCGTGCTGTGAGTCGGAGACGGGGTCCTCTGGACGGGGAACGTCGGCTCGGCACTGGGAGGACGGGGGCGACGATAGGTACAACCGGGGCTGGGGCAGGGACCGTAGCGGCGGCTCTGAGGCGTGCCAACTCTGCAAGAGCGGCGTCCCTCTCCTGCACCGCAGCATCCCTCTCCTGTACTGCAGTGGAGTGAGCTTCATCACTCCTGACCATGTTGCTCCGAAGGGTGTCGGAGTGGGCATAGCTGCCGGTGAGGAGTGTCCGCAGCTGCCTGATCTCATCCATGGCAGCGGTGATGGTGGCTATCATCGCTGCGTAGCCGGACTCGCTGCGTCAGCGGGGTCGCTGTCTCGTGTCGGTGTCAGCTGCTGGGACACGCTCCTCATCTGGGAGGTACGGGTAGAAGCAGAAGGGTGACCTCAGCAAGAGATCCTCGTACTTCCAACACAAGCGGGTGGAAGCGACGCGTGCGGCGTCCTGAATGGCGTCGTGACGGCTACGCCGGCGCCTTGGCCTGAAGAGGAAGGAAGTGAACTCGCCAACCACGGCGAGAGGTACACCTCCATCGCCCAGACTCGCGGTCTCGATCCTCGTCATCCTACCACGGAACGTAGGTCGACGGGAAAACCAAGGTACAAGACATCGGTGGCGAAGTATGTCATGAAGCCTCCTCGTTCTCTCCGTGAGCGAGGAGATCCCACGAGCCATCCGACGACGGGTAGCCATCTACAAATTTTGAAAACAAGAGGAGGTCAAGACAGGTAAAACTCAAGTGAAATAAAGATAAGTACAGACTAGGAGTGAAGAGTAGAAGCAATAAATACTCTATATTTTTAGCAAAGCTTTTTCTTAGTTTTGAAAATAAGATCCAAGTCCTTAAGGCAACGACCAATCTAACTAAGACTCTCTGATCGTATGCTCACGATATCACTCTGTCGGACCCGGATTTTCTAATCCGAATCCTCTGTGAAAACGCTGTGCTATTCCCTGGATCAGTAGATAGCACTCACAGGCATTGCTGAATCATTCATACAAGGCGTGAACTAAAGTATCAATATTACAAGCAACAGAGTGACATAGACCACGTCGGGTCGAGTTTTACAACAGGGGCCGATCAGGCCAAATTGATTACAATACAGAACACCGAATGCGATAGCGGAAGCAAAAGGGTAGAGCTCATCTCTTCACAGTAAGCGATCGGGCAACTCAGGTGTGATCGATATTACCCAAGGACCCGGATAATATCGGTTGTACGCAAGTACCAACGAGTCAACTTAGACTGCGTCGAGGCCTAGACTACAGATCCTAGACTACTCTTCATCGTTTCCTTGTCCATCAACTTCTGGCTCCTCGTAGTATGCATAGTCTCCTCCATCAGCGTCATCTGAAGGGTTTGGGGGAGAGCGAGGATGAGCACAACTACCGTGCTCGCGAGCCAATACACAATGCAATGATATACATGCAAGGCTTACAAGGATGGCTCGGTTCTTTTATTTGCGAAAGCAATACTTTTAAATATCATAAGTACAATTTCCTAGCACTTAGCATTTTTAACAATTTCATTTTAGTTAAAGAGAGAAATTGTGCAATATTTATATTAGCGAGGTTACCTCCACCTTCATGCTTATTTTGATTGTGGTTACATCCACCACTAAACGACATCTGGTACAAAGACCTGGGAATAACCAATCTCAGGGCTAGGTGAGCCCGCCACAATTTTCATACCACCCAACAAGGTTTTTGAAATAGAACTAACTCAAGTTAAGTTCCCATGTCCGCCTTTGACCGTAGGCACTACTGTTTAAAAGCATTTGTAACTCTGCAGAGATTGTACACTTTACCCACAAGAGACAATTAACTCGTTGCCCTACGATTCCGTAGTCGTGTAGTCGAGAGGTTGTCACAATAACTTTCTAAATATCTCGTCCCTTCCCTCGTCTCACCCATATGGGGTTATGCCCATACGTTGCGCGGATGTCCACCTCGGCCGATCGGCGTGGCGTGGCTACACCTCGGCGATGGCGAACTTCACCCTTGACTCGGTGTCCCATCCAAGCCCGACATACCCGAGCTTGTGCCTCCTTTAACCCTCCGGTGAGATGATTTTCAGGATTTGATAAATGTACTAAGCCAAGTCGCGATTTGTTGCGGACTTGTGGTTGTACTTGTTATACACAGGAGGTCGTGACAAGATTAAGTCCTTAGGGTTGTGCGGACGGCTCAACCACATTCCCGCCATTCTCGTGCTACATCCGCACCCACCATCTTACCATCCGTCGAGCACGGGTATTAGCGATTTAGGGTTTTGAGATGTAAATACAACAATTCAACCATCTCAGTCATTTACCCGCAATGACTGCCCAAATCATTTTATGTTTGAAAAGATGATGATTAGGACACGTTAATGTCCCGGTACTTAAGCAAGTCTAGCATGTCGCTTAAGTACAACCTATAGCTAGTATTACCATATAGTTACTAGGGTGACAATGGTTAAGGGATTCAAGTTGTCAAGGATGGCATAGTAATTAATTATTCATCAAATGGGTATTTAACTACCTTAAGCTTTAACATACATTTGTTTAAAGAATTAAAGCATGCAATTTGCTATTTTAAAAGAATATAATTTGCATAAAATGTAGGCTCAATATGATCAAAGTATCGACTCGCCTTGGTTGTAGGGAGAGAGTCCGAGTAGTCTTGTCCTTGATCGACGTGGAGGTCTCGGCGTCTCCAAATCTACGCAGTAAGTACGGAAAAATAAACGACAAGCAACAAGAGCAATTAAATACACAAGTATACACAAATGAACTCCAAATTGAACAAGACCTATGCCATTAGCAAGATCTTGATTTTAGAAATTTTTAGAAATTTATTTCACAATTTTTGGAGTTGAAATGGGGGAGTTAATAATAATCAAAGTCTCACTTTTAAATTAAAATAGAAAAAGAAAACAAAAATTCACAGAAAATAAAAAAAACAAAAGCGGCCCAAAAATCTAGCCCGGCCCAAGGCCTCGGGCGATCATGTGGCGCAGCGTGCGCGCGCCCCCACGGGGAGCGGGCCTCGGCGCCCTAAAGCCGCGGGAGAGAAAGCGGCGGAGCGCGGCGTCGCGCGTGCGGGGGAAGAAAAGGCGCGGCGGGAAAGGGGGCTCGGGCGGCGGCTTGGCGGCGGTGACGGACGGGAGGTGGGGCGCGGCGAGCGGCGGCCACGAGGAGACCCGACGGGCGGTGGCGCGGGAGAAGGGAGGGTGGCGGCGCGCGGGAGAGGATGGGTCGAGGGCGGCGGTGATGGCAACGGCGGCGGCCGGAGGGGAAATGGTGGCGCACGAGGCTCACCGGCCGGCAAGGGGAGGACACCGAGCGGCGGCGACGACTCCGGGAGGTAAGTCCCTCGTGGCTTTTTCTTCTCTTCTTCCTCGGTTCTTCTTCGACGGAAAGGAGGGGAAGACGGGAGAAGAAATGGGGAGGAGGGCACGGGCGGGGGCTTTAAAGCCGGGGAAGAGAGGGGGTCCGGTCCGGCGTGCGCGAGGGCGATGGAGGAGGACGAGCGTGCGGCACCGGGGAATGATGGCGGCGGGGGAGCGACGGTGCAGAGGGCGGCGGTGGCGTGCACGCAACGGCAACACGGCGCATGCACGCGCGGGGGAGGAAGGGAGGAGGGGGGGTCCGGTCCGGCGGGGGTTGACCTTGGCAAAGGGGGGGGTCCGGAAAAGGGGCATCACAGAGAGTCAATTGTTAAAATGGAATTTCTGAAAGGTTTTGTTATGATTGCTCAATCGTATACTTCCGTATGGCGTGTCAAGGCAGACATGATGAGTTAATTATATCTTGTGGGTAAAGTGTACAATCTCTGCAGAGTGTTAACAATATATTCGAATAGCCGCGTTCGCGGTCATAGACATGCTCGGGGATTCCACAGGAGGGGTAGATTTTCATAAAATAACTGGGAATGGACAACTGTATGATTTAATACATATAGTTGTATGAAAGAAATAGGGTATGCTCTGTGTCCTTGTGAAAATGCCTATTAAAATTATTATTGTTATGTGTGTTGAATTACACTTTTAATCTATTATTTGTATTCAATTGCAAATACTATTTTATTGCAAAATAACCACAGAAGTAATTTCCTTTGGAATAAGCTATCATCTATAATTGTATTTTATGGTACAACTTGTTGAGTACTTGGAGTACTCATTCTTACTGCAATCATTCAGATAAAGTGGATGAATCATCGTCTGCTTTCAAGAAGGAGCTTTACGAGGATGGTGATCGTTAGGTCTCGATCTCAGTCGATTGTCTGTGGGCATATGGATGGGCTTCACTAAAGTTATTCTGTTACCTTTCGCTGCAGCTTATTTGAGTTACTCGTCTTCGGAGGCATTAATAGTAAGCGTTGATCTTAACCTCGTTACTATAATAATAATTATTATTTGCCTATTTACTAGTCATTTTTTCATATGAAATGATATTTCATCGATATTGCCACTGTGTGCACTAACATGATTCTGGACTAGTGCAGTATACACAGAGGATCTAAATTTGCATATTTGGGTCCCAACATGATATATGAGTATTGGTACACCTTGACAACTGCAAAATAAGTTTCACGGTGATAACATGTTTAGATGTTCATCATCTGAAGCGAAGCAACCAAAGGATAGCATTGGTGGTATGGATTTCCATTGTAAAATGTGTAAGGCCTATACTCACCAAGATAGTTCCCCTGGACATCAATGAAGGCCAGGGCTAGGTACCAATACCAGGGTATTTGCAATACAAAAGTACCCAAAATAGTGAGCTGTAAACTACAACAACCTCCAGGGTTGATTGTTCTGCAGCTATGCTCACTTGCAGATTTTGCCGTCGATGCAAGACGATTGGCACATAAACTAAGGTCAACTGCAGGTATGTGAAGAAAGATTGAGTGAGTGGTGCATCAACTCTTGCACAAATATATTCATGGGAATGAAATGATATTTGTGTCTGTGAAGATAACAGTCATCCAGTACTTTATCAAATAGATAATTTTGTGTGTATGGGTTAGCTCAATGAGAAAGATGAGTAGAAAATTGAGTACCAAGATTAACAATAAGGTAGGAGGTGAAGCTGGAGACGGCCATGGAGAAGGCGACGAGCTGGCTGAGGAGGAGCACGAGCGGCCGGCCCATACGTCTTTCCTCTTGATCTCCATGAATCTGAGCACGGTCTGCGCAAGCCTCAAATCGGATTAGATGCAGAGGTAAGATTTATACGCTTGCAAAAGAGGAAGCCGGAGCAGAAGAATGGATGGTTTGCAAGACTGGCAGATGGGCCTCGTGCAATAAACTAAGTAAAGGTTAGTTGAGACTTGAGAGCAGCCAGCATGTGACCACTCCATTGATTTATCTATGCTTTTCTGGTATCATGCATCTGGATCTTGTCATTAGCCGCGCAGATTGACCTGTTGCAATACAATACATAGCTTGTCTGCTTGTTCCTCATGACATGGAAATTTTTATTCCAACTTTGCAAGGAAGGTATCATCGATCAACATGATTCACAAATCATAATTCACTATGTCCTGATGTTATTTTGATTTTTCTGGCAACTGTTTGAAAGGAGTCGATAGGCTAATCTTTGCAGGCCATGTAGCTGGACTCCGTGCAATTGGTGATTGCTGCACCTTCAGGTTTGTGGAAGAAAATTTGTCAATTGCAGGTAATCCCAAAAGTGGTGGCGGCTTGCACTTAATGCCCTGGCGACAAAGTTGTTGGAATCGGCATGACAACCTGAGAGCGAGAGAACAATCACAACAAGCAAAAAAGGCACATGGATTTGTTTACGAGGTTCGGCGAAGTATACGTCCCCGGGAGCTGAATCATGGCGGCTCCGTCCATATGAGGAGTTTTTTTCACGATGAGAGTTACAAGAGATCAGCGGTATATATTTATACCCTAGTTACATGTTCAACTTAGATCCATAGTTCGTACCGCTTTCTAGGCACATCCCCTTTCATTCACCTTGTCATATATGAGTCATACGCAATAAATATCCACCTTGGAGAATACACCACATTGAAGAAATATAAGAGAACGTTTTGACACTCCTCGCACATACGTGGGCTTGGGGTTATCTCCTTACTCAGCAAATTGTGATTTCCAACAAGTCGAGGCAATGCTCAAACTTGTTGGTGGTGACGGGCTTGGTCAACATATCCGCAGTATTATCATCAGTGTGTACCTTCATCAAATCAATCTCTCCAGAGTTAATCAACCCCTTTATCTTGTGATACCTTGCATGAATGTGCTTTGTCCTGGTACGATACACTTGATTATTGGCCAAGTAAATTGCACTCTAACTATCACAATATGCACCTGAACTCCACCTTATTCAACATCTAGTTCTTTCACTAATCCTGCAAGCCATAATATTTCCTTTGCAGCTTCAGACACAACTATGTACTTTGTCTTAGTTATAGACAATACAATAATAGACTGAATTAATGACTTTCAACATATAGGCCCTCCACCTATAATAAAAACATACCATGTAGTTGACCTCATATTATCCAAATCATCGGCATAGTCAGAATCCACATATCTGACAACCAAAGGACTACCTTGCTGTCTGCCAAAAATAATACCATGACTTGTTGTACCTCTCAAGTACCTGAACATCCACTTGATTGCCTCCTAATGTCGTTTTCCTGGTTTTGCCACAAACTTGCTAACTTGACGAACAACACGCATCAAATCAGATCTTGTACAAACCATAGCATACATTAAATAGACAACTGCACTAGCATATAGAATCTTCACCATCTCTTCAAATTCCTTGTCTGATTTAGGATAAAATTCATAATAAAGTTTAAAGTGTTGTGCCAATGGAGTACTTAGTAGTTTGGTCTTTCCCATATAAAACCGCTCAAAGACATTTGCAATATACTCCTGCTGAGACAACAACAGTCTCCTTGAGCTTCTATTCCTATGTATCTCTATGCCCAAAATTTTCTTTACTGCCCCTAAGTTGTTCGTATCAAATTCGTGACTTAGCAAACCTTTCAAACCAATCACATCATACATGTGCTTTGTAGCAATCAGCATATCATCAACATATAGTAGAATAAAAATAAATGGACCATCATCAAGGCGTCAAACATAAACACAACAGTCATACTCACATCGCATGTAACTAATCTGCAACATGTAGGAGTCAAAACGCTTGTACCACAGTCTTGAAGACTGTTTCAACCTATACAATGACTTCTTTAACTTACAAACCAGGTGCTAATTTTCTGGTTCAGTGAATCCTTCTGGTTGCTCCAAGTAGATTTGCTCATCAATATCACCATGCAAAAACACCATTTTCACATCCATCTGTTCCAAGTGCAAATCCCAACCGGTTACCAATACAAGAATTCTCCTGATAGAAGTATGTCTCACAACCGGGGAGAATACCTCAGCATAATCAATCCCCTTCTTTTGTGAATACCCTTTTGCAACTAATTGAGCCTTGAGCTTCTCCCCTTCTTTTTATGATCCTTCAGGCTTTCTCTTGAAGACCCATTTGCATCTAATGGCCTTCTTATCCTCAGGAAGATGGACTAGCTCCCAAGTCTGATTCTTCTATCATTGCATTCATCCACCTATCTTTCTCCTAGCATGTAAGAGCCTCCTAAAAATTAGTTGGATCATCAGTACTAACAAGAAGAGCAAATTAAACCTGATCTTCATATCTAAATCTCTTTGGAGCTTTCACATTGGTGCGTCGCTGTCTATCTCTTGCCAATTGAAAATTCTGCAAACCCTTTGAAGTGGAATCTAGAAGCAGTGTGTGTGAATTCTAAGTCCTTGAACTATGTTCCAACTTTACCTGCATCGTATCTGATCCTCCAATCTCAGGTGCCACCTCTTTGTTTTGTTGTAACATTGATTTCTCATCAAAGAAAACATCGCTGCTCATCACCATATTCTTCGATGTCAGATCACAAAGCTTGTACCTTTTAGGCATCTCTTGAAACCTAGAAAAATGCACTTCGTTGATTTTGCATCAAGCTTCGACCTTTCATCAGTTGATATATGCATATAGGTTGGACAACAAAAAAATTATTAGATTAGTAAAATCAACTGAATTACCAGTCCATATCTCCTCTGCAACCTTACCACACAAAAATGCACATGTTGATATGTTTATGAGATAGCACGCCGTGTTCACAGCCTTTGCCGAAAAATATTTAGGAAGCCCTGCATTCAACCTCAAGCATCTTGCTCATTCACAGATAGTTATGTTAATCCTTTATGCCACACCGTTTTACGCACCATGAAATGCAATTGAATGACATTCTCCTCACAATATCTTTGAAACTATGAATCAGTATATCAAGTACCATTATCATATCTCATATGTTTTACCTTCCTATCTATTTGGTTCTCCACCTCAGCTTTCCACACATTGAACTTGGCAAAAATTTCAGATTTCTGCTTCATGAAATACACCACACCTTGTGGGAAAAATCGTCAATAAAAGTAACAAAACACTAAGCTCCACCCATTGACAGTTTTCTAGTAGGTCCCTACACATCAGTGTACATAATCATGTATTCCTTCTGTTTCATGTTTGCCACTTGAGAAGCTAACCTTAGACTGTTTTCCAAGAACACAAAACTTACAAAAACTTAACTCACAACTTTTAATTCCTGCCAATAAGTTTCTCTTATGCAATTTCACCATCCCATGAACACTAAGATGGCCCAACCGCAGATGCCAAAGTTCTGTTGTATCATTATGTGACTCCACTAAACTGACTTCACCTACAATAATGATCCCTAGCAATATGTAAATATTTCTAGCAGTTCTCCTACCCTTCAACAACACAGTCAATGCACCCTTATAAATTTTCATGGTTTCCTTATCGTTGTTAGCTTTATAAGTAAGACCATTATCATGTAAGGATCCTAAATAGATCAGATTCTTTTTTCAACCCCGGTATGTGCCTAACATCACACATTATTCTAACAATACCATCATACATCTTAATTTTAACTTCACCTATCCCAACAATACTATGTCATGTATCATCACCAAGGTAAACAGAACTGAAATACCTCACCTGCATGAAGTGAACCACTCCCTGTTAGGCGTGATGTGATACAAGCATCCAGAATCAAGAATCCATGCATCTATCAGCCGACTTTCTGAAACTGAGAGAACATCTTCATCGTTGTTGTCCGAGTCATTTTTCCTAGCCAAATTCCAAGTCTTCTCATCACACTTCCCACCATTTTGTTCTTTCAATTATGGACATGTAACACCCCAACTCAAGACGAGAGAACACTACCCTGAAATCTAAATTTCGAGAACCTCCGTTGGAGGTTCCACACAACAAAAACTCACAAGTAAACATAAACTAGTCATGAAATCCAATTCTAAGATCTAAACATGAATCAACGATAATGAGCTAAGATGACAAATAACCATATGACTTACAGTTCCCATGTTCTCATTGATCATGGTACCATCCACGACTAAATTTATTTATTACAAACCAAAAGATGACAAAAGAGAATCATAATTTCTTATAGCAATGAGTCTAATGTGAAGTGCATTATTCGAGTAGTGCTCATCTACTCCCTCCCAAGTGAACTTCATCAACGATCACCTAGAAATAAACAAACAAAGCAAGAGTGAGTCCATGACTCAAATTCTTTCAATTATGGACAATCTCTCTCCATATGCCCTATCTCTTTGCACCTGTAGCACTCGATATTCTTTCTGCTCCTTGACTTTGATCTAGATTTATGTCTTCTAGATTTCTCCTTGTCTTGCTTCTTTTATGACATAGTTCATTGGATTGGGGCAATGGTACGCACCTATGTTTGGTGTCACCCTTCGTATACAAACTATTACCTTGAGAGCTCTCCCTTGCGTTCTGCCTCCGTTGATTATGCGCCAACAGAGCCGTGTAAATCATGGTAGTTAGGATCGCGATCCTACTCTTAGAGTCTTACGATTTTACGAACCCACGACAGCTTGTCGATCCGAGTCTCACTGTCGATCCGATCCTACTCAAGGTAGTTAGGATCGCGATTCTACTCTTAGAGTCTTACAGTTCTACGAACCCACGACAGCTTATCGATCCTACTCGTAGAGACTTAGGGCAAATTTTTTTTAGAGGCCAGGCTTTGCTGATATTTTGTTTTAAAGCAAAATTTGTTGATATTATTTTCTGAGAATGAAACTATAAATAAACAAGGAGCATGCAAAATATTATATCAGTGTGGTAATGCTGTTCTCCTGTAGTTCAGAACTATATCACCCATCATGTCAGAACTATTATGCTTTTCTGTTGTGTGATAAGAAGTGTTTTGCCCCTTTTTTGGTAATAAGTAAGCGGTAAACCTTATAAGAATCATACAAACTTATAGTATAGATGGTAAATATGTGTATTTTTACAGATCCGTAGAATCGTCGATTTTACGATTCGATACTACGATTCGATCCTACCGGAGGCAAATCGATCCGACTCGGGATCTCGACTCTGACTACCTTGGTGTAAATCTCATCAACCTTGATAGTATCTTTCCCGTATATCAGAGTGGTGACCAAGTGTTCATAGGAAGGTGGCAATGAACACAACAACACCTCTAGACGCCCTAGATCAGTGATCACCTGATTGAAGACATTCACATGCTGTGCAAGATCAGAACACTCCTGCATCTTCACCCCGCACAACCTCTGCTTCACGTACAGCTTGTTCGCCAGGGATTTGGACATAAACTAAGTCTGCAGCTTGTCCCAGATTTCTTTCGACGAGGTCATATCCATCACATGATACATGACCTGATCTGAATGACTTGTATGATCGTGGCTACCTACTCCTTCAACTCCTCCCAATCACCATCCCCCATCGTCTTTGGCTTTGCTTTGCGCAATTCCTTGGAACATCCCTACTGCGCCAACATATCCTTCACCCTCGACTGCCACAATCCGAAATTACCAATCCTGTTGAACTTTCACCACTTCAAACCTAGCACCCGAGGTCGCCATCTCAACCTTGCTCTGATACCAATTGTTAGAACAGGCGACATCCCTTAGCGTGAGAGAACAATCACAACAAGCACACAAGGGACACGAGAATTTGTTTACGAGGTGTAACACCCTGGCTATGTGGAAACCAAGATACAACCTAAACTACTAACACCAATCAACACTATAAATTTTTCTCATCAAATCAACAACTAATGACAGCTAAACTTCACCACAAAACAGTCTAATAATATAACTAACATAAACTTTAGCAAGGATTTAAGCACTATATTTCAATTTGTAACATTTCATTCAAGAGGAACATTATCATGTATACGTCCGGATATTTTAAACCATCAACTAGCATGAATAAACTTTAAGGACGAACAATAGAAGCACCATGAATCCAATTAATACATTTAAAAGTTTCCAATTGAAGGATAGCAACAGAAATATTATTTAAGTGATGAAATGTGTGATAAAGTGGATTTCTTCATGCGAACTACTCCCTCCTAATGCATGTCGTCCCCAACGATCACCTAAAAACAAAATTGGCAAGAGTGAGTCTGAGACTAAGCAAGTACAAATAAACGACATAAGAAACATTGAATCGGAGACATCATTCTCAAATTATCACATACATATGAATATTCTATGAATGCGATAAAAAATGCATATGACTCCACTTCTCTTCTGCATATACCGGTATAGCTGAGTGTAACACCCGTCGATGTTCACTCATGCCCGCATTCTCAAAATACGAGGATCTATTGCCCGTATGAAGAATATTTTATATAGGGACCTAGTTGCCCATATTGAAAATATGGGGATCTCAATACCCACTCCCCTGGGTTAAACATGAATGCTTGAGATGAATGTAATGGAATGGAAGGAATACTTGCATACTTTACCATTTATATCAACAATTAACGGAAGCATGTAAATAACGAAAAGTACTCATATCTCAGAAGATTGATCACAACATATTCATTTACCCAATTTGAACAATCAAGCATCCAATATGGCTATAATTTTACTTTCCTTTCGCACTACGACAAGTTGGAATGTGCAGAAGGTGAAACCAAACCCAAATTCACTCTGCCTACAATAAATATTTTACTCAAAACAAGCTTTGATAAAATAGAACAACGCCTACTAACAACGATTTTATCCGCACCCCAAAATCCAACATTTCATAAATTTTACTCTACTCTAGCAAACTGACGAACTGGGAGAAACTCGATACTGGACAACAACATTCTAAAATCAATAACTCTCATTTTGTTCATCACAAAAATGCATTCTCGGTCTCTCTAGAAAGCTTACAAAATTTTCTACAAAAGTTTAGTTGGTCAGATTCTCAAATTTTGCCTTTAACTAATTTTAACAAAGAGATCAAAACAACTGTCAGAATCTGATAGACATTCTGGAAAGTAAAATTGAAACATACATAACTTTCGTTCTGAAGATCCAAAAATTGCGTTCTTTAATATTACTGAAAGCTAATTGAATTACCCACAAAAATCATGTTGGTCAACATCCCTGATTCGGCAGTTTTCTATTTTTAATCTATTAATTTCTATGACTGCTATAACCTGACAGTGATTTTGGACAGCAGCATTGCAAAGACCATAATAAAAACTATTCATCTAAATAATGTGAATTAAGATTCTACTGAAAGCTACTGAAATTTCCCACAAATCTCTAGGAGATGATCAGTCCTAATTTCGCAATTAAAAACTTCAAAATCACAGTACAACTATCAGCAGGAAATAGACGATCTGCTACCTGAAATCAAACGTACAGAAAAGAATTACTCTAAATCATGGGAAAATGAAAATATCCTTAAATACCTTGCTGAAACCCGCTGAACTCCCCATGAGAACCCCCTCTCCCCTTCCTTCTCCCTCTCACTCTTCCTCTCTCCTTGGTCGGCAGTACTCGAAGGGGATACTCCTCCTTTTCTTCCTTTGCCCGGCAACAATGGTGGTAGCACCACCAAGGGGTGGAGGAGGACAACAATGAAGGCACAAGGGGGAGGTGCTGGACCAGGGCGCAATGGGGAGGAGGGTGACGGCTCTACAGGGAGGAGACGCAAGGAGGGCGGCATGGAGGGGGCTGGCAGTAGGGGGCGTGCTACAGTAACGGTACTCGCTACAGTGTCGTGCGCTATAGTAACAGTGCCTAGGGTTTGGTGGTTCCTCCCCCCTAGTGGGTAGCCATGGACCTTGGGCCATAATGACCGGTTTTTCCCCACTTGAAAATGGATTGACTGCCCATTCCTCTCCCAAAAATCTGATTTTTCTTTCTAGTTCTATTTAATTTCATTACTAAACACTTATTTGTTTTATGTTTAAACGAGATATTATATTCTACCCCCTTAAACATAATTTGACCCTTAATTCTACTTATCATTCTATTCACAAGAACGCCACAACTGAAAGTGAACAACAGATAACACGTACCCGACGTGAACAATTCTGGATACTGCCTACATGTCCAAGACTCCAGCTCCCAAGTTGCTTCTCTCTCGGACTGATGGCACCACATCACCTTGATGGATACTAACATCTTACACCTCAACACTCGTCTCGACCCTTTTCAGGTACACTCAACAGACATGATTCGAAGGGAAGGTTTTACTCGTTGTTCATTGCCCCTAACGAAATCTCACACTCCAGACTCTCAAATACCCTCTCGACCCTGGGTCATATAAAAAATTATGCACCCCGTGCTAGAACTCGAGACGGTCCTAGTGATATGCCATCTTCCAAAACTCCCACAATTTCTAGAAACAAACAATGTACCTTGGGACAACCTTCCCTATTAGTACCAAACCACGCAATCTGCACAACATACACAGAACTATTGTTCCATCTCTCAGTCGAACTTGAAAATGGATTGGCGGACCATTCCTCTCCCAAAAATCTGAATTTTTCTTTCTAATTATATTTAATTTCAGTACTAAACACTTTTTTGTTTTATGTTTAAACGGGATATTACAATGAGGTTCAGCAAAGCCTACGTCCCTGGGAGTTGAATCGCGGTGGCTTCATCCGTATGAGTAGTTTTTTTCACGATTAGGGTTATAAGAGGTCGATGGTATATATTTATATCATTGTTACATGTTCGACTTGGACTCATAGTCGGTACCGCTTTCCAGACATAACCCCTTTCTTTCACTTTGTCATATATGAGCCATACACAATAAATAATTGTTGCACAATGCCATCAGACCACTAAATCAGCGTCCGATCCTGGGCCTGCTAAACCAGTGTCCTAGCCCTAGGTCGTTGGGCTGTTATACCCGCAAGTCGAACCACAAAGTAACAACCAAGGGGTCTTGGGCCATTTACCCCCAAAAGACTAGCCTGATAGGTGGGTATACCATCACCCTTTTAAATTATACTCTCTCTCCTCCCACAACCAATGTGGGACTATCCCAATAAAAGCTAAATAAGCTTCGGAGAAGCCTTAAAAAGAACCGGCTTGCGAGTTGTGTGGCTATCCTTCTGAGGATTATTTTCTTGGTATGATCCAGTGCCCCCATGTTGCTATCCTGCGTCAAGCTATGAGAGTTCATTGGCTGCTTCTTGAAGATCAATCCCTTATTTATTCTAGCTTGGAATGGATTTATCAAGTTTTGGACAACAATTACACCGAGATGTGTTCGAACTTTCTCCTCTTGCTTTGGAGGATTTGGCATGTGTGGAATAAAATTATGTTCGGCAAGAAAAGGATGTCTGCTCTCAGGACAACACCCTCTCTCCTCGTGTTCCTCTCCTCTCCGTTCTCTCCTCTTCGTTCTCCCCTCTCCCTCATGGAGATTTTTGCTGATCCTACTGGGATTAGCCAATGGATCCCTCCGGGCTTGACTATAGCTTAGGATTGGGATTGCAAGAAGAGATTTGGAGACGTTATGGATCCCCAGTGGTTCTCTCATGGTTGTAGTCTTCGGGAATTCTTTTTGGTGGCCTCCTTTGGCCGATCACGATTTCTTCTCTCAGTGGATGTGGTGAGTCTTTTGCTTTAATCTTGCCTTGGTGGCAATCCTTTCGCTTTTAAGGTGGTTCAACTCTATTATTTGGGTTTCAACTTTTCGATTACTTCAAACGATGTTGGATTCTTCATTTACAATCTTCGAAGCTTTTCCTGTAAAGGCTTTGTGGTTTTATTCAGTCTTTGGGGTAATGGAGGAGCCAATTGGCAAAGAGAATTTTGTCTGTGGACTGTGGAACAAAATAATGAATGGACAATTGTTCATCGTAAGAAAAAGTCATTTGCAGAATGGTTCATTCAGCACCGAGCAAGAAGGTTCCAACTCTTACTGGAGCAGATCCATTTCTAGTAAAAGCTCCTCATCTTTCTTGTTCGAACACTGCAATTCCTGTCTCTCGGATTTTCAAAAGATTGAATTCCTCTCTTCAACCTCAGAGTCTATTCAACCTCCTTCCAAGAGACATGGCTTTCATAATTGAAATGGGCAGGCCCGTGAAAATCATACAGAAGTAAATGGCCCTGGTCTGAAGCTGGACATGCCGCCGTCGGTTTCTAATGCTGTTAATGGGTGTAATTTATATTGTGTCTGATATCTTTCCTCTGGACATTCCAAGCTTCATTACCGTAACCCAATTTGTTGTCATCACCGTAAAAAATCGGGGCATATTTCTAAATTTTGCACTCAAATTATTGGGAACAGTGGATTTATTCCCAATCTTAAATTTGCTAATGCGGTTAAAGACAACAATTGGCCAGACAAGAATTTCCAAACTTGGTTTCGAAGAATCGACAGGATTGATTCGTCATAAATCTCCAAGCCAAAGACTTTTGATACACTGCACGATTGTGGAATTTATTTTTTGGACTCCCTCCAGACCGTTTGTCTTCCCCAAGGAATAGTAGTTCCTCTTCCTCCCCCATTTCAGCGAAACTACCCTCATCTCTTGTTCCTACAATTCAAGATTTGGCAATTGCGCCCTACATCACCATGGCAAATTTTTAAGGCGACCATTGCCCCTCCCTCCCGCGTGGTTATGACATCTAGAGAGTGGAAGGCAGACATGGCCAAGCAAGAGTTGTTTGCGGGAGAGCTCCACCAAGAAATCAAGACATGGCCATCGCAATTATCATGCCAATGCCGCAAGGTCAGGTTTCTTTCCACGATGTGGAGGTGGTTCTTTCTGAGTTCTTAATTGGGGTTCAAAGACTTCGAATCTGCGACCTCCAATCATGTCCTTTTGGGGCTACTTATGTGAAGTTCAATAGTGTGCATGATAGAGATGCTTTGATTTATGCTAGTCCACATCAATTCGATAATGTTGAAATTACTTTTAAAAAGCATAATGAAGTCTCAACTGGAAGGGATTAACTTTCAATAGGGAGTGCTGGCTAATGTTGATTGGTTTTCCTTTGGATTACTGGAGCATGCCTATATTCAAGATGCGTTTAAAGGCTTTGGGAAGTTGCTAGTTTGGGAGAAAGATCTTAACAACCTTGCTCGCATAATCATCAAACCCAGAGTTCTTGATCTGGACCAAGTCCCAAAGAGTATATAGATCACAGATGACGATAGTTTTCTTGTGAATCATGCATGGACATTTCCCTGTGAAATCATTTACCAAACTCTCTTAAGAGGTGGCCCTCCAGATGAAGATCCACCCCTAAAGGATGGGGGTGACCCTCACCCTCCTCCACAACAAAATTGGAATCACCAATTGCATGACCATGGTGATGATGATGCTAATGGGGGTGGTGGACTTGACGTTTTGGCTGATAAACAGGTTAATTTGGGTGCTCATCACAATGATCATCAACAGCAGCAACTTGTGGGCAATTGGGGTGCTTGGCCTAATGCAGCACCAGCGGCTCCAATTCCAGCAATTGATCAAAATTGGATTGCTACCATTGTAAACCCAAATGACAACTTGGTTCAGGCTGATATTGTGGAACAAGACTTGCCGCAACCCTCTCAGAGTAATTTGATTATTTCTTTGCAAGTTTCATCCATAGCTTCATCTTCTCTTTCGGTGAATGGTGATGACCAGGAAACATGTTTATCTTTGGATGTGGTTCCCCCTCAACCTCTACCTCTAGCACTATTTCTAGACCTCAATCAGCCGGCTAATGCTGATGATGACTTGATTAATATCTTAGATGTGCAACCGGTAGTAGGAGACAACCTGGCTATCTAGACTAGTCAGGTTAATTTAGAAATGCAGCTTGGGATGGTTCTGGTGCCTCATATAGAGCTGCACTTTGAGCGGGAGTGTCTGTTGGAGATATGCCCTAGAGGCAATCATATTGATGATGATATTTTATTGTATCCATGATTTAATAAATGTTCCTTGAATATTGCCTTTGTGTTGATTAACAAGTATGTGACTTGTTTGTGAAACTCTTTACTTGTATGGTTATTCTAAAGTTGTCCCTAGTCGGAGTTCATGTGAGGACACACGTGAATGATGGATTAGCACATGTATCGGTTGATGACCATGTTTCACAGGTCATAGACATGGAGATGTCAAACCAATAATGTGGACACATGTTTAGAACATGGGGTTGGACCGACCCAACATGAGACATAGTAATTATTCTTATGGTTCTCTCTACACAATGTGTACACCTTGTCCTTAGACACGAGATTGTCGCATGTACTTGAGATGTGAATCGACCTCTTAGGGGCTATCAAACGCTACTCCGTGAATCGGGTAGTTATAAAGGTAGCTTTCGGTTTGTCATGAAGCATCTTTGCGAGGCATGGTCGGTCGAGATGGGATTTGCCCTCTCTACTACGAGAGAGATATCTGGGCCCATCGAGTGATCAGATCCGAAATGCATGGCCATGCTACTTAAGGTTAAGAGTTAACCTAGTAAGGGATTCGGATCACAAGATCGAGAAAGAGTGGTCACTTGGAGCTCGACCGAATATCGTGAGGCAAAGGGATTGGCATGTACATAACGTTGTGATGGTTCGTCCGGTATGATCTTTACGTATGTTTAGGAGTTGGCACGTCTTGCTAGAGGCCGCTACCAACTATTGACCAAGTATGTGTACTCGCGTCATGTCTAAACATATGTGAACCATAGGGTCACACACTTAAGGGGCTGAAGCCTAATTCGGATTGGATCCGAATTAGACTGGGCATTGAGTCCTAATGGGCCTCTATTCGTAGAAGCCCATTATAAGGACGTCTATAAAAGGAGGGCAGGGGCGCGCTGGTTGAGGATGAGTTTTTCGTGACATCCTCAAACCCTGGCCGCCACCCCTCCCACGCCCTAGTCGCTCGCGCGGATCTAGTAGTCCGGCGTGCGTCGCTTCCTCCCGTACGTGTGGATACCTTTGGAGGCGCTGCATCTGTGGCGTTGGGACGAACCGCAAGAAAGGAGCTGTACATGGGACGCTGCGACGCGGACGAGGAAGTAGTACGACTACTCTGCCCCGACGTACTGCATCAACTGAGTACGACTACACTGCCCCGACGTGCTGCATCAACTTTCGCACCTACGCGTCTAGTGGTAAGACCGTGATCTATAACTGCAGTGATCTTGGTTTACGGGTAGAATTTTTTAATTTGCGCTAGTGTAGCCTACCCGTTTCCCTACAGTGTCAAGCTTCAAAATCTTTAGATGGGCCTTTTTCAGTCCCTGGCTTGCAGGCATGGGCCAAATTCTTTGTTCCACAGGAAAACACTTCTGATGGGCTAGTGGTAGACATCTCAGATAAATGGGCTGATTTCTTTACTTCTATGCTTCTATCAACCCAGAACTTTGATTTAGCAAAGCAGGTTTTATCATCAAAAGTCTGGATAGTAATTAATCAGTTGGAGGATCAACAAGTCAAAACGTAGTCTTTCGTAATTCCTTTTCATTGCCCAATGAATTATGAGCAACATGGTTGTCTGCAGCTCTCTTAGAACAATTCTTCAGATTGTGTTGCTAGGTCTGATCCAACTATTGAGGACTCTGTGATGTTATCAGATTCTATTTCTAATCCTTTGTCATCCTCATGATCTTCGGGTATTCTAGACAAAGGAATATCTCTCAAAGCCAAAGAGAAGATGGTGTCTCCTGAGAACTGTCCTACTTTTATTCATCCTCTTACTCCAGTTTTCTTAGGGAAGAATGATGCAGAGGCATCTTGCAGTACTACTTCTGCTATGCATATCAAGCATAAGAAAACCAAGAGAGTAGTTCCTTTGGTTGAAACTGAAGTGCGAAGAAGCACAAGATTGAAGACTCAAAAGGGAGGTTAGATGCACAAGACTTGCTTAGATAAACATTGTCTTACTTGTACTTCTCTGCCACCTCTTATTTCCACCAAGATAAGAATTTGTGTTTGGAATATTGTAAGGTGACTCCTGGGGAGGTTACCGACGATAAGATAGCAAAGAAGCCTCCCAAGAAGAAGAAGAAGGATGATGCCAAGCAGTCTAAGTATGGGAAGAACAAGAAGAACTAGAAGTATTGGCCACAAGAGCTGCAACAATTTTTGGTTTCTGTTGTTCTACAACAACTTTCTCATGCTCTTTTTGCTAGCTCTTTTATATTATGACCCAAGAACTTATTCATCCCTCTTGTTTTGTATGAGGCAAACTCTCTCTCCATTTATGTTTTGGTTCAGTCTACAATGGACACTTGATCAATGGCTGATTGGTTTGCGGATGTTATTTGTTACATGGTCCTGTCCAGGAAGCTCTCCTTTCAGTTTCAGCTTGGTCTTTCTCAGGCTTCTTTCAGTGTATCTAGGATATGCTGGTTAGATCCTATTAAAATTTTGTTCTCATGAATAGACAATGGAGGATTATGACTTAGAATGTTAGAGGACTCAACTCTAGCAAAAAAAAATGGAGGACTATTCACAATAAAATAGATGACAATAAATGCAATGTTCTTTGTTTCCAGAAAATAAAAAGGGAAAGTTTTGACTTGGATAACATTGGTAAATTTTGTCCTAGACGGTTTAACAAGTTTGCGTTTCTACCCTCAGTTGGTGCATCTGGTGGCTTACTCATGGCCTGGACTACTTCAATGTTTATGGGACAACTACTTTTCTGTAATGAATTCTCCATTTCAGTATAATTCACTTCAGTCCATTCAGGAGATTCTTGGATTCTCACAAATCTTTATGTCCCACCGAGGGTTGAAGAAAAAGGGAGGTTTCTAGATTGGTTTGCAAATATCCAAATGCCCTCTGAAATCGATTGGTTAATAGTGGGGGATTTTAACTTCATAAGAGCGCCCTCAGACTGGAATAAGCTAGGAGGGGATGTGCATGACATGTTTTTATTCAATGAGGCAATAAGTAGTCTGGGATTAGAGGAGCTACCTTTGAAAGGCAGATCTTTTACATGGAGCAACATGCAAGAGGTACCGCTTTTGGAAAAGCTTGATTGGTTTTTCTCATCAAATAGTTGGACTTCTCATTTTCCATTAACACTACAATTCCACGATCAAAAGTTTTCAGGTTTGAAAACTACTAGATGGAGCACAATGACTTCTTGCAAACAGTTCAACGTGTTTGGCAGCAGACAGTTCATGCTAAAGACATTGGAAAGCATATTAATTTGAAATTTAAGTTTTTAAGAAGGGCTATTAAGATCTGGTCAAATCGGCTTTCTAATCTAAAATCTGTCATTGCCAATACTAATGAGGTAATATTTCTCCTAGATACTCTAGAGGAGTACAGGCCTTTATCAATAGAGGAGTGGAATGCTAGAGAAATCTTAAAAGCTCATCTCAATCTCCTGTTGAAGCGACAACATATTTATTGGAAACAGAGAGGGGCAATCAAATGGGTAAAATTAGGGGATAAGAATACTAATTTTTTTCATGCTAGAGCAATCGTCTGGTATCAAAGAAATACTATGACAATACTACAAGATGATAAAGGACATGAAATTTTAGATCACCAAGGCAAGACTTCTTTACTATGGGAAGCTTATAAAGAGAGGCTGGGATCTTCGGATTCTCCGATAATGTATTTCAACTTGCAAGGCCTAATTTCTCCCAATGAAGATCTTGCCTGGATGGAAGAACCTTTTGATCAGCAAGAGATTGATGATATTATCAAGCACCTCCCTGCAGATAAATCGCTTGGACATGATGGCTTCAATGGAGATTTCTTAAAAAAAATGTTGGTCTATCATTAAACAAGACTTGTATGATCTTTTCCATGCCTTCTATTAGAATGAGCTTAACTTCAAAAACATAAATTCATCTTACAGTGCTCTGGTTCCAAAAAAGGATTATCCGATTTCAGCAAATGATTACATGTTGATTTCATTGTTAATAGCTCATTGAAAATACTGACAAAGCTCTTGGCAAATAGGCTCCAATTAGTTATAATGGATCTTGTTCGCGCTAATCAGTATGTATTCCTAAAAACTTGAACAATTCAAGATTGTCTTGCTTGGGCGTTTGAGTATTTACATCTTTGTCACAAATCGAGAAGGGAAATCATTATCCTTAAATTGGACTTTGAAAAGGCATTTGATAAAATTGAACATCTGACAATTCTTGCCATCATGAAGAGTAAAGGATTTGGGCCAAAGTGGATTGCTTGGATATCCAAGATTTTAACTACCAGAAATTCAGTACTACTCAATGGAGTTCCAAGCAAGAATTTTCACTGTAAGAGAGTTGTGCGACAGGGGGACCCGCTCTCTCCACTTCTATTTGTTTTGGATGCAGACCTCCTACAAACAATTCCCAACAAGGCTATGGAACAAGGTGTCATTTCATCATCATTATCTTTTAGTGCTTGTCCAGATTTTCCTGTGGTACAGTACGCGGATAACACACTTGTAGTAATGCAAGCTAGTGCCAAACAATTGTTTTATCTTAAGGGGATTCTTAACACTTTTGTGGAGTCCACTGAATTAAGGGTCAATTTTCATAAATCCTTCATGGTACCGATAAATATTTTTGCCGATAAGTTGGAACATCTATCCAAAATATATGGCTGTCAGCAAGGCTCTCTACCCTCCACATACATGGGGCTACCATTGGGGATCACTGAGCCAAAAATTGAAGATTAATTTCCCCTAATAGAACGAGTTAAAAGAAAACTTGCAAGTTGTGCGGCTTATCTATCTTATAGGGTCGATTAACGATGGTTAACTCTGTGTTTTCTCAATTGCCAATTTTTTACATGTGTCTACTAAAACTGTCAAGTGGAGTACTAGAGCAAATTGACAAGTATCAAAGGAATTATTTCTAGATAAGCTCTGAAACTAAGTAATAAGTATAGAGGTAAATCTCTTGTGGCATGGAAAAAAGTTTGCAAATCGAAAAAAACAAGGTGGTCTCGGCATTCTGTTATTATTTGCGCATAACTCGGCCCTTCTTTTGAAGAATCTACACAAGTTTTACAGTCATGCTAACTTACCTTGGGTTAAGTTAGTTTGGGAATCATATTATCAGGATTCTCATCCACCAGGTAATTTCAGAGAAGGATCTCTTTGGTGGAAAGACCATCTCAAATTGATGAATCTGTACAAAGGTTTGGCATCATGTAAGATTGGAAAAGGAAACTCAGCATTTTTCTGGAAAGATTTATAGAGTGGAAATTTACTCTGCTGCCAACATCCAGAGTTGTATTCATTTGTCAAATCAGTCAACAGTCCGGTCTTATCAATCAAGCAAGCTGTGGAGTTTTCAACTCTTTTCAACCTTCCACTATCTGAACAAGCTTATGTTCAGTATCAACAAGTTTAGTGTAACATCCCAAAGTTATGTTACCAAAATAAAATAAATAAAGTTATTGGATTTTTTGAGATTTGAAAGAGTTATATTGCTTTATTTGAATTTTTTTGGAGTTTTAAAAGTCAAAAGTAAAATTTATTTGAAATTATTGATGTTTTATTTGATTTAAACTGAAAAATAAAATTTTAACCTATTCCTAGAAGTTTCTGAAAATCTAAAAGCTTTTTCCTAAGTATTTTAAAGCCAAAACAATTTATTTTGCAAAATTAGTAGCCAAATAATAGTTGAAAATATTTTATTTAAGTCCTAAATGCTCTAGAGAATTTCTATGAATTTTCTTATAATTTTTAATTTATTTTACTATTTTCTAGAAGCTATTTTGATTTAACTCCATTTCTGAAATTGGAAAATCAATTAAAATCCCGGTTAAACCCTTGGCCCAAACCTCCTTGGCCCATCTCCGTTTTTCCTCAACTCTGGCCCAACCTCAACCTGCGCGGCCCGTTTAGCCCGCTGCTCCCACGCGTTTTAATCCCGCCCGCATTTCAGCCGTTGGATTGAAATCCAACGGCCAGATTTCAATGTAACGTTCGGGCGACCGAACGTCTTAACCAACGAGGACTGTTGGATCTAAATCCAATGGTCAGATTTTTGTTTAACGTTCGGGCGACCGAACGTCTCATCGGTTTTGACCATAGGATCTAAATCCAATGGCCACCGTGCCCCCACGCACATCACCACCTCCCCACCGTCGGATCAAGATCAGACCGCCCACACGTTTTCTTCTTCCTCCATATCTTCCTCCTCCAGCCGCAATCACCTCCGCCATTGCCGCGCCATAGGAGCTCATCATCGCCTCCGATTTCTCCCGGTTTTCTTCACACGGTCGTGCGCATTAAAACCCCCTTATCTCGCCGCCCCATTCCCGGCCATCTTCCTTCCATCCCCGACACCGAATCCTCATAATTTCGCCGGAGATGCCGCGCGGCCTTCATGCACTCCACGACGATTGAACCTCGCTTGCACCCCTATAAATAGGGCAACGGGACCGCCTCCCTTCGCACATCACAGCGCCGCCACCCACTCCTCCTTCCTCGCCCTCACCTCGCCGGAGTCGACGTTTCTTCGTCGCCGGCCGAGCTTCACTCCGCCGCCTCTAGCGCCGCCACCACCGCCACTGCGTCCACCCCGACCATACCATCAGCATCGCCGCAGCCCCTCAAAGCCCGTGCGCACCTCCGTTCGCCCTGAGGACCACCGCAACGCCTTCTTCACCGACGACCTATTCGCACCGCCGCTCGAGCTCGTCGCCGACGACCTTTCCGCCGCGATTTCTCGCAACCTTGGTAAGCACCACGTTCGGCATCGTGCACTCTTTCTTTTGGTATCAACCGCACCCCTCGCCGGAGCCCCTATCACCGGCGAGCTCGCAACCGAGCCGCCGTCGGCCATGTGCCCACGTGGCTCCATCACGTGGTTGCCACATCATGCCACCGTGGAGCCACCTCGGTGTCTGGTCAGCGCCACATGGCACGGTCCAGTCTTCCCTCAGCCTCAAACACCCGTGGGCTTAATCCACATGAGCCGTGAGACCGACATGTGGGTCCCACATGTCGGAATTTATTTTAAATTCTTTTAAACCCGAAATTCTCAGGGCTGACGTCATGCTTGCGTCATAATTCCCTTTTTTCAATAGAAAAATAATTTCAATAATTCTGAAAAAAAAACCCTAATTCTATCATTTCATGTAATTAGAATCTTCCAAAGCCCATATCTTTTGCATCCGAACTCCGATTGAACCCATTCAAATTTCTAAATTTATATAAATTCAAGAGATATCCAACCACACCAAAATTATTTAATTTGGAGTTCATTTGAATGGTTATTTGAATTTAGTTTGAATTTGGCTTATTTTCACATTAGATTTCGACGACTTCGGAGAGTCAGATCTCGACACTGTTGGAAGAGCTTATAAGAGGATTGATTTTGACTGTATGATCATCGTGATTGTACACTTGGACTTCCTGAAGAAAGTACTTGTGAATACTAGGTGACCTGTTAAGGAAAACAACATCATCTCAGTACCAGGTGATCTGTTAAGAAAAACAACATCACCTCAAGCAAGGCAAGTTATACCCTTGATCATATCGATCCCATTATTTCAATTTATTTATATTCTATTTTAAATTATTACTGCATGCTTATTTATACTAGTAATTTAAATTCCTGCTTTAAATATATAGTTATGCCTAAAATCCTTTGTATGACCAATTTTGATAATTGAAACAAACATATTGTCACCATAGGTAAAACCTAGTTGATACGATAGTATGAACTAGAACATTTTGAGAAAAATCAGGTTTAGCCATGCTTATAGACCAAACATGTTTATTTTGGGGAATTTCAGCCAGAAATCAATTATTGTTTAAATTGTATCTATGGCATCGGTATGTTATGGAAGTTTATGACTTTGAAAAAAATAAAATAAATGAAAATGGTTTGGACTTGGGCATAATGGATGTTATGGATGTTCGGTGGGTGCAAGTTTATGCACGGGCTCAATCGGGTATGGTTGAGGCCCATGGGTTTTGTTGGAAAGTTGCCCAAGTCAGTTAAGGACCGGTCTTCGAGTGTATGATGCTAAGTCATACCGTACCACCACATGTCCTCAGTGTGGGGAGTAGGACCTGGCTAATTAATCTGCAATGTTCCACCGTGGTCGTTCCCTACAGATGCAATGGGTAGTCATGTTACGACTTATGTTAGCCCCACCTAGCGCAAGAGGGGACCCGAACCCGGAGGTCTTTATTCCAAAGGGGGTGGCGAAACCTTAGCGAGGGGTAACTGCGGTGGAATGGCGCTTTGTAAAGGCCTTGGCATGTGCTCTAGACCGGTTACCAAAGGTAGTGAGCGGTGGCATAGATATATGCCGGACAAACTAAAGAATTCGTGTCATGTGGGTAAAGCTGTACAACCTCTGTAGAGTGTAAAACTCTTCGAATAACCGTGTCCACGGTTATAGACATGCTGGCCGAACTGCTCAAAGTTAGACTTTGGTTTTGTTTGAAAATAAACTTCTTCAAAACTGGTTTATCCAAATGGGAATTGGGCAGGAAGCCATGTGATAGGAGGGTATCCTTCACCATTCATGTGTGAATGTTATCTGACTATAAAAGTGAGAATTTATAAAATGATTTGTAGTTATAGAATAACTGCTTTGGAACTTAGTACAAGTATTTATAGAAAATGCTGCTTAATGCAAATCAACCAATAAGCCATCATTTGTTACATTCATATATGCATGTCATTCTGTTATTTGACGGGTGTAACTTGCGAGCACGGAAGTTGTGCTCATACTTGCTTTATGCAAATAAAATTTCAGAGGAGAAGGATTTTGCTACCGATGTGGATCTCGACGACTAGGCCGCTTCCCCAGTCGATTGTCTGTGGCAGATTGATGGACTCTACTACTTTTCGTCTTTCGTTGTGTTCTTTATTGTTGGTTGTAAGCCTCTTTTGTAATAAACTCTTTTGATTATTAATAAAGTTGTGATATGAATTTGTTACCATATTTGTTTACTGTGCGAAATAGCTACTGATCATAGGACTAGTTCAGAAATGCACAGAGGATTTGGGATGTTAATCCCGGGTCCTGACATTTAGCAAGTAATACATGATTTGGATCTAACTCCTGATGAGGACTCCTGGCATTACATTTGGAATTCAGGAAAATATTTCTCGGTCAAAGCTTATCATATGCTTATGGGTAGGTCTCCGATCCCCCCTTACTTCAAATGGTTATGGGCAGGCACTTGTCAACTTCGTCACAAAGTATTTTTCTAGCTTTTGCTCAAGGATAGATTCAATACAAGGAACCTGTTAAGCCAGAAGAATTATCATCTGGTTGATTATACATGTGTGTTGTGCGCACAAGGAACAGAGGAAACACCGTAGCACTTCTTTTGGACCTGCCCTTTTGTTCAAGATTAATAGAATTATGTATGTCCACAATGTACACCTCTGTTGTAGGTTCATGTGTCCATTCTTGATCTGAAAGACAAGATTCGACTACCTTTATTCGTGGAGATTATTATCTTAACAACTTGGGCTATTTGGATAACGCGAAATAATATGATCTTCAAGCATATTGAACCAATCTTTGCAGAATGGCGGAATACTTTTCTTCATGGATTTGCCATGGTTATCCATAGGGCAAAGACAAAGTATAAACCTCTCATTAGTGATTGGTACAATAGTTTAAGATAATTTTCTGGGGTTCTTTGTTGTAAATACTTTTTTGTAACATTATTATTATTATTATTATAAATATATATACAGTAGGATCCTTTCCTGTTATTTTCATTAAAAAAAATTATGTTCGGCGGTGAGAAGCTTTTGGTGGAAGGTTCAGTGGCTTTTTTAACTAGAATGCAGAGACACTGCTCCCAATACGACAAGGGGTTCTGCTACCTAATGACAAAGGAAAAGGGGTAATGCGATCCCCTTTTGAGCTCTAGGTGAAGAATCATGTTGAAAGAACGATAGAAACAAATGCACGATGGGAGAAGCCGAGAGCTGGATGGATTAAGATCAATATTGACGGCAGCTTCGTACAGCGAACAGGGCAAGCTAGCATTGGTGTGGTTGCTCGAAACGAAAATGCTCGTCATTTTATCTTCTTGGCATGTCGTGAATTCTTGGCATGACACTGAAGAGGTGGAGGCGTTGGCTTGTTTGGAGGAAGTAAATCTGGCAATCTATTGGGCTCACAAACCAATCATTCTGGAGATGGATTGTCGCTCTACGTTCTTGAAGCTGGCTTCGACGGCTGCGGATCAATCTTCTACGGTGCCTATTATCCACGAGATCAAGCAGCTGGCTGCGGCACTCATTCAGGTGGAGTTTGCCACCGTGGCCCGTGGGGAGAGTTTAGAATAAAGGGTGTGCTTCGGTACACCTTTTTAATAAAAATTTACGGATCTTAAAATAAAGTATTTAATATTATGTGGGGTCAAATATGCATTAACCTAAAAAATAAATTAAATCAAAGATTTGCCCCACTTAATATTCAAATATATATCTATATATAATATTCAATTTGATTTATTTATTATATTGATACAAATTTGCCCAACCTGATATTAACCACTTTGCTTTAAGATTCATAAACTTTTCTGGACAGAAGCAAGGCCCTCATAATAAAGTTGCTCATGAGTTAACTCGATATGCTTGAATAACAGGACAATGCATGGTTAGGCTTGCACAGCCCCCTGGGTGCATTTTGGATGCATTATGTAATGATTGTGTTTCTTCTTCTTGAGAACATGCTTATAGCATGGTGGTAAGATCTCGAAGTAAGATCACGGATTCCAGGTACTAATTAGGGTTCGAATCCTGGTTCTCACAAAAAAAAAAGCTCCTCGTTGTGTGTTTCTCGTGGTCGTTGTACGGTCACTTTGCAGGCGGGATGGAAAAGGAGCGGATCTGACGCAGATACAGTTACTGGTGTCAATTATAGCCATGCTGGTACAGGGACAGTTATAGACCACATATCTACTTCATATGGATATGCATATCAGATGGGCACTAATCAGATTCAGACACAGACTTTCTATGAACACTGAACACGCAACGTTTTGTTTTGAACATCAGCGGCTAATTTGATGCGTGGTGAAGGTAACCATGACATGATGGATGGTGGATATATTGAAGCGCTGAGAGGGACGCTCACGGCAGAATGGCAGATACCTATATCATGCAACTGGTGGCATGGTTGACCTTTTTTTTCAGTGCCGATCACCATTTTATGCCAACCTGGTTTGCATTCTGAATTATTGTTTGTAATTCACAAACCGTTATGCTATTTGGAAGAACATATGGGATCAAATCAGTACAGTTACTTAGGACCATATTCCGCACAGGAAATGAACAAGGAGCAATAATACGTACAAATGTGTAGTAAGCTTTCCCATTTGTTCATTTACTCTTATCTAGTGGTCATCTGGCTGGATGCACCTGGTATCGTACTGATTGCACAGCGAGTCTATCACGGACATACTCACAAACAGCTTCATCCCATTCCCCAATTCTTCTTCAAATAAAATTCATGATATGTGTTATATGGGGAATTCATTATCAACGTTGCAAGGCGAGAACCAGCGAGTCAACGGATTCCAGGAACGCAGAGACATAAGGAATTGGCTAATCGGCAGGACAGGGAACTCAATAAAAAGGACTCTTATCTTTAGCTTTCTTTAGTTTATGAGTACTTTCCATAATAGCTAGATTATTTTAGATACGGATACGGTTTGTATTCCGAGTTGGATAGATTGAGTTAGCATTATAAAAAGGGAGCTTGTCTCATTGTATCAGGCAATCAATGAAATAGAATTCTGCTTCCCAATCTCGAATTCTCTGTTCCCAGTCTCTTGCTTGTCTGTTGAAATATTCTTAAGGCTAAACGTCATCTAAGATATGAACTCTAGCTCAAAACAAGAACACCTAATGTAAAACTTAGATGCGGAATCATTAGGGTGCTTACCCGAAGATGAAGATGCCATTAGGAGGTGAATTTGTCGGTGTAGCACCGTTGGTGGTCGCAGAAGAGGTCGAGGACGAGGGCGGTGAAGTCGCGGTGACGGCGGAGCCTTCGGTCTTCGTTCACCTCTGCGCTCGTTCTAGATCAGGTTTGTATTGGGATGTCGTGGTAGCCAAGAACACACAAGACTAGGCCCTGCCGAATCCCCTTTTTATCTTAATCTAGCGCAAGGTGACCGGGACCGAAAACCAAACTAACGTTGGAGTGCGTCTCCGATCAAAACGCGAAGTGGGGTGTCATCCGTGCTGGAAACTCGGAGTTCGTTAGCCGAGCAAGATCAACCCAACATTCTCCCCTTTGATCGTAAGGCTAACATCATAAGCCCATTCTCAATAAAACAGCACACCAAGATAATGCGTCGCATAACCAATGAAGTGTCATACAACCTCAGTATCTATAGTGTATTATCTTATCTTAAAATGGATATACATTATACTTAATGGGAGTTGGTTTATTTCAAGGTTCTTTATCCAGAATCAGAGGCTTTCCAATAAACCCATGTCGGCAACATGATCACGAAAAATATTGGGTGGTAAGCCTTTAGTAAGCGGATCCGCAAGCATTGACTTAGTACTAATATGCTTAATACTGATGGTTTGATCCTGGATTCTATCTTTCACAACATGATACTTAATGTCAATGTGTTTGGCAGCACCACTTGACTTGTTGTTACTCGTGTAAAAGACTGCGGGTTCGTTATCGCAGTATAAGGTGAGTGGTTTAGAGATGCTGTCTACCACTCTAAGTCCCGGGATAAAATTCTTAAGCCATACAGCCTGCCCGGTGGCCTCATAACATGCCACAAACTCAGCTTGCATCGTTGAAGACGCTGTAAGGGTTTGTTTGGAGCTTTTCCACGAGATAGCTCCCTGAGCGAGTGTGAAGATATAACCTGACGTGGATTTCTTAGTATCAACACATCCCGCAAAATCTGAGTCTGAATAACCAACAACTTCAAGGTTATCAGAATTCTTATATGTGAGCATGAAGTGCTTAGTAGCTTGCATATAGCGCAAGACTTTCTTAACGACCTTCCAGTGGTCCGGTCTGGATTTGTTGATACGCCAAGCATCCCGGTTACAAAAGCTAAATCAGGGCGTGTACATACTTGAGCATACATAATACTTCCGACAGCTGAAGCATAAGGAACCGACTTCATCTGATCAGTTTCATATTGGTTCCTTGGACATTGAAATGTCCCAAACTTATCGCCCTTAACAATAGGAGCAGGCGAGCCAGAGCACTTATGCATATTGTATTTCTTCAGTACTCTGTCAACATATGCCTTCTGAGATAAACCTAATATTCCTTTGGACCTATCTCGGTGAATCTCAATGCCAAGAACGTAAGAGGCATCACCAAGATCCTTCATATCAAAATTAGATGAAAGAAATCTCTTGGTCTCAAACAGCATATCCTTATCGCTGCTGGCCAATAAGATGTCATCCACATAAAGCACTAAGATGGTGAATTTACTCCCCTTGAACTTAACATATATGCAGTTATCAACTTTATTTTCTTTAAAACCAAAATTCCTTATTATCTTATCGAATTTGAGGTACCACTGCCTCGACGCTTGCTTCAGGCCATAAATTGATTTCTTAAGTCGACATCCCATATGCTCCTTACCTTCCACGACAAAACCTTCCGGTTGAGCCATGTAAACATTTTCTTGCAAGTCGCCATTAAGAAATGCCGTTTTAACATCCATCTGATGCAGCTCTAAATCATAATGAGCTACAAGTGCCATAACTATTCTGAATGAATCTTTAGTTGAGACAGGAGAAAAGGTGTCATTATAGTCAATCCCCTCTCTTTGTGAGAAGCCTTTTGCTACAAGTCTTGCTTTGAACCTTTCGATATTTCCCTTAGAGTCATACTTGGTTTTGTAGACCCATTTACAGCCTACTGTTTTGACTCCGTCAGGAATTTCTACTAGGTCCCACACATCATTAATGCTCATAGACTTTAGTTCATCCTTCATGGCATCAAGCCACTTAGGAGAATGTTCACTCATCATGGCCTCCTTATAAGAGGTGGGATCGTCTACCTTCCCTACATCATTAATATCCTCATTCATATATACAACATAATCATTCGGGATGGCGGATCTTCTCCCGCTGTGATCTTCTAATAGGTTCATTAGTTATAACAGGAGACTGCTGAGGCTCATCATTAGGTGCAACATTAGGAATTTCAGATACCTCAACAGTGGGTGCAACAACAGTATTTTCTACTGGAGGTGCAGCCACCTGAGGCACAGGAATAAAGATCTCTGGGATGAGTGGTGAAGGAACGTAAACCCGCTTCTCCTCAAGATCTATTTTCCTGGGCTCCAGCTCCTCATTATTTTCTAAGAACACAGCGTGTCTTGTTTCTACAAACTTAGTTGTCCTATCGGGATGAAAAACGATACCCTTTGGATCTATCGGGATATCCAATAAAATGACAACTTCTTTGTTTTAGGGTCTAATTTCCCAATATGTGGATTAAATATCTTAGCTTCAAAGACGACAACCCCACACTCGTAAATATTTCATACTCGGTTTCTCCTAGTCCATAATTCATAAGGTGTCTTAGGTGCTGATTTCTTGGGAACCCGATTAAGAATATGTGCACTGTCTTTAGTGCTTCCATCCACAAACTAATGGGTAAACTAGAGTGGTGAGCATGCTCGTACCATATCCATAAGTGTACTGATTGCCTCTCACTACTCCATTCTACGAGGTTCACGGCATAGAATCTTTGGGCAACAATGCCATTTTCTTGAAGAAACTTAGCGAAAGGGCCAGAATTTGTCCATAAGAGGCATGTCTTCCATAATATTCTCCCCCACGGTCCGATCTTACCACTTTAATTCTTAAGTTGTGCTGATTTTCAACTTCAGCCTTAAATATCTTAAATTTATCAAGTGACTCAGATCGGTCTTTAATGGGAAAGATATAACCATAATGGGAGAAATCATCAGTGAATGTTATAAAAGAATCAAAACCATCCACCGATGTCACAGGAAAAGGACCACAAATATCGGTATGAATTAATTCTAAGAGTCCTGTGCTGCGAGTAGCTCTCTTCTTTATTTGTTTCACATATTTTCCTTTGATGCAATCAATGCAGTGGTCTGAGTCAGAGAAATCTAATGGATGGAGAATCTCTTCTTTAATGAGACGCTCCATTCTCCCCTTCGAAATGTGGCCTAAAGCAGCGGTGCCACAATTTCAAGAAGTCTCATTATTCTTTTACCCTTAGCATCACACACATTCAAGGATACAGGAGATTCATTAAGGGAAAGCATATAGAGTTTGTCTCGTCTAAAAGCAAGACCAATATCATTAGAATCAAACGTAATAATACATTTATTATCACCAAAAAAACACTTAAAACCTTCATCGTCCAACAAAGAAACTGAAATTAAATTCCTCCTAATAGAAGGAACATAAACTACATTATTGAGACGAAGCAAGAAGCCGTCGTCTAAGACTAATGTAATTGATCCTATTGAATCCACTTCGGCTTCCTTTCCATCCGCGACTCTAAGGCTTCGCTCCCCCTTTCTTAGGGTTCTCGCGGTATGGAATCCCTGTAAAGAATTAGTAATGTGTACAGTTGCACCTGAGTCAATCCACCAGGAATTAATGGAAAAATTAGCATAAAGTGTTTCATCAACAAAAGTTATTGTATCATTACCCTTCTTTGCGAGCCACTTTAGGAATCCGACACAGTCCTTCTGAAAGTGCCCTGGCTGCTTACAGAAATGACATTCACCCCCTTTAGGTGCTCCAGCAGGAGCCACATGAGGCTTAGGTGCAGTGTGCACTTTAGGCCCCGACTTATCAGCATTGGGGGAGAACGCCAGCTTCTTCTTAGATTTGAAGTCCCCTTGGAACTTTCTTTTATTGGAGCCACCAACTTGAAGTGCAAGATCCCTTTTTTCCATCCTAATTCTTTCCTCCTCCTGAACACACATGGCGATTAAATCGCTCATGTTCCACTTTTCTTTCTGAGTGTTATAGTTGATCTTAAAAGCTGTATATTCAGAAGGAAGAGAAGTCATGATGAAATGGACTAGGAAACCATCAGATATTTCCATGTCCATCCCCTTAAGTTTTCCGGCCATGTCAGTCATCATCATGATGTGTTCTCTTATACTGCCGGAACCATCATACTTAGTTGTCAAGAGCCTCTGAATTAGAGTACTAGCATAAACTTTTGTAGAGCCCTTAAATTTTTCTTCAACTGATGCCAGATACTCTTTAGCATTTTCAGAATCGGGGATTGCTCCCTTGATCCCAACTGAAATGGAGGTCTTCATTATCATAAGTGATAGACGGTTGGACTGCTCCCATTTCTCAGCATTAGTTTCATAGATTTTATTTTTATCATCATAATTTTCCTCACCCTCAGAGGGGGGAATGGGAGCTGGCACCCTTAAAGCATAATCGAGATCTAATACCCCAAGGACAACATGGATCCTTTCCTTCCAGGTGGAAAAATTACTCCCCGTGAGCTGTTCAATGTTGTCGATGGTGGCAGCGACATTTGATGCATTTATTGTTGAATATCAAAATACAGGGCATAAATAAGAAATATGTTGCATGCAATTAATCCTACGTTGGTCTGATTAATAACACACAAAAACTATAGTTCTAATTCACATCACCGTTGGGCAGAAAATGAAAAGAACTAAATAATTAATATGGCTACACACATGATTATAATCAACGTTGGTCAGAATATAATCACATGCATACATAATGCCAAAAACATAAAATGTAAAAGTCTCTAATTAAAATATCTCGTTGGTTCAATTTTAATCAGAGACTAAGCATAATATTGGGAAATAATACATTATTCATAATATATCATAATTTTGGGCATCAAAACAATAATTAAACAGTGCACAAAAGGAATTTAATCATAAGAAAAAAAGCACTGAAAATTAAAAGGAAAAAGAAAATCGATTGTTCAGGCCGAGAATCTCAAACAGCCCAAAACCACGTGCGGCCCAGAAAACGCGCACGGCCCATCATACACGCGCGCGGCCCAAACTGATCTGCGCCGGCTCGGAAAACGCAGCAGCCGTCGGATTTAATCGTGCGGCTGGAAAAAAGGCTCGGCCCAACAGCTCTTCACCAGCCCGCAAAACCGTGACCGCTGGATCTCATCGGACGGACGACAAGCGTCGCGGGCGAGATAAAACTCCCGAAAACCCTAACCCTAGCGTCATTTGCTCCTTCCTCTCCCCCGAAAAGCGGAGCAGCGGCGGCATCGCGCGTGCGGGAGCACGGAGCGACGGCTTGACGCCCGCGATGCCCCGACGCGCACACGGCGACGGCGCGGGGAGAGCATCAGCGGCAGCGGCGGCCTGAGGCGGTGCCGTTGCAGCCCCTCTCGCCGGCGCGTGCGTGCGACCGAGGTTGCGCACACCGCCGTCGAGTGGAGCCGCGATGGCGCCCGTGAGCGGAGAAGACCCAACGGTCTCCAAGAAGGTAAGATTTCCGCCGCATCTGTTGGGTTCTTATGGTTTCGATTTGGGTTCGGATGGAGGGGATTTCGTTAGGGTTCTTGATTAATCGTTAGGGTTCTTGATTCCCCTCCTTCTAAATTGCTAATCCGAGCCATTAGACAATAGATCCGGCCACAAAAACTTTAGATCCGAGCCTCTAATCTTTAGATCTAGGCAAAGACAACTTCGGTTTTGACTAATTAGGGTTCATGATGAGCTAGATTAGGCTCTGATACCAAATGTTGAAATATTCTTAAGGCTAAACGTCATCTAAGATATGAACTCTAGCTCAAAACAAGAACACCTAATGTAAAACTTAGATGCGGAATCATTAGGGTGCTTACCCGAAGATGAAGATGCCATTAGGAGGTGAATTTGTCGGTGTAGCACCGTTGGTGGTCGCAGAAGAGGTCGAGGACGAGGGCGGTGAAGTCGCGGTGACGGCGGAGCCTTCGGTCTTCGTTCACCTCTGCGCTCGTTCTAGATCGGGTTTGTATTGAGATGTCGTGGTAGCCAAGAACACACAAGACTAGGCCCTGCCGAATCCCCTTTGTATCTTAATCTAGCGCAAGGTGACCGGGACCGAAAACCAAACTAACGTTGGAGTGCGTCTCCGATCAAAATGCGAAGTGGGGTGTCATCCGTGCTGGAAACTCGGAGTTCGTTAGTCGAGCAAGATCAACCCAACATTGTCAACAATAGAACGTCATCACGGCTCGTGGGCGTCGTGGTGTTCGGCCGGGATCGCCTGTGGATCACAGCTACTTCCTACGCTCCAGAGGTGATACCATATGTTACCATGAGCCGATGACAATATGTTTATTAAGCAAATTAAATGAACTTTTTTTGTTGAACTTAAAGCAGGAGCTCTGCTATGCATTAAAGAAGGAAAAGATAAAAACAATTTACAAGATAATCCCCAGACAAGGGGCAAATCTAGGCAAAGCCTACTCTCTCACAATGGCTTCCTCACCGAACGCTTCTCCGTAAGGATACTTCTTAAATTCTGATCACTACTTGCGATGGCCCCAAGCTTTGTTGCTGAAAAATTTGTCGGTTCCGTTCCAACCAGATGTCCCAAACCACAAACATAAGAACGCCTGCAACTTCGCGCTTCTTTTTCCTTGGGTGCCCCTCTAGAGCTTGAAGCCACCAATCTTGTAAGCGATGACTTTTAGAAGCTGCCTCCATTAGCCGGTCTCCCAGGCCAGCCCACTGTCCAATTTCTGTCCAGGCCTACTTCTAGAAGGCACACTTGAGGCAAAGATGCAGTGCAGTTTCTGGGTCTTGATGGCATAGCTGACAGCTCGGTGTGTGCGGCCAATTCCTCTGCGACAACTTGTCTGCAGTTAAGTGAACTTTTTTTTTCACGCTCACAAAAATGAACTACAATTGTGTTCTAAGGAAAACAAAAACAAAAATGAACTACAATTGTATGAGACTATTAAGTTGATATATGCTCCTGTAAGAGGGACAATGAGATTAGGACTTACCTCTTGATGCCCTTGTCAGACTTCAAGCAAAATCCCTAAATTCGTAAGAGTGGTATAGGAGTATCCCAATAATGCCATTGTTGCATTGCCGGGGCGGATCGAGGAGAACAAGTCATGGAGGTCACCATGGATACATTGGTGTTAAAGTATAAGTGAATTGTCCACCTTTCCTCATTAGCTTAAACTTTTGGGTGAATTGGTTGGTGCATACAACTCAATATGGTATCAGAGCCAAGAGATCTTGAGTTTAAGACCCGGCTAGCGCAATTAAGAAAATAATTACAGCTCATTTCTATTCCACGTCTTAGGCCTGAGGGAGCTTACACGTGAGAGGGAGTGTTGAAGTATAAGTGAATTGTCCACCTTTCCTCATCAGCTTAAGTTTTTGGGTGAACTGGTTGGTGCATGCAACTCTATATGGTATCAGAGCCAAGAGGTCTTGAGTTCAAGACCCCGCTGGCGCAATTAAAAAAATTAATTACAGTCCACTTCTATTCCACGTCTTAGACCTGAAGAAGCCTACACGTGAAGGGGAGTGTTGAAGTATAAGTGAATTGTCTGTCTTTCCTCATCAGCTTAAGCTTTTAGATGAATTGGTTGGTGCATGTAACTCAATAATTGGTCACTATGGGCATGAATAAGTAATGATACTCTGTAATATCATTACGAGACTTTAACTTCTTCATGTGTTAAGCTAGATGACATTAGGGTCACTTGAACACAATCATTACATGCTGGATCCGCCCCTGTTGCATTGCCCAGATAAATATGAGATGTAGGTGCCTGCACTTCCAACTTGCAAGCAGAGAAGATAGAGGTGATGTTTGTTGTTGAGTCTGAGTGTGATACGAATTTTATTTCCTACTCCAACTTATAGTTCTACTTTTATACGGAGTCTTTTACGTGCCACTACAAATATATTCTTGTAGTCTATAGGGAAGAGTAGGAGCTTCGTTGTAAACATCTCATCATATAATGATATTGCTTTTATGCGCTCATAGTTTTCCCAAAAGGGTTTTTTACATAAAATTTGTGTATCCTATTCTTATTTTTTTGTGCATTATTTACAACAAGTGGTATCAGAACACAGGAGATTCGATCGGGAAAAATCATTTTGGTGACTATAGCTACAGTCGTCGAATCTGAAGCAAAGTTCGAGTTGCGTAATCCCGAAAAATAGAAGCGGTCGAACAGTTCGTTCGCCCAGAACCGAGTCGTCCGTGACAACCAAATAGCAAATCCATCAAAAAGTGCAACATGCACACGGAAGTTGTCGGGACCCAAAATTACAATTCTGGACCCTCTGTGTATACTGCACTAGTCCACGATCACGCTAGTGCACACAGTGGCAACATCGATGAAATATCATTTCCATATACAAAGATGACTAATAAATAGGCAAATAACAATAAATATCAGAGTAAAGACCTTAAGGTCGAAGCTTACAATTAATGCCTCAGAAGGCGAATAGCTCAAGAAGCTACAGCGGAACGAAACGGAATAACTTCAATGAAGCCCATCCATATGCCCACAGGCAATCGGCTGGGGTGCGCGACCTAGTTCTTCTCGATCCTTGAAGTAGACCTTGTTGACCGACGATTCCTCCATTTCTGTAGGTTTGGGCGCAAGTTTTACAACAAGCGTGAGTACACAACCGTACTCGCAAATCATACCACAGAATGCAATATATAGATGCAGGCTTATTCCAAAGGAATGGCTTCTGTGGTTATTTTGCAGAAATGCAACATTTGCAATTGAATACAAATAATAGATTGAAAGCATAATTTAAAACAAATAAGCAATATTAATTTAACGATTGTTTCCACAAAGACACACACTAAACTGATTGATTCACATGACCATATGATTGAGATCACACACTCCCAATCCCACATTTTATGAACACTACCCCTCATGTGAAATCCCGAGCATTGTCCATGACATGACGCGCTATTCGAATAGATTAATTAACACTCTGCAGAGGTTTGTACACTTTACCCACACGATACAACTAGTGTAGCTAGCACTAATCGTAACAAAACAGATTCGGCAACCGTCTCAACACCGACGTTCTTATTCACACGATCCCATATCACAAAGCTTAACCTATCCACGAACCCCAATGTTGAAACTCCGTAACCTACTAAGTTAGGCTGTTACGGACATGCGGTCGACAAGATAGCTCAGTTCAATGGCGCACAAAGTTAAGTCCTTAATTGACCAAGGCAAGACTTCCAGCTTTTTCTAGCTAAACCACACAGATAAATCCCAATCACAAAGCCACCGGTTCACACAGTATCCACCACTTGCCTCGGTCTAAATCTTTTACCACCCGGTTGGTTTAGTGCAACACATGCCATCACGAGTAATAGCACACAGACACACAGTTTTATCACAGTTCCATAATCACTTAGTCGGTTTCATAATTTCACTCATATGAGATGATGACTCGTAGCATGACTAAGCAATTCTAGTCGGTCTAACCAACCATGTTGGCAATATGTTAATACCAACTAAGTAATAAACCAATCTAGGCGACAAAGATGAAGGTATACAGTAGGCAAGGTGAACATAACAAGTGGGATCAATAACTAGCCCAAAAGCATTTAAATACATAATTAAAGTAAATGCAATAATTTAACACAATGTAATTTGGGAAAACGGGATTCAATATGATCAAAGGTATGACTTGCCTTGCTATAGCAATGATGTTCTCATTTTATCTTCAATCTTCTACTTGCTTGATCTTCCGCTCCTTCGGACGATTAGGGACTTTGCCTAACGAAAGAAAGCGCAAAACAAACTAAATTCAAAAGACAAATCAAATAAACTCCAAATTGAAATTGAATGGTACTGGAAGGTAGACATTGAATTTAGATGAATTTAGAAACTTGAATGAGTTCAATCGGAATTCGGATGAAGAAGATATGGCTTTTGGAAGATTGGAATTCACATGAAATGATGAAAAAGCTCTACAGAATATTCTCAGAATATTCTATTCCAAAAATATTAGAAAAAGAATGAGTGTATGATAGGTGGGACCGACTGGTATTTATGAATTTCTAGAATTAAAATAATTCCAGAAATAGGGTAGAGTGAGTGACAAGCGGGACCAATAAGATAAAAGGATTTTCAAGAATTAAATTAATTCCCGAAAATAGAATTAGGGGTTGACATGTGGGCCACTGGTCTATGGACCAGGTCCACGGAGATATGCTAGACCACGGTGGACCAAGCTCATGAATAGGGTTGACCAAGGTTTGACTGACAGGCGGGACCCGCATGTAAGTGAGATGAATAATTAGGGTGTTTAATTGGGTGGATGACATGTAGGGCCTACATGTAAGTGAGAGATAGATATTTGGCTTGGATTAATTGGATGTATAGATTGATTGTTGAATTATATGTGGACTACTCAACAGAGAGAGGAAGAGACCAGAGAAGGATCAATAGGATAGCGTGCATGGCGACATGACTTCGTAACTAACATGGCAAAGCAATGAAGGAGAGGATTAAATAATCAAAGATTAGAGAATAGAGAGCACATGAACTAACAGGAACAGATCACTGTATGTTGAGTTATGGTGCAAGAAGACAGCATCGCATGGCAGGGTTTTAGCATGAGATGGCAAACAAGGAATAAAGGATGGAGATAGAAATACTTGGATCTTCACAGCAAAGAAGAAAGGAAGACAAAAAGGATTCCATACCCTGGAGATAATGCATGAACGAAGATGGAGACAACATGAACGAAGCAACAGAATGCATGAAAACGCTACAGTGCATATGCATGAACAGTACACATGCATGAACAGTGCGTGCGGAGTGGCCGGCGGCCGGAGGCGACGTAGCAGCGGCGAAGGGGCAAAACGGAAAGGAAACGACGAGCCGGACGCGATGGCGCGGTCGGATTTTGGAAAAACTCAACGAGGAAGCGACGAACGCGAAGAACACGGTTGGGCTCTAATGGCCGACGGTGCTCCGGCGATCTTCGGGCGAAGTGGATGGAACCATGACGTAGAGGGCGACGACGCGAAGCCAACGCCGCAGACGGTTCGGCCAACGGACGTCGGACGAAGACGCAGTTCGCCGGAGAAGACTTTTGGTTGGAGCTCGGTTTTTGGAGATTGCGACGAAATTAGATCGGTTTGGACGAAACCAATTCAGGGGATTGGAAGAGGGGATCAACACGGACGTGTGAGCGCAAACGGCTCGCTTTTATATGCACCGTGGAAGAAGATATGGAAATTTGAAGTTTAGAGTTTGAAACGGATACGTACTGGAGATGCGTTCGGTTCGGCAGAGGAACACGATGAACAGTACCTCGCGAGGTACTGTAGCACATGGGCAGGAGAGAGAAAAGCTGATTTCCGGAATTAAAATAAAACGCCAAAAATCAAGGAGATCAAATAAATAGCAAATAAATCCGAAAAAATCTCAGAAAATACCCAAAAATTCCTTGAAAGACAAGGAAGCCAAACAACACAAATTTTTATTTAATTAATGTTTATATTAGTCAAATTAAATATTTTTAATTTAGGAAAATTCCAATTAAGCTTTATTAATTCAAATAAAATTGGTGAAATTTTTCAGGGACCTAAACTACTCAAAAGATTTTTGAAAAGCCAAATTTTGGGACGTTACAAACCTCCCCCCTTAAAGGAATCTCGTCCCCGAGATTCAGGCTGGCTATAGAATAGGATAACGAACTCAGCCTTCGGGTTCACTTCTTGCTTTCGAAATGCTGACTTTGACAGAATCGCTCTTCTGAACACTTACAAAACAAACGCCTTGCTTCTTGCTAAACTTCTTGCTTCACTGAAAACTTGACAAACTGGCTCTTGGCTGGAAGGCATCTTGGAACTTGATTGCATCTAACGGGGCTGCTTGATCGGTGCTTGAAGGCACTTCTGAAGTGGAGGAAATCTTGCTGCTGACTGACAACTCAGGTTGGCAAACTATCTCTTCTTCCGTGCTTCGGAATCTGAACTAACTAACACATTTTTGTCGCCTCTGTCATACACTTCTTAGCACAGAACTTCAATAGGTATTCCAAAGATAGACATGGCTGCGAAGGTGATAATCTGTATAATCTGCATAGCTTTTCTTCTTGAACACTGTTACTTAAATTCTTTTTAAGATTAAGGATTCTTGGTCTTCTGGTTCATGATTAATGCAACATCCACATACTTTGTAACTTGATCTGCTCCTAGCTGAGCGATGACTTACACAATCAACCACTGTGAACTTTAGAGGGTGACAACTGCAACTGGCTGACATCTGGGTTGTAGGGAAACTCTGCACATAACACTTACTTGCTCAACTTGGTACTATGAGTTAAGGCATAACTCATTAATCTTTTTTTTCAATCTGTCCGCTGATTTGGGCGATACACAATACTGAACTGAAATGATCATCCAAGCATCATATAGACTTTGTCGCTAATACAAGATAAGCTGGGATCCTTGGTCTGATACTAACTTCTCTGACATGTCGTGCAAATTGACAATCTCTGTAGATCTGACATGCACCCATGCTGACGAATACCATCTCTGTCGTATACAACCTTCATCGTATACCACTCTGCTAAATGATCTCCAAACTGGGTGATATTGACAGGAATGAAGTGACAACTTTCTGTCAAATGATCAGCAATCACCTTTCAAGAAGTTACATCCCGATTGGGTCCTAGGAAATTCCATATCTGAATTCTGAGGGATAGAAGTACTATGACTGGCCTCCAACATTTTGGCTGACTTTCTGACATATCAACCACATAGTAACCCATTCTGTGATATTTCGCCTTATTTTGGATCATCACAATTCAACTTTGAGATCTTTGTACGCCTTGGTACTTTCAGGGAAACTGGAATGCTTACACTCAAATGTTGGTTTGAGCATCAACTACTTGAGTTTCTCCTCATTAGATATGCAGATATGCTAATTGATTTGTGCATCATTTCTGTTCGCCTTCAGCGGGTTCTTACGCTTTCCTTTGCTTTACGTGAGGACAGATTTCCTTGACAAAACTGTCATCTCACTGTCTGGTCAGCACTGATCTCTAGCATCAGTTCAAATTCTGGATTTCAACAGATATCCTTGCAACTGACTCAAAATCCAACTTCTGAATTTCACAGGTAACCTTGGCTGACTAATCAACAGATCCTTGTGGTAGCTCTTCTGTTTCAAAGTATCCGCGTTGTCTTGGTGCGGCTTCGAGGAACGGATTCCAACCTCATGGTTCTCAATCCAATAACCATCTTTGTTGCTCCACGGTAGCAACTTCGAATTATGACCAAGATAATTCACCACCTGAAACTTCTTAACACACCAATTCTTGGATGTTCCGTGATAAAAGCTATCAAGGTTCTTTCTGGTATCTGACAATACGAACATTGGAGTTGTGATTAATCTCTTCTGAAATTCTTACAAACACGGTTCACTTCTAGCGGCCTGGGCGAACTTCTCTTCTTGCAACCGGTGAGGGGTCTTGGCTAACTTGAAACGACTGTCTCACTGATCTTCAACTGACACTATCTCAAAATGACTATTTCACTGGTATTCAACTGACCCTTCTAAGCTGATGGGTTTGATTTGCCACTGCCTTTATCTGATAAAGTCATCTGATTTACTCTATCATTTTTGGCAAACTCGTTGGTAACTTTTGTCATAATTCATCTGTGATGTAATTCCTTCTTGAATTGACTGATCCTAGGTACCAAGTCAGAGACGAACTTGACTTTGAATATGGTTGCATGCTGCATAGACCACTTGCAATGAAGACTGCATATTCTCTTGCGGATACAGACATTATCCATTGATTAGATTCTTCAATCATTTACTATTGTCTCACTGCTATGCAAAATGATGAGTTGGAATTCAACATCACATTCCATAGTTACGGCTCTACAGCCTTCAATCATCATGACTTAATGCTTGATTACTCAACTTGCAAAGGCAGACTCTTGGACAGGTATCCAATGATTTAATATCCAATAATTTCTTTTTCTCCGTAACTTGCATGCAAAGATGTCCACATTTTTGCTTTCTAACAAAGGAAAGGTTACAATGATTCCCTGATTTTCTTGGTAACATCATCGTTCAAACGTCTCTTCTTTGACTGCTTCGCTGGACACACGGATCCTGCTGCGTTACCACCTGCTCTGGGAGTTAAAATCTTGACTGAGCTGACTTCTGACATTCTGCATATTGGAGTGAGTGACTGGTTCCACTGAGGACACTAGCTGATGTAGTGACCTTTTCCATGATTGTTGTATCATAGACATGTCGAACCTTGTGACTTTTTCTGAAGAGGTCAAGGCAGAACGATTATTTTGGTGTTCTTCAACCCTCAAGAAGGATAGTCTCTTTGTAGGGCATCTCTTGGCATAGTGGTCTTGCTTACCACACTCGAAACAATCTCACGACGATCGGCTTGTTTCTCTTTTGAGGTGGGTCGAGGTCAATATTCGCTCTTGTGATCCTTTAGTGACATATCTTGTCTCGACAATGGTTTGCCTTCTTTTGCTAATGTTACGCTGATGGCTCGAAAATTTTCTCGCTGACGTTGTTTTGCAGAAGTCAACACTGAATACATGAGGCACTGGCTTGGACAATGATCATCGCTTTCACACAAGAAACATGTGATCTTGATCATGGGACATTTTCCAACGGAATGGTTCCCTTCGCAACTGGAACAATTGATATTGTGCTCATCGGCGCTATGGCTTATTTCTCCACAACGGATACATGCACAAACTTCTGACTTATCCGGTTAGCAGCACTTCAAATGACAATGACTGTATGGGATGTAGGATATCGGAATAGCAAGTTTCTCTTGATCACTCTTGCTTGATGTCGCGTCTTTGTTGGCGGCGGCGAGGAACTCTAACCATGTGATGGTCTTCTGGTCCTGATGGACGGCATGAAAGTTTTCCCATCAATCTAATGCAACTCCTTCTAAATGATGAGCAACATAGAAAACTTTCTCATTATCGTTGCACTGCACAATAGTTAGCTTTTCTTCTATGGTGCGAATCCAAGATTCTGCTTCATTGAGTGTGGTTGAACCTTCAAAGACAGACGGCTTGGTCATCATGAACTTTGCAAGCTTGAACTGAGGGTGCGTCGTTGGGATGACAACGAGTTGCGTATCATTGCAAATATTACTATTGTCCGATGGTTGCATCGTCACTTGCATGATCTGATTCTGGGTGGCAGGGAGCTGGCTCGTGTTCTGATGGGCCACTACTGGCACTGGAGATAGTTGTTGGTCATCGTGCGCTCTGCATGCGACATCGCGGCGCGATGCGATGACTTGCTTAATTATTCTGATTCATCAAATCGATTAAAGTAGCGGTGGTATGATTCTGCTGGGTCAGCCTGTTGTTCATGTTCTACATCATCGCATTCATGAGTTGAGTCTGAGCTACCAAGAATTGTTCCATGACTGGATCTGCTACTCCTGCATGCGACAAGCGCCCTTTGGGGTTGACAACACACAGTGCACAAACTGTCTCAAGATTACTGACAAGGCTGGCTTCACTGGGGTTCTCCATCTGCTGGCTGACCAGGGCTTATAGATGAGAGTGAAAAGCACAAGGTAAGGGAAGACAATCTACTAAGGGGAAGCAGGTTTAACCCAAAGAACACAGAAATAGCCGGAAAGCTATTAAGAAGCATAAAACTCACAGCCAAACTACACCGAAGAAGGGAAACAAAGATCTAATCGTCTAGTCGATTAAACTCTAACTTAACAGGGCGACTTGGCTCAACACACGGGAGGAACCTACACTGATTTATCCTATATGGTTGGTCTGAAGAAAACTCGATCTGAGCACGGTCTTCATCAAACGTTGATTGCTTGCGATCCTTGGAGGTGAAGCTTGGAGAAAGATGGAGGTGACGTACAACTTCTTCTTAGTCTTCAATTCTTGCGACGAGCTTGTCTTGAACACTTGGGGAGACGTTGCTATGTTGTTGTTGGTTGCACGGTCTTCAAAGAGTTGCTCAAAACTGCTCTTGGGCATCCACCAAGACATTTGACATGGATAACGATGACTATAGAAGTTATGAGGGGAGAGAGTCCAATTTAATACTCAAAATGGTGAGGACGAATATAGATGAGAAAGGAATAGAATGGAAGAGTATAGAAGCTAGACAAGATGAGAATAGCACATCGTTAAGATTTTCCATTTGTAAAATAAGTTTTGAAGTTTTCCTTACAACGACCATTCTAACTAAGGTCACGACCTACAGTCGATATGGCTCTGATACCACCTCTGTCGGGACCCAAAATTACAATTCTGGACCCTCTGTGTATACTGCACTAGTCCACGATCACGCTAGTGCACACAGTGGCAACATCGATGAAATATCATTTCCATATACAAATATGACTAATAAATAGGCAAATAACAATAAATATCAGAGTAAAGACCTTAAGGTCGAAGCTTACAATTAATGCCTCAGAAGGCGAATAGCTCAAGAAGCTGCAATGAGCGAAGCGGAATAACTTCAATGAAGCCCATCCATATGCCCACGAGCAATGGTCAAGTGCGCGACCTAGTTCTTCTCGATCCTTGAAGTAGACCTTGTTGACCGACGATTCCTCCATTTCTGTAGGTTTGGGCGCAAGTTTTACAACAAGCGTGAGTACACAACCGTACTCGCAAATCATACCACAGAATGCAATATATAGATGCAGGCTTATTCCAAAGGAATGACACGTGGTTATTTTGCAGAAATACAACATTTGCAATTGAATACAAATAATAGATTGAAAGCATAATTTAAAACAAATAAGCAATATTAATTTAACAGTTGTTTCCACAAAGACACACAGCTAAACTGATTGATTCACACAGCCATATGATTGAGATCACACAGCTCCCAATCCCACATTTTATGAACACTACCCCTCATGTGAAATCCCCGAGCATTGTCCATGACCGCGGACGCGGCTATTCGAATAGATTAATTAACACTCTGCAGAGGTTTGTACACTTTACCCACACGATACAACTAGTGTAGCTAGCACTAATCATAACAAAACAGTTCGACAACTTCGTCTCAACATTGACGTTCTTATTCACACAGTCCCATATCACAAAGCTTAACCTATCCACGAACCCCAATGTTGAAACTCCGTAACCTACTAAGTTAGGCACATTACTGACATGCGATCGACTGGTATAGCTCAGTTCAATGGCGCACAAAGTTAAGTCCTTAATTGACCAAGGCAAGACTTCCAATTTTTCTAGCTAAACCACACAGATAAATCCCAATCACAAAGCCACCAGTTCACACAGTATCCACCACTTGTCTCAGTCTAAATCTTTTACCACCCAGTTGGTTTAGTGCAACACATGCCATCACGAGTAATAGCACACAGCACACACAGTTTTATCACACAGTTCCATAATCACTTAGTCAGTTTCATAATTTCACTCATATGAGATGATGACTCGTAGCATGGCTAAGCAATTCTAGTCGGTCTAACCAACCATGTTGGCAATATGTTAATACCAACTAAGTAATAAACCAATCTAGGGCGACAAAGATGAAGGTATACAGGTAGGCAAGGTGAACATAACAAGTGGGATCAATAACTAGCCCAAAAGCATTTAAATACATAATTAAAGTAAATGCAATAATTTAACACAATGTAATTTGGGAAAACTGGGATTCAATATGATCAAAGGTATGACTTGCCTTGCTATAGCAATGATGTTCTCATTTTATCTTCAATCTTCTACTTGCTTGATCTTCCGCTCCTTCGGACGATTCCGGGACTTCGGCGTCTAACGAGAAAGAAAGCGCAAAACAAACTAAATTCAAAAGACAAATCAAATAAACTCCAAATTGAAATTGAATGGTACTGGAAGGTAGATATTGAATTTAGATGAATTTAGAAACTTGAATGAGTTCAATCGGAATTCGGATGAAGAAGATATGGCTTTTGGAAGATTGGAATTCACATGAAATGATGAAAAAGCTCTACATAATATTCTTAGAATATTCTATTCCGAAAATATTAGAAAAAGAATGAGTGTATGATAGGTGGGACCGACTGGTATTTATGAATTTCTAGAATTAAAATAATTCCAGAAATAAGGTAGAGTGAGTGACAAGCGGGACCAATAAGATAAAAGGATTTTCAAGAATTAAATTAATTCCCGAAAATAGAATTAGGGGTTGACATGTGGGTCACTGGTCTATGGACCAGGTCCACGGAGATATGCTAGACCACGGTGGACCAAGCTCATGAATAGGGTTGACCAAGGTTTGGTAGACAAAGGGACCCGCATGTAAGTGAGATGAATAATTAGGGTGTTTAATTGGGTGGATGACATGTAGGGCCTACATGTAAGTGAGAGATAGATATTTGGCTTGGATTAATTGGATGTATAGATTGATTGTTGAATTATATGTGGACTACTCAACAGAGAGAGGAAGAGACCAGAGAAGGATCAATAGGATAGCGTGCATGGCGACATGACTTCGTAACTAACATGGCAAAGCAATGAAGGAGAGGATTAAAGAATCAAAGATTAGAGAATAGAGAGCACATGAACTAACAGAGCAGATCACTATATGTTGAGTTATGGTGCAAGAAGACGAGATCGCATGGCGGGGTTTTAGCATGAGATGGCAAACAAGGAATAAAGGATGGAGATAGAAATACTTGGATCTTCACAACAAAGAAGAAAGGAAGACAAAAAGGATTCCATACCACGGAGATAATGCATGAACGGTGGAGACAACATGAGCGAAGCAACAGAATGCATGAAAACGCTACTGATGCATATGCATGAACAGTACACATGCATGAACAGTCGCGTGGAGTGGCGGCGGCGGAGGCGGCGAGCTTGTGGCGAAGGGCAAAACGGAAAGGAAACGACGAGCCGGACGCGATGGCGCGGTCGGATTTTGGAAAAACTCATCGAGGAAGCGGCGAACGCGAAGAACACGGTTGGGCTCTAATGGCCCACGGTGCTCGGCGATCTTCGCGAAGTGGATGGAACCATGGCGTGAGAGGCGGCGACGAAGCCAACGCCGCAGACAGTTCGGCCAACGGACGTCGGACGAAGCGCGATTCGCGGAGAAAACTTTTGGTTGGAGCTCGGTTTTCGGAGATTGCGACGAAATTAGATCGGTTTGGACGAAACCAATTCAGGGGATTGGAAGAGGGGATCAACACGGACGCGTGAGCGCAAACGGCTCACTTTTATATGCACCGTGGAAGAAGATATGAAAATTTAAAGTTTAGAGTTTGAAACGGATACGTACTGGAGATGCGTTCGGTTCGGCAGAGGAACACGATAAACAGTACCTCGCGAGGTACTGTAGCACGTGGGCAGGAGAGAGAAAAGCTGATTTCCGGAATTAAAATAAAACGTCAAAAATCAAGGAGATCAAATAAATAGCAAATAAATCCGAAAAAATCTCAGAAAATACCCAAAAATTCCTTGAAAGACAAGAAAGCCAAATAACTCAAATTTTTATTTAATTAATGTTTATATTAGTCAAATTAAATATTTTTAATTTAGGAAAATTTCAATTAAGCTTTATTAATTCAAATAAAATTGGTGAAATTTTTCAGGGACCTAAACTACTCAAAAGATTTTTGAAAAGCCAAATTTTGGGACGTTACAGAAGTCTACCACCAAGCTAGAAAGATCTTCATTGCTTTGAGTACACGAAAGTGTACCAAGCAAGTCACAATTTATTGCTAAGTACATACAGAAGTGTACCAGCAAATTCAGGATTTGTTACGCATGATGACTTTGAAGTATGATCTTTCGTTACTAGATCGAGACACAAGGTTTTCTCTATAGCAAGTCAAGATGCAAGTTGTTCTTGCACAGCTCGATTTGGATGACGTCTTATTAGGGATCGACAAGATACTTGCTGCATGGTCTCGTGAGGAGAAGTAAAGAAAAGAGTGTAAGGCCTTATGTCAAATTCATCTTTATTTATCAAATAATATTCTGCAATAGGTTTTGTAAGAGAAGACCGCCGCTGCATTATGGTTGAAACTAGAGCAGATTTGCATGACCAAAGATCTAACTAGTAAGATGTATTCGAAGGAGAAGCTTTATTCGCATAAGATGGCGGAAGGCGAGTCATTATTGAACCACCTAACAACATTCAAATAAGTAGTCTCGGATCCCAATTCTATGGAGGTAAAATATGATGATGAAGATTTGGGTCTTATTCGTTTACGCTCGCTGTCTAGTTCATACCGTACGTTCAGAGATACTATTCTACATAGCCGAGATACACTTATACTTAATGAAGTCTATGAAGCACTATATGTGAAGGAAAAGATAAAACTCATGGTTATGAACGAAGGTTCAAATTTGCATACAGAAGGCTTGGTTGTCTATGGCAAACAACAGGAGGGGAGTTTAAATGGTGATTCAAGAGGCAACAACTCGAGCAGAAATTACAAAGGCAGATACAAGTCGTGCAAGTATTGCAAGAAAGATGGACACGTGATATCTAAGTGCTGGTGGGTAAAGAAAAAGGAGAAAATGAATAACAATTTCAAAAATGGTCAACAAGAGGATGATGCTAAAGCCACTATTATTACTAAGTAAGATTCTGATAGAGATGTTCTTGTTGCCTTTGTCGGTAATTCTAAAATCGGCGATGAGTCGATTCATGATACAACCTGCAATTTCCACATGAGTCTGAACTGAGATTGATTCATGAATTATGAAGCTACGCCAAGTGGTTCTGTATTGATGGGTGATAATTCGCCATGCAAGATTGCGTGCATTGGTTACCAGATCAAGATGGTTTATAGCACCATTAGAACCTTGTCGGATGTTTGACATATTTCGGGTTTTAAGAGAAATTTTATCATGTTGAGTGCTCTTGATGCTAAAGGGTACAAGTATTCAGGTAGAGGTGGAGTTCTGAAGATCTCCAAAGGCTCTCTTATTGTGATGAAATATGATATGAAAGCTGCCAACTTGTATCATTTGCAAGGTACTACAATTTTAGCTAATGTTGTTGCTGCCACAAATAAATTATCTAATTCAGATGCTACTAATCTTTGGCATATGTGTCTGGGGCATATGATTGAAATTGGCATGATGGAGTTATGCAAAAGAGGACTCATTGTTGGTCAAATCATCGACAAGTTAAAGTTTTGTGAATATTGTGTCTTCGGCAAACAAAATTTGGTGAAGTTCAACATAACAATTCACAATACAAAAGGCATACTGGATTATGTTTACCCTCATTTGTGGAGAGAATCCCACGTTCTGTCCCTTGGAGGTGCTGGCTACATGTGGACCCTCATTATGATTATTCAAGAAGAGTTTAGCAATACTTCATGAAGCACAAATCAGATATGTTCAAAACATTCAAGGAGTACAAGATTATGATTGAAAAAGAAACCGGTAAACATGTTAAGAAACTATGCACTGATAATGGCTTGGAGTTATGTTCTAGAGAATCTGAAGCTTTATGCATATTAGAGGGCATTGTAACACATTACACTATCCTAGGTACTCCTCAGCAAAATGGTGTGGTCGAACCTATGAACAAAACCATTATAGAGAAGGTATGTTGCATGTTATCTAACTTTAGCTTATCTAGGAGTTATTAGGATGAAGTTGCGTCCACTGCTTGTTATTTGATCAATTGGTCACCCAACCTGGCAATTGATAAGAAGCCTTCAATTGAGGTATGATCTTGTTCTCTAGCATATTATTCAAATTTGAGAATATTTAATTGTTCTGCTTATGCTCATGTTAACAATAGTAAATTGGAGCCTAAAGCCGCTAAGTGCATATTTCTTGGTTATAAACCTGGTGTGAAATGATATAAATTGTGGAATCCCGAAACTAGAAATATGGTTATTAGCAGAAGTATTACTTTTGATAATTCTGTTATGTTGCATGATAAACCATCTATTGATGTTCCCATTGAGAAGCCGCAGAAATCAAGCGTGCATGTAGAGTATGTTATTGATTTAGGATCTATACTAGAAGTCGAAAAGGAAAACACACAAGATGTTCTTGTTGTCTTTCAACAACCACAACATTCCATTACAACCGACAGACTTAAAAAAGATATTCAAGCTCCTAAGAGATTGATTGCAGAAACTGATGTTGTTGCTTATGCTTTGAATGTAGTAGAAGAAATTGAAGGTACTACAGAACTTTCCACTTATTCAGCGGCTGTCTCTTCTGGTAATTCAGAGAGATGAATGGTTGTCATGCATGATGAGTTGCAATATCTTGAGAAGAATGGCACTCGGGAGCTAGTTAATTTGCCAATTGATAAGAAGGTTATTTGCTGTAAATGGATCTTCTATAAGAAAAGCTCATTGCTAAAGAATACAATCAAATTCCATGTATTGATTTCACATATGTTTTTCCCCAGTTGTGAACCATAGTTCCATTAGTAATTTATTCAGCATAGTGGCTATGCATAATTATGACCTTGAACAATTGGACGTGAAAATTGTGTTCTTACATGGGGAATTAGAGGAAGATATTTATATAGAGCAACCGGAAGGTTTTATTTTTTTGGAAAAGAAGAATTATGTTTGCAAGTTGAAAAAAATATCTTTATGGTCTAAAGCAATCACCTAGACAGCGGTACAAGGATTTCAAAAGATCCAACTATGATAGTTGTATTTATTTGAAGATTGTTAATGACTCATCTATTTATTTGCTCCTATATGTTGATGATATGTTGATTGCTGCAAAAGACAAGATGGGAATTTCAAAGTTGAAGGCACAATTGAGCAGTGAATTTCAGATGAAGGATCTTGGTGCAGCAAAGAAGATTCTTGGTATGGAAATTGCCAGAGATAGATGGATTAAAAAATTATACCTAAGTTAGAAAAGGTATATTGATAAAGTTATTCATCGTTTCAACATGTATAAGGCCAAACTGGTGAATACTCCATTAGTTGCACATTTAAAACTTTCTTTAACGATGTGTCCATAGTCAGATGATGGAGTTACATATCTAGAGTTTCATATGCTAGTGCAGTTGTTCACTTATGTATGCTATAGTATGTTCTCACTCCGATTTTTCTCAATCATTGAGTGATGTTAGTAGATACATGACTAATCCTAGCAAAGAGCATTGGAAAACAGTTCAATGGATTTTTATATACTTACGGGGAACATCTAATGCTTGTTTACAATTTGGGAAGACTACAAAGGGAATCGTTGGTTATGTGGACTGAGATTTTGCCGAAGATTTGGATAAGATAACATCTCTTATGAATTATGTGTTCATTGTTGGAGGATGTGTCATCAGTTGGAAAGCAAGCATGTAAGCTACTGTTACCTTATCCACTACAGAAGTCGAGTATATGACTATTTTTGAAGCTTGCAAAGAAGTCGTTTGGCTAAAATGTTTGTTCACTGAGCTTTGTGGAAGTACGTCTTGCATTACAATAGTCTGCGACGGTCAAAACATTATTTGTCTTACAAAGGATCAGATATTTCATGAGAGAACGAAACACATTGACATCAGATATCATTACATTCAAGGTATTATTGCTCAAGGTGATATTAAAGTTAATAAGATAAGTACTCATGATAATCCAACTGATATGATGACAAAGTCAGTTCTTACCGCTAAGTTTGAGTTTTTCTCAAACTTTGGTATCATTCAGTGGTCCTATGGACGTTCAGCACACAAGGCGCTCATGCTAATTTATTTTGAGGAGATCGTGTTTTGTTTTGTCTACATGAGGAATTTGTCTCAAGATGGAGATTGTGGAGTTTAAGTGTGATACGAATTGAGTTTGAGTGATACGAATTGAGTTTCCTACTCCAACTCATAGTTCTACTCCTATATAGAGTTTTTCATGTATTATTATAAATATATCTATGTAGTTCATAGGTAAGAGTAAGAACTTTATTGTAAACATCTTCTTATATATTGATGTTGCTTTCGTGTGTCTTTGGTTTTTCACGAAATGGTTCTTGATGTAAAATTCGTCTCATGTTCTCATTTTTGTGTGCGTTATTTACAGCATTCGTGAATTGTGAAGCGAGGGAGAATTTGAGGAGACAGTTTCTTGTTGGTACCTGGTACATTGGAAATCGTCAGCGGAAGCATTTATTCTGAGGTAGCGAAAGCTCGATGTATCGTCTTCCTCAACCACACATTAAAAAGGCCACACATTTTGGCGCTCCAGCTTTTGTGTGTCGGCCGTGTGGCCCATGTTAGGCCTCACATCTGCTAGGCCCACTCTTTTCATGGTCCATCCTGCGGCCCAACAACTCTTTCTTGGTTCGACTATTTCAGGACATCTCTTTCGCTCGAAAAAAAAAATAACGAGGTCATTTCTGTAAGTACTACTGGAAGGATAATATGAACAATGTAAAGTTACTTTCGTGGGAGTATACTAGTGAGGTTTAAGGGCAGATCAGTTTTCCTCACCTCCAACTGGGAGTACTACATGATCTATTTCTTGGTTCCTCTTTGACTCGATCGGATGTGTGAAAATCAGAGTTCCAAGTAGGATGATAATCCCCTTGAGCAGATACATTGTTCAGATATGTCTCTCTCAGTCATGCTGCCCTGCAGTTGAATTGTTGTTGCCGACAGAAGAGTTCCTTCGAACATGTTCCTTGGTTCCTTCAGTGTTCAGAATTCAGGCGAAACAGAGTACACTCTGCCCGTCAAATCATCAACACTACTGTGAAATTCATGTGGCTGCTGATCTCCTGCGTTGAACATCTGCACTATGAAACATCAGTAGATTCAGTACCTTCAGAGACGCCCATGTCGCATTCTCTGAAGATCTTGCAGAAAACAGGACTTCGTGCTGCCCTACCGATTCCCAAAACCAGCACTGCCTATATGCAACGGATGTAGTAGCTTGTCTTGTCCCACGCAGAATTGCAGGCTTGATTGGAGTCAAACGGTCGGCCAGGCTATCACGTTCGTAGCAGATCTGCACTGCAGAACTGACGCTCCAATTCTTTGGTCAAGGCCCGTTACTGTACGCATACCAGAGATCTCGACGCCCACAGTTCAACATGATAGTACGCGGTAGTACTAAACTGCGGGCCTGGGGCGAAAATGTTGAACATGGAGAAACGCAGAGAACGCGTAGGTCAGTCAGGCCGTTACATACTGCGAGCGGCGAGCCCGTCTGAGATCAGATGACATCGATCACACGTCTCCTTTGCGGCAGCACATGTAGGAGTGAGTGCGACTGCCAAATTAGTAGTCATGGGGCAAATAAAAAGGCACACACGCATACCTGCTCTTTTTGTTAAGGTTTTAGGCACATCAAGGCAAGATGTCTCGATACGTAGCCTTGTAAGTCACGCGTCAAATAGCACAAAGAAGACTAGAATACATGGGACGTCCAACTCGGTGATCCGAGTGACATGACTGTTCTGCGGTAAACAGCAGTTTTGTCAGAGCGTTCAGTTCAGGTCCCAGTTCGTATTAGCTTCGGCGTGGAACCCCTGCGATATGTCATTGTTCCGTTTACACTAGATAAGCTCAGAGATTGGCGCTCGATTTAATCAGTTGTGTTTGTTTGTTTTTTTTTTTTTTTTATAATAGGCTTGCGCCCTATTTCCATTAAAAGGAAACATAATTACAGAGAGTTAACAAACTGATTAAATTAAACAGGATTACATGTTTGGACTGCACCCACAACTACAGATGCATTAAAACCAAAAGGGAGCTCGCGGTCCCAAACCAAAAGGGAGTATTAACATCCTCCATCACCCAATCTACTTGTCCATGACGCCCATCTGCCTCTAGCTCCAAAAACTTCAGAAGCAACCTTCCCAATTGCTCTAGCGCCCTTACGGAGTAGTTCTCGTTCTTCCTCCTTCTGTAAATGGGACCACAATTCAATCCAGTGACAAGAGGTATGAATAACTGAGATAGGTTCTACAGGCCATTTTTTATTAAAACACGCTAAGTTACGCACTTTCCAAATGCTCCACAAAATAGCTGCTACACCAACCACTATCAGCTTCCTAGTCTTCCTAGCAAACTCAACTACCCAACTAGAGAATAATTGAGTAATATCTGCTGGAGGGCTAGGCAGGCCAAAAGTGCAGCTCACAATATTCCAAATGTATCTCGCTAAAGGACACTGCAGAAACAAATGAGTGATACTTTCTTCGGCCCCACAAAACATACATCCTTTGTCCCTGCGCCCAAGATTGTCTTTAGTCAAGATGCTTTGCTTCAGCACTAACCAAAGAAAGACCTTAATCTTTAGGGGTAGTTTAATGGACCAAATGAAGTTTTGTGGGAACTGGATACTTTGCATCCTTAGCACCTTGTAGAAAGATTTAACTGAAAAGGTCCCTGAAGGCGACCAACGCCATACCAACCTATCCCGTTCCCCCTTCAAGAGCCCCCCCTTGCACTCTGTTATGATCCTATTCCATAGAGCAAGACCTTCCCCCCCCACAACGACCTTCTAAATCTGACATTTCTAAAATTCTGTTGGAACACCTTTGCTCTGATGATATTTTTGGAAGTGGTAATGCTATATAGCCTTGCATACTTTCTTGAGAGAGTCGTCCCCAAGCCACAGATCCTCCAGAATCGGTTCTAGCGCCATCTCGATTTTCTCTTGCGACAAGACAGAATAAGTCTCTTATCCTAACACACCTTTCCAAAACTATGAATCCCCCACCTTAGGCACCACTTGTGCCAAGGTTTTCTTACTAAGATACTTCCTCCTGAGCATCTCTTGCCATTGACCATCCTCATTCTCCAGCCTCCAGAGCCATTTCCCTAGCAAAGCTAAATTCATAGTTTCCAGGTCTAGGATTCCCAATCTACCCTGATCTTTAGGCATACATACCGTTGGCCAACCAACCAAATGGTATTTTTTCCTACCTCCATCTGATTTCCATAAAAATCTGGATCTAAACATATCCATTTTTTTCCTAACCCCCACCGGAATCTTGTATAAAGACATTATATATAAAGGGAGGCTACTAAGAGATGAATTCACTAGCACCAACCTCCCTCCTATTGATAAAAGTTTCCCCTGCCAACCACTTAACTTGTGCTCAAACTTATCCTCGATCCTCTTCCAATCTCTATTTGTAATTTTCTTCCTATCCACAGGAACCCCCAGATATTTAAGAGGTAATTCTCCCACCTTACATGTGAAGATTTCCTCGTAAATGTCTTGCCTCATTCCTGCCGATCCAAAGCAGAACATTTCACTCTTATGAAAATTAATTTTCAAACCTGAAACATGCTCAAATAAGCAGAGAATCAACTTCAGGTTTTTTGCACTTTCTACATCATCCTGAACAAGGAAGATTGTATCATCTGCATACTGCAGCATGGCCAGACCACCATCAACTAAATGATAATTCACACCTTTAATTAACCCCAACCCTTGAGCTCTCCTGACCAGAAGAGCTAAGATATCTCCTACAAGGTCAAACAACAGAGGTGAAAGAGGATCACCCTGCCTAAGACCTTTGTAAGTTTTGAAATAGGGGCCAAAATTCTTGTTAACCTTCACACAGACCCTCCCACCACTAACTACTTTTAGAATCCAGTCACACCACTGAAGTGGGAAACCTTTCATACTAAGGGTTTGAAAAAGGAAAGGCCATTTCACTTTTTCGTAAGCTTTTTCAAAATCTACTTTGAACAGAACCCCAGACAACTTCTTTTTGTGCAGTTCGTGCAAGTTTTCATGTAATGTTAACACCCCATCCATGGTAAATCTACCTTTGAGGAAAGCTGTTTGTGTTGTGGTAATCACTTTATCAATAACTCTGGATAATCTGGTAGCTAGTACTTTAGTTAGAACTTTATACGTCACATTCAAGAGGCAAATGGGTCTAAAGTTCTGGATTCTAACTGCATTTTTCTCTTTTGGGATCAGCGAAATCACACCGTGGTTAAGTCTGGAGATATCTAGCTTTCGCACAAAGAACTCATCTAGCATGGTTTTGAGATCTATCTTCACTAAAGACCAGAATCTCTGATAGAATTCAGCCGAGAAACCGTCTGGGCCAGGGGCTTTATTCGCCTCCATGGAGAACACAGCCTCTTTTAACTCCTCCATGCTGAAATCTTGAGTCAAGGACAACTTGTCCTGCTCATTTAGCTGGGGAATGTCAACCAAGTTCAATTGGATACTAGTGTCCTCCGGATGTCCGAAAAGATTTCTATAAAAATTAGTGATGTACCGAGTTAGTTTCTCCTCTCCCTCAACAATCCCCTCATCCTGATGAAGTGCAAAAATGGTGTTCTTTCTATTTCTTCCATTAGCTTTGGCATGGAAGTATTTTGTATTGCTATCCCCCTGTAGGAGATTTTTCTCCTTTGACCTTTGCAACCATTTTAACTCATCTTCCTTTAATATATCTGCCAGTTGTGCATCCAGATGAGTCTTCAATGCTCTGTTAGCAGCATCTAACCCATGCTGCTCACAATGCTTATCCAACAGGTCTATTTGTGCCAAAAGATCTTTTTTCTTTTTCCTATTCTTGCCTTCTACATTGTTGTTCCACCCTTTTAAAACCTTCCTAAGTTTCCTTAATTTATTTTGTCAAACATCCAAAGGAGCCATTTTACCAGTTGGTTGCTCCCAAACTCTTTGTACCACCTTCAAGAGGTCCTCCCTCAAGAACCAGGCAGTCTCAAATCTGAAAACATAACTGTGTTGGCATCTCTCCCCTGTATCTATGAGAATAGGGGTATGATCTGACAAAACTCTAGGTAAAGCCTTAGTGTAGACCAGAGGATGGTGTTGTTCCCATAGGGTACTCACCAACACTCTATCTAGCAACTCAAAGGTAGGGATTTCATGATCATTACTCCATGTAAAGCGTCTACCAGTAAAGTTAATCTCTAACAAACCGGCATTGTCAATTATAAAATTAAAAAGAGAACTCCATCTTCCACACCCTCCAGGTTTATTCTTCTCACAGTCTTTCCTAATTAAGTTGAAATCCCCAGCCATACAGACTGGCCAGGTTGATTCTCTCAAAGTTTGTGCTAACTTAACCAAAAAGGGTTCCTTACCCTCTCTTTGTGCAAGACCATAGACAACAAACAAGTCCCACTTGAACTTGTCGTTTTTGTTTTGAAGAGAGACTTTGACCCAAAAATCCTCCACAGACGAAGTAGTGACCATGAAAAGACTCATATCCACCCCCACTAGAATGCCCCCTGATCTCTCTTTAGGAGGAGACCAAATCCAGTGGAAGTCTCGATCTCCACAAAGATAATTCAGCTCTTCCTGTGAGAATTCACTTTTAATGGTTTCCTGGATACCAATAAAGTGTAGTTTCAATTCTAAGATGGTTTCCCTAAGAAACCTCTTCTTCAGCGGGCTGCCTAGACCTCTACAGTTCCATATCACTCCTTTCAATGTGATTTTTTGGATCTGTTTCTACTCAAACTGAATTTTAGAGCAGGTTTGACAGAACAAAGATCAGGAGAACCTCCTTTCTTTTTCTTCACGCCTCTGAAGCCAAGCGGAATAAGGCAGTTGGATTCGTCTAAACTTTCCTCTTCTGTATCTTCCTCACTCCCATATCTTGAAACACTATAGACTCGGGATCTTCCTGATCTATATTAGTTTCAGTATGTGTTTTTGATTTATGCTTTCTACTTTCCAACAACAGATTGGCTCTAGCCTGTTCTTGTGCTTTAAGTAGGTCTAAATTGTGTTCCACCATTTCAATAGAACACCCTAAATCAAAACCTAGAGAAGATGCTATTTGAAAAAGAGAAACATTGGAAGAATTGGCTACAGTAGAAGAGAGAGTACCTGGGCCTCTCTCAAGGTCCTTGAGTCTAGCTCTCTCCTTAGCCTTATCAAAGACATTTGCCTCTTCGGTGTCTTTGAGTCTTAAGCTTCTTCTGGGTTGAGCCTGTTCCCTGCCACCTTGCCAATGCTCAAATCCCCCTGGTTGGCTCTCCAATTCTTGACTGTCTGCTATAGACACTCCAACTCGCTTTGCAAAGTCCCCAGGATCTGATTCCTGAGTTGTAGAGAAATCCACTCCTTCACTGCCCGAGAGTTGCATTCTCCCTTTGCTTTCATCAACCAAGCTCCTCTCCTGGTTCTCCTCTTTGTCTTTGGCTGCTGACTTTGTACCTTACAGGCTAAATTTGTGACACCATGGCCTGCTGGTGCTTGATTACATCTCCTTGCTTACTGCCACCCTCAATTTCCACTTGATGAGTATTGTCCTTCATCAAACTTTGCTTACTCCCCTTAGAGGAAGTTCTTGCCTCCTCTTGCAGTCCAATCCCGCCACTTGATTGTGCCATCCCTTCTGCTTTCCAGGGAGAAATCTCTGTCATAACCACATTTTTTTGTCGTTTAGAGTCTCTAACTTGACCAAATTCAGCTTCTATAGGTGCACCTTTGCCTCCCCCATGAATTACTTCCTTTGTTGGGCTTTCATTCTTGGACCATCCAATCTCAGCCACCGATTCTACTTTGAAAAAGATATCATAAATGAGCAGTTTGGAAGTTGTAACTTCAGATTTGGTTGGGATCTTAAAAGGGTCCTTGACCCCCTATCTTCACCCTAACCACATCATGGGCTTCTAGCACCTCCATATCCACCTCCTGCACTACTCCCAAAGATGACCCAATCTCACAAAGGGCTTGATAGTTCTTCATGGTGTCAGGGACTCCAGATATTCGAACCCACACACTATGCAGCTTTCCAGATGCCATGGTTTCCGGGGTCCATCTAGATACATTGACTTGGGCCTCAGATCCTCTTAAGGTCACAGAAGAGAAAGGTGAAACTTCACCAATCCTAGCTACAGAAGGAAATTTCATCAGGAACACACCCGGGCCATTCTCCCAAGCCTGCCAGTCCCACTTCCAAGGAAAGGTCAACTCGAAGTCATGAGCTAGTTGTTGAGCATTTAGGTTTCCCGCCACCACCTTGACCAAGGCCATTGAGTTATTTCTATCTTCCATAACAGCTTCCTTTGCATGATCAATCACAAAACATCCTAATCACCACATCTGCATACCCCACAAACCTTCTTTGCCGGTTTGGGTTGTCTCAGCCAAGCACATTTAGGAGATAGATGAGAGTCTTTGCCGCAGACATTACAAAGGACTTTATTTGGGCATTCCTTAATACCGTGACCCTTCTCCCCACATTTGTAGCAGATTATCTTAGGAAACTCTCCAACGATAATCTCAGGATCAGCACAAGCCTCCATAGCTGTAGCCGGAAAATCTTGCTGAGTACCATCCATCTCCATGTGTGAGGAGGATTGGTTCAAAGCCGGGTCTTGATGCTGCATAGATTGACCAGTCTTCAGGAGACCCGACCCCCCCGGCCACCTTTGTTGCCCCGAAGAGTGTCCCACGCGGTGCTCCCTCTCCTGGGATTGAAAAGCTTGAGTGTTCTTGAACCCCTGCGATGCGGACTGCCTGTTCCCTTGAAGATGTTGTTGATTCTGGGGTTGAAATTGCTTTGGGAACTGATTGGATCTCGGCTGCTCCTGATGGCCCCCCTGTCCCAAAACTCGCTGCATCGGCGGCTGGTGGAACCGGTTTGAGCGAACCGGGGGAGGTGGACGAATCGGAATTTGTTGCAAACCTGAGCTTGCACGTTTCTGCTCCTGGCCCCCGCGCTGCATCTGTGGCATCGCGCCCGCCGGCGGCGCCAGGTGGGAATGTCTAGGGCTGGAGCTGCGGTTCGCCTCAGCTCGCTGAATGTGGTCCCCCCTCTTCCCGCTCCGTGGAATCGTCCCCCAAAGCGCCCCCCTTGCTCATCGCCGCCCGCCATGGTAAGCTCCTGCGCCTGCACTTCACACACCTCCCGGAAAGATCTAGGGTCTCCCGAGCTTGTGCCTGCCCAGGTCTTCTCTCCTCCCCCCAGCCAATCCTTGGCCACTGCTGCCAGTACCCGGTGCCACCGGATTTGCACACCTCTCCCCGCTGAACAGTGGTCAGCCACCCCCCACAGTAGCTAGCCCTAGAGGAGGTCTCCCGATGCCAAAGGTGCCTCAGGAGGGGATCTAGGTGATGGAAAACCTCCCAATTCTGCCCACTAGACCCAACCAGATCTGAGGGTATATTTGAGATTTCATGTTTTCCACACCTGTTCTCACCGGTTTCCCCCACTGTGCTTCGTGAGATTTCCCCGACTGATTCGCGAGTAAGATTTTGTGTCTCCACTCGCTGCACGATCGGATTGATTAACCCCTTTTCCCTCCTTCCGCTCGAGCACTGAGTTGGCTCATCCCGCTTGAAAAATTCAAACATCCCGCACTGAGCACTGAGCACTGAGCACAATCAGTTGTGTTTGTGTACGACACAAGAGCATACATTAATCAAAGGCCAAGCGAGCGTGCAACGTTAATTCTTCTAAAATCAAAAGGCTCGTCGCGCTCGTCTGCAGGACGTGGCCGCGTGCGTCGCGTCAAAGAACCGCACGCCTCACTTTGGTACTAAAATTCCCAGTTGCAATGGTGTTTATTTTTTCGTCTCGATCATGTACTTACGTCTCGATCATGTACGCACGCCTCTGATGACGCTAGCTAGCCTTGTTTTTTTCGTCTCGATCATGTACTTACGTTCTCACTCGTCCACGGGCAGCAGAGTTTAATTTGATTTATTTATTTGATGTTCGAATATCGGACCGGGACTAGCTACTTAGCCAATTTCACGCTTGATGTGATGGGGACACTGGCAATGATGGAGCATATATGGACAAGGGGAAGCTGACTGTTGCATGCGAAAGCTACAGAAGAGGACAACGAAACGTACGCGCTGCTGTTCGCCGTCCGTTGAGTTTGCGGCTAGACGGAGACAAACAAACAGGTACAGGATCGATGATGCTTTTCTTTGCACCGGGGAGAAATAGATGGAAACCGTTAATTTCCTAGATGATCTGTGAAATAAGGTTAAGCCGTTCATTTCTATGGATTAATTAGTTTTTTTTTTTTTGCATCTCCTGCAAATCAATCAATGTGTGAGCACATAAATATTTGTACGGTAGTTGCTCCTGACTCCTGACTCCTGACTCGATGACTTGCCTTGGCTCACTTTCTTTCTTTCATCTCTAATTTCATTGAGGGCATCCTTGATCTCTAACTTTTCTATGAAATGGTTGAGTTTATCAGATTAACATCAACTCTCCCTCGTCCGTGCATAATATATGTCGAACTCGGATTTGCATCCAAATTCTCTGTGTATATCGAGCTAGTCTTATGATCAGTAGCTAACTCACACAATACAACATCGATGAATATCACATCCCACAGGCAATCGACTGGGATAAACTACCAAATATTTGGCGTCATCCTGGACTCCCATGGGTAGAGGTAACTGTTCACCGGTTGATATCTTCGGGCACTGAATCCACATATATGAGTAATCATGAGTACAAAAGTACTCAGCAAGCCCTTATCCAAATGCAATTATATAAATGCTTGGTTGCCCAATGAGGGGTTCTATAGTTATTTTAGCACAAAACGAGTTTAGGCCAAATACCGTAATTATTTTTCAAGCCTATGAACTAGCCATTTTAACTTAAAACCAAAGTGTCATTTATAAGCAAATTTTATCATAAAGCAAGGTTCCGTCCACCTATTACTACTCATAAGATTCTATCCACCTATCTCCAGATACTCGGTTTCATTCACCTAACTCTAGATATCAGGTTCCATGCATCCACCCGACTTTAGATACGAGGTTCCATCCACCTAACTCTAGATAGTAGGTTCCACCCACCTGACTTTAGATATCAGGTTTCATCCACCCGACTCTAGATACGAGGTTCTATCTACCTACACTTATCTCGTTGCTACAACCATTTTTAAGTTAACATGTTTTCGTCCCATATTTCATCAAGACTAACCAAGTGTGTCCTTCTGAACCACGCCCATGACTTGGGGCATAACTATTCGAATAGATTATTTACTCTACAGAGGTTGTACAACTTTACCAACAATGCATGATCAACTTTTGATGTCGTCCAATGACACGCTTCCTTAGACGTGCGACTAAGATGATCATAAGAAGGCATTTACAATAACTCGCTATAATACTATACCATCCAATAGATTAGATTATCAGGCATTTAAACATTATTAACTCCGAGGAAACCACCGTTGGGATAGTAGGTGTATCCCGACTTAGTACCACCATAATACTCAAAGGGTGTGTACACAGAGATACGTCCTCCTACAGCCCAGGTCCAACAACCTGACCCAAACTGCCCGTAATATGGCGATAGCACACTACGACTCGGTAAATTATTCAGCCAAGACTATGCCATACTAGACTTTATGGTTGCATGATTATTAGTTTCAGAAATGCGGCACATGATTCGGTCCTTAATCGACTCAGGTGAGACAATCCACATCTCGTGCAATTATTGCGCCCACCTTATACAATCCACTCTCCCAAGTCTACCATTTGATAAAATATTTTCTTGATTCTAGTGGTAACCCACTTTAACACACTAAGAACCATATTATGTCACAAGTTTGTAGTGACAATGTTTGTGTCATATTCAAATTAATCACTAAGCATCTCTAAGCATATCCTTTATCCATATTTAGATAACCAATTAGGGCAATCTTATTATGATAATTAGCCTAGGGTGACAAAGTAGACGCAATGTCAACAATCAAGGATGGGAATAGTAATTAACCAACATATGGAGTAACTAGGCATCAACATTTAACATAGCATTTCATAAATAATAATAAGCATGCAAGTAATAATTTAAAGCAAAGTAATTTGTATTGAAAAGTAGGTTCAATATTATCAATTATAAGAACTTACCTTACTCAACAGGGGATATCATTTGGTCTTGATCAACAGTTTCCTATTTATTTTTATTATACTTTTCCAAAATTAATATTTTTGGGATGCTACACTGTCCTTAATGAGACTACCCCGCGACACTTTGAGAGGGGGAGCAAGGCTTGAGGCTACAGACGCTCTGCGCCTCCTGCTGCAGCATGTGCTCGGGCGCACATGAGAGGGAGAGCGAAAGAACAGAGAGAGGAGGTGGGGAGAAGAAGAACAGTGCATGGGCTGGCAGGTGGGGACGTTAGAGAGGGTGCGCGAGAGATAGAGAGAGGGAGAGGGCGCGATATTGGGCTGGCTCGGCCTCAAGGCCAGCTGGGCTATGGCTGGCTGCTGGGGCGCGCTGAGGAAGGAGGGAAGAAGGAGGAGGCGGCTAGGCCCATTGCTCGCGGGCCGGTCAGGCTAGAGAGAAACAGAAGAGAGAAGGCGGCTGAGTGGACCGGCTCGGGCCAAGGGAAGAAGAGAGGAACAGAAGAGGCTGGGTTGGCGACGCGTTGGGCCCGAGGGCGAGAGAGGGAAAACAAAGGTTTGAAAATTTTAGATTTGATTTGCAAACTCTGATTTTGATTTGAATTTTTTAAAAGATTTAGCAACCATCAGGTTTTAATTAATTTGGGTTTGCACACAAATAAAATTTAGGTTTTTGCAACTCCAAGTTTTGGGACAAGGAAATGGTTTTAAAATTTTAAATTGCAAGGAAAAGCTTTTGGGAATTCGAAATGCAACCGAAGTTTTTGAAATTCATCCAAATTTTAATTTGGATCCAAATTTGGGCCGTTACAATTTATGAGCATACTGACGTAACTGCATATATAACTCCTTCCTGGTGTGTAAATTACTGATCTGTGATCGATCTCTCATATATTATATATTTGGCAAAATTAAATGGGCTGAATGGGAAATGGACGTCGGCCGGCCGGCCGACAAAGGCAGGTGGCGCGATTGCAACACGTACATATTCCCCACAATTAGCACAAAACCGCAGGCATGTGAGGTGTTATCGACAGGTCTCTCGCTCTCGTTCATCTCCCCGGCCGACCCACGGCTGCCGTCTTTTTGACATTCCTCTCCGCTGCGTCTTCTAAAGCGTTCAAACTCTTCGCAAGTCCTCCACTTGCTTTATTACGTCTTTTTTCTTAGCCGGCAACTTGCATATACGTTGTTTGCTCGCGCAGGCCGCATATTGGAGACGGCAGCAACGGTGGACACGTCGGTCTATAAAGCATGGAGCACAAGTGCGTTTAAGTGACCTTAACGTTCAGAAATTTTCGTAGGTTTGCGTTACATGAATACGGTATATACGCTGTTTATACTAGTATGACGGTGATCGTACAGATGGTTTTAAACTTTGAGACAAGGAAATGGTTTTAAATTGCAAGGAAAAGCTTTTGTGAATTTGAAATGCAACCAAAGTTTTTGATATATATATATATATATATATATATATATATATATATATATATATATATATATGCGCGCGCGCGCCAAATTAAACGGGCTGAATGAGAAATAGGCGTCGGCCGTGCCGCGCCGGCCGCCGACAAACGCAGGTGGTGCGATGGCAACACGTACATATTCCCCACAATTAGCACACAACTGCAGGCATACGAGGTGTTATCGACAGGTCTCTCGCAATCGTTCATCTCCCCGGCCGGCCCACGGCTGCCGTCTTTTTTACGTTCCTCTCCGTTGCGTCTTCTAAGGATATGTTCAATAGTTGTCGTCTCAGTCATCTCTTACTTATCATATCATACAAAAGTTTAGTTAGAAAAAAGAGAATGTGTCATCTCTTATGTAAAAGACATGCTGGATACATAAATCAACGCAAATGATGAGTAAGTAATAAGAGAAGTTGTGTTGAAAATGATAATTTTATAGATAAATTATTGAAGATGTTATCTCTAAAATTATATATAGATAAGTTAAAACCTTTAAAAATAACCTTAAGAGGCAAACTGTTGTACATGTCCTAGAGCGTTCAAACTCTTCGCAAGTCCTCCATTTGCTTTATTACCTCTTCTTCTTTTTTCCTTAATTAGCCGGCAACTTGCATATACGTTGTCTGCTCACGAAGGCCGCATATTGGAGACGGCAGCAACGGTGGACACGTCGGCCGATCGATCGAGGCTAAAGTGTCACTCAGTCTATAAAGCATGGAGCACAAGTGTGTTTTTGTGACCTTAACGTTCAGAAATTTTCGTAGGTTTGCGCTTCGTGAATACAGTACATACGCTGTTTATACTAGTATGACGGTGATCATGCAGATCGCCGTATTCGTATCATTGTACACATGCTGACATGCACCATGGGCATGTTTGGTTGAGTACCTGAGTCACGCTCGCCTGGCCAGAGACAAGCCGGGCGCTCGCCAGGGGTCCGTTTGGTTGGTGCCCTGCGATGCTGCCCGGTCCAGGCGGGGACTCTAGGCCCAGGCCTCCAAAAACCAACGCCTGGCTCCCAGGCGAGCACTCATGTATGCCGCCCGCACGGTCGTCGCCGCCGCCGCCCGCCATTCCAGCTGCCTTGGTGAGTTTCTCCCCCATCTACTCGCGTCAAAACATGTTCTCAAGCCTCCTCTTCTTTTCCCCACTTGATTTCGCTTCTCTCTCACGGGAAGCCGCCGCCGACTCCATCTTCCCCGGTCCTGACCAAATCCGCCGCCCCAGCCGCCCCTCCTCGCACAATGCTTTTCCAGCAAATTCCTTCCTACCAGAACACCCCCACAGCCTCCCCTTTATTCTCCCGACCTCCTTTTGGCCTCTCTGTTGGCCGGCTGCCGCCGCCGCGTGAATCCGGCCGCGCCACCGTTGGCTCACGTCGCCAGCCCGCCTCGGTCCTCCTCTTACCTGGAAAATCGCATGAGTAAGCTCCCCATAGCCCCCTCATGCCCATGCGCACCCCTCTCCTTTGCCATCTCCCTCTCTGGCGTCGTCGCACCATTTCCCCTCCACGGCCAGCCACCGCACGCCATCTCTCGGCCGCTACCAACTGTCTCGAGCCGCGCCACCACCACCCACAGGGCCGCCTCCCCCTAGTCAACCCATTTTTGGGGTTGCCGCATCCTCCTACCACCCCTTCGCCGTCGGCGAGCAAGGCCGAACCACCCTTTGTCTCTGAGCCTTTACACTTTCTAGTTCTGAAAACGTATTTTTTATCTCCAGGCACGTATCACCAGCCAAACACTATATCTTCAGGCTTCCCTGACCAGCCAGAAATCATCTGCTTCTCAGGCTACTCTCAGGTACAACTTTTTCTCAGACACGGCTCTCAGGCCTCGAACCAAACATGCCCTATCTGCACATGCATGCAAGACAGGAAACCACATACACAAACGTGGCAAAATGCTTATACGCATGCATGCGTGTGTTTAAGAAAGGGACAAATCCAAACTTTTGACATGTTATAGTAACATTTTCACCTGGCCAAGCGCACGAACGAAATGTTATCTTCTTCGAGTCTTGATCTAACTTTTTTTTTTTTTGCTTTTTGCTTTTTACCATCCCACTTAGATCGACACCTCGTCAAGGTTGGAATGGATCAAGGTGTGATCTGGTTCGGAGTCCAAGGAGCTCCAAAGTTGGACTTGGTCGAAAAAGTTAGTACTGCCTCTCCTACAAAAGACTTCGAGGGAAAATGCATGCCATTCTGCTCGAGTAACTAATTTTGCCTGCAGATCAAATGCATATATTTTTTTCACTCTTTTGATTAGACCCCTGTGCTTGCACTTAACTACCTAGCTAGCTGATCGGACAGTGCAGTCCTTATGTAAATTGTCATTTCATTAATATACTTATGTCTAATCTGCGAGCGTGCATTTCATTCGTCGTTTTCTTGACTTCCAAGTTCCAACTCATGTGCCTTTGCACATGTTGAAACTTGAGACTAATTTACTCATGAATGACGACATACAAGCGTGCGCCCACAGGAAGGGAAGAGAAGTATATACTTCATTTCTGTTAATAAATAGGTGCGCCTTTACATGTCAACACGGTCGCTAAGGGTATATCTAATAGTTAGAGATAACTTTATCTCTAACATATGCTACATCATCTTTGCAGACAATATCTTCAATAGATAGTCTCTAACACACTCTTCAATATTTATATTTTATAATTTTCTTTTGAAACGGGCCTACATATCAATTATAGTAGATTAATGTATCATGTCTTGTTTCGTGTGCACGACAGTCTCTTCAGGAAGAGACGACATGTGCTCTCTCTCCTCCTCTCTCCCCTCCACGTAGGATTTTGTTGACGTGGCATAGCTAAGACACGACAATAAATATACTATTAGAGATGCCCTAAATGTTATTCCAGTAAAAATATTTCAAAGCCATATCTTAAGTCGTCCATATCATTTAGATACAACTCTAAAAACACCACCTCCAATCCATTATATCTTTGCATTGACCCACACAATCATTTCTATAGCTAATCATCTCACCGGTCCCACCTGTCATTTCCAACCTCCTCTCCTTCAATCCTCCGATGCCTCCACCTCAGTCTCCCCCCTCAGCTGCCTCCTCCCGCCTCCACATCAGTCTCCCCCTCCGCTGCCTCTCATTGCTGCTGATCAGGAGAGCACCGCCCTCGCGGTCCTCCTCAACCTCTTCCCGCACCAAGATGAGGCATACTAGTAAACGGCGGGGTGGCCATCAGATCCAAGCGGCGCGGGTTGTCTTTTTAGCATCGCACGTGCAAACCTGGTCTGATGAGCCCAATAGCAAATGCGGCGGTGAGATTGGCGTTGACAATGGCGAGGCGCCAAAGCGTTGGTCTCGGCGTCGCGTGCTGTGGTCCCGAGGAGAACATGTCGGGAAGAAACAACCATGCCCAACACATGATCTAGCCGTATCGTTCTCCTGGTAGTTTGTATCCCTGAGAGCATCTACAACAGTCCACGTCAGCTGTTACTAAGGGGTAGTCACATCAGCATTTAGATGATGTGGAGGAGAAAAGGTGAGGAGAGAAGGTAAGATTATTTCTAGATGAAGAAACTATCAAATTGTTAATACCAAGACACAAGAAACATCCAAATACTCTATTGGAGACTTACTTGTTACCTAAAAACGCGTTTTGTGGGTCCCACTGTCTTAAAGCAAAATATCCATCCGATCATTTGTGCAGCTCAACTTTATTATTGATATGATAAATGAGCTAAAACATGTAGGCCACAAAGTTGTACTTTATTATTGATCATCAAGAATCATGCACATTTGTAGCAATTAAAATCTTAGACATAAGCTCAAGAAACAATTTATTGGAAAACTTGTTTCTTTTTATTAGATTGAGTACTCTTTCTCCTCTTAGTAACAAACTAAGAAACAATCTATTATAGATGCTCTGACTATACCTCCACATAGAAACAACTTTCTTCTCTATCTTCTACCTCTTTCCTCCACGTAAGCCAAAATGTATTATGATCAAACAGCTATAGATACAATCCTGGGTGGAGCATTGGGAGTGCCTAAAGTTCTCAGTAGCTTGTTACTAGAAGATGAAGAATGATTAGATGGTATTTTAAATACAACCACTCAAAAAATTTATTTCTAAAGGACTCTACGATGAATTAATTATTGCATAGGACCCACCTACCATCCTCCCTTTCCTTTTTATTTCCTCTCTCCCACTTCCCCGCCTCCTCTTCTCTTTTCTTAGTCTAAATGCCTAGCTTGTTACTCATGCAAGTAACAAGTCAGAACTCTTTCTCTCCCTCTCTTTTCCACATCACACAAGTAACAAGTTAGAACTCTTTCTCTCCCTCTCTCTTCCACATCACCCGAATTCTGATGTGGTATGGGCTTAGTAACAAGTGTTTTGCACTATTGGGATTGCCCAATATACATATTTGACCATTTGTTTGTAAAGTTATATGTTAGTACTCCCTCTATTTTTCGAATATTTGACACTTTTGATAAAACAAAATTTCTTTCGCAAATACTTCGCACTTTGCGGTTCTTGCGCAAAATTTCCAAAACTACCCCAATCAATACTAGCCATCTTCCACCACTTTGCTATCTCATTTTATGTGCCTAAGATATTATTAAAGAGCATTTTGGCCCTATTTTGTCCAAAATACAACCACCTTTGTATGTGTGAATTGGTCAAATGTGCCATGTATATGAAAACAGAGCAAGTACAAGTTATAAAAAGACTTCTGATGAAAAATTAGGTAATTGTTATCATTTTCGCGTGACCAATTGAAATATTTTTACGATCAAAGTTTTGAATGTTTGGCTACACGAATTCTAAAATGGCATCTATTTAGAAGAAATAGATAGAATACATTCCCTCCTAGCCCTCCAACTAATTAACCTGAACAAAAACTATAACAGCCGGTTTTTCAGTTTATGGACAGTATTTTATAATTCCAATTTGCTTGCAAAAGCTTAACCCAATTCCAAAATCTTCCAAAGTTTCAAACTTCAGTTTCAAAGCTTAAAAATCTTTGGACTTCAAAACCCCGCAATCCTCTCCTAGGCTTGGTCAACTCATTTTCCCTCTTTCTCCTCCTGTCCTGTTCCCCTTTCTTCCCCCGTTTTCCCGGCCGCACCAGTGTGCCTGTGCTATGCGCGTCCCAACGCGCCACTCGCGTCTCGTCCCGACTCCTCCGCACCTGCTTGCTACCACCGCTTGTCAGCGCCTAGTCCCCTCGCTTGGATTCACGCTGCTCCCCTCGCTTTGCCATCTCTAAGACCGTGCGCGCCCCCGGCTCCGCTCCCGCCGCACAGCCTCGGCCCTTGCGCGCCACTCGGCCTCCCAACGGCCTTCTCCCTCTCCCTTCGGTTATAAGAGGTGCCCTGCACCTCTCTTTCCCTCCCCAACCTTTTTCTCTTCCTCCCCGATCGAAAAACCGAAGAAGCCGCAGCTCCCTCTTTTCCCGCCGTCGTGCCTCGATGCCGATCGACTACTTCGGTGAAGCCATCGCTGCTCCACATCGTCATCTTGTGCCCCCAGAGCCGAGAAAGCCTCCCCCAAGTCAATCGCCCTTTCGTCCACTAAGGCCGCCGCCTTCGGCCGCAACCATCCTCACCGTCGTTCTCCTTCCATAGTCGCTCTCTGGCCCTCTCTCTTGTCCCAGTGAGTTCCCCGTGTTGAGTCCTTGCTTGTGCTCTCATCCCCGCTCAGAGCACCGTCTCACCGCCAGTTTGCCGCACCTTAGTGCGCCGCCGCCGCCATATGTCCCACCACCGCTGCCTTGGGGCAACTCGGGCGCATACTAGAACAATGTAATCTGAAATAGTGCAATTTTCTAATTTTCATCATTTCATGTAAAAATCTAACTTTCGGATGTTTGTTTTCCCTCATACGAACTCGAATTCCGTCGATTTTTGTTTCTAAAATTTTATAAATTCAAGATTTTACTAATGGCAGTGGTCTTGTTTAATTTAGAGTTCATTTAATATTTCTTTAGTATTTATTTATTCCCTTTTGCTTGTTGATCTTTTTCTGGTACGTTCGTCCGAGTAGGGTTCGAAGAAGCGAGAGATCTTCATTTTGATCAAGCACAAGATTACCAAGACCCTCTAGCCTTAGACCCAGGTGAGTAAATAATTTGATCATTTTGAGCCTATATTTTTTGCAAATTATATTCTTTTAAAATATCAAATTGCATGCTCTAATTCCTTGTGCAAATGTATGTCAAATAATTTTAAGGTAGGTAAATACCAACTTGTTGATTTAATAATTATTATACCCTCCTTGACAATTGAATTCCCTTTGGTCCTTGTTACCCTAGTGATTATGTGGTAACTATACTAATTATATTTTGTACTTAAGCGCCATGCTAGTCTTGCTTAAGTATCGGGGTATTATCTACCCCGATCAGTTTTTCTGATTTTTCTTCTTCTCTATTGCGTTTGTTCACAAAATCTGATTACAGGAGTGTCCTTTTATTGAGAGCAAACGACTATTTGTATTCGAAAAGAATTCTACGTATCCTGAAAGGATACCATACAAACTCTAGTATCCATAATGAATATTGTCTAAATGTTGTAGGGCCATATAAACAAACTCTACGTAAAATCTAGATATACTATATGCACAAAGATTACTAACAAATCACTCCATAATCTTTGTGCACTTACTTATTCACGCAGTTGGTCTCAACTACGACTTGTCCAACTGTTACTCAATACAGGACGGCGAACATATCTCCTCAACGTCCCGGACTCAACTCTACAGACTTGACTCATGATAGCAAACACATCTCATCAACGTCCCAGACTCAACTCCGCAAACACACACACAAATACAGCATCACAACCGCCTAGTACCAACACAGTGTTTTCACCTTGGCAACACGCAACTCATCTTGCCCTACAGGGATCCCAAAATCACCAAGCAATGGATGACGAAAGACAGCAAGAGCATGTGAGCGGTTAGCCCGCATATTCCCATCTTGTTCAACAGCTTCCAGTAGCTCTTGGCTCATTGGATCCTTCATGCTAATAGTGTTGTGTATGGCTTATATATAACAAGGTGAAAGGAAGGGGATGTGTCCGGAAAGCGGGAGCACAGTGTACGCTTTTCGAACACAGCCTTACAGGAGAAACACAGTTGCGTGTGTTTATAAGTCAAACATATAATCGGGGTATAAATATATAATGTCGACCTCTTGTAACCCTAATTAGAAGAAAAAACTCATACGGATGGAGCAGCCGCAATTCGGCTCCCGGGGACGTAGGCTTTGCCGAACCTCGTAAATAAATTCTCGTGTCTCTTGTGTGCTTCCTGTGATTATTCTCTCTCGTAAAGGACTGTCGCCGATTCCAACAATTGGCATCAGAGCAGGGTTGAGATGGCGACACCAGGTGCCAGATTCGAAGTGGTGAAGTTCGACGGGACTGATTACTTTGGATTGTGGCAGACGAGGGTGAAGGATCTGTTGGCGTAGCAGGGTTGTTCCAAAGGGCTGTGCGAAGCAAAGCCAAAGTGCATGGAGGATGATGATTGGGAGGAGTTGAAGGAGTAGGCAATCACGATCATATGGTTGTGTCTTTCAGATCAAGTCATGTATCATGTGATGGATATGACGTCGTCGAAAGAAATCTGGGACAAGTTATATACTCAATTTATGTCCAAATCCCTAACGAACAAGTTGTATCTGAAGTAGACACTACTACAAAAAGGCTAATGCTGAACGCCTAATTAGAGATGGTTTTCCAAAACTGTCAGTGTTCATGGTAATCACATATGGTTTTACCAGCATGACCGTCTCTATTACTAGACACGCTAAGAACTGTCTATGATGAGCTAATATCATAGAAGCTTCGTATCACGAACCGTCTATGATAATTGCAGACTTCACATACGGTTTTTAACTATAACCGTCTGTGATATTAGCACAGACGGATCTTACCTCTTAATAAGAATGGTCTATGATACGTCGCTTCGGCTCTCGGTCCGATGAGTCTCTTCGTCGTCGATGCATCTGTTCGTCGCATCAATGCCGTTTTGGCTCCCTGATGCGTCTCTTCGTCTCACGCGCCAAATTTATTCTTTGTTTTTAAAAAAGATCATCCACCTCGAAGATCATGATCATCCCCACGTACATCGATCACATCACTCTATACTCTAAAGCAGAAATGGCTCCCTCTTCTGTTTCCTTATCACCGACGTTGATGGCCTACCTGGCTATACTGTACGAGCACCTCTTCGGCCATACACTGGCGGATGCTGCGAAAGGATACTGTGCCAACAGTGTCCTCCCTCTTTTGTTCGAGGATTTGCCGAAGCAGGTGACGCCTACCTTCCGCTTTCTTGACATCCTCCTCCATCACGTCTTCCAGGTGGTCCACTTCCGTCGAGCTAACCTCGTCGTTAACGTGGTCCTCCACAATGATGTTGCACGTCTTCAGGAGGCTTGCCGTCGCTTGGACTACTTAATCGAGGTGGCAATCGACCGAGTCAACCTTGCCGAGACCCCTCAAGCAAGGGTAGAGAGCCTATGGGCTCAATTCAACTTGATTCAGTAGTCAGAGGGTCTTCGAAGGGCACTCGAATGAGCGCGTCAGTTGGTGGACATATTTCGTGTTTCGTCCGCTGATGATCCCGAACCATCCGATGCTAACGATGTTGCCTACGAAGTTTTGAAGACAGAGATAGCATGCTACCTCCGCCACTAGGAAAACTTAAATTATTTATGTTTCTACTTTTTTAATCTTTGTAAGAAGCGACTGGCCGCGCTGTTTGGCTATATATATATATATATATATATATATATATATATATACATGTAAATACAAAAAAACGGTTGAATTTGTATTTACTATCTTCTATATATGTAAACAATCTCGGTATAATGACATGACATTATTATTGACCGGTGAAAAACAAGTAATACATGTTTATGTGTCATGTTCTGAATGGGATTTGCTATCACAGACGGATTTACTGGAACCGTATGTGATGTGTATTTATCACAAACGGTTCTAATTTAGAACCGTCTGTGATAATTATGTATCATAAATGGTTTGTAGTTGGAACTCTCGTGATATGTTCAATGCTTCGACTCCAGCGCGATGCGTCTCTTCGCTTCGCGCGTCGATGTTACAATGTGTCTCTTCGTCTTCGGCTTCGGTTGAAAGTTACTCCATGTTTTATAAGAATGATCATCCGCCACCGAAAGATGAATCCCGGCCACATCGCTCTACTCACAGTACCAATGAATATGTACACAGCGATCACCATAGTGAGCACGCAGAGCATGATGGAGAGGACCAAGGTGAGGAGGTCGGCGATCGCCTTTGCTCTTCCTCACGATGTCGTTGTCGACATCGTCGGCCGCGTGGCCGTGAGCTCTCCTCAGCCCATGGTTGACTTCTACAGCCTATGAGTCACGTACGTACATATTTATATCTACAAAAATACATACTACTATTTATATTGATGTCTTGAATTTTGTATATATGTACGTATATTAGAGTTGTAAGGTCATGTACAAGGCGTCCAAGGAGGATGCCGTGGGGAGACGCGTGGTGCTAGAGCTGGAGGAGGCGATGAAGTACCTAGACAATGAGCGCTACCACATCGTCGTGAACCACCTGGCCGGCGCCGGCAACCCGGAGGCATGCTTCATCGTCGGCCTCACATTTGTCTTCGCGCTCCAAAACATGTAGCGCGGCCTTGTGTGTCTCGAATGGGCGGCCATTGTTGGCCACAAGGCTGCGACCTACGTGCTCGGCCTCCTCCTCTACACGACTAGCGAGGTGCACGATGTTAGGAAGCACTACATCAGCCAGGTCGAGGGCAAGCCAGGTGGCGGTGAATGCGAGATGGCCAACAGGACCAACCGGGAGTGCAGGCGGTGCCGGAGGCTCGCTACAGACATGGTCCAGGAGGCGTGGTGGAAGAGGATGGCCAAGCCGCTAGGCCGGGTGTGGGCACTGTCGGAGGACAGCCACCAGTGCACGAGCACCAGCTGCGGTGTAACGGAAGGGTGGGATGACTATGTCGTCTTCTGCAGCGATGACTATAGGATTAGGCATGAGTATGCTAAGTTCTTAAAACAAGTGTTGAACTACTTGCCGTAAAATTAGCGGTTTTAGATATAGTTTTAGCAAATTTTTAGATATAATTGTAAGAAGCAAGTGGCCACGCTATTTGGTCATATGTAAAATCAAAAATAAAAAAAAAATCTAGTTTGGAGGTGGACTTACTATTATATGAGATCATATCACGGACGATTCTATTATAGAACTGTCTGTGATAAGTATCACTAATGGTTCCATAATAGAACCGTCTGTGATATCCCTTTATTAGTAGGAGTCCGCTAGGGTTTGCACCCTAACTCGTCACTCCCCAGCGCCCTTACTCTCCCCCATTCCCCTCCCCACCCGAGTGCGCCCGACCTCAATGCTGCTGCCCCCCGACATCGACGCCACCGCCTGAGTCGCACCTTCTCCCCGACCCTATCGCCGACACCGCCCTTCTTCCCATCGTCGCTGGTTGTGACACCAAGATTCACTACACAAGACACTCTTACGATAAGAGTGTCTTGTGCAGTGTCACCGTCGTGCCACAACTACGGTGACGCTGCCGCCACCGCCGTCAGTCCAATCGACATCCCCCAGTCCATTCTATTCCCTTTTGAGTTTGCATTGGAGGCATTTGTTTTGATGCCATTGGAGGTAGAAATTGTCGGGACCCGAAAATACATCTCAGGAACCCTCTGTGTATTCTGAACTAGTCCCAGATCAGTAGCTAGCTCACACAGGGAAACAGTGATGAAATACCATCCATTTATTTAATTTAACTAAGAAGATCTCAAAGTAACAAATGATAATTAATAACTGGACCTTATGGTCAACGTTTACTTAACTTGCCACGCAGGGCTAAAGAAACAATTAAACTCTTGCAGCGGAACGAAACTCTTCAAATGGCCAATCAACATGCCCACAGGCAATCGAGTGGAGAAACGCATCCTAATCCGCAAAACCTTCATGGTCCTCCTGGGCGAAGAACTCTTGAGCAACTTGATATCCTTCTGTGGAGATTAAGCAACACAGGGCGCCAAGCCATGAGTACTTTGAATGTACTCAACAAGCCGTGGGGAAATGTATGCAAATAATATTCATGCAGGGCTTGAACAAAGATTAGCTGTAGGGCTCTTTTGCATAAAACAGCATTTACGATAAATACAATAAATAGATTGAAATGCGTAATTGAAAACAATAATAAGTAAATAAACCCTTTCTTGGAAACAACCAGTGAACTTCCCATTCACTTCCCAACCAAACCAAAGATAAGTGAATTCCCCATTCACCAATCGACACAAACCACCAAGTGAATGATCTATTCACCAAACGAACATTATATTCATCAAGTGAACTTCTCATCCACACTCCGACACATTTTTGAAGAAACTCTATCTCCCGTGAAATCCCCAAGCACGTCCATAACGCGGACACGGCTATTCGAATAGTTTTACACTCAGAGGTTGTGCAACTTGACCCACAAGATATAGATCAACTTATAATGTCCGTTTAACACACTTCCGAGGTGTGCGACTAAGTGATCATCACAAGGCTTTACAAAGCTCCTTCTTAACTTGATTACGCGCTAAGGTTTCAACATCGAATGTCTTTCCGACCAGACGGGGCCCCCTCTTGCGCCACCGTGAGAATACGTTTCCCGTAACCACGCTTCACACGACAGAACCGAAATTAAGACATTGCTAATTAATCAGCCAGGTCCGTCCCATACCAGACATGTGGTTGTACGGTTAAGGCCCAGTTCAATGGCGCACAAGATTAAGTCCTTGACAAGTTACTCAGGCGAGACTACCACAAACCCACAACATGTTCAATCCACATCCCCACTATCCACCAACCACTCGCCCGAGCGAAAACCATTTTGTTTAACCAACACCCATGACTAACCCCATCATGGTACACAAGTTTTAACAAGAATGGCTCACCACCATGATTCCATAAATTATTAAGTCAAAATTAATTATTAAGACACATGTGATGACAAACCCATCGTAACTAAGCAAGACTAAGCATAAGTACGGTACCCATGTTGGCAATATAAGTATGTCCAACTAAAATTACCCATGCTAAGGTGACAAAGGATTCATGGTATTCAATTATTCAATGGAGGTATAATGACAACATGTAATAACTAATCCCAGAACAATTTATATAAAGATAGCATGCAGTTGTATAAAACAAGATACGTTTGAAATCATGGGTTCAATATGATCAAAGGACCACGACTTGCCTTGGAATAAATCCAGTGATTGATCTTGATCTTGGTATGCTACTCCTTGCTCAAAGCTTCCCGAAGTATCGACGTCTACTCGCAAAACAAGCAAATAAACCAAATAAATAAATAACAGAGAGAAAACTAACTCCAAAAATTAAATAAAAACTCAGATAAATAGATCTCGAATTTAGATAAATTTAGGAATTTGAATGGACTCAATCGGAGTTCGGATGCAAAAGATATGAGCTCTGGAAGATTGAAATCTAAAGAAATACCCTAATTTGAATTTTCAGATTATTCTGAATTATTTTCCTATTGGAAATTCAGAATATGACGCACGGTGACGTCGGCGTGGACTTTCGGACAGGGCTAACTCAACTTTGACGGTGGGCCCACTTGGAAGTGGCTAGGCTCGCGGTGGACTTGGTCCATGGGGATTTTGGATCTGGGTTGGCCATGAGGTGGCACTCGGGCGCTGATGTGGCTGGTGACTAAGTGACACGCGGCGAAAAGGGTGCAGTGGCGGCCGAGGTGGCTAGCAAGGTGGCGCTGATGTGGACATCGGCGAGAGAAGCGGCACTCGGATCCCGACAGTCCCGGCGAACGGCGGCTCGCCGGCGGCGACGAGCGGCACATGGAGGTAGAGGGCGAGATAGGGAACTCAGGGGTGAGCTCACGGGTGCTCGGGAACGACCAGAGCGGCCGGCGATGAGGTTTTGGCGGCGGTTGGATCTCGGGCTCAACGGATCTAGGGTTCCGGTGGCCGTTCGGCGCCTTCAAGGCTACCAGAGCGTAGCCCTCGACCTTGCGAACTCGAAGAAGGCGGCGGTGTGGCTTGAGCGGCTTCGAAGGCGAAGAACGAGCTCGTCGGAGTTGCGGCGGCGCAAAGGCTTCCTCGACGATTTCCGGTGGCTAGGGCTTCGATCTTGGGCGCTGGCGGTTGGGGAAGGGATGCGGAGGGTGCGGGCTCTCGGTCCCCTTTTAAAGCCTTGGCCGGGAGTGTCCGAGGCGGCTACGTGAAGAACGCGCGCAGCGGAGGAAAGCGGAAGGGCGGAGGAGTCCACGAGGTTGACGACGCTGACGTGGCGGCGGGACCCACAAGACAGCGGAAGCGGCTCGGTTGCGACCGCGTCATGAACGACACGGCCCGGCGGTGGGGCCTCTCGCGCGCGCGGGGCGGAACGAGATGGAGCGGGCTGCGGCGAAAAATGGGCCGAGAGCGAGGAGAGGTGGAGGTGGGCTGGACCGACGGAGAGAGAGGATGGGCCAAGGAAGAGAGATTAGGCCCGGAGGCTTTTCCGAGATTTTAATTAGTTTTTCTTTTTAGAAAATAGCTGAAAATCCAAATGACAATTAGAAAATAGCAAATGCACTCGGAAAAATTCTAGAAAATATATCCAAGCACATAGAACCCAAATAAAATAATTTTGATAATAGTTGATGTTGAAATTATTCATATTAAATTATTTTTGAACTCTGAAAATTCATATTAAGCTTTTTAACTTTACCAGAAAAATTCAAATGGTTCTTTTTCTTTTAAAACTTTAAAACAGACCAAATTTTTGGGATGTTACAAACCTACCCCCCTTAAAAGGGAATCTTGTCCCCGAGATTCGGGCTGACTAAAGAATAGGTTCTAACGTAGGTCTAACCTGAAGACTTACCAGAGGCGACGTTCTGAACTGCTTGTGCTTCTTCTACAATGACATGGTTCAGTCTTCCTCTTGAGGCAGTTGATGGAGTCCTGGTGGCTTGATTTGGGGTCTGAGGCACTCCTCTTCCTACTCCTGGCAAAGAAGTCCTAGTTGGTGTAGGTCCCAAATTGAAAGGAATTGGTGTCAGACCTCGCTTCTGGAGACACTTGTTTGCATAATGACCTGTCTGGTGGCAATTATAACAAGTAACTCCTGCGCCATGGTTGAGGTTTCCTTGAGATTGACTATTGTTGCTGTTGTTGACATTGGGAATCCCTATGTTTCCTGCATGAGACACTGGTGCTGGGGTTCTGAATCCAACAGATGAATTATTGGGACGAAAAGGCTGCTGAGCATTGGTTCTGGCTCTCTGTAGCTGATTTTGATGAACTCCGTGTTGTATCATCTTCCTTTTGCGAGATTCGTCTAACTCACGACGAGAATCTTCTATGAGTACGGCTTTATCAACCATATGCTGAAAATCCACATAATCATTTCCACCACTTGCACTTTCAAAGCGGGTTGAGTCCACGCTTGAATAAACCGGCGTGCATTATCGTAGCAACATCTTCTGGAGCATAGCGAGAAAGTTGAGTGAACTTGTTGAGATATTCACCCAAGGACATGTTCCCTTGCTGAAGTTCACGAAATTCATTCTTCTTCATTTCCACTATACCATCAGGGACATGAGCTTGACGAAAAGCTGTCGAAAATTCCTCCCAAGTGATAGCGTGAGAATTCCCATGAGCTGCGGTGTAGTTCTCCCACCATTCTGCGGCTGTACCTTCCAACTGATGTGAAGCATAAAGGACTTTCTCACGATCATTGCATTGAGCAATGGCGAGCTTTTTCTCCACTGAACGAAGCCAATCTTCTGCGTCCAAAGGTTCTGACGAATGAGAAAACGTAGGTGGACGAGTCCTCATAAACTCTGATAGCTTGGAATGATGATGAACTGGCGGTGAGCATTTTACGCTGATTATTCGACCATTACGATCGTTTGGTTCAACAAGTCGACTATTGCAAAGAATGGTCCGACTTTCTTTGCGTCATCATGGCGTTCATGTTCGCATCATTGCACTCATGAATTGTGTCCAGTGCTAGAAGTTGTGCCATGTTTGGCTCTGTGGCTCAGTGGTATTGGTCACTTGCATTCACATTGGCATTGGCATTGGCATCCTTTGACTGAGTACGACTCGAAGTATTGCGAGTATCAACCATCTGCGATAATCCTCCACAGGTTTAATAGGTAAGATAGAAAAGCAATGTAGATGCGAGGAATAGCACAGTAGATGAGATAGAACAGGGTAGAAAGATAGAAACAACCTAATTAGGGGAACAGATTATACCCAAAGGCAAGGACAAGAAGACATAGCTGAAACGCTATGAAAGCACAATAAAACTTTTCAAATTAAAGCCTTAGTGTGACTGCAACATAATGCTTGACAGCAAAACTGCAGCTCCCACTTACACACAACCCAAATAAAGACCTATTGCAACAACGATCTAAAACGCTACTAAAACTCTAATAGGACGGCTTCAAATCTAAACTAGAGAACGAAGATCCTTCGAAACAACTGGAACGAAGCAACGAAGATACTCTTGACAATTGCTTCTCTTCTGGACGAGAGAAATTTATGGGGCGAGAAAGTCAATTTAAGATTGTAAAACAACATTCAGCAAAGGCAAGAGACAAGATCTCTGGCACAAGATGAGTAGAATAGAATAGGATAAGAATGGAATAGACTGAGAAGAGAATAGAATAGAGTAGATGAGAGAAGAACAACTACTCAAGTCAAGTTAAGATGATTTGGTTTAGAAAATAAGTTTTGAAGCTTTTAGCTAAAACGACCATGCTAACTAAGGTTGCGTTCTACAGTCGATATGGCTCTGATACCACCTCTGTCGGGACCCGAAAATACATCTCAGGAACCCTCTGTGTATTCTGAACTAGTCCCAGATCAGTAGCTAGCTCACACAGGGAAACAGTGATGAAATACCATCCATTTATTTAATTTAACTAAAAAGATCTCAAAGTAACAAATGATAATTAATAACTGGACCTTATGGTCAACGTTTACTTAACTTGCCACGCAGGGCTAAAGAAACAATTAAACTCTTGCAGCGGAACGAAACTCTTCAAATGGCCAATCAACATGCCCACAGGCAATCGAGTGGAGAAACGCATCCTAATCCGCAAAACCTTCATGGTCCTCTGGCGAAGAACTCTTGAGCAGCTTGATATCCTTCTGTGGAGATTAAGCAACACAGGGCGCAAAGCCATGAGTACTTTGAATGCACTCAACAAGCCGTGGGGAAATGTATGCAAATAATATTCATGTAGGGCTTGAACAAAGATTAGTTGTAGGGCTCTTTTGCATAAAACAGCATTTACGATAAATACAATAAATAGATTGAAATGCGTAATTGAAAACAGTAATAAGTAAATAAACCCTTTCTTTGAAACAACCAGTGAACTTCCCATTCACTTCCCAACCAAACCAAAGATAAGTGAATTCCCCATTCACCAATCGACACAAACCACCAAGTGAATGATCTATTCACCAAACGAACATTATATTCATCAAGTGAACTTCCCATCCACACTCCGACACATTTTTGAAGAAACTCTATCTCCCCTGTGAAATCCCCAAGCACGTCCATAACCGCGGACACGGCTATTCGAATAGTTTTACACTCTGCAGAGGTTGTACAGCTTGACCCACAAGAGATAGATCAACTTATAATGTTCGTTTAACACACTTCCGAGGTGTGCGACTAAGTGATCATCATAAGGCTTTACAAAGCTCCTTCTTAACCCGATTACGCGCTAAGGTTTCAACATGAATGTCTTTCCGACTGATGGGGCCCCTCTTGCGCCACCGTGAGAATCGTTTCCGTAACCACGCTTCACACACATGAACCGAAATTAAGACATTGCTAATTAATCACCAGTCCGTCCCATACCGGACATGTGGTTGTGCGGTTAAGGCTCAGTTCAATGGCGCACAAGATTAAGTCCTTGACAAGTTACTCAAAGAGACTACCACAAACCCACAACATGTTCAATCCACATCCCCACTATCCACCAACCACTGCCTGAGCGAAAACCATTTTGTTTAACCAACACCCATGACTAACCCCATCATGGTACACAAGTTTTAACAAGAATGGCTCACCACCATGATTCCATAAATCATTAAGTCAAAATTAATTATTAAGACACATGTGATGACAAACCCATCGTAACTAAGCAAGACTAAGCATAAGTACGGTACCCATGTTGGCAATATAAGTATGTCCAACTAAAATTACCCATGCTAAGGTGACAAAGGATTCATGGCATTCAATTATTCAATGGAGGTATAATGACAACAGGTAATAACTAATCCCAGAACAATATATATAAAGATAACATGCAGTTGTATAAAACAAGATACGTTTGAAATCATGGGTTCAATATGATCAAAGGACCACGACTTGCCTTGGAATAAATCCAGTGATTGATCTTGATCTTGGTATGCTACTCCTTGCTCAAAGCTTCCCGAAGTATCGACGTCTACTCGCAAAACAAGCAAATAAACCAAATAAATAAATAACAGAGAGAAAACTAACTCCAGAAATTAAATAAAAATTCAGATAAATAGATCTCGAATTTAGATAAATTTAGGAATTTGAATGGACTCAATCGGAGTTCGGATGCAAAAGATATGAGCTCTGGAAGATTGAAATATAAAGAAATACCCTAATTTGAATTTTCAGATTATTCCGAATTATTTTCCTATTGGAAATTCCAGAATATGACGCACGGCTGACGTCAGCGTGGACTTTCGGACAGGGCTAACTCAACCTGACGGCTGGGCCCCACTTGGAAGTGGCTAGGCTCGCGGTGGACTTGGTCCATGGGGATTTTGGATCTGGGTTGGCCATGAGGTGGCACTCGGGCGCTGATGTGGCTGGTGACTAAGTGACACGCGGCGAAAAGGGTGCAGTGGCGGCCGAGGTGGCTAGCAAGGTGGCGCTGATGTGGACATCGGCGAGAGAAGCGGCACTCGGATCCCGACAGTCCCGGCGAACGGCGGCTCGCTGGCGGCGACGAGCGGCACATGGAGGTAGAGGGCGAGATAGGGAACTCAGGGGTGAGCTCACGGGTGCTCGGGAACGACCAGAGCGGCCGACGATGAGGTTTTGGCTGCGGTTGGATCTCGGGCTCAACGGATCTAGGGTTCCGGTGGCCGTTCGGCGCCTTCAAGGCTACCAGAGCGTAGCCCTCGACCTTGCGAACTCGAAGAAGGCGGCGGTGTGGCTTGAGCGGCTTCGAAGGCGAAGAACGAGCTCGTCGGAGTTGCGGCGGCGCAAAGGCTTCCTCGACGATTTCCGGTGGCTAGGGCTTCGATCTTGGGCGCTGGCGGTTGGGGAAGGGATGCGGAGGGTGCGGGCTGTCGGTCCCCTTTTAAAGCCTTGGCCGGGAGTGTCCGAGGCGGCTACGTGAAGAACGCGGCGCGACGGAGGAAAGCGGATGGGAGGAGGAGTCCACGAGGTTGACGACGCTGACGTGGCGGCGGGACCCACAAGACAGCGGAAGCGGCTCGGTTGCGACCGCGTGCGAAACGACACGAAGGCGACTGACCGGTGGGGCCTCTCGCGCGCGCGGGGCGGAACGAGATGGAGCGGGCTGCGGCGAAAAATGGGCCGAGAGCGAGGAGAGGTGGAGGTGGGCTGGACCGACGGAGAGAGAGGATGGGCCAAGGAAGAGAGATTAGGCCCGGAGGCTTTTCCGAGATTTTAATTATTTTTTCTTTTTAGAAAATAGCTGAAAATCCAAATGGCAATTAGAAAATAGCAAATGCACTCGGAAAAATTGTAGAAAATTCTAGAAACTATATCCAAGCACATAGAACCCAAATAAAATAATTTTGATAATAGTTGATGTTGACATTATTCATATTAAATTATTTTTGAACTCTAAAAATTCATATTAAGCTTTTTAACTTTACCAGAAAAATCCAAATGGTTCTTTTTCTTTTAAAACTTTAAAACAGACCAAATTTTTGGGATGTTACAGAAATTTAGTCGGCCTTGGATTGACCCTAGTGTGAGAAGGAGACTTGCAGTTTTGGTTTTTTGGCGCTCTGTTGGTGCTTTGGCCGGAGTATTTGTTTGAGGTTCTTGTGCGGCATCCTCCCTGCTTCCTCATCTTCGCCCTTGGTGTGACCTGTGGGTGGAGTTCGGCACTATATCTCTGTTGACCCCATCCTTCACCGCGCCATGGTGGGGCGCTAGGTTTTCTGGGACAGCGCTTCTCAGCGTGCCTTGTCGATTGTTCTTCTAGGTAGCTTTGAGTGCTACCGGCTCTTTGAGTATTTCGACATCACTCAGTTCGATTGATCCTTTGTATTTTTGCTGTAATAGTAGTTCTTTCTTTCTGTGATAGTTAGACTCTAGTACTGGGAGAAGTGCAAAGTGTTAACAGTGGGTTTGCAATCAGCTCAATGATGTTTGCCTTTCATGAAATTGAATGATAATTAGAATCAGACTTGAGCTGTATATTAATTTGCTTACTGTTGTTGTTGATGTTCTATCAGGATTGGATTAGTTAGCGTTGATATCCAGTAAAGCTCAGATAGATTTGGTATTGTCTATTTTTAGACCTTGCTGATCATATGCTTTAGACTGTCTTCATTATTAATGTTGGTAGTCATGTGCTCTGTTATATGATCATTTCCTGTATGTCGAATAATCTGGAGTGATATCTCTTTTGCACTGTTGAACAAAATCCATTCTGTTGACTGATAGTTTATTTGTCTGTTCTGTAACTGTTAAAATAGTTCAGAAGAGCATTAATTATTTATGCTCATAGTCTGATTAGGATTATCATATTCAATTGATGATGAAAATTGGCTTGAATGTTGTGATGGCAAGGACTATGTCCTATGCAAGTAGCCTACTGAGAGCACTTGAACATCTTAACTATTTGAGCTTTATGCTAGATAGTGTTCTCATGATATTTGTGTTGAGCAAATTATTGTATTTAGATGACTTGGAAGAATTTCATGAATTCATGTTATTGTGGTCATTTAATACATATTGGTATTATGTCTTTTTCTGGTTATTATTGCTGGGTTTAGTCCTGGAAGTTTGCTAAAACTACTTTTTATGCAACAACCTATTCCATTCCAAAATAAGACCAAATTAGTATACATGTGGTATATGTTGTGCATATTATTCATTTTAAATGATTTGGAGAAAATTTTCTAACTCTCCCTCCTCCTTCGAGCCCAGCACGCCTCCTCCTTCGAACCCGGCATACCCCCTCCCCCGAGCCCACCGCCTCCTCCCCGAGCACGAGCTGCTGCCCCCTCCCCCGAGCATGAGCCATCACCTTATCTCTTTTCTATAAAGTCTCCAAGCAGTGGTTGCTTGTGCCTTTAAAATCGACTTTGTGTGTGTGTGCGCTAACTCGAGGCCTAGATTCAGCTAGCTAGCTCGCTCCTTGGGCGTTCATCCTAAACGTGCAGGTGAACCACGACATACTTCATCGAATATGACACACTAGAGTGTGTGATTTGCTTTATGCTAATCCTCCAAGTGTTTGTAGAATCCTCCTCAACCATGACCTCAAAAGTAATAGCAGTAGAACTGAAGTTGAAGTTATTAATTACAAGCATGTAATTGTCTTTAAACCCAACAAGAACACAAAGCAACTAATTGAGTTCTGTTTTATATGTAATGATGGCCTCACTGTAAAACTTGACATTAAGGAATGGTTAGTAGCTGATACATGATGCCACTTCCTAGTCGGAGTATCTACGCATCCATGCCATTTTCGGAACATAGCGATGTCCAATTACCTATCGACGACATCCAAGTAATTGGATGTTCACACGCTTTCCTGGCAGCCATGCTTCTTGAACTTGCAGGCCTACTTGTGATTACCTTTTCTGTAGTAGTGAGAGGTTGTATGGGCTGAAGATGCATGGGGGTTCTGATCTTGCCCAACATGTGAATGCCTTCAATCAGGTGATCACTGATCTAGGGCATCTGGAGGTAAAGATCACAAATGAAAACAAGGCGATTATTCTATTATGTTTATTGCCACCTTCCTGTGAACACTTGGTCACCACTCTAACATATGGGAAAGATACTATCAAGGTTGATGAGATTACCGCGGTCTTGTTGGCGCATAATCAACAGAAGCTGAACGCGGGGGAGAGCTCTCAGGGTGATAGTTTGTATATAAAGGGTGATCGTGGAAGGAAACAAGACAAGGAGAGATCTGGGAGGCGTAAATCCAGATCAAAGTCAAGGAGCAGAAAGAATATTAAGTGCTACAAGTGCAAGGAGATGGGGCATATGAAGAGGGATTGTCCAAAAATGAAAGAACAGAATGGTGGGAAGCGTGATGAGAAGACTGTTAATCTGGCTAGGAAAAATGAGTCGGATAGCAGCGATGCAGATGTTCTCTCGGTGTCAAACGGTCAGTTGATAGATGCATGGATTCTTGATTCGGGGTGCTCGTATCACATCACGCCTAACAGGGAGTAGTTCACTTCATACGGTTCTGTTTACCTTGGTGATGTTACATGCTATAGTATTGTCAGGATAGATGAAGTTGAAATTAAGATGTATGATAGTATTGTTAGAACAATGCGTGATGTTAGGCACATACCAGGGTTGAAAAAGAATCTGATCTCTCTAGGCTTCTTACATAATAGTGGTCTTATTGAGTTGATAATGATAAGGAAACTATGAAAATTTGTAAAGGTGCATTGACTATAATGAAGAATAGGAGAATTGCTGAAAATATTTACATATTGCTATAGAGCACTGTTGTAGGTGGAGTCAGTTTAATGGAGTCACATAATGATATGACAAACCTTTGGCATATGCGGTTGGGCCATCTTAGTGTTCGTGGGATGGCGGAATTGCATAAAAGAGACCTATTGGCAGGAATTAAAAGTTGCGAGTTAGGTTTCTATAAGTTTTGTGTTATTAGAAGACAGTCTAAGGTTAGCTTCTCAAATGGTAAACATGAAACATAAGGAATACTTGATTATGTACACTCTGATGTGTGGGGGCCTACTAGAAAACCATCAATGGGTGGAGCTCAGTATTTTATTACTTTTATTGACAATTTTCCGCAAGGTGTGGGTGTATTTTATAAAGCAGAAATCTGAAGTATTTGCCAAGTTCAAGGTGTGGAAAGCTGAGGTGGAAAACCAAACAAACAGGAAGGTAAAGTATCTGAGATCTGATAATGGTACCGAATATATTGATTCATAGTTTTAGAGATATTGTGAGGAGCATGGTATTCAGCGGCATTTCACAGTGCGCAAAGCATCGTAGCAAAACAGTGTGGCAGAAAGGATGAACAGGACTATTTGTGAATGAGCAAGGTTCTTGAGGTTGAATGCAGGGCTTCCTAAATGTTTCTAGGTAGAGGCTGTGAACATGACGTGCTATCTCATAAACAGATCGCCACATGCATCTTTGGGTGGTAAGGTTGCAGAGGAGGTATGGACGGGTAATTCAATTGATTTTACTAATCTAAGAATTTTTTGGTTGCCCAGCCTATATGCATATACCAGCTGATGGAAGGTCAAAGCTTAATGCAAAATCAACAAAAGTGCATTTTTCTGGGTTTCAAGAAAGGTGTTGAAGGGTACAAGCTTTGGGATCCGACATTAAAGAAGGTGGTGATGAGCAGGGATGTTGTATTTGATGAGAAATCAATGTTACAACAAAACAAAGAGGAGGTATCACATGAGATTGGAGGTTCAGATATGGTGCAGGTAGAGTTAGAATATAGTTCAAGAACTCACGATTCACACACACTGCCTCCAGATTCCACTTCAGATGAGTTGCATAATTTTCAATTGGCAAGAGATAGACGCGACGCACTAATGTGCAAGCTCCAAAGAGATTCGAGTATGAAGACCAGGTTTTATTTGCTCTTCTTGTTAGTACTGATGATCCAACTAATTTTCAAGAGGCTATTACAAGCCAGGAGAAAGATAGGTAGATGACTGTAATGACAGAAGAAATAGAGTCTTTACAGAAGAATCAAACTTAGGAGCTAGTTCATCTTCCTGAGGATAAGAAAGCCATTAGGTGCAAATGGGTCTACAAGATAAAACCTGTAGTATTAGAAAAAGAAGGGGAAAAGTTCAAGGCTTGATTAGTTATAAAAGGGTATTCACAAAAGAAGGGGATTGACTATGATGAGGTATTCTTCCTGGTTGTGAGGCATACTTCTATCAGGATAGTTCTTGCATTGGTAACCAGTTGGGATTTGCACTTGGAATAGATGGATGCAAAAATGGCGTTTCTGCATGGTGATCTTGATGAGCAAATCTACATGGAGCAGCCAGAAGGGTTCACTAAACCGGAAAATCAGCACTTGGTATGCAAGTTAAAGAAGTCATTTTTTGGGTTGAAATGGTCTCCAAGACAGTGGTACAAACGTTTTGACTCCTACATGTTGTAGATTGGCTACAGTCGATGTGAGTACGACTGTTGCGTTTATGTTCGACGCCTTGATGATGGTTTATTTATTTTTTCTGCTACTATATGTGGATGATATGCTAATTGCTGCAAAGCACATGTGTGATGTGATTAGTTTGAAGGGTTTACTAAGTGAGGAATTTGATATAAAAGACTTAGGGGCAGCAAAGAAAATTTTGGGCATGGAGATACACAGGGATAGAAGCTCGAGAAAACTGTGGTTGTCTTAGCAGGAGTATGTTGAGGAAGTCTTAGAGAGATTTGATATGAGCAAGGCCAAACCAGTAAGTGCTCCATTAGCACAGCACTTTAAACTTTCTTCTAAATTTTGTCCTGAATCAGACAAAGAATATGAAGAGATGGCAAAGGTTCCATATGCTAGTGTAGTTGGCTATTTAATGTATGCTATGGTTTGTACAAGACCTGATTTGGCACATGTTGTTAGTCAAGTCAGCAAGTTTATGGCAAAACCAGGAAAGCGACACTGGGAGGTACTCAAGTGGATATTCAGGTACTTGAGAGGTACAACAAGTCATGGTATTATTTTTGGTGGACAATAAGGTAATCCTTTGGTTGTTGGATATGTGGATTCGGACCATGCTGGTGATTTAGATAATAGGAGGTCTACTATAGGGTATGTTTTTACTCTAGGTGGAGGGCCTATATGTTGGAAGTCATCAATTCAGTCTATTGTTGCATTGTCTACAACTGAGGCGGAGTACATGGTTGTGACTGAAGCTGCAAAGGAAGCGTTATGGCTTGCAGGATTAGTGAAGGAACTAGGTGTTGAGCAAGGTGGAGTTCAGGTGCGTTGCGATAGTCAGAGTGTAATTTATTTTGCCAAGAATCAAGTGCATCATACTAGGACTAAGCACATTCATGCAAGGTATCACAGGATCAAGGAGTTGATCGATTCTGAAGAGATTGATTTGATGAAGGTGCACACTGATGATAATGCTGCAGATATGTTAACCAAGCTTGTCACCACCAACAAGATTGAGCATTGCCTCAACTTATTGTGAGTCACAAGTTGCTGAGTAAGGAGGTAACTCCCAGCCCACGGATGTGCGAGGAGTGTTAAAACGTTATCCTTTGTTGTGTTTTCTTTAAGGTGGTGTATTTGGCAAGGTGGAGATTTATTGTGTATAACTTATATATAACAAGATGAAAGGAAGGGACTATGTCTGGATAGCGGAAGTGCAGCGTACGCTTTCCAGACACAGCTCTACAAAATAATGTGGGTTGGGGGTGTGGGGTACGAAGCCCCCGCGGTACGGACTATGAGTCCGAGTCAAACATGTAATCGGGGTATAAATATTATATACTACTGACCTCTTGTAATCCTAATCAGCAGAGAAAAAAAAAACTCCTCATACGGACGTAGCCGCCGCAATTTGGCTCCCAAAGACGTAGGCTTTGCCGAATTTCGTAAACAAATTCTCGTGTCTCTTGTGTGCTTGTTGTGCTTGTTCTCTCTCGGAAAGGGCTGTCGCCGGTTCCAACAGATTGGCTGCCAACACATGGGACACTGAGAGCTTCTCTGGCACCATTCAAGAATGCACTGGAGATGGTACTCATGCTTGCAGCTCGTCACCGTGGAGGGGTTGCTGTCGTAGAAGGGCTCGAGGCAGATGCTGCAGGCGTCCTACACGCCTCCCTCCACGAATGCCACCGCCGAGGAAAGCTTGCTCTTCGTCTCCGTCTCCTCTCCTCGGGCTTTGATTTCAATTGTTGACCCAAACCGAAGACGAACACACGTGAACATAAGAACACAAAAAAAAAATTGTGCCGTCTGAACAACATCAGCTTTTCAGATTTTCTTCTTCTTCTCTGTTGTTCTTGTTCACAAAATTTGATTACATGGATGTCCTTTTATTGAGAGCAAATAACTATTCGTATCCGGAAATGATTTTACGTATTCTGAAGGGATACCACACAAACTCTAGTATCCATAATGAATACTGCCTAAATACTTTAGGGTTACGTAAACAAATTCTATGTAAAATTTAGATATACCATATGCACAAAGATTACTAATAGGATTTAACTTTTCAAATAGTCAAGTCGGTGCACTAAATTAAAGAAAACAACACATCATATATAGACTAAACAGACGATGAGTTAATTAATTTGCATGAGAAATGTATGATCCATGCCAAAAAAAAAACAGACGATGAGTTAATTAATTTGCATGAGAAATGTATGATCCATGCAAAAATAAGATAAACACACATGAATTTTGCGAATCACACCAATGAATGATCAACCCATCAGATGTTAACAACTAATTAATCGATGACCTTAATCCCATAAAATTTAAGTCATGCATGCATGATAAAGTGATACATAGCTGCCAAAATGTTAGCCTGTGAAGCTGACAAATTTTCTCCCTTGCAAATTACTAAGCTACAGAGAACTAACCTATTAACCTTATACCAGTCTCTGCAACACCATTCCTTCAGAAGAAAATTCAGCTACTTCACAGCCAAGCTTCCCCACGGCAACGTCCATGATATTATTATCTACGTACGTACGTCCAAGTAATACGGACGTACGTGTCCTTTTTGTTGCAACGTAACTCGATCTATGTATACATGTGTGTACACCAAGTGCACGTATGCAACTAATGATCAAGAATTAACCCTGTTAATTAATCTGTCATGCATGGGCGGCGGCGCCATGGCACTGGTCGAAGCGTATGATGCGCTCCTTGGGCGGCGGTGGCAGCATGGCGGGCGCCTCGGCGGGGACGACGGGGAGGTGGCCACCGCCGAAGGAGCGGACGTGGTCGTTGAGGGAGCGCTTGTGCTTGAAATCGGAGCCGCATGCGCAGAACCAGCGCTTGCCGCAGTTCTTCTCGTGCGTGCGCCAGTCGCCCTTGACGGCGAAGGGCTTGGCGCAGCGGCGGCAGCCGAAGGGCTTGGCGCCGTGCTTGCGCTTGTAGTGCGTCTGCAGCGTGCGGAAGTCCTTGAGCACCCGCGCGCGCGGGTGGGCGACGTTGTTCCGGCACCCCGCCGCGCAGCAGTAGCACGGCAGCTTCAGCAGCGCCAGCGTCGTCGCCTGCGTGCCCTTGAGCGACTCGCGGCCCTTCCGGTACTCGCGGCCGTGGCCCCACATGTGCATCTGCAGCAGCACACATAATTAAGTCGCTGTTACGTTGAGATAGATGGCAATGCAAAAAAAAAAAAAAAAAGTAACCCGGAAAAGCTTTTCTACCACTACGGGTAACCATGCAGTTAGCTAGATGTGAAGTAAACAAGGAATATGTTCTTGGCGTTCCAGCGTGTGCTTGGCCTTTTGTCTTTTGTCATCATCTTGGAGAGGAAAGACGTGTGAATCGAACTAACTACTACGTGGCTGTAGTTATTGTAATTTCCTTTTCTTTTCCTGGATTTGATTCCTCACGGGTACATGTACATGAAATACTTGATTTCTGGCTAGGTCATTCGGCAAACATGAACATGGACGAGACCGTGTTGAGATACCGTCAAGGGATCGAGAAGCACTGTCGATGTATATCATGCATGATATGCATGACGCACTAGTTAATGCAAGTTCAATTCAGCTTACGACGCATCGATCGCGTATTCGCATGTGCCCTAGTATCCGTGTAATTTTCATTCGCACGTAGAAGAAGTGAAGAACTCGATCGGCCACACATGTTTTTCAATATTGCTAGCTAGGCCATGCAAGAAGAGACGCATGTTACTCTTTCCAATTGATATCACCATATATGCATATACTTGCGTGTGTTTTTGGAATATAAACCATATAACTTCGCTTATTAAAGATCAAAATGTTGTGTTCTTGAAGAAAAAAAGTTTAGCACAAAATGTAACCGGGGCAATTTAGATATAAAATCATACGGTTTGCGTCACTCAAGTACAATCCAAATTAACTAAGATTTCAAGAAAAAGGAAAATTAGCAATTTGATTTCTATACGGGTTCCAAAGTAAATCCCTAAAAAAATAAAATCTATTATATACTAAAAGTTGATGAGAGGAGTTTTATAGTTGCTAAGAGAAAACATTGGCACAAGAAACAACGTAAAATGGGGAGTGTGGGCTTGGAGTGTCTCATGTTATGATTTACAGAGTGAGTGAGATTATCTTTAACATTGACATGACATTATTTCTGACGGACGGTGAACACAATTATTGTCTGGAGATATCCTAATGAATTAAGAATTAAAAAACCACATATTTCAAAAATTAATATATTTAATAAGGATATCTTTAAAAAAAAAAAGAAGACAAGGATGGCTTGAGTACAAACCACATCTAGCTATAAATGATTGACAACTATTTCCTCCCAAAGATATAATCTATATTCTTTGTTTTAACATATACTACTATATATTAATATCACAAATGAACCAATTCTACAAACATGGAAATTAAATCGAATTGATCATGTTCTAAAAATTCTAATATTTGAATTCTTTCATGTGATCTGCAACCCTTTATTTTCCACATGTAGTTCTTTTATTATCCATCACATATGTACCGCTAAACCAATTAAATATGTTCTTAGAAGGATGCATGCACATCTTTATTATCCATCACATATGGACCGCTAAACTAATTAAATATGCTCTAAGAATGACGTTGGCGCACCGCGTGGACCACCTTGCTAGTTAAAAACAAAAAGACCAACTCCAAGTCTCTAACACAAATCCAAACTCGAAGAAAGAGGATACAAAGAAGCTAGGCATTATTAAAACCGCATTCAAATTAAACAGGATGGGATATTGATCAATCACCTGCATGTTGTTGTATCTATTGAAGGTCTTGTTGCAGACATGGCAGACGAACTGCACCGGGCCGATGAGTATCTGCGCCGGCGTCGGGATCCAATACCGCTGGTCGCGGCAGCCGGTGGCACCATTGCTGCTCTCCTCCCCTCCCACACATGGGTAGTTTGATCCCTCCACTGAATCCACCATCTCGCTATGTATTTGCTCTCCTGCTTCCATCTTACACCTCTCATGCTGCCTTGGCTTCTCCTCCTCCATCTCCTCCTCCTCATCAGCATCATCCATGGGTGCCTCTTCAGAACTATAGCCGCCGCTTGCAGTTGCTGGCAAGCCGATGTTTAACTCAACAGTGGCCTCTTCTGTAATATTGCTCACCTCTTCTTTGATAAGGTTCGGCCCACCAACAGGAGTCGTCTTCTCCCCAACTCCGAGCCTGCCAATAAGTGGCAAACACAGCATGGTATTTCGTTCTGGGCCTCCTTCTCCTCGATCTTCACCGAGTGCTCGGTGATCTCTCGATGGTGTCGAGAGGGACGAGGACGTCGACGACGAGGATGACGGCGACGGCGGTGACCGCGGCTTGAGCCACTCGAAGAACGGCACGCCGAAACCTGCACCCTCCATTGTGCAAGCCCTCAACACCATAGATCAATTCGAACCCTCTATATGTATGTACAATTGAAGTGCGGACACTGCTTTTTATATCTCTCGGTGGTTTTTGGTGGTGTGGAGATGAGGAGGAAGAGGAGGAGAGGAAAGGGGTCGTCTATGTCAAGGCGTGCATGTCACGGCCGGGAAGAAATGCGGGGAGCTAGCGCTCGAGAGGTCGAGAGGTTGGTGCGCCGTTGGTGTTGCTCTTGCTCTCCTTATATGATGTCCTCTTGCGCGTGGAGTGCGCCCCTTTGGAGTTTGGAAGGCTGTGCATAGTCAGTGCATGAGATAAGCAAGCCAAGCAGCTGGGGACTGCACGCTCGTGCTCGCGTGTGAATGGGGCATCTGCTAGTGATGCCTAGAGCATGATACCTAGGTTTGGAATGTGGTACCTGTCTAATGTGTATCTCGCCTTAGGCGTCGTCTCTGTGGGACTTGCATCCTCTGATATTTCACTGGGAATGTCACGGGTGAACAATGTCGTGATATTCTCAGGATCTGAGCCGTCGGATCGAAATACGACGGACGGGATCGAGCGCCATAGCGTCATTAATTGCAGTGTTCATGAACAGTACTCATACTACAATGTTTTCTATAGTAATTACGCTACTATAACAGATCTCAATGAACGATTTCATCCATTATTTTCCGATCGAACGGCCACAAAATAATGTTATGGTACTATTCATTGCGACATTGCTTCTTAAAGTCACTGTGATGGGCCGGTACAGACTATATATGCTACAAGCTAGGACCCCTTGCCTTGCCCCAAGGGGAGTTGTACTAGGTTCTCTCTGGGAATATAATGGGAGTCAATTCTAGTACTCTAGGGATGAAAAAAACATGTACCAGCTACCAATATTCGGCTTTGGAACAGGTAAAACCTCACTTTATACGTACTGTAGATGATTATTGTATGGGATATATAGCTGATAGATTGATTGCTATAGTATACTATTACGTCCCTTTCTAACAATGTACGTAGATAGTTGGCCAGCTCTACGCCTCTACACTTGTACTATATGTGTATACTATGCACTCAGCTAATATTTAGTCCATGACTACAAATGAGAGAGATCAGGATGCGCTATATGTTTTTGATACGTGTTACATGCAGGTATTTCTTTAGCTTGTAGGACATCATTATTGCGGACCTTGCTGAGCCCTTGACCATGCTTATCCCTGAGGATTGTAAGTCTTACATATACCAGAACCACTAAAATTGGCATCGTGGCCGATCAACGTGGTCTGAACGAAAAATCCATGACACTTGAACTTAATTGAACTGTTTTTCCCATGAGAAGGGTGTAAAACTAATATTCAAGTCATCGGCCGTCACACACACCTCAGGTGCAACTTTAACCGCTTTAGAATAAGCCACTCGGGTGTAGATCGAGCTATATAATAGACTTCGTCAAAAAGAAGATATAACCCATACGTACTCCACGCCACAAAATAATCAGCTCAATTGACATATATGCATGCATGTATGAGGAAAAGTGTAGTACTAGGTTAGCGTGTACATGTAAAAGGTTAGTAACTGGTAGTACTGAATCTATCTAGAAGTTGGGCGCTCTAACTTGGTGAGCTAGCGGCTACATATGGTTGGGCTGCCTCTGCTTTCGAAGTGGAGGTCGCAATACCGTGTGGAGCGAGCAGTATATGCCTGGACGGCTGGACGACCAATGGAACGGAAAGCCAGCCGGCCGATGGAGAGCAAATGTCAAACACGAGTCCACAAAGCATGCATGTGTGGGTGTGGATCGGTGTGGTGTGGTCACTATTGGACTGGCGATTCATTCAGCTAGACCGGACTTTGGTAGCTAGGTTACATAGAACGGATCAAACACGATGAGACGACGGACCGACCGATACCGCATGCATTACGGGCGACACAGTTCGGGGTTTCCTCGCACGTACGCGCGTAATTAATTCTACCGGTACGTTTACGGACAGCCACTGTGGGCTGTGGCTTCCGCGCTGCACACATGGGTTATCTACGGCTGCCATGCGCCAATGGACCGTGCGCGCGTACGTTTCGTAGTGCCGATTGCCCAGCCGCGCGCGCGGCCGGGAGCACCGGTTAGTCGGGTGGTGGGATGACCAGTTGATCACCACCACGTACTGCGCGCGTGGCGGACGGACGTAACGCGGTGAATTGCGTGGGAAAACGCAGGGGTGATGGGGAGTGGCCGAGTGGAGGTGTGGAACGGTGGTAGGGAATCGCGCGCCGCGCGGATGGGGAGAGCCGGGGAGGGGCCGGGCGTGCCGAAACGGCCGTGGCGCCGCGGTATCGCGGTATCGCGGCAACTGGGCCATAAGATAGAGATTACGGCGCCTGCAGGGTGCGGGCCTGCGGCCGCGTGGGGCGGCCGAGTAACTTACGTCTTAGGCTCCGCGCGGGCGGCTCGGCTGTCGGGTTAGTGGGAAGCGCCGAAGCGACCCACCTACCTTTTTCCCTCGTATCCCACGAGGAATGCGAGATGTATGTGCGTGCGGGCCACGCGGGACGTGATTTGCACTGCCGTGCGGCGCGCGGCAGCCCGGAAGCGGAGTGGGCGTCGGCCGGGCCCTTGTTGAGAGAGTTTGGCCGGTCGAGTTGGTTTCAGAATTTTTATGGTTGGCATCGTCTCGGGCCACGCACTTCGTTCAGGTATTATTGGCTGGGCCGTATCAATTGGGCTCGTAGTTGGATGGGGCTGCGCTCTCAGGAGCAGCAGCCAGAAGGCTGTTTGGAACTTATCCAGCCAGTTTGGATCACATTGTGTTGTTATGTTCAAAGATCTCGTAAATAAGTTCTTGGTGGTCACTTTCCATCAGGTGTAGCGTGCTATTAAGTACGGCCGCACTTGCTTGCTCGCTTCGACACATCGCCAAGTTGGCATACACGGGAAAAGGGTAGGATAATGTCCTTTCAAGAAAGTCACAGTTCGTTGTCAAGGCACAACCCTTTTTTTGGATAATTTTGTCCTGGCCTTAATGCAAGTTAGAAAATCATGATTCGGATATGGTTCATATGCCTTTGTTCTTTGGCATGCCCAGATTGTTTAATTCCCTGCCTGTTTCTCAAATGGAATTACCTACTCGTACTAATGCAGCCCGTCCACGTCTCACCTGCTCTCGCTTTTTCTTAATCTCTCTGTTTTACACCAAATTTTGCAGTGCATAGCCCTTCATTCAATTCAAAAGCCAATGGAACATAACAAGTGAGCCATTCGCCCGTCCCAATTTCTTCCGTTGGCCTACCTACTTTATGTTCTCTTTTCCCGGTGATGTTCCTTTGTCAATACCTTAATGATAGAACATTACAAACTCTCTCTCTCCTCACCGTTGGCAGAATTTGTACCCTCCTGGAGAAGCTTCAAAGGCCGGAAAATTGATTTTGCTGAGATGGATGAGTAACCTGAAATTCGGTTCCTGTAGGGTTGACATTCTCTGCCACAATGAGGTTCCTGCGAAAGAGTGCACACAAAAAGTCAGAGGCAGATCTACAGTGGCACATGGGTGTATATATGTACACTCAAATTTTTTGACAAAAAAACTAGTATATAGTGGGTATAGTAGTTATATATAGTAATATTGGGATCAGTATGTTGTATTACAACCCACAAGTAATTTAAGCTCATCTTACAACCTCCCTATCTGACTCAATACTCCCCTACATGCGGCCAAGTTGAACAACTCATTATCAACCCAAGTAGCCAACAACAATAGCCATCAGGCTAAGTCCCCCAAGCTGACTAACTCATTCTCTCTCTCGCTTTGTTCAAATGGCGGTGTAGGGAGGCACTCAGCAAGGGCCAAGGGCCCACAGTGAGATAGCGAACAACGCAGGGATGGAGGGCACAATGGTCATTGGGGTAGGCAGCTCGCGGCAGCGACTAGAGGGGTAAGTGACAAGCTGAATATGGAGGGCATGACGGGGTCCGGCGGGGCAGGGAGCATTTGGCGGTGTCCAACGGGGTAGGGAGCACATGGCGGCGTTCGACGGGGTAGGGAGCACGCGGCGGCGTCTGGCAGGTCAGGGAGTGGCTAACAAAGAGCAGTTAGCAGTTGAGCATCCGGCGGCGGCGACACAGGTACATCTCACTCTCAATCTCTCATTCAATTTCTAAATACCAAATTTCCAGTATCGTTTTAGTGTTGATTTGTAATAGATGAATTGTGTTTTTAAAATGTAGACCGTAGAGCATTCAAAAATGAAAAGGAAAGTTGTAGATTTAAAATCTTTATGGGAGAGAGTTGAATTGCAATTTTTTATTTATTTTGTAATTTCTCTAAATTATTTAATATGTTTTCTATATTACGAACAATTTGTGCTTTGTGCTTTGTACTTTGCTATTGTAAACCTTTATGTTTTAGATTGAGCAATATTTTTATAACTTCGAACACTTATCCTGTAAATCCTGGATCCGTCAGCGAAAGTGAGATGTGATGTAATATTGGCAAATGATTCAATGAGTTATACGTGCACTATCGTTGAAGAGAATTGAGTCTTACTCGCGAGGACGGGAAACCCAAAGGGAGCTGAGAGCACGGAGACGGCGGTTATACTCTCCAATGGAAAGGAAACACCGAGCTGTTTGTCGAGTTGTCAGAATCCGCCTCATGTATTGCAAGGTTTGCTGTCTCAGATTATCTGCCTGCACTTGCAAAGTCATGCGGGAAATGATATATATTAGGTAAACTAGCTGTACATATGGATAATTGGCACTCAAGTTCACAAGAAATGTAAGGGTGGCACTATCTACATATCCACTGCAGAATGCCCACAGAATGCAATAATTGGTAGCGGCAGCATCTGGTGACAAGGAGGTCCAAAGCCAATGTTCCTGCTTGAGACATGGACCAGTTGAAAGCTTCCTGCTGCTGCATATTCTAAATTTCTAATGTGATGTCATTTTCTACTGCAGTTAAACCAATCCGATCTGCACACGATCTTAATATAGTCTAAAAAATATAAGTAATTTCATGGTTTTTTTATTTCTCAAGTCTTTGGATGGCTAAATTGCTCCAATTGTTAACACAAGAAAAACATTAGCTCTCTTCTCCACCAAAGTTTATCGCAGACCACAATAAAAAAATCTCAAAGGAAAAAAGAAATGGGGGCAATTGGAACTTGGAAGTCTCTGTTAATATGAATGAAGCTTATCTATTTCAATAGCCTATAGGGCATATATATAGAGTACAAAAGGACACACACAAGACTAAACTTTAACAATAGAAAATACCACTAATACGCTTAACACCCCCCTCAAATGCAAGGTGTATGCAATAGCATTGCATTTAGAAAGGGCTGACACTACAATAGAGAAATCCGAAGTCCGAGTCTTGATAATATCATCGTAGCGTGCAGCTCTTGGAAAATTGTGTCGGTACCAAAGGATCTCCTCCCACCCGGAATCATGTTGCAGCCCACACGCACAAAGTGCAAAGGCTAAGAAAGTAGAGGTAAACGGGAGCAAAGTCGACCGCGGCAACACGATGAGAAAGGATATGGAAGGTGACACAAATAGAGAGAGATATCAAATCAAGCCGAAGAGAGAGATAAAAGCATGACAGCGCAGATCGAAACCCAAGACGATGACGGCGTAGTGCACAAGAAGCGCAGCGGAGGCGTAGTGCAGAAGAAGCATGGTGGCCTTAGAAACTCAGTGCAGCGGCTCAAAGAGAAGCAACGGCGTCATAAAGACTTCTTCGATCTGCAGCAGCTCAGATAAAAAAGCGGCGGCTGCAACCATGCGAAAAAGGAGAGGACCACATTCAATCCAAGAGGATGAATCGTGACTAGCAAAGCAATCGGCTAACTAATAAGGATTTGTGGACTTGTACGACTTTGACAAACTCAAAGAGAGATATGTTACGGATTTGGATAGACGCAAACGGAAGACTCAAAAGAAAGGACTCAAAGGCAGCAAATTATAGCAGCAACAGTTTTTTTTCTCGGTTTTGGGTTGTAACCCGTCGGCCCATTAGAAAAGGAGGCACGAGGGAGGATTAGGGATTCCCTCCCCCTGTTCTCCACCATTTGACAGCGGCACGCGCTCACGCACATGCGAAAAGCGCAGAGCCAGCGGCGCGTGGGCTGCAGGCCGACGGCGCGGCACAGCGGTCGCAGAGGCGCGGTGCGGTCATCGCTTCCTCGAGTTCCTTCTCCCCTGCGCTGAGCTCACGAGCGGTGGCGGTGGGATCCGACGGCGGCGACCGAAAGGGGAGGAAGCCGAGGTGAGGGGAGAAGCGCGAGCCCACGACGGAGGGCGTCGGCGCAACGGGATCCGACGGTGGTGGGTGAAAGGAGAGGCCAAGAGGGCCGAGTGGTGGCGGGATCCAGTGCGGGGAGCCCAGTGGCTGGATCTGAGCAGGGAGGAGTCACACGGAGCTCAGAGCAGCCGGATTCGGGCTACGTGGGCTCTGGAGAGGGGGGAGGCCCGTCGGCGGGGGCATCCTCGAGCAGCGGCGAGATCCGGCGGCGGCGACCGAAAGGGGGCAGGGGGCCGGATCGACTGGCGATCGCGGAGAGCATAGCGAGGAGAAGATGACACATCTGGGGAAGATGGAGCATCAGGAGAAGATGGCTCATCTGGAAGATCCTCAATACAAGGTCGACGAGTGTAGAAGAGAGGATAAGAAGGTACTTTAGTGGGAGAAGCCTGAGGGGCCACAGGAGATGAAGCAGGCGGCGACAACGGCGGAGAGGCCACACGAGGAATATGTGGAGACTCAGTGGGACGAGTGGATGAGGGCAATACAGATATAGGTGTATCTGGAAAGGTAAAAAAGGACAGAGACTCCACAGAGGAAGCTGAAGGAGAGGCAGGACGTGGGTAGAAGGGACGAGACTCGTCGAAAGTCACATCCTGAGAAATCCGCATCCGTCGACCAACAGGATCCCAGCACCGATAGCCCTTGTGCTCGGCACTGTATCCCAGAAAGACACACTTAACAGACTGAGCAGTCAGTTTGGTGCGTTCTCGAGGGGGGAGGAGGTCGCAGAGGTGCGATGCGGTCGTCGCTTCCTCGGGTTCCTTCTCCCCTGCGCTGAGCTCACGAGCGGCGGCACGACGGCCATGTGAGCAGTGGTGGCGGGATCCGACAGCGGTGACCAAAAGGGGAGGAAGCCGAGGCGAGGGGAGAAGCGCGAGCCCGCAACGGAGGGCGCTGGCGCAACGGGATCCGGCGGCGGTGGCTGAAAGGAGAGGCCAAGAGGGCCGAGTGGCGGTGGGATCTGGCACAGGGAGCCCGGCGGTCGGATTTGAGGCGGGGGAGACACGACGGCGGTAAAGATCCGCGCGGGGAGGAGTCGCACAGAGCTCGGGGTAGCCGGATCTGGGCTACGTGGGCTCTAGAGAGGAGGGGAGGTCCGTCGGCGGGGCCATCCTTGAGCGGCGACGGGATCCGACGGCGGCGACCAAAACAGGTAGGGGGTCGAATCGATTAGCGATTGTGGAGAGCGTAGTGAGGAGAAGATGACCCATCTGGGGAAGATGGAGCATCAGGAGAAGATGGCTAATCTGGAAGATCCTCAATACGAGGTCGACGAGTATAGAAGAGAGGATAAGAAGGTACTTTAGTAGGAGGAGCCTGAGGAGCCGTAGGAGACGAAGCAAGTGGCGACAACTGCGGAGAGACCACAGGAGGAATATGTGGAGACTCAGTAGGACTGGTGGATGAGGGCAAGACAGATATTGGTGTATCTGGAAAGATAAAAAAGGACAGAGACTCTACAGAGGAAGCTGAAGGAGAGGCAGGACGTGGGTAGAACGGACGAGACTCGTCGAAAATCACATCCCAATAAATCTGCATCTGTCGACCAACAGGATCCCAGCATCGATAGCCTTTGTGCTCGGCATTATATCCGAGAAAGACATACTCAACAGACTGAGCAGTCAGTTTGGTGCGTTCTCGAGTGGGGAGGAGAACGTAGCAAACGCAGCCAAACAGACGAACGATAGAGTAGTCAGAAAGAACACCACAGAGACGCTCAACAGGGATTGCACCCTGAAGAGCAGAAAAGGGCTCGATGTTGACGAGATAGGTGGCAGTGGAAACAGCCTCGGCCCAAAAGTGAGGTGGAATAGAGGCGGCAATCATCAGTGCACGAGCCGTCTCAAGAAGGTGACGATGCTCGCGCTCAGCGACACCATTCTGAGCATGACAAGAGAACTGAGCGAGAGTGCCCTACTCAGTAAGGAAGCTGCGTAGGTAACGAGAGAGGTACTCGCCAGTAGAGTCAACACGAAAGACACGAATAGGAGTGGAGAACTGTGTGCGAACCATAGTGGCAAATTATTTATAAATAGACAAGGCCTCACTACGAGAAGACATGAAATATATCCCAGTGTGGCGAGAGAAATCATCTATAAATATGATATAATATCGATGACCCCCTTTCGAAACAAAGGGAGCCGGGCCCCAAACATATGAATGAACAAGATCAAAAGGACGCTGAGACACTGACTCACTATGAGGATAAGGAAGCTGAATTTGTTTACCTAACTTACAACCCTAACAATCTAAAGACACGTCTCCTGAGACAGACCACAGAAGACCACGACGAACTAAAGACGACAGACAAGATCCACACAGATGACCAAGACGGTGATGCCACTACTGGAAAGAGCTGGTAGATAGAGTGGCAGAAGCGGAGAGACAGGTGGCGACGGTGGCGACGGAAGGAAGGTGAAGCCAGTCAAGCTCCCAGAGACACTGTGAGTCAAGGCGTCGAGGGCCAGAACCAACTAGAGCTCCTATGTGGCGGTTCTGAACCAACTAGAGTCAGAGTCAAGAATGCCCCGATAACTAAGGTCAGTAATCTGCCCAGTAGAAAGAAGTTGCATGGTAAGGCGAGGAACATGAGCAACAGAGGGAACATGAAAAGATAAGTTGCTAAGAGGTCCTCGACCAGAGACAGAAAGAGATGTACCATCAGCAGTAAGAACACTAACAGGAGAATCAAGAGGTATAATGAAAGATAGAGTGGAAGAAATAGAAGTCATGTGAAATGATGCTCCAGAATCAAGAATCCATGGGGAGGTACCTGACTGTGTAGGGGGTGGTTTCACAGTGCCTGAAGAGTAAGTAGCAGAACCTGCTGAACCTGTCAAGGGAGAACCTGAAGCGGCAAGCAGGCGTCGAAGTCTGGCTATCTCCTGCTCAATGAGAGAAACTGCTGAAGGAATCGATGCCGACGTCGATGTAGAATCACCAGTGTTAATGCTAGTAGAAGAACTGCGTGAAAGATGCCACTGCTTCTTATAGCACTGGGACTCAATGTGGCCGACCTTATCGCAGTAGGAGCAGTGAGGCGACCACCGCGGATGGAGGGGCCACCACCACCGTGGCGGCCTTGGAGGAAGCGATGTGCTAAAGCGTAGGGCAGTTGGTGTAGCAGGTGGACGAACGGCGAGCACGAAGGGGAGTGGCATCAGACCAGCACCACTCAGGCCAGTCTCCTCCGTGTATATCTCGGTAAGAGCCTCTAGGAGAGTGACACGAGGGTGGCGTACAAGGAGCTGGGCATGCCTCTGCTCGAATTCAGACGAAGGCGAGTAAGGAACTCGTAGACCCGCTGAAACTCTAGGTCAGCATGTACAGCTAGGCAGCACAGACAGGAGCGACAGCCAGCAGTGCAGAGAGAGTTTAGCTAATGCCAGACAGCAAAGCTCTTAGCATAAAAAGCGTCAACAGTAGCATCACCCTGCTGAAGAGAGTCCTCTTGGTGGACCATGGACAGGTACAGGGCATCACCAGAGGCTCGTAGCGCTGATGAAGGTGAGTCCACATCTGAAAAGTCGAAGGGAGCCCCACAACCTCAGAAGAGAACTGAGGTCGGACACTGGCGATGAAGACAACAACAGCCCGAGCATCGTCGTCATACTACTGAGTGTAGACAGTCAATCGATCTTTGTAGGAATCTAGAGCCTCTTGGTAGGTAGAGGCAACCTCATCATCAGCAAGACGAGCGACCTCAACAGCAGCCTTGTCGGCTGTCGGGGCAGCGTGACAGGCGTAGGCTCCGTCGAAGGAGTAGGGCAAGGCGGGCAGGTGACATCACCAGAGAGGACGCCCCAGAGACGAAGACCACGCATGTGGATGCGCATGTGAGACACGAAGTCGGTGTAATTAACACCATCGAAGATCACCGGGTAGCGAGGGAAGGAAACAGTGCCCGACGACATTGTACATTTTTTTACTTGTGGGCTGGCTCAATAAGAGCACCACTCGGCCCATGGGGGGAGCAGCGCACACGGGGGAAGCAGTGCGCATGGGGGGCTAGGGTTCCCCCTGGCGGCGGCGTCAGCAACCCCTGCGGTGGAGAACAGACGGCAGCGCACGGGCGAGAAGAGACGGCAGCGTATGGGTGAGAAGTGACGGGTGGCCTGAGCGGTGGCGGCGACAGTGGCTTGATGTCAGTAGCGACCCTGGAGCCACATGGGCACACGGGGAAGAACTGACGGGGACCGCGAGCGACTGACGGCGCGACGGCTTTAGGTCGTGGCTTCGGCGTCAGACACAGCAGCTTCTGGCTACCACAAGCGACTGACGGTGCAACAGCTTCAAGTCGTGGCTTCTCGGCGGCTACCGGCTACCGCGAACGACTAACGGTGCGGCTACAGGCGGCGCCTTCAGAGAAAACCAGCGGCGGCGAGCTAGGGCAGGGAAGGACGAGTTGCGCGTCCGAGAGAGGAGGGAAGCCGTCGGCGGCGGCTAGGGCAAGGGAGGACGAGTTGCACATCCGGGAGAGGAAAACCTAATTGGCTCTGATACCATGTTGAGTTGCATGTACCAACCAGTTCACCTAACAGCTTAACCTGATGAGGAATAGTGGAAATTCACTTATACTTCAACACTCCCCCTCACATGTAGACTCGCTCGGGCCTAAGACGTGGAATAGAAGTAGGCTATAATTATTATTTTTAATTGTACCAACCGGGTCTTGAATTCAAGACCTCTTAGCTCTGATACCATATTGAGTTGCATGCACCAACCAGTACACCCAAAAGCTTAAGCTGATGAGAAAAGACGGGCAATTCACTTATACTTCAACACTCCCCCTAACGTGTAGGCTCCCTAAGACGTGGAATAGAAGTGAGCTGGAATTATTATTATTTAATTGCACCAACTAGGTCTTAAACTCAAGACCTCTCGGCTCTGATACCATGTTAATATGAATGAAGCTTATCTATTACAATAGCCCATAGGACACATATATAGAGTACAAAGGGACACACACAAGACTAAATCCTAACAATAAGAAATACCATTAATACCCTTAACAGTCTCAATCTCCTTTTATTCAAAGGGAGAGAGAAGAGAACCTATAGAAAGACTAGACCACTTAAATTCTACTCCTTTGATGAAGCAGCATGATACTACTTTAATTCAAGGCTCCTCTTAGTCATCTCAAATGCTGAAGTTTAGGTTGTTTGTGTCCTTTTCTTGACTACAATTGATGAATTTCCCTTGCACATTTTGCAAGAAATGGAACATCATATATGGCATCCAAAGTATTCTTTGATATGCTTGTGTATCTGTTGAACTACCAGCCATCATAGTGGGAGGATAAACAAGACATGGCCACAAATAGGAGTATGACACAAAGAACAATTTATACAAGAAGCCAAGAAGGCAACCGTCATATTCCTACGTTGGCTTTATATAGAAAGTGATAGGTGTTTGTGTCTACGAGAGTACATATGTTTATGTGATAAGAAAGAACCTTACTTCTCCTGGACCCAGCCAATTTCTCAAGAAAACACCAAATAATTGGCACTATAGACATCGGCTCGTCATTGCTTATAACAAACAAATTATGTGTCCTGTAAAGTGCTAATGATGTTTATCTGCATGTTTAAGCCAGTTACTCAAAAAAAAAGTTGGGCATGCTACAGCTTAGATCATTAAATACCTTTTTCTTATCAAAAAGTAAGAAAACATTCTGTAGGATCCTTCGAAAGGACAAAATTCTGTAGGACCGGCATTTCGATAATTTATCTATTATCTTATTAAAGTGGAATCAAAAGAAATCACCACCACGTTCGCTCTTAAGGGCTAAAAATTATCACGTTAATCGGTGAAAAAAGATAAAGATCTACGCCATTGATCATGGTGGGTCCACATTATAACAGTCTAGATTAAAGTCATGTACAAATATTATTAAAGCAGAGTCAAAATAAGCCACCATATTCGCTCTCAAAGGCTATAAATTATCACATTAATCGGTGGAAAAAGAGAAAGATCTACAACGCCGATCGTAGTGGGCCTAGATTATAACGGTCTTGATTAAAAGAAAGAGTACATATCAAGTACAATAAAACTAAAATTTAGAATAAAAAATAAAATAAAAATTAATAATTTGATTTCTATATGAATTCCTAGTAAAAGAGTCCATGTTAAGTACAATAAATATAAAATTCATAATAAAAATAAAATAAAATTAGCAATTTGATTTCCATACGGATTCCAAAGTAAAATCCCTAAATAATTATAATTCAGAATATAAAAAATGGCAATAAGATCTGTATATGAAATCCATCCAAAAGATAACTGAAATTCAGAATAAAAAATAAAATAAAATAAGCAATTTGATTTCAATACAAATTCCAAAGTAAAATCCCTGAATAATTGTAATTCAGAATAAAAATAAAAAAATTGCAATTGGATTCATATACGAATTCCATGAAAAAATAACTGACATTTGGAATAAAAAATAAAGGAAAATTATCGATTTGATTTCAATCTGAATTCCAATTTAAAATCCCTAAATAACTATAATTCAAAATAAAAAATAAAGAAAAATTAGCAATTGAATTCGTATATGAATTCCAAGAAAAAATTAAATTCGGAACAAAAATAAAGAAAAATTTACAATTTGATTTCCATACAAATTCCAAAGTAAAATCTCTAATTAATTAAAATTCAGAATAAGTTAAGCAATTTGATTTGAATACGAACTCCAATAAAAATAACTATAATATTGAATAAAAATAAAAGCTATAATGAGGATAGTACGAATAGTGTCGGAGGAGACACAAAAGAAGTCACTACGTTTGCTCAGACGGTCTAGATATTCCCACGTTAATCGGAGGAAAACGAGAAAAATCTACATTGTTGATCATAGTGGGTCAAAATTATAACGGTCTCTGTTAAGAGGAGTGTGTGTTAAGTACAATAAAAATGAGATTTGGAATAAAAAATAAAATAAAATTAGCAATTTGATTTCGATACAAATTTTAAGGTAAAATCCCTAAATAATTATAATTCAGAATAAAAAATAAAGAAAAATTAGCAATTGGATTTATATACGAATTCCAAGAAAAATAACTAAATTTGAAATAAAAAAAAGAAAATTTACAATTTGATTTCCATATGAATTCCAAAGTAAAATCCCTAAATAACTAAAAAAATAGAATAAATAAAATAACATTAGCAATTTGATTCATATACGAATTCCAATAAAAAATAACTAAAATTTTGAATAAGTCCAGCGACGGAAGGAGGTGGCCACGCAGGTGCCATAGCTCCCCCAATGGTTGGTGTACCCTGTTGCTACACAAGAATTCACAATGCAATGTACTGAAGATTTTTTCATTTGCCCTCCTTAATGATTCACCTCTTGCTATTAGGCTCCCCTAATGGAAATTTTCTGGCTTCGCCACTGCTCGTGACGGACTCTCTTCCCTTGCTTTGATCGAGCAGAAGCACAGCTCAAGGGCAGGCTCTAGCTGGCCTCTCGAAGTTGCTCCTATGATTGCATGCACGGTTCCCACATGCCCGGCACTTCGGCTGCATGACATTGATTAGCTTTGTCAATGAAGGTTGTGCTATGAGGTGATGGGATCCAGCAAGGTGGTCTCAACGAGTCTACGGGATCCACACGCGTTGGGCGCAGCAGCAATGAAGGGTTTCGGGCTTACGACGAGGCGAACTCAACGATGGTCTGATTTAATTTGGTGCTAATCATATGATTTCTTCCCTATTAATCATAAATTGTGTTCTAATCCATTGTGTGGTGACTACTTCCTCCCATGAGACATTTGATTTTGAGCGCCTCATGCGTGGAATGTTGTGTTGGGACAATAACACATCAGGAGGCAACAAGGTGTATCAAGGGCATGGTTGAAATCTTCAAGGATCAACCGGCACTGATGACACACTATGGTTGTTCCGGTTCGACATTTTGTTTGTCCTAGAACGCAACCAGAGGCAAAACAAATCGTGTAGATCCATCACCCTCAATGGAAAAGAGAACTACAAGCAAGAGTAGCGCAACTGAGGGAGATGCCCATGTGACCGCATCTGAGGAAGGTCGTGCAAGGTAGAGCAAGAAGCATGGCAACAGAAGAGGCAGCTTGCTGTCCAGCTAACTAGAGTTGACGTAGAGGCTAAGAAGCCATGGGAGCAGTCGAACAACAAGAACAGAGGAGTACGTACATAGGATCTCACCCGCTCTGATAAAGCTTCAGTACACTTTTGCAATTGTGATTACATGTGGAAGATACATGTGATAATGGCATGAAGATGTAGTTTGGTTGCCTCAACATTCATCATCAAGCAAGCATGAGAATAAAGAAACACGCTTTATGCCGTGTATATGAAGGAAGACAAGAAAGAGGCGACATACATAAGAATGGAAGATGCGACAAAGAATAATTCATGGTAATTAGGAATATTCACAAATCAGTTTTAGTCCATGCTCTTCCATTCCTTCAAAAGTCAACATATTTGAGTGTTCTTATTCCAATTGTCAGTTTTACAATAGTAATTATACAAGTACCAAACAATGATATTGGGCTATTGGACCATCTCCTTTCCTTTTTTTCAAAATTGGATAAAATTGTGTTTTCTAGAGATATAAATATTTCCAAGAACAAAGTTTGTTAAACAAATTTGATCTTAACTGTATTCGTTAGCATTTTTTAAGAAAAAAAAATACTACAGAGGCTAGCCGCGCAATTGCGTGACTTTTAGGGGCAAGAAATTGCTATCTTAATCACTAGAAAAAGAGAAAGATCGACATCGTTAATTGTTGTGGGTCCAAATTATAACAGTCTAGATTAAAAAAAGAGTTGATGTAAAATACAATCTAGAAATAACTAAAATTTAGAAAATAAAATAAAATTAGAAATTTGATTTCCATACGAATTCCCAAGTAAAATCCCTAAATAAATATAATACGAAATAAAAATTGAACAAAAATTAGCAATTGGGTTCGTATACAAATTCCAACAAAAAATAATTGAAATTCCAGATAAAAAGTAAAATAAATCATCAATTTAATTTTGATATGAATTCCAAAATAAATTCGCTAAATAACTAAATTTTGGAATAAGAATTAAAGAAAAACTAGCTATATACAAATTCCAACAAAAAATAATTGAAATTCAGAATTAAAAAGAACGAAATTTTGTAATTTGATTTCCATGTGAATCCCAAAGCAAAATCCATAAATAATGAAAATTCGGAATAAATTAAATAAAATTGGCAATTTGAATTGCATACGAACTCAAATAAAAAATAACTAAAATCTTGAGTAAAAATAAAAGTTATAACGAGGATAGCACGAATGGTGTTGGAGGAGACCACGAAAGAGTGTAATTGCAAGAATACATTGACACATAGGGAAGCGAAGAGACGTTAGCGGCGGCAGAGATGATGACAATGTCGTGCTGCTTGCCGAAACTATTGAAGCAAAAAGCCAGAGTCGAAGGAGCCAAGGGCCACGACGATAAGTGGTGAGCGTCAATGTTGTTGAAGAAGTCGGTGGCCAAAGAAGCTCGATGATGACGAAGCCCTAGCAGAGAGGAGATTAAGCTTTTGCATTAAAGATGAACTATGGACGATATGTGGCCATTCGGTAGCTAGGAGTGCCATCGTTGGTGAGGGGCATGATGTCACCGACGATAGCGAAAAGATTCTCCATATCGTTAGATAATGACTAAAGCAGACATGCCGACATCAGTGAAGATAGAAGGTTACCATGGTTAGTGTGGTAGACACATTGTTGAGTTGGCCAACGTTGAAGAAGAGGAGTGACTGGCATAAGAGAAGCATGCATCCGTACGAATAGAAGCACTGGCGTTTAGAAGTAGAGGAGCAAGGAGCTCAAAGTAGAGATAACACAGCTGTAGTGAATATACTTGGGGCTTCCAGAGCGATCGTGATGAGTGTCCCTTCCAAGGATCGGGGACCGTTGCACATCTATGGGTGTTGATGTCGCAATGGTCAGTATTAAATAATAATTGGAGAGAAGTAGAAGATATCTACGTGGTAGAGCATTATATTAGAAGGGGTAACAGCTGAGTGGGATTGATCAAAATTGGACTTGTTGTTGGAGATTGAAGCAGAAAAGTTGTAGCGGCGGTAAGAGATAGAAGACACACGGTTCGTTTGGGGGCAGCTGACGTGTGTGGAAAAATAAGTTCAAGGTAGGTCGCTCATGGTGCAATGATGTATGTGTAAACAAGGTAATCTAATCAACATATTTCTTGAGATTAAATAGGGGTACATGTGTATACATACATTTTAAAAAAGAATAACTAATGGAGGAAGAATAGGAGGATGCAACTATATGATCCATGCATGATGAAGAGTGGTTATGTTTCTAAGAACCCCTACCAACTTATTATGCTCAATGATTTTCTTCCATCAAAGCTTATACTTTAATTACGTTTCTCAAGTTATATTTTCCTTCAAGCTTCTATTGCCATTTGCAATACAAGCATATAAGTTATATCATTTGATACTATAATGTAACATTCGAAAAATTCAAACTTGAGTTTATTGCACTGAGAATAAATGTTGAATTATTTTGAGCATGTTTTTGGATTTTTCTTAAATCAAATATTGCAGTGACATTAAAAAAAATTTGAGAAAAATTCAAGATAGATAAAATTCTAGAAACATTTCACAAACAACGACACTTTGTCAGGAGCCTCCACAAAAAAGCTCATAATTTTTGGAGCTCGTTTGCTATGTTCACAAATTCCTCAAACCTTCAGCCGTTTTAAAATTTTTCAAACTCTTTTTCTTTTCTAGCTGCTCCATTGGGCCAAACGCCCAGCGCAGCCCAGCTCCCTCGCACTCGCCAGCCACCTCGCTCCCCGCCTCCTTCTCTCATTGATGCGTTGGCCCCATGCGTTAGGTGGCTTCTTCCACCTCGCGACCCTGCTCACGCCCACGCCACGCCAGCTCCGCCCTCACCCCTGGTTTGCGACCGCCGGCCACTGTTTTCCAGCAGAATGACGTACCACCGATTTTGCCATACCCCGTCCTATTGCTACAGTGGCCAACCACCCCTTTGTAGCCGCCTTTTCCCAAACGGGCGGAGAGCCAGAGCGCGCTCCCGTTTTTCTTATCGTGCCCGCTATTTTCTCGCCGCCCATCTCGTGCTTTTCTCAACAGTACTTAAGCCCCTAGCCGTGTCATCATCTCCTCAGCTCACCCCTCATTCAGTCTCGCACAAACTCCGAGCTCCTTGCTCTCTGAATTGTCGAGAACGAGAGCGTCGTTCTCAACGCCGATGAGCGCGCCTCCACACTGCCATTGCCTCGGGTGAGCTCCATTTCCCACGACACGCGCGTCACAAGCCGTCTTACATCTCCCTTATGCTCCTTTACTCAATGCAGTCACTGGAGCTCCATAACACCGTAGCGCCGTCATCGGGTTCGTCTCCGGCGCACGCTCCGATCCAAGCTCACATGTTCCCACCATTCTAGCTATTTCGAGCATCAACCGACCGCGTCACAATGTGTTCCATCCCCTAACTATGTGACCCCCTCACTTAGTGACAGCCATCTGGTAGAGAATCAAGCATCCTTGTCATCTTCCCCATTTCTGATCACCACAGCCATTCTTGTTGTTTGTCGCCACCTCGGTGAGTTCCTAGCCAATTCCTTCATCATCCTTAGTGTATGTTCGAGCTAATGCGCACTTTCTTGTAGCTTATTCATCGCTGTAACACGCCACCACCGTAAAGCTATCGTCGTCGCCCTTGCCCGTCACTGCTTAGCCCTCTCCAGCCATCCTCTGACGTTGTTAACCACCTTGGTGAGCTTCTAGTAGTTTCCTAGTGCTAATGCGCTCGGTAGGATGGAAGATTAGCATGTGTAACATAGAGTTCACCATGGCCACTCATGGTGCCGCTGCGGAGAACGTTGTCGCCGCCACTCCGGTGACCATTGGCCCCCGTGCCACCACCAGTAGCATCGCAGACACTCCCTAGAGCCGATGCACACCTCTTTTCACCCTGATCAAGCCCCATTCGCAAAAACCGTCGTGGCTCTCTTCTGCGCCACCTCTGGAAGTCACCACTGGCAATGCTCCGAACATCCATTGCCTCGCTGTCACCACCCGGTAGGATCACCGTCGAGCCGGGAACCCATTTTGTCCCTTCCCAAGCCAAGCCGCTGCGCCGTTTGTGGTTGGCGAGCCCGCTGAGCCAGCGTGGCACTCTATGCCCTACTCCTCTCTCTAACTTGTGGGCCCATGCGATTAGGATTAGTTTAGTGCTAATCATAGTGGTTAAGAATATTAAGTCAATGACATGTGGGACCAGTCAAAAAGTTAATTAGAAATCTAATTTAAACAAGTTTTAGAATATGAGTCACTGACATGCAGAACCCACTCACTGTTTTCATAATTAAATTTGTTAAAAACCCGAGAGACTAACAAGTGGACCCTACCTGTCAAGGATTAATTCAGGATAAGATTTTATTAAGTTTAATTACTTAATTAGTAACTAATGAGTTACTGACATGTGGGACCGCTTATGGATTTCCTAATTAAAACGTGATTTAAAAACTTGAGAGACTAACATGTAGATCCCACATGTAAGAAAATAATTTCTGGAAATTCTTAAAAATGATATAATCCACTTTCAATTTTAGTAGAATACACCTTCTCTATTAGAAAGCGTAATTTCAGAAAATACGCCATTGACGTCATCGCTTTTCTGATTTCCTAGAATTTTCTAACTGAACCAAATTCAAACGCTTATAACTTTTGCATATTAACTCCAAATTGAATAAATCTTTTTTCTAAAATCATGATATTTTTGAATATGCAAAAATATTTGAATTTTGTTGTTGTTGAATTTATTTTATTATTTATGGTTTTTTTTGTTCTTTCGAATAGACGACGAACTCGTGAACGTATTCATCGACAATCAAGCACCCTTACATTCGGAATAACATGAGCAACGCAAGCACCTCCTTTGATCATTTTGAACCTACTATTTCAATTATTGTATTTCGTTTGCCAAGAATATTGTTCATGTGTGTATGTTTGGCTAAAAATTGCTATGTTTTGGGTAACGGTAGATAAATTCCTATTGTATGCATGAATCCTCCTTGTAATTGTTGATATCCTTGTTGTTGTAGCCTTTAGGGCATAGTGTAGACAATAGCTAATGTCAATTTGGGTATACTTCATTTACGAATATCGAATAGATACTTAGTTGCGCTCTAGTTTTCACTAGGATTGAATATTCAATAAAATTTGCGTATAGACTTGGGTGATTTTGAAAGGTTGGACCAGAGGGGTAACCTCTGTTAGTTTAGTATAAAAATGAAAATAAAATACATAGTTTTTTATGCAAGGGAGTTATATTATGAACTGTGAAATGTGATAGTGTGTTCTCGCATGTAGATAGGGGGAGATTCTCGCCCGGGTCAATTAAGGACCGAACGCTGGTGCCACCAATCTAAGCCTAAGCGTATAACCACATACGCTAGTATGGAATGGCCATAGCTAATTAAGTTATCTAGGACTAGCCTTGTATTTTGGTAGGCTGTAGTAGTACGGGCAATCCAAGTAGGTTTTCTCAAAGGGGTTGCCTTCACCGAGACGTTGGGACCAAAACTTTCTGATACAATGGTGAATGCCTCACTGAAGGGAGGGTATCCACTGAAGTGAGGGTTTATCATTCGTCGGGCTAGTCCAAGGTTAGGACTAGACGATGTAAAGGCTACGTTATGAACTCTAGACTACATACTATCATGTTGTGTGTGGTGGTATCGACGGATACCGAACTAGAGAGCTCATATCATGTGGGTAAATTTATAAACCTCTGCAGAGTGTAAATCTATTTAAATAGCCATGATCACGGTCATGATCATGCTATGTGCAGTCACATCGGGTGTATTGTTTACTTTTTGCAAAAACGGTCTTGTTGGAAATGATGGGATGGTTTGTGTGTGTTCTGCGTGTCATGTCTATGGCTAAGAATGATTCGATGATCGCAGCCACGGAGGATTGTGATTTACTCTTATTAAAGCTACATACTTGTTATTTCATACATGTCAATTGCTCTTTAAAATTCTATATCGCTATTGTAAATTAAACTTGCTTCATGCTAAAAATAATTTGTAGCATAGAGCCATGTTCTTGTTTAGCCTTGTATTTATATTATGTTGTCATACACTACAAGTCTTGCTGAGTACACAATATACTCAATCTTGTTTAAATTGTTGTTCAGAGTATGAAGAAGACACGATCCCTAACGATGCGTATTTTGCACCCGGTACCGGAGGGTACGATGACAGGTCTTATTAGGGCTTAGTCATTGTCGATTTCCTATGGGAATGGATGAGGCATACCGTGAGACCTTTTGGTTTATTTACTATGCTTCCGTTGTTCTCTTTTTTAAAACTTGAGTTTAATTTGGCCGGTCGGCCCTTGTAATTTAAACCTATTGTATAACACAAAGTGTAAGACCTATTGTATCATGTTGTATATATATGAATTGTGTATGGATGTGATGATCAATATTGTGGATGTGTATACTAGCCATTGATCATAGGACTAGTATAGTATACACACGAGGATTTCGGGTATTCAACGTCCGGGTTCGACATGTAAACTTTGAAACAAATCTAGCTACGTAGATGCATAGGCTATCCTGCTAGTTACTAATAAATAGTAGAAATGGACTTTACTGTTAACGTACCAATATATATACTTGCCCATTATTAATTTTTAGCTTCAAGTACTGTAGTTCCATCTGATTAATAATTCTCGTTCTGCACATCAAAGAAAGCAGTGTATTTCTCTTTCTTTGTCCAGAAAATGGTCAATCATTTTATTTTTTTTGGGTACAGGACCACTCCACACTCAAGAGTAGCAGGAATAACAGTTTTGGAGATCCAGAAACCAGATAAACCAAAAGAGAACTCCGGTCATTGAACCAATCAACCTGAAGGTTTTAACCATCCAGAAACTAAAACTACTACCATCTAAGCACTACTAATTTCGGATTAATCATGCGACAACTAATTTCATATTTCTACGGTAGGATAAACGAATCACAAAGAAGAAATGCTGACCTGACGATAAAAGCTCTCAAGGTTGTCGAGCCTGTCAAGTGCTAGGGCCATGAGACCGGTATAGTTGGCAACATCTGCACCGTCGTTGAGAGGATCAGCGCCCACTGCATCGGACAGTGACTGGTGCAACTGCTGAAGCCCCTGCGCAAGCGCCTCCTCGGCCTGCTCCGACGATTGCTGCAGGTTAAACATCCCCAGCAGCTGCTGCTCCGTCAGTGGATCAAGCTGAGGTATCAGCATCTGATAAGAAGCCAACCACAGACTTAGCATTTAACATTGCCTTAATAATCGTGCAAGGGTTGGAAAAAGAAGTATGATGCCTTTGTGCTGCCGGACCTTGAGAATTTCTGAAGGCCGGAACCCGCCCATCCAGAGGAAGCACCGCTCGGCCGCTGTTGCCCACATGCCAGTCATCAGGTGGAACACGTCCGACCTTGCTAGCACAGCCCTCAGGTGGAACAGCTCTTCGTAGTGCCGCATGCATTCTTCAACTATGGCGCCAAGGTTTCCGTCGAGGAGTTGGGCCTGCAGCGCACCCTGGAGCTCTGTCAGGTACTTGCTGTCGTCGTCTAACCATCGGGTGTACTCCATGTCGAACATCACGGCGTCTGTAATAACACATCGCCAACAAGTTCTTCAACCTGACAAAGTTAACGTTGTGAAGCTTGTACCACTGTACTGAATGAGATGGTTACCAGCACTCATATCTCCGGCCGCACTGCATCCTCCAGGAAACAGGCCCTGAAACAAATTAAGGTCTTATAGCATATGGCAACACTAAGATGTTCTGATCTTCTGATGCTTCTACAGAGTTCGAACCTGTGAGCGAGCTCTCTGAAGCTCTTGCTCGATTTGCTGAAGCCTAATCCGGCTTGTCTCTAATTGCTGCACGTAAGCCTGCAAAAGAAGTATAGTTTTTTTTTCAGGCATTATCTAAAAAAATTCTAAACTTTGTACAGTTTTTTTCTGCACCTTTTTTCTCAGCCTGCTCTTTCTTGCAGCTTCTCTGTTCTGAGCCAATCGCCTTTCGGTCTAAGAATTTAGAACAGTACAAGTAAGAGTATGGCACAAATGGAGGGCCATGCAAGCAATACATCGACACCAAATGCAATCTATTTTCACACAAAAAAAAGACACCAAATGTAATCACACCTTGGCGTCTAACACCTTGCCATCTTTTCCTGTGGATCCATGCTTCCTCTGCACCTCAGCGCACTAAAAAGGTAGACTTAGAACAGTGTGCAATGCTATACACTATTCGACATAAGAAAAAGTAAGTATATCGGATCTAAAAGTCCTGTTTGGTGTTACTACCCTCCTTTTCACTATTAGCTGGTTTACCTGTCTCTCTCTCTCTCTCCTTTCCACAGTAGCTATTTCTAATAGCTGCGTCAAATTTGGAAGGTATGGGCACTTTCACGAGCTAAATTCTTTGCTTGGCTAGTCTACAGAAACAGGAGCTAGACGGCCGACCGGTTGCAAAAACGGGGTTTACCACATCCTTTATGCTGTCCGTTCTGTTCTGTCTCCAAGCGACCAAGCCGAAGAAACCATGTAACATCTTCTAATAGGTTGTGTATTCTCGAGACAATTGTGGTACGAGGTGCTACAGAAGATAGGAGAGCATGCACTGACGCTGCAATCTTCGCGGAGCCTAATTGCCTGGTGGTCTTCAATTCAGCAAGGGTATCGGCGACAAAGGCAAAAGCCACCTCATCGCTAATACTTCTCACAATGTGGATGCTGTGGAAACAGAGGAATGACTGCGTCTTCGACAACAGCCGGGCTCATCTCCCAACGCTGGTTACGAAGATCATGCAAGAAGCCAAGCAATGGGGAGCGGCAGGGACCTCGCACGTCCAGAGGTGGTTGACGGCAATAGAAGCGCAATAGTGCTCTCCCTATGTGTGGTAGTCGGTTGTCTATGTGTCTTGAGAGATTAGGTCTTATGTAAACTTGCCGATTCGATGCTCACCGTTTCCACGGTAGGATTGTAAGCTGCTTGTGTGAACATTTACTCGCTATTAATGAGGAGATACGCAGCTCTCCTGCGTATTCTAGAAAAAAATCTAATAGCTCAATGTCATGAGCTATTGGAAGATCATGAGCTACTATTGCGGGGGGTTTTTTTTTCCCCATGTACAGTTCTGGGAGGTTATCATGTTACTTCTATCCATCACAAAGAGAGACAGGAACCATAAGGGTGCCCCCAATCATCATTTGGTGTCCTTTTTTGCCTTGGACCGGCCTTGAACCCTCGACCATATTGCTATTACCTACTCTCCAATCGCTCTAGACCCATGACGTTTTGCACCCAACAACAACCATGACCTCTCTATTCGAAGACATGTCTGGAACTGAAAGCATGAGCTCAAAACCTCCACCAAATTTACGCTTTTAAAAGTAAGCTGTTTTAGAATGACTCCCTACAGAAACATAAACTTTGGTTTGCATTGAAAGGCTTAACTAAGAACTTCTCCAAAAGCTTAATCCATGAATAGTTGAAGACGACAAAACATAGTATCATCGTGTCACTATTACCTTGTCTTGTGCTCTTGCGTGTTGCTGAAAGCTTGGTGCAGTAACTTCTGCTGCTCCAAGTCCTTGCTTGTAGTAATCATCAATGGTCACCATCAGCACCTGTTCCTGCCCAGAGTCGGCCCTCATGCTCACTGGGGACACCAACTCGGCCTGTGGCATTGTGTCCTGAGCTGAGCTCGAGTCAGTGGTGCTCCCTACTGACTGTGAGTTCCCCTGTGAAGCAATTTAATCAAAGAAACAAGAAGGGCAGGAAGAGGAAGGCAGTGAGCAGTTAATTAACCAAGAACAACTTTTTTCTGTTGTGGTCAGAAAGAACTGTAGGAGACTGCAAATGATCAAGCGAAGCAGTGCTTACACTGTATGGCTGCTGTAGATGACTCATTGGCCATGAAGGGAAGATCTCCAGTGTGGGGGGCCTAGCTGCAAGATATCCAGCTGCTGCATACATACAAATGGAATTAAAGGCCATGTCAATCGCGCTCTCCCCCCAAGAGGTTGCAAAAATGTAGACAAAGGAAGAAGAAAGAGATGAGATGTGGGGAGTCGTGGGGTCACACCATTTATGCTGCCTCCCAATTACATGTGGTCAGGGCTCATGACTTTGTTTGGCAAGGCAAAAGCCAAGGTATGTTGTGCCTATCTATGTGGTGCTGTGGGGAGGGAAGCAAAGAAAGAAGCCTTTCTCGTACGTGGTTAAGGTTTGGAGAAGGAGAGAGGTGTAGAGAAAAGGCAGTCTTACACTTTGTGTGCGCGTCACCTTTGATCATGCCAGGATCAACACCAGCACTGGTACCATGGATAAGGGCCTCCTCCAACTCACCAAAGTAAGCAGCAGCTGCAGGTTGCAACTCCCTGGACCAAGTAGTAGTGCACAGAGTTCAGCACCAGTTGTAGCCATATGCAATATATGGCAGAGCAGATAAAAACTAAACTTTTCAAGAATGTAAAGGCAGTGACAGAAAGTGTGAGGGTTAGAGGTTTATAGATAAGGATGAGAGCTAAAAGATGGAGGAGAGTAAGCAAATCACTTACAGGATCCAGTCCTTAGGCATTAAGAAACTATTTGGTTTGTGGGAAGAGGTGTAATCCAATGAGAGCAAGGTTGGATATATATAGCAGGAGAGTTGGTTATAAAGATTGTTGAAAAGAGGTGAGGGGAAACTATATTTAAAGCAACCGCGGGACTTGAAAACAAGTAGTTGCAAAAGAACTTTAGCTGTGTTGTCTTTGCATGTACTAGTAGTTGAAAGAGAAAAAATAGCAGAGATAGAGAGATATAGGCTAGAGAGCGAAGCAGCAATACAAGCAGCTGGCAGGTGGTGCGGCAGGAGCATGGCCTTGGATTCCATATGCAAGTCCTTGGCTGAGTGGTACAGCTCTATCATGATCACTTGTCATGCCCCAAGAACTCTCTTCACCTTGCACCATGACAATGAGTAGAACTCCACTGCAAGAAGGAACTAGTAGAACTAGTAGTGAGCTAGGTTGACATATGCATGCACCATGTATTCAAGTATGCTATATTCAAGAAAGGGGGACTAGAAAAGAGAAGAGCATATATAAATACCATATGATAGGATGTTGCCTCCTTTCTTGCCTGTCTACTCCCACACTGGCAAATCGAATCCCCCTTGAGTTTCATCCGCCACTGTACCGCAAAGAAGATCTTGTGTCCTTTTGAACATGCCCTACGAGCCTGTCTCTCTTTTCAGTTTTCACAGGCTAGAGAGAGATGAGAAGATAGATAGGGTGGAGTTTTTGGCTCATTTAGCATATTTTTAAAATAAAATAGTAAATATAGTTCATTTGTGTTCTAAATGACAAAATTGGCACTGCTTTAGGCTAGGCAAGCGGCACGTGTTCTCTACCGCGCTCCTGGTAGTTGTTCCTACCGCGGACCAGGAGCATAGTAGATGGGTTTCCGAGGACCATGAGCATAGTAGATGGGTTTCGAGGACCAAGAACACGGTACATATCTACTGTGGTACTATTTTTGCAATTTGATAAGATCGAGGATTACTTTTGCTACTGTAAATCAAAAGTGCGCTAATTCAGCCAAAACTCGGTAGGGGGAGATGTGGTAGACCTTTCTCTGTCAGGATTTCTGTCTCCTACTCTACTGCTTGTAACCACCTTTCATCTCTCATTGGTTGCCCTCTGGCCTCGCCTCTGAAACAGCAAGTACTCGGCAAAAGGATCATTGAAGAGAGAGATGGGAGGAGGGGACACTCGAGAGTCAAGACTTCTTTTTCTATGAACAAAATAGGGATCTTGAGGAGTTGTTCTACGCGTCCATGATCCATCCACCACTCTATTCAAAATTGCAGATGCTTAGTATATTTTGGGGGCAGGAAATGGGGCTTGTTTGAGATTATCCTTAGACTTCCGGCTCATAAGTCAGCATCACTGCCTTGTCATGCACCAAATACCAAAAGCATTTTCCCACGAATAGAAATTTAGTTTTAGCCTTGCCTCGTTTCTCCCTGTTTGCAAATGCTATGGATCACTATCGGTTATGAGAATATATGGTGTGGCCGAGTTGCCTCTTAATTAACTTATTAGTGCTTAACCCTTTGGATAAAGTAGGGCCTAGAGTGAGTATGAAAGAAATTAGTGTGGTGCGGTGGAGTGAAGGTGCATTTATACTCACTGGAAAGCTCCTGAGGTCTGCGGTCTGCGCAAATTTGCTGAATCCTTAGGCTCCACAGAGGCCAGTAGCCAGTAGAGACCATTTAATACGAGCTCATAGCTTTCCCCCTCGAATTTTTTGCTATTGTCACGTTTTCACTCCGTATTTACAACAATAGCCGACTCAAAAAAATTACGGGTTTAGCCCCCTGCCGCACGGCCGTTGTGCGGCAGCTGCTCACCATGCTCCACGTGCCCGCTACCGTACGACCGCCGTGCGGTGGCCCACCCGCCCACCACGTGTCCCTGTTAGGGTTTCGGTGCCCAATTAGGATTTCGACTGTAATTTTTGGTGAAATTTTTTTGTTCTGATTTAGTATTTTTAAAATATAGCAAAAATGTTCAAAACATTATGAAAAAAATTATGAAAATTTATGTGAATGCTCCTAACGCAGTGTAATTTCTTGTGTGATTTTTTCCATAATTTTACTTATTCTGATTTTACCTCGCAATTTCATTTAAGTGTACTGATTTTACCTCGCAATTTCATTTAAGTGTACTGATTTTATCCCGCGATGTGTCACCCCTCCCCCTCCCGCACGCATGGCCCCCCTCCCGCCAGCCCTGCTCTCCTCCCCCCTCCCGCACGCCCCCCCCCTCCGGTGGCCACCTTTCCAACCATCCACCCTTCCTCCTCCGCACATCTGTCGACTTCTCGCGGCTGTCTGCCCTTGCCCGCAGTGCCGCACGTCGACAACGCATCCGAAATTCACGGCGCTAATGCGGCGGCTCCTCCTTCACTTGGCTATAAATACCGAAATCTCACAGTCGCTCTTCGCTCATCCCAATTGCGTTTCGCTTCTCATTCTAGCGCTCGTCGCTGAGAACTTAGAGAACTTAACATAATTAATTTTTTTGGAGATGAAGTAGTCGCTCATCGCTCGGCTTTTTTTGATAGCTTACCCCCGGAGGGTAGGTAATTTGTCAGATGCTTTTGCTGTTATTACCATAATTAGTTAGTGTACTGGCTATTAATTAGTTAGTAATTAGTTAGTTTACTGGTAATTACTCAGTCAGTTTAGTGATAAATTATTAATCGTAATTAGATTAGTAGTTATCAGTCCCTCATATTAAATTGGTGCGAATCAACTACTTGTAACTTATTTAGTGGTAATTAATCAGTAATAATTAGTTATCTTAGTGGTAATTAGTTAGTTTAGTCTTTGTTAATTAGTTTAGTGGTAAATAATTAGTCGTAATTAGTTTAGTTGTTATCAATCCATCATATTATATTAGTGCAAATTAATAGCTTGTGTAATTAGTTAGTTTAGTGGTAATTAATCGGTCATAATTAGTGCGTTTATTCGTAGTTAATTAGTTCAGTGGTACATAATTAGTCGTAATTAGTTTAGTGGTAAATAGTTACTCATAATTAATTTTTGAAAATTATTGGTAAATAATTAATTATTTCCATCACTTACATGCAATTTGTCATATTCAGTTACACATATGTACCACGGATGGGGTTGTCATGGCTTTAGGTAATTTCGAACATGCAAGACTTGTATGTGTTTTATGGCGATGGTCTCGTACGGGCTGGACCCGGCGGGTTGGACTTGTCGAGATGCCAGTACAAGGTGGTCTGGGCGAAGGGGCTTGACGCGATGAATATTCTCTAGAGGGAGTTCATCATGGAGGCAATGAGGAAGAAAGTTGTGATCGAGGGGATCACCTGTACGAATGATGTGTGGGAGCTTGTCAAGGTGGCTGGAAGCGTAGCATGGAACCAGTACATGTAGATTGCCTCCCAGCCCGAGGTGGCCATTTATGGGAAGCCGATGGTGTACGTGAATTTTGTACGTAGGGCGTTGGGCCACCTTGATGATGTCAGGGCCTCTACAGGCAGGCAAACGCAGCCTGAGCCTGAAGATGGCAACACGAAATGTGCTGCCTCAGAGGATTGTCCCACGCATAATTTTGTGTGAAATGAGGGGGCAGAATCGTGGTGGTCGGCCCGCATTGACTGCCACGAGTATCTACCAGACCAGGCTCTCGGGTTGGAGTCCAATGAGGACACCAACTCAAGCTCGGATGGTAGTGACGAGGACGCACACCAGCCCGGTGGTCCAACCGAGGGAAATGTGTTATCGAAAGGGAAATGTGTTATCGAAGGTGTCTTACATGGCATCGAGACTTGATGATGTCGCAGTGCATTCGCTTGTACTGCGATAAGAAGAAAGCTCCCACTGGGGGTTTGATGCTGACACCCTCTTAGTTGGACAGCACTTCCCTAGCAAGGAGGCTGTGCAACAAGCAATAGCATGGTATGCCTTTTCCATCAACCGTGTGTACCGAGTGCACCGGTCCAACCCAAGATATTACACAGTGGAAGGCTGCCCTGGTAAAGTCAGCGCTCACCGAGCAAAGATCTTCAACTCGGTATTTATGGTCAAGGCGATGACCGACCACACTTGCGAGCTTAACGAGCCCCTATAGCAGCATTGGAACGTGATTTTTGCATATGTGGCAAACCTCATCAAGCACCTAGTTACGGCGAACGTGTTCGTCTCCCCAAGCTGCTAATGTCAGAAGTTGCCAATCAGGTTGGCTATCCAGTCAGCTATAGCAAGGCCCGACGAGCCAAGCAGAAGGTCATCGAGTCCATGTACGGGACATACGAATAGACGTACAACCTTATGCCGAGATTGCTTCACTAGATTGCCGAATCAAATCCCGACATGTAAATAAACAAGCTTGACCGTGAAGATACTGAGAGAGGGCCCAACCACTTCATATTGGACTGGGTGTTCTGGGCTTTCGCTCAAGCCATCGAGGGCTTCCAGTTCTGTCGTCCTGTGATGACGATGGATGACACTTTTCTCACGGGGAGGTACAAGGGCACCATCCTCACCGTGGTGGCGGTCAACGCGAATGACCAGCTTTTCCGGTGGCATTTGCCATTTTGGAGAGCGAGAACACATCCAGTTGGCGTGATTCCTGTCGAATGTGAAGACAGCGGTGGTGGGAGACCGGCCCAATGTATGCCTTATCACAGACCAAAATGTTGGGTTGTTCGTGACCATCAACACCATGCAGCACGGCCAGTGGACCGACGTGCAATCCAGGTGGTGCATGAGGCATCTTGCATCTAACTTGTTCAAGCGGTTCCGCAGTCAGGATGTCATGAAGATGTTCAAGGCATTGTGTCTGCAAAACCAGAGGCAAAAGTTCGAGTCCATCTGGGCAGACCTCGAGCACTGAAAAACAAGGCATACAAGGGAGTCCACTCCGAAAGTACTGGAGGGAGAGCAACCCAGTAGTGCCTTAAGTTTCTCGGAGTGGATTAATGGCCACGCTCCCGAATTGGAGAAATGGTCCCTTCTCTACGACACAGATGGTTCGAGGTACGAGATTATGACAACCAACATGTCCGAGGTGTACAACAAAGTCCTCAAAGGTGTGTGGTGCCTCTCTGTCACCGTGATCGTCGAGGAGACATGGACTCATACTGTTGGTTATTTCATCAATAGAGTCACCACAACCAAGCGACAGATGGAGGAAGGCATGAAGCGGTCTGAGAACATGCAGAGGCACATGGACCAGAAGATGGATAAGGCCTGGATGCATGACATCCGGGTGATCGATGGCCTCAGAAGAAAGTACGAGATCAGGCTTCGACATAAATACGTCAACAGTCATGCCAGGGGGAAAGGAAACAGGCATGCACCTTGGGTGATGTGACAACATGCACATGCAACAAGCTAAAACTCCTGCACAAGCCATGCTCGCACGTGTAAAAGGTGTGTACACAAATGAGGCAGATGTGTACGCCGTACATCTCCGAGTACTACGACATGCAGCACGTTTTTGGTACATGGAGTGCGGAGTTTCACTCGTACAGTTTGGAAATGAACTACAAGGATCTTTGATCGGACATGGTGCAATAGGGCCTGAACAAGGACTTGAAGACCACAGGGAAGGGGAGACGGCAGACGCGGCGCTTCCAGAACGACATGGATGCCAACCAACGTACCAGTATTAGCCGCACAAACAAGTGCAGGATATGCAAGACCCCTGGGCACTCAACAAAGGATTGTCCCAACAGACCGAGCTCATCTGGTCGTTATTCAGTGTCGTAATGTAATGTTTTCTCGCCTTGTTTTCTTATGTACAGTGAAACTTGTATGAGTTATGCATAATTTACTCTTCCTTGTTATGTTTTACAATGTACGTCCTTGTTACATTTTTCACTGTACGGTGCACTTACATTATGGAATCGCGGGGCATGGGCGACTTCTTCTTACGACACCGACAAGGGGAAGGGGAAGGGGAAGGGAAAGGCTCCTCTGACCGAGACCAACTCATTGCGTAGATGATAGATAGAATATTCTTTATGAATTTATCGGTTCAATGCGGATGATATTCTTTAATACTGTATTGTACTACAGACTAGATAGGTTTGTACATGAACCAATTAAGGGAAATACGTGACATGCAGATCATACAATGATGTACCATAGTCAGAGGCTACAATACATCGTTATATGATCTACATGCCACGTATTTTCCTCAGTTGGTTCATGTACAATCTTTCTAGCCTGTGGTACAATACATGATTACAGAACATCATCCACATCAAACTGATAAATTAACATAGAGTGTCCTATTTGATCGGGGTACATGTCATAATACCCTCTCCTCCTTCATCCGGATTGTAATAATACGCCCTCCTCTGTCATGTAATGTTTGTTAAATTGAAAAAAGAAACCATGACGGAGTCATGCCATGTAAATATTAATTTCTGTACAACTATTATTATGCTAGTCTCGTGTTTTGAAATCTCTTTTTTGTGTGCAAACCGCAACCACGTGACAACACACTGCGACTCTTACTTTTCAGAGTGACAACACCAGGCAGCTTTGCACAGCGACGAGACCCAACGAGTAAGCTTTGCACATCAATGTGACTCAACGAGTCAACTTTGCATAGCGACGTGACCCAACGATTCCTCCTCGAAGCCACCACCTTTTCAGATCGACATGATAGCACTCTGCCTCGCCAACAACTTTTCAGAAAGACAAGATAACACTCTACCTCGCAAGCTACTCACATAAATTTAACCACACCATGCCAACCTTGTGGCTTATAAAAGGAGGTGAAAGAGATCTGGGAGAGAACACTATACAACCAAACCCAACACTATACGAGAGCTTGCTTCATCACGCCGGACAAGATGAAGAAGCAATGGGACGAGATCCGAGAACAAGCAAAGGCTGCTGCGGCCCGGGATGAACAAGTGGAGCATGCCAGGAGGGCACCTCCCCACAATGATGCCCCCCATAGCAGCAACCCTACAGAACATTCCAACCGAGCCTTCGCCGCAACACCCGCCCGAGGGGGAGATGCGGCCCCTCTGTTGGTGCAGGGACACATGCAAGTTCTTTAAGTCCAAGCAGCAGCTCAACCTGGGCATGTGTTACTAGGGTTGTGAGAACTACTCCTGTGACTATCTCGACCGCCGTTGGGACATGAGCAGCTATCGGCAGCCGGTAAGGACTAGTTACAATATGTTTCCCTACTATTTCTCTTTCAAAGTATGCACTAACAACCTCTCCCGTCTACCCTTAGTCCTCGGATCTGCTATGTGGCTATCGCAAGTGGATCGACCAAGAGATCCACCCACGCGACTAGTGGCAAATTGACTACAAGGAGTGGGGTGCCAAAAGGGCCTGCGAGATCTGGGAGGAGGAGCGCCGCAACGAAGAGCAAAACGAGCATATCCGTCGGGAGATGAAAGCTCATCCTGAGGCGTGCAGGCGCGGGGAGCACGAGGCTCGCGAGAGGGAGAGCGAGAAAAAGAGGAAAATGGCGGCCAAAGCCAAGGAGGCCGCCGAGGAGTACAATGTCGAGCTCACAAGGAAGGGCAAATGGCCTCGGTCCACGTAGTAGGTCGGGCCATTCTGTAGTAGTCCCTCGTCCTACCTGCCATGTTTTTTACTATCCCCTAAAGGCATATATACTTACATGGTCCGGATGCTTGTGTCCAAGTGTACCGTAGTAGTAGCAAGAATGACTAAAGTAATTAGCCGAACTATCATGCCATGTAAGCACATGTAACATGCTTCTGCCTACGGACTCTAATGTAGTTCTGGTTCCATGCCTCCGTTGAAACATCAGCAAATCTCAAATAACTAATGACTGCATATTGCATAGGAAAAAGTCTACTTTTCAACCTTGAACTCTTCGAAAAGTCTGGTTTTCAACCCTAAACTACAAAACGGGTACAAACCAACCTCCAACTCTCAAAACTGTTTACTTTACCCCCTCAATCCAAACAGGGGAAGTTTTGGGTGACGTGGCGCCACGTGGACATCCACGTCAAGTCCACATCACATTTTTCTTCATCCTATTTCTTTGCTCTCTCTCTCTCTCTCTCTCTCTCTCTCTCTCTCTCGTCTCACTTCCTCACAGCCCTCCCCCCGACCCAGTGCCGCCCCTAACCCCACCAGCTTCGGCCTCCCTCGGCTGCTCCTCCTCCTCTCCCCCGGGCCGGGGCTAGTGGAGCGAGGAGGGTGCCAAACCACCGCTGTCTCCGGCTCTGCCCTTCGCAAGCCCCCTCCGGCTCCAGCTCTGGTTCCACCTCGGCCTCACCCTCCCGGCTCCGCCTTTGCCTCTGCCCACCCCTCCGCCTCCGCCTCCTCCTCCCGCTATCCACGCCTCCACCGTATCGCCCACCACCGCCGCCTCCTCCCTCCGTCTCCATACTTCCATCGCGCTGCCCACCACCTCTGCTGCGCCCACGCCACTCCCTGCCACCCGCGTGCCCCGCCTGTGCCCTCTGCGTCGCCACCTGCTCCCCCTCCTCTCCTTCTGCTACAAAGAGGTCTTGAGCCCCTCACTTGCCTCCTCAATTCTCCCCTCCTCTCTCTCGGTAAGTCTCCCCAGTGAATCGGCCGAATTCGGTTTTTTTCTCCCTCTCCGGCTGAATCCCCTTTGTCAGTGGCATCCGAGCTCTTCGTCGCATCAGTCCAATCACTGGCACCAAGAGCACCGCACCGACGCCTCAAGGACGCCCCAAGCACCACCAAGCTCCATCTCCCTCTCCAGCGAGCCCTCCGCGCAAGTCACTTGTCACCGCACGGGGTCGTCATCAACAAGCCGCCCTGAGCCTCCCCGTCGCTTCTAGTGAGCTCCAAGGACCTCCAGGATGCTCAATCCCCTCTTCCCCGACTCAAAGCACCACCGGGTCACCCTCGCCGCCACTCCTTACAAATGATCAAATAATCATCCAACACTCCAGGTTGGAAATGCGGTCGGTAAGGTGGAGAGAGAGAGAGAAGGCCGGTGACGATGCCAGGAGTTGCGCCATCTCTATGACGGTCCCTCTTCAACTTCTCCATGTACTCCGGCTACGTCATCGTCGATGCTGGCGCGGGGCGGGACCTCTTCTACTGGATCATCGAGGCCACCGTCACCGCCCCTCGAATCAACCCCGCTCATGCTCTAGCTCAACGGCGGTCCCAGGTGCTCCTCCGTCGCCTACGGCACCTCTGAGGAGCTGGGCCCCTTCCGGATCAACCCCGACGGTAGGACGCTCTTGCCACCATAGAAAGAGTACTGCCCACGAGTGCGAGGCACGCCTCGCTGTCTCCACCGTGCGGGGGCTCTCGTCTACGGAGGCAGTGGCACAACTCCAGGCGCACGGCCCCAACGAGCTCTCCAAGCACTCGTCTGCATCCTTCTCGCCGCTGCCGTCATCAATGCAGCCGATTTGCTCCCCTCCGTCGACCTCGCTGCTCTCTTCGCCACGAACGCCACCCCAGCGACGGCCTCAAGGATGCGGCTCTACTCGGCTGCCACCGCATGACAACACCAAGGGAGGCTTCTCATCTCGTTCGTGCTCCCTGGTGAAAGAGAAGGAAGGGAGAGAGAGGAGGAGGAGAGAGGAAGAGATGGGGTGGAAGAAGCTCATTAGAAGCTAACATGTGGGGCCATTGTATACCTTTTATTTTATTTTGCTAATCTGTAAAGAGAGGGAGGTAAGTGGCATCTACATGGCATCCAAGTCAGCAATAATTGAACACGTAGGTGCCACGTCAACCAAAACCATGGTGGTTTAGGAAGAGGGTTGTGTTTTGCACGGTTTCGAGAGTTCGAGGATGTCGGATGTCTGATTTTATAGATAAGGGTTGATTTTCGGACTTTGGCAAGAGTTCAAGGTTGGAAAATGGACTTTTTCCTATTGCATATTGGTGCATGTTTTATATCTAGCTTTCCTTGCTTGATTCGTTTTCTTTCCTATATTGCAAGTAATGACCAGATGAAAAAGAGAGGTAGATCAAACACAAGCACAAATTGTGATCTATCGGAATTAGTCACTACAATTGACAACTCTACCTCCCGATTTTAATGTACCTCACCTCGCATACGCCAACGAATCCATCCCGAGTGTTCATGAAGTGTTCAAATCTTACAGTAACTTGTGGAAAATCATCCCTAATGAATTTCATTCGAAATAGTATGTTGTTTTATTTTCACTTCAAGCTGCAATTCTTTTCTAGAACACAACATGTCGGTTTTGGTAGTGGGCTGATAAAGTTGTCCCAGTAGTTCGAGATATTGCAATGCAAATTGCTACCTTGCAAGAAAACTCCCACGGTGTTGTTGCATTTCATCCAGTGGCTCGACCCTCTGATCAACCAAGGCAAAATGAAGAGAATAGACTTAAAAAACTGGATAAAAGGATGGAAAGAGTTGAGAAAATACTTCAGAAATTAGTTAAGATAGTTAGTTTTGCGGTCTTTCTTCTATTATATGTTGTTCTTACCAAGTAGAAGTTCAGTTGCAATGAAATTGTAATATCCACTCCTTATCTATACATCACATTCCAAGTCACATGAAATTATGAAACCCTAATTTTTGAAACCTAAAATCCTAATCTTCGCAACCTAAATCGTTCATTTTTAGACATATAAAACTATCCAAATATTACACAATCAAGTCCACTAGGTGAGGAGCCTTCAAAATAAATTTCATAATTTTTGGAGCTCATTTTCTATATTTAAAAATTAGTACAATCAGTATACTTATATGAAATTACAAGAAAAATTTTGGAATATTTACACAAGCAAGTACGCTGTGTCGGGAGGCTCACTTGCTATATTAAAAAATCCTACAAAAATTATACATAAATGATTAAAAAGAGAAAAAAAGTCAAAAACATCAGCCGAAACCCTAATCGGGGACACGCGGCGTGGCGGGCCACCACACGTCGGTCGTGCGGTAGCGGGCACGTGGCGCGCGGTGAGCGGTTGTCGCACAGTGACCATACGGTAGGGGTCTAAATCTGCAAAACAAATTGAGCCGACAATTGTTGTAAATACAGAGTGAAACGTGACAATACTGCCAAAAATTCTTCCCCCCTCTGACCCATTGTATTGCAGTCTAATGCACTGGGAAAAAAGAGATAATATTTTGCAAAGGAAAAACATATTTAGCAACAGAAATCATGAAGCACAAACACAAGGAGAAATGACAAATTCATGCACAATCCTGAGCCATTAACTTTATACTATCCACTTACATAATATGTTCTTTAACCAATAACCATGAACATCAAGTCCAAGGAAAAAACAACACATGAGCCACAGTCAATTTCTGTGGATATTGCAGAATATTCTGGGCACAAAATTCAACATAAAGGTTGTACATCTTAGATACGAGAACGGTTTTTCACGTGTACACGAACTTTCATATAATATCTCACATAATTTTTTTAGGAATAAATCCATTTTACAACCTTAACTGTCATGTTTGTTGTATTTTCAACCTCCAACTATGAAATCGGATTAACTATCAACCCCGAAGTGTCAAATCTGGTTAAATGACCCCTCGTGCCCACTCTACCCTGTAAATTAGGAAAGAATCAATCAAGGATTGTACTACAATACATATCCCTGACAAGATTGCATTATGTCAATCCTGTAGCTCATCTGGGACTAGGGCTGGAAACGAGCCGAGCCGAGCCGGCTCGAGCCAGGCTCGTTCTGGCTCGGATGAACAGTAGGCTCGGCTCGTTTTGGAAGCGAGCCAGAAGTGAGGCTCGTCTCGGCTCGTGAGTAGGCTCGAGCTGGCTCGCAAGGGCTCGCGAGCCAAACACCTGACGACCCAGAAAGCTCGCGGTGGCTCGGTGAATGGTGATGCATCCTGCCGAACAAACTCTACTAGTTGATCTTTTCCAGCAGCGACAACAACAAATCAATACAAGAACACTGAGACTGGGAATCTGGGATCAACATCATCAACTACACATATACACAAATCATGAACCTACTGAGTTGATGTATGGAATCCAAGATCAATGAAACATTACACTTAAAAAAACAATCCAAAGCGAAAAAAAGGAGAGGGCCTCCTCCTCGGCGGCCTCGTCAGGGCAGTGCCTGCGCCGGATCCAGGATCTCGAAGACGAAGGACGCGCTTGCGGTGGTCCAGGCTGGAGCCCTCGATGATGGCCTGGAGCCCTGGACTCCTGGTTGAAGGCCGGGACGGGAGGAGGGCCCCTGCTGGCTGTTGCCCCCCATGTGAGGGCAGGGAGGTTGGCGGAGGGCCGGAGGCCATGAAGGGGAGGATGACGACGACGCCGCGCCGCTCGCACTCAGCGAGGTTGATGTGGACAACGCTGGTGCCAGTGGTGACGACGCAGCCAAGGGTCGGAACAGCGTCGAGGAAGGCCCTGTCCACACGGACCAGGCCACCGCCGATGACGAGCACGGCGCGTGGCGGGTCGGGCCCCGCGGATGCCGCGATAAGGAAGGTAGGGAGCGGCGAGGAAGGCACCAAGAAGAGGAGGAGGACGCTACTTGGGAAGCTCCAACGCCACTGCCCCCGTCCCCATGAAGACGACGACGAGAGAAAGGGGAGCGCCGGAGGCGGAGGAGCCGAGGAGATGCTTGAAGCGGCGGACGGGGAGGGGAAAGGGGATCGGGATGAGGAGGGGATTGGGGAATCGGGGACCTCGGGGTGGATGGGGACTAGGGCTGGAAAAGTTGTAGGGTTAGGGGTTAGTGGGCTGGGCTAGGGACATGGGCACATTGCCGGCCCGAATCAGTGGGCTGGGCAGCCTGGGCTGGGGATTTCAATTTTCAAGTAGGGTCGCTGGCTCGTTTGGCTCGCGAGCGGCTCGAGCTTGGCTCGAATTTTCACCGAGCCAAAAGGTGGGCTTGGCTTGGCTCGAAAATTCACGAGCCGAGCCCGAGCCGAGCCGTGACGAGCCCGAGTCGAGCCACAAGCCTCGAGCTATTTTTCCAGCCCTATCTGGGACGTAGCTATCTTTGGCTAATTAGCAAGATTACGGAACGTAACTGTCTCCAGCAAATTAGCGAGATTACAACGATTTGAATTAGTCTGTTGTAAATCATACCTTGTATATGCGTTTGTATATAAAAAGGAAATCAATCCCATCAAGGGATCAGCTTGTCAAATATACTCTGCGTTCTTTTAACTTGGTATTAGAGCTCGATCCGAGAGTAGGCCATGACCTCCTCTGCAATCAACAGATCAGACAATGCCGGTGCATTGATCCTGACATCAGGTGTTAGCATCTCCATGCTGTCGTTGGGAAACTTCACCAGCGTCAAGTTGTCACATGAGAACTTCCTTCTTTGGAAAGCACAAGTCGATTCCTTCCTGTGTGCTCAGAACCTCTATAGTTACGTCGATGGCAATATTGTTGCGCCACCGGTGATGGTGACAGAAGGAACCGGCGCAGCTGCACGTCAAGTATTGAATCCTTCTTATCTTGAGTGATTTCAGCAGGATAAGATTGTTTTGAGCGCCTTGCTCTCATCGATGACTGAGGACATCCTCAATCAAGTCGCTCATATCACCACCTCTACCGAAGTATGGGGAGCATTGGCAGCTATGTTTTCATCCCAAAATAGGGCGATGATGATGCAGGTTTGGTATCAATTATCGAACATGAAGAAGGACATGTCGGAGTCTGAATTCTTCCACAAGATGAAGGGACATGCCGACACCATGGATTCAATCGGCAAGCCTCTTCCTGATGATGAAGTGATCGGCTACATCTTGGTAGGGCTTGGATCGGATTATGATCCTCTGGTCACCTCAGTTACAATGCGTAACGATTCGATGAGCTTGAATGACTTCTATGCTTATCTCCTGAGGTACGATATTAGGCTCGATCAGAATAACGCTTCACAGGAGATTCATAATGCAACGCACCACTACAACGACAACAACAACAACAACAACAACCGTGGTGGCGGTCGCGATGGTCGTGGCTGAGGCCGCAATCAATCTCAAGGCTGTGGCCAGGGCAGTAGTAAACACAAGTCCACATGTCAATTGTGTGGAAAGTACGGGCACAATGCATTGCGATGCCGTCAGTGCTTCAATCACGCATACCAGCCTGAAGATCATCGCTTTGGAAACGCGACCACTTTTGGGTCGTACAACGTCGACACCAACTGGTATGCTGATACTGGTGCGACAGATCACCTCACAAGTGACCTCGATAGGCTTACGGTGCATGAGCACTACGCCGGGAAGGATCAAGTTCAGGTCGCCAACGGTGCAGGTCTAAAAATTTCGCATGTTGGTCATTTTGTTTTACCTAGCTCAAATAACTCTCTTACTTTGAATAATGTCCTTCATGTTCCTAAAATGAGCAAACATCTCTTGTCCGTTCATAAACTTGTTTCTGACAACAATGTAAGGACCGCGAGGAAAGTTCTTCTTCACGGCAAAAGTAAGAGAGGTCTCTATCCCATTCCAATACATCGTTCATCATCGTCTCCTTTGGCTTCTAGTTGGCAAGTTTTCACCAGTGTCAAGGGTACTTCAGAACTATGGAAGCAGAGGCTTGGTCACCCTTCCCAGTCTATTATTGAGTCCATTCTTAGATCCAATAAGTTGGTTTGTTCTCCTTATAAAGAATTGTCTGTGTGTGATGCTTGTCAGCAAGCAAAGATTCATAAATTGACCTATCGTACTTCTTCTCGTGTAACTACTTCCCCTCTCGAGCTAGTCCACACTGATGTTTGTGGGGTAGCTCTTACCTCAATGGGAGGGTTTAAGTATTATGTGAGTTTTCTTGATGATTTCAGTCATTTTAGTTGGATCTATTTGCTTAAGCATAAGTCCGGGGTTGAACCAGCTTTCTATAATTTCCAAAAACATGTGGAGCGTTTGTTGAACACCAAAATTCATGCGGTTCAGTCGGATTGGGGCAGGGAATATCATAAACTCGGTCGCTATTTTATGAAAATTGGTATCTCTCACCGTGTGTTGTGTCCACATACATCTCAACAAAATGGCGTCGCAGAGAGGAAACATCGACATATCGTTGAGACCGGCCTCTCTCTTCTTTCTCAGGCCTCTCTTCCAATTCGTTTTTGGTATGAAGTGTTCCTCACAGCGTGCTATCTCATTAACCGGATGCCTAGCCGGGTAATCAACCATTCTAGTCCCCTTGCTCGCCTTCTCAAATTATCACCCAACTACTCTTTCCTTTGTATATTTGGGTGTGCCTGTTGGCCAAACTTGCGTCCATATAACAATCGTGTCCAAATAGTGGGTGTGCCTGTATAGCAGTATGCATAAAGCGTACAAGTGTCTCGATCGTTCCACTGGATGCATTTATATTTCTCGAGATGTTGTTTTCAATGAATCGTTGTTCCCTTTTGCAATTCATGCTACACCACTCAGTCTCCCTTTCACAGTAATCGTGTTTCATACTTGTTTCCTGTTTCTGAGCCAGTAATCCAGGATGATCGCATGCGCAATTACATCCTATCTATGTTGGGGACTAACATTGGTGATGTAGCAAATTTCTCCACAGGCGACTCAGCTACATCTTCTTCTAGTTCAGATGCTGGCACTATGTCCCCTGGTTTGGTTGGTGCGGACCTGGCAGTCGATGTGCCCATGGCACACCCCGCGTCTTCCGGCTTGTCCATGGCGCACCCCGAGTCTTCCGGCTCGCCTGGTGAACCTGCAGTTGTCGCTCCTGATGAACCTGCTGCTGTCCAGGATCCAGTGCTAGCGGTGTCCACTGGCCATCATCCAATGCAGATTCGACGTAAGAACAATATTGTGCAACCCAAGCAGTTTACCGATGGCACTGCACGGTACTCGCCGCATCGTCGTGCTTTCTTCACTGTGCCGATGTTGCACCAGGTAGCTCTCTCTGATTCTCATTGTCACAGTGCCATGGAATCCGAGTTCACTGCTCTTCAGCAGAACCAGACATGGCGGCTTGTTCCTCGGCTGCTAGGACAAAACATCATTGGATGTAAGTGGATTTTAAAATTGAAACAACGTCCGGATGGATCCTTTGACAAATATAAAGCCCTACATGTGGCGTGTGGTTTCACTCAGCGCTACAGGATCGACTATCTTGACACCTTCAGTCCAATGTCAAACCAGCTATAGTCTGTCTGGTGTTATTAGTGGCTATCTCCAAGGGTTGGCATTTGCGTCAAGTTTATGTCAACAATGCTTTCTTGCATGGCGTTCTCCATGAAGATGTTTATATGCAACAACTGCCAGGATTTGAAGATTGCAATCATCCTTCGTTTCTTTGAAAACTTCAGAAATCATTATATGGCCTGAAACAGTCGCCTCGCGTATAGTATTCATGTCTCAATGACAAGCTTCAGCAACTTGGTTTTGTGCCATCCACAGCAGATACTTCCTTGTTCATCTTTTGTCATAATGGTGTCACTATCTGCATGCTCGTATATGTTGATGACATTGTTATTGATAGCTCTTGTCGCACGGTGACTCAAAATCTGCTCCGTCAACTTGCTGCTGCATTTCCTATCAAAGATCTTGGCGGTCTCAGTTACTTTCTTGGAATAGAAGCTGCTATGCATTCAGGGGGAATGAGTTTGACGTAGAAGAAATATGCCATGGACCTTCTTCATCGTTTTCTTATGGAGAACTGCAAAGCTGCTTTTACTCCGATGTCTATACAAGATAAGTTGTCCAGTGAGTTTGGGCATCCGCTTGGTGAGGATGATGCTTTCAAATATTGTAGCCTAGTGGGTGGACTGCAGTATTTGACCCTCACAAGACCGGATATCTCCTTTGTCATGAACAAGGTTTGTCAATTTTTGTCAAAGCCAACTGAGGTACATTGGGAGGTAGTCAAAAGGATTCTACGGTATGTCAAGGGCACTGTCTCTGATGGGCTGACTATACAGAAATCTTCATCTACTCTTCTCAGTGTGTTCACCGATGCTGATTGGGCAGGCTGTGCCGATGACCATCGCTCCACCAGGGGTTTTGTTGTGTTCTTTGGCTCTAACTTGATTTCATGGAGTGCTCAAAAGTAACCCACCGTGTCTCGTTCAAGCACAGAAGCAAAGTACTTGGGTACAGTCCTTACTCAAAGAATTGAATATACCACAACCGAGAGCACCCATATTATGGTGTGATAATCTAGGTGCAACCTACTTGACTGCAAACCTTGTGTTTCATGCTCGGACAAAACAGATAGAGGTTGATTTTCATTTTGTCAGAGAGAAGGTAGCGCTCGGTGCGTTGGAAGTATGATTCGTCTCCTCTGCAGATCAAGTGGCGAATGTGTTCACGAAGTCGGCAACTAAACAAATGTTGGATTGGCTACGATACAATCTCAACCTCAGATCCATAGGATGAGATTGAGGCAAATGTAAACTAGGAAAGAATCAATCAAGGATTGTACTACGGTACATATCCTGTCAAGATTGCATTCTGTCAATCCTGTAGCTCATTCGGGACGTAGCTGTCTCTGGCTGATGAGTGAGAATACAGAACGTAACTGTCTCCGACTGATTAGCGAGATTACAACGATTTGAATTAGTCTGTTGTAAATCATACCTTGTATACGCGTTGGTATATAAAAAGGAAATCAATCCCGTCAAGGGATCAGCTTGTCAAATATACTCTGTGTTCTTTTAACTCACCCTGGTTTTACACCACGCTGGATGCCACGTCGATGTGAGCTGACTTTGACCGCTTTGTCAACATCCAAAATAAAGCGACACCAAGAAGGAATTCATTTTCAGGGCTACTATGTCCATCTTCATGTTGTGCTTGAGGTGCTGTTGAGGATTTCACCAATGACTTGCTCTTCTCACTACTACTTTGCCCATAAAATTTCCAAAATTAATCCAGATCCTTCTCTCTATCCACTGGAGAGGGTAGGACAAGTGTCACCTCCTTGGACCCAACAACTTGTAATTTATTATCCTCCTCAACAATAATTTGTTCCACCAATTCCATTGCTTCTAATTCATCTTTGAAATTGCTGCACTCAACCTCTCTGTCATGTTCATCATCTGTGAGGTGTTATATATGCATTGCCTCCACAAGAATATATGCAACCCCTCCCTCTGCAATGCAATTTGACATGAATAGACATACCTTATCATCATACAACACCCTAAGATTATTCAACATGTTTTTACCAGGGAAAAGCCAATGAAGCAATATCCCTTCCTCAACTTTACAGTGGTCCTTTAGGTGTCCAACAACCTTAGGGAGAGACATCTTGTTACGTTCTATGTAAGACATTTCTTTAGAACCACCATAGTAATATCGCATCTTCCCATCGTAAAAAAGTTCCTCATAGAAACAAAATTGAACAACAATCTTATCGAGTACATCAGATCTACCCTACATGCATCCAAAGCACACTAGTCAAGAACCCTTAATGAAATCCACTTCTTAAAGAAATGCAATTGAAACACATCCTTCATAATAAAACATATTTTCACACTAGATCCAACGGAAATTCATGCAAACAATCTCATCCCTACCCCCAAACACTAACCCTAATCCTAACCCTACTAACACAACAAGCACTAACCTTAATACACCACTTCCACCTCCTTCCTCAAATTTGCATGCTCAGTGAATCTCACGCGCCTCCGCGAGCCCTCGGTCGCTGCCGTCGTTAGTTGCCGCTTTTGCCCTTGAGCACCGCCACCAGTTCGTGTAAGAGGGGAGGTCGGGGGATTTGAGGGGGCTAATAGAGGAAGAGAGAGAATAGAGTACCCCAGTCATTTTATTTTGGTTGCTGATGAAGTGGTCAGAGTAAGCTCGCGTCGACGTGGCATCTAGCGTGGCGCAAAACCAGGGTGGAATGGGCGCGGGTCAGTTAACCAGATTTGTCACTTCAGAGTTGATAGTTACCCGGTTTCGTAGACAAACATGACAGTTCAAGGTTGTAAAATAGACTTATTCCTTTTTTTATGGATGGATAGTATATGTACGTCCATACACACACACACACACACATGTGGTCTTGTTCCCATTTCCATGAACAACCAGCAAGTCATTTCCGTTACACATATGCAGTAGCTTGTTTTTCTTTTGAAATACAACATATGCAGTATTCAACTCATAATTTTTCATAAACTTCTGTAAAACTTCACAAGCTCCCAAAAACCTATCAACCAAATATTCCTAGAGTTGCCACTGGGTAGGGTATGGGTAACCCAAACCCATACCTAATTTTACTCGTACCCTTTGCAGTGATATTACACATACCCAAATAAAAATGAGTATACCCAACGGGTTTGGGTAATCCAACGAGTAAAGAAGGACATAGAGAAGTTTAAATCAAAGAGGTTGTGAAGGAATTTTTTGTAAAACTTTGGTATTTAAAATTTACATCGCGTTACCACTATAAAAGTTTCACAAAATCAAATAAATTTTGCTGAAGATGATTCTACGTATAGTGGGTGCTACTTTATGCAAATTAGCGGGTTCGGGGCATAGGTGGGCACCACATGCTTTATAGTAAGCTTTCGTAAACTTCAGTATTTGAATTTTTAACCTCGTGATAACACCACAAAAAAATTATGAAATCGACTGAAATTTGTTGGGGATGATTCTTCGTGTAGGGGAGTTACTTTGGGCAAATTAGCGGGTTTTATAAGAAGCTTTCCTAAAACTTTGATGTTTGATTTTCAACCTTGAGTTCACAGTTTAAAATTTTCATGTTTAAAATTTTCATGAAATCGAATTAAATTTGTTGGAGGTAATTCTACGTGTGGGGGAGCGGCTATGTGCAAATTGGTGGGTGAAGAATTTAGACCCTCCATTATGAGTTAATAGAGTATTTTGGTTATTAATTACAAATCTAATTGTGAGACTAACACTTCTATTGTTATACCTATTGTTTAGTCTCAGATCGATATAAAGGTAAAAATCAAATAGGTATGTATTCGACATCATATTCCTATATCTTGTTGCATTCCTTGGATCCAAAATATAGGTTGAACTCCACCAAAAGGTTAACTTGAATATGTGCATATGTTCTTATTACACATTCGTGTATGTACACATGTAGAGGGAGTTCACTCTATATTTTGTGGTTTCACTAGTATTGATCCATATTCCTCTTTCCACATAGATTAAGGATCTCCTTTAAAACATATCCTTTAGTATATAAAATTTGTGTAGTTCATATATACTCATTCTTTATATTCAATTATTTATATTGTGATGGTAGTCATCAATTACCAAAGAAGGAAAGATTGAAGTATCTTATCCCACCATTATGAGTTAATGGTATGTTGTGGTAATTAATGATAATCACATTGTGGGGACTAACATTTTTCTATGAGTTGGATGAATAGGTTATGTTCTAGGATGATTGAGACTTTGGATAACATCATGAGTTGATCGTCATCAAGTCAAGATTCGGGATGAAAGAAATCATCATGTGTGGATGATATTCGAGTCAAGATCCCGAAGTAAAGAAGGTCATCATGTGTTGATGATGTTCAAGAAAAGGAGATGATCATGAGTTAATCATCAAGTCAAGAGCTTGAAGTAAAAGATGCATCATATGTTGATGCACATAAAGATCTCGAAGAAAAGAAATCAACATGTGTTGATGATGTTCGAGAAGAGGAGATGATCATAATTTGATCATCAAGTCAAGAGAAGGCACATCATGTGTTGATGGAAGGCAAGTGAACGATGTATCATGTGTTGATACATATCAAGACTCAGAATGAAGGATGTCATCATGTGTTGATGAGCATCAAGTCAAGATCCCGAAGTGAAGGAAATCATCATGTGTTGATGATTATCAAGTCAATGACCCGATCTTGAAGTGGAGATATGCGTCATCAAGCTTTAAGTGAATGTGTAAGGCAAAGGTATGACTAGCTAGGGTTAAGGATGTATTCCTAGTCTTTTACCGGTCTTGGTGTTTGGTTGGAGACCGGATTGCTAATATAGGTTGCCGTACTATTAAGAGGAGTCTTGTCTAGTAGCTTGAGTCTCATCATGTGTTGATAGCTCAATCCCATTTGCTCTAGCTCATCTAGTCATGATGATATTATTTGCGAATGTGTTTTGTAAATAGTTAAAGCTCATACATAATCTTTGTAGCATGAGACTATAATTTGTAAATGTGTTTTGTAAATGGTTGAAGTCCATGCACCTTCTCCTTGTGGCATGATGCTATTGTTTGCGAATGTGTTTTGTAAATAGTCGAGGCTCGTGCATGTGACTTGAGTTTGCAAGTGTGTTTTGCAAATAGTTTAAGTTCATGTACCTTATTCCTTGTTGTGTGATTTTAAAAGTTGGTAAATATGTTTTGTAACTTATTGAGAATCTCGCCTTTAACCCTTGTTTGCATCGCAAATCAATTGGCAAATGTGTTTTGCAAATTGAGTTGAAGCGGAATGCAAAATCCTTATTTTCCAGTGTCTGGCGGTATGACCACAGGCTATTGGCGGTATTACCACAACTGGTCGTGAACAGTGGTCGAAGACTTTATTGTGAACAGTGTCGTAGACCCGTGTTGTGAACAGTGATCAAAGACACTGGTCATAGACAGTGGTCGTAGACACTGGTCGTAAACAGTGGTCGAAGACAGTGATCGAAGACACTGGTCATAGACAATGGTCGTAGACACTGGTCGTAAACAGTGGTCGAAGACACTGGTCGAAGACAGTGATCGAAGACACTGGTCGTAGACCTGGTCATGGTCGTGGACCTGATCGTGGTCGTAGATCTGTGTGGTCATGAACCTAATCGTGGTTGTAGACCTGCATGGTCGTAAACCTGGTCTACAGTATGACCGCATCTATTCAGTAGTACTACCGCATGGCGGTAATACCGAGTTTTTCTTGGCGGTACGCTTCTTCCAGAGAAGGTGTTTTCTGGTTTGGCTTGCTCTTGTGTGTCCAACGGCTAGTTTTATAGCCGTTGGAGCAGATCGGTAATACCAGCGTTGATTGGCGATACTACCGCATTTGTTGATTCTTTTCAAGATTTGGTTTCAACGGTTAGTTTTTGTGTGTGAGCTATAAATACCCACCTTGGCCGGTTGATGCATGTGCTATTACTAAAGATATAGTAGAGCTGCTGTGTGCTGCTTGTGCTATTCCCATTCTCTTGAGTTAAGAGCAAGTCTTCTCCTCTCAATTGTGCATGTGTTGCATCTTGTGAGTAAAAGGAGAAGCTCCAGTTGCATGTGTTGCAATTAGAATTAGGTTGAGTATCCTACTGTGCATGCGTTGCACTTGATGAGAGTCAAGCAAGAGGCTTGGCCTATTACTCTTGGTGTTTGCCAATACCTGGACGGCGTGGAGGCGTCGTGGTCCAATGATCTTCTCAAGAAGCTTATGAGAAGGGCCGGCGTTTGTGAGTGGTTTGGTGCTCGCCATCTCCGGAGTGGATGAAGAGCAACCCCAAGTGGATTGAGGTGTTGGTTCGTTTTGAAACCGGTCTAAGTGGTTGAACTTACCTCGGAGGTGTTGGCTTAATTTGTGGAGCCGGTCCAACGTGGTTGGGCTTATCTCAATGTGGATTAGGAGAGACCGGCAAGTCTCCGAACACCACGATAAAACATCGTCGTATCATTGTGGTTTGCATTATTGTGCTTTACTCTATTGCAATTTATATTCCTAGAATTAAATTACTTATTCATCTTTGCATGATTGCTATCTCTCAATAGTCTTATATTGTTGGTGCACTTAGTGAAGACTAGTTGATTTAGTTTTTAATTATGCAAAACCGAATTGTTATTAGCTTCAGCATTAAAACTCGGTTTTAGCCAAAGAAGTTTTTAAAACCGTCTATTCACCCATCTCTAGTCGGCCTCCTCGATCTTATAGTGGGCCCATGCATACAGATGGGCCCTACATGCTTTTATAGGAAGCTATAACTAGGTATAGGTAGTCAAAGCCCATGAATAATCCAAACACATTCTTATCTCAAAGTTTGAATGGGTATGGATAAACATGGGTAAGTAGGTATTACCCTCTTCGTACCCAAATCTAACTGAGTATTTTATTTTTTACCCATACCCTACCCAATTGTATGGGTATGGGTTTAGATAAGGGTAATGGATACCCAGTGGCACCCTAAATATTCCCACAGGCATACCTAACCAAGTGGATTTGTATAGCGCAGGCACAAGAGATCAAACTTTGCATCTAAACCATTTTTCTTCATGAGAAGATGGTGGATATTCCAGAAATGGAAGTGCATTTCGGTCTGTAAATCTTGGGAAAATGCAGACATCTCTCATAGGTCAACATAATGGCAGTTGGAGTGTGAACGTTGAGGCAGGCAACTAAAGTTGGAAATCATTGTTTGAAGCTTGTTAATCAAACCATTAATGTATTTACTGTAATCAATCCCTGGCTACCACGTCACTAAAGCAAATAGCGCGTGAAGACATAGGCGTTGCCAAAACGCGGGCGCATGATTTGGCCACCCGAATTTCGCCGTGCCAGCGTGCAGGAATACACAGGCGGTACAAAAAAGATTTTTTGGATAGTACCAAAATTTGGCAACAAACCAAATCCTAGCCAAACTTTAAGGGCATTACCAAAATTTGATTTGGTTCATTTGGGATCCAATCAAACAGCCCCCATACAGTCATCAAATCACAGGGTAGAGACTTCAGAACTGGAAGATGCATGCCATCAAGTACGCAAAACAAGAAAGCTAATGGGGTTAATCATACAGAACAAAAAATTAAGACAAATATATTGGAGAAGTACAACTACTTTTAATTGAGAAAATTGGGTGTATACCAGCGAAATACGTCAACTTTTGATATCTACCACAACAAAATTCTGGTTCACTTTAGTTCCATCGAAATTTCCAAATCTTTGCCAATAGGAAGAAGTTCGTATAACACCCTAAATTTTGCTCGAAAGTCCATCCAGCACCTCGAACTATGAAACTAGATATTTGATGACCCGAACTTTGAAGTCTGGTTCAAATAACACCCTGACCCAGTTTCGCAGGGTGGTATTGCCCACGTGACATGATTAGTGGGCGGTTTTTCCACGTAGGATGACACGTTGGTCAAGTTTGGTCAATGATAGGTGGGGCCATAGGATGCCCCTCCCCCCAACCGAGTTCCCAGCCGCGCTTCCATGGTCGTCGCTCCCTGTAGCTTCGAAGCCCCTGTGAGTCTCACCTGTCATTTACCTAAACTTGGCCAGCGTGTCATCCTACGTGGCAAAACAGTCCAACCATCACACCATACGGGCAATACCACCATGTAAAATCGGGTGAGAGTGTTATTTGAACTGAATTGCAAAGTTCGAAAGGTCGAATGTCTGGCTTCATAGCTCGAGGTGTTGGACAGACTTTTAAACAAAATTCAGGGTGTTATATGGAATTTTTCCTTGCCAATATACCACTTCTTCGTCACAGAATTGTAACGGCGACCCACTTCCCCTCACTATTTGGTTCGACCAGACCCAATTGATCGCTCATGCTCATCTTCTTTGACTTCTCCGCCACGGGTCGCTTGCTGTGATCACGGTGTGGATCTACTCCCCTCTCCCTTGACGCCTGAGGCACCTTCCCAGGCGCCACGACCACCTGAGACTCCGCCACTCCTTTCACGGTCGCCGATGCCAAGGACGATGACCCCTCTCGCCCACCTCCCTCACCACCATCCTCCTCTTCACCTCGGCACCCAGCACCTTCGCCTCTGCCGGCGTCGGCGCTTCCACTTCCCCGCAGCCCGGGCCAAGCCCAATCATCCCGCGCTCCTCAACCACACCACCACACCCCCGCCCCGGAACTCGCTGCTTCGTCCCCGACCTCGTCAACCTCTGCCACGGCCACTATGGACTTTCTTCTCGCCGGTGAAGTCGCGTCGCGGTGTCCTCCGCGCCTCGGCCCCGCCCTGGACCGCCTCACCTCCACGCCCGCAGCCTCCTTGCTGCCCACGAGAGCTAGCTACCGTGGCCTCGGCCATCCTGAGAAGACACTGGTAGGATGTTGAAGGATCTAGACCCGCCATTATGTGTTAATGGAGTATTTTGGTGATTAATGACAAATCTATTTATGAGACTAACACTCTTATTGTTATACCATAATTAGTCTCAACTTGGATATAAAAGGAAAAATCCAAACAGGTATGCTTTCATAATGATAAATCTATTTACGAGACTAACACTTTTATTGATTACCTATTGTTTAGTCTCGTTTGGATATAAAGGTGAAAAACACAAAAGGTATGCATTCTACTTCATATTTATATATATTGTTGCATTCCTCGGATCCAAAATATAGGATGAACTCCACCAAAAGTCTAACTTGAATATGTGCATATGTTCTTAACACACATTTGTGTATGCACACATTTAGGGGTAGTTCACTCTATGTTTTGTGGTTTCATTAGTATTGATCTATATTCCCTTTCCACATATTGGAGATCTCTACTTTGAAACATATCTTTGAGTATATGAGACTTGTGTAGTTCATATACACTCTTTTGAGTATATACAACTTGTGTAGTTTGTATATACTCATACAAATCTTTATTCAATTATTTGCTATTGTGATGGTTGTCATCAATTACCAAAGAGGGAAAGATTGAAGTATCTTGACCCACCATTATGAGTTAATGGTATGTTGTGGTAATTAATGACAATCACATCGTGGGACTAACATTTTCCATGAGTTGAATAAATAGGTTTTACTCTATGACGATTAAGACTTTGGATGGCATCATAAGTTGATGGTCATCAAGTCAAGGTTCAAGAAAAGGAAGTTATCATATGTTGATGATGTTCAAGAAGAGGAGATGATCATGAGTTGATCATCAAGTTAAAAGAAGACCCATCATGTGTTGATGGACATAAAGTGAAGAATGCATCATGTGTTGATGCATATGAAGACTCGGGATAAAGGATGTCATCATGTGTTGATGAGCATCAAGCCAAGATCCCGAAGTAAAGGAAATCATCATATGTTGATGATCATCGAGTCAAGGACCCGGACTTGAAATGAATATGTGCGTCATCAAGCTTCAAGAAGATGCTCAAGGCAAAGGTATGACTAGCTAGGGCTAAGGATGTGTTCCTAGTCTTTTACCGGTCTTGGTGTTTGGTTGAAAGACCGGATTGCTAGTATAGGTTGTCGTACTATTAAGAGGGGTCTTGTCTAGTAGCTTGAGCCTCATCATATGTTGATAGCTCAATCTTGCTTGCTCTAGCTCACCGTGGCATGATGCTATTATTTGCGAATGTGTTTTGCAAACAGTTGAGGCTCATGCGTCTAATCCTTGTAGCATGTGACTATACTTTGCAAATTGTTGAAGTCCATGTACCTACTCCTTGTGGCATGATCTAAGTTTGCAAATGTGTTTTGCAAATTGTTGGGATTCATGTATTTTCCCTTGACATGGTCTAAGATTGCTTGTTGCTAATTATTTGGACTTAGACCATGATAGTGGCTCTTTGGAATTGTGCTTTTTGATTTTATAAAATGTGTTTAAGATCAAATCAAATAGGTGGGTTGTGTAGCCCTCTGAATAAGCTTTCAATAGAGTCCAAGATCACTCAATTCCGACATCGGAGTCAAAAGTTATGATCGTTTTTCCGAGTGTCGCCTGTGCTGAAATTCAGGTACGGACTGATCGCAGTTGAAAGCCCGGACTGACCGCAGTTGAAAGCCCGGACTGACCGCCCATATGCCTGCGGACTGACCGCCCTTGTAAGGCCGGTCAGCTTTTTCCAGAGAGCATATTTTTCGGTTTTCTACCTCCCGGAAGGCCCGGACTGACCGGGGGTCCGGTCAGACTGGACCATGTGAGGGCGGACTGACCGGGAATTGTCTCTAACGGCTATTCTTATAGCTGTTGCACTGAAGCCCGGACTGACCGGCCCTGTGCCTGCGGACTGACCGAGTTTCCCTAAATTTCGACAGATTCTCTTCCAACGGCTAGTTTTTGTGTGTGGGCTATAAATACTCACCTTGGCCGGTTGGGGGGCAACTCTTGGCATCCTATTTCATTCTCTTGAGCTAGTGTGTGTTTCTCCTCTCAATTGTGCATGTGTTGCACCTTGTGAGCGAAGGGAGAGGGTCTAGTTGCATGTGTTACAACTAGAATTGGATTGAGCATCCAATTGTGCATGTGTTGCACTCGGTGAGAGTCAAGCAAGGGGCTTGGCTTATTACTCTTGGTGTTTGCCGACACCTAGACGGCGTGGAGGCGTCGTGCGTCGGTGATCTTCTCAAGTGAAGCTTGTGAGAAGACCCAGGCGTTTGTGAGTGGCTTGGTGCTCGCCATCTCAAGAGTGGAGTAAGAGCAACTCTAGTGGAGCGAGGTGTTTGATACCTCGGAGGAAGGCTTAATTTGTGGAGCCGACCCAATTGGTTTAGGTTTCCCTCAATGTGGATTAGGGGAGACCGGCAAGTCTCCGAACACCACGGTAAAACATCGTCATGTCATCTTGTGGTTTGCATTCTTGAGCTCTACCCTATTGCATTTACATTCATTGTGTATGCATGAATGCTTGCTTTACATTGTGCAATTTATATACCTTGTATTAAATTGCTTATTCATTATGTATGATTGCAATAGTATCATTTACATTGCTTAAATTGAATTGCTTACAAGTCCATACTTGATTAATTATTTTCAATAGACTTGTTTTGTTGGTGCTCTTAGTTGAATCTAGTTGATTTAGGCTTTATTTGTGCAAAATCGTATTTGTATTAGCTTCCGCATTAGAAATCGGTTTTAGCGTATAGAAGTTTTTAAAACGCCTATTCACCCCCCCTCTAGTCGGCCTCCTAGATCTTACAGATGTCGAGTCGGCAGGGACTTGGTCTGGTTGAGCCAACTGATGAGCACAACAGCACAAAGGTAAATTCATGCCAAGTAACAGGAGGTAAGACGAAAGTGGTATATTGCCAAAGATTTGCACATTTTGGTGGTATTAAAGTACGGTTTAGCTAAATAACATTTGATTGTTTTTTTTTGTCAAAATAGTCAAATTTTGATCCGTTTGATATGCTTTGAGATTTGGGTCTGTCTATACAATATTCGACTGTTTTCTCTACCTAAAACAGTCAAATTTTAGTTCAATTACAATCTATTATACATAAATTATAGTAATTTATTTATATAATTTTTTATTGGTCACTGTAATTATTATCAAAAGTCTTAATAACTCATATTTTCATCACATGATTCAAAATCTAACATATACTTTGAGATATTAAGCAAAAACAAAGATAAAAAAATAAAATTCTATACCAACAAAATATGTCAATATGGTGAACCCGTTATATTCCAAAAAAATTATAATAAATTCGGATCCAATTCATCATATGACAAGAAGTTCAAATCTCAAAGCCTATCGAATGAAAGAAAATTCGACTATTTTGATAAGAGAAAACAGTAATGTTGTTTAGCAAATCTCTTTAGATTTGCACTTATTCTCATCTGATGAATTGAGTCTGAATTTGTTATGAGATTTTTAGCATAACTGGTTTACCATATTGTCGTATTTTGTTGGTATAGAATTTTATTTTTTATCTTTGTTTTTGTCATTATTTTTGCTTAATCTCTCGATACATATGTTAGATTTTGAATCATGTGATGGAAATATAAGTTATTAAGAATTTTTAGAATAATTACATTGATCAAGAATAAAAAATATATAAATAAATTACTATAATTTATGTATAATAAAATTGTAAGTGGACTAAAATTTGACTGTTTTAGGACGAGAATATAGTCAAATCTTGTATAGACGGGCCCATTAAAGTAAACTGAGATTTTATTGTGGTAGGTATAAAAAAGTTGAGTACAACATTTCAGTGGTATATACCCAATGTTTTCTTTTAATTTGCTTATGCGGATTGAGTTTTCTCATGTCAGTAACATTTTTTTACCAGGACTGATGAAGGGTAAAGCCAAAGGAAGACCGACTACAAGAGAGTCGTGTATTGAAGTCTCATTTGGCTTAGTTTTAGCTTCAGAGAATGAGTTTATATGCTGAACTAAAGTCAAATTGATTAATTTGAACCCCTATATCCACATAGAAGTCTTGTATAAGCTGAAGCCACAGGAGCTATGTAGAGTTCTCAACAACAGAAAAAAGGTGGCTAGGAGGTAAGGTGGGTGCCTAGGCACCCAGGTGTCTCATGTAACTTCTCTATATGTAATTTCTTTATGTAATACTCCCGAGACAATTACTTCCACCCTTCCTTGTGGTTAGAGCTGGGAGTCGGGTCGGGTCCTTCCGCGTTCGCCGAGGCCGGCCGGCCAAGACGCCCAAGCACGGCCTGTGCACGCCACGTGGCGGGCGGGCCGGCACGCAGACGGACGGCGGGCGGCCGGGCTCGCAAGACGGCACGACGGGCGGCACGGCACGGCCGGTGAGGCGTGCGCGTGCTCGGCCGACCCGCACGCCAAAGACGGGCGGCACGCCAAAGACGACCGGCACGCGCGCAGGGGAGAAGAGGAGAGGTAGGGAGGGAGGTGAGGACTGAGGAGCCATGCGCGGAGGACCGAGGCGGCCGGAGGCCGAGCCGGTCCACGTAGGCCGCGCTCGTCCACCTCCTCGGGACCTCGGCACTCTCGTGCTGGCGGTGGCCTCGCCTCCCGCCGCACCTCCCGCCGCCCCGCCGCTTGGCCTCCTCCGCCGCCCCGCCGCTTGGCCTCCTCCGCCGCACGGGCAAGGGCACATCCATTTCCCGAGCGCCGAGGCCGACGATGCCGCGATGACGCAGGCCATGCTCGCCGTCATCTCCGCCTCCTCATTGTCGGCGCTTCCGACCCCGTCTACGCCTCCCCCGGGCATCCACCGAGGCCGCGACAGCGTCGCCGCCTCCGCCGCCGCCGTCGAGCAGCCAGCTGCACCATATGATATCGGAGAGGAGGCGGCGGGAGAGGCTCAACGAGAGCTTCGAGGCGCTAAGGGCGGAGAGGGCGAGAGGGGAGGCGGAGCGGCGAGGAGGGCGGAGAGGGCGAGAGGGCCCCGGGGAGGCGGAGCGGCGGGGAGGGCCCCGGGAGCGGCGGGGAGGGCGGAGAGGGCGAGAGGGGAGGCGGAGCAGCGGGGAGGGCGAAGAGGGCGAGAGGGGAGGCGGAGCGGCGGGGAGGGCGGCAGCGGGCGCTCGGCTGGGCCGCTGGGGCCTGGGGAGTGGGGAAGGTTGAGGATGGGAAGAAGTAGAGCCGAAGAAGGAAGAGGAGATTAGAAAAGTTTTTGGTGTTTGGTGTATGCAATAATGCAATGCAGGCTTTAGTCCGATCAATGCCAGGGACTGATATCAGTGATATGCCAGGAAAATTGACCGTGCATTGGATTCCCAAATAAAACTGCACTCTATGTCTCTATCTGCTTTCTTCAATGGAAAAAAAGATGACCATGGTCATTACTCATTGGCGCTGGGAAGACAGGGAGAGGGAATCACGGGAAAAAGATAGTGAGAGGCAACGTTCGGAAGCTCAACGGTCAGAAGCAACGTTCGGAATCTCAACGTTCGGAAGCTACTCACCGTGCCTATAAAACTGAACTCTCACCGAGCATTTGCCATCCACGCTCATCTCTTCTTCATTCATTTACTCTTCTCATTTCTTCAACAGCCATCTACTCTCCCTATTTATTCATCATCTATCCATTATGCTGCCAAGGAGTCGGAGCACCAAGGAGCTCCCGAGCGGTATGCTACCGAGGAGTCGGAGCATGAAAAGGACAACAGGGCGACTTAGTGTAAGCTCTCGTCGTCGCTCCCCTAGTCCTCCTCCGGCTCCGACTCCCGTTGATGCTCGCCAGTTGTCGCCAAGCATGGAAGACTACGGCATGGATGACCATCATATGGACGGTACGGGGGGCTACGAGGAGTACCAGGGCGGTTCGGAGCCAATGGGGACTCCAGAGTTCTCCCCCGCGTCCACAGACGGCAACATTGGCGGGTCTGGACGAAGGGCGAACTGTTGGAAACACATGACCTGGAGCCAGGAAATCCAGGTGTATTTTGAGTCTATTTCACATGTGTATTGCTTTGCTATCATTTTCGATCCTACGAAAAAGTTTTCAGGTTTGCAGATCGGTATGGAGGGAACAGGTGAATGTCTTGATCTTGATTACTCAAAAGCTTTTGCACATGTCAAAGAGAAACTTTTTCGTGTTTTTCGTATGTATTATGACAAATTCGGCAGTAGCGCGGGATCGGAGGCCTCACAACAAACGCAACAAGGAAAGAAAAGCTTGACATCCCACTTGTGGAAGAAGCTAAAGGGCAAGTCCAGTTCTTCGTCCTCTCAGCCTCAGGCGACCCCCAACTGGAATTTTGTCTCAGAGCTAAACCACTACCTGGAGCATGATTTTGCAAACATCGATCCTGATCTTTCCGGTGGAAAGATAGACTTGCTCGAGTGGTGGAAGAACAACAAGCGGATATTTCCTGTACTATCACATTTCGCACGAGATGTTCTGTTGGTGCCGGTGTCCACTGTATCTTCAGAAGCAACGTTCAGCATGGCAGGGAGAATAATTGAAGAAAGATCATCCCTCACGCCTAGGATGGTGGAGGCAATCACATGCGCAAAGGATTGGGAATTGGCTAAAGAGCGGCAACAGCATCAACTGGAGGATCTTGAGATCGCGCAGGCGTACGCTGACCTTGAACGCATGAACGATCTCGATATTGATGAGTAGTCAGTATGTACACATGTTGTTACTGTACTCTTTTCCTTACTCGGGGAACCCCACTCTGGGGCGTAAGGTTTTTAACGAGGCAGTAGCATTGTATTTGTAAAATACTAAGAAAATTTCACCTTTTCCCCGAAATATTTTTGTGCCCATGTTTTTACGCAATTAATTCAATTTTAACTAGGTTTTTAATGAGGCGCACGACCGCACGAGGAATGAAGATGGCGGTCGCCGCCGCCGCCGCCCCGCCGTCAATAGTTACTTAGGTCGAGCTTGGCCGCACGGCACGACCCGCACGACGGGCTTTGGGCCTGCACGGCCTCGCCGAATGCGAGGTGGGTGGCACGGCGCGGCATGGCGAGGTGACCGCCGAGCCGCGACGGCACGATGCGCCCGGCACGGTGGGCCGGCCGCGCCGACACCGCACGCCCAATTCCACTCTACTTGTGGTTGGTGTTTTGCTCTGTGCAGCAGTTGTTTTGTGGGTCGTTGTCACTTGCATCTGGTGGTTTAGTTGGTCTTGCAGGTGGCCTTAGGATGTTGTTTAGTTGTGTTTTTTTGTTGTGCTTGCTTCGCTAACTGGAGTTCCCAGTTTTGTGCTATGTAACTTTCTCTTTTACTTTTCAACAAAAAAATACTTCCACCTCTAATATATATAGTATGTATGTAAGAAATCATATTGGAGAAGCCTAGCTAGACCTATCTGGCCCTTACATTGTGTTATGGGATTTTACTATCACAACAAAATTTACTGCTTGAAGAATGAAGATATGAAAAATTAAAATTAGGTAAAGCACCTCAAACAACAATGATTTTTTCTATAGCAAACAGAACTAAACAAGTAAGATTTTTTTAAATAATATTATTTTAAGGATTAAGTACACGTTTTGTCCCTCAACTATACATGAGGGTTAATGTTCGTCCCTCAACCGAAATACCAAATATAACGCATCCTCTAAGTGTCAATACCGGACAAAAGCAGCCCTTCCGTGTCTTCGACGGTTGTTTCGTCCGACGTGGCATCCACGCTGGAACATCCAACATTCTAGCTCCGTCCGATTCCAATCAGACAGCCCCTCCTAACCCAGAAGTCAGATCAGCGTAGTGCTGCATCGCTAGAGGAAGATAAAGCATTCCAAGGACACAAGCGGGTTCTCCAACGACCCCTTCCCCTCACCGTCGCGGTCGCCTTGGCCATCGCCGCCGGCGCTGGCCTCCGCAGTGCTGAGCTCGCCTCCTGCGGTGGCCGCGTCCTCTTCCGGCTGCTGCGACGGCCAGAGCAGAGGAGGTGCTTCCTACACCCGCCGCGGTGACAGCCTCACCGAGACAGGCGGCTTCCGCTGCAGGGACGCGACAGGGCTCGCGACACGGCGTAGCTCCGGCGACCGCTTCGCCGCTGGCGACGGCGACCTCCGCACGGAGAGATCCCGTGGTTCGTGCCGTGGCGGAGGGGACGGAGAAGCCCGGCCGCTCCGGGACCGGACGCCGGGCTAACCCCAGCTCGCCGGAGACCACGCGCTTCCTGGCCAGCTTCCCCAGCGACCGCTCCGGCCCCACCGCCGAGGTCGCGACCGACGACTTGGACACCGCCTCGGACATCTCGTCCGTTGCGAGAGACGCAGCTACCAAGATCGCTCACCGCGGCATCAGCTGCACTAGTAGCCTTCCCTTTCTCCACTTCTTGCTCCTCCACGGCCACGACATTGGCGACGGGCTTGGCCTCGACCCTCACCTTAGTCTTTGGCGAAGCAACTGCCCGCGTCGAGAACCGTTCATCCGACGAGTTGGACCTCATGCACGCGGGGCACGCCCCAGTGAGCAGGTTGGCCGGGACATCGAAGAACTCTAGTGCCTCCGTGCAGGCTGTGCTCGCCGGCAGTTGCCCGACGAGCTGGTTGCGCGACAGGTTGATGTACCACAGTGCCGGGAGCGCGAAGATGGAGGACGGGATCCACCCCTGCAGCCGGTTCGCGAACACGTCCAGAATTGGAGCTGGGCCCAACGAGGCACAAAATCCTTGCAGATGTAATACAGTGAGCAGACAACAGTATCAAAAGTTGATTTTTCAAGTCAGAATTTTCCATGTCATTTTGGGAGAGAGAAAAAGGGTACTCTGAACTGTCCGTCTGATCACCGGTGCTAGTGGCGAAGTAGCATCTACATGTATATCCTTCAGATAAAGGATGGTGATGTATGACCTAGCTGTCCTGAAGCATAATCGGGCAAAGTTCAGGGATCTTTGATGTTAGAAATAATACACGAATCAATAAGGATAAGAGACACGAATTTTACGTGGGAAACTCTTGTGGGAAAAAAACCACAGGCGCCAACCGGCGATGATCACTATATGAGGAGTGTTTACAAAATACCGGGGATTGCAATGAGGCGTCAGGCATCAACTCTCCCTGTGCGACTTACAAGAGGTATATAAAGGGGTAAACGGACTTGGAGTCCAAGTAAGAAACTAATCCGCTAATATGGCAACTAATCCAGATACTTCCATATTAGAAATTCGAATTACATATATCTCATATTTAACAATCTCCACTTTGAGACAAATTTCCTCTTGCAGCATAATGAAGAATCATCAATCATCAAATAACTCCACAGTAAGACAAAAATCACCGTGCGCCAACTAGTCTCTAGAACTAGACTGTAATACCAACTAAGCTTGAGCAAAGTTCAAACTTAGTAACAGGAACTGGCTTTGTCATCATATCATCTGGATTATCATGAGTACTTATCTTGCACACTTTGACATCACCTTGAGCAATAACACCTCGAATAAAGTGATATCTCACATCAATGTGCTTTGTTCTCTCATGGAATATCTGATCCTTTGTAAGGCATATAGCACTCTGACTATCACAAAATATAGTAGTGCAAGAATTATCTCCACAAAGCTCGGTGTATAAACATCTCAACCAAATAGCTTCTTTACAAGCTTCAGAAATAGCCATATATTCTGCTTCAGTGGTGGATAAGGCAACAATAGCTTGCAAACTTGCTTTTCAACTAACAGCACAATCACCAATGGTGAAAATATAACCTGTGAGAGACCTTCTCTTGTCCAAATCACCAGCATAATTAGAATCAACATAACCAACAAGTCCATCTCTAGAATTCCCAAACTGCAAACAAGCATTAGAAATATCTGAAAATCCACTGAATTGCTTTCCAATGCTCTTTTCTGGGATTAGCCATGTATCTACTAACAACACTCAGTGCATGAGATAAATCAGGACGCGAACAAATCATGGCATACATAAGAGAACCAACTGCACTGGAATATGGAACTCTAGACATGTACTCAATATCATAATCTGACTTAGGACATAAAGCTGAAGATAATATAAAATGCGAAGCTAATGGAGTACTCACTGGTTTTGCATCATGCATATTAAAGCGACGAACAACCTTCTCAATATAACTTTTTTGTCTAATGTATAACTTGCCGGATTTCCTCTCTCTGATAATCTCCATGCCAAGAATTTTCTTTGCTGCACCTAGCTCCTTCATCTCAAATTCATTACTCAATTGTGATTTCAGTTTTGCTATTTCTGACTTATCTTTTGCAGCAATCAACATATCATCAACATAGAGAAGCAAATAAATGATTGAACCATTAACAGTCTTTAAATAGACACAGCTATCATAATCAGATCGCTTAAAATTATGAGAGAGTATAAAGGAGTCAAATCTCTTGTACCATTGCCTAGGAGACTGCTTCAAACCATAAAGATATTTCTTTAATCTACAAACAAGGTGTTCTTTTTCAGGAATAACAAAACCTTCAGGTTGGTCCATATAAATGTCTTCTTCCAACTCCCCATGTAAGAATGCAGTTTTAACATCTAATTACTCAAGTTCATAATCATGCATAGCAACAATACCGAGTAAAGTGCGAATAGAACTATGCTTCACAACTGGGGAAAAGACATCATTAAAATCAGTATCTGGAATTTGACTATAGCCTTTAGCAACCAATCTTGCTTTATATCTTCTTTGGTTCAAGAGAAGAAATACCTTCATTTCTTTTGAAAATCCACTTACAACGAACAGGCTTCTTCTCCTTGGGCAATTTCACTAATTTTCAAGTGACATTCTTTTCAAGTGACTCCATCTCATCATGCATAGCAGTTCTCCACTTATTACAATCAGTGGAGCTGATAGCCTCAGAGTATGATGAAGGTTCTGTATTACCTTCAATTTATTCTACTACACTCAAAGCATAAGCAACAATATTAGCTTCTTCAATCAACCTCCTGGGTGGATTAATCTCTCTCCTAGGTCTGTTGACTGCAATAGACCATTGTGGTGACTGCTCAACAATGGGAGTATCCTCAACAATAGGTGCATCATGAACAACGATATTTTCTTTATCTGATGTGCTACCTGAATTAACAGAGTGCTCAACCTGAACACTTGAATTTTGCTCACTCTCAACAGGAACGTTAGTAGGCAGTTTATCAAGAAGCATAGCAGATTCATTAAAGACAACATTTCTGCTAATCACAACCTTCCTTGTTTCAAGATTTCACAACTTATATCCTTTAATACCAGATTTATAACCAAGAAAGATGCACTTAACAGCTCTAGACTCTAATTTTCCATTATCAACATGAGCATAAGCAGTACAACCAAAAACTCTCAATTCTGAATAATTTGCTGGGGAACCAGACCATACCTCAATTGGAGTTTTCTTTTCAATTGCAATATTGGGTGACCGATTAATAAGATAGCAAGCAGTGGAAGTGGCTTCAGCCCAAAAACGCCTATGCAAACCTGCATTAGACAACATGCAATGGGCCTTGGAAATAATGGTCCTGTTCATACGCTCAGCTACACCGTTTTGTTGAGGAGTACCAGGAACGGTGTAATGCCTAACAATACCTTCAGTCTTGCAATATGATTCAAATTCATCAGAACAGAATTCCATCCCATTATCAGTGCGAAGTTTCTTTACCTTTTTTCAGTTTGTCTTTCAATCATAGTCTTCCACTCTTTAAATGCTGAAAATGCTTCTCACTTATGCTTCAAGAAATAATGCCACACTCTTCTAGAATAATCATCTATAATTGTTAACATATAACAAGCACCTCCTAGAGATGTCTTGCGAGATGGCCCCCATAAATCGAATGCACATAATCCAAAATACCTACGTGGTATGAATTGAAGTATTAAATCTCACCCTCTTGTGTTTGTCAAACACGCAATGCTCACAAAATTTTAGCTTGCTGATGCTATGTCCATGAAGAAGTCCTCTCTTACTCAATTATGCCAAACTAAGTTCACTCATATACCCAAGACGCATATGCCAAAGATTAGTAGCATCAGAATCAGATAATGAACTTGAAATTACAGCAACATTACCTGATATTGTAGTACCTCACAGATGGTACAAATTGACAGTTTTAATATCAACTTTCATCACAATAAGAGAGCCTTTTGATACCTTTAAAATTCCACCTTCACCAGAATACTTGTACCCTTTAGCATCAAGAGTATTCAAAGAGATGAGGTTACTTTTCAAGTCTGGAATGTGCCTCACATCTGTCAAAGTTCTGACAATACTATCAAACATCTTGATCTGAATTGAACCAATTTATGTAACCTTACAAGATGAGTTATCACCCATCAACACAGTATCACCTTCAACAGGTTCATAGGTGGCAAACCAATCCTTATTATGACACATATGAAAGGTACAAGCAGAATCAAGAATCCATTCATCATTGGTCTTAGAACATCCAGCAAAGGCAACAAGGATTTCTCCATTAGGACTATCATCAGCAACAAGAGAAGCTTTACCTTCATCATCTGGTTTACCTTTTGGCTTATAATGACCCGTTCTCTTTTATTTATTCTGGAGTTTTCAGCATTCAGAGATGTTGTGCCCACTTTTCTTGCAATATTTGCACGACTTGTACTTACCTCTGGATTTCGATCGGTTCTTGTAGCCGTTCGAACTTTTGCCTCGAGGTCCATTATTTGAGTTCTTCTCCTTTTGCCTGCCACAAACAAGCAAGCCTTCTCCTTTCGAGTTTGAATTTTCAGAAGGTACTATCTGTTTCATCTTCTCCTTAGCATGCAAAGCTTCATAAACTTCATTAAGAGTGAGAGTATCTCTACTATATAATATGGTATCTCTGAAATTTGAAAAAGAACTAGGCAGGGAACACAAAAGAATAAGACTCAAATCCTCATCCTCATATTTTACCTTTATCGACTCTAGGTCGGCAATGATCTCCTTAAACGCCGAAAGATGATCAAGCACTGATTCTCCTTCTTGTAATTTATGAGAGTACAACTTCTGCTTGAGATGCATCTTGCTGGTGAGATCCTTTGTCATACAAAATTTTTGCAGCTTCAGCCATAATGCAGCAGCTGTCTTCTACTTCAATACATCCTGTAAAATATTATTTGATAGATGAAGGTGAATCTGAGATAAAGTCTTACGGTCTTTACGCTTGTCATCTGCGGTCCATGCAGTAGGTTGTTTCGCAAATCCTTCCAATGCATCATCCAAATCCATCTGTGCCAACACAACCCTCATCTTGACTTGCCACAGCGAAAATCTTGTGTCTCGATCCAGGAGTGGAAGATCATACTTCAAAGTCGCTATGAGGAATACAATCTGAAAATTGCTAGTACTGATCTGTGTAAACCTAGCAAAATTTATGACCTCTTTGGTACACGTTCTGTGTACGTGAAACAAAGATCTTAAAAACTCATGTATGGTTCTCGTGTGCACGAAGCAAAAAATAGTTGAATAGAATGTTGCTTGCCTCGGGTGAACAAGCAAAAATAAAGTCCAGAGCTTGAAACCTTCACGTGTAGCAAAGATGGATTGTGCTTGCTATGTGATTTAATAAAGCAAGGAACTTGGGACCTGTGCGTTTGGAATTTCCTTGTCGGCTGAGCAGTTTGCTTGCGCGTGGACCGAGGCGACGCACGGACGTGCGCTGAACCGAAGGACAATTGTTGTCGCCGCTTCTTCTCCGCGTGCACGCGCGGCTTGCGCGTGTCTGCTGGCGCCGCTTGGACGATGCGGCAATCAACGGACCGAGGCGATGCTGGCGACGCACGACGCCGATCGATGCAGGACGGGCCTCGGGAGTGCACGACGCCGAGCGAAGAAGACGCGCTCACGAGACGTCGGCGCAGCGGATCTGCTATTTTTTCGTGTGTTTCTCTAACTTTAAGCTTCTATGCTTTGATACCACTTGTTAAAAATAATACACAGATCAATAGAGACAATAGATACGAATTTTATGTGAAAAATCCTTACGGAAAAAAACCATGAGCGCAAACCGACGATGATCACTATACGAGGAGTATTTACAAAACGCCGAGGATTGCAATGAGACGTCAACTCTCCTCGTGCGGCTTACAAGAGGTATATAAAGGGGTAAACGGACTTGGAGTCCAAGTAAGAAACTAATCCGCTAATATGGAAACTAATCCAAATACTTCCATATTAGAAATTCGGATCACATATATCCCATATTCAACATTTGAAATGGTTTGCAGTGTCACTGCTTTCTTACCACTCGTTTCCGAGGTTACTTCCATATTAGAAATTCGGATCACATATATCCCATATTCAACATTTGAAATGGTTTGCAGTGTCACTGCTTTCTTACCACTTGTTTCCGAGGTTCGAAGTCATCGTCAACATCGTATGCTGGGTTGCATAAGCATCCCAATAGCCTGCCAATTCCCTTCAACACAAACATATAAACTTATCTTACTGAAGATTCGAATATGTAATGCATTTCTATACAATATAAGAGTGTGATGGTTGAACAATTACCTGAGTAATTGCAGGAGTCCGATATGGCACTGTCCGAGCCACATCCTCGTCTGAATTTTCATCTGAGCTGCTGTCATCATCGAGAATGGTCGGTTTTGATGGCCTTGGTAAGGCTGTTCCCAATGGGTAGATTCTTAGTGCAGTTTTTTAGTACATGAGGAGTGTTAAGATACTATCTTCCCAATACATTATTTCTTATGATGTAGTATCTTAAGTTGTTTCATTTAATTACATGCATGAGGCTGTTTTGCGTTGGATTTCGAGCTGAACTAGTATCTAAATTAGATACTAGACTACCCTCTCTTTTCATTAACTATGGTGCCATATCATTATTTTGCTTACATGACATGCTAAGATACCAGCCAAGGTGGAGCACTGGGAGCAGCCCAATGCCTCCTTTTCCCTCTATCCATTTTCCAGTTGGTCAAATAGTGATGCCAATTTAATTACATTTTTTAAACCTTATGGAGCAATATGAACTGTCTTTAAGAAAAGGTCAAGTACTGCATGTACCTGAAATATTTTCCCGAGAATTTTCAATGCCATTACACGGGCCTTGATATCCTCTTTCTTGACATTGTTTTCATGCAGCACCTAAGAGGTCAATAACTTCTCAAATCAGTTTCATGTCCTAAACTCCATATCACTAATATCTTGAAGAGAAGATCGGCATGTCTTGCTGCTCATAGTTCAGACAGTACTAGACTACTAGTTATCAATTATCATACTGTAAATTACTAGATATCTCAAAAGTCAAAACACATACTGAACTGGTTGCGCGACAGGTTGAGGTACCGCAGCGCCGGGAGCGCGAAGATGGAGGACGGGATCCACCCCTGCAGCCGGTTCCCGGACACGTCCAAGAACTGGAGCTGGCCCAGCGAGGTCACCTCCGCCGGAATCTCCCCGGTGAAGTTGTTGTTGGCCTAGACCAGCCTCACCACCGCCTTCCCTACCTCCGGGAACGCCGGGCCGAGCCTGTTCCGCGCCACGTCAAGCTCCTCGAGGAACGCGAGCCTGGACAGGGACGGCACGGTGCCGTTGAGGTAGTTCGTAGACAGCACGAGGCTCTGCAGCGAGTACATTTGCGAGACCTGCTCGGGGACGGCGCCGTAGAGGTAGATGGAGCTGAGGTTGAGCGCCTGGAGCCGGCGGAGTTTGGCGCCCGGGAGCGGGCCCCAGACACAGAGCATGGTGAAGAGCGTGTCGGCGGAGAAGTTGGAGGGCATCGCCGGTCGCCTCGCATCGGGGACCAGCGACGTGGGGATTGCCGCGAGCGCGGCCGGGTAGCCGAGCAGGCGGCAGACCCGGAGGAGCGTCTTGGCCTGCAAGGACGCGAGCGGCTGGGAGTTCACCACGCTGGAAATGCATAGGAACAGCAGGAGAAGCAGAGTGCCGGGCCTGTGAAAAGGGGAGGAGGAGGAAGCCATTGCACTGTAGCACTGATCAACCGTGAAGTCCAGGACGCGCAGTCAGCGTGGATGCCACGTCAGACGAACAGCTTCGAAGGCATGGAAGGGCTACTTTTGTCTTAGTATTGACACTTGGAGAGTGTGTTATATATGATATTTCGGTTGAGGGACGAACATTAACTCTCGTGTATAGTTAAGGGATGAAATGTGTATTTAATCCTTATTTTAATTAATAATTACCAAATTAAATAGTAAGAAAATGCACAAATAGCCTCATGTCGCTATTTCATCTAACGACAGGTGCTATGTAGACGACGACAGCACCTTATCGCCAATTGAAATGGCGACATGAGGCTCGATATAAAAATAGATTTTCGCACCCCCCCCCACCCCCCACCACCTCCACACACACACCACCTCATTCCGGTCGAGAGCAAAAGAAGGGAAGAGAAGAAGGAGGGAAAAGAGAGAGGAGAGGAGGAAAAGTGTGCGGCGAAACCCTACCGGTTCGTCATAGGGGAGGGAGAGAAAGAGAAGTAGATTCTGTCGTCTACCTCGTACTATTTTTTTTGCAATATTGTAATTTAATTCGAAACCCTAGTAGGTTAGCAAATAAAATTAGTAACCGAGAATTAATTTTATTAGATCATTTTAGATGTATTATAGTATGTTTTAGTTTAGAATATCGTTGTACTTTAGATAATTTTTACATGAGAAATAATTTAGAAACGCGTGAAAATAGCAAGGTAGCTCTAAAAATTGCATAAAAATTCTAGAGTAACTAAATAGGGTGTGTAGAGCCTGATTAAAATATTGCCAGCTTTATTTTTGTTCTCATTTTTGCACGGTAAATATTCGGTACAATACCGAGAATACATTTTAAACTAAAAAAATAGCAAGGTAGCTCTAAAAATTCCATAAAATTTCAGGGTAGCTAAATAGGGTGTGTAAAGCCTGATTAAAATATTCCTGGCTTCATTTATGTTTTCATTTTGTACGGTAAATATTTTGTATATACCGAGAATACATTTTAAACTAGGAAAATAACAAGGTAGCTCTAAAAATTCCATAAAAATTCTAGAGTGGCTAAATAGGATGTGTAGGGCCTAATTAAAATATTTCTAGCTTTATTTCTATTCTTATTTTTGTATGGTAAATATTTTGTATGTACCGAGAATACATTTTTAAACTAGAAAAATAGCAAGGTAGCTCTAAAAATTTCGTAAAAATTCCAAAGTAGCCAAATAGGGTGTGTCGAGCCAGATTAAAATATTCCTAGCTTCATTTATGTTTCATTTTTGCATGGTAAATATTTTGTAAATGCCGAGAATACGTTTTAAACTAGGAAAATAGCAAGGTTGCTCTAAAAATTCTGTAAAAATTCTAAAGTAGCTAAATAAAGTGTGTAGAGCCTGATTAAAATATCCCCAGCTTCAATTATGCCGCCTCAGTACCATCCTCTCACAGGAGGGCGAGCAACCCATTGAGTTTGGTGTGTTGCGACTACGCATGCCCATGAGGGCATGGAGGGTGGACTCATGTTGGGTTTCACAGTACGTATAGCTCTGATCTTCTTGTAATTAATTTCGGTATGACTTGTGTCGGTGGACTCACGTCTATTCTTGATCCTTTCAACACAGGTTGAGAGTGGTAGGCCTCCTTCCACTAGCTAGGATGGTGGATGCGACATGGGAGGATGAGGAGGATGTCGCCGCTAGGGTGTGTACGTCAAGATGATTTCCATACGACCGATGCCTCTTGGCGGCGCTGGTTGACCGATGATGAGGACATCACTTCCATGCATACACTCAGCACTCCTCATAATAGAGTTGAACCTATGCACTTGCAAGGTCCAATCACCAGAGCTCGTGCATGTCAATTGAACTATCAAGTAACTTTGTTTCTAGGAGTGCATTTGGTTTCTAATAAGAATATGCTGCTACCTAATGCATGTGATGTTCTTTTAATCAGGAACTTAGAAGCTGATCATGAAGGGAAGCGTGTGCAATCAGATTCAGCCTCCAGAGACAGCACTGACTTCAAACGTGCATAACTTTCACATACGGAGTTTGTTGAAGGTCCACGAGTACTTGATGGAAAGCTTATCTTGTCCTTTTTTTAACGGATCTAGCCTCACCTCCAAAATCTTTTTGTGCACGTCGTAATCGCAAAAGAAGGTGTTGCATCACCTGTTTGGGCCTTGTAATGCTTGGGCCCAAGAGGAAGGCGTCCCCTCTCTTGGCCCGTACTGTCCACGGCCATACTGTTCACATAAATAGTACTATGAATAGTACCACCCTTATCTCTTAGTTATGTGCGGCTCCCTCTCCCCTATTTAAGGTGGCTGCACCCCTCTAGTTTTCTCTTAGATTTCATTTATATTAAGTTAGCCTTCGTTGCAACTTGTATCTTCTGTATGTGTCGGCTAGACCAACCAGTCAAGATCCTTATTTGGAATTCTACATTATCAGTATTTCATAAATATTTGCAATACATCAGATTGTGTTTTACCTTGTTCTTGCGTGCTTCTTCGGTGTATGCAGAAATTGATCTTCGTGATCAGGTCATCCGGGTACTCGTGCACAGTTGATAATGACTTGTCGAGCAGTTCAGTGATTGTATGGTTTTAGGCCTTGCGAGTTTGTAGCCAAGATCGTGAGAGTTGAGCGACTTCTACCGAATTTATCTTCTCATCGAAAGATCAGGCCAAATCAGAACCTCCGAAGCTCATCACCGATGGAGCCTAGAGGCACACATGTTCCACCTTCCGTGCGGGGAGATAGCACTGACGCTTCAAGACATGGGCTACCTGACCGGGTTACCCTGCACGGTCTTCCCCATGGCAGCGTACGACGTCCCGGACACGTGGTGCACGGATATCCTCAGGATGTTCCAGGGGTTGCTGCCGACCAACGCCGGCTACATGGTGTTCTCCAGTACGCACAGGGCGACGCTGAGGTGGATCAACCAGTTCGATGTATGTATTTATAACTCTTGCGTTTTCACTTCAATTCCTTTGTTCAACTTAGTGATGTCTCTGTCTTCTTGCAGTCGGCTGTCCTAGGACCGGACACACTCGAGTACACAGTGAGGAGATACTTTGAGGTGTACTTGTTGTGGGTCATGTTCCAAGGGTCCCATAGCGATAGCATGGACAAGCACATGATCCACTACGCACAAAGCTGGCGGACGCAGAGGTGGACATGATCCCGCCATACGCCTGGGGGCCCAGTGGTGTTGTGTGCGACATACCGCGTCCTGTGCAGCGCATGCCATTGGGCTCGGGAGAGCTCCGTCCTCTCCGGATGCCTGCTGCTTCTTCATCTGTGGTCTTTCTAGTGTTTCTAGATCGGACGACCACAACTGGACCTAGGAGCCTACACCGACGTGATGTACGCCGTTGCCGACCTTGTGGATTGGTCGACCATGTGTACGGTGTGGTGTCGCCGACGGGTATGTTTTTTGAACCTTTAGTCCTTTTTGTAATTTAATTTAATTGCATGTGCTAAGTTTTTGTTATTCCATTCCACATGTCACCTTCACTCCGATCACTACGCACGCGTCCTACCCAGACTACGTTGCAATGTTCGATCGGTTGACAAATCACCGCATCATCTGGATGTCATACACCGCCAATAGGGTGTCAGCACGCACACCCCGAGGCTTTTCCACCCAGTGCACGCGAGACTGGTAGTACTGGTACGCGTGGAAGTTCCTGGTGCATGATGTCTTCGTCGAGGAGTACCATATGCACCAGGCGATGCGCTAGTTTGGTCTACGTCAGGAGTTCCCAGTGCGCTGGGGGTGGCGGGTGCCGCCGAACGTTCATGAGTAAGTTCACGTTTTATTTATGTCGTAGAATTTCCCTTACGAACTTATGAATTTATCGTTTTGTCTTCCACAGGTACACCATTAAGGGAGTAGCTGGTACGACTTTATGGACTGAGAAGATGATCCATTGGGTTGAGTAGTTTCTCCCTACAACCTCGGGACGTACGAGGAATACATCAAGTGGTACTCCACTCAGACAAGGGTTTGTTGCGTCAGGGTCGTGGATGACCCACCACACCACGAGGCCGCGATGATCGACATGTAGCCTACCCAGTCGAACTCCGCATTCCATTGCATAGTACATATTGAATGGTCCATACTTCTTATTTCTTACGCATGTTTTCAGTTTCTAACTGTGTACAGAATGATCTCGCATGGGAGATGCGCGAGTTGGCGAGCTCTATGCATAGTCTGACGATCAAGGAGCACTATAGCACGGTGAGGCAGGAGATCAAACAGACCATGGACCAGATGCTAGAAGCGTGAGGCGAGTCATCTAGCTGACATCATGCCATAGGCCGAGGGACATGGCGGACCCACCTTTGCATGGACGAGGGGTAAGCCACAGTGCGTCATGCCCCACGGCTCCTCACCCAGACGTGGCGGGCAGGTCCCCATGGCACTTTGCCAGGAGTACCCCATCGCCAGCTCAGTTTGTAGGTACATCTGAAACACTTACGTCTCGTTGTTAATTTCAAACTCCAGCAGTTACTAACGGCATTTTCTTCCAGTAGGTCCTCAGTATCGCCTATACCAGGGGCAGGATTATGCCGATTTGTCCACTGCGATGCAACAATTAGGTATGTCTATGTTGTTTATATGCATAACGTACTACTTCAGCATTTTCTTCTTGTTTACATGCATAACGCGTTGTTCCATAGGTTGTAGACCCCTACTGGATGAGGAGCTAGGATCGCATAAGGGAGCAGACTCCAGGGACTACGACGTCGCCCAGGTAGTGCGGCTACAGCAAGCGCTGGACGATGAGAGTAGTTAGGTCTCCGCTGGGGCTTCACAACTGTACGGTGCGCCAGGAGCGAGCCAGCCGACATAGCACCCCTCGGGGTACACCCTCTGGGGATACTCCCTCTCACAACACCCCCTCATGCAAGGAACCACCGCTCGCGACGCCGAGAGGATCCTCGCATGCGCGGGAGCCGTCTTCACACACGCTGGGTGGTCCTCGGTACTCCATGCCAAGGAGGTCCACCCCCCTAATGCTGCCATCGGCCGGCCAGTGCGGCTGCAACGCTCGTGGGCTCGATGGCGCCGACGCAGCTGGCGCCGCAAGTAGAGCCACAATTCGTCTTGGCGTGCGCTGGGTGGAACCCCATCCCTCCATCAAGCGGCGATCGAGGCTGTGTCGCGCTGTCCCGTGCTCGCCACCGCCCGGCTGCTAGGGCATGCCCGTGCGAGTCCTCAGCATCTCGTCGGCATGTTCATCTAGAGATCATCCTGCCACAGCTAGAGAAGTATCATCACCTCCGGCCCTAGAGCGCCCCCAGCTCTCGTTGTGCGCTCGTCGTCGGTCTACGTGAGGCGGATAGGAGAAGGTTGGCCTCCTATGCTGCTATGTCGAGGGCACCCTGAGTGTAGGTTGTTGTCCTGAGTAGCAAGCCGACTGTTGGAACAGCACAAGTAGGGGGCTGTTATTGTTGGAAGAGCCCGAGTAGGGGGGGTGTCACCGTTGAAGTGTTGTCTCGAGGTACAAGACAACTATCCCGGAGGCCCCATTTGTAGCATTTGGTCCAGTCCACCTTGAATGAGTTGCGTGGGCAGAGGGGGAGAGGAGTTGGAGTTGTCGCCCTCGCTCTCGCATCGCCCTTTGTTGTCACCGAGAGGAAGAACCGCTTACTCACCTAATTCATATGAAGCTCTTCGTTTGTGGCCCTGTCAGCTTGTGGACCAACCGTGCACCTACTTCTATTCTTCTCTTTTAAGCCAGTGTTAGGGCGATCCTCTACACTGTCCAGTTTTAACCTGTTTGAAGCTTTAGTGCGTTGGATGAGAGGTGTTGCCCTTCCCTTAACTATGATGTGTGTATTCGGCAGAGCTGGTTGGTGTAAGAGCGTGGTTAGAGTTTGCTAGTTGGTGCCTCTAGCTCTAGCGCTGTTGATAGGGTGTTGCAAGGCGTGCCCAGTTACGAGTTACCTCCCGCCGCCGAGGGTGTTTTCCCCATCGGGGTGTATCTTTTTTATTTTATCTTGTTTTCTCCTGCTTTATCGATACAAAGGGCAGCTCTCCTACCTCTCGTTCAAAAATTCTTCGTGGAGTTCAGTTATGTTGGGCCGACGGCGGTGGGCTGGTGGCGCATACTAGCGTGTGGTTTTGTGGGAGACACAGCCATGCGGGGAGAAGAGGAACCGACACCATGTGGGTCAGAAAGGGAGAAGAGGAGGAAGAGGAGCTTTTTCTTCTTTGGGTTTGGGTTGTGCCTGCGGTTGCGGTCTGTTGTTTTTGGCTACTTGGGCTTTCGTACCTATGGTGTTGCTCGGTTTTGATTATTAGGCTAAGTGGGTAGTGGGTTCTTGGGCCAGGGTCGAACCACTCTTTGGGCCTTGATAGTTGATACATCGTTTTTTCTTAATTCACTCCTTTATTCTTTTAATGCAGATCAGCAGATAGGCACATGAAAATAGTTTTTAGGTTGCCTTTGGTTTGGGCTTAAACACTTAACTTGTCAGCTAGGTCACTACACAAATTTATGAAGGGTATTGATACCGTCCGTGCGTCCGGACGTGTCGGACGCATTAGTACTATACCGACAGACCTGTCTCCATACAACACCACTCATTCCTTATCTTTTCTACCAGCATCCATACGCCTCTCTCACCACTCATTCCTTATCTACTAGCACCCATGCGCCCATACGAGCAACCTGCCCCACCGAAAGAGAAGAGGAGAGGAGGACCGGTCGGAGAGGTGAGCCCCCACATGACAATGGCCGGTCGGAGCAGCAACCTCTCCATGGTCGCCTCGCACCGCCTCTTCGCACCGGCGCGGCCGCCAGCGCTGCACACCACCGCAGGAGAACTGGCCATGGAGCTCGATGAGGCCGACGTCATCTGGGGCAGCGGCACGATGGTGCCATCGTCCTCCTTGCCGGTTGATTCGTATGGGCAGGCCCTGTCCGTGTCCACTCCGTTCAAGTCACGTGGCGCGGCGGCGTGGGACGCTGGTGGCGCACGAGGTGTTCGACGCTCTCACGCTCGTGAAGGTATATCCGTTGTTCTGGTAAGGAGCTTGTGGTTGATCACGAATTTGTGACGTTTCTTTGTGTTTCTTAGTTCGTAGAGATTTGGGTCGGAGCGTTCTTGAGATAAGCTTCCCATCGTCGTCACGAAAATGTTTCATAAGTTAGTTGCAGATGTTGCAATAGCTATTTGAGATGTTGCAAGTAGTTTTTGGAAATGTTGTGATTTCTCAATCTGGGTGGTCCAATTTTGTTGCAAATGTTGACTTTGGATGTTGATGTGCACACAATGGAATGAATTTGTTGCGGTAAAATTGTTGCAACACTCGATCATCTATCGCAAATTGGTGAATTGTTTCTGATGTTGCGACCCATCGAAAAAAATGTTGCGGCCGTCGAAAAAAATATTGCATTCTATTTTTTGATATGTTGCGACCTATTTAAAAAAGGGAGATCTGATTATTTGCCACTGCTAAAGATATGCAATTCAGTATTTACCACTTATGTGTCTATGACATGTGGCCCCGGAACCCGGATGTCATTCATACATAGAGTGACAAATCCTGAAATCCACATCTTTGCAGTGGCACATAATTGATTATTCCTTTTAAAAAATGTTGCGACTCGTTGAAAAAATGTTACATCCTGTTGTTTAATATGTTGCGCCCCGTTGAAAAAAATATTGCTACCGTTGAAAAAAATATTGCTACCGTCGAAAAAAATTTTGCATCATGTTTCTTGATATGTTGCATCAAATGAAAAAATGTTGCATCCGCCTTTTCCCGACGTTCTTCAATTTTGTTGCGCGTGATGTTGCGAGATGAGTTTTTTAATTGCGTGTTTTCCAGATGTTTGTTTTGATTGCGTGTGTGTCTCCCTGCTAGACAAAACAAATGGAGCCATCTATTGGCGACCAACATTTAAATCATGTTGCTTACTTTTACACACGAGCTCATTTTAATGGAAAAGCATATACCCACACTTCGTAAGGTTGTGAAGTTATTCCATCTCTGTAATTCTATGAGTATGCTAGGGGCGCACTCGTATGTATATACATGTATGCATGGTGATCTACCCCGGAAATGAAAGTTAGTGACCCAAGATAGAAATTGAGTAAAGCTAATGTAGCTATTTTGCCCCTAAACCAAATACAGCCTGGGTATTCACTCGTTGCGCTAAAATGAAATTGCTTATTTTTATGTAGGTGTTTCCCCGGTATTGTTTAATTAGATGGGTTGCATGAGATTCTTTGCTCCAAGAGATAGAGTTTTCGTTTAGTCTCGAAGGAAGCTCGGATATATGAAGTGTAGCACCATTGGATTTTCAGGGGGCAATTCGTTATATATCATTTAATAATTTCAAATATTTGTAATATGTCATTGGTGTCTCATTGATATATGGGCCGGGCCCTAGGTCTACATATCAGTCTTACAATGAGTGACATGTTGTGAATCATGTAGTTATTCAATGGTATATTATGAATTTTCTCTTTTTTCTTATATAAACTTATTTTTGTAAAAAATAAATAAAGATATATAATTCTTAAGAAGAACTCCAAGGATCCTGGATATTTTCCACGTAGGTGCCATGATGCAATGATATGGTAGTATTGTTTTGCCACGTAGCGGTGTGGCAAGAAGATGTCATTTTGAATAAGTTAGAGGAAATGTTATTTTAAATCATTAAAGAAAGGGTTGTTTAAAAAAAATGTTCAAGGACCCTTCTATCTTTGCTTAAATCAATATATACATGGATTTTCTTCGCTCAAGAGTTACTATCCTATACATAAACAAATTGCATTGGAGGTGCTCAAATTTCACCAAGTCTTTTTTTTATTCCTAAATTAGCATTGCAAACATGTTATGTTCTTTGAGTTATCTCCTCCCAAAGCGCAAAAATGTTAAAGAAAAGAAAAGAGGGGAAAAAGAGAAAAGTTACTAAAGACTAAAGTGAGCCCGCGAACGAATTTCCGAAAATGCCCTGATCTTCTTCTCCCCAAAAGCAGGGCGAACCGGCGAACTCGCACCCCAAGGTTTAACAAACCAAACCTTAACCCCGTTGCCGACTGCTCCTGCTCCGGCCTCCGCGGGAGCCGAGAGCCGCCCCCACTCACCTCGCCTCTCCGCTCTCCTTGCCGACGCCTCTAAGTTCTTCCAGTCTATGCTTGGCATAGAGCAACTACCCTCGTCAAATCCCCACAAGAAGAAACCCTCACCACCCCAACCCCAAGAAACGGAGATCTAGCAGGTAATCTCACGGTACATTTTGCTTAAATTATCTGTCTTAATTTTACTTTTAGTGAGATTTCCTATGTCTAACCGGCAACGGAATCCTGTTTCCAGAGTTTTTGCTAGTTTTGAGGCGTGAACTCTTCAGCGAACACTTCTTAACGCATTGGATTGGTACCACATTCACCAGTGCCGGCCATATTTTTGGGTCAGGATAGAGGATGTCAATGCAGCTAGTGTTTCCCGCAACTTCCAAGTGCAGATGCCCGTTAGGCATTTCGCCCAACAATGTTGGGAAAACAGTTCTTGGTGGCAATTCAACACACTTCCAGAGAAAGAAGTGGTTTTCTGGTGGTTTTTCCAGTCCTAGTCGATTCGAATGCTCTGCAAACCCGCGTCAAGCTGGGCCACGGCGCACCAAAGATACCTTGTATGACCTCCACCCTGAGATCTCAATGCTTTATGGAGAGGAGAATGGTGCAATTGCTGCCCCGATCAAGGAGCAGGGTATCGACAAATCCACTGAAAGATTGGCAGACGCTTCTGTCACGCACCGCTACAATGAGCCCAGGATTAAAGTCATTGGTGTTGGAGGTGGTGGCTCCAATGCTGTGAACAGGATGATTGAGAGCTCCATGAAGGGAGTGGAATTCTGGATCGTGAATACTGATTTTCAGGCTATGCGGATGTCACCCATTGAGCCGGAAAACAGGTTACAGATTGGCCAAGAACTGACACGAGGTCTTGGTGCTGGTGGGAACCCAGAAATCGGCTTGAATGCAGCCAAGGAAAGCCAGGAGTTGGTAGAGCAGGCAGTCTCTGGTGCTGATATGGTTTTTGTGACGGTAAGTCCATGCTGCTCACACAAATTGTGCTCATTTATCTTGCTTAATTGATGGAGAATGACACACTTCTCTTGGCATTTATTAGAGATTTAGCACATCTATGAATTGATCAAACTTGAGAGTCATAATACCCTAGATAAATATGTTAGGTTATATTTCACAATTTCCATACACCCAAATATAATCATTTCTGTTCTTTGATTGAAAGTAGTACAATATGCTCGATTTTTATCCTTTAATATCATTATGCAGGCTGGAATGGGAGGGGGGACAGGCACTGGTGGGGCGCCCGTTATAGCAGGGATTGCAAAGTCCATGGGTATATTAACTGTGGGAATTGTGACAACCCCATTTTCATTTGAGGGAAGAAGGCGGGCACTTCAGGCACAAGAAGGAATCGCATCCTTGAGAAGCAATGTTGATACACTGATAGTAATCCCAAATGACAAGTTACTGACTGCTGTTTCTCCAAATACTCCTGTGACAGAAGCATTCAATTTGGCAGATGATATTCTTCGGCAAGGTGTTCGTGGAATCTCAGATATCATCACTGTAAGACTTAAGAGAATATGCTAGACCTTATGTTAGCTATTTTACATTTGTCAAGAATGATTTCGAAGAAGTGGCATGTGTGACGTCTTAAAAAAATCACAGTTTGGTTTATAATTTAGACAATCATGCAACTATGGATTAACCAACCCTCTTGAGTCTTGAATTATTTGATATAAATTATGCTAGAGTAGTGACTTTTTCCTTCTCCTTCACCATGTTGCAGGTTCCATTTTTTTGTCACTGTTTCCTTCTTTCTTGATGCACACATGGCATAGATTTGCTGTAGTGCAAGTCTACATATCTACACTCTTCTAAATATATCCAAACTACAACATTATTACCTTCAGTTTGACCATTATCCATATGCAGATACCTGCAACAAAACAAATTTAGAATGGATTGTTGACTAATGCACTTAGTTCCTCGGTTCCTTCTGGCCATCCTTTTTGCACAACATTAACTGGTTGTCTACTAGTCATGCCATTTGCAATGCCAAGTCAAGAATCTGAAAGTTTAAGCATTTTTAGCCTATGCTTTCTCAATGTATGTGAATATTGATTTATGCAGCTAAACAGGTGTACTGCTATCCTGTTTTGCTTGCAGGTTCCAGGTTTGGTCAACGTTGACTTTGCTGATGTTCGATCAGTTATGTCGGACGCAGGTTCATCCTTGATGGGCATTGGAACAGCAACAGGTTAAATTTCAGATAACCATATTTGTTTAGCATCAAATATCTACATGCATATTCATACTTCATTGCATTCATATAATGCTTGTTATGAAATTCCCAAGCATATTTTTCTATTAAAAAATAAATGGAATATAGTTTGAATCTCTTGTGTTTTATTGCATTTTCTTGATTTTATTCATTAAAAAATTATTTAACTAACCACAAGTTCCACTTTTATTATTTATATGACACTTCTAAAGGTGTATTATACATTGTCAGATTTCATGAGTCTTAATACAGTTATCATATTGGCCTGTTGGCTGTTTGCAGGTAAGACACGAGCCAGAGATGCTGCTCTTAATGCCATACAGTCTCCTCTACTTGATATTGGTATTGAAAGAGCAACAGGAATAGTATGGAATATCACTGGTGGGAATGATCTAACCTTGACGGAGGTATCATATACACAGATCTTTAGTTAGATATAGCTGCCTGTACAAGTTATTCATGCTAGTTTAGATCATGAAAAACATAACAAGCAAGGGCTACGCAAATGCACTTGTACCAGCTAACTACAGCTGATGAGTGTGTTTTTTTTTTGAGGACAGCTGATAAGTTATTTAGAAGGCCCCATTTCTAAATTAGGCCTTAGGCTTCTATAACTTTAACTTCGAACTTGCGCTGAGCAGCTGACTATCTGAATGGAAGAGCATCACTAAACTGCCAGATGACTTCTTTAATTACATTTGGACTGAACCCCATTGGCCATCCTTTTCTTTAGGTGAATGCAGCAGCTGAAGTAATATACGATCTTGTTGACCCTGGTGCAAATCTGATTTTTGGCTCTGTTATAGACCCATCATATACTGGTCAGGTAAGTACACAAGTACACGTTGTTTTTTTTCCCTTGTGGTCAACATGATTTTGCACGTCACAACTTCTTTCTCACCCAGATTGATAAAAACAGCTATTGCTTTGGTCTTGCGAGCCATGATTTAAATTAAAAGGTCATTGAAATCCACACTGGTAAATATATATGGCATTGCACACGTCAATAACATGATTTCTCCGTTCAGGTGAGCATAACTTTGATTGCGACTGGATTCAAACGCCAGGAGGAAGGTGAAGACCGATCTGTGCAGGTACATCCTCTTGCATCGTTTGCCTACTCTCTGCTCATTTCTGTTCTGGATTCTAATGTAAGTTCTGCACACTCAGGCTGGAAGTGACAGCAACCGTGGTCACAACAGTTGGTTTTCGTCGTCTTCCCAGGAGGAAGGTCCAAAATTACAGATTCCGGAGTTCCTACAGAGGAAAGGGCGTTCAGGGTTTCCCAGATCCTGAAATCTCACAGTAGTTTAGCTCGTCGCTTTTCTTTCTCATGGATCTTTTTCTTTCTTGTCTCAAGTTCCTTCCTTTTTGTTCTCTTTTGTTGCAAGCTTAATTTAGGTGATAGCATTAGAGCAGATCTGAACCGTACCCTATGAATGTGCAACCCTCTTTTTTCTCAGCAATCTACTGCATTGGATCAGGATTTGAAATCTTAGTTCAAACTTATATTGAGCATCATTCTTGTCTTACGATGCATTCAAATGAAATCAGATGGAAGAATTCAGTACCAGAGAGCAAATTATAAGTGCCTCGTGTAGCATTCTGTCTCCATTTTCATGTGTTCCTTGCGTGTTTGGTGTCCCCGTCGCTGTCTGTCTCAACTCTCGACTCTTGAACCGCGCATCACATGCCACAGTCACACAGATAGCTGCCTATTCTACGCTGCAGGCTGCAGCTAGCCAACTACGCACACACATCACACCACACGTAATTAATTCAGGGTGCCAAGCCCGAAAACACGGCTTTAAATTATCACGGGGGCTCATCTGCAAAGTACCACACAGAGCCACACCAGGCATGAACCACCGAACCCGAAAGAGGAAGGAATTATCGATGATTTGTCAATCTTTGCATTTCATGATTTGGCACATCTATGTCTTACTGATATATGGATCGATATAAGTGGTAAATCATAAAATGCAGTGGCAAATCAACCAGAAAAAGGAATGAGGATATAAGTTTTAATGATTTTATTTCTGGTAATAAGCTGTTGGAGATTAAGAGAAGTGGTCCTAAATTTACCTGAACTAATAAGCAAAGTTGTCCAATTATGGTGAACTTGGACAAAGTCTTGGTGTCCACAGACTGGGAGGCTCATTATCCTTTGAGCAATGTTTGTAGTTTGATCAGAGTGGGCTCAGATCACAGTCCCATTGTCCTAAATACTGGGGATGACAAAGCAATTACTTCAAGAAGGTTTATGTTCGAGAAAAGTGGTTATATCGGGAGGGTTTTATGAAATAGTTTTGCAAAAGTGGGATGAGATCACCTTAAAACTCCTGAAGCTTGCTATTCTCGATAATTGGGTGGGAAGTTTAGCCTCCTTTAGGAGGTTTTTGAGAGGATAGGAGCTAATTTTAATGGGGTTTACAAAAGAGGAAGCACACGCTCCTAAAGCGACTTAGCGATCATGATCGCAGGCTAGAAGCAAGGGTTATCACCGAGGAGTGGTTTTCCATATATAAGGCAGAAAAGGAGTTAGAAAGGCTGTACGAGATGGAAGAAAGATCTTGGCAGCAAAGGGGATGTGTGAAATGGACTCTCATGGAGATTCTAATACCAGGTTCTTCCATAGCTGTGCTAATGGAAGGAGAAGGAAAAATTATATTTCAGTCTGGAAGATGATGGAAGGGTTTTATCCGAAGAGAGTGACATTAGAAATCATATTTACAAATTCTATAAGGGTCTGTTTGGTTCTGAAAGAAGAGAGAGTGTTCATTTGGCCGAGGATTTCTGGGGTTTGGCTAACAAAGTTTCTGAGGAGGATAATGCCAGTCTGGTGCAAGCTTTCTCTGAGAGGGAAGTATGGGATGTCGTTAGAGGCCTGCTTGATCATTCTGCTCCTGGCCCAGATGACTTTCCTACTTCTTTTATAAGACCTTTTGGGGGGTGATCAAAAAGAAATTCATGGGGTTAGTTGATGATTTTTTTTATGGAAAACTTGACCTTAAGAGGTTAAATTATGGGGTGATTACTTTAATTCCTAAAGTCATTGATGCTAATTCTATCAAGCAGTACTGTGAGGACCCGGAATATTTAACTAGTAACACTTAACCTCCAAATGGTTCTAGCGTTACTAATTAAACATTCTAAGCCTCGATGGACATATGCTTCCTGCACTGCAACATATGCACATCATCACAAAATTACACATCATTTCCATACAACATGCATCACTAGGTTCAACAACGACATACATAAAGTAAAGTTATTACAAAAGAGCCGACCGGCCAAATATAACAATATACAAGAAAGACAGCGGAAGCAAAAGGTGTCATAAGATGGCTAGAACAAAAGTCGACCGGTTAGCCACACCACCCACAAGGCAACCGACTGGGCCGCCAAGCTAGACGTCTCGCAAGCTACCACAGCACAACTCACAGAAGTGAGGCCCCTCAAGCTCACCTTCTTGCTCTGCAACAATTACAATTAAGCAAGATAACTGAGTACACAAAGGTACTCGCAAGACTGACGTGTGGAATAGCAGACCTATTCATAAACTACATGCAAGCTTATTTAGGTGGAGGTTGTATGTCTCATTTTTGCACAAAGCCAACTTTATTTGCAATAATGTAATACATTTAAAAGCAAGTTTGCAAATCTGTTTTGTTATTAAAATAACAGCGAAATAGAGATACATACAAGTGACCACCTGGAAGTGACTATCCCAATAGCCACCACAACATAGCACAAATCCCCGATTCGTACCACCCATCAAGTTTTAATTAAAAGGTTGTAGTCTAACTCTTGAAAGCTTACCAAAGCGTGTCCATAACCTAGGACGAGGCTATTCGAATAGTTTTAACCCTGCAGGGGTGTACCAATGTACCCACACTTCAGACCGCCTTTAAGCCACAAAGCACACTTCCGAAGGTATGCTGGCACGGCTAAATCCTACGAGACGTTTTCCAATATTGCGCATTGACTACGAGCCGCTCGTATGGATAGAAACCCATACGCTTACATTGCAAGCCGAAAGACAACAAATCCCATCACGGATGAAGTCTTTCGGACACTACAATGCTCCCAACACCATCCCTCCTGCGACTCCCTGCGATCCGAAGCCAATACACTCCAAAGTACTAAGTCAAGAGAGGTCCCATACCCTCTAGTGTGGTTAGCACGCACAAATTGCTCGGATAACAGGTACTCACAAGATGTTCGGTCCTTAATTGACCCGGGCACCATTCCAGTCACACCCAAAAGCACACCAATCATACTATTGTGCCCAAGTCTAAATCCTTTTGTTTTTAGGTTTTAGTTTTCATAAATAGACATGGCACCAGGTGGAAATCGTAATCATAATAAGTTTTATGTGATCAAGGTTATCGACAAGTCGATAACCGCCCATTTCTACCGAAGCTAAGCATGGCTAAGCAATTAATTCACAAACTACTAAGTGACAAGAGCTCATCCACGAACTCTAAATCACAGCAATAACCTAGGCTCACGGTAGTAGAGGATAATCATTTGCTAAGGAAATGCATCTACTAGGCCAACTAACGACAATAGTTTAACACAAAGTAGCAATGCATACATAGAAGTTGTAATCAACATAAATACTTAAAATACTGGGATTAACATGATCAAACTGCTTGCCTTGCTGGGATTGGTCTTGCTGCAGAGGGGAGTGCTCAGGTTCAAAAAATTCTTCGGAACCTAACGAGAAAAGGCGATAAAAAACGATAAGAACGAAGAACACCAAAAGGAACTCAACAGCAAAGAACATCCAAATCCTATGAAATTTCTACATTAGCTAGAGGTTGATTTTAGACAATTTTAGAAACAAGAATCACTTCATTTGGACTTAGCATGAAAAAGTTATGGCTAAACTAAGTTCTCTCAGCCTGAAAAATCCTAATTAAATTAATTACGGTTACTGTTCATGGCGAAAATTTCTAGAATGATCTGGAACTTGAAATTTCTATGGTAGGTAGCTAAGGTCATTCTAACAACACCAAAACGGAGATTGCACAATTTGGAGTTATAACGAATTAGTTATGATTTTTCTAAGTTCTAAAACTAGCATATATCACTTATCAGGAACATAACTAAGGACAAGGCCTAGTCCACAATAAAGCATGTCCACAGATAACTTTTACCAAGTTGAGTTTGCTCAGTTTGGATTTACAGAGAAACAGTTATGCATTTTACAAATTTTCAAAGAATTTCTAGACATCATTATTCACTAAACAAGATCATGTAGTTAAAACCATTTTCTGCTACATAACAGTGCCTAAATTCATTCTCAGATTAAAGTTCATACTATAACAAAGCTACAACAACTGGAATCATTCAAAAAGGAGCTAAAATGACAAAGTTATGCACTTTTGAAATTTGAAACAAAAAAAAAAGACTTAGAAAACTCGAGCTCTCGGGAGGTCCAAAAGAACTGAAAGACAAAGGAGAGGTCGTGGCCGTCGATCCTTCATCGCATGGCCACGGACTCAAGCATAGCGCACAAAAGACCTCTTCCTCAAGATCGGGAGGTCTGGACCGTTGAGATCTGATCCAACGGCCACGACCAGAGCATGCACAGCGCACGCAAAGGAGGTCCTCGCACTTAACGGAGGTCGTGACCGTCAGATCAAGATCTGGCGGTCCCGAGCACTAGGGGAGGTCCTAAGGCTTTAAATCTGAGGAAGGAGGTCTAGCCCGTTAGATCTAAATCTAACGGTTAAGACCAGAGGAGGAGGTCCTAAAGCTACGGATCTAAAGGATGAGGTCCTAGACGGCCAAGATCTCCAGAGGGAGGTCTTGATCGGCTGGGATTAACACGAGGAGGTCCTAGATGGCCAAGATCTACTCGGGGAGGTCCTAAGCGATAGGGTTTTAATCGGAGGAGATCTGGACGGCTCAGATTAGGCCTAGGGAGGTCCTGAACGGTCCAGATCAATGCGGAGGGAGGTCCGAAGGCTAAGGGTTTTACAAAAGGGATCTAACGCTCAGATCTAAATCCGGGGAGGTCGTGAACGGCTAGGATTGAGCCTAAGAGGTCCTGAGTGGGTTGTCTTTGTAAAAGACCAGGGGTGGCTTTTTACAAAGAGGACCCCAAGGGTGGTCTTTGCAAAACGACCAAGGGAGGTCTTTTGCGCACGGGAAAAGATCTAAACGGCTAGGATTTAACCAGGGTGGTCCTAGACGGCTAGGATCGACACTAGGGGAGATCCTGAGGAGGGAGGTCTTTGCGGACGCGCGAGAAGTGGTCCTACGGCTAAGATTACCAGAGAGAGGTCTTTAACGGCCAGATCATCACTGGGAGGTCGAGCGGGGAGGTCTGGGCGGGGTTTTGCTGGACGACAACAGGAGGAGGAGGCCCACTCGCAGCGAGAGGCTCCTCAAAGATTCCGACAGCCAATCATTGGCTACGGGGCTGTCCGAATCTTACGCGGCAAAAGCCCGAGTGCTAACACGAGCTCACCGCCGGCGATGGGGACCTCGCCGGCGCCAGCCAAGGGCACCATTACACTCACAATAACGTCGCAGACCTACCAGGGACACTCTCGACGGCGGTGACGGCCTTGAACGCCGGCGAGCCGGAGATAGGCTAGGAGTGCAAGTTTTTGGTAAAACCGAAAACAGCGAACATGAGTGCTACAAGCTAACTACTTAGACCTAGAGCTATTAGGGACTAAAATGAACTCACCCGAGTGTAGGGAAAGTCCAGAGGAAATCGGAGGGGACCCAGCGGTGGAGCAGCTCGCCGGAGCCGAGGAAGAAGGTGATCCCAACCACGAAAAGCAGCTCCCAAACTTGTCCACCTCTGCAATGTGAACCAAGCTAAGTTAGAGCAAGCCCTAGGTGATCAATATGACAACGAAGAAGGCAAGAATGTTGATGGGACCACTGGAGCTCGGAGGCCTTCAATGAGCTCCAAAGCCAACAATGGTGGCAGAGAGGGTGGTGTTCTTGGGTGTTTGAGTTTGGGAACCAGCTCAACTGAGGGAGCTCAAGCACCACAAAGAACGGGGAAGGAAAGGGAGAAGGGAGGTCTCAGGCTATTCATAGCCTGGAAGCTTGGCAATGACATGGGCAAGTTCACTGTGAACAATGTCCATGCCCCTGCCAAAAGCACGCATGGTAGGTAGGGGGCAGAGCAGGGTGGAGACTTTGGAGGTTAAAGCTGACTGGCATTAAATGCATGGCAGCAAAAAGAGCCGTTGACAAGAAGCAAAAAGGTGACATCTCACCGCTCTAATCGCTGGTCCCGACACACGCAAAGTGCGGGAAAACCATGATGACCAACCTCGGGAAGGTCGTGAGGAAGAAAAACAGGGCTGAGGGAGGTCCTGGACGTCCCAGATGCACTCGGGGAGGTCCTGGGCGTTCCGGATCTCCGAGGCGCAGGAGGTCTTAGCGGAGAGGAGGTCCTGGGGAGGTCCTAGACCGTAGGATCAGCATCTCTCGGCTGAGGGTGCTCGAGTGCTCAGTAGAGCAGCGGGGAGGTCGGGAGCATTGGATGAGAATCCAACGGCCTGGACCACCCACCGCTGACGCCCGAGTGGCACGAGCCCGAGGAGGTCTAAGCGGCTGGCTCGACCGAGACCAAAAGCTGGGTCGGACTCGGGTCTGACTCGAGCCCGAGTCTGACTCAGACCTAAACTGAGTTTTCAAGCTGATTTGGAGTTTGAGGATTTGATTGAGATAGCAAACTCACTCCAAAAATTATGAAATTTTTACAGGAGCTTGCTAGGTGAGTGATTGACCTTGTATAAAATGTCCAGAGGTTTTGTGCTATACATTTTCCTCCAAAATTCCACAAGGTGCTGGTCCCAGCTTGACCAGAATTTGAGTAGGTTTGACTGACCTCCAAAAGTATTCAAACAATTTCTAAAATTGTGAAATTTTTCAGAGGGTCACCTACCAACCCAAGAATTTAGGAAAAAATTCCAGGAGATTATCACAAGATGGAACAAGAATGTTTTGAAGGATCAAGATTTGGATCAAAGACTTGTGACTATGTATTTCCATAACTTCTTGTACAATACTTGTTCAATACACATAGGAAATACATGATGTAAGGAAAAGTTTTAATTTCTACTCATTTTCTTACATTTGAAACACAAGCCCAAGATTGGGATGTTACAAGTACATGCCTATTTTCCTGATGAATGTGAGCTTTAAGATCATAACCAAACTTCTTGCTGTTAGATTAGGCAGGATTGCCAATAGAGTGATTAGTATGAATCAAACTGCCTTTATTAAGGGGAGACACATTCTGGATGGGGTGGTGGCACTGCATGAGATTTTGCATGATCTGAGAGTTTCGAAAAAGAAAGGTATTGTCTTTAAATTGGATTTTGAGAAGGCTTATGATAAGATTCATTGGGACTTCTTGGAGGGAGTCTTGCGAGGGTATTTTTTTCCGATAAATGGATTGATTGGGTGATGAGTTCAGTAAAGGGGGAGGGGGGGAATGAGCATCAATATTAATGGTTCAGTGGGCAATTACTTCTCCACTCATAGGGGTTTAAGGCAGGGAGCCCCTTTGTCTTCTTTGTTGTTCAACCTAGCTGCTGATGCTTTGGCAGTTATGATTGCTAGAGTACAGGAGCACGACCTTGTTAAAGGGGTGGCCTCACACCTAATCCCAGAGGGAGTGTCCTTGTTGTAGTATGCAGATGACACAGTCTTGATGATTGAGTGTGAAGACAAGTATATCCTTAATCTCAAGTTTCTGTGGTATTGCTTTGAATGGCTATCTAGGTTAAGGATCAATTACCATAAGAGTGAAGTTTTTGTTCTTGGGGTGGATAAGCTGGATGCTATGAAAGTCTCTAATAATTTTAATTGTAAGCTGGGTGCTCTCCCTCTTACCTATCTGGGTATTGATATTGGGGAAATGCATCTTTATCAAAAAGCTGAAGGTAAAATTATGAGTAAGCTAGGTAAAAGGTTGGATAACTAGCAGAACAATCTCTTGTTTTGGGGGGGTAGGTTAATACTGACAAACAGTTGTCTTAGCAGCTTACCAATTTATACTATGGGCTTTTATAGGTTGAGTGAGATGACTCATAAGAGAATGGATAGTATTAGATCCAGATTTTTTTGGAGGGGTGCTAGTGATAAGTTTAAGTATCACATGGTTAATTGGAGGTCAGTTTGTATTCCTAAAGACTATGGGGGTTTAGGGGTGATGAATACCAGATTGATGAATGATTGCTTGTTAAGTAAGTGGATTTGGAGGATCAGTAGAGTTGACAAGGAGATTTGGTTCAGGATACTAAAAGCGAAATACTTTCCCAGGGGTGATTTTAGAAGGTCTAGACCCAGCAGAGCCTCTCAGTTTCGGAAATCCATTTGCAAAGTGAAATATCTCTTCAACATGGGGGCTTCTTACCAAGTAGGTAATGGGAGGAATGTCTTCTTTTGGCATGATGTTTGGCTAGGCAATTGTCCTTTAAAGATTAAGTATAACATGCTGTTGAACATCTACTCTGATTCTGATATACAGGTTTCAGATTGTATATCGAATGGAATTTGGCATGTTGAGTTTGTTAGGAATTTTGGCTGAAAGGAGGAAGACATGTGGACAAACCTTAAAATTGATTTGGATGGTGTTAGGCTCAATAAGAATAAGGATCAGGTGGGGTGGTATTTAGAAAAGAATGGTCTTTTTACTGTTAAGTCTTTGTATCGACACCTAGCCTTTGGGGGGTTGTTAATAAGAGATTGAATAAGTTGTGGTATAGCAGGATTCCTCTGAAAGTTAAAATTTTCTTATGGCTAGTTTATCAAGATAGAATACAATCGTCTAATCAACTTAAAGTTAGAGGCTGGAAAGGTAATGCTAATTGTTCTTTGTGTGGGGTGAGGGAAGATGCGAATCATATTTTCTTTGACTGTGTCTTAGCTAATTTTGCTTGGGCCAGCTTCAGAGAGATTTTTGAGTGGATAAGGAGCCCTGTCTCTGTAGATGACTTTCATCTCTGTTGGATGGACTCTTGAGGGGCTATTAACTCTTACCTTACCCTTATCAGTTTTGCAGCTCTTATTTGAACATTATGGAAAATCAGAAATAAGTGGACGTTTGAGGGAGTTTTCCCTAAACATCCGCACGAAGTGAATTTCAAATTTCTGTCATGTTTGCAGCGGTGGCGGGTGCTGATCAAAAAGGAGTTGCGGACGAAGCTGGATAACCTAGTTTTTTTTTTTTTTTTTTGTAGAAAGTTAGATAAAACTTTTCTGTTCAGATATACCTTTGTAATCCCTTCGTTGTCTGCCCTGTTGGGTGTAGTCCTGGATATGTGTCGCTGCTTGGTTCAGCTTGGTGTTGGTTTAGACTTTAGCGCTAGCTGATGTTCTCAATCTGTTTTGTTTTCTTTGAGTTTCAGATTGTACTTTGTGCATATTAACTTTCTATAAAAGCTGAGTTGTTTCTTTTAAAAAAAAACAACAGAGGAACACAACGGAAACTAGTCCAGAACAAGGAAGCCACCATCCGATTGGCGCCGCGGATCGGATCCCGCGCGATGGCGGAGGGCTTCGGGCGGTGGGAGTCGGATCCGCTCTTCCCGGCCGCCGAGTGCGTGCAGGACTCCGCCGACAGGTTCATCGGGCTTTTGCTCGTCCCGCTTCTTTCCCGATTCGTTGCCTGCTAGAATTTGGCGCGTGCTTTTGTTTTGAATCTCGCGAGATTTGTTGCACATTGTGGAGAATTCGGTTCGTGTTTCACGTGAATACGTGGTGCCAGTTCTGCACCTCGAGAATCTTTCGGTGTAGTTTCTCGTGTTCATGTAAATTCTGTGCGAATTGACATCTGCGACCAAGAAACTAAGCCCAAAGTTGTAGGCGAACGACGGAGACCGTTTCGTCACCCAAAGTATCGTGGCTGTCATTGATGAGAAATTATGGGAAAATTGCAGTTTGGTTGGGTAAAATGTTGTTATTTAGGCGCTCACTCCATCACAATTGACTGGGACATCGTCTTTTTGGGGGAAACGATGTGGTTTCATTCTTTGAGGCACACCCTTGCTAGAGGCATGAATCTATGACTGTCTTTCTGTGCATGCCCATGCGGGTGCTTAGCATAATGTCTCGATCACAGCTTACCTTATAGAAAAACTAGCTTTGCTATTGTGGTAGAAACTAGCCATCAACCCAGGTGTCCCTCATGGCTACAGAAGTTGAATAATGTTTATTATTGTTAACAATCGGTGCAAATTTCCAATTTAATTAGGATTTGAAAATTTTGAGCTATGTAAATCTAAATCAAATTAGGAATTCAGAACCTTAAGTTGCATAAATCCACATCGGATTGAGAATGTAATTAAAAAACATAGACTAGCTCAGGTTTGTGAATAAAAATTATTCAGCATATCAACTCAAACCAAATTAGGATAATTTTTTTGTGAGTCATAATCATTGTAGAGATTGAAAATTAAGCTGTATAAATCTGAATCAGGTTAGAAATAGAAACCTTAAAAAACATGGAACCTAGATTTTTTTTAAAAAAAACTTTAAGTTGTACAAATAATCTATATGAGCTTTCAATGAAGCACATAAAGGCATTGATCACTCAGCTAGACCATCAAAAGTTGTTCCTTAGAGCTTGTTTGGATAGGGAGAGATTAGAACCTATCTTTTCGGATTGGAAGAGATTTTAGTTCAAATTCCGAGTCAATCCAAAAGGATTGAGTCAGATCACAATGTATCCAAACAAACCCTTAGTAGGAATTAGGCTTTATCCCTCCACGATGTTGCATGCAGGTCATACATTTTTATATGAAGCCTTTTTTCTCCATGAGAAAATAAAAAGGAACGAAGATACTTATCTAACAACCAATGCATGTCCACATGTTACAGTCCAAATCTAAGCACTTCTTTCTCTATATACTTTTTGTGCACTGTCGTGCAAATACTGTATATTACACCCGTCTAAAGTCATTAATGGTTAAGGTTGTTTCTTTGTCTCCTAATTAACATGGTAAATTCTAGGAATTTTCTTTTTTCTCGATTAATCTAAGGATTTCTATGTTTTTTCTCGGTTAATGTGAGAGCAGCTGGTGGTGATCCTACAATTAGTACATATAAATATGCCCCTTGTCTAGTAGAAAGAAGTTATAGCAGGAATGTAAGTACAGAAATGCACCATACTTTGCAGCCATCAAATCATAATATCTGAAAATTAGTAGTTTATCATGGTAAAGTATTATTTATTGAATGCTGCCTCAAAATTGTATTGTGGTTAAGCTTGCACGGTATTAAGAGGTCTTAATACTGCAAAGAATGTGTGTTGTGCAGCTTGCTGAATGTACTCATGGGATGTAATTTTGGGTTGGTGTACAGGATGGAGGGTGTCTACCGCCTGCTCTTGCACGAAAGGAAACTTATACAGGATGATACATCAGATGCAAAGATTCATGCACCTATACAGTACGAGAGAGATGTGATTACTGCTCTCGGAACAACCAAGTGGCAGGTTCAAACAATTGAACTTTCCTTGTATCCATGTTCTTGGGTTATCTGTTTGCTTCTGTATTTCTTCTAAGGCCTTTATTCTCCTAACACTGGCAGTTGGAGCAATTTGAGAGGGAGGTGAATGCAGCTGCATTCTCTGATAAGTCAGGGGAAAATGCAATTTTAAAATTTAGGCATTTCATTAGTGCTATAGTGGAGCAAATTTCTCGGGTGGAAGAAAGTTTGCAGAGTCTTAGGACTGATTTCAATAGAACTCCGAAATATTCATACTCCAGTGAACAGGATGGAGATGGGTTGGCGTCTTTTCTTTCTGGTAGTGACAACAATGATGCTCGTGTATATTATTCCACTGATACAGATGAAATTATTGAGCTTAAGCTCGACAATGCACCTACAATGAATGGCTACCATTCTGCCCAAGAACATACTGCATGTGAACTCAGATATTCAGGAAAAGATTTGGAAGGAGCAGCTAAACTCCAATGATCATATGGAGAAAGTGCATGCGAAGGGGATCATAATGGTAGCAGTATGTGTAGTTTGGATGCTGATGATTCGGTAGGTAGGAGCCATCGTTACAAGAGCAAACTGAGCAGGCAGTACAATAGTTTTATGAGAAACTTATGGTTTACAAAGAGAGGCCGTGAGAGCTTTACAAAGAGGAAAGATGGAGAAGTGATGTATAGTGTGAGAAATGGAAATATATTACCTTCGTTCAATCTAGCTATATCTGGAAGGGTATGTTACCATTTGCTTTATTTTCTGATTGTTTACATGTCGCAATCTAGGCACTATTTCGGCCTGATGGTTCTTTAGTTCTTTGAAGAATCTTGCTGTCTATTAATTTCCCCTGTAATGACCTTCTATTGTTACTTCTTGCAGACTATATATTTCTGGCCTGAGCTCGTCAAGAGGAGATTAAGTAGATCTGAATGTTCTACACATTACAATCATCCTCAAGTTCGTTTAGTAACAGCACTACTAATTGCTCTTGCTGTCCTCGGTGAGTTTCTTTGTGCCATACTGCCATGGTTCATCTTTTATTCTTTTTAAGCATTTAAGTCTGATGATTGACCATGTCCCTTTGGAACAAACAGATATTTAATTCAAGTAAGCAGTAAGCACACTATGTCTGACAGTTTGAATACCTGAAAAATAGGAATGGAATTTGTGGTTTCTGTAGTTTATGTATTCTATTAGTATTTTCGTGGTATCCATTATGTTCCATCGCAAATACTTAGCATTGATTAGTCGTAACAAACTTGAAAACTGGAAAGTACCAAGGTCATAAACTCTTCAATATTCAACATTCACTTTTAGTATGTTTTTTGCTGCTTTATTTGAGCTGATATTATTTGAATTAAGACAATACAGAAGATCAGCCGAAACCATCCATGAGATTCTTGATCTATCATGTTTATCTATTTAATGTTCTTTTGTTGTCAACTGGTTAGTATATCATTACTAGTTTGTTACTGATCATGTATCTTATGCCTTGGATCATATATTTACATAAGTTGATGACAGAAGTTCATTACCTGCATCAAACCGGGATAATAATTTTCATAAGATGTATCGGTCTTCACTTCTTAATCTGGGATTATTTCGCACATGTTGCAGGCTTGCTGGTTTTGCATGTCAGATGACTGCGATCATCGGTCAGCATCCAGTTTTGGTCCTAGTTATGTATTGTAACATCCAAAATTTGATTTGTTTCTGAAGCCTTAAAAATAAAAATAACCATATGAATTTTCTTGGTAAAGTTAAAGCTTAATTTGAATTTTTATAAATAAAAATAATTTAATGTGGTTAATCTAAATTTCAATTAATTTAAAATTTACTTTATTTGAGTTCCTGGTGTTTTCCAGAGAGTTTTCTGGAATTTTATAAAAAAAATTTAGAATTTATTTACTATTTATTTGAGCTCAGTTTTATTTATCTCAATTTCCTAAATTCGGAAATCCTTTTGAAATCTGGAAATTCTCTCGGGCTCAAATCCTTTCCCTTCGGCCCATTCTATTCCTTTCGACCCATTTCCCTTTTCAATTTCTTTCCCAGTTGTTTCCGTTTTGCTTCACCGCCCGGCCCGCTCGCTTTGTTTTCCTTGTGCCTTGGCCCGTTTTCTGTTGCCCCGAGCCACGCGAGCAACCCGAGCTGAAGCCCAGCTCCTCTTTTCCTTCCTTTCTTTCTTGTTTCGCTGCCCGATGGTCCCCTATTGTCAGCGCCACCTCCCCACTGTCCTTCTTCCCCACGCGTTCTTCAATCGTGTCCGAGCCGAACTGCTGCCGCGCCGTTTTCCTCTGGGACTCTAGCCTATTTAAGCGCATCTCCTCGCATCAAAATCTCGCCTCCTCTCCACCGAAACCCTAAGCCTCGGCCTCTACTTCGATTTCCTTGCGCCGCAATTTGATGAAGGACCGAGCGCCACCGTAAGCCTTCCTCGCCGAAGTTCGTCGCCGACAAAGAACCTCCGGTCGTTCTGCCTTCGCCTTCAGAGTCGCGCTTCAACGTTCTACGTTGTGCTCGCGTCATCTTCTCTGGTGAACCACTACATCGCCAACTCCACCGTTGCCTCAAATCCAACCACGCCGCCTCCTTGCCGATCTACAACTCCGGTGAGCCCCTTTGCTTACCAAGCGCGTCATCTCGCGTACCCCATTACCCTCATCCGAACCCTACCTTTCTTTCTCTCTCTCTGTAGCCGAGTTGTCGCCGCCGGCCACTTTCTTCTTTTCCGGTTATCTTTGCCTCGCCGCTGTTCCACTCCTTCTTTGGCTGTCCCGAGGTGCCCTCTGTGCTCCCCATGTCGTCGCCGACCCGGTGCTCATCTCCATCTCCTTCGGGCGCCACCCAAACGGCGGAGTCGCCGTGAGTCGAAGCTTCCCCGCCGCCCAAGTCGTCGCCGCCGCCGTTTAGCCGCCGGTCTCACCGAACCATCACCACCCAGAGCTACTCGGTTGCTTCTCCCTCGCCATGCGCCATTGTCGCAGGCCATCTTCTTTGCTCTCCCTTCGTTTCTCTCTCTGTCATCTCATGCCATCTCATCCTCCATGCCATCGACACCTCAGCCTCGTCTTTATGTCATCCTTGTTAGCGCTCGCATGTCGGTCCATGTGGCAAGCCTGAGCTAAAAACATGCGAACCTAGTCTACAATGCACCAAGTGACTTACAGTGGGTCCTACATGCCAGTTCAATTTTCTTTATTTTTTTTTCAGCCGAAATTCCTTGCTGATGTCATGCTGACGCAGTAAATTATTTTTTTTTAGAAAAACAACTCTCTAAATCCTATAATTTTGATTTTATCATTTCACATGAATTTCAATCTTCCGAGAGTCAGTTCTCCTTCGTTCGAACTCCGATTCAATCCATTCAAATTCTTAAATTCATATAAAATTGAGCTCTTTCTTTTAGTGTTGGTTTTCCTTTTTTTGGATTTTATTTGAATTTATTTATGCTTTGCCTGTTGTTTTCTCTCTCGTTAGACGATCTGTTTCACGGAGCAAGAGCAGAAGCAGACTTTAAAGATCCAAGTGTGGTAATTGAGCAAAGCCAAAGCCAAGGTAAGTCGTAGTCCTTTGATCATATTGAACATATGATTTCAAAAACATATTATTTTATATCAATTGTATGCTATCTTTATATCAATTGTTTTGGATTTAGCTATCACATGTTGTCATTATGCCTCCATTGAATATTTGAATACCATCTATCCTTTGTCACAATAGAATGGTTAATTGTAGTTAGACATAATTATATCACCAACATGGATATTATAGATGTTTAGTCATGCTTAGTTACGATGAACTCATTATCACATATGCAATAATGATTAATTTTGACTTAATGAGATATGGAATTGTGGTGGTTAGTCACTATTATTAAAATTTGTGTACCATGACAGGATATGTCATTGATTTTGGTTGAATAAAATGATTTTCGCTCGGACGAGCGGTTGCTATGTGAGGATGTGAATATAACACATTATGGGTTTTGCGGTAGACTCGCATGAATTTGGCCTTTCCGCTTTGCATTTGCAGCCTGCGCAATTTCACACCCGCGAAATCTTGGTAACCGTACAGGCCCGCCTTAAAGGGAAAAAACAAACACATCCGAACTAAGTAGTTTATCTTTGTAAGCATTTACATCTACTTATATATCATTGAAAATGAGGAGTACATGAGCTAATAGCCTAAGAAAAAGCATGACCTTAGAAAGGTCGTCAAACATTAATTATACAAAATATTCGATTATTGAATTCGATATATTGCGACTGAGATTTAGATTTAGCAACCCTGATAACACTATATTCTCTTCTTAATACGTATCCGAATCATGTTTTAAAATGTGGATGCGAATATGGTTTTGATTTTCACATTCGAATAACAGTTTTGTATATACGAACCAACATCCAAAGTTAAATTCAAAGAATTATTTCTTTTTATAAGAGAATCCAGTAGAACTAGTCACCGATTTTTGTTTCAGTACCACTAATAATTAGACACAACTATTCAGTTTAATTTAACATATCACGGTAGTTTGCTGTGAATCATGTGGGTGTATAAGGTAATCATTGTCCAGCTGCGGATGTCCGCGTACAAACGAAATTAGACAATACACAACTCGAACTAGTATCCAACACGATTCAGATTTGTCTTGGGATCCCTATATTTTTTATTTATAATATCAAATATTACAGTCCGACTCAAACATAACTTGAGTTCGACTTGCACAAGACTTGAGTTTTTATCTAAACTCTAATATCTTCAACACTCCCTCTCAAGATAAGCATGAGATAACATTCATGTCCATCTTATTATATCTTGCAATACTATTACTAGAATATACCAAAATCTACCATCTATCGACTCCATAATCAATACCGTAATAAAGACCAAAAAAATGTTCACCACCAATACTACCAGGGACTTCACCAAATCCATCTCCATCATCTATTAGCTACCCCAACTTTAACCTTACCTTCCTCTACCTTCATACCTTCAGTCACCCCGACCTCCACCACTCTACCCATATGTCTTCAGTCTCGATCTCCACCACCTTTACCTCTGTCTTAGGCTTACACCTGACTCCAGTCACAATCATCTTGTGAACATCTCCAACAACACTATCTCCAACACCCATACCAACACCACCGCACAATCTTCTCCCGCTGTCTTCCATGCCTTTCATCGTAACCTCCGATACTGTCACCACCATGAAACACACACTACTAAAGAAAACGTTATCACAGACGGTTCGGAACCGTCATCACAGACGGTTCGGCACCGTCTGTGTTTTTGTACGTCTGTGATAACCGTCAGTTATCATAGACGGTTAAAAAACCGTCTGTGATAAGTAACAACACAGACGGTTCTAATGAACAACCGTCTGTGATATCCATATATCACAGACGGTGCGAATTATGAACCATATATCACAGACGGCGATATTTACGAACCGTCTGTGATATCCATCTATCACAGACGGCGATAGTTATGAACCGTCTGTGATAGCTCTTTCAGTATAACCAATTTAATTTTGATTTTCGGCTAGCCTCAGAAATTGCTAGCCATACCCTCAAAACAAGCGCATGTAAAATAGATACATTACGGATGAATTAATCATTGACACTCAAAGTGATCATTTAACTCAAAATCAATTCGACACGAATATGTATCAAATATTGGCTAGCCTCAGGAGTTACAATTGAATTACAACTATTCAAAGTGAATTACATTAATGAATCATTCAGCGGTGTTGGAGTAGTGAAACTCTCCGTTGGCGCTAATGATATCCGTCATGGTGAAGGTGTAGAGCTTCCCTCGAACATCCGAGATCTCTCTCTCTGAACAAGTGAATATAAATCTATATTGAAGATCTGTAGCTAGCAAGAGTGAAGTAGTAAGCATATATATTTAAATTTATAATTAGAAAATAATTATTGCGAGATTGACCAACCTCGGGATCCTCCAACTTAGCACTCATGAGAATCTGCATATGATGGCAAATGTAGAATGCACATTCTTCTGCTTTTTGCTGACGACACTGCAAAAATAGAATTACATATATAGGTATAGTCAGTTCGAGACACATTATTATGAAGTATGATAGAATTATTGTGTTGTAGCACGTACCGGAAATCGCGTCCTGTGATTAAATGTGGCGTTTGTTCCCTTGTATAGCCCTCCCTCGGCAATATAGGAGATGAACGACCTACATGTTTCCAAAAAGTTAACCTCGGCCATTGCAAACAAAGGAAGACTACAATAAAGTTATGTATGGAGGAAATAAGCACACCTGTCGAGTACTCCTCGCACAAGGGTGAAGTCGTGGCTTTTTTTCATTAGGGAATCAAGGTATAGTACCTGGTTCCTCTTTGGTATAATGACTAAAAGGACCCAGTGGTGCCTACTCATGTATGTCGCTTGAGTCATTAAACCTAAGTTTGTGCTGCGTATAAAGTACAAATGAAATTTGTATAGCAAATAGTGAAGCACTTACTTCTGGTTGTAGGGCACCATTATGTAGTCCTTGTCGTTTTGAGCAAGCAATCCTGTCGTTATGTATTTCGGCGAGGATGCGCTCGCCAAGATGGTTTGCTCAGAGACCACGTGTGGGTCGAGAAACCCACCGTTCTTTCAATCGTCGGGCATTTTTAATCATGTATCTATACATAAGCATTGAGTTGTTATATTCGGTATTATGTGAATGTAGAACTTGATTGTGTACACTTACAGTGTCCAGCATCGTAGAAGTGAGGCATCGAGGGCTTTGAGGTTGAATAGGTCGAATAAGTCGTCGAAGCCCACGACGAAGGGGGCCGGCTCGTGGAGAAAATAGTCCTCCGTGTATCTGACGCTGATTCCATTAGCGCACCCTTTCTCTTTGGTCTTGTGCAAGTACCAGGTATGCAAACTCTGACAACCTAATCCAGCGTAGGCCAATACCGCAGTGGTCGCCAACGGACTTCCGAAAGAGTATTTCTTAGGGTTAGGAGGCGGAAGCGCCTTAATGTTCTTCGATTTTGATTTGTCCTGAACGACTTGCCCGCTACATGTCCTCTTGTGAGACGACTCGGGAACCGAAACGGCGGCACACTTTTTTTGTTCGTTCGGTGTCTTCGCCACGGGAACCGATGAGGCGGGCTTCTGAAGAGAAGGTTGAGGTGTAGTCATGGAGGGTCCTGTTGGAGAGGCATGGTCGTGCCGAGATGGTTGGGGTAGAGTCATCAGAGGTTGAGGCGGCACTACAGGGTCTAGGGCGATGTCCTTCTTGGGTCCTATTGGAGAGGCATGGTCGTGTCGAGATGGTTGGGGTGGAGTCATCAAAGGTTGAGGCGGCACTATAGGGTCCAGGGCGATGTCCTTCTTAGGCTACTGGATAAAACTGTACACGACATCCCCTAGTGTTCTGATGTCGTCGTTCGGGCGAATCTCCAGCGGGACGGCCTTAAAATTGTCATGTACCATGTCCACCTGGACCCTGGCGTAACCCTGCGCCACTTAGGCAACGTGCTGCACTATCCCTTCCATGCATGGATATGCCACCCCACGCCCAGCCTCAATAGACATCCCAACCATCCTCACTTGGAGCGTGCAGTGCGTCGGCTCCTACAAAATGATACGCAATTAGCTAAGGCGTCTTATAGGTCTATCTTTGGAGCATTCCAGAGATGTACATTACCTTGATGTCGTCGATAGGTAATTGGACGTCATCATGTTCATAATTTTGCGTGGACGCAATGCTACTCCGATGTTGAGGAGGACTGGCTCCCAAAACAACGGGGGCGGCTTGCGACTGGTTGAGGAGTAGGAGTTGATTCACTTGGTCCTGCAATCTTGCTATCTTTTCTTCAAATTTTGCAGTAAGCACCCGTTCTCTTCCATCAAATTTTGTAGTAAGCACATGTTCCAACTCTGTGTCGTACTCGGCCTTGGATCTCTTCTCGCCGCTATACGTGCGATGAGTCGTGGGAATCCATCCTCCAAGATATGTTAACCCCTTTGCCTCGTGTGCGACTCGGTGCTCCTTGTTTCCCGAGCCATAGATGGTATATCCTTCTCCACATGCGCTGGAAGGAGCCTTGAACATGCGGAACTCAATTCTTGCTGCAAGAGGTCATCATGTTATTATAGACATTATGAAGTTATGGACTTATTAACAACTAGGTAGTTCGAAGACATATTTACCACACGGTTGGCCACATCCCGGTCTGCCGGGTTTGTGAAAGAGATTTCGCCCGAAGATGTGACTGATGCCCTCGCTCTTAACCAAGAGAGAGCGCGCTCGTATGTGATCTCAGCAAATGGCCTTGTTGCGTTCTCATCCTCCGCCGCCCATTGCGCGGTTTTACCCGCGTACCCAGTAGTGCCGAGTTTGTGGGGGTGAGTATTCAGTGTCTGGAGAGCCTTGTGCGTCGCACTTTCCTCAAGAAATTCGGGCGTCGTCTTCATTTGCACAAAGGCGTCCCATATATCCCGCGACAAGAATTTATACGCCGTGAGGGCGTTCGACCCGTGTTCACGTACTTTGTGACAAGCACGCTCTTGAAGGTCCTCCACGCTTCCGATCGAGAGCAACGCCGCTGCTCCACGCGCGCGGTGTCGCGGCGGGAAAGTGAACGATTTTAAAACTTCATCCCACAGCTGGCGTCTCCGAACATCCGACACAGTGTCCCAGCTCAGTGTGGTGATGGGGACCCGTTCCCTTCCAAGTATCCCGCACATGGTCCGGAATCTCGCCACGCTTTGGGGACTCACGGGGATCCCATTGGTATTGACCTCGTGGCGGCCATTAGGCACGGAGGAATTTTCGATGTTCCTCGCCATCTCGCGACGTACCACTTTCCTCGGAGATCCGCACGCATTCGGACGCTGATGACGGCGGCGAAGACGGTGCGGACGCCATGTCGCTTACTTGCTATCTATATATGCACGAAGCAATATGCGTAAGCTCTAAGCGACTGATTCAAACAGATTTACTCGACTTAACGAAAATGATGCACAAACGTAATATATAAAGAAGGATTGATGGTAGTTTGTGCTCGTAAGGAGAGTTGTAAAGAACAAGTCTTTGCCATCTCAATCCTATTGTCTATACTCTTCATTAAATGAATATGATAGTATAAATTCAAACTATGAGCTCTAAGCGATTACTTTGCTTAATCGTCAAATGATCTTAATCATTCTGAAAATGATCTTAACTATCACATTCAATCTCAAGATAAGACAAAAGTTCATCACAGAGCGAACTGAACAAAGCCCACCGATCAATTTCGGTTCACATATTATCAAAGACTATCAAAGTCACATCACAGACGGTTCGTCACTACAATAGAGCTCAAGAATGAACTAACAAAGATATCAAATTGACAAGAGCATTCAACCGTCTCTGTGATAACTAGCATTCAACCGAAAGTAACAAATTAACAAGATATCAAATTGTGAGAGCAAGTAATACAATAGAGCTCAAGAATCAACTAACTATCACATTCAATCTCAAGTATAAGACAAAGTTCATCACGAGCATGTCAACAAAGCCCATCGATCAATTTGCAATATCTTTAGTACTAGATTCAGTTCACATATTATCTTTAGGAATACTCACAGAGAGGATGCCGCACAACAACTCACGGTGCAAGGAGGAGGTGCAGGGGAGGAGGCCGACGCGGGAGGAGGAGGCGCGGGAGGAGGCCGACACGGGGGAGGAGGGCGGTGCGGGAGGAGGCCGACACGGGAGGAGGATGGTGCGGGGAGGAGGACGGCGCGGGAGGAGGCCGACACGGAGGAGGCGCGCCGAGGCGGAGGCGGCGTCGTCGATGAAGGGGCGGCGGCGTTGGGTCTTACTGGCCGGGAGGTGAGCAGGCGAACCCTAGAGGAGCCGAGAGAGCACGCGAGAGCCTAAGGGGCGCGGGAGAGGAAGTGACGAGTAAAGAGCAAAACCTAGCAAGGCGCTTTTATAAAGGATATCACAGACGGCTCTATTAAAGCACCGTCTGTGATAACATATCACAAACGGTTCCATTAAATAACCGTCTGTGATATTGATGATATCATAGACGGTTCTTTAATGAAACCGTCTGTGATATTTATGATATCACAGACGGTGCTTCAATAGAGCCGTCTGTGATATGGTAATATAACAGACGGTTATTTAATATATCCGTCTGTGATATCTTATCACAGACGGATCCATCATAGAGCCGTCTGTGCTATGGATCTCATTCCCTTCATCTCCCGCGCGAGTGTCTCTTCGTCTCCTGCTCCAGATTTACTACTTCTTTTATATAAATAGACAACCCTTATCAAAGGGATTTCTCACAAACCTCCTTGATCATCCCCTCTCTCTCCACAAATTCCAAATGGCTTCCTCTCTCGTCCGGCCAGATCGCCTACATTTTGGTTGTGTACTCGCACTCTCTCGGTCGCAACTCGCCCAAGCTGCGAACAAGGCGTTCGTTCGCAATGCAATCCGTTGTAGACCCTTCCATCTACCGGAGACTATAACGGTGATCATCTGTCGATTGGAGCTCCTCCTCCAACAGACCGGTCGAGGCTCTCCAAAGATCCGGCGAGTAAACCTCGTCGTGGAGATTGTCCTATGGAACTCTTTGGTCCGCACCGAGGATGCAGTAGAGTCGAGGACGACCTCGACATTGCAGGAGAGCGGTCCGCCTAGCCGAGGCTGTGGAGACCAGGTTGATGGCCTCACAGGCTATATGGGACTTGATTACGAGTCCGAACATCTACAAGAGGAAATTGAGCGTGCAAGGTCATAGGTGGGGCGTTTGGTGAGGCGATCGATCCCGCCCCACCAAGCCGACGAGAATGCGTACGAAGATTTGAAGACTAAGATAGGATCGCTCATCCTTTTTTATCGTCGTGATGTAAAACGATAAGGCGATCTATTGTGCGTAATGTAAAACAATATGGTCTTTTTATTATTCGTGATGATATGGTCTTTTATCATCTATTTATTATGGGCAATTCATTTTGTTAATTATTTGCGCATATACATGCTCAAAGACGCTATCACGTAGCGGTTGAATGAAGAACCATCGTGATAATATCCTCATCACGACGGTTCCTCTCACTAACCGTGCATGTTGAACTTGCTGAGCGGTTCCATGTGGAACTGTCGTGATATCCTCCATATCACAGAGCGGTTAATAAGGAGAACCGTGCGTGATATACTCACATCACGACGGTTTGTTAATAGAACCGCGTGATGTGAGTATATCAAAGACGGTTCTCCTTACTAACCGTGCGTGATATGGAGGATATTACGACGGTTTCACATGGAGCCGTCAGATAAGGTCAACACAGACGGTTAGTGAGAGGAACCGCTCGTGATATACTCATATCATGAGCGGTTGGGAATAAGAACCGTCTGTGATATGGCACCCCTATAAATATAAAGACTCGACAGACCCCCTGCCCTAGCGCCTCTGTTCTCTTCTTTGGAATAGAGGGACTTGAGAAGCTTTGCTCTGTGTTGGCTGTAGAAGGTTTGTTTATTTTGCTTGCCTTGTTCTTGGTTGTGGGTTGCCCTAGCAACTTATGGCTATTTGGCTTGCATGCTTGCTTTGTGAGGCTTGGCTTTGGTGGTAGCTCTCGGTTTGGGTGTTGTGAATGAGTGTTTTGTTTCGGCTGTGGGTGTTTTGTGAGTGAGATAAGCTTATGGGGGAGGTGCATTTCGACTATGGCTCTTCTCTTGCCCTGTTCATTTAAGTCTCACATTGCACTGTGGCCTGAAGGAGAAGGATAGTGAGGAATCTCGCGGGATATTAGGAATTTTCGTCGTGAGCTCCGAGGGTAACGATCTTTAACTCTTTATATTTGCTCTAGGTTTATCTTTAATCAATTTTAGTGTATTTGGTTAATAGGAGGAGTAACGTATTTGCAGTTTATTAATATAATTTAACACTACTAATTGTTACGTGTGTAGCGTAGATGGACCGAAACTGGATGTACGGTGCGAACCGTGTGAGTGAAGAGTACATTAATGGCGTGATTGCTTTTAAAAGAGCCGCGAGCGGATATGTCTGAATAAGGATAGAATTTATGTACCGTCCATGCATTGATTGTGATAATCGAAGATTTTTAACAACGGCGCATATCGTAGGGCACTTGATTGAAGGGGTTTCAAAAAGGGTATACATGTTGGACCGATCCACGGTGAAGAGCAGATTATACATGAAGTTAATAATGATGACATCGCCGAGAAGTCAACGATATGCCGGATGTGGACTGTGTTTTTGATGACGATAGGTCGCATGCGATGACAATCTGGATCGGATGCTACGCGATGCGAAGAAACTACAGATGAGAGATAGTTTTGTAAATTCGAGCGCTTAATGGAGGACTCGAAACCTTTGTTCCTGGCCGCAAGCGGAATACACAAGGTTGTCAACCGTATTTGAACCGCTGAAATTGAAGGCGAGCAATGGTTGGTCCGACAAGAGTTTCACGGCGTTGTTAGGTCTCATAGCGGACATTCTTCCGAGGGAAACGTGTTGCCCAAACACCACCTAGCAAGCCAAGAAGGTTCTTTGTCCATTGGGAATGGAAGTAGAAAGAATACATGCATGTCCGAACGATTGTATCCTGTATCGTAAAGAGTATGCGAGACTTGCGTGTATGTCCCGTGTGCAAAGCATTCCGATACAAGCGTAAGAATATCGCTAAGGTGAAGCAAGGACCTCCGCTAAGGTGTTGTGGTATCCGCTGTGATCCCACGTTTGAAGCGTTTATTTGCGAACCGAAAGGAGGCAAGATTGCTGCGTTGGCACTCGGAGGAGCGTAAGAAAGATGGAAAACTAAGACACCTGCCGATTCTCGCGATGGAGAAACTTGATCGGACCTTCAAAGAGTTCGGTGCGGAACCAAGGAACATAAGGTTAGGGTTGAGTACAAATGGAATGAATCCTTTCGGTAACATGAGCGACCGACATAGCATCTAGCCCGTGAATCTATGTATGTACAACCTTCCTCCTTGGCTGTGTATGAAGCGAAGTACATTTTGATGTCACTACTTATCCAAGGGCGAAGCAACACTGGGAACGATATTGATGTGTACCTAGCACCATTCTTTGGATGATCTTGTGACTTTGTGGAACGAAGGGTACAAGTATGGGATGCATACAAGCGAGAGAACTTCTCTTTACGCGTCATGTTGTTCTGCACTATCAATGATTTTCCCGCCCTTGGTAACTTTGTCGGGCTTGATTAAAGGAGCCAAAGCCCGACCGCACCGCTTAGATGCTACGAGAGTGTATGGTTGAACAACTCGCGAAATCAGATATATGCGTCACCGTAGGTTCCTTCCCGTGAGTCACCCATACCGCAAGATGAAGAAACAATTCGACGGAAATAAGGAGGACAGTTCGGCTCAAGGGCTTTTAGAGGAAAGAGGTCTATGATATGGTTAAGGATATCGATGTTGTGCTTGGGAAGGGACGTAAATTAAAACCCGTCGGAAGAACATCCGGAAGAAGCGGTCAATTTTTGGGACTTGCCTTATTGGGAGCACTTAGAAGTTCGTCAACGCATCGACGCGTCATGCACGTGGAGAAGAATGTATGTGAAAGCTTGATTGGTCTCTTCTTGAACATTAGTGGCAAAACAAAGGATGGTGTTAACGCACGACGTGACTTGGTTGATATGAACATAAGGACCGAGTTAGCACCAAAGAGACCGATAAAGGACGAACATACCTTCCACCGACTTGCTACACTATGTCCAAGGCCGAGAGAAATGAATTGTGCCAAAGCTTGCATGGTGTCAAAGTCCCGTCCGTTACTCCGCTAATATTAAGAAACTTGTTTCTATGCAAGATTTGAAATTAATTGGTATGAAGTCTCATGATTGTCATGTCTTGATGATACAAATGCTTCTGTTGCAATTAGGGGTATCTTGCCGAACAAGGTCCGAGTGGCAATCTTGAGGTGTGTTATTTCTTCAACTCAATTGCTCGTAAGGTCATCGATCGAAGGACTAAATGCTCTACAAAGCCGAGGTGGTGACGACTCTATGTCAACTTGAGATGTTTTCCTCCGTCATTTTTCGATATCATGGTCCATCTCATTGTTCATCTTGTGAAAGAGATAAAGATATGCGGTCATGTGTTCCTACGTCATATGTACCGTTCGAGAGGTATATGAGAATTCTCAAGTCCTACGACGGAATCGATCTCGACCGGAGGGCGGCATCATCGAAGGTTATGCAACCGAAGAGGTCATTGAGTTCTGCGTCGACTACATGGCTCGGGTGGAACCGATAGGTGTGCCTCTATCTCGTCATGAGGGAAATTTGGATGGTATCGGGACCATCGGAAGGAAATCAATCACTCCCGATCCGATACGTGCGCTCAAGCCCATTTCACGGTCTTGCAACACATGACCCAAGTGTCCCGCACATCGACGAGCACAAAGATATGGTACGCCAATGAATCTAGACCGGTCGAGGTTTGGATCACGAGAGCACAACCGTCGGTTCAACGAATGGTTAAAGGTGCGAATCATGGTGGGGTCATCAAGTGATGATCTGTTGCTATGGTTGGCCAAAGGGCCACAATTTACAATTATCACATGGCAAGGATACGACATAAATGGGTACACATTTTATACGGCAGCTCAGGATAGGAAGAGCACAGTCCAGAACAGCGGTGTCCGCATAGATGCATTCAGTACCGATGGGCTGAGGAGCTCGTACTATGGGCAAATAGAGGAGATATGGGAGCTCGACTCACGTGCTTTTCAAGATCCCCTATTTCGGTCTTTGTGGGTCCATCTCCCACAGTGAAGGTCGACAAATGCGGCGTCACTACAGTGGACCTCGATCGTGTCGGATACAAAGACGAACCATTCGTCTCAAGCTAACCAAGTTGTTCAAGTCTTCTATGTAACCGACCCGGCAAATAAGAAGCGCCACGTAGTTCTTCATGGAAAAAGAAGGATTGTCGGAGTTGAGAATATAGTGGACGAGGAAGAATACAATCAATTTGACGAGTTGCCTCCTTTCGGAGACGACATTAGGCTCGAGGAAGAACCCAGCGAGGAAGCTAGCTATATGCGCGTCGATCATCATGAAGGGCTATATTTTAATTAAGAAATTACTCCATTGTAATTAATTTATTCCATAACATCATGTGTTATGGACTTGTAATATGTCGTACGTATATTTTGATGTCAACGTGGAATTGTAATCCCTCCTGTCCTTGTGGACCGTATATTTAAAAATTCATTTAATTTGGAAAATAGTCCAGCTGCACCACCTTTCTAGAAACCTAAAAAACTAAAATTTTATGGCAAATAGTCCAACACCTTTGCAAAGAAACTGGCATACTCATGCCTAATTCTGCAGTCGTCACTGCAGAAGACGACGTAGTCGTGCCACCCTTCCACACCATAGCCAGTGCTCGTGCACCGGTGGCCATCCTCCGACAACGCCACACCCGGCCCGTGGCCCACCTTCTTCCCCACGCCGCCTAGACCATGTCGCGGTGAGCCTCGCACCGCTGCACTCCGGTTGGTCTTGGTCGTCTCGCACCGCCGCCGGTCGGCTCGTCCTCGACCTGGCCGATGTAGTGCTTCCCAACGTCGCGCGTCTCGCCGGCCGTGTAGAGGAGGAGACCGAGCACGTAGGCCGCGGCCTTGTGGCCGGCCACGGCCGCCGTTCAAGGAACATGAGGCCGCGCCGCATGTCTTGGGGCGCGAAGACAAGCCGAGGCCGACAATGAAACAAGCCCCCGGGTTGCCGGCGCCGGCCAGGTGGTTGACGATGGCGAGGTAGTGCTCGTTGTCCTGCCACTTCATCGCCTCCTCTCGCTCCAACGCGACACGCCTCCCCACGACGCGTTCCTTGGACACCTTGTACAAGGCCTTGTAACTCCAATATACGTACATACAAAATTCAAGATGTTAGAATAAATAGTAGTACATACGTACGTATATTGTAGATATAAAGATGTACGTACGTTAATCATAGGCTACATAGGTCCTCCATGGGCTGAGGAGAGCTCGCGGCCACACGGCCGACGATGTCGACGACGACATCGTGAGAAAGAGCGGCGATCACCGACCTCCTCGCCTTGGTGCTTGGCTTGATCGCTCTGCATGCTCACCTTGGCGATTCTTTGCGTGTATGTACTCAAAACCGTGAGACGAAGAGCGATGGGAGGAGTTTAATCTTCGGTGAATTATTCCGTCTTATAAAGAATTAGCGATGGCGGCATGTGAGACGAAGAGACGCATGTATCGTTGGCGCGCGAGACGAAGAAACGGTTCTGCATTGGTGAGATGAAGAGACACATCGCGGGAGATGAAGAGGTAGGAAAGAAATATCACGAGCGGTTCTCCTTTGGAACCGTGCGTGATAATACTATCCTGACGGTTATTTAATATAGCCGTGCGTGATACTAGAATATTACCGAAGCGGTTCTAAAATTGAACTGCTCAGTGATACTTCACGAGCGGTTTTATTTCCAAACCGCTGCGTGATAAGCGTACTCATCACGAGCGGTTATTATTACCAACCGTCAGAAGTATCACAAGCGGTTGGTATTAAGAACAAATGCTGTGATGAGCGCGTATCACAGGCGATTCCAAATGGAACCGTGCAGATAAGTTCAACACGCATACTCCTTTGGAACCGCTCAGAATGAGGTGTCTGGTATGGCTTGTTTTGTAGTAGCGACAGTAGCTAGAACTCTCAGCAAACACACCATCATCTCTCTCCTTTCTACTACACCGCACGCGCAGTCACACCAGATCCTCCACCGATCTGGATCCATACAAGATCAAATTCTCTACACTTGATCAAATCCTCCACACCAACACCACACCGGATCACCACACTAGATACTCCACACCGACACTACACCAAATCCAGATCTCGGATCTCCACATCAACACTACACTGGATCCTCCTAAAAAATCCTCCACATCAGATCGAGCACTGACACCACAGCGGATCGAGACCCCCTTTTCCTCCTCTTGAGCCTGAGCCTGAGCCTGAGCCTGAGCAAACCCTCTTCATTCTTCCTCTGCAAATCGAATCCACACCAGATTCCTTTTCCTCCTTTGGAGATCTTCCTTCTCGAGCAAACATCCTCCAAGCGCCTTCTTCATCCCGAGCCCAACCTCCCATCCTCTCCCCGCCGGCCACCAGCCTCGCATCACACCCTGACGTGCCACCTCCTCGCCTTCCTTGCCCACGCCCGGATTCGGCCACCGGTCGTCGGATCCCTTTGGCCCGCTACTCGAAGCGCCTTCTCCCCATCTCCACCGGCGGCCAAGCGTCGGATTCCTTCTCTCTCCCGAGCACTGGATCCTTGTCTCCCCCGAGCGTCGGCTCCACCATCGAATCCTTCTACTCCTCCACCTTCTTTCGGCTCAGCCGGCCCAGATCTACCGCCGCCCTCAGCACTGCGCTGCCTCGAAGCCCTAGCAGAATCCCTTGGCCCGCTCCTGTTCCTCTCCTGTGACTCGCACCACACTGCGTCTTGCACCGCCGGCTGTTGCCCTTGGCTCGCCTGCATGCAACCTGTGGGCGCCCCGGATTATTGGAAATGTACTTAATTAAAGTCATACTGTAGCACAATTGTTAATGAATGAACAGTACTGCTCCTTTATTAAAGATCATGCTAGGAGTATAAATTTAACAAGTAACCGATCCAATAATCAGGCTCCCCGGATATATATATACCGCAATGGTTCCCAGGATCAACGACCATTGCATATATATTCTTCAACAACATTGCATCACATACATACAAGTCATACATTGACATAATTAAACATAAGTTTACATCATTCGGTTTAGTACTACAATATTAAGTGACTTGGTCACTTCAAAAGTCTACAGCGGAAGCAAAAACAAAATAGCAACATCCACCAATGGCCTCATCCACCCGCAGGCAATTGCGTGGAGGAAAGAAGTAACTTTAGTCGTTAGCGTCACCACGATCGGCGCTAACGGTGCTTCATAAAGAAAACCGTCCTCACTGCAACAATAGGTGATAGCACCTTGAGTACGGAAGGTACTCAGCAAGTCTTACACAAACTAATAAAAGAAAGTGGTTGATTAGAGCCTATTCAAAGGAGTAGAATTTATACATGCATAAGGTTACAACAGGAAGGTATAAAGGTTCAAATTTGCATAAAGCGATACATCTTAATCTACAATCTGCTAAATTTTGACAAAGCAATTTAGTAAATCAAAGTTTAACTAGAACGATAAGTAAATGACATAATTGTAAGCGATGCGATTGCATGAATCCCTCATGCACCAAAACCGAAACCAGATTTTGAAAATCAAAACTTCTATACAGTGACATCAATTCAAGTTATCGTCCATGACCGTGGACACGGCTATTCGAAGCTTTATACCTGCAGGTGTACATCTTTACCCACATGACTTAGCTAGCCCGTTGCCTTGGATGCCTCCGAATGATGACATACTTCCTTTGGTATGCCGGACCGGAAACTAAGATTTGGTATTTTCAACAAGCTAACACTATTGAGTTGGACCCTATGTGTGAACCGATCCCGCTTAAACAACGGCGATAGCATCGCTCAACCGGGACACACATGTTGCGTCAGCAATGCCGATCCAAACAATTAAATGCGAACGGGCTCACTACCCATATTAGGATGCAATCGGCACCATTAAGGTGCGTATATGCTACGGAGCACATATACGCCCTCACCCTTCTAAGAACATCGATCTTGACATACAAGCTCACATGGCATACAACGCGATCATAAGACCAAAGCATCTATGCCATACAAGGTCAATACACATATTCTTACTTTCTGTTTCCAACCCAATAGTCTTAACATTTTACTTAACTAAACAGCGCCCATACACGCATGTGGAAATGCGTGGGGACTTGAATTGAATAGTCGAGTTCGGTCCTTATTTAACCCGGACAAGTCCACCACAAATCCTAATCTCGTGCACAAAAGCACCATCACTAGCTTCCTCTTGTCCGATCAAGTTAAATATAAAACTCATTTACGAAATAAGTAAACTGGACAAAGAGTTTCAAATAACAAAGCCGATTGTGATTCCCATGTTTGACAAGGTATTATTGTCAAACTTTAAAGTTTCTAGACTGCATGTCTAAGCCAAATCTGAAAATATATTATAGTATACATTACTATGCTAAGGTTGAGTGTATGGTGATAATTGAGGTAATCCACCATGTTAGGTCATAACTAACTACTAACAGATCACAATTTGTATTTTCAGAAAAATAGCATGCACGATTGTCTTTGGATTTAGAAAATCTATTGTATAAAATTTGGGACCAATATGGTGCAGAGAGGAAGCTTGCCTTGATAATAATACATACATTGCGAGTTCAGGTTGCTCAGAAATAAATTCAAGTGCTTCAGAAGAACCAGATTCTATAAGAAGCAATAAAGTCCAATAAATGCCAAAATCGACAATAAGTGCAGATTGAAAGAAATATGCATGATCAACATGGAAATGCATGATTAGCAGTATGCTTAAGCCATAACTACCCATAATAGTGATAATAACCCATAATATAGCCTCTTTTTTTTCAATTGGCGTAAACTAGGTTTAGTTCAAAGTTTCAGATTTTCACATTTTGAAAAACGAAGCAGGATGATTGTAGATTTGGGAAAAAGGAAAATAGAATAAGCAAAGATTCTAAAATGAAGCTTAACCTGATCTATTAGGGTAGTTAATACCCTAAATTAACCTTAATCTAACCCTAATCGATTAGGTTACATCAATTAAAAAGAAACCTATTTTTGTCGGTTGGTGAGACAAAAAGAGAACATATTTATTTCACTGAGGCAAAATAGATGATGACAAGAATTGAAAGATCAACTTGTTATGCTACTAGGGTTTAGTGAGACCTAATTAGGATAACAAGTCGATGTAAGAAACCCTAGGTCTTGAAAAGATATGGAAACCGAAAGTTATAATAACAACTTTTCGGTTTGAAGCAAGTTGAAGCTACTGATATTTAAAAGAATGATTCATATGATCTCCTAAGGTCCTTAAGATGCTCAAGATGTCAAAAACTAGGGTTTTAGCTTACCAGTAAAGGAAAGACACCACAGACTCTGAAAACCGAAGTGGATTGACAGAGAAATAAACTCTGGATTTAACCTACAAAAGATATCCAATCTTTATTACAAGGTAGAACCAGGGTTTAGAATGGATAAGCAAAAGGGACAAGAGCAAGAACTCCACTGGCAGCAAGGAAAATGATGAGCTTCAGTGGTCAACAATGGTAGCAGCAAAAAGCTAGGGTTTATATATGGATGTTGAGCTACAGGGCAAGATGGAAATGTCTAGAGTTGATGAGGTGTCCATTTAGGGCTGATTATCCCAAAAATTAGTTGCATAATACTTGGGATAAATTCTCTCCTCTGTTTACAGAGAGATCTGCGCGCAGAGATAAGGAAGAAGGGATGCAACATATGACATGTGGGTCCCTTTGTCATTCTCAGTCGCGCGCGCTTCCTAAAGCTCAAAAGAATCTCAACCGTCCGATTAGAAATGAGCGGTTGTGATAAATAGAGAGGTTAAAAGGTTTTAATCGGTATCTTTTAATATGGACCGTGCGATCTAGATCGGTCGATCAAGATTAAAACAGAGCCCAAAAGGATTTCGGGGTTTTAAGTTCAAATAGGGGCGTTGGATTGAAATCCAACGGTAAAAAAAAAGGAATACACGTCCCTCGATTAGATGAGATGACGCGGCGCCGTTAGATTGGATTTCTACGGTCGAGATGGGACAAAGAACCGGATGGTCCGATTGCATACACCAATCTGGACCCTACGATTACAATCCCATGGCCCACTAAATTTGGGCTTTAAAGGCCCACGGTCAAAAAGGAGCGCCGTGGGATTTAAATCCAAGGGCCGAGATAAAAGCGCGCCTATGATTTCAAAATGAAACGAGCGACGCGGTTAGATCAAGAATGGACGGCGGAGATCATGAGGGGATCTGGAGTCGTCCGAATGCATACACCGCTCTGGACCACACGATGAAGATCTAACGGCCTAGAGGAGCGCAGGCCTTAATAACACGTGGTAAAAAGGAACACCGTGAGATTTGGATCTGACGGCTCTAAGAAAAACGCGCCTCTAGGTTTAAAAAGAAAAAGGCGGCGCTGCTGGATCATAAATGAACGGTGGAGATCGAGAAGGGCTCCGGAGTTGTCCGATTGCATACGCTGATCTCGATCGTTAGATCAAGATCCAACGGCGGAGATCAAGGCGCACACGTGGACAGCTCGCGTGACGTTGCGGCCTCGCCCGTTCGATTGAAGATCAACGGCTCACATCACGTATGGGGTTTGAGCTCGCGCTCGAACGTGACAGAGCCGGACCACTTGCACGGGGTTGGACTCAACCACATGGCTCGAGTCGCTACTGATGCTAGGTTTGGAGTCAAACCATTTAGTTGACGTAACCTATTCAAATGCTTAAAAGGTTTGATGGGGTTTAAAAATAGCAAATAAATTTGTAAAATCATGAAATTTTTGCCGAGGTCGCTGAGATGATATATTTCCCAGATATATTTTAAAATCACATGATCACTTTGTAAAATACATAAATATTTATTTTAGCGAAAATATTCATTTAAAGACAATTATTTTCCTTTAAGTCAATATTATTTCTAAAATGCAACAAAAATTATTTTTAGTCAAGATAATTTATCTAGGCTTTAATAAAAACACTTCCAGTCATAATACAAGTTTTATCTTGTATTCCTTTAAGACTTTAAATGGTTCTTTAGGATTTCGGCTAAAGGAAGGTTTTCAATTTGTAACATCGCCCAAATTGTAGAAATGAGCGATAATGCTATGAACAACACCTCAAGTCTTGTTCATAAAGCATTTTATTATCGTTTATAAACTTGGTCATATACACAACCCGACCGCCATCGATCGCTCCCGTGTGACATGGTCGCGGAGGACCATGCATGACGGGACAGTGGCGGCCAGCGGATCGACGACGATTCCGAGGTAAGGATTTCGTATTTTGCTCGGTTAGGGTTGGGATGGGTTGGCTCTGATACCATGTAGGATTTTGAGAATAATTGTATGTCCCTCTTGGAATCCCCACACCTTTTATTTATAGTGTCAAATATTACAGTCCAACTCTAACACAATTTGAGTCCGATTTGTACATGATTTGGACTCTTACCTAAACTATAATATCTCCCAACAGTATTCGAATCCAAGTATATATTCAATTTTGGCTCAAAATCATCCAGCTCGAATTCGATCCGCTTACACCTCTATCAGCGGGGGCTGCAGCCCACCTGCTATTGCAAGTTTCTGGCTTAATTGATACTGTTGCATGACAAAATAGCAAAAATAATCCTCTAAAATTGAATTGACAAAAATAGCACCGCAAACGTATCAATAGACGATACACGCCTCCTGCCACGCCCCCACCATCCGGATCTCCATACCGCATGGTAGACTGCATGCCGTGCGACAAGTGTTTGCCGCATGGTGGGGACATGGTAGCCCTGCTGTTGCAAGGACTGGCCTATTGCGGCCTCTGAGCCCTTACCAAGGGACGCGACGCACAGGCGCACTGCAAGCAGCCGCCTCCTAATCTGACCGAAACCTCCATCACGCCGTAAACTAAACTAATCGCCTCAGCCCGTCTCGGCAAAAAGGAAGAAAAAAACTTCGGTCTTCCACCGCGCGCGGCCTTTCGCCCGAGCAGCCAGCCGCGGCGTGGCGACCCACGGCCTAAAGCGAGGAAGAGGCGTCGCGGCAGGGCCGCAGGGCAGGGCAGGGCCAGTTGGAGTCGGGCAAGATAAGGCACCGCGGGTGTGCTACTGCTCTGCGCATCCCAGTGTCTCACACGTCACACCTCGCGATCCAAGTCCCCAACCCGCCTTCGCCTCGCGTCGCCTGGAAATCGGCGTGCGCCGCCGCGGCCGCGCCCCACCGTCCCCCAGTCCAGTCTCGTCGGGAAGGAAAAGGAGGAGGTACGTACGCGTGGATCCACCACCTTCCTCGCTTCCTTGACCACGCGCGCGCGTCCCGCTCGTTCCCTCGGTCGCGGCGAGATCTTTTGTAGCCGCAGGTCGCAGCCTTGTCCTGGTGTTTCCTGATGTGACGTGCTCCGCCTCCGGTGCTGCGTCGCCGGCGAGTTCTTGCGCTCGCCGGATCTGTCCCTGTTCGGTAGATTCTGCCCGCGGTATTGTCGCGTCATGGTTTAACTGTAAGGCCAGAGTAAGCTTTTCTAGAAGGGAGATTTTCTAGAATAATGATTATTCCTTTACGGGAGATTTGATTATTTGTCACTACAAAAGATTTGTAAATTTAAGATTTATTACTTATGTGTCTCTGACATGTGGCCCGGACCAGATATCATTCACATATGAAAGTGATAAATCCTGAAATCTACATCTTTACGGTGACATATAATTGATTATTCTTTCTAGAAAGCGTGGACATTTTAGGAACTTCTCTGACGAGGATAAAGCCCTGTTTTGCTTTTGTAACTTGAGTTTGAACTGGTATACATTGGGGCAAGTGGTTTCAAGTTGGTTTACCAGAAATTTGGATGGGGTCACAATTAACAGGCCAATTATAATTGCAAGATACCGGAATTATTGTTCTTGTTTAGCTTTACCAAATGTCATCTTTATGTATCTGTAGTCTAATTTTGTCTCTTTACCAGGATCAGCAAGATGTCAACTGCCACTGCTCCGAGAGTGTGTTACCCTAAATCCGGGGCTAGTTGCCGGGCCATTACTCTGGCGATCAAGAACCCTTCCTTTATTGGTTACACGAAGCAAACATCAAACTTGTCAGGCTTAAGGATTTCCAACAAGTTCAGGGTGTCTGTGACGGCCGTGCACAAGGTGAAGCTCATAGGCCCGGACGGGGCAGAGCACGAGTTTGATGCCCCTGAAGACACCTACATTCTTGAGGCCGCTGAAGATGCCGGGGTGGAGCTGCCATTCTCTTGCCGTGCTGGATCGTGCTCCACATGCGCGGGCAAGATGTCAACCGGAGAAGTTGATCAGTCGGAGGGTTCCTTCCTTGATGAGAATCAGATGGCTGAGGGATATCTCCTAACGTGCATTTCGTATCCGAAGGCGGATTGCGTTATTCACACCCACAAGGAAGAAGAACTCTACTAGCTGGCTCACATATGCTTTTATGGCGCATTTGTTGAATGTTGAGTTCAAGAGTGGATTCATTGTTCAGTTAGTTTTTGCTATATCTAGAGATTGGTATCTCTTTTCTGGTCTTTTGATGAGACCATTTCATGAGTTGTGACAATAATTGATGTAATATGGTTTAGTAATTCAAGCTGCATTTGTTCAATTTGCAGCAATTCCAACAAGGGCACATTGTGGGAAGTTATGAATTGTGTTATACTTGTGGATCGCTTCTAGTAGGAATTTTTTTGGCTTCTCGTCTGTTTGCATACTGTTTCGCTAGATGCTAAATGATTGTGACATCGGAAGTTCAGAAACCAGGACTGCTTGGATAGCTGATAGCTTGCTTCCTGAAGTCTGAATGTTGCATCTCAGAAACTGACACTTGAGATGACATAACATTTTTCTGTCCTTTGCTTTGCCTTTTGTTTTCAGTTTTCAGAAGGCAGCTTTAGAACTTGAGATGCATCTTGTATCTGTAGGATATGTTTGCTTACTGTCTGTTCTATGCACCATTTCATTGTTCTTTAGCTTAGCAATGCTCACTAAGCGCATGTTGAGTTGTTCATTTAACGCAACGATTCAGGCTAAACTGGCTCTACATGTTCTATCCTTGAGCTACTTATCGAAATTGTTTGTAGTACATAGTACATAGGCCTTAGGGCTGAAAAAAAGGCTTCAAACGCGAGCCAGAAAGATGGCTCGGCTCGGCTCGAAGGAAGGCTCGAGCCGGCTCGCGAGCCAGAAACATCAGTTTTCAAGCGGCTCAGCTCGAAGCCAGAACCCGTGCGTCCCAGAGTTCATGACGCCGTTGCCTTTACGGGTACTAGCTCTGATCTATGACTACCTACTCTCTCCAAACAAGCACTGATCAGGGAATATAAAATGGATCCATCATGACGTGTTTGCTTGTCTAAACACCAGCAAAGTATACCTAACACATGCATCAGCATTATTAACAATTGCTAATCTCCTTTTAAATACTATCGATGAACAACACAGAGCTAGCAAATCATTCGAAGTACATCATATATGTGTGTATATATATTATATATGATGTAGCATAGCAAAATAAACAATAAACAAATCCACCGCCACAAATTTAGATTCTGTAAAGGATGTAGTTACAAGCTAAATTAACAGGAAATTAAGAAAAAAAGTGTGCACTTTCACTTGTATGATCATGGGGCTGTATACTAGTATAGTATAATTATTCGTATGTATGTGTAATTTAGCAGTAGATCCAAGAAGCCGAGGAAAAAAAACTAAATGCCTGTAGTAATATAGATAACTTGAAGCTGGCTAATCAAGAAGTTTACAAGGGAAATCAGATGTCAGAGCTGCACAAGGGGTAGGTGAGTTGGTCCATGTTCACCCACCGATCGATGTAGGCGCGGTGGAAGGCGTGGGAGCAGTTGCCCAGCTGCCTCACCTCCTCCCTCTGGTTCACCTCGCCTAGGCACACGACACAGCAGGCGGCGGCCTCCTGGTCGGCTCCGGTGAACCTGACGACGGGGAGGCGGTTCTTGATCCTGTCGACACAGGGGCACGCGGCGCCAGAGATCTGCAGGAGCGACGGAGGCAGCGGAGAGGCGAGGGTGTCGTCGGTGTTGGAGAGGAGAGAGCGATGCGGTCACGAGAGGGCGCAACAAGGGAGATGACTCGAGGAGGTGGAGGAGCGATGGGGAATTGCAGTCGGCGGATGGGGAATTGCAGATTTGCAGTCGGCGTGGTAGGGGCGAGGGAGAGGAGGGAGGTGATGCAGCGAAGAGGAGCGAGGGAGAGGAGGGAGGCGATGCAGCGAAGAGGAGGGAGAGGCCAGACCGCCAGAGGAGGGATGCGACTGAGCGAGCAGCGCCCAAGAATGTGAGTGGTCAGTGGCCGTGGAGGAGCGGCGGCCAGTGTAGTCACGCCGCGTCGCCGCCTGGGTGGGTGGTGGTGGGCGTGGAGGCGGCGGGTGGAGGTGCGGGGAGAACCGGAGAAAGGGGATCGGGGGAGGCATCGAGGAGGAATGGGGAGAAAGGGGATCGGGGTGGGTTAGGATTTGACTTGAGTAGGCAAAGCAGCAATGATTTGAGTAGGAGAAATGGGAATCATCCTCTGCTGGCCGAGCCAAAAGCTCGCGAGCCGCTGCGGCGGCTCAATTTTCACCGAGCCAAAGGTGGGCTCGGCTCGGCTCGAAAATTCACGAGCCGAGCCCGAGCCAAGCCGAGTCATGACGAGCCCGAATCAAGCCATGAGCCTCGAGCTATTTTTTCAGCCCTAAGCCCAACGACCTCAAGCTTGAACTGTTTGGTTAAGGCTTGAATTTTGTCCAACCCGGTACATACCCTTCATCCCTTCCTCCTCTTCCTTGACCCATATCAAATCCCAACCCCAAGGCCCAACCTAGTCGCCATCCCCAATCCCCCCACAACACTAGCCGCAACATCCTAATCCCTGTTCCCCACCTCCACTCGATCTCAGAATTTTTTTAATAATATTAATTTAATAAAGAAATATAAAAATAAATAGTCAATTTTTTTTTTTACAAAAATGGGCTACTGTTGCCATTTGAAAAGGAAATGGACATGTCACCATTCTAAATGGCGACAGAGCCTCTGTCGCCATGGCAACAGTGTTTCCGCCATTGGAAATGGCGGAAGAGGCTAATCGCCATTTGAACTAGCGACATGTTCATTTCGCCATTTCAAATGGTGACAGGAGTCTATCACCAGTTCAAATGGCGATACGAGCTGGGAATTGAAATAAAATTATATTTATATTTGTAGATAATTTAGTTTTAAATTTTAGTTGATTTCACTAAGTTTTTTTTTTGTAATATCTTTAAATGTCCGCGTAGTTTTGAATGCAAATTTGGAAAAGATACGAAATTTGAAGTAGAGAATGTGAGATCGGCGGTGCAATTTGAAATGCGAGTTTGGCGGGTTGCCACGCGCGCTGTTGTCCCGATTGTATTGTTTGCAGAACCGATTCCTTTCGAAAAAGAGTACAAAAATGGAAATAGACGAAATATTTGGGAATAAATTTTGAAAGACTTCATAATGTACTTGCGAATTACATCGTGCACAGGGTTTGATTACGTGCATTAGAAATAACAACATGCACGAATCAATAAACCCAAAAACACCTACGATACATGTGCACCTTTTCAGAATCGAATAAAATGGTGGATTGGAATGAAGTTAATTAGTCTTTGCGGCTCATTAGTACCTTCCCCTTGTCTCAAGACTACCCGCAACATTGGTCGATCTCAAGTCAACCATGTTCGCGAGACGAGGCCGACGATTGAATAATATTAGGAGAATGTAAGGCTAAATCAATAATGAGGATGCAAATTGAACATAACTTACCTCTTCGATCCAGAGTGGACTCGGGTGACAAGGAGCGCTAGGACAGCTATCAGTCTCACTAGCAGGAGCCTTCCCTTTATCCGTTGTACGCTTGGCCTGGTCGTACTTAGCTTCCTGTTCATGGGTCCTCCACCACCACTCTGCTTTCCTAGACTCCTCTAGTGCCTTTTCAATAGGTCTGGTACATAAGGTTTACAGCATTCAAAGGTCCCGGGTCGCTTCGTGTAGTTGAACATGTAGTTTTGCTCGATGAACGCCTATCGCATATGTTTGAGCCGTCGATCCATTGGAAGAAGTTACAACACAACTCTGGTTGCCATTATGCACGGATGAAGTTAGCAATATGTGGAATGCAACGTAAGATGTGAAAAATCTATGTGTGTGTAAGATTCTCTTACGAGGATATTCCTGCACATGTAGTACGCCCAAATGGCGATCGCCGGGTGTATGGACTGAATGACCTTTGCTGGTTCTTCGCACACACATTGCAGGCATGAAAACTCCAATGGTACCGACACATCTTTCATAGAACAATCTGGGTAGGTTTTAGCCTTCTCGGCAAGCCACTTGCGCTTCCGCAGCATCTTCGCATAATAGCCCGGCTTCTCTTTCCTCTAAGTTGTGTGAAACAAGTTGGAGTGAAATGTTAGGTGTGGTGTAGTATTCTCCTCCGGCTCTTTTCTCCCTCCTTTTATAAGCGAATAGAGTGTAGTTCTGATGGTGGGCGAAGAGTCATCATTTCGGTCTGAAAAGGTGTAGTGCCAAGGGTGTGGTCATTTCGGTATGAAAAGGTAGCATTGTAGTGTGTTGTCATTTCTATCTAAAAAGGTGCCAGTGTGTGGCGTGACAGGGTGTGGTTTTTTCGGTCTAAAAAGGTGGCGTGGCAGAGTGTGGTCATTTCGGTCTGAAAAGATAGCGTCACAGTGTTTTGTCATTTTTTCTGAAAAGGTGGTAGTGTGTGGCGTGACAGGGTGCAGTCTTTTTGGATTGAAATGGTGGCGTGGCAGAGTGTGGTCATTTCTGTCTAAAAAAGGTAACATCGCAGTGTGTTGTCATTTCTATCTGAAAAGGTGACAGTTTGGGGGCATAATAGGGTGCAGTCTTTTCGGTCTGAAAAGGTGGCGTGGTACAGTGTGGTCATTTCAGTATGAAAAGGTAGCGTCGTAGTGTGTTGTTATTTCTGTCTGAAAAGATGGCGTGACAAAGTTTGGTCATTTCAATCTAAAAAGGTGGTGGTGGTGTCTGGTATTTTCCGTCTGAGATGAACGTGGGTGCACAGTTTAATTTCATTGCGGTATTGAAGTATCATTTGTTGGAATTGAATCTCTCAACTCCCATCTCTCAATCTCTATCACAGAGATGTATACACACACATGTAATGAACTCACATACACACGCATGGGAGCAGCGGACTTACTCCAACCAACTCATCTTTTTTATTCATGTCAAGTGCTACTTATACAGAGAACTACATCGTTAACTAACCCGCACGTCCATAACAAATAACAACTACTCAACTAGTCCTATTCTTTGCCACTCCATGGCGTAATGGCTTTGACCGAACATGCAACGAGGTGCACTCCTCACACACGTACACTTTCATGCCTTGCATGCAGCTACATGCATGAGCATGACCACTAACAAACCCAAATGTAGCAAACTGACGTCTGAGTCTTTGGCTCAATCCACTCCGTGCGCCACTACTGCATGCACCCAAACAAGCCCCTACTAGCCAGCACACACACATGCAGCTAGTAACTCCTAATCTCAACACAACATGCGTGTAACTTACACATACCAATGTGATCACAGAACTAACATGTCAAGATTATTCCAACATTTTCATCCTAATCTTGACATGTCGACTCACCATTGCGGATCGCCCGCAACCTCTTGCCACGCGCAGCGGCCTCCTCCTCTTCATGCCACACGCAGCGGCATCTTCATCTTGTGGATATGACGCCTTCCCAACGCCGATATCCACCTTGTAGCGGCCTCACACCACTACTCATGGCCTCCAACGCGAGCGAGACAACATTGAGAAACACCAAGGGAAGGAGAACCATGAGTGAGCACTTGCCGGGTGCCTGGGCCAACATCATTTTCTAATGCAATTGTCCCTAGTCATGCTATCTGTCGATGATCTAGTATCGATCTTACAAACGAGTGTTTTGGGACTTTCCTTGAATTAGATCCACGCAGAGAAAGACAGAGGGATTTAGACATGTTCATGTCTTCTCCTTAAAGAATAACAACTATACTCATGTGTTGTTATATTGACTATGCTCTTTACAATTGGGAAGAAGATCACTAAAACTAAGGCTTAATGACTCCTTGTTGTAACCTCCGATTGTCCTTGCTAATGTCATCTGACTTTAGCTTTTATATAGCGTGTGATGGGGTGGCAGTTACTCCATACCAAGAGACACCTGAATGCTTGATGAAATGCACACGTTAATGGAAGTTACTGTCAGAGAAACCACATCACACGTCGCCTTGCAGTTATCGTCAAAGACAGAGGCTTAATACATGCAATTATCCCGATGAATAACAGCACATATTAACTGCTGTGTGTACCAAACACAACATACAAGAGTCCCTAGTTAGTTGGGCCCACATGCATGTAGGCTTTATTGATCATAGGGTGGTCGTAATTGATCTAGTCGTAGTAAGGCTTACGACCATGAGGTGGTCGTAGAAAGGCTTACAACCATGAAGTAGTCGAGAAAGGCTTACGATCACCGAGTGGTCGTAGGAAATCTTACGACCATATAGGTGAGCTTCTCCCTTATGAATGATGAGGGGTATACTTAAGAATAACATGAGGATGTTGCTATCTATAATGACAATTACAGATAAACAACTTAATTAATTAAGGATTATTAGATCCTCATCACTACCTTCTTACAAATCCAGTAGCTAAAAATTAAACACATCTTATAATTCATAAACAAGCATACAACATCGTTCATACATAACTCCCTTATGCAAACAACGACTACTACTTAATACATATTGAACACACTACTAGTAGGATACACACACATAAGTTTCTCGAGCCACTCAGGTGGTCAAGAATCATGTACAAGCGCTCGTCTGCCAGGTGGCATGTTAACGATTAGACCATATGAACTACAAGTGGGCGTTCAACTGTTCTTTCCACCACGACACCAATAGAGTCCGCCTGTTGAAAGTACTAGCATCCGCTAACCTAAAAACCACAACGAATAGTGAAAAAGAAGTGATAAACAAACCCAAAATGCAAATACTAGCATTCGCGGAAATCAGACTCACCGAGAAATACAGATACTTGTAGAACACACGCCCCCTGCTCTCTTTGGTGTTAGAGTATAGGACATTTACTTGGACCCTGCAGTTTGGGCAATTCACACGCCTTGCATTCGCCAACTCCATTGCTCCTCAACTCATTGAACTAGATGACTGAGACATGGCACCGAGTAGAGTTGTGAGACAAGTGTAAGTAGATGAGAAGAGAAAGTGATGGAGTTTAGTTAGTTGGATGGGATTTTGTAGAGATGGGGTTGACATGTCACTTTATAGGTAATTTTTTAATATTAAATTTAGGCAAATCGTCATTCGAAATGGTGACAGAGATCCCGCAAGTCTCAGTCACCATTTCAAATAGCGATACAACTTCCCCTATAAAAGACCCCAAAATTTGGGCAAAATTCACTTTTATTAAAAAAAAAGAGAGAGAAAGAGGGAAGGGAAGTGAGAGGAGTAGAGGGGAGGAGAGGAGCTAGCAAAGCGTTGCACTGCTCGACCGCCCACCTTGTAGGTAATTTTTTAACTAAATGGATTACATAGTTTTAGATGTATGATTATGTAGTGTAGTATGTTGTAGTTCAGTTTTAGATATGTGGTTATGGTGCAGTACGTCGAATATGTCGGACACAATCAATTTCAAAATTTACTAAGGACAGGGGACTGTTCTGCAGGGTCCCGAGAGGGTTGATTTGTGTTGTTTTTAATTAGCGACCATAAGCCTATCAAGACCGAGCTACGCACATGGAGCGTTGTGATGCGATAGTTGTTCTACACATTTGATTTGGACCAAAGGTACGATCTGAAATTGAGTTGCCTTGCCAATCGAGCACCACATGGCACGTATTGAGAGTTAGTGCGGTTGAAGGAACAAGGTCATGCGATCATATGTACGTAGGGCGAGGAGCAAGGGTGGGATGTGGTCCTTCCGGCCTGCATATGCCAAGACCATTCCCGCATCCGTGACTAAAATAAGTAGGTGGTGGTGATGCCGAAGAAGAAGTTGGGTACTCCACCACAACGCGACGCACACAATGGCCGAAGGTCACAGAGTTGTTGATGTTGCCGATAAAGACGGGGTTGAAGGAGCTCCTTTGGTCCGGGAAGCTAGTGGGATTGCTGACGAAAGTGAGGAGCTCGAAGTCCTAGTTCAAAGGATGACACTAGAAGACTAGGACTACGAGGCATTGTCGGAAGATGAAGGAATTGATGATGACGATGATGTGGAATAACAGGCAGTTCCATCTGAGTAGAATACATACCAATTCGACAATCTCAGCATAAACGAAGGCTCCCGTGTACCATAGGAGTATGACCAAAATGAGGTTATGGAAGAAGCCATGTACAAATACAAGGAGACCGTGCAGGAGCCAGGAGGCTGTTAAATTCTGAGCCTTGTCACTGCGACGTATATTCACAATAGTGAAGTTTAAACCTAGATGCTATGACATGAAGTACAACATAGCGGGGTGTCCTTGGCGAGTGCACACATTCCAAACTAAGTTGGGAATCTACTGGAAATGTTCTATATTAATCCCTCACGCATGTGTTGTCTCTGAATCAATACAATCTCAAAAGAACCTATCAGCAGGCTTTATCGTGAACATCATACACGGCGAGATCGTGGATATTCTAGATTTCGAGCCATGATCCATCATTAAGGCAATAGATTTAAAGTTCCAGTACACAATCAGCTATGCTAAGGTGTGGAGGGCAAAGAAGAAGGTATTGGAATCAAGATTCGATACGTTCGAGGGCTCCTACCACAACCTGCATGGCCAACTCTGAGTCATATAGGACAGGAATCCCGGTACTCATATCGACCTTCAAGATGACACACATCCGTGGTGGGCCGAGAAAATGGTACTAAAGCAAGCATTCTTAGCCTTTGGTGCATGCATCAAGCATTTCGGCATTGCTGTCCTAACTTATGTGTCATATATGATCGGCATGCGGGCCTGTTAAGTGCAATAACTTAGCTACAACAAGGGAAAAATGAGTTACTTCCATGGGTGAATCTGCAGAGTAGGTGGTGCATGAGGCACTTAGGTGCAAACTTTTATAAACAGTTCTACAACAATGACTTGATGAACCTTTTTAAGCAGATATACAAACAGAGCCAATAGAGAAAGTTCGATGCACTCTACAAAACTCTAGATGAGTGGACGAGGATGAACAGAAGGGAGGTAGCAAAAAAGCCCGCTCCAAGCGTTCACAATCTCCCCAAGGCATTGCTAGAGTTACCCACATATGGTCCTGGTGTAACGAGGAAGACCGGGGGGAGGTCAAAAGCTTCTCAGAATGGATTAAGCACGAGCCTGAGGTGAAGTAGTCATTGCTACATGACAAGGATGATGCTCGATATGGTGTCATGACAATGAATCTAGCTGAGGTATATAATTGGGTCATACGCAGCGCAAGGTGCCTCCCTTTGGTTGGTATTATGGAGGTAATTATGTGTGGTACCACAAAGTACTTTGTTGACTGAAACAACAACTGCCACTCTCCGTGGCAAATGAAAGAGTATTGTACTCCACCATGTTCACCAAGTACATGGAGGAGAAGAGCAAGAAGGGTGACATGCACTAGGCCTTTAAGATGGGCACAAGGGAGCTTCGCTTCAATGTACTTTGCAGCGAGAAAGGATGCCACGAGACGAACCGCGAAAGGATCATCCACAAGTGCACGCTACACCGCACTAGTTGCATACACACTTACAACAAGCCACTTCTGCATAGGCCTTACTCACATGTGATGGCCGTATATTCGACGGTGGTGCAGCATCTCGGCCAATACATTTCTGAATATTTCACCAAGGAAGAGGTGATACAAACCTAGAATGCAGAGCTATATGGTTACGATGTGGTTGGCCATTTCACCGGCCATCCTACCTGGGAGCAACTGATCTGGGCTGCGGACATTGCTAAGCTAAAGAGAAAGGTTGGCCGGCGGTAGGGACGGCGTATCAGGAACGATATGGACGAAGTAAAAATCAGGCGTCGTACAAAGAAGTGCTCTATTTGCAGAGAGTCTGGGCATACCTTCAGGAATTGCCCTACGAGAAATGCACAGGATGAAGGAGAGGTTGGCAGTCCGGACGACGCCACGGGGACCTCATCCGACCGCCCTATTCGAGGCGGGCACAGTGGAGATCGACATGGCGGACGTTGAGGTTGCAGCCACAGGGATGATTTATCTTGTTGAAATATGTTATGTTGAATGTTTTGTTGTAATATCATTGTGATTTGTCAACAAACTATGTGACGACGTCTGTCCTATTTAGTTGTTTTGTCCAATGTACTGATGTGTAACCTATTTACTACCACTAATATTGTTTTTTATTACTTTCTGTTTCTGTTTCTTATTATGTCACGTGTCGAATTGTAATGTGTAACTTATATTTGCCATTACTTTCAGTTTTCTTTTGAAAAAATTCCCTAATCCTGTCCCCAATGCAATTGAATTGGCAACACGCTTCTATAACCAATGCAATTGGCAAATTAAACCTTTGCACACTGTTCTCATGGCGACATGGCTATTGTGGTGACATGGATATTTCGTCATTTGGAATGACAATAGTAGCCTAGTTTTTGTAATTTTTTACTATCTATTTTTGCAATTATTTATTAAAAAATTCCTCAATCTCATCTCTCAACTGCCAAATGGTGACAGAGACATTTCGTTATTTGGAATGGCAACAATAGCCTATTTTGTAATTATTTTTTGACTATTTATTTTTGCAATTCTTTATTAAAAAAAAATCTTAAATCTCATCTCTCAACCTTCCTCACGAGACATGTTAGCCATCGAGGCACTGACATCCTAATCCCACGGTCGCCTCTCCTGCAACGCGTCGCACAGCCATCAACCACCACTACACGGTACCACCCCTGGTGGCTCGGCCTCACCCCGTCGCCCACAAGCCCCATCCAACCCTTCATTCGTCGCGCCGCCAAGACGGACATCCACGACTCCACTCCGATGTCTCGACAACTCGACCGCAGCCGCCGCCTCTTCCACCCCAACCCTAGCGAGCCACGCCACCCCCATCGCAGTGAGGCCCGAGACACCAACCTTCCTCCCACGCTGCCTGCCATATTTGTAGTTCTTTGTAACATATAAGACTCTCATAGTAGTACCACACTTGTGTTTTCTATTTCTAGGATGCAGAAATACGTTGCTAGTCTTGAAACATAGCATCAGCACTAGATTTGGTTTGTTCAGTTACCACTGAGCATTGTACTTCCACCGAGACACCGAGGCAAAATCAATTTTTTACTCTTATGTAGCTAATCAACATAGCACATGCTTATTTCAAGCAAGGGAGATTCTCTATAGTATGCAACTATCCGTTTCTGTTAAACACCAAACGAATCAGGAGTCGTAGCTCAAATTGGACGATGCTATTGTACAACAGTTGATGTTGTAACTTCCATCATTTTGAGATCACTAGTAGGGTACCGTATGCTATGACGTGAACCCCAAACCTTACGAAATAATATTTTCCTTTAACACATAAAGCGAATCAAGCAATTAAAATATGCGATACATACAAGCATCACGTTAGTGCAACATGATAGAATAAGAACTTTGTGTGACAATTCTTGAAATGAACGGTAACAAGCAATATTTTTCCATAGTTTACTTCAATACATGAAAAACTGACATAAATAGGCTATATCGACCAAGTCTAGCGAAGAGGTACATCATCGCACGCCGCAAAAAAAATAAAAAACAGTTTGGAAATGATAGTTTACAGCAAGTCAGCACATGCCTATTAACACAAAACATGCCCCAGTAAACAACAGGGGCACCAAGATAGTATAGATAACTCGAGGAGCGCAGACATTATGAGTTCTGGCAGATATGGCACACAAACAAAAGCAGGCAATGACAAGATCAAATTGTAACAAGTAGCAAATCAAGTGGGTGCAAATATTCTGACTGATAAATGGCACACAACTTAACATCACAAACACTTCTCTATCATAATATAGCTAAATTAGAATTCTTCTTTTATGGGGGAATTTATAACAAAAATAAGTGAATGAAAAATCAGTAATTCTCAAGACAAGACGATTACCTGGAATCTTTTCTTTAAAACATCAAGAGGATGACATGCAGCTTTCGAAAATGCTCCAGTTGCAAGCCCACAAAGAAATTGCTTGATGCCGAGTCATCCTCACTTCCTGAGTTAAGATGTGAGTATCTGTACCAATTCCATGCCTACATGAAGGAAAGTGCATCCAAAAAAGTTTAAGCATAACCAGCGTTCGCAGAGACCCGCACCAATCAAAAGTTCAGTGGCAAAAAAGTGGCTTTCTTGACAAGTATTAAGCATGTCTTTTACATGAAGAAATAGTTGCACCAAGAGTAGTGTCAAATTGCCTATCTAAGCATGTTATTGATTTTAGATCTTCAAATGCACTTGTCTTGGTACCTCAATATCCCCATTTTCAAGGACACAAATAAATGCTTTGTTCTCAAATATTCCTGGTTTATTGAAAAACCAGTACCAATGGCATGACCTAATAAGTAAAATAAATCTCAACATTATTTCACAGCATAACTAGCCATGCGACACATTTGTGAAGAATAGTATTAAAGTAGTAGTAATACTTGGTGAGCTAGGCCAAAATACAAACACATTTGTGAAGAACAGTATTAAAGTAACAGATATGAGAAGGATTGAAGTATTAGTAATACAAACACATATCTTAACTAAAATACAACATAGTGACCATGTTCTCCATTAGCCAAGGTGAAACAATCGAAATTTCAACCGTGACAGGATTAAAAGTATAAAACTACAACACTTACAACTCAAGCTGAATACCTCAAATGGAAATTTTAGTGCATCAGAATATATGAGGCCAAAGAAGTGAGGCTAATCTTTAGCATGAAAAATAGAAGGAAAATTGATGTT